>OX940865.1:0-1394952 GCA_954871525.1 Parietaria judaica | reverse complement strand
CTTATACCCAATTCAACGAGATATTTTCGAGCATTTTTCCCGTCTTTTTTTTTTTATTTGGATTGTCAAGCAATGTACCACTAGTCGCTTCACATACATTTTTTTCAATGTGCATAACGTCGAAACAATGTCGAAAGTAATGTGTCTTACGATACGGGAGCTCGTAGAAGATTGATACTTTTTTGAACGGTCTATCTTCATATTTCTTTTGCTTCCTCTTACCACTCGACGTTCTTTTTCCAAGCACTTCATAAGTCTCTTCACAAATCAGTTTATAGACATCTTCACCGTTCAAAATTTTTGGAGGAGGTCGATGTTCTTGATGTCCATTAAACATTTTTTCTTTCTTTCTGTACGGGTGATATCTCGGTACAAATCTCCTATGGCCGAGAAAAACTGTTTTCTTCCCATGTTTCAACCAGATTGAAGATGTATTGTTGATGCATATTGGACAACCAATAGAACATTTCACTGAGTAACCAGACAAGTTTCCGTACCCCGGGAAGTCATTGATTGTCCACATTAAAATTGCTTTCAACTTGAACAGTTCGCGTCGGTAAGCATCGTTGATCTCAATTCCTTCGTTCCACATCATCTTTAGATCATCAACCAATGGTGCTTAGTAGACGTCGATGTCATTTCCGGTTAGCTAGGTCCCGAAATTAAAAGAGTCAACATCAAGAACTTTCGCTTCATACAAAACTTCGGAGGGAGATTGTAGTTGCAAAGTATTACCGACCAAACACTATAGTGACTACTCATGTTACCAAAAGGATTCATCCCGTCTGTTTCCAAACCGAGACGCAAATACCTGGGTTCTGAGCTGAATTCTGGATACCGAGTATCAAAAATTTTCCACTGTGAAGCATCACAAGGGTGTCTTAAAATGCCATCGTTAATCTGATTTTTTGAGTGCCAAACCATGTTCTCCGCGTGATTAATATTGTGAAACATGCGTTTGAGGCGGTTGAATGGGGGAATGTACCATAATACGTTCTGCCGAACCCCTTTGATACCGTCATGTGGCTAATTTCCTATCTTCCACCTTGACCCATTGCATAGTGGAAATTCACTTAATTATGTATGCTCGTTCCTATACAGTACGCAATCTTTTGAACATGCATGAAACTTTTCAAACTGTAAACCTAACAAGCCTAATGTCTTTTTTGCCGCATATATTCCTAAAGGAACTTTATTACCGGGCGGAAACGTTTCACGAAGAAGTTTGAAAAGTTGCGTAAAGCTAGAATTTGTCCAACTTCCTGCCGCCTTAATATGGAATAATGATACCAAAAACCCTATTTACATTGTGTTACTCCCATCATACAAAGGCGCTTTGAAATCCCCACCATTGACTCTAATAATTACAGTCTTCCCACAAAATTATAGTCGATATCATCCATCAAATCACAAATTTCATCAGCTTCTTCTTCGTCTTCTTCTTCTTCAACTAAATCATTGACTCTTTTACCATGCATTTTTTCTCCATGAAAGTACCAATGATCATAGGAACTCATAATACCAATTGCTAACAAATGCGATTTGACTACTTTCATAGATTTCAACACTAAATTTCCACATAAAAGACAAGGACACCTAATCAAATCGCCTTCTTTAAAGTTTAAACGCACAAAATCCATAAACTCTTGAACACAATGTCGGTAATCATTGTTCATTCTATTTTTCGTCATCCATTTTCTAGATGCCATATTTCAAATAAAGAATTTGAAGATTAAATACGTTTTTCTTCCGTGACGCCTAAGGGAGAAAAAGATAGGGTTTTTGGAGTTATTGTGTAAATGGGTATGAATACAAAATAGTAACGGCAGATCTGCGACGAGTGCCGCGGCGTGATGTAAATTACGCCGCGGCATGTTAATCTTTTCTCAATCAAATTTGATCTGTCTCGGGGAAGATTTTTCCCGATTTACGCTGCGGCATGACAACCCAAAGCCGAGGATTTGTGCGTTCCTACCACGGCATATCTATTCATGCCGCGGCATAATCTGATACAAACTCGATCAAATTTGTTCTGCCGTCGGGGAAATTTTCCCCCTGTTTGCGCCGCGGCATGGGTACAGGAAGCCGAGGTTTTTCTCACTCATGTCTTGGCATTTGTTACATAAAGCCGCGGCATATTTCTTTTATTTAAAATTATACCCCTTGATTTCGACACGCGCCGCGGCCTTCCAGTTATAAGCCGCGGCGCGTTTCATTAATCAGAGGGCATAATGGTGACATACTTCTATGTGCAGAGGATTATTTTATATACGCCGCGGCGTGTACGCGCTGACGTAAAAACGACTATATTTTTACTAGCTACTAGGGTTAAATTTATTACCTTCCAACAGTTAAAAATGAATATATTTGTGAAAATAATTTTAAAAAAATATCAAAATTCATAACTTTGTTCTATATATACAACCATGTTAACTTATATTTTAACCCACACAAAATATCTTGACTACAAAAGTTGAAAATTATTATGGATAATCATCTGTCTTCTATCGGTAATGTCCCAGTTGTTATTGTTTCGTCCTCTTCTTTGTCTTCTTCCGATGATGACAACGATCACCAGGTAAATTTATCAGATGATACTATAGTCTTAGAAATAAATTCCGATGATACGGTGGTCCCAGAAACAAACTCTGATTCGGAAGTCCCAGAAATTATAAACTCCAATATACTATACGCCCATAAAAAAATTCTCAAGAAAGCGTTCAAAATTCCAAAGAAACCGTAGAGTCTGAAATGCCTCCAGGTCAGATTTGCACCGCTCGTTCCGTTGGTTCAAGCCGCACAAGAGGTAGTGGTGGATCTCAATTTTCTTTATCGTGGGATACAGATTTCCATAAAAGGTACTAGTGGAATAGCTCGACTCAAAATTTAGATAAGCACGCTAAATGCAAATGGTGCAGACTATTGTTTGTTCTTCCCTACCCAGATAGAGACATATATCCTCTTCGTGATCATGCCCTGCGTTGTCGTAGAAGGCATGGTTTTTAAATATTTTTTATTTTACGCTTTTAATTGTATTGTTAAAATTTATGTGACAAATATAGCTTTAAATTGAAATGGAGTTGTAATGTGGCACTTATCATAATGTACTTGTAATGTGTTGTAATGTGGTACTTGTAATGTGTTGCAATGTGGTACTTATTATAATGTACTTTTAATGTGTTGTAATGTGGTACTTGTAATGTTTTGTAATGTGGTACTTTTCATATGTGGTACTTGTAATGTGAAATTGTTGATGATAATGTATTTATAATATAAACATATGTATTCATAATTCTATATATTTTATAATTAATCACATATGTATTCTTACATATATGTATTCATACATAATAATTACATTTTAATTTTATTGGTTTAAAGTTTAGGGTTTAAGTTTAGGGTAAAATTGTACAAATTAATTAAAAACGCCGCGGCTTATTGTTCAGAAGCCACGGCTCTATGTCAAACGTCGGATATAACCGGTGCAGAAACTTAACACGCCGCGGCATCTTTTATTACCCCACAACGGTAATAAACGGCTAAATTTATCAAAATAATGTTAAAAACGTTAAAATTCACATAAATATTCTATTTAAACTTACTTGCTCACATTTTAGTCTATGTTTCATAAAATTTATCCTTAGGTTCAAAAATATCATCATTTTTCTTAGTTATGGATGATCATACGTCTCGTTTTGGTTTGTCATCGGAATATGACCTGGTCATTTACATGTTTTCCTTTTCCTCTTCCTGCGATGATGATAGTCATTCCATATATACAAGTTCTAATAATACTATTGTCATCTCCTCCGATTTTGAAAGTGTTCCAAATACCATCGACGACACCGAGGAGTTTGAAATGCCTGCGAATCAACCTCTAAATCAGATGCCTGCCTCTCATGCCGGTGGGCCACGATCGACGAGGGGACGTGGTAGGCCACCATCTTCACTATGGGAAACCGATTTTCAAATGAAGCTCAAATGAAACGTTGAGACTCAAACTCAAGATAAGTACGCAAAATGCAAATGGTGCCGACAAGAGATTCTCGCAATCGTTGAACAAGGCACAACTCATTTACGTCGACATGCCAATCGTTGTCGTAGAGATTTATGTATTGATGACGAATTATGATTTTAATTGTTGTAGTTTTATTAATATAATATTGAATTGTTGTGAGTGATTTTGTTATTTCAAAAGTATTAAATGTAATGTTGAATTGCTGTGAGTGATTTTGTTGTTTTAAAAGTAATAAATGTAATGTTGAGTTGTTGTAAGTGATTTTATTGTTTTAAAATAATAAATGTAATGTTTAATTGTTGTACATGATTTTGTTGTTTTAAAAGTATTAAATGTAATTTTGATTTTTTTTTTAAAAGTATTAAATGTAATGTTGTATTCTATATATTTTATATAATTCTATATATTTTAATTATTGTATTTCTTAAGTATTAAATATAATATTGAATTGTTGTGCGTGATATTATCATTATAGAAATATTTTTTTTATAATTTTCCAAATGAATGAAGTATGAAATTGGCCGCGGCACCAATTTCAAAATGTCGTGGCATGACTTATTGAACCATCGTAATAACCGTAGTCGAAGTCACACTACGACATGTTGAAAACTATGCCTCGTCCTTTAAAGCATCGCCGCAACAGAAAGATGGAAACGCCACGGTATATAAAGACTTACAGACTCCATTCTCTCGATATAATTTGAAACAGCATACATGCCACGGCACGGTATCCCCAAGCCAAGGCTTCTTAGGCCGATGCCAAAGCATGGGTAACAGAATGCCGCGACTTATCTTTTCTGTTTACAAATATACCCTCTAAATTATGCAACTCACCGAGGCCTTCTTTAATGATGTCGTGGCGAGTTGCGTAATCTAGAGGGTATATTGATAAATTCGAATCAGGCCACGGCGGATTCATTTAAAGGCCGCGGCGTGATAAGTAATTTTACACAATTTAATTATTAATTATCTAATTAATTGTGCCACAATTTTACTCAATTAAATTATCTTATTAATTTAACAAAACGAAGTACAATAAATTATTAAAATGTTGATAGTTTTATTTTCAAAAAACACAAAATAATGCAATTACTAATTTTAACTAAATAATTGTTCAAACAAAAAAACACAACATAGTAATATTAACTAAATAATTGTTCAAAGAAAATAAATATAGTAAGTAATTGTTCAAACAAAATAAACATATACAAATACTAATCTTCGACCGTGTGCTCGTTGTTCTCGCCTTCGTTGTTAATTTCGTCAGGGATCTCGGGGTTCTCGGGGTTGGCGGGGTTCTTGTTGCCGCTGTTCTCACCCTCGCCGTTCTGGCCCTCGCCGTTCTGGACCTCGCTGTTCTCGCCTCCCTCAGCAAATGCTGGCACTAGATATTGATCAGGATATGCTACTGGCCACAACATTAGTGGAAACTGATTTGGCACGTCGAATCCTGGGAAAATTTTACAGATTGCATTTATTGATTAAAAACATTTCAATATGCAGTGAACTCCAGAAGACCACGAACACCGTGAGCAACGAAGGCTCACATCAGCGGAGCATCGTAGTTAAGCTCAGGCATTGGGGGGGGGCATCAGGCGGTATCTCAACGACATGAACCATGAAATTCAAGCAATATTAGATTAATATAAAAAAGCAAATGTACAATTTTACTGGATTTTTCAGGTACAATCGTTGCCTCCTCATCTTTGGGTCCTTTCAAACTCCGGATCCATCTTCTTTCCATTCGGCACCTGAATGTCGAGTTCATTCTCCTTTATCTAAACGATAGTTTCAAAGACAGATTAAATCAATATTGATACAACTGAATTTCACAACTAAACTTATACACAAATGAAGCTATACTTACCCCACCGTTTATGTAGAGAGCTATGATAAGGGACGGGAAACCCAATGAGCTCTTCAACTGCTCGTACAACATTCCATGCATGTAGGAGAATATGAAACGACTGACGTCGATATTCAATCCTGTAATCCCGGCGTAGATCAACTTGAGAAAGTCGAACTGCAGCTCTGTGAAGTTCAAATGCGAGTATAGGTTGCTCCCAAAGAAGTACATCCACACTATGTCTTTCCAATTAAGATGACTTTTGACCAGCCTCGCCTCTCCGCCCTTCTCATGCCATTGAGCTCCGGGCGTAGCAATTGATGAAGCTATGGCGTCGTAGAACGCTTGATTCAACTCTTTGCCGTCCAAGTGGCTGTGCTTGTTTTCCTCGTCCGTCAAATTTCGGGTCTGAGGTGTTCATTAATGATTCGAGGATTGATCTCAAATCGAGTACCCCGAACGCTGACATACACGATTGCTGACTCATCGGGAAGAGCTGCATAGAATTCGTGCACCAACACACTCATTGCCTTGATCTTTGGTTGGAGTACAAAATTCTGCCAACCGCGCTGTATGATGCTCTCATTGAGAGATTCGCCGAGTTCACCCATATATGAAATCGAGAATTTGGCAAATCCCCGCTCTGGGCATATTTTTCGCGTGCTAATTTATAGAAATCATTTCTTCGCCGCTTCGGTGTTGAACTATGGTATTTCAACGGGAGGTGGTGGATCAACTGGTAGATCCTCCAGGACCTCCTAGGCTCGGCTCTCGGATCCAGATAGAACCACTAAATATCCACGTGCTCGTTTTCTTTAGGGTGCCATTGAAATCTATAAAAAAGATAACGTCACATATTAAATTATTAATTTCAAGCAAAAAAACTAATCAATATAACTAATTTCAATTACCAACACCTAATTATTACAAAACTAATTTCAAAACCAATTTTTAATACGCAATTTCAAAACTAATCCAAATTTTTAAAACGCACAAACCTAATTTTAAAACGCAATTTCAATACCCAAAACTAAATTTCAATTCACAAACCGAAAATTCAATACCAATTTAATTTCAAAACCTAATTTCATCTAAAAAAACCAATACCTAATTTCAAAAGCTAATTTCATCTCACAAAACCAATACCTAATTATTGAAACTCATAAAACCAATACGATGACCTAATACAAACAATATTCAATTATTTATTTGAATAACAAAAAAAAATGCTATAAAAATGAAGCTTGAAATCGATACTAACGTTGAGAGGTTACGCCGGATTACTTGACGGCGACGGCGGATGACGGCGCTTGCGGCGAATCGACGGAAAGAAAGAGAGCGACGGTGATGGGCTGGGAAAAGAGGCGAGGGCGAGGGCAATGGCAAGGGCGGGAGCGACGACAAGGGTGAGGGCAATGGGGGAAAAAGGGAAGGAATCGAGGGCGAGGTCGAAGGAAATATTTGAGAAGCAAGGTATTTGGTTTCGACGGCGCAATGAGAAAGTGAGGAAGTTAGGGTTCCGGTGTATACGAGACACGCCGCGGCTTGTTATAAGTAATCTCGTGGCGTGTCACTACAAATGCAATGCCGTGGCGTGTTTCAAGACACGCCCAAGCTGTCGTCGTGTACACCCCATGCCACGGTGTGTCATAGAGAATGCCATGGTTTATCTCTAAAAAACGACGTGTCGTGGCGTCTTTCAAGACACGCCGCGGCGTACTCTGCATGGATATGAACAACGGTTTATAAAATGTCGTCTTGTACCACCCATGCCACGGCGTGTCCTAGAGAATGCCATGGCTTATCTCTAAAAAACGACGTGCCGTGGCGTCTTTCAAGACACGCCGCGGCATACACTATGTGGTATGAACAACGGTTTATAAAGTGTCGTCGTGTACCAACCAGGCCGCGGCATTATATATCCGCCGCAGCTTATAAACATCTCAATGACACATTTTCAACAATGGAAAATATATCTGTAGTAAATTTGAGAGCAAGCCGCGGCGTGACTCGATTTTAAACCATGGAAAAACAATTCCATGGTAGAAACTTGGATTTCGACCATGGAAAAAAAATCCGTGGTTGAAATACAGTGGTTGGATCAACAATTTGTAGTAGTGGCCTGACCCTTTTGGCACGGTCGGGCATAGCCCGGGCCACAAAAAACAGGTTGGGGCGGGGCAAACTTGCTTATTTTACGAGTCGGGGAGGATGGGCTTAGGCCGGCCCGGCCCAATTGACACCTATAGTGTAGATAAGGTTAATTTTATTTATTTATTTGGCCAATTCCCTTCTTAACTTTTAACTAGACAATGTAAACTATATCACAAGCCGCATGCCTTATCCAATTTGAGAAGGATTTTCGATGAAAGGATTAAGAACACGATAACACAACTGTTGATGCATAGAGAGGTCTATTGCAATTCTTTAGCTCTTATTATGCAAAATTTTAAGATGAAATAAATTATATCGATCCCATTTAAAGTTTTCTATTTGTATTTCTTTAAATTCACGACATGCGATATGTTTCTAATGCTCAATGTAATTTAAACAATTAATTCAATTAATAGAATTTAAGGATTTTTTTAATTAATATTTAATAAATCTATACATAGATTCAAGGAATGAGGAATTTATATTTTCTTAGAATTTTTATGTCTTATTGGCTTTCATTACTAATAAGTCTTACATGTTAAAAGGTATAGATAAAGTTAATTTTAGGGTTAATTGCGGCAAAAGTATCCAACGTTTGGTCAAATTCTCTGATGTGTATACAATCTCCGTAAATGGCGACAAAAGTATCCAAACTTGACATTTGGGAGTTGATCGAGAAAATCCACCTATGTGGCAATCAACCTTTGCCACATGGCACTTGGCCGCCACGTGGCATGCCACGTAATTAATATTTTTTAAATATATTTTTTTTAAATATATTTTTAAACAAACTTATTTTTTATTTTTATTATTAATAAAAAATATTTTTTCCAATAATAACAAATAATGAATATTTAAATTTAAATATTCAGTATTGGTTATAATGATTTATTTTGTAAAAAGTGGGTAGAACGAAATAAAAATCGCCGCTCACAGTTCACTTGAACTCTGTTTCCGATCCGGTTCACGTGTCGAATAAATTTGTTTAATATGTTTAATAATAATAACTCATAAACACATACATATTGTTTATAAAGTCAAGACACAATTAAATGCACACTACTTATTCAAAAACAAAAAATAGTAGTCATATTTATATTTATCAAAAAAAATATTTTATTTGTTTGCATGATATTTTTTTGTGTTTGCATTTTACAATTATAACAATTGTTTAATATTTATTTTTTATTTATATATTATTCTTTTTTTGAAAATTGTCTGTAAATAATCATATGATTATTATTGGTTATTATTATTAAACATATTAAGCGATTTCGTTTCACCCGTGAACCGGATCGGAGGCGGAGCTTGAGTGAACCGTGAAAGGTGATTTTCTTTCTTTATTTATTTTGTTTGATCCGCTTTTTTAAATGAATAATTATATTTTATAATAAAACTAATAATGAATATTTAAATTTAAATATTCATTATTGGTTATTATGAAAAAATATTTTTTTTTATAATATTATTAAATCATTTAATAAAATAATAATTACATGCCATGCCACGTGGCGGCCAAGTGCCATGTAGCAAAGGTTGATTGCCACATAGGTAAGTTTTCTCAGTCAACTCCCGAATGCCAAGTTTGGGTACTTATGCCACCATTTACGGAGGTTGTATACACAGCATAGAATTTAACCAAAGGTTGGGTATTTTTGCCGCAATTAACCCTTAGTTTTATTTATTTATTTGGCCAATTCTCTTCTTAACTTTTAACCGAATGTAAATTATATCATAAGCCGCACGCCTTATGCAATTTGACAACATAATGTGAATAAGAGAATTACTATTTAGGTTACACTTTTTAGAGTATAATGACCTTAATCTTTTCTATTTTAAGAGGTTATGTTTAGAATTTTGATTAGCCTTATTTAGTGTCTTCATTTATTTGTATTTATGTAAATTTAAGAATAGTTTTTTCTTATATTTTTACTAGCCTATGTAGACTTTTATGTTACGTTTATCCTAACAAAACTTTGTAAATGACTTTGTCTTTAGGATTGATGTTTTTTGTTGTTTATGTTCTTTTTAGTACATAATTGGGGGATACATTAACTCAATTGATAAGATTAATAAAATATGAATTTTGAGCAATATTTTTAAACGTGGTAAGAACTAGAAGTGACAATTCGTACCACCATCAACACCGATTGATGAAAATCCGTTATTAGTCAGTATACTCAGTGGCGGACGTACGTTATGGGTTGGTGTGGTTGAAACCACCCCCAAAGTTTTGAAAATTGCACTAATAGGATCAAAATACTATAAACTTATTTACATAAACCACCCCCAAAATTAAATTTTAATGGAAAAATAAAATTGAACCCCCCCGGTCTCCGAATCCTGGTTCCGCCACTGAGTATACTATATCATAAGGCTCTCAAATAGTTACTAAAAGATTAAGAATCATATTTTTCTTACTAAAAAACAATTGGAACTATTATTTTTTATTTTTATCTCCAAGAAAAGAATGACGTGTCTTCCTCATCTCTCTTTGAAATAGTTACAGGACAAGTTCACACATTGTTAGGTCCCATTTGACATTGCCTATTAATAGGTGTTTTTTGCTTTTTTTAGAATTTTAAGTCAATATTTGTGTGTGGTAAGTTAAAATGGAAGCTCTTCACTAAAAATATTAGCTTTTCTATAGGCAAAATTAAAAAGCAAGTAATAGGTGCTTTTGCTAGAATCTACTTTTGTTTTTCTTCTTCTCTATCCCAATAAATATTTTTTTGGTGGTAAAAGTACCAAAAATGCATTTTATAATTGCGCTTCAGAGTCTAATTTTTTTTAAGTGGTAAGAGTATCAGTTTTCATGTCCATATTTTTTAATTAATATGGTTAAAGTACCAATTCTTTTTGGATGGTAAAGATACCAATTTCTTACATCTATTTTTTAAAAATATTTTAGTTGAAGTACTTCTTATTAGGTGGTAAAAGTACAAAAAATATTTTACCATTGCGGTTAAAGTTCCAATTTTTTTAGGTTGTAAAAGTACATTTTTTCGTTCATATTCCTAAATTATTATAGTTAAAGTACCAATTCTTTTTGGAAGGTAAACGTATATAAAAAAATATTAATACATATTATTATTGCATTTAAAGTAATTCTTTTTAGTTGGTAAAAGTACTAATTTTTTATTGTGGACGGAAAAAATTGGTATCGTCACCATAATTATTGTCAATTAAAAGCATAAAAGGCATAACAAACTAATAAATGTTTCTTATTTTATTTATTAGTAATTATATTATTTAAATATTTTTTAATATTTTTATATTAATATTGAGATTTAATTAACATTATTTATGTCTACTTTAGTATTTTTTGAAATTTAGACTAATTAAGTAAAACTGGTTACCAAACACTAAACTGGAACTTTTGAAAAAACCAATTATTTTTTGTTTTCACTAACCAAACAATGCATTCCTTTCTCTAACAACACTTTTTGAGACAGTAAAGTTTAAAATCAATTATGAAGACAGCACAACAGTGCCAAATTGGGCCTTAGTATCGTTGTTTAACCTCGTAACTTGCAAAAGATAGTTCAAAAATTCACACATTGTACATGCATCCTCGTTTTTTATTAACACATTCTCGATGTTTATCCTCGTACCTTAAATTCACACATTGTCATTTTGCAATCTCCATTTTACAGGCATTCCGCATGCTAGCGGGCATGTCGATGGGAAAATAAATAAAAAAAAAGCATATACCGCATTGCCGAAAATACTGCATAAATGTCATGGGCATACCGCATGTTGATTGGAATATTGACAGAAATTCTGAAAATAATTCAAGAATTTTATTATTAACATATTATTATTAATATTTTATACAGTTGCATACTTAATAATTGAGTAATATTCATTTAAATATAAATTTGAAATATTATCATCACAATATCATAAAGATATAAAACTATAAGCCTTAATTTACAACTATATATATAACAATATATGGTTTAATTTCACAAAGATTATATTAATTAATACTCGAGTTTATGTTTGAAGGCCCAAAAGGACCCATAAAATACTTAACCCATCAACATAAAACCCTAATTCCTCACCATATTTAAATTACATTTTCTACTCTTCTCTGTCTCTTCTTCTCCAAGCGCCTCCGTCTCTCTCTTTTGGTGTCTTCAACATCTGTCTTTAAAATAGTTACAATCAAGTTCACAAATTATTTGTTTCTTTGTTTATCCTCGTACCTTGCAAGAGATAGTTCGACAAGGTGTTAAATGCCAATTGTCGATATCGTTTTACAATCTCTATTTTACGGGCATTCCTCATGCCGGTAGACATGGCGATAGGAAAATCCAAAACAATGGCATATGCCGCATTGCCGAAAATACTGATATCGACGAAAATTCTGGAAAATTATACAAGAATTCTATTATTAACATATTATTATTAATGATTTATACTATTTTTTACTTAAAAATTAAGTAATATATTATTATATTAACAACTTCGAAAGTATATATATATTTAATATAGTCACAGTATCATAAATATATAAATCTGTAAGGCTTAGTTTTTTTTTAAATATAACAACATAGGATTTAATTTCACAAAAATTATAATAATTAATATCCTAATTTATGTTTGAAGCCCAAAAGGACGTATAAAATACTAAACCAATTAACATTAAACCTTAATTCCCCACAGTCTCCCTCTCTCTCGCTTTCCATGTCTTCAACATATGTACTTGAAATAGTTCCTGACAAGTACACACATTTTTAGCATCGTATTTTATCCTCGTACATCAAAAAAGATAGTTTGAAGCAAGGTGTTAAATGCCACTTGTCGATGTCATTTTGCAATCTCCAATTTACGGGCATTCCTCATGCCGGCTGGCATGACGATGGAAAAGCAAAAAAAAAGGCATATGCCGCATTGCTGAAAATACTGCATAAATTTTATGGGCCTGCCGCATACTGATTGGAATATCGACGGAATTTCTGAAAAATAATACAAGAATTCTATAATGAACATATTTTTATGTGAATTTTTCGAAACATATAAAAATTGGACCCTCTTTGGCATAAGTCAAAACCCATCAGTAAAATTCATAGGCCACCGATGAAGTCTATGACCAAAGGCCCACGACCCAACGCATTTGGCGAGGCCTGGATCGAAGATGACAAAGAAGACTAAATTCCTTGATAAAAAAAAATCACCTTTTGGTAAGGTACCTTGGCGAGGTACCTTGCTCTGACGAACACCTCGCCATGGCAAGCATCCTGGTGAGGTCCTCTCGAGGAGCCCCTAGCGAAGTACCCTTCCCTGGCAAGCCCCTTCCCCAGCAGGTACCTTTCCCTGGCCTTGCAAGCCCCTCGCCCTAACGAGCACCTGGTGAAGTACCTTGCCCTGGCGAGCCCCTCG
Organism: Parietaria judaica; assembly: GCA_954871525.1. Classification (NCBI taxonomy): domain Eukaryota; kingdom Viridiplantae; phylum Streptophyta; class Magnoliopsida; order Rosales; family Urticaceae; genus Parietaria; species Parietaria judaica. The sequence goes on along the minus strand of OX940865.1, from coordinate 1,381,546 downwards.
CCCTGGCAAGCACCTCGCCATAGCTTGACGAAGGGATAAATCACAATTATTCCACACGATGAGGAGATCCGAGCTTACGAAGACCCCTGGGAAGTCCTCCATATTTCCCAGGACTCAACATACAAGCTTGCGGACGCTCGAAAGACACCAAGACTAGCCAAAGAGAACTGATGAGCCCCTCAACAAGGCAAGGAGTTGCGGCAAGGCCCCTCAGGAAATAGAGAAATTCCCAGGCCCCCCTCAGTGCAATTACAAAGAATTAGTTTTCCTATAAATAAGAGTCTTCCCCTGCTAATTTCCACACTCACACACAGCTTCCTCCAGAGCTTATTTCTCTATATTTCTCTATCTAAATATTCGCCCTCTTTCCTGGTGAAGCCCTAGGAGCTCACCACAAGAGGCTCGTCAGAGAAGAGATTAAACATTGAGGCTTAGCCTCGCCGAGAAGGTTGTTCGACAAGTCGATGAAGTCGTCCCTCGCCAAGTTAAGGCCCTCGTGTTGGACATATTCTGAATATGCCCTCTATTCAGATGTTAATCCCGCTTGTATAAGACTATGGTCGTTTACCTAGGAGTGAAAGGCTCTTATTAATGTTAATCTTATGTTGTTATTTACGAATTATAGATATAATTATCAAATTTAATGTTTGATCCTTAGTTCTTTAACTTTTGGATTTATGTTAAGTCATGACACTGGATCTGTGTGTCAGGAGGTTTGATTAACATATATAAAGAACTTAAAATTGGTCCATTGTCTAGATCGGAAGTGGAAACTTCTGATAGGGAACGACTACTGGTGAACTTAATAGATCACATTTATATGGTGACCTATTACCGGTCAGAGTGCTATCCATACATTGTTAAGTTCATTGGGTATGAAGTGTCTTCATACTAGACAGAGATAGACTTATATCCGAAATCATCATGTAAGTCCATTAATGATGAAAGTACGATAATGTCGGTAAGGTAATATGGGTTTGTGCGATTTAACTTACACAATCTTTGATTTAATCGTTTCAGTTTACAGTCAAGTATCCCCAACACTTTTATTTTGGGATCGGAAGGTTGGCCTTAGTAAACTGCATATTATACATATGGATAATAACTTTAGGATTTCCTTATTATGATTCTGTGGGAAGAAAATAAGTAATCATGGCCAACTTAAGGATTCATAACCCGATAAGGGAATCAGATCAAAGACCTATTCAAGGAAGGAAAACTTAAGAATTTAGTTAAAAAGCTTGTGGAGAACCATGAAGGCACGAGCGCCATGCAGCCCCCACTCTTGACAATGAAACAACTGACACCCTAAGGAAACGACCGAGAAAAACCCACAGGAGCAACCCCGATAAACGTCGTATAAACTATCATTGGAGGCCCAAGAACTAGAGACTCGGGCCAGAGCAGACGAGAATACGCACCCGCAGCGGAAAAAGGTTGGTCGCCAAACCAAGTTAACCTGATGGGCACTACACCTCTACTCCACACTGGCAAATCCATCACCTTCACCGAACATGAAGCTTTGACAACCCACCATCCGCGCAACGACGCCATCTTCCTCGAAGCACAAATCGCCAACAGCATGGTGAGGAAGATACTTATCGACATCGGGATCTCAACTAGTGTAATCTTACAGACGGTCTTCGAAAAGATGAACCTATGCCGAATCATCGCAAACCGAGTACGCACAACATTATTTGGCATCGCAGGAGAACACGTGATGACCGAAGGATCAATTGAACTTCCGACAACCTTCATAGTCAAAGAAGGACCTAAGATGACTCTAATTGTGAGCTATCTCATCGTCAACATGCTTTCCTTATACAACGTCATCATCGCGAGACCCACACTCAACTTTAGGCTCTGACATCCACCTATCACCTACTCGTCAAGTTCCCAACACCAAGAAGAATTTCAATCAAGCAATGAAGTCAAACCAAGTCACGTGTTGAGTACAGCTTTAGCAACAGTCACCGTCATCAGCAAAGGAATAAACAATCTTCATCTCGTCAGCAGATGAAACAGAGGAGGAGACGCAAGAAATATGACGACTGTTATCGATATAAAAGAGATACTTTCCCTCCTACGACAGTACGAGAAGAATATGGATCTTACCCGAAACACATCCTGAGCCGAACCAGAATATTTTCTCGAGTATGCGACATACTGGCGCTTCGTCGGCAAGATGTTTGGCTGCCTATGCCGAAGCAAGTAGAAGACCAACCTCGCCAAGCGAAAGAATGGAGAAAAGCACTAGCCAGGGGTCGCCAAGAAGGGAAAAGCGAATGCTGACTTAGTCATTGAGTACACCCACAACCCAAACAGTATGCAGCTGAAAGAAGAAGAAAGGCGAAGAATGTACAACCAAACAGAAGAAGCGCACCGAACGGGTCGGTATGGAGCAATAAAATCAACGAGATCGCCAGCTTATGCGGATCTAGAGGTGACTAGAGGTAATATGCTCAGCAAGATTAGCGATGATAGCGGGTATCGCCGAAGTACTAGCGGGAATGGCAGGACCACACTGCATAGCGGTAACGGGGCTTGCGGGAGTCTTGTGCATATCAGTATTGGAGTAAGCGAGTCCAGCGGAGTTAACGGGTTTAGCGGGAATAATATTTACTTGGTTTCCCAATCTATATTCGTGGTCTAAGGGTTACCCATGATAATAATGTAGGTCATAATTATGTTAGCAGGTGTATTTATTTTCTGATTAGTCCTGGGGTTAAGTATGGTCTTTATTAGTGTATTGAGTCATGTAATAGCCTTAAAAAGCTCTCAAAATAAAATTTCCCGTTGAAATTGGGCTCCACAACCACTTTGGGCGGCCCGGTTGCTGGAAAAGTTTTACCGGAATTCAATGCTCGCCGGATCACCAACAAAACCGCCGCCCGCCACGAAGCCCACGCCATGAAGAACACTGGCGAACTCGCACGGTCTTTGAGCTCACGCTCGGCCTCCACTGCGACAGGCGAGTTGCCGCCGCCTCCCACAAATGGACATCACCTTCACACATGAACATCACCTTCACACCCTCTATGCTAGCTGGATCACCAACGAAGCCGGCGCCTGCCACGAAGCCCCCGCCGAACGCCGGCGAACTCGCACGCGCTCTGAGCTCGCGCTCGGCCTCCACCGCGATAGGCTCTAAGCCGCCACCTCCCGCCACTACCACACACGAACATCACCTTCACAGCCTCTATGCTTTTGGGATAACCAAAGAAGCCACCGCCTGCCACGAAGCCCCCACTGAACGCCGGCGAACTCGCACGCGCTTTGAGCTTGCGCTCGGCCTCCACTGTGACAGGCGCTGTGCCACCGCCTCCGGCCATTCCATAAAGAACCAAATAGGTACCCTCGATCACACCAGCCCCGCCACACGCCACGCTTCAGCCCAGAAAGCTGCCATGCCTGAGCTCAGCGAGCACTGGCCTGCCGTCGTCATTCATCAAAATTGCGCATTAACTAAGGAACTTTACTTATTACTTTTCAAAGTAATTATTTATTTTCTCATCATTATGTCACTTAATTTTATTTATTTATTTTCGGAGTTCAAAATTAATTCAAAAATACTTTAATTCACAAAGTGTGCCTATGAACTCCAAAAGTCCAAAAATTGAATAAAATCATAAAAAAAATGATCTTTGATTTATACGGGTATCTCCTTGAATATATTTTATATGTTCAGATTACTTAAAGCATATTTAGCAAGCACTATACAAAAATTATTTTTCACAAAACCCAGTTAAATGAAATTTGCAGTTCCTTGGGAGGAGGGAGAGGAGACTACCATCTCTGACAGCCCAGACCGTTGCCAAATAACACAAGTTACCTCAAGTTTTGAAAATAAAGTTTCTCACGTAGTAAAATTACCCAAGAAATTGAGGTTTAATGTTATATGAATTTTTCGAGACATATAAAAATTGAACACCATTGACGAAAATCAAAGCCCACTAACAAAGTCAAAGACCAAAGGCCTAAGACCCAATGCCTTTTGCGAGGCCCAGAGCTATACTAATATGATAATGCCCTTGATCTAAAAGGCATTCACGGTGAGGTCTCTCGACGAGCCTCTTGGCGAGGTCCCCTTGCAAGACCCCCTGGCGAGGTCCCCTGACAAGCCTGCTCGCCCTGACGAGCCCCCTCGCCATGGCGAGCCACCTTGCCATAAATGTCGAAGAAAGAATAAGTCACAATAATTACACATGACGAGGATATCTGAGCTTACAAAACTCATTGGGAAGTTCTCCAGATTCCCTCGTACTCGACATACAAGCTCGCAGAGACCTAGAAGACATTGCAGGCAAGCTATGAAGCAACCAACGAGCTCCTCACCATGCAAAGGAGCCGCGGCAAGCCCTCCTCTAACAAGTTTTAGGTGCATTTTTTGTTGAAAGCCAAGGAAGGTTATGCTCCATTAATTCCCCCTGATTTAGGGAAAATTGGTTACCTCATTTACTGATAAATAGGACCATTCTCTCCCTCATTTTGGACATTCTTACATAAATTCCTCTAAAGATTTTCTCCCTAGTTTCTCTCTCTAGAAATATCACCTCTCATTTGGTCTTACCTGGCTCGCATTTTCAATGCTTCCGAAGCTTGTCTCAAAGATAAGGATTTGACAGAGACCAAAGTTTGCCAGAGAAGTTTTTTGACGTGATCACGGCCCAAAGATTAATATAAGAAAGGCAACGCCAAAGACCTCTTTCTCCTATCAAGGCCTTACCAGCAAGAGTGTCGTAATAAACGGCGCGGGTGTAGGATGATTCATGTGGCGAGGGCCTATTTCGCCGGTCAAGGCCCTCGCCACATGAGTCATCCTAGACCCGCGCCGTTTATTACGACACTCTTGCTGGTAATACCCTCGCCGATGGCGAAGGTCACCCTCGCACCGCCGACATCAGCATCTCTAATGAGCCAAATCACACCGTTAAACATCCTATTATTACAAACCATGTATTACGTGGGACCTGATTCTGCATCGAGATACGCAGGCAGCCTCGCCCAACTATAAGTGACGGGATGCGGGACTAGTCTATCCTTTTTTGCTGGTCCTCCCTCGCCATAGGAGCTCGCTAAGGAGGGAAAATCATCAAGCATCATCAAGAACTCCTTGGAACTTCGCCAAAACAAGGAATTTGCCTAGACGAGGAGCTCACCAAGGAGAGAAGTTCATCAAGGATCGCCAAGAACAGACCGGAGGCTCGTGCAAGACGAAGAACTCAACCCCAGCTTTGACAATCATCAATGAACTTGTGTTGACTGTCCATATCCTATTACCAACGCGTCCACCAGATCCAACTTTGGGCCAAAACGGTGGATGAGGTTCCGAGTGAAAAACATTTTTACGCATTAACAATAGTATATATATTAATATATATTACTTTTACAAATGATATCCATAGTATAAAATGTAATCTTTTATTGTATTTAATAAAAAAAATAATCTTGAAAATACATGTCACTTCTACGTATGTATGTCACTTTTAAATATAATCTTCAAAATATATGTCACTTTTACGTATATATGTTGTATGTATAACGTTGTACTATGATATATTATACAAAGTATTGTGTGTTGACTTTCAAAAGATAAAAAGCACAAAGTCGTATTTTGTGCTCATTATATATTTTTTTAGTTGATGTTATAATGTGATTGTTGTTATATGCTTGAATTTTTTTTAAATATTTACTTAAAAGAATTCTTAAAAATTTATCTTAGACTTTACCTGAATAGAAATCTTGGTTCCCCGATGGTTGAGAATACACAATTCATAAAATAAATTTTTATTATATAATTTCATCCAAATTCATACACCATAACTTTTGCATGAAATTATTTTAGGAAAAATATTCAAGTAAAACATTATATTTACAAGTATTATCTATTAAATAGTACTTAAGTATATCTTCCAATTATCTAGTATGTTTTATTAAACTTATTAGTGATATTTCTTCGCACCGTATCAATCTATTAGTTTTATACGTACGACAAGTTTATGCACTCAGTGGTCACTTTTTATTCATTTAAAGCATTTAATCTTCATCTGTAAATTTAAGTAATTCACAACCTTAGCACTTTATGTCATATTAAATAATGACGAATTTGTACATCAACAGTCAGACCCCACTAGAGAAAACACGAAGTAAATTTTATAGTATATACTCGATGAAATCATGTAAAATTTGTGCCGGATATGATTAACTAAATTTGTGACTTTCGCCGCAAATCTGCATAATACAGGCAGGATTTTGGATAATTTTAAGATATGATGGACAAGTAGGACCTTGAAGTTGTAACTGTCGCTTCGAATTTTGGGCGGGAACAGTTAGAACACGTGTCCCAATTTGCGGATTTTGAACAGAATAAACTCTTCACATTCTCTTGACACAGCTGTCATGCTAACCTGTCACCGGATAGCTCGCTGATCTCAACCGTAGGATGAGGTTTGTTGCGCTTTTTGAGGAAACCCTAACCGTAGGATCAGCGACAGTTTTCGAGTATACATACTCGAGTGCTTCGCATTTAATGGGCACGTGTCTTCATCTTCTGCCCGTCACACATCTTGTAGAACGTAACCTCTCTCTCTCTCCTCTATATATTCTCTGTTTCGCATTCGAATATTATTTTCAAACTTTAGAGAGAGAAAACATGAGTTTTTAGAGAGAGTAGCTTTGCGAATCGCCATTGAAGGTGCTCCGAGGTAATCTTCGTGCTTCTCTGTGTCTAGGGATTCAGGTTCTGTATTTCTTCCCTTTTATTTGTTGTCTTTCCTTGCGAGTCTACTAGGAGGATTTTCCGAGTTCTTAGAGGTTATTTTTCTTTGTTTAAGAGGTTTGAATCTCTGATTTTTCTGGATTTTTGGCTTTCGTGGGATTTTTCTGGGTTTTCTGGTTTTTCATGCTCGTCTAGGTAGTTTTGGTTTTTCTTAGATTGTTCTATAAGAAAATGGGTCCTAAGAAGGTTATTCAGAAATGGCAAACAGAGTTTCTATCCACGGATTCTCCTAAGTCTGTTCTGAAGCCTAAGGATTTTGTCAAAATCCGGGTAGCCTATAGGATTTCTCAGTCTATAGCTTTTACGTTGCTGGGTCTAGATGAACATGCTGACGAGCAGAACTTAGACGGATGGGTTTGTGTTTATCAAAGGTATTTTGAGTATATGGGGCTCATATTTCCTATTCCCGAGCCCATCCTAAAATGCCTTACTCATCTAGGTGTTTCTATAGGGCAAGTTAGCCCTAATTCTTTCAGGATTTTGACGACCTTGTTTGTCCGCGCTCATGAGTGTGTGCATATATTGAAACTCAAAGATCTGTTTACAGGCTTGGTCATTAAAGCTAACAGTCAGGAAAAGGGTAGATTTTTCCTATCCGTCAAGGAAGGGGAGATCATTTCTAGTCTTCCCAAGAAGGAAAGCGCTTGGACCCACAGGTACTTCTTTTTCCTTGCCGGTCAAGAGACACTTGGATCTTGGCCGGGCTACAGGAACGAATGGGTCCACGAGATAGGTGAGATTCCGGGATGGGGTTTATAAGGTTTTCTAACTGGGTTTTTTTATAAGTTTGCTAATTGCTAATTTTCTTTCTTTCATTTTCCTATGTAGTAGAGGATCCTGAATAGCCTAAATCTCTACTGATTACTGAAAAGTGGAGGCTTTTGAAGAAGAAGTTGTTTCCTCTTGGTCCCGAGCCGTGGTCGTCTTTCACCAATGAGAGGCTCGAGTCCGTAGGTTTGTGGGTTGAAGAGGACGAAGAAGAGTTTCCGGGTAAGATTTCTAGATTTACACTTTTGGTTTGATATTGTTGATTTTTGCCTAAGTATGGTTTCTGGACGTGCAAAGGAGGATATGGAAAATATTCGCCCTAAGGGTTTAAGTCTCCGCCATAGGCGGAAACAGGAAGATCAGGCCAGAACCTCTGGCTTGGCGTCACGATCGGCGTCGAAAGTTCTGCCCGATGCATCAGCCCCAGTTGGGGTTGCTCGTCAAGAGATGAGCAGGAGAAATGAGGAAGCTCTCGCTCGGGAGACTCCTGATGAGGTCGCCCCTAGGGCGGCCAAGAAGAAGGACGTCGTCGAGCTTTCTGACGACGGGGATAGTACCCCGGAAGCCACGAAAGGGGCAAAGCTTTCCGAGGGGAAGAAAGCTCCCCCACCCGCTCATGTGTGTCCTTCTAAGGATGTGACCCATCCTTTCATGGACAAAGCCCTTCCGAAGACGTGGTCGAAGGCTGCCGCGAAGCAGCCGCACGAGGGAGGTGAGTCCGAGGTCAGGAAGAAGGCGAGGAGCGATCCGGCCTCAAAAGAAGTGGTTAGGGCCTCGGATAAGGCAAAAGGGAAGGGGGCCGTCCTCGAGACCGAGTGCCCCAAGAGGTTTCCCAAGCTAAGCCTAGAGAAAAGTCAGGGTTTGCTCCCCTCGTAATCGGGGGGAAGGCTAAAGAGAAGGAGATCCTCCGCAAGGCGGCGTGCACTTGGTACGGGGAGAAGGGTCTCCATAAGGCTCCTAAGGTTGCGGCCGAGCTACTCTGGAAAATTACGAACAGAGGGGTTGGCAGGGTCCCCACAAATATCGCTGAGAAGCCGGCGTACAAGGATGTTGCGGCGGTGACAACTCAGGTAAGTATTAGTCAATAGTTTCCGTAGCTTGATTTTCTGATCTAAATTTTTCTAACTTTGTTTTTTGGACGTGTAGTTGGTCGCGACTATCAACGACTTGGTCCTCGGTTATGAGGTCCAGTTGCACGAAGCTGAGGAGACCGCCCCTAAGGAGCCGACCTTGCCCGAGCCCGACGCAGCCGAGGTGACCGCCACTGAAGAGCCGACCGAGCATGGAGGCCAAGCCGACGAGGAAGAGGAGAAGAAGGACCAAGGGGTCGAAGATATTCCCAGCATTGACGCATAGAGCGTCCCCCATTTTTTTGTTTCTAGTTAAATAAGGCCTTAGGCCAAAACAATTTTTACGGGAAAGTCTACGGCGGCTTGAAACCTTTATCTGTACGGTTTTGGATATGCCCGTGCTTAGGGCCTTTGCTATTTTTGTTTTTCGTATGCTATCTATTTTTCTCTAACTTTGGGCTTCTTAAGCTAATTTTATACTCGTGCTTTTTCCTTACACGTGCTATAGTTTTACTCGGCTAATTGGGGTCGTTCAAACCTTTACATGCCCATTCTGTACCTGGATTGAAGAATTTGAAACTATGCAAAATTTGAAATTTGCTAAGTATGAAAAATACACGGATACCTTTTGCAACTTGTTCGTTCTCTTGGTGTTCCCCGTCCCGTGTTTCTTGCTCGTCTTGCTGTAGTGCGTATTTTTTTTTTTGAAATAAACATGTCTTATTGAGATTGGGTTAGTATAATTATGTATTTGAAGCGGTAGGCTTGTTGCTGGGTGAGGCTTGTTACCTCAGGTGACGGGTTTGTTACCCAGATAGGCTCAAGGAATGGGTTATTTTCCCGGTCTGGCTCATTGGCCTTCAGGTAATGGGTTTGTTACCTGTATAGCCTTGTTGCCTTATGTAATGGGTCTTTTACCCGGTAGGCGTGTTGCCTTATGTAATGGGTCTGTTACCCGGTAAGCTTGTTGCCTTAGGAATGGTTTAGAGCGTTTTACCTAGGAATTGCGGGGCCTATTTGGTTTTGGGTTCGGATTGAGACTGTGCTCATCGTTTTGGACGGGCTGCCTACGTACCCCATATTTGGGGATCAAGTCATTGCGTAGTTCATGGGAGACCAGGTAGGTCGGGTTAAGCGTAGTATTTCCTAAGATGCATGGCGTTCCAGCAGCAGAGGACTCTCGTGCCGTAAGGAGTGGCTAGCCGGTATACTATAGGTTTTACTACTTCGGTGACGATGTAAGGCCCTTCCTAGTTAGCCCTGAGCTTACCCGCATTAAGCTCAGCGGTGTTCTGAGGACCAGGTCTCCCACTATAAATTTTTGACGTTTGACATTTGAGTTTTAATACCTAGCTATCGAATTTTGATAGTTGGCAGTTCATATCAAAGCCTGTTCCCGCCTTTCGTCGATATGATCGAGCTGGTCTTCCCTCATTTCGTCATTGAGTTCTGCGTTCAAAGGTGCATGCTCCCTTCGAAGGTTGGGTGTCTCTATCTCTGTTGGTATTACGGCTTCGGTGCCATATACCATTGAAAATGGAGTTTCCCCGGTGGCCCTACGCGGGGTAGTTCCGTAGGACCAAAGGACTCCTATAATCTCATCTGCCCATCGTCCTATTTTGGTGTCTAGACACCTTTTTATTCCATCCACTATAATCCGATTAGCTACCACGGCTTGGCCGTTGCCTTGGGTGTATTTCGGAGTGGATGTGTTCAAGGATATCTTCCAATTGATGCACAAGTTTTGGAATCTCGTAGAAATAAATTGGGTCCATTATCAGCTATTATCTCTTTTGGGAAGCCGAAACGACTGATGATGTTTTTCCACGGGAAATTTTCTACATCGACATCCTTGATATTTGCTTACGCTTCTGTCTCCACCCATTTGGAGAAGTAGTCTGTTTCAGTGAGTAGGAACCTTTTTCCGGCCGGGGCTAGGGGAAAAGGTCCGACTATGTCCATAGACCATTTCGTTAACGGGTATGGGACTGAGACTGACGAGAGTTCTTCTGCTGGACAGTGTATGGACGAGGAGTGTCTTTGACATTTATCGCATCTTCTGGCGTGGGCCTCGCTGTCTGCCAACATGGTGGCCCAGAAAAAGCCTTGCCTTTTTGCTTTATTTGCCAAAGATATTCCTTCAGAGTGGTTGCCACATTCTCCGTCATGGATTTCGTGGAATACTATTTGAGCATCGGTCCTCCCTAGCCACCTTATGTAGGGTCCGGTATAGCTGCGTTTGTACAATTTTTCCCCGATCATGCAGAATCTGGCGCTTTAGATTCTTAATTTCCTGGCCTTCTACTTATCCCGAGGCTTTGCTCCGGTTAGGATGTAGTTGATGATCGGAGTTCTCCAATAATCTTCTTCCATTTGGATGTTGCAAACTTCGCGTGTCACGCTAGGTTCGTCTATTGTTTCGACTGAAATTATCCTTTTTATATCGGGATCCGAAGTGGACGCTAATCCAGCCAATGCGTCTGCCGACGCGTTCTCGCTTCTCGGTATTTGGATTATCTCAACGATGTCGAACTTTTGAATTAAACCTTTTACTACCGAAAGGTATCTCTCCATTCAGTCGTCACGAGTGGTGTACTCACCAGTGATCTGACTAGTAACTAGCTTTGAGTCAGAATGGGCTCTTATCCTTCGAGCTCCTATGAATTTTGCTAGTTTGAGACCGGCAATTAGGGCCTCGTATTCGGTTTGTCGCGTGGAATTTCAATCTGAAGGATTGTTCCAGCACTTCTCCCGTGGGGGTTATCAAACGGATTCCGATCCCGGATCCACCTTTGTTTGAAGCTCCATATACCTCTAGTCTCCATTCTCCATCTTCGTGACCCTTTTTCGAGCCGTCGGCCGGTAATTCGATTTAAAAACTCAGCCAGTACTTGTGATTTCGCACAAGTCTGGATTTTGTATTCTATATCGAACTCGCTTAGCTCGACTGCCCACTTTGTGACTCTTCACGATTGATTCGGGCTATGAAGGATTATCCTCAATGGTTTGGTGGTCATAAACATGATGGTGTGGGATTGGAATTAAGGACGAAGTTTTCTCGCACCGGTTATCATTGCCAGTGCGAGCTTTTCGATGGCCGATTATCTGATTTCAGCGTCTTCCATGGATTCGCTGATGTATAAAATTGGCCTCTGCTCACCGCGATCTTCCCTCACGATTACCCCGCTCACCGCTGATGGCGAGACGGCCAAGTATAGAATAAAGGCTCCCCCAAGATCGGTCTGTTAAGAACGGGTGGTATGGAGAGGTGTATTTTCATCTTTGGGAATGCTTCTTCGCACTCTTCGGTACACTCGAAATTTTTGTTTCCCTTAAATAGCTTGTAAAAAGGTAAACATTTGTCTGTAGCCATTGATGTGAACCGGTTGAGAGCTGCGATTCTCCCGGTCAGCCTCTGCGTCTCCCTAACAGTCCTCGGGAAAGGCATGTTCAGGAGGGCTTAGATCTAGTCGGGATTAGTTTCCATCCCTTGCTGTGTGACCAAGTAACCCAGGAATTTTCCCGAAGTTACCCCGAAGGTGCATTTTTTCGGATTAAGCTTCATTTGATACTTCCATAGTATCCCGAACCATTCCTCTAGGTGGGCTACATGATCCGTTTCTTGGGAGGATTTAACCAGCATATCGTCAATATAGACCTCCATAGTTTTGCCGAGCTGCTCGGCGAATATCCGGTTGACTAACCTTTGATATGTGGCTCCGGCATTTTTTAGTCCGAAGGGCATAACTTTGTAACAGTATATCCCCCTATCGGTTATGAATGCCGTTTTTTCTTGGTCCTTTGGGTGCATGAGGATTTGGTTGTATCCCGAGAATGCGTCCATAAACGATAGTAGTTCATGCTTCGACTAGTCGGTCAATGTGAAGCATTGGGAAACTGTCTTTAGGACAAGCTTTGTTTAGGCCAGTGAATTCGATACAGACTCTGGCCTTTCCGTTTTACTTCTTCATGATGACCGTATTTGCTAACCAGTCCGTGTATTTAACTTCCCTGATGGATCCGGTTTGCAAAAGCTTTGTGACTTCTTCGCTCATAGCTTGGGCCCGATCTGGACCTAGCTTCCGCCTTTTTCTATTTTACCGGCTTATAGCTGGGGTTACATTTAGGCGGTGGATTGTGATGCTTGGGTCTATCCCGGGCATGTCCTCGTGGGACCAAGCAGAACAATCCCGGTTTCTGGTGAGGAATTTGAGGAGTTCTTTTCTGACATTGTTGTCCAGTCCCATTCCTATCCTTACCCGGTGGTCCGGGTTGTCGGGATCGATCTGGACCTGGACTGTCATTTCCACGTTAATTTCGTCCGTATCGGTGGTCCCTTCCTGGTCATCCTGCCCTTTTCCTTCTACCGTCAATAATTACTATGCAGTAGACTTTTCTTTTTCGGCCTTAGCGGCCTGGATGTTTCGGAATGCGCTCATGTAGCAGATTCTGGATTGTTTTTGGTTTCCCTTTATTTCAACGATTTTTCCTGCCCTATTCGGGAAGTGTATTAGTTGATGGTAGGTTGATGGTACGGCCTTCATCATGTGCAGCCAGGGTCTTTCTAGTATCATGTTGTAAACTGACGGGCAGTCCAACACTAGGAAGTTCTTTGTTCTTCCTACCCCTGCAGCTGCGATTGACAGCCGTACCGTGCCTATTGCATTGATAGTTCCTCCATCGAAGCCGGTTAGCGGGATAGCTTCCCTGTCGATCTCTGTTTCTTCGACCCCCAGCTTCAGCAATGGTTCCAGGAAGGTCACGTCGACTGAGCTCGCGATATCGATTAGGATTTTATCCATCGTGTACGAGGCTACTAAGAGTGTGACAACTAACGCGTCATCGTGCGGACCGATCAGTGTGGCTACTTCACTGTCCTTGAACGAGATCTCAAAATCCGGCTCTTTCCTTGGTATGACTACCGGTCCGGCCTTGAGCCTCCTTTTGTAGTTGCAAAGTATTACCGACCAAACACTATAGTGACTACTCATGTTACCAAAAGGATTCATCCCGTCTGTTTCCAAACCGAGACGCAAATACCTGGGTTCTGAGCTGAATTCTGGATACCGAGTATCAAAAATTTTCCACTGTGAAGCATCACAAGGGTGTCTTAAAATGCCATCGTTAATCTGATTTTTTGAGTGCCAAACCATGTTCTCCGCGTGATTAATATTGTGAAACATGCGTTTGAGGCGGGTGAATGGGGGAATGTACCATAATACGTTCTGCCGAACCCCTTTGATACCGTCATGTGGCTAATTTCCTATCTTCCACCTTGACCCATTGCATAGTGGAAATTCACTTAATTATGTATGCTCGTTCCTATACAGTACGCAATCTTTTGAACATGCATGAAACTTTTCAAACTGTAAACCTAACAAGCCTAATGTCTTTTTTGCCGCATATATTCCTAAAGGAACTTTATTACCGGGCGGAAACGTTTCACGAAGAAGTTTGAAAAGTTGCGTAAAGCTAGAATTTGTCCAACTTCCTGCCGCCTTAATATGGAATAATGATACCAAAAACCCTATTTACATTGTGTTACTCCCATCATACAAAGGCGCTTTGAAATCCCCACCATTGACTCTAATAATTACAGTCTTCCCACAAAATTATAATCGATATCATCCATCAAATCACAAATTTCATCAGCTTCTTCTTCGTCTTCTTCTTCTTCAACTAAATCATTGACTCTTTTACCATGCATTTTTTCTCCATGAAAGTACCAATGATCATAGGAACTCATAATACCAATTGCTAACAAATGCGATTTGACTACTTTCATAGATTTCAACACTAAATTTCCACATAAAAGACAAGGACACCTAATCAAATCGCCTTCTTTAAAGTTTAAACGCACAAAATCCATAAACTCTTGAACACAATGTCGGTAATCATTGTTCATTCTATTTTTCGTCATCCATTTTCTAGATGCCATATTTCAAATAAAGAATTTGAAGATTAAATACGTTTTTCTTCCGTGACGCCTAAGGGAGAAAAAGATAGGGTTTTTGGAGTTATTGTGTAAATGGGTATGAATACAAAATAGTAACGGCAGATCTGCGACGAGTGCCGCGGCGTGATGTAAATTACGCCGCGGCATGTTAATCTTTTCTCAATCAAATTTGATCTGTCTCGGGGAAGATTTTTCCCGATTTACGCTGCGGCATGACAACCCAAAGCCGAGGATTTGTGCGTTCCTACCACGGCATATCTATTCATGCCGCGGCATAATCTGATACAAACTCGATCAAATTTGTTCTGCCGTCGGGGAAATTTTCCCCCTGTTTGCGCCGCGGCATGGGTACAGGAAGCCGAGGTTTTTCTCACTCATGTCTTGGCATTTGTTACATAAAGCCGCGGCATATTTCTTTTATTTAAAATTATACCCCTTGATTTCGACACGCGCCGCGGCCTTCCAGTTATAAGCCGCGGCGCGTTTCATTAATCAGAGGGCATAATGGTGACATACTTCTATGTGCAGAGGATTATTTTATATACGCCGCGGCGTGTACGCGCTGACGTAAAAACGACTATATTTTTACTAGCTACTAGGGTTAAATTTATTACCTTCCAACAGTTAAAAATGAATATATTTGTGAAAATAATTTTAAAAAAATATCAAAATTCATAACTTTGTTCTATATATACAACCATGTTAACTTATATTTTAACCCACACAAAATATCTTGACTACAAAAGTTGAAAATTATTATGGATAATCATCTGTCTTCTATCGGTAATGTCCCAGTTGTTATTGTTTCGTCCTCTTCTTTGTCTTCTTCCGATGATGACAACGATCACCAGGTAAATTTATCAGATGATACTATAGTCTTAGAAATAAATTCCGATGATACGGTGGTCCCAGAAACAAACTCTGATTCGGAAGTCCCAGAAATTATAAACTCCAATATACTATACGCCCATAAAAAAATTCTCAAGAAAGCGTTCAAAATTCCAAAGAAACCGTAGAGTCTGAAATGCCTCCAGGTCAGATTTGCACCGCTCGTTCCGTTGGTTCAAGCCGCACAAGAGGTAGTGGTGGATCTCAATTTTCTTTATCGTGGGATACAGATTTCCATAAAAGGTACTAGTGGAATAGCTCGACTCAAAATTTAGATAAGCACGCTAAATGCAAATGGTGCAGACTATTGTTTGTTCTTCCCTACCCAGATAGAGACATATATCCTCTTCGTGATCATGCCCTGCGTTGTCGTAGAAGGCATGGTTTTTAAATATTTTTTATTTTACGCTTTTAATTGTATTGTTAAAATTTATGTGACAAATATAGCTTTAAATTGAAATGGAGTTGTAATGTGGCACTTATCATAATGTACTTGTAATGTGTTGTAATGTGGTACTTGTAATGTGTTGCAATGTGGTACTTATTATAATGTACTTTTAATGTGTTGTAATGTGGTACTTGTAATGTTTTGTAATGTGGTACTTTTCATATGTGGTACTTGTAATGTGAAATTGTTGATGATAATGTATTTATAATATAAACATATGTATTCATAATTCTATATATTTTATAATTAATCACATATGTATTCTTACATATATGTATTCATACATAATAATTACATTTTAATTTTATTGGTTTAAAGTTTAGGGTTTAAGTTTAGGGTAAAATTGTACAAATTAATTAAAAACGCCGCGGCTTATTGTTCAGAAGCCACGGCTCTATGTCAAACGTCGGATATAACCGGTGCAGAAACTTAACACGCCGCGGCATCTTTTATTACCCCACAACGGTAATAAACGGCTAAATTTATCAAAATAATGTTAAAAACGTTAAAATTCACATAAATATTCTATTTAAACTTACTTGCTCACATTTTAGTCTATGTTTCATAAAATTTATCCTTAGGTTCAAAAATATCATCATTTTTCTTAGTTATGGATGATCATACGTCTCGTTTTGGTTTGTCATTGGAATATGACCTGGTCATTTACATGTTTTCCTTTTCCTCTTCCTGCGATGATGATAGTTATTCCATATATACAAGTTCTAATAATACTATTGTCATCTCCTCCGATTTTGAAAGTGTTCCAAATACCATCGACGACACCGAGGAGTTTGAAATGCCTGCGAATCAACCTCTAAATCAGATGCCTGCCTCTCATGCCGGTGGGCCACGATCGACGAGGGGACGTGGTAGGCCACCATCTTCACTATGGGAAACCGATTTTCAAATGAAGCTCAAATGAAACGTTGAGACTCAAACTCAAGATAAGTACGCAAAATGCAAATGGTGCCGACAAGAGATTCTCGCAATCGTTGAACAAGGCACAACTCATTTACGTCGACATGCCAATCGTTGTCGTAGAGATTTATGTATTGATGACGAATTATGATTTTAATTGTTGTAGTTTTATTAATATAATATTGAATTGTTGTGAGTGATTTTGTTATTTCAAAAGTATTAAATGTAATGTTGAATTGCTGTGAGTGATTTTGTTGTTTTAAAAGTAATAAATGTAATGTTGAGTTGTTGTAAGTGATTTTATTGTTTTAAAATAATAAATGTAATGTTTAATTGTTGTACATGATTTTGTTGTTTTAAAAGTATTAAATGTAATTTTGATTTTTTTTTTAAAAGTATTAAATGTAATGTTGTATTCTATATATTTTATATAATTCTATATATTTTAATTATTGTATTTCTTAAGTATTAAATATAATATTGAATTGTTGTGCGTGATATTATCATTATAGAAATATTTTTTTTATAATTTTCCAAATGAATGAAGTATGAAATTGGCCGCGGCACCAATTTCAAAATGTCGTGGCATGACTTATTGAACCATCGTAATAACCGTAGTCGAAGTCACACTACGACATGTTGAAAACTATGCCTCGTCCTTTAAAGCATCGCCGCAACAGAAAGATGGAAACGCCACGGTATATAAAGACTTACAGACTCCATTCTCTCGATATAATTTGAAACAGCATACATGCCACGGCACGGTATCCCCAAGCCAAGGCTTCTTAGGCCGATGCCAAAGCATGGGTAACAGAATGCCGCGACTTATCTTTTCTGTTTACAAATATACCCTCTAAATTATGCAACTCACCGAGGCCTTCTTTAATGATGTCGTGGCGAGTTGCGTAATCTAGAGGGTATATTGATAAATTCGAATCAGGCCACGGCGGATTCATTTAAAGGCCGCGGCGTGATAAGTAATTTTACACAATTTAATTATTAATTATCTAATTAATTGTGCCACAATTTTACTCAATTAAATTATCTTATTAATTTAACAAAACGAAGTACAATAAATTATTAAAATGTTGATAGTTTTATTTTCAAAAAACACAAAATAATGCAATTACTAATTTTAACTAAATAATTGTTCAAACAAAAAAACACAACATAGTAATATTAACTAAATAATTGTTCAAAGAAAATAAATATAGTAAGTAATTGTTCAAACAAAATAAACATATACAAATACTAATCTTCGACCGTGTGCTCGTTGTTCTCGCCTTCGTTGTTAATTTCGTCAGGGATCTCGGGGTTCTCGGGGTTGGCGGGGTTCTTGTTGCCGCTGTTCTCACCCTCGCCGTTCTGGCCCTCGCCGTTCTGGACCTCGCTGTTCTCGCCTCCCTCAGCAAATGCTGGCACTAGATATTGATCAGGATATGCTACTGGCCACAACATTAGTGGAAACTGATTTGGCGCGTCGAATCCTGGGAAAATTTTACAGATTGCATTTATTGATTAAAAACATTTCAATATGCAGTGAACTCCAGAAGACCACGAACACCGTGAGCAACGAAGGCTCACATCAGCGGAGCATCGTAGTTAAGCTCAGGCATTGGGGGGGGGGCATCAGGCGGTATCTCGACGACATGAACCATGAAATTCAAGCAATATTAGATTAATATAAAAAAGCAAATGTACAATTTTACTGGATTTTTCAGGTACAATCGTTGCCTCCTCATCTTTGGGTCCTTTCAAACTCCGGATCCATCTTCTTTCCATTCGGCACCTGAATGTCGAGTTCATTCTCCTTTATCTAAACGATAGTTTCAAAGACAGATTAAATCAATATTGATACAACTGAATTTCACAACTAAACTTATACACAAATGAAGCTATACTTACCCCACCATTTATGTAGAGAGCTATGATAAGGGACGGGAAACCCAATGAGCTCTTCAACTGCTTGTACAACATTCCACGCATGTAGGAGAATATGAAACGACTGACGTCGATATTCAATCTTGTAATCCCGGCGTAGATCAACTTGAGAAAGTCGAACTGCAGCTCTGTGAAGTTCAAATGCGAGTATAGGTTGCTCCCAAAGAAGTACATCCACACTATGTCTTTCCAATTAAGATGACTTTTGACCAGCCTCGCCTCTCCGCCCTTCTCATGCCATTGAGCTCCGGGCGTAGCAATTGATGAAGCTATGGTGTCGTAGAACGCTTGATTCAACTCTTTGCCGTCCAAGTGGCTGTGCTTGTTTTCCTCGTCCGTCAAATTTCGGGTTCTGAGGTGTTCATTAATTATTCGAGGATTGATCTCAAATCGAGTACCCCGAACGCTGACATACACGATTGCTGACTCATCGGGAAGAGCTGCATAGAATTCGTGCACCAACACACTCATTGCCTTGATCTTTGGTTGGAGTACAAAATTCTGCCAACCGCGCTGTATGATGCTCTCATTGAGAGCTTCGCCGAGTTCACCCATATATGAAATCGAGAATTTGGCAAATCCCCGCTCTGGGCATATTTTTCGCGTGCTAATTTATAGAAATCATTTCTTCGCCGCTTCGGTGTTGAACTATGGTATTTCAACGGGAGGTGGTGGATCAACTGGTAGATCCTCCAGGACCTCCTAGGCTCGGCTCTCGGATCCAGATAGAACCACTAAATATCCACGTGCTCGTTTTCTTTAGGGTGCCATTGAAATCTATAAAAAAGATAACGTCACATATTAAATTATTAATTTCAAGCAAAAAAACTAATCAATATAACTAATTTCAATTACCAACACCTAATTATTAAAAAACTAATTTCAAAACCAATTTTTAATACGCAATTTCAAAACTAATCCAAATTTTTAAAACGCACAAACCTAATTTTAAAACGCAATTTCAATACCCAAAACTAAATTTCAATTCACAAACCGAAAATTCAATACCCAATTAATTTCAAAACCTAATTTCATCTAAAAAAACCAATACCTAATTTCAAAAGCTAATTTCATCTCACAAAACCAATACCTAATTATTGAAACTCATAAAACCAATACGATGACCTAATACAAACAATATTCAATTATTTATTTGAATAACAAAAAAAAATGCTATAAAAATGAAGCTTGAAATCGATACTAACGTTGAGAGGTGACGCCGGATTACTTGACGGCGACGGCGGATGACGGCGCTTGCGGCGAATCGACGGCAAGAAAGAGAGCGACGGTGATGGGCTGGGAAAAGAGGCGAGGGCGAGGGCAATGGCAAGGGCGGGAGCGACGACAAGGGTGAGGGCAATGGGGGAAAAAGGGAAGGAATCGAGGGCGAGGTCGAAGGCAATATTTGAGAAGCAAGGTATTTGGTTTCGACGGCGCAATGAGAAAGTGAGGAAGTTAGGGTTCCGGTGTATACGAGACACGCCGCGGCTTGTTATAAGTAATCTCGTGGCGTGTCACTACAAATGCAATGCCGTGGCGTGTTTCAAGACACGCCCAAGCTGTCGTCGTGTACACCCCATGCCACGGTGTGTCATAGAGAATGCCATGGTTTATCTCTAAAAAACGACGTGTCGTGGCGTCTTTCAAGACACGCCGCGGCGTACTCTGCATGGATATGAACAACGGTTTATAAAATGTCGTCTTGTACCACCCATGCCACGGCGTGTCCTAGAGAATGCCATGGCTTATCTCTAAAAAACGACGTGCCGTGGCGTCTTTCAAGACACGCCGCGGCATACACTATGTGGTATGAACAACGGTTTATAAAGTGTCGTCGTGTACCAACCAGGCCGCGGCATTATATATCCGCCGCAGCTTATAAACATCTCAATGACACATTTTCAACAATGGAAAATATATCTGTAGTAAATTTGAGAGCAAGCCGCGGCGTGACTCGATTTTAAACCATGGAAAAACAATTCCATGGTAGAAACTTGGATTTCGACCATGGAAAAAAAATCCGTGGTTGAAATACAGTGGTTGGATCAACAATTTGTAGTAGTGGCCTGACCCTTTTGGCACGGTCGGGCATAGCCCGGGCCACAAAAAACAGGTTGGGGCGGGGCAAACTTGCTTATTTTACGAGTCGGGGAGGATGGGCTTAGGCCGGCCCGGCCCAATTGACACCTATAGTGTAGATAAGGTTAATTTTATTTATTTATTTGGCCAATTCCCTTCTTAACTTTTAACTAGACAATGTAAACTATATCACAAGCCGCATGCCTTATCCAATTTGAGAAGGATTTTCGATGAAAGGATTAAGAACACGATAACACAACTGTTGATGCATAGAGAGGTCTATTGCAATTCTTTAGCTCTTATTATGCAAAATTTTAAGATGAAATAAATTATATCGATCCCATTTAAAGTTTTCTATTTGTATTTCTTTAAATTCACGACATGCGATATGTTTCTAATGCTCAATGTAATTTAAACAATTAATTCAATTAATAGAATTTAAGGATTTTTTTAATTAATATTTAATAAATCTATACATAGATTCAAGGAATGAGGAATTTATATTTTCTTAGAATTTTTATGTCTTATTGGCTTTCATTACTAATAAGTCTTACATGTTAAAAGGTATAGATAAAGTTAATTTTAGGGTTAATTGCGGCAAAAGTATTCAACGTTTGGTCAAATTCTCTGATGTGTATACAATCTCCGTAAATGGCGACAAAAGTATCCAAACTTGACATTTGGGAGTTGATCGAGAAAATCCACCTATGTGGCAATCAACCTTTGCCACATGGCACTTGGCCGCCACGTGGCATGCCACGTAATTAATATTTTTTAAATATATTTTTTTTAAATATATTTTTAAACAAACTTATTTTTTATTTTTATTATTAATAAAAAATATTTTTTCCAATAATAACAAATAATGAATATTTAAATTTAAATATTCAGTATTGGTTATAATGATTTATTTTGTAAAAAGTGGGTAGAACGAAATAAAAATCGCCGCTCACAGTTCACTTGAACTCTATTTCCGATCCGGTTCACGTGTCGAATAAAATTGTTTAATATGTTTAATAATAATAACTCATAAACACATACATATTGTTTATAAAGTCAAGACACAATTAAATGCACACTACTTATTCAAAAACAAAAAATAGTAGTCATATTTATATTTATCAAAAAAAATATTTTATTTGTTTGCATGATATTTTTTTGTGTTTGCATTTTACAATTATAACAATTGTTTAATATTTATTTTTTATTTATATATTATTCTTTTTTTGAAAATTGTCTGTAAATAATCATATGATTATTATTGGTTATTATTATTAAACATATTAAGCGATTTCGTTTCACCCGTGAACCGGATCGGAGGCGGAGCTTGAGTGAACCGTGAAAGGTGATTTTCTTTCTTTATTTATTTTGTTTGATCCGCTTTTTTAAATGAATAATTATATTTTATAATAAAACTAATAATGAATATTTAAATTTAAATATTCATTATTGGTTATTATGAAAAAATATTTTTTTTTATAATATTATTAAATCATTTAATAAAATAATAATTACATGCCATGCCACGTGGCGGCCAAGTGCCATGTAGCAAAGGTTGATTGCCACATAGGTAAGTTTTCTCAGTCAACTCCCGAATGCCAAGTTTGGGTACTTATGCCACCATTTACGGAGGTTGTATACACAGCATAGAATTTAACCAAAGGTTGGGTATTTTTGCCGCAATTAACCCTTAGTTTTATTTATTTATTTGGCCAATTCTCTTCTTAACTTTTAACCGAATGTAAATTATATCATAAGACGCACGCCTTATGCAATTTGACAACATAATGTGAATAAGAGAATTACTATTTAGGTTACACTTTTTAGAGTATAATGACCTTAATCTTTTCTATTTTAAGAGGTTATGTTTAGAATTTTGATTAGCCTTATTTAGTGTCTTCATTTATTTGTATTTATGTAAATTTAAGAATAGTTTTTTCTTATATTTTTACTAGCCTATGTAGACTTTTATGTTACGTTTATCCTAACAAAACTTTGTAAATGACTTTGTCTTTAGGATTGATGTTTTTTGTTGTTTATGTTCTTTTTAGTACATAATTGGGGGATACATTAACTCAATTGATAAGATTAATAAAATATGAATTTTGAGCAATATTTTTAAACGTGGTAAGAACTAGAAGTGACAATTCGTGCCACCATCAACACCGATTGATGAAAATCCGTTATTAGTCAGTATACTCAGTGGCGGACGTACGTTATGGGTTGGTGTGGTTGAAACCACCCCCAAAGTTTTGAAAATTGCACTAATAGGATCAAAATACTATAAACTTATTTACATAAACCACCCCCAAAATTAAATTTTAATGGAAAAATAAAATTGAACCCCCCCGGTCTCCGAATCCTGGTTCCGCCACTGAGTATACTATATCATAAGGCTCTCAAATAGTTACTAAAAGATTAAGAATCATATTTTTCTTACTAAAAAACAATTGGAACTATTATTTTTTATTTTTATCTCCAAGAAAAGAATGACGTGTCTTCCTCATCTCTCTTTGAAATAGTTACAGGACAAGTTCACACATTGTTAGGTCCTATTTGACATTGCCTATTAATAGGTGTTTTTTGCTTTTTTTAGAATTTTAAGTCAATATTTGTGTGTGGTCAGTTAAAATGGAAGCTCTTCACTAAAAATATTAGCTTTTCTATAGGCAAAATTAAAAAGCAAGTAATAGGTGCTTTTGCTAGAATCTACTTTTGTTTTTCTTCTTCTCTATCCCAATAAATATTTTTTTGGTGGTAAAAGTACCAAAAATGCATTTTATAATTGCGCTTCAGAGTCTAATTTTTTTTAAGTGGTAAGAGTATCAGTTTTCATGTCCATATTTTTTAATTAATATGGTTAAAGTACCAATTCTTTTTGGATGGTAAAGATACCAATTTCTTACATCTATTTTTAAAAAATATTTTAGTTGAAGTACTTCTTATTAGGTGGTAAAAGTACAAAAAATATTTTACCATTGCGGTTTAAGTTCCAATTTTTTTAGGTTGTAAAAGTACATTTTTTTCGTTCATATTCCTAAATTATTATAGTTAAAGTACCAATTCTTTTTGGAAGGTAAACGTATATAAAAAAATATTAATACATATTATTATTGCATTTAAAGTAATTCTTTTTAGTTGGTAAAAGTACTAATTTTTTATCGTGGACGGAAAAAATTGGTATCGTCACCATAATTATTGTCAATTAAAAGCATAAAAGGCATAACAAACTAATAAATGTTTCTTATTTTATTTATTAGTAATTATATTATTTAAATATTTTTTAATATTTTTATATTAATATTGAGATTTAATTAACATTATTTATGTCTACTTTAGTATTTTTTGAAATTTAGACTAATTAAGTAAAACTGGTTACCAAACACTAAACTGGAACTTTTGAAAAAACCAATTATTTTTTGTTTTCACTAACCAAACAATGCATTCCTTTCTCTAACAACACTTTTTGAGACAGTAAAGTTTAAAATCAATTATGAAGACAGCACAACAGTGCCAAATTGGGCCTTAGTATCGTTGTTTAACCTCGTAACTTGCAAAAGATAGTTCAAAAATTCACACATTGTACATGCATCCTCGTTTTTTATTAACACATTCTCGATGTTTATCCTCGTACCTTAAATTCACACATTGTCATTTTGCAATCTCCATTTTACAGGCATTCCGCATGCTAGCGGGCATGTCGATGGGAAAATAAATAAAAAAAAGCATATACCGCATTGCCGAAAATACTGCATAAATGTCATGGGCATACCGCATGTTGATTGGAATATTGACAGAAATTCTGAAAATAATTCAAGAATTTTATTATTAACATATTATTATTAATATTTTATACAGTTGCATACTTAATAATTGAGTAATATTCATTTAAATATAAATTTGAAATATTATCATCACAATATCATAAAGATATAAAACTATAAGCCTTAATTTACAACTATATATATAACAATATATGGTTTAATTTCACAAAGATTATATTAATTAATACTCGAGTTTATGTTTGAAGGCCCAAAAGGACCCATAAAATACTTAACCCATCAACATAAAACCCTAATTCCTCACCATATTTAAATTACATTTTCTACTCTTCTCTGTCTCTTCTTCTCCAAGCGCCTCCGTCTCTCTCTTTTGGTGTCTTCAACATCTGTCTTTAAAATAGTTACAATCAAGTTCACAAATTATTTGTTTCTTTGTTTATCCTCGTACCTTGCAAGAGATAGTTCGACAAGGTGTTAAATGCCAATTGTCGATATCGTTTTACAATCTCTATTTTACGGGCATTCCTCATGCCGGTAGACATGGCGATAGGAAAATCCAAAACAATGGCATATGCCGCATTGCCGAAAATACTGATATCGACGAAAATTCTGGAAAATTATACAAGAATTCTATTATTAACATATTATTATTAATGATTTATACTATTTTTTACTTAAAAAATTAAGTAATATATTATTATATTAACAACTTCGAAAGTATATATATATTTAATATAGTCACAGTATCATAAATATATAAATCTGTAAGGCTTAGTTTTTTTTTTAAATATAACAACATAGGATTTAATTTCACAAAAATTATAATAATTAATATCCTAATTTATGTTTGAAGCCCAAAAGGACGTATAAAATACTAAACCAATTAACATTAAACCTTAATTCCCCACAGTCTCCCTCTCTCTCGCTTTCCATGTCTTCAACATATGTACTTGAAATAGTTCCTGACAAGTACACACATTTTTAGCATCGTATTTTATCCTCGTACATCAAAAAAGATAGTTTGAAGCAAGGTGTTAAATGCCACTTGTCGATGTCATTTTGCAATCTCCAATTTACGGGCATTCCTCATGCCGGCTGGCATGACGATGGAAAAGCAAAAAAAAAGGCATATGCCGCATTGCTGAAAATACTGCATAAATTTTATGGGCCTGCCGCATACTGATTGGAATATCGACGGAATTTCTGAAAAATAATACAAGAATTCTATAATGAACATATTTTTATGTGAATTTTTCGAAACATATAAAAATTGGACCCTCTTTGGCATAAGTCAAAACCCATCAGTAAAATTCATAGGCCACCGATGAAGTCTATGACCAAAGGCCCACGACCCAACGCATTTGGCGAGGCCTGGATCGAAGATGACAAAGAAGACTAAATTCCTTGATAAAAAAAAATCACCTTTTGGTAAGGTACCTTGGCGAGGTACCTTGCTCTGACGAACACCTCGCCATGGCAAGCATCCTGGTGAGGTCCTCTCGAGGAGCCCCTAGCGAAGTACCCTTACCTGGCAAGCCCCTTCCCCAGCAGGTACCTTTCTCTGGCCTTGCAAGCCCCTCGCCCTAACGAGCACCTGGTGAAGTACCTTGCCCTGGCGAGCCCCTCGCCCTGGCAAGCACCTCGCCATAGCTTGACGAAGGGATAAATCACAATTATTCCACACGATGAGGAGATCCGAGCTTACGAAGACCCCTGGGAAGTCCTCCATATTTCCCAGGACTCAACATACAAGCTTGCGGACGCTCGAAAGACACCAAGACTAGCCAAAGAGAACTGATGAGCCCCTCAACAAGGCAAGGAGTTGCGGCAAGGCCCCTCAGGAAATAGAGAAATTCCCAGGCCCCCCTCAGTGCAATTACAAATAATTAGTTTTCCTATAAATAAGAGTCTTCCCCTGCTAATTTCCACACTCACACACAGCTTCCTCCAGAGCTTATTTCTCTATATTTCTCTATCTAAATATTCGCCCTCTTTCCTGGTGAAGCCCTAGGAGCTCACCACAAGAGGCTCGTCAGAGAAGAGATTAAACATTGAGGCTTAGCCTCGCCGAGAAGGTTGTTCGACAAGTCGATGAAGTCGTCCCTCGCCAAGTTAAGGCCCTCGTGTTGGACATATTCTGAATATGCCCTCTATTCAGATGTTAATCCCGCTTGTATAAGACTATGGTCGTTTACCTAGGAGTGAAAGGCTCTTATTAATGTTAATCTTATGTTGTTATTTACGAATTATAGATATAATTATCAAATTTAATGTTTGATCCTTAGTTCTTTAACTTTTGGATTTATGTTAAGTCATGACACTGGATCTGTGTGTCAGGAGGTTTGATTAACATATATAAAGAACTTAAAATTGGTCCATTGTCTAGATCGGAAGTGGAAACTTCTGATAGGGAACGACTACTGGTGAACTTAATAGATCACATTTATATGGTGACCTATTACCGGTCAGAGTGCTATCCATACATTGTTAAGTTCATTGGGTATGAAGTGTCTTCATACTAGACAGATATAGACTTATATCCGAAATCATCATGTAAGTCCATTAATGATGAAAGTACGATAATGTCGGTAAGGTAATATGGGTTTGTGCGATTTAACTTACACAATCTTTGATTTAATCGTTTCAGTTTACAGTCAAGTATCCCCAACACTTTTATTTTGGGATCGGAAGGTTGGCCTTAGTAAACTGCATATTATACATATGGATAATAACTTTAGGATTTCCTTATTATGATTCTGTGGGAAGAAAATAAGTAATCATGGCCAACTTAAGGATTCATAACCCGATAAGTGACTACGGTCACTTGTCATCGCAGTGCTTCCAGCTGGGGAATCAGATCAAAGACCTATTCAAGGAAGGAAAACTTAAGAATTTAGTTAAGAAGCTTGTGGAGAACCATGAAGGCACGAGCGCCATGCAGCCCCCACTCTTGACAATGAAACAACTGACACCCTAAGGAAACGACCGAGAAAAACCCACAGGAGCAACCCCGATAAACGTCGTATAAACTATCATTGGAGGCCCAAGAACTAGAGACTCGGGCCAGAGCAGACGAGAATACGCACCCGCAGCGGAAAAAGGTTGGTCGCCAAACCAAGTTAACCTGATGGGCACTACACCTCTACTCCACACTGGCAAATCCATCACCTTCACCGAACATGAAGCTTTGACAACCCACCATCCGCGCAACGACGCCATCTTCCTCGAAGCACAAATCGCCAACAGCATGGTGAGGAAGATACTTATCGACATCGGGATCTCAACTAGTGTAATCTTACAGACGGTCTTCGAAAAGATGAACCTATGCCGAATCATCGCAAACCGAGTACGCACAACATTATTTGGCATCGCAGGAGAACACGTGATGACCGAAGGATCAATTGAACTTCCGACAACCTTCGTAGTCAAAGAAGGACCTAAGATGACTCTAATTGTGAGCTATCTCATCGTCAACATGCTTTCCTTATACAACGTCATCATCGCGAGACCCACACTCAACTTTAGGCTCTGACATCCACCTATCACCTACTCGTCAAGTTCCCAACACCAAGAAGAATTTCAATCAAGCAATGAAGTCAAACCAAGTCACGTGTTGAGTACAGCTTTAGCAACAGTCACCGTCATCAGCAAAGGAATAAACAATCTTCATCTCGTCAGCAGATGAAACAGAGGAGGAGACGCAAGAAATCTGACGACTGTTATCGATATAAAAGAGATAATTTCCCTCCTACGACAGTACGAGAAGAATATGGATCTTACCCGAAACACATCCTGAGCCGAACCAGAATATTTTCTCGAGTATGCGACATACTGGCGCTTCGTCGGCAAGATGTTTGGCTGCCTATGCCGAAGCAAGCAGAAGACCAACCTCGCCAAGCGAAAGAATGGAGAAAAGCACTAGCCAGGGGTCGCCAAGAAGGGAAAAGCGAATGCTGACTTAGTCATTGAGTACACCCACAACCCAAACAGTATGCAGCTGAAAGAAGAAGAAAGGCGAAGAATGTACAACCAAACAGAAGAAGCGCACCGAACGGGTCGGTATGGAGCAATAAAATCAACGAGATCGCCAGCTTATGCGGATCTAGAGGTGACTAGAGGTAATATGCTCAGCAAGATTAGCGATGATAGCGGGTATCGCCGAAGTACTAGCGGGAATGGCAGGACCACACTGCATAGCGGTAACGGGGCTTGCGGGAGTCTTGTGCATATCAGTATTGGAGTAAGCGAGTCCAGCGGAGTTAACGGGTTTAGCGGGAATAATATTTACTTGGTTTCCCAATCTATATTCGTGGTCTAAGGGTTACCCATGATAATAGTGTAGGTCATAATTATGTTAGCAGGTGTATTTATTTTCTGATTAGTCCTGGGGTTAAGTATGGTCTTTATTAGTGTATTGAGTCATGTAATAGCCTTAAAAAGCTCTCAAAATAAAATTTCCCGTTGAAATTGGGCTCCACAACCACTTTGGGCGGCCCGGTTGCTGGAAAAGTTTTACCGGAATTCAATGCTCGCCGGATCACCAAAAAAACCGCCGCTCGCCACGAAGCCCACGCCATGAAGAACACTGGCGAACTCGCACGGTCTTTGAGCACACGCTCGGCCTCCACTGCGACAGGCGATGTGCCGCCGCCTCCTGCCATGCTATACAACGCCAAATAGGTACCCTCGATCACACCATCCACAAATGGACATCACCTTCACACATGAACATCACCTTCACACCCTCTATGCTAGCTGGATCACCAACGAAGCCGGCGCCTGCCACGAAGCCCCCGCCGAACGCCGGCGAACTCGCACGCGCTCTGAGCTCGCGCTCGGCCTCCACCGCGATAGGCTCTAAGCCGCCACCTCCCGCCACTACCACACACGAACATCACCTTCACAGCCTCTATGCTTTTGGGATAACCAAAGAAGCCACCGCCTGCCACGAAGCCCCCACTGAACGCCGGCGAACTCGCACGCGCTTTGAGCTTGCGCTCGGCCTCCACTGTGACAGGCGCTGTGCCACCGCCTCCGGCCATTCCATAAAGAACCAAATAGGTACCCTCGATCACACCAGCCCCGCCACACGCCACGCTTCAGCCCAGAAAGCTGCCATGCCTGAGCTCAGCGAGCACTGCCCTGCCGTCGTCATTCATCAAAATTGCGCATTAACTAAGGAACTTTACTTATTACTTTTCAAAGTAATTATTTAATTTCTCATCATTATGTCACTTAATTTTATTTATTTATTTTCGGAGTTCAAAATTAATTCAAAAATACTTTAATTCACAAAGTGTGCCTATGAACTCCAAAAGTCCAAAAATTGAATAAAATCATAAAAAAAATGATCTTTGATTTATACGGGTATCTCCTTGAATATATTTTATATGTTCAGATTACTTAAAGCATATTTAGCAAGCACTATACAAAAATTATTTTTCACAAAACCCAGTTAAATGAAATTTGCAGTTCCTTGGGAGGAGGGAGAGGAGACTACCATCTCTGACAGCCCAGACCGTTGCCAAATAACACAAGTTACCTCAAGTTTTGAAAATAAAGTTTCTCACGTAGTAAAATTACCCAAGAAATTGAGGTTTAATGTTATATGAATTTTTCGAGACATATAAATATTGAACACCATTGACGAAAATCAAAGCCCACTAACAAAGTCAAAGACCAAAGGCCTAAGACCCAATGCCTTTTGCGAGGCCCAGAGTTATACTAATATGATAATGCCCTTGATGTAAAAGGCATTCACGGTGAGGTCTCTCGACGAGCCTCTTGGCGAGGTCCCCTTGCAAGACCCCCTGGCGAGGTCCCCTGACAAGCCTGCTCGCCCTGACGAGCCCCCTCGCCATGGCGAGCCACCTTGCCATAAATGTCGAAGAAAGAATAAGTCACAATAATTACACATGACGAGGATATCTGAGCTTACAAAACTCATTGGGAAGTTCTCCAGATTCCCTCGTACTCGACATACAAGCTCGCAGAGACCTAGAAGACATTGCAGGCAAGCTATGAAGCAACCAACGAGCTCCTCACCATGCAAAGGAGCCGCGGCAAGCCCTCCTCTAACAAGTTTTAGGTGCATTTTTTGTTGAAAGCCAAGGAAGGTTATGCTCCATTAATTCCCCCTGATTTAGGGAAAATTGGTTACCTCATTTACTGATAAATAGGACCATTCTCTCCCTCATTTTGGACATTCTTACATAAATTCCTCTAAAGATTTTCTCCCTAGTTTCTCTCTCTAGAAATATCACCTCTCATTTGGTCTTACCTGGCTCGCATTTTCAATGCTTCCGAAGCTTGTCTCAAAGATAAGGATTTGACAGAGACCAAAGTTTGCCAGAGAAGTTTTTTGACGTGATCACGGCCCAAAGATTAATATAAGAAAGGCAACGCCAAAGACCTCTTTCTCCTATCAAGGCCTTACCAGCAAGAGTGTCGTAATAAACGGCACGGGTGTAGGATGATTCATGTGGCGAGGGCCTATTTCGCCGGTCAAGGCCCTCGCCACATGAGTCATCCTAGACCCGCGCCGTTTATTACGACACTCTTGCTGGTAATACCCTCGCCGATGGCGAAGGTCACCCTCGCACCGCCGACATCAGCATCTCTAATGAGCCAAATCACACCGTTAAACATCCTATTATTACAAACCATGTATTACGTGGGACCTGATTCTGCATCGAGATACGCAGGCAGCCTCGCCCAACTATAAGTGACGGGATGCGGGACTAGTCTATCCTTTTTTGCTGGTCCTCCCTCGCCATAGGAGCTCGCTAAGGAGGGAAAATCATCAAGCATCATCAAGAACTCCTTGGAACTTCGCCAAAACAAGGAATTTGCCTAGACGAGGAGCTCACCAAGGAGAGAAGTTCATCAAGGATCGCCAAGAAAAGACCGGAGGCTCGTGCAAGACGAAGAACTCAACCCCAGCTTTGACAATCATCAATGAACTTGTGTTGACTGTCCATATCCTATTACCAACGCGTCCACCAGATCCAACTTTGGGCCAAAACGGTGGATGAGGTTCCGAGTGAAAAAAATTTTTACGCATTAACAATAGTATATATATTAATATATATTACTTTTACAAATGATATCCATAGTATAAAATGTAATCTTTTATTGTTTTTAATAAAAAAAATAATCTTGAAAATACATGTCACTTCTACGTATGTATGTCACTTTTAAATATAATCTTCAAAATATATGTCACTTTTACGTATATATGTTGTATGTATAACGTTGTACTATGATATATTATACAAAGTATTGTGTGTTGACTTTCAAAAGATAAAAAGCACAAAGTCGTATTTTGTGCTCATTATATATTTTTTTAGTTGATGTTATAATGTGATTGTTGTTATATGCTTGAATTTTTTTTAAATATTTACTTAAAAGAATTCTTAAAAATTTATCTTAGACTTTACCTGAATAGAAATCTTGGTTCCCCGATGGTTGAGAATACACAATTCATAAAATAAATTTTTATTATATAATTTCATCCAAATTCATACACCATAACTTTTGCATGAAATTATTTTAGGAAAAATATTCAAGTAAAACATTATATTTACAAGTATTATCTATTAAATAGTACTTAAGTATATCTTCCAATTATCTAGTATGTTTTATTAAACTTATTAGTGATATTTCTTCGCACCGTATCAATCTATTAGTTTTATACGTACGACAAGTTTATGCACTCAGTGGTCACTTTTTATTCATTTAAAGCATTTAATCTTCATCTGTAAATTTAAGTAATTCACAGCCTTAGCACTTTATGTCATATTAAATAATGACGAATTTGTACATCAACAGTCAGACCCCACTAGAGAAAACACGAAGTAAATTTTATAGTATATACTCGATGAAATCATGTAAAATTTGTGCCGGATATGATTAACTAAATTTGTGACTTTCGCCGCAAATCTGCATAATACAGGCAGGATTTTGGATAATTTTAAGATATGATGGACAAGTAGGACCTTGAAGTTGTAACTGTCGCTTCGAATTTTGGGCGGGAACAGTTAGAACACGTGTCCCAATTTGCGGATTTTGAACAGAATAAACTCTTCACATTCTCTTGACACAGCTGTCATGCTAACCTGTCACCGGATAGCTCGCTGATCTCAACCGTAGGATGAGGTTTATTGCGCTTTTCGAGGAAACCCTAACCGTAGGATCAGCGACAGTTTTCGAGTATAAATACTCGAGTGCTTCGCATTTAATGGGCACGTGTCTTCATCTTCTGCCCGTCACACATCTTGTAGAACGTAACCTCTCTCTCTCTCCTCTATATATTCTCTGTTTCGCATTCGAATATTATTTTCAAACTTTAGAGAGAGAAAACATGAGTTTTTAGAGAGAGTAGCTTTGCGAATCGCCATTGAAGGTGCTCCGAGGTAATCTTCGTGCTTCTCTGTGTCTAGGGATTCAGGTTCTGTATTTCTTCCCTGTTATTTGTTGTCTTTCCTTGCGAGTCTACTAGGAGGATTTTCCGAGTTCTTAGAGGTTATTTTTCTTTGTTTAAGAGGTTTGAATCTCTGATTTTTCTGGATTTTTGGCTTTCGTGGGATTTTTCTGGGTTTTCTGGTTTTTCATGCTCGTCTAGGTAGTTTTGGTTTTTCTTAGATTGTTCTATAAGAAAATGGGTCCTAAGAAGGTTATTCAGAAATGGCAAACAGAGTTTCTATCCACGGATTCTCCTAAGTCTGTTCTGAAGCCTAAGGATTTTGTCAAAATCCGGGTAGCCTATAGGATTTCTCAGTCTATAGCTTTTACGTTGCTGGGTCTAGATGAACATGCTGACGAGAAGAACTTAGACGGATGGGTTTGTGTTTATCAAAGGTATTTTGAGTATATGGGGCTCATATTTCCTATTCCCGAGCCCATCCTAAAATGCCTTACTCATCTAGGTGTTTCTATAGGGCAAGTTAGCCCTAATTCTTTCAGGATTTTGACGACCTTGTTTATCCGCGCTCATGAGTGTGTGCATATATTGAAACTCAAAGATCTGTTTACGGGCTTGGTCATTAAAGCTAACAGTCAGGAAAAGGGTAGATTTTTCCTATCCGTCAAGGAAGGGGAGATCATTTCTAGTCTTCCCAAGAAGGAAAGCGCTTGGACCCACAGGTACTTCTTTTTCCTTGCCGGTCAAGAGACACTTGGATCTTGGCCGGGCTACAGGAACGAATGGGTCCACGAGATAGGTGAGATTCCGGGATGGGGTTTATAAGGTTTTCTAACTGGGTTTTTTTATAAGTTTGCTAATTGCTAATTTTCTTTCTTTCATTTTCCTATGTTGTAGAGGATCCTGAATAGCCTAAATCTCTACTGATTACTGAAAAGTGGAGGCTTTTGAAGAAGAAGTTGTTTCCTCTTGGTCCCGAGCCGTGGTCGTCTTTCACCAATGAGAGGCTCGAGTCCGTAGGTTTGTGGGTTGAAGAGGACGAAGAAGAGTTTCCAGGTAAGATTTCTAGATTTACACTTTTGGTTTGATATTGTTGATTTTTGATTAAGTATGGTTTCTGGACGTGCAAATGAGGATATGGAAAATATTCGCCCTAAGGGTTTAAGTCTCCGCCATAGGCGGAAATAGGAAGATCAGGCCAGAACCTCTGGCTTGGCGTCACGATCGGCGTCGAAAGTTCTGCCCGATGCATCAGCCCCAGTTGGGGTTGCTCGTCAAGAGATGAGCAGGAGAAATGAGGAAGCTCTCGCTCGGGAGACTCCTGCTGAGGTCGCCCCTAGGGCGGCCAAGAAGAAGGACGTCGTCGAGCTTTCTGACGACGGGGATAGTACCCCGGAAGCCACGAAAGGGGCAAAGCTTTCCGAGGGGAAGAAAGCTCCCCCACCCGCTCATGTGTGTCCTTCTAAGGATGTGACCCATCCTTTCATGGACAAAGCCCTTCCGAAGACGTGGTCGAAGGCTGCCGCGAAGCGGCCGCACGAGGGAGGCGAGTCCGAGGTCAGGAAGAAGGCGAGGAGCGATCCGGCCTCAAAAGAAGTGGTTAGGGCCTCGGATAAGGCAAAAGGGAAGGGGGCCGTCCTCGAGACCGAGTGCCCCAGGAGGTTTCCCAAGCTAAGCCTAGAGAAAAGTCAGGGTTTGCTCCCCTCGTAATCGGGGGGAAGGCTAAAGAGAAGGAGATCCTCCGCAAGGCGGCGTGCACTTGGTACGGGGAGAAGGGTCTCCATAAGGCTCCTAAGGTTGCGGCCGAGCTACTCTGGAAAATTACGAACAGAGGGGTTGGCAGGGTCCCCACAAATATCGCTGAGAAGCCGGCGTACAAGGATGTTGCGGCGGTGACAACTCAGGTAAGTATTAGTCAATAGTTTCCGTAGCTTGATTTTCTGATCTAAATTTTTCTAACTTTGTTTTTTGGACGTATAGTTGGTCGCGACTATCAACGACTTGGTCCTCGGTTATGAGGTCCAGTTGCACGAGGCCAAGGAGGGGGCGTAGGCTGCCGCAAAGCTTTCTCTGAAAGAGAGGGAACTGGCCGACGCGATTGACGGAATCTGGGAAAAATGCGACCAACTAGAGGTCATGAACCGGAAGGTCATCTCCGCGGAGGCCAGGATTAAAGGGCTGGGGAACACGGTGGATGATCTTCGGGAAAAGCTGAAAAATGCTACCCGGTTGGTCGAGGAGGCCCAACAAACCAGCGAGACGGCTGCCAGGGGGGTGCTAGCTTCCGACGCGGCGCCTTGGCTCTGAAAGAGGACGTGCAACGCCTTACTCCCGAGCTAGCCAAGGCTCAGCAACAGTGACTCGACCGTGAGGCCGAGAAGGACGCTATCCGCTCTCGCTATCGCCGAAGGGTGAAGGAAAGGGACACGCTGCTTCCGTGGTACAAGGTTACGGCAGCCGACAATTGCTGTCTAGATCAGGCCGAAGGCTGCCTCGAGCTGGTCCATGACATCATTGACGGCAAGTTTCAAGATTTTGAGGCTAAGAAGGAGGTCCTAGAAGGCAACGTTGTTCGCTACCAAGCTCTCTTGGATGCAGTTCCAGCGCCACTGATAGATTCTCTGGCTATGTCTCCTGATGCATAGTTGATCGAGCTTCCCTTTGCAGATTTGAACCTTCATTATGAGCGGTCGAATTCCAAGGAGCCCGTCTATCCTGCCCCAGAGGAGCCTGCCGTGGAGGATTCTACGGATGAAGATCTTTTGGATGATGAGCCCATCTTTCCCATGCCTGCCGAAGCTGAGGAGACTGCCCCTAAGGAGCCGACCTTGCCCGAGCCCGACGCAGCCGAGGTGACCGCCACTGAAGAGCCGACCGAGCATGGAGGCCAAGCCGAAGAGGAAGAGGAGAAGAAGGACCAAGGGGTCAAAGATATTCCCAGCATTGACGCATAGAGCGTCCCCCATTTTTTTGTTTCTAGTTAAATAAGGCCTTAGGCCAAAACAATTTTTACGGGAAAGTCTACGGCGGCTTGAAACCTTTATCTGTACGGTTTTGGATATGCCCGTGCTTAGGGCCTTTGCTATTTTTGTTTTTCGTATGCTATCTATTTTTCTCTAACTTTGGGCTTCTTAAGCTAATTTTATACTCGTGCTTTTTCCTTACACGTGCTATAGTTTTACTCGGCTAATTGAGGTCGTTCAAACCTTTACATGCCCATTCTGTACCTGGATTGAAGAATTTGAAACTATGCAAAATTTGAAATTTGCTAAGTATGAAAAATACACGGATACCTTTTGCAACTTGTTCGTTCTCTTGGTGTTCCCCGTCCCGTGTTTCTTGCTCGTCTTGCTGTAGTGCGTATTTTTTTTTTGAAATAAACATGTCTTATTGAGATTGGGTTAGTATAATTATGTATTTGAAGCGGTAGGCTTGTTGCTGGGTGAGGCTTGTTACCTCAGGTGACGGGTTTGTTACCCGGATAGGCTCAAGGAATGGGTTATTTTCCCGGTCTGGCTCATTGGCCTTCAGGTAATGGGTTTGTTACCTGTATAGCCTTGTTGCCTTATGTAATGGGTCTTTTACCCGGTAGGCGTGTTGCCTTATGTAATGGGTCTGTTACCCGGTAAGCTTGTTGCCTTAGGAATGGTTTAGAGCGTTTTACCTAGGAATTGCGGGGCCTATTTGGTTTTGGGTTCGGATTGAGACTGTGCTCATCGTTTTGGACGGGCTGCCTACGTACCCCATATTTGGGGATCAAGTCATTGCGTAGTTCATGGGAGACCAGGTAGGTCGGGTTAAGCGTAGTATTTCCTAAGATGCATGGCGTTCCAGCAGCGGAGGACTCTCGTGCCGTAAGGAGTGGCTAGCCGGTATACTATAGGTTTTACTACTTCGGTGACGATATAAGGCCCTTCCTAGTTAGCCCTGAGCTTACCCGCGTTAAGCTCAGCGGTGTTCTGAGGACCAGGTCTCCCACTATAAATTTTTGACGTTTGACATTTGAGTTTTAATACCTAGCTATCGAATTTTGATAGTTGGCAGTTCATATCAAAGCCTGTTCCCGCCTTTCGTCGATATGATCGAGCTGGTCTTCCCTCATTTCGTCATTGAGTTCTGCGTTCAAAGGTGCATGCTCCCTTCGAAGGTTGGGTGTCTCTATCTCTGTTGGTATTACGGCTTCGGTGCCATATACCATTGAAAATGGAGTTTCCCCGGTGGCCCTACGCGGGGTAGTTCCGTAGGACCAAAGGACTCCTATAATCTCATCTGCCCATCGTCCTATTTTGGTGTCTAGACACCTTTTTATTCCATCCACTATAATCCGATTAGCTACCACGGCTTGGCCGTTGCCTTGGGTGTATTTCGGAGTGGATGTGTTCAAGGATATCTTCCAATTGATGCACAAGTTTTGGAATCTTGTAGAAATAAATTGGGTCCATTATCAGCTATTATCTCTTTTGGGAAGCCGAAACGACTGATGATGTTTTTCCACGGGAAATTTTCTACATCGACATCCTTGATATTTGCGTACGCTTCTGTCTCACCCATTTGGAGAAGTAGTCTGTTTCAGTGAGTAGGAACCTTTTTCCGGCCGGGGCTAGGGGAAAAGGTCCGACTATGTCCATAGACCATTTCGTTAACGGGTATGGGACTGAGACTGACGAGAGTTCTTCTGCTGGACAGTGTATGGACGAGGAGTGTCTTTGACATTTATCGCATCTTCTGGCGTGGGCCTCGCTGTCTGCCAACATGGTGGCCCAGAAAAAGCCTTGCCTTTTTGCTTTATTTGCCAAAGATATTCCTTCAGAGTGGTTGCCACATTCTCCGTCATGGATTTCGTGGAATACTATTTGAGCATCGGTCCTCCCTAGCCACCTTATGTAGGGTCCGGTATAGCTGCGTTTGTACAATTTTTCCCCGATCATGCAGAATCTGGCGCTTTAGATTCTTAATTTCCTGGCCTTCTACTTATCCCGAGGCTTTGCTCCGGTTAGGATGTAGTTGATGATCGGAGTTCTCCAATAATCTTCTTCCATTTGGATGTTGCAAACTTCGCGTGTCACGCTAGGTTCGTCTATTGTTTCGACTGAAATTATCCTTTTTATATCGGGATCCGAAGTGGACGCTAATCCAGCCAATGCGTCTGCCGACGCGTTCTCGCTTCTCGGTATTTGGATTATCTCAACGATGTCGAACTTTTGAATTAAACCTTTTACTACCGAAAGGTATCTCTCCATTCAGTCGTCACGAGTGGTGTACTCACCAGTGATCTGGCTAGTAACTAGCTTTGAGTCAGAATGGGCTCTTATCCTTCGAGCTCCTATGAATTTTGCTAGTTTGAGACCGGCAATTAGGGCCTCGTATTCGGTTTGTCGCGTGGAATTTCAATCTGAAGGATTGTTCCATCACTTCTCCCGTGGGGGTTATCAAACGGATTCCGATCCCGGATCCACCTTTGTTTGAAGCTCCATATACCTCTAGTCTCCATTCTCCATCTTCGTGACCCTTTTTCGAGCCGTCGGCCGGTAATTCGATTTAAAAACTCAGCCAGTACTTGTGATTTCGCACAAGTCTGGATTTTGTATTCTATATCGAACTCGCTTAGCTCGACTGCCCACTTTGTGACTCTTCACGATTGATTCGGGCTATGAAGGATTATCCTCAATGGTTTGGTGGTCATAAACATGATGGTGTGGGATTGGAATTAAGGACGAAGTTTTCTCGCACCGGTTATCATTGCCAGTGCGAGCTTTTCGATGGCCAATTATCTGATTTCAGCGTCTTCCATGGATTCGCTGATGTATAAAATTGGCCTCTGCTCACCGCGATCTTCCCTCACGATTACCCCGCTCACCGCTGATGGCGAGACGGCCAAGTATAGAATAAAGGCTCCCCCAAGATCGGTCTGTTAAGAACGGGTGGTATGGAGAGGTGTATTTTCATCTTTGGGAATGCTTCTTCGCACTCTTCGGTACACTCGAAATTTTTGTTTCCCTTAAATAGCTTGTAAAAAGGTAAACATTTGTCTGTAGCCATTGATGTGAACCGGTTGAGAGCTGCGATTCTCCCGGTCAGCCTCTGCGTCTCCCTAACAGTCCTCGGGAAAGGCATGTTCAGGAGGGCTTAGATCTAGTCGGGATTAGTTTCCATCCCTTGCTGTGTGACCAAGTAACCCAGGAATTTTCCCGAAGTTACCCCGAAGGTGCATTTTTTCGGATTAAGCTTCATTTGATACTTCCATAGTATCCCGAACCATTCCTCTAGGTGGGCTACATGATCCGTTTCTTGGGAGGATTTAACCAGCATATCGTCAATATAGACCTCCATAGTTTTGCCGAGCTGCTCGGCGAATATCCGGTTGACTAACCTTTGATATGTGGCTCCGGCATTTTTTAGTCCGAAGGGCATAACTTTGTAACAGTATATCCCCCTATCGGTTATGAATGCCGTTTTTTCTTGGTCCTTTGGGTGCATGAGGATTTGGTTGTATCCCGAGAATGCGTCCATAAACGATAGTAGTTCATGCTTCGACTAGTCGGTCAATGTGAGGCATTGGGAAACTGTCTTTAGGACAAGCTTTGTTTAGGCCAGTGAATTCGATACAGACTCTGGCCTTTCCGTTTTACTTCTTCATGATGACCGTATTTGCTAACCAGTCCGTGTATTTAACTTCCCTGATGGATCCGGTTTGCAAAAGCTTTGTGACTTCTTCGCTCATAGCTTGGGCCCGATCTGGACCTAGCTTCCGCCTTTTTCTATTTTACCGGCTTATAGCTGGGGTTACATTTAGGCGGTGGATTGTGATGCTTGGGTCTATCCCGGGCATGTCCTCGTGGGACCAAGCAGAACAATCCCGGTTTCTGGTGAGGAATTTGAGGAGTTCTTTTCTGACATTGTTGTCCAGTCCCATTCCTATCCTTACCCGGTGGTCCGGGTTGTCGGGATCGATCTGGACCTGGACTGTCATTTCCACGTTAATTTCGTCCGTATCGGTGGTCCCTTCCTGGTCATCCTGCCCTTTTCCTTCTACCGTCAATAATTACTATGCGGTAGACTTTTCTTTTTCGGCCTTAGCGGCCTGGATGTTTCGGAATGCGCTCATGTAGCAGATTCTGGATTGTTTTTGGTTTCCCTTTATTTCAACGATTTTTCCTGCCCTATTCGGGAAGTGTATTAGTTGATGGTAGGTTGATGGTACGGCCTTCATCATGTGCAGCCAGGGTCTTTCTAGTATCATGTTGTAAACTGACGGGCAGTCCAACACTAGGAAGTTCTTTGTTCTTCCTACCCCTGCAGCTGCGATTGACAGCCGTACCGTGCCTATTGCATTGATAGTTCCTCCATCGAAGCCGGTTAGCGGGATAGCTTCCCTGTCGATCTCTGTTTCTTCGACCCCCAGCTTCAGCAATGGTTCCAGGAAGGTCACGTCGACTGAGCTCGCGATATCGATTAGGATTTTATCCATCGTGTACGAGGCTACTAAGAGTGTGACAACTAACGCGTCATCGTGCGGACCGATCAGTGTGGCTACTTCACTGTCCTTGAACGAGATCTCAAAATCCGGCTCTTTCCTTGGTATGACTACCGGTCCGGCCTTGAGCCTCCTTTTGTGAACCTTGATGGAATTTACCGAATTTCCGTGTATCTGGGATCCTCCTACAATCGTATAGATTCTGCCAATGGGCTCGGGGATCTCGTTGAGCTGCTCTCCGATGTCTTCTGCTTTCTCGTACATCTTCTCGTCTGGTTATTCGAGCATGTGTACCCGTCCTGTTTTGTTCGGTTGGGTATTTTCTCGTGGCATCCTTTGCTGCTCGGTCCTCTTCTGGCCGTTTTGAGGTTGGTCTTAAGGGAGGTTTTTCTCGGGCGCCTCCCAGTTTTTCAGCTCATTGCCGAAGTTTATTTCTCCTAACTCTCCATTGATGTATTTCTCCGCCAGGCGGGCACAGAGCACCATACAATTTCTCATATGGTGTCCGAACACCTTGTGGAAATTACACCATGCTTTGGGGTCGTGTTTTGAAAAAATCTCGTTGTTGTACAGCGGGTAGTCCTTGGTGCTGACTATTACTTCTCCTAGGGCTTCTTCTGCTTCAGCATGTGCTTTGAAATCCGCGGTCTTCAAAATATCGTTGTTGTACGTACGGATTTTGCGGGTTTGGTCCGTTATTTGCCCTTGGGTTCTGGGTCTGGAATGGGTGCTTTTGGATCGGGGAGGAGCTCCTTTGTCCTATGAAGGGGTTGTTGTGGCCTCCGGATCTGGGCTGCATAGGTTGACCGGGTAGGCCCTGATATCGCTGATGGACGGGCTGGAGTCCATGCTTTCTTCGTAGGGCTTCTAGCTCCTCGTCGTGCCTGATCCAACTGGACGATCTGTGGGTCTTCGATGGAGTTGTAACGATTTACGACTATGTCCGACTTGAACTTTGAATCGAACCATAAGCCGGCCGTAAGGGCGGCTATGGCGGTCTCATCACTTATCCCATTTATCTTGACCATGGTTTTCTTGAACCGGGTCATGAAGGCTCTGAGAGGCTCTCCTCTCTCTTGGTGTAACGCATAGAGGTTTGCCACTGTGGTCTCAGTTTCCATAAACATGGAAAAAAGTTTGAGAAATAGGGTGGTCAGCTGTCCGAAGTTATCGATGGATCGAGGTTCCAATTTGGAGAACCACTCCATTGTTGTCCCAACCAGATTCTCCGAAAAGTACTGGCACCGCCCAACGTCTAACTCGTGTGCTTCCAAGTTTGCCCACCCCATTGAAATCATGAAGGATCTTAGGTGTACTTTGGGGTGACTCGTCCCATCGTACTTTGGCAGATTGACTCGTCCTCCGTCCCTGAGCTTTACGCTAGTTATGGCGAGCCTGAAGAGGGTCCTTTCTGTCTCCTCCACTAAACGCTCTATCTCAGGGGCATCGGTGGTGGCGCTGTGTACATGGGAGTGTACACAAACGAGTTTTTCGTTCATCTCGGCCATTGAGCACTTGAGTTCCTCCAGTTTTGTGACTTGGGGAGCGGGTTCAGGTTGCGCGGCCGGGAGATTTCCTTGTCCGTACACCGGGCTTGGATTCCTCTGTATGAGTTAGGCTGCGCATTGAGGGCCTGAATGATGTTGCAGCTTTGATCGCGTCCGGAAAGATAGCCCGGATGACCAGAGCGTTGGCGACTGCTCGAGGCAAAGTTCCCCGTCCGAGTCGGGTAGGATCCCGAAAGGGGATGAATAGGGGTGTCCCTACTTCGGGAGGCGGTGGAGGTGTTTGGGGCCTAGGACCGCTAGGTGGTTGGGGCTGGCTTTGCCTTGGCGCTTGCGGATTATCCAGATCGGAAATTCGAAATGGACAGCGTTGAGGTTCGCCCGGCTCTGATGCCCAGAGCCCTTTTCCCGGGTCTACCCGGCTGCTATTTTGGTGTTCCTCACTTTGGGCTCGGTTTGCTACGAGAAGCTCGATTTGCCTGCGCAATTCTTGGTTCTTGGCCTTCCTCGCCTCCAGTTGAGACTCCAGTTCGTCTGCTTCCGTGTTTTGCCCGGGGTTATTCACCTCAGACTCGGTCACGGCTATGATTTCGTTGTTGCTCATGTTTGCAGAGTGCTTGGAGCTTGTAGATGTTGGCGAGATCAATTTCCCACAGACGGCGCCAAACTGTTGACGTGGTTTCCCGGTTTCCCACGTCAAACAGTCAAGTCTGACTTGTGAGCGTATGATATTCTTGAGATTGATGATTTGTTGGAATTCGATCTCTCACGTTGCAAACTCTCGATTCACTCTCGATATATGTAGATGTATATATAATCAGTATAACTGAGACAAGGGTTTTTTTATAGAGGTTCGTCCCAAGGCGGTAGTTGACTACGTCCTCTGTTAGTTTATTGCGACAAATGACATAAACGGACAGCTACAGGCAGCAAATCACGTCTAGAACAAGGAAAATAACGAGAAGGAGAATGAAAAGAATACAGCAAAATCTCTAAGTAAGCAAGAATGCCGGGTAGGAGCTTTCGATGTCTTCTCTCAGGGTTGTGTGTGTTGATCTGAGCTTGAGCTTGCTATTTATAGACTTCAATTC
Organism: Parietaria judaica; assembly: GCA_954871525.1. Lineage (NCBI taxonomy): Eukaryota > Viridiplantae > Streptophyta > Magnoliopsida > Rosales > Urticaceae > Parietaria > Parietaria judaica. The sequence goes on along the minus strand of OX940865.1, from coordinate 1,338,426 downwards.
TTCCCGTTGGACTTCTAGGAATCGTGGGGTCTTCTCTTCGTGCTAACCGGGTAGGATGGAGCGTCTTGCTTCACGTGTCCCACGACTTTGTTCTCTTCTTCGTGTTTGAATTATGCCTGATGGACACTTGACTCCGTGCTCCTGTGTTCCGCCGAGGTTTCAATTGGGATGCCGGGTAGAAAATATGACGATTATACCCTCTTCTTCCTGAGTTGATGACGGATAGCGCTGAGTTTTTAGGCCTTCTGGGCCGAGTTGCTTTGTATCCGCCAGGCTTCATCTGATTGAGAACTCTATTGGGCTTCTCAATTGGGCTTTTGTGTATATCGATTTATTATTTTAAAGCCTTTAATCTTCATTTATAAATTTAATTAATTCACAACTTTAGCACTTTATGTCATATTAAATAATGTCAAATTTATACATATATGAATGAGGGCTCTGTAATTAAAACAAAAAAAATAAACATTAGTTACTGACATTAATATATGTGCATGTACTTCAATATGTGATGAAATGTATGAAGTACAATTTGTCGATGGATAACGTACGTTCATGAATCATTCATCTCCTAAACCATGAAACATTTGCCACCAAAACTAGCCACAGGTTAACACTAGAGCCCACAAATATCAGCTATTATGTGTAACTAGTGCAAGCAAAGTATATATATATATATATATATATATATATATATATTAAATCAATCAACCCTAGCTGGCTGAAAGTCCTTGTTCGTTTCGCTTCTGTCAAGCACACACAGAGACACATGTACATATATTATAGTATGTATACGACGTTGGTCCCTTTTGCTGGGACTTATATGTTAATAAAGCTAGAGCTGCAAATGGCGATGCGTGAGGCGTGTTCGCGACGCGTCGTGATTAATCGCGACTATATGGCGGGAATCGCGATTCATCGCGATGTGGAGCAACAGTGCGAGGGAATTGGTCTCGTTCAATGAGAGCGCGCTACCGAGGCATCGGGACTCATCGCGACCTGTCCACCCGCGACGCATCGCGACTCCTACTTTGGCGATTTTTCACGATTTAGTCGCGACTCGTCGCGACACCGCGAGTTGCAGCTCTAAATAAAGCCATGTCAATCATGTGTCTTACGAAAATAGATTTAACGGTGAAAAAATAATCCAGGATTCGATCCAGAGCCAAATCTTGTAATCGCATGGGCGGTCAAAAATTGAGTCAACAAGAGTTGATATGATGACGAAAGAATAAAAAAATTACACTTTTTTTTTGAGATTTTTGAATTTTGTTTACTGTTATTTTTTCATTGATAACACTAAAATAATTCAACCAAGGTACAATGTCGTTTTGCCGATATATCAGTTGCTGTTTTCGAGGATTATCAAAATATTTTTGAGGATTATCGATGAAAAACTACTAAAGTAGTACCTTATGTTACGACACTTATCGAGGATTATCGATGAAAAACTACTAAAGTAGTACCTTATGTTACGACACTTATCGAGGATTATCGATGAAAAACTGCTAAATATTTTTAAAAATATATTTACTAAGTTAACATATGTAAATAAATATATTCTCAGTCTCACATATGTAAACACTTAATAAAATCATGTCATACTCTAACAAATATAAATATAATCATGCCATGTTCAAACATAAGAATATAAAAACAAGATCAAAAGATACTACAAAATTAACTATTTGGCTTTGTGATAAGTCCGACATAGAGCAAATAAAAATGAATGAAAAATACACATTTCTTAGTAAATAAATAGCAATCTCGTTACTTGGTTAGTCGCCCACACGAAGTTTTTTTTTTTTTTTTTAAATATCGTTTTTTTTTCATTGAATTTACTTTTGCCAAAAATTAGTGAAAAATGCAAAATTTCTTGAAGTACTCAATTTTTTTGTTATTTTTACATTGTTTTATCGATAATCGTTTGCAAGAAGCTTGCCGATTTTCGACGAAAATCATGGAAAAGTACCACAATGACAACTATTGGCATGGAGTATTTGCCGATGACTACCAGCAAGACCGATAATTGACGGTTTTTGTTATTTCCATTCTCACATTTGATCTAGATTATTGATTAAAGTCTGCTAAAGTACCAAAACTTTACATTGGCATGGAATACGACAACTACTAACATGAAATATTTTTTGTTGATTTTTCGTTTATACGAGAATATAGTTTACATTGTCTAGTTAAAATGACAACAATTTTTTGTTATTTTTACAGTTTGTTTTTTATACAGTATTTGTAGAAGAAATAGCTTTGTTTTTCTTTTCTTTTTTTAATTTTCTTTTAGTCCTAATAATCAACTTTAAATAAAAAGCAAGTGGGCTCCCATGCAGTATATTTTTATCTCCTCTCCTGAAATCATCTTCTCCCCCTTAAAATACAGAGTAAATGAAGCTTCGGTTTATCTTTAATGGCGATAACCAACTTCTCCGATCACGATGAGGGCCCTAGGCCAGCACCTTGCTTGTCTTGCCAATGGGCCGGCCTTGATAAACGAATTATGGGCCCACTCGGGCACATAAGATAATTGATTAATATGATTAGTTAATTAATAATGACCTAATGGGCTTTGTCCATTTAATGGGCCAAAGTCCATTAGGTCATTAATAGACCGTGGGCTATAAATACTCAAAGTCTATTCATAATTGACATTGTTTTGAGCATGATAAACCCTAGAAAGAGAGAAATTCCACCACCCCCAATCTCATGGCCAAAGTCAACTTTTCTCCACCCCGTTCCGCGATAGAGTTGTCATGAAATAACCGAGAGAGACTTAGTAGTCGCGCGACGTGAGTTTTGGCCAACATGCGTTCTCGCAGCAACACAGTGGACGACAATATAGAAGCTCGACACTTATGGAGCTTTGATCCCGAATCCGATGCAGTGAATCGCGCACCATCCGAGGAGAAATAACGCAAAAACTTACGAATTGGAAAAATTACCTAAAGTCTGATAAAGTATCAAAACTATTTTTTTTAATTTCGTATTTGATCTAGATTCGTTTGAGGATATATCGAGATTTTTGCTTCGGGATTGCAAAAAATCCTTGAAAACCCAACAATCATTGACCTAACACTATTGTATTTTCCTCTTACAAAATAAAATTGTTTGTTTTATTTAGATTTTTAAAGTGTCGTGCAAATTTTCTGTTTCCTCAGTTAAATTATTAAGAAACTTTAAGTTTAAGTCTAACAGTCGAAGTCTATACCAAGATATACACGTGTGTGTATATATATACATATATATAGCATGATTTGTAAATGTTTATTAGAAGGGATTATTAGTAAAATACTCACTTCAATACAAATCTTTTTAAAAATACTCACATGTTCATTAATTCATATTGTACTCATTTTCAAAAATCATTTCCTAAATTACCCTTTTAGCTCTAGCTTAATCTCTCTCTGAAAGAAGTTTCTCTCTCCTTGCTCGATCATCTCTATCGTCGTTGTTGGACTCATCCGACGAGAGCTTCGATGCCGACGGGATCCTCCAACGAGAATTGGGACGCTGACGGGTTCCTCCGACGAGAGCTCTGATGCCGATAGGTTGCCCAGCATCGTCGGAGACAGAGAGACGAAATTCGTGTTGTTATATTTGTTCTCCTTCCTCCATTGTAATCGGTTGCGAAGCTTTGATTAAGTTCATATTTAAAAAACCCTAGCTTTCTCAAATTTTAAGACTTTGGATTAGTTCGTGCAATTGCAATGCTTTGACATGTTCATCAAAGTTACCATTGTTGCTGCTCAATACTAGACCAACATGTGCAGAAAGCATAACACACGTTCATTGATGCTTAGTGAAATAAGATGATTATCTGCGATGAGTTTGAATTTGGCTTTTCGCACATTGTTGCAATTTGCAATATTCGGTTTCAAGGGTTACATTGATAGGTATATTTTTATACATTTTTTTTATTGTGTATCAAACAAATTTGTCGTATCGGTTTTGCCGGCGCATTGATCCCGCTCAGGAGCTTCATTCTAGTGTGCTTGTTTGCGCCGCAGCACTACGGAACCCAATCTGTCTGACGATCGTGACCTTCCCGTGGTCAAAGCATCCCCGAGCTCCAAGGGGTTCAGCCTAATCTCGTGGGCGAGACCAATGACGCGGGAGCAAGAGGTTTGACTAGCATTGCTAACTCTGTGTAGAAGCTGTTGGTTATGCCCGAACCCGATATTGTATCTCTCGGGTTATCGGATATCGAACTGATACCATAACCGACATTATGGGCCCACTCGGGCCCAAGTATTAATTATGATTCATATTAATTAATAATAGATTAATTAATTCATGATTGGGCTTTTAGAAAGCCCACTAGGTCATGACCATAGGGTATTATAAATACCCTATCATGACTCATAATTGAACACACATCACAAACCCTAGCCTCCTAGAAATTCGAGCTCCCCTCCTTGTGAGTCGAATTCGTGGCTAGCTCCCCGGTTCAATCAACGGTTGATCATCTAAACACCGACAAGGATCTGACCTATCTTCCGAGGTGTTTTCCGGTCATCTAAGACGTTCCCGAGTGACGTGGTGGATGAAATAGAGGCGCAACATTTGAGGCGCTGGAATCCGGATCATAGAGAAATCGGCAAGCACTAAAACCAAGGAATCGGCAGTTTTCGGTACAGTTGGCAAAAGTACCAAAGTTTGGTAACGACCTCTAAACGATATCTTAATTCTCGTAATTATTTTAGATCTTTATTGTTCGATGATATCCCGTGATTTTCGCCTCGGGATTGAGAAAAGTCATCGAAAAGCCCAACAGTGGTATCAGAGCCGGTCTGAGTAATTTTCGAAAATTAGATATGTTGACCGAAATAATTTTAGAAAATTTTCGGTATGATTAAATTTTCAGTGGGAGCATTAGAAAATTAATTATTTTAATTTTTGTGTGTTTATTCGGGATCCGATTTTGAATCGGGATTGGATTTTATTTAAAAAAAATTAACATACCGGTATTTAGATACTGAATAATTTTCTGTAATTTTAGAGGGTTTAATAATTTTAGTTGGAGCAAAATTGTTATCAGAATCACTGAAAACGGCAACGAAATTTGCCGGCACATGCATTGGGATGTGTGCTACCTAGGGTTTCTGAAACCCTAATTTTTCGTGTGTAATTTTTGGGGCCCAGCCATTCGGATGGCCCATGCCCACATCCATTCACGCGGGTCGGGTATTTACCCAGGTCAAACTTTTACGGGTCGGAGAATGACCCACAAACCCATGCTGAGATTGAGATCGCCGATCTCCTCCACGCACGACGGTCGTGCATTCCCGTCGTTTGACGACGGGGATAACAGCGAGCTTGTGCGATGAAGACGACGCATGAGAGCTGTCCAACGAAGCTGTCGCTCACCGTGAGGAGAGCCAACCCGTGCGCCCAAGGAAGCCGGTCGCACAACCACCTCGCCCACGAAGTCCGACGATGAAGCAAGTCCTCGTCCAACCACGGCGATTCCGAAGAGCCTCTGTGACGACGGCGAAGACGGGCTGCTCGGCGACGGCGTGGCTCGATGGGTGACGGCGCGGCTCAGAGGCTGACGGCGCACGTGTTGCGCACGTGAAGCCCTAGGGTTTCACCCTTGGCCTCCATTCGATGTGGGCTTGGGCCCAGCACAAAGGAAGCCCAAAATGGGCTTTAGTCAAACAGCCCAAGGGGTGGCTGGTTTGACCAGCATTGACCAAAATGTGGTGGACCAATCAGTGGGCCCACCACGTTAAGTTGACTAATTTTTCGGGTTTAACCCGAAGCCCGTAGTCAGACCGCTTCCCTAATTTATTAATTTTAATTTATTATTATTTAATAATTTTAATTATGAATTTAATTATTATTTAAATTAAATAATAATTAATTTAATGATGATAAATTTGTTTAAATCTTTGATTATTTTAAATAAACAAGATTTAAACAAATTTATAAACTTAGTAAATTGGATTTACTTAGGCAGAGGCTGTTTGCCCTGCCCGTAATGCTCGGGTTGCTTGAAGGCAGCCCGTACGAGTTTGGGTCTAGCCCGAGCTCGTATCCCGGTATTTGATATTTTAATTATATTTATGTTTAATTAATTTAAAATACGATTTAAAGTGTTTATTTTATTTTATTTATAATTATTATTGAAAATCTAATATATGATAATAATTATTAATAAATATGATTTATTCAATTTTATTATCAATCTTATGAAGTTTGTTTTCATTTAATGTTTATGTTATTCATTTATTGATTCACAAATTGTTTGTTCATAAATTTTATTTATCATCAATAATTCTTAATTAGATTAAGATAATGAATAATCTTTTATTTATTATAGTAATAGAAAAGAACTAAACATTAATGGAAATAAAAGATACGTATATATATATTATGATTAAAGATAGTTTATCTATAAGATAGTTATTTATCTTTTATTTTGTATTAAGACAAAGTATGATTAAAGATATCTTATCTATAAAGATAGTTATTTATCTTTTATTCATTTATAGATAAAAGATAAATCATGATTAAAGATATTTTATCTTTAAGTGATTTATTTATCTTTTATTTATTTAAAGATAAAAGGTTTTGTCTTTAAAATTTTCATGATATATATACATATTTACAAGTGTATTTAATACAACATTGAATGTGTTTTACAAAATAGGATTGTGTATTACATATTCATTGTCTTAATTCTTAAAACATTTTAATAAGTTAACTTTGTTTATTTTAAGACAAAAGTAAGGATCACCTTAAACCCCTAAATAAATATTAGGTATAATGTCTTCCACCAGCTGGGTCCTCGATCTAATTGAGAAACATTTTGAGTGTGTCTCTAACCCAAGGGAGTACTCTTATACACTCTTTTACACGCGTAGGGCGACCTATACTGTCCGCCGATTCACCCCGTGGGTCTACCTAAACGAGTACTCTAATTAGATTAGATATCGTAGACAATTCTTATGAAATCGGTTAGAATGATAATTGAAAAGTTGTCTTTTCTTTTCTAATCGTCAGAGATAATATAGGATATTAGAGCAATTGTTGACTTTCTCTGAGTGACTAATTAATGAAATTGATGAGGGTAACTTTTTCATTAACAAATCACGAAATATTATATAAAGTCCTTATAATATAATTGTTACATCTTTATTATAATGTATGCTTTATAATTTACATTTAAAACTCTAGAATTAGTAATGTGCTTATTAATTGTTTCATTTAATGTATGTGAAACAAGTGTCAAAAAAGAACCACTTGAAAATTGTTTTAAAGAACATGGAAACGAGTTTCCAATCAAAAGGAAAGAGATTTCCTTGGAATGGCAAAGGCTTCTGAAATAATGTTCAGAGCCTTGATAAAGAAATGATTTTTCATAATAGATGAATACTCATTTGGAGCCACCTGACAAAACTTCCAGAACTAATAAGAATGCTTATAAGAAGCATTTCGAAATTAATGATAAAATGCTTTTCAAAAGCATAAAATTACTATAATATGGAAGTTCAATCAATATCTTCTGAAGATATGTGTATAGCAGGTTAAAACACAAGCGATGAAAGATTACAGAGAACTTATAGAATTCCAGAAAGTCTGTAAATTCTGAGGTTGGTTATAATTTAGGAAATTGACTAACTCACCTTAAAGAAAAGCTCATGTAAATGATAAGATATTTAATGATCTCTCTATTGACATCGTTTAGGATTCCTTGCTCAACTTTCACAAATTGTTTTTGATCAAGTTTAACAAAGAGCAATGGAATAATGGCTCTTACAACAAAAGGTAAGTGGGACTCAAATCTTAAAGTGATCACATATGCGATGTGATAGAACTTAAGGTTAGGTTCCAAAATCTAAAAGTGCTTTCACTACAGATAACAAGGATTGTCCGACTTGTCTTTAAAGAGGTGAAATATATAGAGTAATGACTCTTCTTTAGGTACAAGCGTTTTAAGATAGTTTGACTATTTTAAAGGATATATGTTCAATATATGATATTTAACGTTGTATGCAAGAGGCTTAAACCATATAAACTCAATATAGCATATCTCTAGTATTGTCATATAAATCACAATAATGAGAGAGACGCATCACCAAGCTCCATAATGATGGACATCTTGATCGTTTTGATTATGAATCTTACGAGAAATGCGAATCTTGTCTAACTGACTATATGACAAAAGGCTCATTCAAAGGGGCAAAACTAAAGATTGATTGTGGCATTAAACCACACATGTTCATGTGTATGTGGTCAAATGCACAATTAGGATAAGGAACGCTGATGGTACTTCATTAATTATGACTACCAACTGATCACTTCAGTCGGTACAATCATGTCTATTTAATTAAGACAAAAGTTAAAATCTCTTGACCAGTTCAAGGAATTCAAGAATGAAGAAGAAAACCAAAACGCACAAAATAATAATAGGTCCTCGATCCGATCGAGACAATTAATATTTGAGCAATAAGTATAAGTTTTCCTGCGTGACAAAAGGTTTGTCTGATCATTTACTTCTCTCGATACACCTCATTTTACGAGGTGTATCGAGAGAACTCAACAAACTCTGTTAGACTTTGTTAGTACAATGATATGCCTATGTTTATAAAAGGACATGCACTTTTAACTTGGTGCTACCACACTTTACAATGTATCATGAAAAGTGATTCCGACGATAACATATAAAGAAATGATAAGGGATAAAACCCATTTTGTCGTTTACGAGAAAATTAATACACAAAATAGTTGTGACAAATACGGAGACTTTAAGAAAGGAAATCTTTCCTAGAAAGTCTAGTGGGAGAAATTATGCACTTCATGAAGTACATAACTCACAAAATCTCGAGGAACTCGAGATGAACACAGAGGATGCACACCAATGGTTGACTAAACTCCAGATAGGATCGTGGAAGAAAGTCAAGCCAAATGTAAAATGCTTTATATATGATTAAGCATATGAGCAACCTAGTATGACACAAAAACCGTGAAAGTCGGATAAGGAACATCATGCACCTAAGAAAAATATCTTCTCGTTTTGAACACAGAAGAACAAAATACTTGGATAACAATGATGAACCACCACTTACAATGAAACGGTTAAAGGTGAAGACCTTGAGAAATGGCTAGGAGCCATGAAATCAAATAGAATCATGTGCATATACTAAGTATGTGACTTAGTTAAAGCACCCAAAGGGTTTATGCCCATAGGATGCACATAGATCTTCAAGCGAAGATATTCATGAATGGTAAAGTACAAATGTACAAAAGGAGACTTGTAATGAAATAATTCAAACAAGCTTATAGTAAAGACTAAGAAGAGACGTTTTCTCTTATTACCATGATTAGAGTCAATTATGATTTCACTTGCTATTGCCAACTACGATTTAAGAATCAGGCAAATGGATAATAAGATATTTTTCAGAATATGACTCTGAAAGAGAACATGTATTATACACAACCTAACTAACTTCATTGATTCATAACATGTTTCTGAAGCATGCGAGTCAAATAGATATATACGTGCAAGTATGATCTATAGCAAGCATCTCTCAAACGAAATCTAGTTTTCAACAGAGTAACTAATGAAATTAGACTTCATCGAAAACAAAGATTAACCTTGTGTATACACGAAAGCTAGTGGGAGCACAGTAATCCTTTGATAGGATAGAAAATGATACGACGGAAATTCTTTAACGTAAAGAATGATTGAGAAAAATGTTTCTCAATAAATGACTTAGGAATGACTGCCTATACTCTAGGAGTCTAAATTTATAAAGATAAATATAATAAAATAATTAGCCCTAAGTCCTAGTACATAGAAAGGATGGCAAGATGGTTCAATGTGAACAAGAAACTAAGGACTTATTCTGTAACTCCTGAGTTGCATCTTTCAAGAAAGCAGTGCCCTGAAATGTCAGAGCAATACAAACATAAAGAAAATGTTCTCTATACTAGTGCTGATGGCTTTATAAAGAAAGCCATATTATGTACCCGTCTCGATGTATCATTTACCTTAACAAACAAGCCATTTCCAAACCTATCCCAAAATAGTCACTGGACTATCGTAAATAATATCTTCAGGTACCTTAACAGGACCAATGAAAGATCACTTATTTACGACTATGTTGATCAGTCAAGCATTATTGCTTATACTGATGCAAATCACCAAACTAATCGGGATAATTTCACATCGCAAGTAGAATATATACTCTGTCCTAAATGATGGTACTGTTATTTAGAACAATAGTAAGTAAGCTACTGTAGTGGACTAGACCATCAAATCTGAGTATATAGCATCATAATATGCAGCTGTAGAACCTTTCTAGATCAGGAAATTTATTCCTGATCACAGTGTAGTTTCTGGTATTAGTGATCCAGTGCGACTCCTTGCTGAAAACAACGGAGCCAAGGCACGAGTCAAGAAACTAAGATCACAAAACAAGAGAAAGGTTCCCAGTGATCAAAGACATAATTGATCTGAAGGTTGTTGCGATGAAAACAGTAGACACAGAAATAAACGTGGTTGACCCGATGACCAAGGCTTTATCTATAGAAAAGTAGTATGGTCATACAAGATCTTGAAGATTCTAGATGCTTGTGGTCTATTCTAACACGATGAACTCTTACTTTATTTTGTTAAAAGTATAAAGTTCAAATACAAATTTTTTGTAACTATTATACATTAATTTTGAAGCACAATATTATTTCTTCAAAAGGCAAGTTTCATCATTTAAAAAGTTCATATCAATATTTTGAAATATTAAAATCATTGATACCAAGCTATACAAATGTAGTTCCTAAGATATCTTCAAGATAATCTTAAATTTTCCCAGTCAAAGAAATCATTATGAAGAAACAAAGAGGGACTATCAATGATATTCACAATTGACTGGTACATGTTGTTAAGATAAAAGGAAGGGGTCCTTGATATCTAAGAGATATTCTTAAACATGTAGGCACTAGTCGGAATGACTAGCAGTGCTGGAAGACTCGCACTCTAAGAATTCTCACATGGAAACAAAACCCTTGAACAAGGGGACACTGAGAAACTTAGAGATATGAAGAGACTCCAAAGTTTGAGAACATCATGAGTCCATCACTGGGTAAGTCGCATGCTTAGATTACAACTCAACGCTTACCGTAACTGGAAAGTCATAACAGCTGTAGTTGGGCGTGTGATGAACCTTGTAGGATGGGATGACGTTTCAAGAAAACATGCATCTCCCCATTCCTTTTTGGGCAATACACTCAAGGCCTTCTGAATAGTATAAGTAAAATGAAATCTGTGGCCACAGGCAAATCAAAAGAGTTTTTGTTTTGTTGTTTCAATACTTATACCTGAATCAGAAAATTAGATCAAGGCTTAACAGGTGTTCCAAACCATGACCTATGCCTCATCTAGAGATGTAAAAAGATGTTGAAGGAATCAGTCATATACATTATTTTAATCGTAAAGAACCACATGGTTCACCTCGATTAATCTATGAAAGGGGATTTAAAGTTTTGTAGATTGGGGGAAGTTAAGTCTAGGTGGAGGCCACTTACTTCTTGCATACTCATATGAGTATGTGGCCAACACTACAGAATCCTAAAGAGTCACACCGAACTCGCAACGGAAACGGAGTATGATGATTAAATTACAAAGAAAAAAACTTCGCTTGTAACTTTGATGAACCAGGCATGAGTAGCTGAGAGTATGTACATCGAACCTAAGGCGGCATTCTCGAGTAATACTTTATGTGAAGTGCGTGCACGGAGATAGCCAATCCGGTGCGTTCGTGCAAGTGGGAGATTGTTGGTTATGCCCGAACCCGATATTGTATCTCTCGGGTTATCGAATATCGAACCGATACCATAACCGACATTATGGGCCCACTCGGGCCAAAGTATTAGTTATGATTCATATTAATTAATAATAGATTAATTAATTCATGATTGGGATGGGCTTTTAGAAAGCCCACTAGGTCATGACCATAGGGTATTATAAATACCCTGTCATGACTCATAATTGAACACACATCACAAACCCTAGCCTCCTAGAAATTCGAGCTCCCCTCCTTGTGAGTTTAATTCGTGGCTAGCTCCCCGGTTCAATCAACGGTTGATCATCTAAACACCGACAAGGATCTAATCTATCCTCCGAGGTGTTTTCCGGTCATCTAAGACGTTCCCGAGTGACGTGGTGGACGAAATAGAGGCGCAACATTTGAGGCGCTGGAATCCGGGTCATAGAGAAATCGGCAAGCACCAAAACCAAGGAATCGGCAGTTTTCGGTACAGTTGGCAAAAGTACCGAAGTTTGGTAACGACCTCTAAACGATATCTTAATTCTCGTAATTATTCTAGATCTTTATTGTTCGATGATATCCCGTGATTTCCGCCTCGGGATTGAGAAAAGTCATCAAAAAACCCAACAGAAGCTGTAAATTTAACAATTGAACTATTCACATATTTTCAGCCATAAAGATTCAAATTTATATAATTTTTAAAGTTTAATATATTTGCTAACTCTGCAATATCCTTGTAGATTTATCGGTCAGTAACAGTTGAAGAACTTTGTCTCTAGAATGGTGTGTGGTCGAGCATACTCTAAGCTTCAGTGAGCACAACAAGAATAGCGCGTGACTGAGCACAGTAAGAATGTTGTCATGTGTGATCAAGCTGTTTCAGAGCTTTCGAGCTTCGATGAGCATAGTCTGAGTCGTGGTTGAGAAAAATCGGGTTGGAGAAGATGAATAATAGTAAAATTAGTAATATGTAATTTTAGTTACTAAAATTTACTTTCTAGTGGAACTCCAATGTGTTTGATGTTATTATAAATTTATGAGTTATATAAGTATAGAACGAATATAAATACAATTTTATGAAATTACATTACTACGATTCAATTGTTTATGGAACTTTCTGTTGTGAACTACTAGATTTAGTCCAACGAATTGAAATTTTTATTTCTAATATATTTTTTTATGGTTACTAAATATAAAATGTTTTAAAAGTCAAGTTTTCAAACGGTAGTTTGTTATACGTGTAACAAAGTTTATATAAGTTTAATTATAGTTAGTAACTACACTTTTATGTATATTTATATTTACACTTATGTAGTTTTATTTTCATAATTCTAACATAATTACATTTACATAAGTCTAAAAATAAGTGTATAGTTACGTTACACTTACACAAATGCAACAAAATTTACATAAGTGTAACTCACTTATATTTATGTAATTGTATTTACATATATCTAACGTAACTAAAATTACATAAATGTAACAAAAATGACATGAATATCTATAATTACATAAATAACACGTTAATGTAATTGTAAATACACTTATTAAACTACAGTTACACATTTTCAATAAGTACATGTATGTAATATATTTTATTTATTTTTTGAATTTGGGAATTTGTGGCATTTAAGGAAAAGTAATTATTGTATTTGCAGTTTTTATTTTTAGATATTGAAATAACATTAATATGATAGAATTGCAATGAATAAAAAATACGTTAATGTAACTAAAGTTACATAAGTTTAATTGTACTTACCCAAATGTACCTTTAGTTACATAAGTGTAACTCTTGTTACCCAAGTGTCTGTAGTTACCCAAATGTAACTTTAGTTACATAAGTGTAATTGTAGTTACCCAAATGTTATTTTAGTAACTTTAGTTACATAAGTGTATTTGCAGTTACCCAAGTGTAACTGTATTTACCCAAATGTAATTTCAGTAACTTTGGTTACATAAGTGTAACCGAATTTACCCAAATGTAAATTTAGTTACATAAGTGTAACTCTTGTTACCCAAGTGTAACTGTAGTTACCCAAATCTAACTTTAGTTACGTAAGTGTAACTGCAGTTACCCAAGTGTAACTGTAGTTACCCAAATGTAATTTTAGTAACTTTAGTTACATAAGTGTAAATGCAGTTACCCAAGTGTAACTGTAGTTACCCAAATGTAACTTTAGTTAAATATATAAGTGTAACTTCAGTTACATAAGTGTAACTCTAATGGCATAAATTTAACTCCAGTTACGTTGTGTAAAGCTCATAATGTTTTTCTTTTCCGGGACCTTTGTAATCACATATGGTTTGATTTATGACTCAGTTGAGAATGCAAAGAACGTGTATCTCCCGTTTCAAAAGTGTAACTCCAGGCTTGGTCCTATACTCCTTTTGTTGGTCTTGGTCCTATACCTTTTTTTTTGCGGGACATTTGTAATCACATTTCTAAATGTGATTACAAAAGTGTATATGTTGTTACAAAATTTTAATTGTCGTTACAAAAGTGCAACTCCAGGCTTGGTCCAATACTCCTTCTTTTGTTGGTCTTGGTCCAATACACTTTTAATATCGTTTTGTTTTATCGCTAAAAGAGCGAAAACCCACCGTTTCTCCGACTTACAAAATTGCACCATTTCTTATGTAGAATCTCTTAATATGTAACATAAGTGTAATTATATATGACTAGAATTACGAAGTTGTAACTTCAGTTACGAAAGTGTAACTCTAGTTACAAAAATTGTTTTAATACTTCCAAATTAATTCCAATAAAGAAACAACACTAAATTAATATTTTAAGAAATATATTGAAATTTGATTCCATAATAAATACACTTTTAATATCGGTTTTTTTTATCGCTAAAAGAGCGAAAACCCACAGTTTCTCTGACTTAAAAACTTGGACCATTTCTTATGTAGAATCTCTTAATATGTAACATAAGTGTCATTATATATGACTAGAATTACGAAATTGTAACTCCAGTTACAAGAGTGTAACTCCAGTTACATAAGTGTAACTTCAGTTTTTTTTAATACTTCCAAATTAATTCCACGGGTATCAAATTCTGTTAATGTCGTTGAACTCAACGTCCATAAGGGTATCGAATTCCACGGCGACATATCCAGAAGACTCCACTCCCGCGAGCCCGAGAAGACCGCTGGCGAGGTCGACGGAGTCGGAGTCAGGAGAAATGAGAAAAGGCAAGCCGCCGTCGATGGAAAATCCAGGTACAAATCGCCCTTTGAATATTATTCAGTGAACCGAATCTAAGAGAAACTTTCTCATTATAATTATTTTGACACGTCTAAAAATCAACATTAATAAAGATACATGAGATATGAGATGCAATCAATCGAAACACAAACTTCACAACTTTGCTTATATAATCGGCACAATAATAAAAAAATTGAGAGTATATTAGTAATACCATTTTTATTTATTTATTTGTAAAATAGTATACCATGTTATTTTGAATAGGTTTGGATACTTTTGTCAAAATAATCATCAGATACAACGAGTATATATAAAGTAATTTATTGTGCTAAAGGTGTAAAACAAAATCAAGATAATTGGAGACACGCAGGATAAAATCAATCAAAGCGAGAAAAAAAAAATCACAATCTTATAATACAATTATCACTAATTAAAACTATATAAACGTAATCTGGATTTGAGAAATTGTGCACTTTATTGTGAAAATCTCCACTAGGCATGAATTGAATCACGTACACTTGTTGTTGGCGTATGTGGTACCAAATGGATAATTGAGTTATTAATTATGTAGCAATAAATGTGCCACTTTGAAGGTGTGTAATTGGATAGTCTCATTGTCCTACAAAACCTCAAATAAGAGTTAATTCTATGTCCACCACACAAGCCACAAATAATTGCAAAAACACAAAAAAAAAGGCACAAAAAAGTGTGTCATCCATGTGCTCTATCAAATCAACATTTTATATATCATAAATTATGCACATAGCTTGATGGGAGAGTGATTTTTTTCATTTTGCAAATAGAGAACTAAATTACAGAAATGCACAAATTATATGAGGCAGCACAAATTATACTAGAGCACGTTAGACACTCTTAAATTATTTATAGTTATAAGTATATTTTTTATACTAAAAAATAGTAGTAATATATATAATGTTATAAGATAACATTTCATCAGTTTCTTTTGTAGGACCTGTTCAAAAAGTTAAATAATACGTGCAGCTCTCTAATAATGCCACATCATTATCACGTTTTAACCTAATTTATATGTTTTGGCTACGGGCTGTAATGTTTAAGCTCATTTCAGTATATTTTGAGGCACTTGACGCACTTTTAGAACATCAACAAGTAACAGTGTAAATGTAGGCAAAAGATATAATGCTAAAACATTAAAAATTAAGTTGACACGAGGTAGTGATTTGACATCATCAGAGCACCACACGTTATGGACGAATGTATTCGCAAATATGGCAGGCAAATGTGTTCAATGGTTGAATATTGATTCCAAATCAAAATTCGTCAATAATAGGTCATTTTGATTTGAAAAACAAAATAATGGCTCTTAATTTTCTCAAATTTTCTAATGATAACCATAAATCGAATTAAAATATTGGTTTTATTTCTGCACATGAAAACGTCTCTTTACGCACGTCATACACTGATGCATATTTTATATTTATAATGTATATATCTGTATTTAAATAATGGCTCTTAATTTTCTCAAATTTTCTAATGATAACCATAAATCGAATTAAAATATTGGTTTTATTTCTGCACATGAAAACGTCTCTTTACGCACGTCATACACTGATGCATATTTTATATTTATAATGTATATATCTGTATTTAATTATTATGTCACATAGCACGTGAACATACATATACTACGAGAACATTCTAAAGAACTATATAAATACTCATTCTTATAGCCATAATTGTGTGTGTATATATATACACACACATAGTTAAGCGACCATATATTTGCTGAGTTGTATATAATATATACGTAGTCAACCACAATCTTGCTCTGGCCAAGTGGTCAATAAGTTAGAAGATAATAATGTTTTAATATAGTATAATTTTATGCTTATGCTTATCATAGAAAATTTAATATTCAATGTCTTGATTTTTAAAATAGTTTAAATTTAATTTTTTCACAATTTAAATAATTTTATATTTATTATTTATGCTTTTTAAAAAATTATTTTGCTATCGGTTTAACAAATTTTTTAATGTGTTGCATATATATATATATATGTTATTTTTAAACACTAACTAACATGACTTTAATAATACGTGAACAAAATTAAAGCAATGAACAAAGGAATAAACATTGAAATTTTAAATGTGAAAAATAAAAATATGAAACTAGAAAGAAAAAAAATCGTTTGCCATTCATTCAATAAATATGGACGATCATATCCTTCCATTGTAAAGAATATTATTTTGATGAATCGAGATCGCACATTATATATACACACGCAGAGAAGCCAACAAAGATAGATAAAAAGCCAGTTATGTATAGTAGATGTTGATGCCTTTTTTGGATCAAACACTGTTGAGGTTCAAGTTGTGTATTTTGGGCCTAGCCCAATGTCGTTTGTTGACGTCGCGGGCTTTTGTTGACTTTTTGGTGGGTCTGGGTTGGCCTTTGTTACGGGGATGACAGATTTGGCTGTCTATGATTGTTCCTCCCGATCCCGTGTTGACTTCGAGATGGTCGCCGTTGACTTCAGGGTGAGGTTTTAGTTGAACGATTTGGGGACCCTGAGTAGGTATACCTGGCACTAGCCTGGTCAAAAGTCTCTTTGCCGTTCGGGGTCCTAAGCGACCCGGGTTTACACACTACCTGTTACCTCAGGGCCAGAGGCCGGGGTTACAGGTTCGGGAACCGCTCAGATCGTAGGTACCAGGGAACGGGGGAGTGCTTTTGACCAGGGAGTGAATCCTGGGAGGTTAGACTCTCGTCCTGAAATGGCTTGTTCTAGTCCGGGCAGGAACTGTCCTCGGAGTCCCGGTATCCTGTTCAGATCCGGGAACTAAGAGACAGAACCAAGGCCGCGCAGATCTCTAGAACAAGGGCAGGCGGGGTCATGGACCTTCCCTATGATTTTCTCCAGGGGATTCCTCTCAGAGTGATCCCTCAGCCGTCCGGATCTTAGTGGAAATTCCCCCAGGCCGGGCCCCTCGTCCTGAATTGTGGGCCCAGGCTCGTGTCCCCAGGCTATATCCTCAGCCGCGCAATGGACTGGGGAGATAGACTGGACACCGCGTAGAACTGGGCCTATCAGGTGGACCAAGGACCAAGTGGGAATTTCACCAGGGCTTCCGCTTTTCGTAAATCTCTCACTTTTTTGGGACCTGAAAAAGGGGAACACCCGAGGTCAGGGGAAACAGGGGGGGGGGGGGGGGTACCCCCTGATTCACCTCCGACGCTCAACATTAGACCGGTATTTGAGGGGAGGCGAGTATATCGAGGGTAGAGAGAGAGAGAGAGAGAGAACTCGAGTCGAGTGAGTTCGAATGAGTTACCGTTTAACTGAACTGAGCTTCTATTTATAGTAGGGCCCAGGGGCCCACGTGAAATAAAATATTGTTCCAGGGGTCCCCGGATAATTATTTATTTATTTTTAGGTCCCCGGAAAAGATGGAGCAATCCCGGCCGTCCGAGCGGGATCGGACGGCCATGCAGCCCCCAAAGGGGGCCACTTGCCTGCTCGGGATCAGCCAGGGCCCATCCGGGCCCTACGCGTGGCTGTCCCGAGCCCTTCCCCTCGCAAGTGGGCGAGGGGAACCCCGCAAGTGGGGCTGGCAGGCGATCCAGGCCCTCCACGTGGCCGATCGCTGCCAGCCCCTTGCAAGTGGGCTGCGTGGTGGGCTCTGGTGGGGCCCGCGTGGGGAGGCAGCCCCTGGGCTCGCCACGTGGGGTGATCCTGGGGGCTGCTGACTTTGTGGGTCCCACCGAATGCCTCCCGTCCTCTTTTTCGCTCCCGGGCCCGTCCTTTGTCCGTTTTTTACAAACTTTATGTCGTTTTTGGGTGTTTTCATATTTTTACGAACACCGGGACACTTTGTTTTTTGAAAACGGGCCTCCGGATGGAGTTTTGGGTTTCGAAATTGATTTAATTAATTCGTAATCTTAATTAAAAGACTAATTGAATTAATTAATTAATTAATTAACGGAAATTATTGAGATAATTTCCGTCTAATTAATTTATTTATAAAATCAATCTCGTTTTTACCCGTAACATTAACCCCCCAGTTTTACGGGAATTCATGATTTCCGTGAAACTTCTATAAATTCGAGGTGGGCCCTCTCATTTTCGCAGTTTCGAGACGGACGCGGCTCGAGGAATTACTTCGAAGTAAGTTTTTCGAGCCTCCGTAACTTTCAATTCCGTTAGCCTTTTTGCGCTTCCGTTGCGTAGTGTTTTAAACGGAGTTTAGT
Organism: Parietaria judaica; assembly: GCA_954871525.1. Classification (NCBI taxonomy): domain Eukaryota; kingdom Viridiplantae; phylum Streptophyta; class Magnoliopsida; order Rosales; family Urticaceae; genus Parietaria; species Parietaria judaica. Next base: position 1,319,210 of record OX940865.1, on the reverse strand, counting down.
AGAGCTCGGTTTTTGTATCGCGATCTTCGGATCAATTTTCGTGAAAATCGCGTGGAAGTCGAGTCGGTTCGTGAAAAACCGAGTTCAAATTCTCTCAGGAGCCGATGGAGAACCAGCCAACCGTAGCCCCTACCACCCAGCCAGCCACCGCCGTCGCCGGTGAAGACCACCATCGGGGTCGTCAGGGTCCGGCGAGGTCATCGGAGGAGGAGGGCGGCGTCGTGGAGGCTTGGAGGGGCGCGGGCTCGCCTGCGCGTGGGTCTGGCGAGGTCGCGCCAGCCCTAGGCGTCGCGCCGCAGCTCGCTGTCGCCATAGGATGTGTCCAGGAGGTCCAGGAGGTCGGGGCGAGTCCGACGGTGGCCGCGGGACGTGGTGGCGTGTCCGATGGGGCCCGGTCGGAGTCGGGCTCCCCGCGTGGTTTTCGCGAGCCCGAACTCGCTCGCGCCGGCGAGCGGCGGCTCCGTTCCGCCGGCGGTGGGTTCCCCGAGGGTCGGGGTACCCAGGCAACCCCGTCTGTGGGGTCGCCGTTGGTCGTGGTGGCCGGAGGAGCTCGTCTGGGGTCGGGCTCCTTGTGTGGGCGTCGCGAGGCCGAGGCCGTCCTCGACGGCGAGGGGTGGCCTCCCGTCGCTGGCGGTGGGTCCTCCGAAGTTCGGGGTACCCTGGCGACCCCGTCTGTGGGGTCGCCGTTGGCCGTGGTGGCCGGAGGCGGCGGGTTGGGCCGGCGTCCCTCGGGGGCGTCGGGCTCCTCCATTCGCGCTGTGGGTCCCACGGTGGGGCCCGCTGTCGATGGGGGTGGTTCCCCCGAGGTCCGGGGGACCCGGGAGGTCGTGCCTGTGGTGGATCCGGCCACCGGGGCGGTCACGCGTGGCTGGGGTTTTCCGGCTCCCCGGGAGCGGTGGGTCGGTCCTCGGGGTTCCTCGGCGGGCCCGGGGTCCGCTGGACCGGGTTCCCGTGGGCCCCACGTCATTAGGCGCGCGTCGACGTTTTTCGTGTCCCATCCGGGCGGGGTCCGCGTTTTAGTTTTTGGTCCAAGGTCGAGGGCCGGGAATCCCGCCTCGACTGTTTCCCGAGGATCTCCTTTCTCGGGTTCTAGGGCTGACAGTCACCCGTTGGCGGCTTCTGCGGCTGCCATTATCCGGGCTCTGTCTCCGTATCCCAGCAGGGTTTTGGGAGGTTCGTCAGGCGAGGTCCCTGTTCGGGACCCCTGCACTGTTATTGAGTCAGGTCAGAGACCTCCTGTTGTAGATATAGGTTCTTCTTTGGCTGTTGCAGGTACCCGATCTGTGGCCGTTGACGCCGGAGGACCGCGTCATAGAGCCGTTATAGCAGGCAGGTCATGCCCAATTTTTGATCGTCATGGTGGGGCGTCGCCTGGAAATGGACCTCAGGCCCTCACTAGATCCTGGTTTGATCCGCCGCTTGATTTTTCAGACGTTAATGTCCCGAGCGACGTCACTCCTTGTGACCTGGAGACCCTTTTTCGAGATGAAGGGTTGGCCCCAGTTGCCGGGGTTCAGGCCCCGGCGGAAGACTCGGTGCCCAGTCAGCCTCCTGACGGGATGGTGGCAGTTCCCCTGGAGAGTATTCGCCAGGGTTTCACTCTTCTGATCCCTCCTCTGTTGGAGGGGCTATTGGTCCTTGCCGGCCTGCACCCGATTAAGTTAAGTCCGAGGGCATGCCGGTTCGTCGTCGGTTGTTACTCGATGTGGCGAGAAGAGCGTGGTCAGGAGCTGACCGTCGATCAGTTTTTCCAGCTCTTCATGTTCCGGCTCCATTGTGGAATGCGGGGATTCGAGAATTGGTGTGACCTGGATTCGGACCAAAGTCTCCAGATTTCCGATTTTCTGCGAGGTTTGGACCCACGGTGGCATAGCCGCTGGGTGTGGGTCCCAGGCACCTTATTGGGTTTGGTGCCCCAACGTCTGGCTTGTCCCTCGGCGCGTACTCGCCAGACTTCCGGGAGTTACGACTTTGGCAGCCTTTTTATGGCAAAGTTCACGTCTCCTGGAAATTTTGCTCCCTATCGGGAGCGGTCGGCGTGGGTCCGATCGGGATGGGTCCCGACCGATTGCCTTCTTGATCCGTACTGGGATTCCTTGATGGAATCTCCGACCTGGAATGGTATTTTACTTTTTTTTTCTTGCATTCGAGTAGTAGTTCCACCATTTTCGCTTGACTTGACATCTGACACGTTTGTTTCTTCTTTGCAGGTATGCCAGGCAGCAGGGGGGCTTCTAGCGGAGCTGGGCCGTCCACGGCGGCCCCTTCCAGGGGGGCGTGGTCGTCGTGCCACGCCTGCTTCGTCCGGCGGGGCGGAGCGTCGGGCTCCGCGCCGATACGTCCGGAGGGCCTCCCCGTACCATGGATCCGGGTCCTCACCCCAGGTCGGGGGAGATTCTGACGGTGCTCCCCGGATCCTTTATGAGCCATCCGTCTTTGAGCATGCTCCGCCGATGGCGGAGCTTTTGTCAGCGGGATCAGTCCCGCCTCCGATATGTCTGTCTGCGCTGCGCGTTTCTTCTCTTTTTTGGGTGTGTTCTCTTGTAATAGTGCTTTTGACTGTTCGCAGATTCCCTCGGTTTCCGGCGCTGATGCTCCCGAGGTTGCCGCCCCGCCCGCGACCTGCGCGTTGAGGGCCTCCTGACACAGGATGTTGCTTCCTTGCGGCGGCGGCTTGCCGCAGTGGAGCGAGAGAATCAGGAGTACCGAGCCCGGACCGAGGTGGCCCAGCAGGGCATGTCCGTGGCTCTCCGCTTTCTAAGGGAGGCCCAGGAGAGCCGGGAGAGGCTGGTGCATCAGATGACTCGAGGGTCATCCGAGTATCACCGAGTCTCCTCGGCCCTGATGTCGTCGCGGGCCCAGCTTGAGGCACTCGAGGCGGAGATTGAGGGTATTCGGACTGGGACGGCTTCTCCTCGCTCTTCATTGCTTTGGTGATGGAAAACATCGGAGTTCCATTTTCCGTTGCCTTTTTGACCGAGCGTTTCGCCCTGCCTCCGGCCACATGGGCGCTGCTAATCCCGGTCCGATGATAGACTTCGAGTTCCCCGCCCCCGTCCCGGATTTTGTCGTTCCGGGGGGTTTTCAGGAGGACTTCGGGATGGCCGCCGGCAGTGCTGTTGCTGGCGATCAGCAGCCACCAGTGGGCTTTGGAGCTCATGTCCCTCCGGAGCATGACGACGGAGAGCATGTCGGCGGGGAGCCTGTCGGCGGTGAGGAGTCCGAACATGGGGATGATCCTGTTGACTAACTTAGGCCCCAATAGCTTTTCTTTTCTTTTTTTTTTTTGTAGCCCGTCGGCGTTTTATTATATCTCCAATTTTTTGTATGAGATCGCAGATCCCGCCGTCTGTGGCGGATTTTTGTATGTGCCCCGCGGGGCATTAATTGTAAATATCTGACAACTCTGATCTCCTTCGGAGATATAACGGCTTATATATGATGTCTTCCGGGCGCTGGTTTGAGCGTGCCGGCTTTTGTAGCGTGTTTGAGAGTTTCCGCACTTTTCTCGGTTTTACCCTCTCTTTCACTTATTGCAGGTGTTTGTTCTCCCAGACGGCTTGGCTCGATTTCGAGCCTTACCACCGGCGGACATGTTACTGCTCGGCGTGCTTTGTGTTCTGGGGCGGATTTCTACCCCCCGAGTTTCTTGTCGGATATTTGGGGTGGTTCCTCCTGCTTTTAGATTTTGTGCCGGGAGGACGCTTGTGAGGCGTTTGGCTTCCCGAGGTCAGCGCTTTCGAGGCGGCTTATTTTTTCGGGTGCCGAGGTTGGCGCTTGGGGGGCGGCTTACGGTTTCGGACTTTAGGGCCTGAGCCGACGGGACCAATGTCCGGGTCATGCTAGGATTTTGTGCCGGGAGGACGCTTGTGAGGCGTTTGGCTTCCCGAGGTCAGCGTTTTTGAGGCGGCTTACTGTTTCGGGTGCCGAGGTTGGCGCCTGGGAGGGCGGCTTACGGTTTCGGACTTTAAAACTGGAAACGAGGTTCCGGTTTTTGCCAAAGTCTGCGTTTATAAACGACTTGTGACCTTGGGCTTTTAGTGCCAGGTCATGCGCCCCTGGTGCTTTTCCGAAGTTGGCGCTCATGGGCGGCTTACTGTCTCGGAGTTGGTGCTTGGATCGGCGGGATCGAGTTCCGGGCCTTCCAAGTCTTTTTGTGCCAGAGTAGGCGGGATCGAGGCCCGGATCCTACTAGGTCTTTTATGCCAAGTGGCGTTGCTTGGTCTTTTACCGATTTTTTGCGCTTTGAGCGGCTTACTTCTTCGGGGGTTTTTTTTTTTTTTTGTCTTAGCCTATTCCGGTAACCCCCCAGTTTTTGAGTAATCAGTAAGGGTTAGGAAAAAACTATACAGGTAAAGGCAAAAAGTGATTAATAGAAAAGGAGAATTCTATTAACTGGCACTTCTTGTGGTGCCTTTTTAAATAGGTCGGTTTATCGGGGCTATTCCCCGACCGGCTATAGTGCTTGCGGTGGCGACGTTTTGGTTTCGGGCATCTCCTTGTGAGCTTTTGCCTGTGCAGGCGCCTTTGTTTTTGTTTTTTCTTAGCTTCAACCTGGATTGGAACATTCTAGGAAAGATTTTTCCTTAGACTGTCGTATTCCGAGTCGTTGCTTTGCTTCGGCAGGCGTTGTGTTTATTCTTCAGGCCTAGCTCCGGGTGTGTGGCCCGTCCTTGTCGTGCGTCACTTATTGATAGTATTGCTTCAGGTGTTCGACGTTCCAGGGACGGGGAATTTCTTTACCCCCCATCTCTTCAAGTTGATAGGTTCCGTCTCGTATAACCTTGGTGATGCGGTAGGGGCCTTCCCAAGTTGGTCCCAGGACGCCAGCCCCTTGGACCTGTGTGCTCTGCCCCACTTTTCTCAGGACCAGACTGCCTTCGAGAAAGCGCCTTGCTTTGATCTTGGAGTTGTAGTATCGCTCCACAATTCGTTTCCGGGCCGCTAGGCGGGAGTAGGCTTCGATCCTTTTTTCTTCGAGGAGGTCGAGTTCGACCCTCAGGGCTTCGGAGTTCCGTTCGGGGTCGTAGAGTTCGATCCGGGGAGATGGCACTGTGATCTCTGCAGGGATGACCGCCTCGACACCGTACGTTAGGGCGAATGGTGTTTCGCCCGTCGCGTTTCTGGCGGTGGTGCGGTATGCCCAGAGCACTGCAGGTAATTCCTCGGACCATCTTCCTTTCTTGTCGTCGAGCTTCTTTTTCAGAATTGCTTTGATGTCTTTGTTGACCGACTCGACTTGGCTGTTGGCTTGCGGGTAGACCGGGGAGGAATAAGTGTTGCTTATTCCGAGGTCCTGGCAGAATGATCGGAGGTCCAGGTTGTTGAACTGCTTGGCGTTGTCGGTGATGATTGACTCGGGTATCCCGTGTCGACAGACTATGTTACGCCAGATGAAGTTTGTCGTATTTGTTTGTGTGATCTTCGCCATGGGCTCTGCTTCGACCCATTTTGTGAAGTAGTCTATGGCGACTATAGCGTATTCCACTCCTCCTGGTTCTTTCGGAAGTTTCCCGATCAGGTCGATGCCCCACTTCGCGAAAGGGCGAGGGACCATCACCGGGCAGAGTGGAACCGCTGGCTGTCGCGGGATCTGCGCGAATCGCTGGCATTTGTCGCATCTCCGTGCCATTGTGGCGGCGTCCTTCCTGAGAGTTGGCCAAAAGTATCCCTGCTTTAGGGCTTTTAGTGCCAGGGACCGCCCTATATAGTGGTTCCAACAAATTCCTTCGTGGATCTCGCGGAGGACTAGATCGGCTTCTTCTTCGCCGAGGCATTTCAGGAGAGGTTGCATGAAACCTCGTTTGTAGAGTTCTCCTTCGTGCAACACATATCTGGTCGTACGAAACTTGAGTATCTTGCTTCTTTGTGGTTGGACAGAAGGGTACCGCATTTCAGGTATTCTACCATCGGGGTGATCCAGCTCTCATCGGGTGTGCCGGACAAAGAGAGGATCCCCTCATCGTGGGCTGGGGTTGAGCCTTCTTCGATCTCCGGCGTCACCTCGCCTTTGGCGGAGGCGTTGGGAGCTTCATGCTTTTTTATCGAAGGCTCGCCAAGGGCTTCGATCGGGATCTTTCCTGAGTCTTCGCTGTCTGCTCCAGAGGCGGCTCTGGCCAGCGCGTCAGCCTCCGAATTCTGGTCACGAGGAATCTGCGTGATCTCGTACCAGGATAGCGATTCCAGGCGTCGCTTTGTCTCTGCCAGGTATGCCACCATGTAAGCTTCTTTGGCTTGGTATTCGCCTTCCACTTGTTTTACGGTCACCTGGGAGTCGCAATGGATTTGCAAGTTTCCCACTGAGAGTTTGTGTGCAATCTGCAGTCCGGCTAGCAATGCCTCGTATTCAGCTTCGTTGTTGGAAGTTCTGAATCTGAAACGTATGGCGTAGCGGAGCTTCTTGCCGTCGGGGTTAGTGAGCACTACTCCGGCCCCTGAACCGTGCATGTTTGCGGCGCCATCGACGTGCAGACACCAGACTGGGCCGTCAGGCTCATTTTTCCTTTTTGGGGCCTTCGGCGGCGCGTCGATTTCTTCCTCGGTGTCATAGGTGAACTCAGCTATGAAGTCGGCCACGGCTTGGCCCTTGATGGCGACCCTAGGCTGGTATTCGACGCCGTACTCTCTCAGTTCCTGTGACCAGATAGCCACACGAGAGGAAGTGCTTTTGAGCAGCGCCTTCCGAACCGGGTGTTCGGTTCTCACGACTATCTGGTGAGCTTGGAAGTATGGGCGGAGTTTCTTCGCGGTGGTGACTAGGGCCAGAGCCAGCTTTCGATTTGCGAGTAGCGCGTTTCAGCGTCTAGAAGGGCCTTGCTGATGTAATAGATCGGCAGTTGCCTCTTGTCTTCTTCCCGGACCAGTACGGCGCTCACCGCTCGAGTCGAGACCGAGAGGTAGAGGTAGAGTGGTTCCTCCTCCTTCGGCTTTGACAGCAAGGGTGGTGACCCGAGGTAGCTCTTTAGCTCTTGGAAGGCTGCCTCACACTTTTCGTCCCAGACAAAGTCCTTCCCGCCTTTTAGGGCTTGGAAGAACGGCTGGCAGCGATCCGTGGCCTTTGAGACGAACCTTCCTAGAGCGTTAAGGCTTTGCACCTCTTTGATCCGTCGCGGGCTTCTCATTTCGAGAAGGGCTTTAATTTTTTTGGGGTTGGCTTTGATTCCCCGTCGATTGACGAAGTACCCCAAGAACTTTCCGGATTCGACTCCGAAAGCGCACTTGGCGGGATTCAACTTCATTTGGTACTTTTGTAGCAGCAGGAATGTTTTCTGCAGATCGTCGATGTGATCATTCTCTCAAAGGCTTTTTACGATCATGTCGTCTACGTAAACTTCCATGGTTTTTTCGATCAGGGGAGCGAACATCTTGTTGACCAGGCGTTTGTACGTGGCTCCGGCGTTCTTGAGCCCGAACGGCATGACCTTGTAGCAGTAGAGGCCGCGGTCGGTCACGAACGTTGTGTGGATCTGATCGGGCTCGTGCATCCTGATTTGGTTGTACCCTGAGTAGGCGTCCATCATGCTCATGAGCTGATGTCCGGCGGTGGCGTCTACCAACTGATCGATCCTTGGGAGTGGAAAGCAGTCTTTGGGGCACGCGGTGTTGAGATCGGAGTAGTCTATGCAGATTCTCCATTTTTCGTTTGGCTTTTTCACCATCACCACGTTGGATACCCAGTCGGGGTAGGTGACTTCTTTGATGAAGCCGGCGGAGATGAGCTTCGTGACCTCTTCGTTGATTGCTTGGTACCGTTCAGGGTTGAAAGCGCGCCTGCGTTGGATTTTCGGTGCCTTTCCCGCATCGATGTTTAATCGATGAACGGCGATTTCAGGATCGATTCCGGACATATCGGCGTGCGACAAGGAAAACACGTCTTTGAACTCCTTGAGGAAGGCGATTAGCTTAGTCTTGATCATGACTGGAAGTTGGGCTCCGATCGCGACCGTTCTCTCGGGTCGGCCCTCATTGTGGTTTTGCGCCTGTCATCTCGAGGGTCTAGCTCACCGAATATCCCTGCGTTCCCTGGGTAGCTGGGAAGTTCTTCCTCGAGCTGGTGCACCATGTTGATGACCAGCTCGTTCTTCCCGGGCTTTGTCCCTTGGGCGTAGCAGTTTTGGGATTCCTTCTGACTACCTTTCATTACCCATATCCCGTTATCAGTTGGGAATTTGACGAGTAGATGAAAGGTAGACATGATGGCTTGCAGTTTGTTGAGGCTAGGCCGCCCCAAGATGACGTTGTAGGCGGAAGGTTGATCCACTACGAGGCAGGGCCTCGTCTTCGGAGCCGAATGTCGTGGGTAAGGTGATGGCACCTTCGGTGTAGACCGGTCGCCCGTTGAATCCGTAGAGGGGTGTCCTCACCGGAGTGGGGACTAGCCCTCCTAGGTTCATCTGGGCCAAGGCGGCTTTGAAGATGACGTCGGCTGAGCTCCCGTTGTCGATCAGGACTCTCCGTACCCGACTGTTGGCGATGAGGACGTCTGTTACGATAGCGTCGTTATGCGGATGTGAGATTCTCCGAGCCTCCTGCTCGGTGAAGGTGATTTCCTGGCTGGGGAGCGCATGGGGGGCTCCCCCGAGGTAGGTGATGTTTACTTGGTGCGTGTCTCGATCTTCTTCGACGGATCGGGCGTACCGCTTCCTTTGGTTACCGAGTCTCCAATTTCGGGTCCGCCCATTATGGTTGAGATGACGTGGAACTGAGAGGTTCCATCTATTTCCGGTCCTTTCTCGGAACGGGACCGGTCTGGACTGTCGTCGTGTTGCCGTCTATCTTCTTGGGGACGTGGGCGACCGGGATCCCCGTTTCCGGAGACCAGCTTCTTGACGAACTCTTTGAGTTGTCCGTCTTTTATCAGCTGCTCGATTTGTCTTTTCAGCTGATAGCATTCTGACGTCATGTGACCGTGATCCCGGTGATACTCGCAGTACCGACTCATATCTTTTTTGGCATTTTTCTTGAGAGGGGGTGGCCTTCCAAACTTATCTCCGTGTAGGCTGAAGATCATCGCGGGCGAGGCCGTCAGGGGGGTGAAGTTTGCGTCTTTCCGGAACTTTTCCGCCTTCTTATGCAGCGGAGGTTTGTTTCCGGGGTTTGGGCGTTGTTGCTTTCCCCGTGGCTCGTTGTTGCCACCCCTCTGGTTGTTGCGGTACTGGCTTTCCGGGTTGGGCTGGCTCCGGCCACCAAAGTATTCGCCGACGGCGATGTCCTTTGCTGCTCTCGTCATTAGTTCAGCCATGGAGGCCGGCCTATCCTTGACGAGGGAGCGGGAGAAATCGCAAAGTGGTAATCCGTCGATTACGGCTGTGATGGCGTCATCTTCGGTGTAGCTGGCCACCTTATTCGACTCTTCAACGAATCGTTTTAGGTATGCCTGCAGGGTTTCGTCTTTGCGTTGCTTGAGAGTCCAGAGGTAGGACTTCGTCTTTCGCTGTGTGATTGAGCTCGCGAATCGGGAAGTGAACCGTTTCGCGAGCTCGTCAAATGACCCAATAGACCCCTTCGGGAGGCGCTGGTACCATTCGAAGGCGGGTCCCGCTAGTGTGAGGCAGAAAGCCTGGCACATTGTGGCGGGCGAGCACTTTTTCACCCGCATGCTGAATTGATACTGTATCAAGTGGTATGTGGGGTCGATGGAGCCGTCGTAGGTGAGATTTAGTGGGAATCTCAGGTCTCCGTCGAGATCCTTGGCGAGCAGGTGCCCAGCAAGGGGGGACAGGTTTCCCTCAGCCATGCTTGGAGCGACGGGGTCGGTACTCTGGGCCGCAGCGAGCCTTTGCATCTCTTGCTTGAGTGCTTGGAGCTCGCTTCTGAGACCATCGTAGGGTGGCGTTTCGGCCAGAGTATCTTTTGCGGGGATTACATATTCTCCCCCTTGGCGTCGGGAGTGTTGGGAGTTGTCAGATCCCTCCGCAATGTCGTCGTCGTTGGATTCCTCCGGTCGGGGAGACCGTTCTCTCTTCCGACCCCTTCGCTGTTGCCGATTATCTCGAATCAGGTGGTGTCGGAGATCTCCTTCGCTGGCTGGGTGAGTCCGGAATCGCTCTTGGTGTCATTGTTCCCTTTGTTGATTCCTTGCACCATTGGTGGCGTCTTCGTACCCCCCGAGTTGGTCAAACGCTGACCGTCTGGTAGTTTGGGATTCCGCTGGCTCCTGGGAGTCTGCGGGAGCGGGACGCTCTCTGTTTGCCTCTCTCTGGGTGAGTTCGAGGGCTTCTTCGGGGCTCTCCTCCTCCCCTTCGTTGGCGTTTTTGCCTTCGAAATGTTTGGAGATGAGCCCGGTTATGTATAGTAGATGTTGATGCCGTTTTTTGGATCAAACACTGTTGAGGCCCAAGTTGTGTATTTTGGGCCTAGCCCAATGTCGTTTGTTGACGTCGCGGGCTTTTGTTGACTTTTTGGTGGGCCTGGGTTGGCCTTTGTTACGGGGATGACAGATTTGGCTGTCTATGATTGTTCCTCCCGATCCCGTGTTGACTTCGAGATGGTCGTCGTTGACTTCAGGGTGAGGTTTTAGTTGACCGATTTGGGGACCCTGAGTAGGTATACCTGGAACTAGCCTGGTCAAAAGTCTCTTTGCCGTTCAGGGTCCTAAGCGACCCGGGTTTACACACTACCTGTTACCTCAGGGCCAGAGGCCGGGGTTACAGGTTCGGGAACCACTCAGATCGTAGGTACCAGGGAACGGGGGAGTGCTTTTGACCAGGGAGTGAATCCTGGGAGGTTAGACTCTCGTCCTGAAATGGCTTGTTCTAGTCCGGGCAGGAACTGTCGTCGGAGTCCCGGTATCCTGTTCAGATCCGGGAACTAAGAGACAGAACCAAGGCCGCGCAGATCTCTAGAACAAGGGAAGGCGGGGTCATGGACCTTCCCTACGATTTTCTCCAGGGGATTCCTCTCAGAGTGATCCCTCAGCCGTCCGGATCTTAGTGGGAATTCCCCCAGGTCGGGCCCCTCGTCCTGAATTGTGGGCCCAGGCTCGTGTCCCCAGGCTATATCCTCAGCCGCGCAATGGACTGAGGAGATAGACTGGACACCGCGTAGAACTGGGCCTATCAGGCGGAACAAGGACCAAGTGGGAATTTCACCAGGGCTTCCGCTTTTCGTAAATCTCTCACTTTTTTGGGACCTGAAAAAAGGGAACACCCGAGGTCAGGGGAAACCGGGGGGGAACCCCCTGATTCACCTCTGACGCTCAACATTAGAACGGTATTTGAGGGGAGGCGAGTATATCGGGGGTAGAGAGAGAGAGAACTCGAGTCGAGTGAGTTCGAATGAGTTACCGTTTAACTAAACTGAACTTCTATTTATAGTAGGGCCCAGGGGCCCACGTGAAATAAAATATTGTTCCAGGGGTCCCCGGATAATTATTTATTTATTTTCAGGTCCCCGGAAAAGATGGAGCAATCCCGGCCGTCCGAGCGGGATCGGACGGCCATGCAGCCCCCAAAGGGGGCCACTTGCCTGCTCGGGATCAGCCGTACGCGTGGCTGTCCCCAGCCCTTCCCCTCGCAAGTGGGCGAGGGGAACCCCACAAGTGGGGCTGGCGGGCGATCCAGGCCCTCCACGTGGCCGATCGCTGCCAGCCCCTCGCAAGTGGGCTGCGTGGTAGGCTCTGGCGGGGCCCGCGTGGGGAGGCAGCCCCTGGGCTCGCCACGTGGCGTGATCCTGGGGGCTGCTGACTTCGTGGGTCCCACCGAATGCCTCCCGTCCTCTTTTTCGCTCCCGGGCCCGTCCCGTGTCCATTTTTTACAAACTTTATGTCGTTTTTGGGTGTTTTCATATTTTTACGAACACTGGGACACTTTGTTTTTTGAAAACGGGCCTCCGGAGGGAGTTTTGGGTTTCGAAATTGATTTAATTAATTCGTAATCTTAATTAAAAGACTAACTGAATTAATTAATTAATTAACGGAAATTATTGAGATAATTTCCGTCTAATTAATTTATTTATAAAATCAATCTCGTTTTTACCCGTAACAGTAGAGATCTTATTATTCGTAGTGGCACTAGATGGGCCATCATATATATATATAAAGTGATCGAGAGAGATGTATAATAGACCAAAACCAGACCAATCATTCCTTAATGCGCAAAATTATAAAGAACTAAAGGAATTGGTCAAAACTACGCGGTTAGAATCTCAAACATTTGACACAATATATGCATATTTTTTTTTTTTTGCAAATTGCGATAGAACTCGTCGGTAGCGCTTTCTCAAACAATTAGTGATAGAAAACAGGTTTAACCCTTCCAAATTCATTAATTGAGTATTTAAACTTGTATCCTTGACAAAGTTCAAATATATCGTAAGATATTGATAGAGCAATTAGGGACGCCTACAATTTGTATGAGATTCTATTGTGCACAACATATTGTATTCTACAAATTTGGAATTTGGACCACCTTTTGGAAATCTTTACCTCAAAATGCTATACAAACAAAGAAGGAAATAAATTGACGTTGCTATATCTATACAAATATTGGCTTTATGTGGACTGGCAAGAGTAGACCAGTCCACTATCTGGTCTCCGTAAGAGACTATATCTATACATGTATATATATATAAGTGTTGACCACGTGTCCACAAGAGGTAAATGGTCCCATAATAAGTTTGGATTATTCATGACTCATTCTCCAATCACAACACAAGCCCATGTTACGTTATCATCCCACTTGCCCATCCCCTTTCTCCATCTGATCTTATACCCAGATAGATGTTTACATTTTATATAATAGCGGCGTAAGTACTTATTGTTGATGCCATTTTTTGGATCAAACACTGTTGAGGCCCAAGTTGTGGATTTTGGGCCTGGCCCAATGTCGTTCGTTGACGTGGCGGGCTTTTGTAGACTTCTGTGTGGGCCTTGGTTGGCCTTTGTTACGGGGATGACAGATTTGCTGTCTGTGGTCTCTCCTTCCGATCCCGTTGACTTTGGGGTGGTCGGCGTTGACTCTGAGGTGAGGTTTTGATTGACCGATTCGGGGACTCTGAGTTGGTATCTCTAGACTTTCTTGGATCGAAGGTCTCGTGGCCGTTCAGGGTCCGGGCGATCGGGGTGGCTCACTACCTGTTACCGCAGAGCCTGGAGATGACCAGGCCGGGTTTTGTACAGGTTCGGAGTCCACGCGGATCGGGGGTACCAGTGAACGGGGGAGTGCATTCGTCCAATATATAGATCCAGAGACCCCTCTCAGGGTGATCCCTCGGTCGTACGGATCTTAGAGGGAATTTCTCAGACCTGACCCTACGACCTAAATAGTGGGCCCCTGTCACTTGTCCCCAGACTATCCCAACAGCCGTATATCGGACTGAAGATAGGCTGGACACAATGTGGAACGGAGCCTATCAGGCGGGTCGTGGTCTTATGAAAATTCCTCCAGGGCTTCCGCTTTTATGAACTATCTCACTTTCTGAGCCTGAAAAATGTAACACCCGAGGTCAAGGGAAACAGGGGGGTACCCCCTGATTCACCTCCGACGCTCAACATTAGTATAATATTTGAGGGGAGGCGAGTATATCGGGGGTAGAGAGAGAGAGAGAACTCGAGTCGAGTGACTTCGAATGAGTTCGAATGAGTTACCGTTTCAACTGAAATGAGCTTCTATTTATAATAGGGTCCAGGGGCCTAAATGCAGTAAAATATTGTCCAGGGGGGTCCCGGACAGTTTTATAATTGCATTAGTCCCCGGAAAAGATGGTCCGATCCCGGCCGTCCGCGCGAGATCGGACGGCCACCAAGCCCCCGAGGGGGGCCCACGTCGTGTGCATCGAAGGGCAGGGGCAATCCCTACCCTCCACGTGTCCATCCCGAGGCAGCGGCCTCGCCACTTGCGAGGGCGCGGATCCCCGCGCGGGGGACAGGCCCATCAGGGCCGTCCGCGTGGCCCTGCTCGGGCTTTCCCGAGTGCAAGTGGGGCGTGTCCCGCGAGGGGACACGCGAGGGTGAGAGATCGCGCCATTTGGCGCGATCGATGGTGGCAGCCCCCAATGGGGGGGCTGAGGTGACCCCAGGTGGGGCCCGCGGGTGAGAGGCGGCGCAGGGAGCCGCCACGTGGCGTGGACCTGACGGCTGCCGCCCCTGTGGGTCCCGCGAGGGTTTCCTCGGCCGTTTTTCGCTCCCGGGCGCGTCCCGTGTCTGTTTTTCCCAAATTTTATGTCGTTTTTGGGGTTTTTCATATTTTTGCAAACATCGGGACACTTTGTTTTTCGAAAACGGGCCTCCGGAGGGAAATTTGGGTTTGAAATTGATTAATTTGATTAATAAAGAATAATCAAATTATATAATTAATTAACGGGAATTATATTAACAATTCCCGTTTAATTAATTCATTACGTAAATCAATTCCGAGAATTACCCATAACATTAACCCCCCAGTTTTATGGAAGTTCGTGATTTCCATGAAACTTCTATAAATTCGAGGTGGGCCCTTTCATTTTCTCATTTCCTAGGCGAGACGAGATCTGCGGTTTTACTCGAAGTAAGTCTTTCAGACCTGAGTAACTTTTTATTCTGTTACCCTTTTCACGCACCGTTTTTTCCGGAGTGTTGCGTTTTTAGTGGTCTTTGACGCAGCTCGGTTTTTATAATATGCCTTTCGGATCGATTTTTGTAAAAATCGAGTGGAAGTCGGGTTGGTTCGGGAAGAACCAACTTTGAGCTTCTCTCTGACTCCCATGGAGAGCCAGACCGACGCCATTGCCGCCCAGCCCGCGTCCACCGTCGCCGGAGAAGACCCTCGTCGGGGTCGTTCGAGCTCGGCGAGGCCAGTGGAGGAGGAGGGCAGCGCCGGTGGCTGCGAGGTGGGGCAGGGAGCCGCGGGCTCGCCTACGCGGGCGTCTGGCGAGGTCGGCCAAGCCCTAGGCGGCGCCGCGCGGCTCGCCGTCGACGGAGGAGGGCCCCGTGAGGTCCGGGGTGCCGCTGCGAGTCCGTCGGTGCAGGTGGTGCTCGGTGGCGAGGCCGGTGGGGAGCTGACGAGGCCGCACCCTCCGTGGGTTTCGGGCGAGGTCGGGCTCGCTCTCGCCGGCGCGGGAAGGCTCGCCGCTGCCGGGGGTGGTCCACACGGGATCCGGGAAGACCTGGCGGTCTCGTCTGTGGGACCGTCGGGCGTCGTGGTGGTCGGTGGTGGCCCGGCTGGGCCGAGCTCCTCGCGAGGGTTGCGCGAGGTCGAGCTCGTCTCTGCCGGGGCAGATCTCGCCGCCATGGACAGAGCGGGGTCCTTCAAGGACCGGGGGGCCCCGGCGACCCCGTCTGTGGGTTCGCCGCCCTGGCGCGCAGCAGGGAGAGGTCGGGCGGTGTCGGTCCCTTTGCGGGGTTCCGACGAGGTCCGCGAGGGCGCGGCGGGGCCTCCCATCGCCGGAGTTGGCTCCGTCGTGACCCGGGGGGCCCGGGTAATCCGGTCGGGAGCGGCGAGGAGTCGCCCTGAGGTCGGAGGTGACGCGTGGGCCCCGGGGGCTCCGAGCGGGTCCGATGAGTACGGGGTCCCCCGTGGTGGGGTCCGGTGGCCCTTTTCCGCCGGTGCCCGCCTCCCCGAGGTCCGGGGAGGAGGCGTGACCTGGTCCGTGGTGGGGCCGCCCTCTGGGAGGGTGGCCGGTGGTCGTGGTGCCGAGGTTCCCTCTTCGGGAGCCATCGGTCCTGCCGGGTTCCTCGTGGGCCCAAGCTTTTTCAGCTTGGGCTCCGGGCAGGTTTCCGTTAGTGAGGGCGCGTTGGTTCTGTTCCCCCCTTTTTCAGGTGGGGTCCGTGCCTTAATTCTTGGTCCGAGTGCAGGATTCGAATTTTCTGCTCTGGAAATATCCCGGGATTTTTCTGCTTCCGGGTGGGCCAGGTCCTTGGCACCAACCTCTTCGGCTGGTGCTGACGGGCCATCTTCTTCCCCTCTCGGCGGGGTTCCGAGGGGGCATTCTTCTTCACTGCCCCTGGTGGTGGAGCCGGATACCCGTTTGGTTGCTGCAGGTACTCGCCCTATGGCCATTGACGCGAGCGGATCGCGTCATAGAGCCGTCATAGCAGGCGGGTCACGTCCAATTTTTCATCGGAATGTGAGGAGGCGGGTTGATCCTGATCATGAGGCTCCTAGCCGGTTTTGGTTTGATCCGCCTTTGGATTGTTCGGATATTGACATACCGAGCGTCGTCTCTCCTGATGATTTGGCGGAGTTTTTTCGGGATGAGGGGCTGGTCCCTGTCGAGGGTGTTTGTGCGCCGACGGAGGGTTCCTTGCCTAGCTGTCCTCCCGACGGGATGGTGCCGGTGCCTTTGGAGAGCATTCGCCTTGGATTTACTCTCCCGATCCCTCCATTACTGGAGGAGGTTTTGGTCCGCACCGGCTTGCATCCGATTCAGCTTAGCCCGGACGCTTGCCGGTTTATTGCCGGGTGTTACTCTATGTGGCGGGAGGAACGTGGTCGCGCCCTTTCGGCTGACCAGCTTTTTCAGTTCTTCATGCTCCGCCTCTATTGGGGTACGCAGGGTCTCGAAAACTGGTGTGTCCTTGATTCTGATCACGGCGTCGGTGTTGCTGGCCTTCATCAGTATTCGGACCCTGACTGGCATAGCCGCTGGGTGTGGGTCCCATGTGGTTATTTGGGATCCGTTCCCCGGCGTCCGGTTCCGCTTCAGCCCCGCTCTCACCCGACTTTCGGGAGCTTTGACTTTGGCAGCCTTTTTATGGCAAGGTCGGTAACTCCCGAGTATTTCGCTCCGTTTCTGGAGCGGTCGGCGTGGGTTTCGTCGGGGTGGATTCCGGCTAATCGTTTGTCGGTACCGCGCTGGGCTTCTTTGGAGGGGCCCCAGTCTTTTCACGGTTTCTTTTTCACTTTGCTGGTTGCCTCGTAACTTGATTTGTCTTGCTTCTAACTCTGTTTTTTGCCTTTTAGCAGGTATGGCTGGAGAGGACAACACGGGTGATTCCGGGAGACTGCCTCCGGGGTTTTGGTGAGCCGGTCCCGTCGACCGGTGCGGACCACTGGAGATGACGGGGAGCGCCGTCAGTCAAGGGGGACCCACTCACGGGGGAAGGCCCCGTATACTACCGCGGGTGCGTCGTCGTCGCATGCGGCGGCGCCGGGTGGCGGCACGCGGGCGGTTCACGAGCCGTCCGTTTTTTACTACGCTCCTCCGTTGGGGGAGCTGGGTGTAGCAGGGCAGGCCCTGCCCCCGGTATTTTCTGCCTCTCAGAACAACTTGTTCAGTTGTTTTTGTCTTTTCGCTTTGGCTCATTCTCCTTTGACTTTGTGCAGGTCCCTTCGGTGTTTCCTCCCTGAGGCTCCGAATTTCCGGTTCCACCTCGAGATCTCCGGGTGGACGCCGTGTACATGCAGGAGATAGCTTCCCTCCGTGCCCGGAATGCCTCCCTGGAACGCGAGAACCAGGAGTACAGGTCCAGGGCCGAGATTTCGCAAGGAGGGATGTCAACTGCCCTCCTTCTGCTTCACAAGGCCCAGGAGACTCGGGAGCGGTTGGCGGGCCAGTTGGCTCGTGGCTCCGTAGAGTACCACCGGACGGCTTCCGCGCTTGTCTCAACGCGGAGTCGTATCGCTGCATTGGAGGCTGATCTTCGGGACATGCGGAGTAGTATGTCGGAGGTTGCAGATACCCGCTTCTGGGAGGGTTTTGTTGCCGTCTTCATCTCCTTGGCGATGTCCAACCAAGGAGTTCCGCTATCTGTCGCTTTCTTAACGGAGCAGTATCAGCTCCCGGCTCATGTCAGGGCGACACTAGAGCCTTATGTGGCGGCGATTCCAGCTCCTCCTCCGGCGGTCCACCCCGACCCACTGGCAGCGCTAGCGGGATTTGGTGATCCCGCCGATTACATAGGCGCTTATGATGCTACCGGTAGCAGTACGGGCGACTTCCCGCGTTTCCGGGGCCACGGGGAGGAGTAGCGTAGCGCATTTCTTTGTACTTTTCTTTCAGAGTTTTGTAGTCTCCACCGCCTGTGGTGGGGTTTTGACTGACGTCCTCTGGGCACGGCTTGTACATATTCGACTTTAGTTGCCACTTTGTATATCATGTCTCCGTGTGCCTCGATTGAGGTTGCGCCGGCTTTATTTCGTTGTTTGCGTTGGTTTCCGCTTTTCTCGGTTTTACCCCTTCTTTCTTTTGCTGCATGTATCTTGTTATCCCAGGCGATTCGGTTCGGTTTCCGGTCCTTTCACCAGCGGTAACCCCGATGTATCTGACGTACTTTGCGACTTTCGAGATAGGTTTTCGACCCCCCGAGCTGAGCTTTGTTGAGCTTTCTTCGTGGTGGTCTTTTTCCTGCTTTCTGCCAGAATTACGTCTCTGGCTTTGTTTTTAGATGCCTGAGCAGGCGGGATTGGAGTTCTGGCCTTGCTAGGACTTTGTGCCGGGAGGACGCTTGTGAGGCGTTTGGCTTCCCGAAGTTGGCGCCTGGGAGGGCGGCTTACAGTTTCAGACTTGGTTGCCTGAACAAGCGGGATCGAGGTCCGGGCTTTGCTAGGACTTGTTGCCTGGAGGACGCTTGTGAGGCGTTTGGCTTCCCGAAGTTGGCGCCTGGGAGGGCGGCTTACTCTCTCGGGTGCCGATGTCAGCGCCCGGGAGGGCGGCTTACAGTTTCGGACTTGGTCGCCTGAGCAAGCGGGATCGAGGTCCGGGCTTTGCTAGAATTTTTTTTTTTTTTTTTTTTTGATATGCCTCTTTGCCTATTCCGGTAACCCCCCAGTTTTTGAGTAATCTGTTAGGGTTAGGAAAAAACTATACAAGTAGAGACATATGTGATAGTCGAAATAACAACTTTCTATTGACTTGGCACTTCTTGTGGTGCCTTCTTTTACATAGATTGGTACATCGGAGCTATTTCCGGACCGATTGGGGTGTTTTGTGGAGGGGACGATAGTTTCAAGCGTGTTTCCTGCGAGCTTTTCCTGCTTGTGTTGGAGCCTTTTGTTTTTTTTTTTTCTTAGCTTCAACCTGGATCGGAACATTCCAGGGAAGATTTTCCCTAGACTGGCTGGGCTCCCGGTCGTTGCTTCGCTTGTTCGGCTCCGTACTGCGCAGGTTTCTTGCTCCGGGTGTACGACTCGTTTCTCGTCCCGTGCCGCTTTACTGGTAGTATTGCTTCAAATGTTCGACGTTCCAGGGACGGGGAATCTGCTTACCCCCCATCTCTTCCAGTCGATAAGTTCCGTCTCTGATGACCTCGGTGACGCGGTAGGGACCTTCCTAGGTAGGCCCCAGGACTCCGGCCCCCAGAACTTGTGTGTTCTGCCCCACTTTTCTGAGGACAAGGCTTCCTTCAAGGAAGCGTCTTGCCTTGACTTTCGAATTGTAGTATCATTCTACAATTCTCTTTTGGGCCGCCAAGCGGGTATAGGCGTTGTTTCTTCTTTCTTCAAGGAGGTCAAGCTCAGCTCTTAGCGCTTTGGAGTTTTGTTCCGGGTCGTAGAGTTCGACCCGTGGTGATGGCACTGTGATCTCTGCGGGGATGACTGCCTCGACGCGATACGTTAGAGCGAATGGAGTTTCGCCCGTTGCGTTTCTGGCGGTGGTGCGGTACGCCCAGAGCACGGCTGGTAATTCTTCGGCCCATTTCCCTTTCTTCTCGTCAAGTCTCTTTTTCAGGATTGCCTTGATATCCTTGTTGACTGACTCCACCTGGCCGTTGGCTTGTGGGTAGACCGGGGAGGAATAGGTGTTGTTTATTCCAAGGTCTAGGCAGAACGTCCGGAGGTCCGAGTTGTTGAATTGCTTAGCGTTGTCGGTGATGATGGACTCGGGGATTCCGTGTCGGCACACTATATTGCGCCAGATGAAATTCGTTGTGTTCGTCTGAGTGATATTTGCCATGGGCTCCGCTTCGACCCATTTGGTGAAGTAGTCGATGGCGACTATGGCGTATTCCGCCACTCCTGGCGCCTTTGGGAGTTTTCCGATCAGGTCGATCCCCCATTTTGCGAAAGGACGGGGAACCATCACAGGGCAGAGTGGGACCGCCGGTTGTCGCGGGATTCGCGCAATCCGTTGGCATCTGTCACATCTTCGCGCCATTTCGGCGGAGTCCTTCTTGAGAGTGGGCCAGAAGTACCCTTGTTTCAGGGTTTTCATAGCCAAGGATCGTCCGGCGTAGTGGTTTCCACAAATTCCTTCGTGGATTTTGCGGAGGACCAGGTTGGCGTCTTCTTCTTCGAGGCATTTCAGGAGAGGTTGCATGAAACCTCGTTTGTAGAGTTCTCCGTTGTGCAACACATATCTCGTTGCTCGGAGCTTGAGCTGTCTGGCTTCTTTGCGATCGGCCGGGAGAGTACCATATTTCAGGTATTCTTTTACCGGGGTGGTCCAGCTTTCGACGGGCTCGCTTTCCAGGGAGAGGATTCCCTTGTCCTGAGTTGGGATTGCTTCTTTTTTGATTCCCGTCGTCGCTCCATTTCTGGTTGCGGCGTCAGAGGTTTCAAGTTTCTTTATCGAAGGCTTGCTGAGGGCTTCGATGGGGACTTTTTCCAGTCCCTCGTTGCCTGCCCCAGAAGCTGCCCTTGCCAGGGCGTCAGCCTCCGAGTTCTCGTCTCGTGGGATCTGTGTGATCTCGTACCAGGATAGTGGCTCCAGGTGTCGTCTCGTTTCTGCTAGGTATGCTACCATGTGAGCTTCCTTCGCTTGGAACTCGCCTTCTACTTGCTTCACAATCAGCTCTTCGCAGGTTCTCCACCAAGAGCTTGTGCGCGATTCGTAGTCCGGCTAGCAGCGCTTCGTATTCAGCTTCGTTGTTTGAAGTCTTGAACCCGAAGCGCAGGGCATAGCGGAGCTTTTCACCATCGGGGTTGGTGAGAACTATCCCGGCCCCGGACCCGTGCATGTTTGAGGCGCCGTCGACGTGTAGGCACCAGGTCGGGCCGTCGGGGGTATTTTTTCTCTTTGGGGGTTTGGGTGCTTCGTCCATTTCTTCCTCGGTTTCAATCTCGGTGTCGTATGTGAACTCAGCGATGAAATCGGCCACGGCTTGGCCTTTGATGGCCACCCTTGCCTGATATTCGACGCCGTATTCTCCTAGCTCTTGCGACCAGATAGCCATTCGTGAGGAGGTTCCTTTGAGCAGTGCCTTTCAGACCGGGTGCTCCGTTCTTACGACTATCTGGTGAGCCTGGAAATACGGGCGGAGTTTCTTCGCGGCGGTGACCAGGGCTAGCGCCAATTTCTCGATTTGCGTGTAACGCGTTTCAGCGTCAAGGAGGGCTTTGCTGATGTAATAGATCGGCAATTGCCTCTTGTCTTCTTCCCGGACCAGCACAGCGCTCACCGCTCGAATCGACACCGAGAGGTAGAGGTAGAGTGATTCCTCCTCCTTCGGTTTTGACAACAAGGGTGGTGATCCGAGGTAGGTTTTCAGCTCCTGGAAGGCTGCTTCGCACTTCTCGTCCCAGACAAAGTTCTTTCCACCTTTGAGGGCTTGAAAGAACGGCTGGCAGCGATCCGTGGCCTTGGAGACGAACCTTCCTAGAGTGTTGATCCTTCCGTTCAGGCTCTGCACCTCTTTGATCCGTTGTGGGCTTCTCATTTCGAGGAGGGCCTTGATCTTCTCAGGGTTAGCCTCAATACCTCGTCTATTGACGATGTATCCCAGGAATTTTCCGGACTCGACTCCGAAGGCGCACTTGGCTGGATTTAGCTTCATCTGATACTTTCTCAGTAACAGGAATGTCTCTCGCAGATCGCTGACATGGTCTTCTTCCCGAAGACTTTTTACAATCATGTCGTCCACGTATACCTCCATAGTCTTCCCGATTAGCGGGGCGAAAATCTTGTTGACCAGGCGTTGGTACGTGGCTCCGGCGTTCTTGAGTCCGAATGGCATGACTTTGTAGCAATAGAGTCCTCGATCAGTTACGAATGTCGTGTGTATCTGATCAGGCTTGTGCATACGGATTTGGTTGTATCCTGAGTAGGCGTCCATCATGCTCATGAGCTGGTGACCGGCGGTGGCGTCCACCAACTGATCGATTCTTGGTAGCGGGAAACAATCTTTGGGACATGCTGCGTTGAGATCGGAATAATCTATGCAGATTCTCCATTTTCCGTTTGGCGTTTTCACCATCACTACGTTGGACACCCAGTCGGGATACGTCACTTCTTTGATGAAGTCGGCGGAGATGAGCTTGTTGACCTCTTCGCTGATCGCCTGATATCGTTCGGGGTTGAAGGCGCGCCGGCGTTGAATCTTTGGTGCTCTTCCCGCTTCGATATTCAATAGGTGGACGGCGATTTCAGGGTCAATGCCGGGCATGTCGGCGTGTGACCAGGCGAACACATCCTTGAATTCTCTTAAGAATGCGATCAACCTGGTTTTGATCATGACCGGGAGTTAGGCCCCGATTGTGACCGTCCTTTAGGGCCGGTCTTCCGTGATCGGGATCTGTGTCACTTCCGACGAAGGTTCCATGGTGGACTTGCGCCTGTCATCCCGAGGGTCCAGCTCGCCAAACATTCTTGCGTTCCTGGGGTACTCGGGAAGTTCTTCCTCGAGTTGGCATATCGTATTGATAACCGACTCGTTCTTCCCGGGTTTTGTACCCTGGGCGTAGCAATTCCTGGATTCCTGCTGACTACCTTTCATAACTCCTATCCCGTTTTCCGTCGGGAACTTGACGAGTAGATGAAAGGTAGATGCGATGGCTTGCAGTTTGTTGAGGCTGGGTCGTCCCAGGATGACATTGTAGGCCGAAGGCTGATCTACCACCAGGTACCTGATCATTTTGGTGATCAGGGCTCCGCCCTTGGATCCGAATGTCGTGGGCAGGGTGATGGCGCCCTCGGTGTAGACAGGCTTTCCGTTGAAACCGTAAAGGGGTGTCTTTACCAGTGTGGGGACCAATCCTCCGAGGTTCATTTGGACCAGGGCGGATTTGAAGATGACGTCGGCGGAGCTCCCGTTGTCAATCAGGACTCGCCGAACTTGGCTGTTGGCGACTAGTATATCGGTTACGATAGCGTCGTTGTGCGGGTGAGAGATTCTCCGAGCCTCCTTCTCGGTGAAGGTGATTTCTTGGCTGGGGAGCATGTGGGGTGCTCCTCCGAGGTGTCTGACATTGACTTGATGGACGTCAAAGTCTTCCCCGAGGGACCTTGCGTATCGCTTTCGTTGATTGCTTGAATCTCCGGTCTCAGGTCCGCCCATGATGGTCGATATGATATGGAATTGTGCAGGCCTGCCCTCTTCTGGCGCTTTTCCAGCGCGAGATAGAGCGGGGCTGCCTTCGCGTTGTGGCCTGTTGTCCAGGTTGCGGGTGTTCCCGCTTCCCGAGACTAGTTTCTTAACGAACTCCTTGAGCTGTCCGTCCTGAATCAGTTGCTCGATCTGCCTTTTCAGCTGATAGCATTATGACGTCGTATGGCCGTGATCCTGGTGGTATTCGCAGTATAGGCTCATGTCTTTCTTGGCATTTTTCTTGAGTGGTGGCGGCCTCCCGAATTTATCTCCATGGAGGCTGAAGATCATTGCGGGTGAGGCCGTCAGGGGGGTGAAGTTCGCATCTTTCCGGAATTTTTCCGTCCGTTTATGCAACGGCGGTCTGCTTCCGGAGTTGGGTTGTGGGTGCTGCTTTCTACTCTGTGGTCCGCCGCTACCACCTTTTCGGTCGTTGCGACTCTGATCGTCAGAGTTGAACTGGTTTCTGCCGCCGAAGTATTCGTCGACAGCAATGTCTTTTGCTGCCCTTGCCATCAATTCGGCCATTGAGACTGGCCTATCTTTGACAAGGGAGCGAGAGAAATCGCATAGCGGCAGGCCATCGATTACTGCGGTAATGGCGTCGTCGTCCGTGTAACTGGCGACTTTGTTTGATTCCTCGACGAACCTTTTCAGGTACGTCTGTAATGTCTCGTCCTTGCGCTGCTTGAGAGTCCACAGGTAGGACTTTGGCTTACGCTGCGAGATTGAGCTGGCGAAACGTGAAGTGAATCGCTCCGCGAGTTCGTCGAAGGACCCGATGGACCCCTT
Source organism: Parietaria judaica (assembly GCA_954871525.1). Taxonomy (NCBI): domain Eukaryota; kingdom Viridiplantae; phylum Streptophyta; class Magnoliopsida; order Rosales; family Urticaceae; genus Parietaria; species Parietaria judaica. The sequence goes on along the minus strand of OX940865.1, from coordinate 1,295,260 downwards.
CGGAAGGCGTTGGTACCATTCGAAGGCGGGTCCCGCAAGAGTGAGGCAGAAAGCTTGACACATTGTGGCGGGTGAGCATTTCTTCACTCGCATGTTGAACTGGTATTGCACCAGGTGGTATGTTGGGTCAGTAGAGCCGTCGTAGATGAGGTTTAGCGGGAACCTCAAATCACCGTCGAGATCCTCGGCGAGCAGGTGATCTGCCAGAGGGGAAATGTTCCCTTCAGCTAGACTCCGCGTTACTGGGTTAGCACTTTGGGCCGCGGTGAACTTCTGCATTTCCCGCTTGAGGGTTTGGAGCTCGCTTTTGAGGCCCTCGTACGGTGGGGTTGTCGCCTGAGTGCCTATTGCGCGGATGACATATTCTCCCTCCTGGTGCCGGGGGCGCCGGGAGTTGTCGGATCTCCTTGAGCTGTCGTCACTACCAGATTCCTCTGGTTGATGAGGCCTTTCCCTTTTTTGGCGTTGCTGCCGGTCTCTTTGCTATCCGGCGAGATCTAGGCGGTGTCGGAGATCCTCCTCGTCGTTCGGGATATGCCTCTGTCGCCGACGTTCCCTTCGCCGACTTCTAGCATTGTTTGTGGTACCTTCGTACCCCCCGAGTCGATCGAAGGCTGATCGTAGGGTGGTTTGTGATTGTGCCGGCCCTTAAGAGTTTTCGGGAACGGGGCGTTCTTCGTTTGCCTCTTTCTGGGTGAGTTCGAGGGCTTCTTCAGGGCTCTCCTCCTCTCCTTCGTTGGCGGGCTTGCGTTCGAAGTGCTTGGAGATGAGTCCTGTTAGCCGGAAAAGGCTTTCTTCGACTCGGACCAATCTTTCCTCGTTGTGAGCTAACTCACGACGGGTGCTTGTTTCGGGCGGGATACGGACCTGCTTTCGACGAGCTTGGGTCTTGGCCCGAGTGTTTAGGGCGATGCTCTCTGTGGGGTGAGAGGGCGTGCCTTCCGTCGATTTGGATGACATTCTCTGATTTGTGGGATCAGAGCGTCGTTCTGCTGGTAGAGTTGTTCAGAGGACTGAATTCGTGACCCCCTCATTCTAGCGCCAAAATGTTGATGCCGTTTTTTGGATCAAACACTGTTGAGGCCCAAGTTGTGGATTTTGGGCCTGGCCCAATGTCGTTCGTTGACGTGGCGGGCTTTTGTAGACTTCTGTGTGGGCCTTGGTTGGCCTTTGTTACGGGGATGACAGATTTGCTGTCTGTGGTCTCTCCTTCCGATCCCGTTGACTTTGGGGTGGTCGGCGTTGACTCTGAGGTGAGGTTTTGATTGACCGATTCGGGGACTCTGAGTTGGTATCTCTGGACTTTCTTGGATCGAAGGTCTCGTGGCCGTTCAGGGTCCGGGCGATCGGGGTGGCTCACTACCTGTTACCGTAGAGCCTGGAGATGACCAGGCCGGGTTTTGTACAGGTTCGGAGTCCACACGGATCGGGGGTACCAGTGAACGGGGGAGTGCATTCGTCCAATATATAGATCCAGAGACCCCTCTCAGGGTGATCCCTCGGTCGTCCGGATCTTAGAGGGAATTTCTCAGACCTGACCCTACGACCTAAATAGTGGGCCCCTGTCACTTGTCCCCAGACTATCCCAACAGCCGTATATCGGACTGAAGATAGGATGGACACAATGTGGAACGGTGCCTATTAGGCGGGTCGTGGTCTTATGAAAATTCCTCCAGGGCTTCCGCTTTTATGAACTATCTCACTTTCTGAGCCTGAAAAATGTAACACCCGAGGTCAAGGGAAACAGGGGGGGGGGGGGGTACCCCCTGATTCACCTCCGACGCTCAACATTAGTATAATATTTGAGGGGAGGCGAGTATATCGGGGGTAGAGAGAAAGAGAGAACTCGAGTCGAGTGACTTCGAATGAGTTCGAATGAGTTACCGTTTCAACTGAACTGAGCTTCTATTTATAATAGGGTCCAGGGGCCTAAATGCAGTAAAATATTGTCCAGGGAGGGTCCCGGACAGTTTTATAATTGCATTTTAGTCCCCGGAAAAGATGGTCCGATCCCGGCCGTCCGCGCGAGATCGGACGGCCACCAAGCCCCCGAGGGGGGCCCACGTCGTGTGCATCGAAGGGCACGGGCAATCCCTGCCCTCCACGTGTCCATCCCGAGGCAGCGGCCTCGCCACTTGCGAGGGCGCGGATCCCCGCGCGGGGGAGAAGCCCATCAGGGCCGTCCGCGTGGCCCTGCTCGGGCTTTCCCGAGTGCAAGTGGGGCGTGTCCCGCGAGGGGACACGCGAGGGCGAGAGATCGCGCCATTTGGCGCGATCGATGGTGGCAGCCCCCAATGGGGGGGCTGAGGTGACCCCAGGTGGGGCCCGCGGGTGAGAGGCGGCGCAGGGAGCCGCCACGTGGTGTGGACCTGACGGCTGCCGCCCCTGTGGGTCCCGCGAGGGTTTCCTCGGCCGTTTTTCGCTCCCGGGCGCGTCCCGTGTATGTCGTTTTTTGGGTTTTTCATATTTTTGCGAACATCGGGACACTTTGTTTTTCGAAAACGGGCCTCCGGAGGAAAATTTGGGTTTGAAATTGATTAATTTGATTAATAAAGAATAATCAAATTATATAATTAATTAACGGGAATTATATTAACAATTCCCGTTTAATTATTTCATTTCGTAAATCAATTCCGAGAATTACCCATAACACTTATTATTTGTTTCTCTTATGACATGAACTTTTATACAGGAGAGTTATTCAAGTTTTGACTTTGTAACTTCTAAAGAAATTCGAATATTTTTCTATTCTCTTTTTTAATAACTAAGAGAGGATGGAATTTTGGAGAAAAACAAGATAGTAACTTTGATCCTAAAACTGAATTTCTTATTATAAAAAAATTAAAACATATAAGTATTTATGTCACTATTGAATCTTGTATTTGTATAATAGAGTTTATGCTCTGTTTTTGCTTGGCAGAGTCAGCATCTGGGTGACATCATGGCATACCTCACCCTCATGATCGTGACTAAGTCAAACACATTTCTTCACAAAAGAAAGTAGTACACTTTGATATTCTCTTTCAAAAAAAATTAAAGGCATTATATCGTATAATAACGTAATAATCAAATAAAAAGTTTGGTATTTGCTAAATAACTCATTTTTAATTTATATTTATCCATAGCCAATTAACCATGTTAATTGTTAAGGTCGGATATTGTCAAATCATTCCTTCACACTAATTATGTCGTTTAACCTAAAAACGACATACAATGGAGGCAGAAGATTCGTTGACCAACAGTCAACAGGAACGCATTCAGCCGCTTCACGTGGAGGTATCCTCGAGGAGGATATGCGACGGGCTAGCCCGATGATGAGACCCGATGGAGCACCGAGCGCCCGACGAGAATGCCCGAGGAGAATGCCCGAGGAGGATCTCACGAGGACGAGCCTGAGTCGTACGCTCTGGCCACAATAAATGCGGCTGAGGCCTGGTCGGCGAATCAGAAAAAGCATCCGTACGCGCACTACTTACGCAGGATGTGGCAGGCGAAAACGTTGGTGGAGTATGCCCTCTTACATTGGCAGAGAATATCAGAAGGGGGACCGCCGAATATCCCAGGGGAGGGACCACAAGAGATCAACCAAGGGACTCGAGCCCTAGTTGAGGAAAATGGGCCTATAAATAGAAAGAGATGTATAATTGTAAAGGGGACACGAGAGAAAACACGCTTGTAACCGGAAGTCGATAATCCAATATTCAAGAAATAGAGAAAAACACACCAAAGTATTCTCAAGTGATTATTGTCGTTCTCCTATTCCGATTTCTCACACCTAAAAGAGATGAAATCCGAACTCCTTTCTTTAAACTCGAGGGAATATGCTAGTCACTGTGGTGGGTGATTTTTCCCGTCAACATTAATGACTATAAAATGACTTATATACCCTTAAATATCATATTTATAGATTCTGATTTTAATATCCAATTATAATTAACGAGATTTTTCTCCACTAATTCAGAATTCGAATTTTAATTTTAATATAAAATTTATATTTGAAATTAAAAATCCCTAAAATTAGGGAATACAAAATTAGAAGCCCTCTTCTTTCGTAAGCATACGAGCGAGAAAAACTTTGACCTAGCCATTCGGCCGACCACCTCGCCGATTTCAGTCAGCTTCCATTCACAGAGATTAAACCCATTGTCGACCTCAACTATTACAATCGTAAATAAACCAAAACACTAGAATCACCAACTGGTAATACTTGTTTATATACAATCATAAACTGTTAATACTTGTTTATATATATTCATAAACTATTAATACTTTTTTATATACATATATAAAATTGTAATAGTTGTTTATATGCATCATGAATCGTTAATACTTGTTTATATACATGTATAAACTAGTAATACAACTGGATGTTAAATATCAAACGTATTTTCTAAAGATTATGTATTTATTTACAAAATCTTTTCTATGACTGTTGACGTGATTTCGCACGCCAACTGTCAAGTGTATCGCGAAGGGAATTTCGGTTTGAAAGTGCTAAGATCTTTATGGATCCTGACCTCCGCGTCGTCAATACTATCGACGGTGACTCACGAAATTGAAGAATGAAATAAACAAATAAAACACCAGAGATTTTTAGAGAGGTTCATCCCAATGCGGTAGTTCACTACGTCCTCTGTACGTTTATTGCTTTTTGAAAGATTGATCGATCGAAACCACGAGCCAATTCCTAATAGATCGAAAATGAAAGAAAAAAACACTCTGAAGATACGAATTCTCACAAACTCTCTTCTCTAAATGGTGGATGCTCGCGTGCGTGTAGAAGGGCTGCCTTCTTGCATTTATAGGCGCTACCTTCTGCCCGTTGGAGGTGGACGTTGGTAGTGGCTTCGAGTTCGGGGCTTGACTTGCAGCCAAGCTGACACGTGGGCCACGTCTTGAAAGATTGTCGTAGTAGTGGACCTTAACTGGTCGTCGTGGGGTTTGAATTCAGGTCGTGGCGGTTTTTCTAGTCGGTCATCAGAGGTTTGAATTGAAGTGGCTTACCAGGTCTGTTCTTGCTTGGACGTAGAGCTCTTTTATGCTCGGGGGTATTGTTCGGCTTCTGCTCAGATCCCTTTTGAGACAATCAGTTTGGGAGGAGCTTTTGGTGTTGGTTTCAACCAAGTGTTTGAAGCGAGATTTTGAGAACTGTTCGGATTCTTCCTTTGGAACTCTGCTCGGACTTCTTTTGAGCATATTCTGCTCGGACGAATATTTTGCCTTCTGGGCCCTTAATTCTGCTCGGGCCCAGACACGATCAAGTGACCAGTGGGCTTTTGGGCTTTTCTTTTCACATGCCCAATTTTGTTTGAACATTTAATATATTCAAAACTTAGGTTAAACAATTTAATCTTTAAATTTGATTAATGACCTCACAATTCCAATTTATGGAACGAATTTGCACATCAACAGTTAGCCCCCTACTATAAAAAATACGAAGTATTATTTATAGTATCAAAGTTGATATAATCATGTAAAAATTTGTGATGAAAATTAATTAAATTTGCGAAATCGGAACTTTCATGAATTTTGCCGCAAAATTGAATTAATTGGGGGACATCGGAACTGTTTCCATGATAATATCGCATACTTTAGGGACCAAGTTGAAAATATTTTAAATTCGAAATGATTTTGAATTTCTTGGTGGGAGCAGTTATGACACGTGTCATTCTGCCCGAGATTCGAAGGATGTCGCAACCTCTTTGACTTCTGCTGACCTTGTCAGCTTTGACCTCTGCTGACGTGTCCCGACCAGGAACTTAATCTCGATCGTTGGATGAGATTAGGCGCGAGATTCGAGGGAATCCTAGCCATGCGATGCGGGTCGATTCTCGAGTATAAATACACTCGAGTGCTGCTGATAGAAGTCCAATCAATCAACTTTTCACTCTGCCCGGGACGTCTCTTTGCATTCAGGTAAATGCCCTTCTCTTTCTCTATTTAAACTCTCGTCTTCCTTCCTTCTTCATTTTCGCATTCGAGAAGAAAAATAGTCTCTTTACTTTCGCCATTGTTGATCTGTGTCCTGCCCCTTCAAGCTCTGGTCTAGGTTTTCAGGTTCTCTTCTCGCTCTTGCTTCTTGTTTTATAGGTTCGGTTTACATTCTCGAGTTGGATAGGCTAGTTTGATTAGTTGGTTTTTTTGGGTTTCTGGGTTTCTGGGTTAAACTCTGTTTTTTCGTGTTTTTAGATTTATCAGTTCTTATAGAAATGGCTGAGAGTGGTAAGGCCAAGAAGGGTAAGTCTAGGGCTTCTATTTTGGTCTCGGAGTTCCTCCAGACTGAATCTCCTAGATCTAGGTTGAGGGAGAGTGATATTCCTAGGCTCAGGTCGGAATATGGTATTTCGGAGGCTATTCCTCTTCGGGTACCAGATTCTAATGAGTTTGCAGATTCAATCACGGATGATTGGGTCTGCATATACGAGAGGTATTTTCAGGATTGCGGTCTAAGGTTTCCAGTCCCCAGAGCCATCCTTAGGTATGTTAACCAGATGGATATTTCATTGGCTCAGTTGAGCCCGAATTCGTATAGGATTTTAATAGCTTACCTGATTAGGTGTAAGGAAGAGAATATCGAGCTTCCTTTGCTCGATATGCTTCAGGTCTTTACGACCAAAAGAAACCCTAAGGCTGCGGGTAGATTTTATATTTTTGTTAAGGGTCACACGGGTGACTTCATTCGGGGAATCCCGAACAAGGACGTTAACTGGCAGGATAAGTATTTCTTTTTCAAGCCGTGTTTAGGGTCCTTCGATACGTGGACGACGTATGTTAATAAGTGGCCGCATGAGATCGGTAATTTCCCTAGTTTTATTTTTCTCGGGTTTTCTTCCCTATTTGGGTGTGTTTTTTTTATCGTGTTCGTTGTTGTGTTTTCAGATCGTAAGGGTAAAAAGGTGAGGTCGATTCCTCTTGGTCTGTTGTGAAAATCTAGGAACGAAATCCTCTTTCCGAGCAGAGGGATAGAGTGGAAAAAACTTTCCGAGGAGAGGTTTTTCGACGCTGGGTTGTGGAAGCCTGGTCCGAACAGCACCTACGTTCCTTACTACGAGTGTTTGCTATTTACCTCTAGCAGCGAAGAAGGTATACATCGGGCAAAGTATTTTTAGATTTTTGATCGGGAGAATATTAACGAATTTGTTTTGTGGGTAGATTCGATGGAGCCGAATTACAAGGAGGTTCGGGCTCAGCGGGCAGCCGCCAAGGCTGCCGAGAAGAAGAAAGCCCAATAGAAGGGCAAGGGAGTTCAAGTCTTCGGGGAGACTTCTGGTCGGGTCGAGCCGACCAAAGGGAAGAAGGGGGCCTCTGAAACGGCCAGGTTTACTCCCGACGAGGGGGCTACTCGGGAGGTGGATCCTATTCTGCCCGCAGAGATGCGGGAAGCAGTCCCAAGCCCAGGGGTTGCTGCGACGATTCCGGGGAATACTCTCTCCGCGGGCGATATGGAGGCTGCCTGGGCCGTGGCCGAGCGTCAGTTCGTCGAGATATCCGACGAGGAACCTATCTTGCCGGCGGTGGGGACCCCAGCTCCTATGATTTCGTCTGGTCTGGCTCCGGTTGTATCGAGTTCTCCGGTTAAGCGGGCTCGATCCTCGGAGAAGGAGGAAAAGCGCAAAAAGCCGAAGGCGGAGAAGCCTCCTCAGAAGTCTGGGAGGGAGTCGCTGCCGAAGGGTGTCCGGCCATCATCCGGCGCACCACGACATGTTGGTGCTTATCCGCCAACCAAGAGCCAGATTTCTTTGAAGCGCAAGGCCGTTCAGAAGAAGCCGGCTGGTCGGGATAGACCCGTGGTCGGGGATTTACCGGAGCGGTCCGAGGTTGCTCCTGCGGCTGGGGGGCCAAAATCTCAGTCCGAGCCATCCAGGGCGACCAAGATATCTTTGTATGGGGAGAAAGGGCTTTATGACGCCCCCCGAGTAGCTGGGAATCTACTGAAGCAGCTGACCAGCGGAGGGGTCTCCCCTGTGAAGGATGCTGAGGTTACTCAACCTCAGGCATACAATGCTCTTGCGGCATCGTATTCTAAGGTGATCGGGGAGCAAGGCTTCATTTTGCTGTACATTTTTTTATATATATATTTTCCTTGAAAATTTTCTTAGAGTTTTCCCGAGCACGCTAGTAGGACATGGCTCTTCGAGCTGAGAGTTGATTGGTTCGAGTAGAAAACCCTTAGATGCCAGATCCGTTGTCCGAGCTGGTGCGTTTATCTAAAAGAACAGAAAGAAACGATATTCGAACAAGAGTAATAAGCGAGGGGATGTGGTACCCGAGCGAGTATGTTACTCGCGATGAGAGGGTATGGTACTCGAGCAAGTATGTTACTTGTAGCGAATGGGTATGGTACTCGAGCAAGTATGTGACTTTCGATGAGAGGGTATGGTACCCGAGCAAGTATACTACTTGTAGTGAATGGGTATGGTACCCAAGCAAGTATGTGACTCGCAAAAGAACAGTGCTGTCCGAACAGGTGAATTATATTTTTTATGGGCAACTTATATTTTAAGAAAGAGAGAAATTATTTGCTTGTTATTTCTGAAATAGGGAATAATTAATTATTCTTAAAACCATGGATTTTGATTGAGGTTGGGGGATATATGGTGGTTTGTTTTATTGGGGATGTGTCCGACCGTCGTATATTTGGTCGAATTGCCTACGTACCCCATTCTTTGGGGATCAAGCCATTACGTAGTTCATGGGAAATCAGTCTTTGACTTTTATGCGTAGTATTTTCTAAGATGCATGGCATTCCAGCTGCGGAGGACTCTTGATCCGTCCGGGGTATCTAGCTTGTATACACCGGGCTTTACTACTTCGGTAACGATATAGGGCCCTTCCAAGTTAGCCCCGAACTTACCGGCGTTGAGTTCGGCTGTATTCTGGAAAACCTTTTTGAGGACCAGCTCCCCGGTGACAAACTTGCGGTGCTTCACTTTGGAATTGTAATATTTAGCTACTGAATTTCGGTAGTTAGCAATTTGTATTGAAGCTTGTTCGCGTCGTTCGTTGGCGTGGTCGAGCTGATCTAGCCTCATTTCATCGTTAATTTCTGCGTTGTTGGGAGCGTGCTCCCTTCTGAGGCTGGGGGCCTCGATTTCGGCTGGTATGACCGCTTCGCTGCCGTATACCATCGAAAAAAGGGTCTCCCCAGTTGCTCTCCGCGGGGTGGTTCTGTATGACCACAGAACGCCGATGAGCTCGTCAGCCCATCGTCCTTTCTTGGTATCAAGTCTTTTATTAATACCGTACACAATGGTTCGGTTCAAGAATTCAGCCTGGCCGTTCCCTTGGGGATATCTCGGGGTGGATGTGTTCAAGGAAATCTTCCAGTTGTAACAGAAGTTGTGAAATCTGTTCGACACGAATTGGGGTCCGTTATCGGTGATGATTTCCTTGGGCAATCCGAAGCGACTAATGATGTTCTTCCATACATAGTGCTCCACATCCGAGTCTTTGATGTTGGCATAAGATTCAGCCTCTACCCATTTTGAGAAATAGTCCGTTACGACTAGTAGAAATCTTTTCCCCGCGGGTGCTAAGGGAAAAGATCCTACGATGTCCATAGATCATTTCATAAATGGATACGGGACAGAGACCGAGGACAAATTTTCCGCCGGGCAATGTATGACTGGCGAATGGCGTTGACATTTGTCCCAGCGTCTGGAGTAGGCCTCTCCGTCGGCCAACATGGTTCGCCAAAAGAAACCTTGTCGCTTGGCCTTGTTGGAGAGTGACCTCCCGCCTGAGTGATTTCCGCATTCGCCACTATGTATTTCCTGTAATACGATGTTAGCCTCGTCTCTACCCAAACATCTCAGGTAGGGTCCAGTGTAACTTCGTTTGTACAGTTTTCCGTCTATTAGACAGAAGCGAGCGCTTTGAATGCGGAGTTTTCGGGCTCTCTATTTGTCCTGGGTTTTTCTCTCGTCAGGATATAGTTCAGGATGGGGGTTCTCCAGTCCTCCAAACTTGTCTGGATATTATGGATGCGCAGACTCACGCTTGGTTTTGTCTATTACTTCCACTGGAATTATCCTTTTTGCCTCGGGGTCCAAAGTGGAAGCTAGTCCGGCCAATGCGTCGGCCGAAGGGTTTTCGCTCCGTGGTATCTGGATCACTTCGACGTTGTCGAATTGGGCGATCAGATCCTTGACCACTGCGAGGTATTTTTCCATGCGGTCGTCCCTGGTGGAGTACTCACAACTAATCTGGCTGGCGATCAATTTAGAGTCCGAGTGAGCTCTAACCTTTCTGGCCCCGAATGCCTTAGCTAGCTTTAAGCGAGCTATCAGTGATTCGTATTCCGTTTCGTTATTTGTGGCGTTGAATCTTAACCTAAAAGATTGTTCTAAAACCTCTCCGGTTGGGGATATCAAGCGTACTCCGATTCCGGATCCGCCCATATTTGATGCCCCGTCAACTTCGAGGTGCCACTCGTCGTTCCCCTTTCCCTCCGTTGGGTATTCCATCGGGAGTTCAATCAGGAAATCGGCTAGGACTTGGGACTTGGCACAGGTTCGAATCTTATATTCGATGTCGAATTCACTTAATTCGACAGCCCATTCTGTCAATCGGCCCGACTGATTTGGGACTATGGAGGATTACCCTTAATGGTTGGGTTGTCATCACCATGATGGTGTGAGATTGGAAGTATGGCCGGAGTTTCCTCGCGGAGGTTATCATGGCTAAGGCCAATTTTTTCATAGCGGGGTACCTTGTTTCTGCGTTTTCCAGCGACTTGCTGACGTAGAAAATCGGTTTTTGTTCGCCTCTGTCTTCCCGAACAATCACGCCGCTAACAGCTGAGAGCGATACCGCCAAGTAAAGCAATAACGGTTCTCCCGTGATTGGTCGAGATAATACCGGTGGGGTGGACAGGTATCTTTTGAGGTCTTGGAACGCTTCTTCGCATTCTCTGGTCCACTCGAATTTTTTGTTGCCCCTCAAAATTTTGTAGAAGGGCAGGCATTTGTCCGTAGACCTCGAGATGAACCGGTTGAGTGCCGCTATTCTCCCGGTCAGTCTCTGCGTTTCCCGAACAGTCCTGGGGGAGGGCATGTTTAGGAGGGCTTTGATCTGATCCGGGTTTGCCTCTATTCCTATTTGGGTTACTAAGTAACCGAGGAATTTTCCGGAGGTTACTCCGAAAGTGCATTTAGCAGGGTTGAGCTTCATTTGATACTTTCTGAGTATCGCGAAGCAGTCCTCTAAGTGAGCCAAATGGTCTACGGCCTTAGAGGAATTTAAGAGCATATCGTCGATGTAGACTTCCATAGTTTTGCCGAGGTGTTCGGCGAACATTTGGTTGACTAGTCGCTGATATGTCGCGCCCGCATTCTTAAGCCCGAAGGGCACTACTTTGTAACAGTAAATTCCTCGGTCCGTTACGAAGGCGGTTTTGTCCTGATCCTCGGGGTGCATCAAGATTTGATTGTATCATGAAAAAGCATCCATGAAGGACGGGAGTTTGTGCCCGCAGGTTGCCTCCACCAGCCTATCGATGTGGGGCATCGGGAAGCTGTCTTTGGGGCATGCTTTATTTAGGTCGGTGAAGTCAATGCAGACTCGCGCCTTCCCGTTCTTTTTCTTCACTACTACTGTATTGGCTAACCAGTCCGGGTACTTCACTTCCCTTATGGATATAGTTTTCAGCAGCTTTTCGACCTCATCATTTACCCCCTGGGCCCGGTCAGGTCCCAATTTTCTCCTCTTCTGTTTCACCAGCTTGTGGCTGGGATCAACGTTGAGGCGATGGGCAGTTATGCTCGGGTAAATTCCCGGCATGTATTCGTGGGACCATGCGAAGCAGTCATGGTTCCTTGTGAGGAATTTGATCAGCTTTTTCCTGACGTCATTGTCCAAGTTGACCCCGATCCCCACTTTGTGGTCCGGGTTCTGAGGGTTGATCTGGACCTGGTGCGTCATTTCCAAGTCTGGGCCTTCGTTGCCGTCGCCCTTTCCTTGGGCTGGATCTTTTTCCTCTACCGACATTAATTGTTATTGGTCGGTTTTTGGCGTTTTTTTCCCGCGTCTGGGGCGTGTGCGACATTCGGAACGACGTCATGTAGCAGATCCGGGCTTGTTTTTGGTTGCCCTTCACTTCCACTATCTTTCCATCCTCCTTAGGAAAGCGGATGGTTTGGTGGTAAGTAGACGGCACGGCTTTCATCAAATGGATCCACGGTCTCCCGAGGATCATGTTGTAGGCCGTGGGGCAATCTAGCACCAGGAATTTTTTGATCTTGCCTACTCCACAGGCGACTATGGACAGCCTGACTGTTCCAATAGTATCGACCGTTTCTCCATTGAAACCGGTCAGAGGGATGTTCCCTCGATTTATTTCCGTGTCATCTATTCCCATCTTGCGTAAGCATGATAGGAAGATGACGTCTACCGAGCTGCCGTTATCGACCAGAATTCTTTCGGTCTATAGCTGGAGACTAGAAGGGTGACGACTAGGGCATCTTCGTGAGGTCCTACCAGGGTAGAAGCCTCACTATCTTTGAAGGAGATCTCGAAGTCGGGCTCCTTTCGTGGGAGGACCACGGGCCCGGCTTTTAGCCTCCTCTGGTGGGCTTTGATGGAGTTGATCGAGTTCCCGTAGAACTGTGATCCTCCAGCTATGGTGTCGATTCGTCCAATGGCTTCTTCAGCCAGGTGCTCCTCTACGTCTTCCGACTCTTGGTCGGCCGGCTCCTCTACCATGAGGATTCTTCCTCGCTTGGGAGAGGGAGCGTTGTTAGATCTGGTCGGTTGCTTCTGCTCGGGCCTCACATTAGTGCTCGGCCCGGCGTTGGGCTGTCGAGTCTGCTCTGCTCGTTCGCCCTCCGACCTGAAGAAGTCCAACGGGTGGTTTCCGAGTTCGCCTCTAAGGTACTTATCGGCGAGTCAGGCCCGTAGGACCATGAAGTTCTTGGTATGATGACCATACCTCTGGTGAAAATCGCACCAGACGTTCATGTCACTGTTTTTGGGTGCCAGGTCACCGGCACTCATATACAGTTCCCCTTGCTCGTCCGCCTCGGTCTCTTCCTCGGCTTCCGAGCTCGGATTGTAGACATGATTCTGGGGGTGTGCTTTTCCCCCGGGATGGGATATTCCATGCTGGAAGTTCCCGTGCTGAGGGTTCGACCCTCTGGTAGGAACGTGGTTCCTAGGACCCTTAAAATGGGGTGGCGGTCCATTCCTTGGTTGGGATGGATGTGCCCCAGGTCTTGGTGTGTTCGGGTTAGCCCGAACTTCCTCTTCAAGACTTTGTACTCTTCATCGTGCTTGATCCAGTTGGACGCACAGTGGATCACGTCCTCTATCGAGGAGTACCTGTTGACCAGTATGTTGGTCTTGAATTGCGAGTCGTACCATAGCCCACTAGTTAGTGCTGATATGGCCATTTCGTCCGCTAATCCGTTGATACGGACCATTTTAGCCTTGAACCTCGTCATGAAGTCCCTAAGAGGCTCGTTTGCTCTTTGTTGCAGAGCATACAAATTTGCTACAGTGATCTCAGTCTCCATGAACATGGAGAAGTGCTTGAGGAACCCCATAGTTAGCTGACCGATGGTTCCAATTGGGAGAACCATTCCATCGCTGCCCCAATGAGTTTTTCAGTGAAGTATTGGCATCTTCCGGCATCCAGCTCGTGGATGTCGAGGTTAGCCCGCCCCATTGCAATCCGAAACGCTTTGAGGTGTACCTTCGGGTCGGTGGTCCCGTCGTACTTGGATATGTATATCTGCCCACCGTGCCTCAGTCAAACGTTCGTGATAGCCGTTGAGAATGGAGTTATAGTCGATTCTTCGGCCAGGCGTTCGATTTCGGGGGCGGAAGACACTGCCCGGTGTACTCGTGAGTCCACCCTGGAGAGCCTCTCTCTCATTTTCTTCATGGTGTGTTTGAGCTCTTCCAGCTCGGAAATTTCATTGGGTGCAGGCTCGTCTTGGGTGCGATAGGAACCTGGGCTCGCTTGGTTGCTCCCTGAAGGCCGGGAATAACTGCTCGGCCCTCGAGGGGTGAAGTAGTTCAGAATCTCTGCCCGGGAAGGGCTCGAGAACTGAACTCCGATCAAACGATTACGGGACTGCTGATAAGGGGTATTCTGCCCGGAATCGGGCTGGTTGGTTCCGGACACTGGAGCTCGTAAGCGGGGAGTGCCATGATTAGGCGGCGAGAGGAGCGCGTTCTCCGATGGACCCGCAGGTGGGGGTGGCGTGTTCAGACGTGGTTCCCACGGGAGAGGCGCTTGGTTGGTTCTCTGGGCTCGGGGATCGTTGGGGTCCTGGAAGTCAAAATGGACCGCATTTACCCTCTCTCGATTCCTTTGCCCGGGGCTCTGCCCGACCTCGTTCACAGAGTAAGGTCTCTGTTCGATTCGGGTCTGGTTGCTCATGAGAAACTCGATTTTCCTTCTGAGTTTGACATTTTGAGCAGCCTGTTCTTGGAGCTGAGTTCTTAGGGCCTGCTCTTCCGTACCCTGGTCGAGGGTTACCTCGCCCAGGACGTCAGAAACAGGATTTTCCTCGGAACTCATGGTTGTGTCTAAAGTATGACAGAGTTAGCGAGATCAAAGATTTCCCACAGACGGCGCCAAACTGTTGACGTGATTTCGCACGCCAACTGTCAAGTGTATTGCGAAGGGAATTTCGGTTTGAAAGTGCTAAGATCTTTGTGGATCCTGACCTCCGCGTCGTCAATACTATCGACGGTGACTCACGAAATTGAAGAATGAAATAAACAAATAAAACACCAGAGTTTTTTAGAGAGGTTCGTCCCAATGCGGTAGTTGACTACGTCCTCTGTACATTTATTTCTTTTTGAAAGATTGATCGATCGAAACCACAAGCCAATTCCTGATAGATCGAAAATGAAAGAAAAAAACACTCTGAAGATACGAATTCTCACAGACTCTCTTCTCTAAATGGTGGATGCTTGCGTGCGTGTAGAAGGGCTGCCTTCTTGCTTTTATAGGCGTCTGGCTTATGCCCGTTGGAGGTGGACGTTGGTAGTGGCTTCGAGTTCGGGGCTTGACTTGCTGCCGAGCTGACACGTGGGCCACGTCTTGCGAGATTGTCGTAGTAGTGGACCTTGACTGGTCGTCGTGGGGTTTGAATTCAGGTCGTGGCGGTTTTTCTGGTCGGTCGTCGGAGGTTTGAATTAAAGTGGCTGACCAGGTCTGTTCGTGCTTGGACGTAGAGCTATTTTCTGCTCGGGGGTTTTGTTCGGCTTCTGCTTGGATCCCTTTTGAGACAATCAGTTTGGGAGGAGCTTTGGGTGTTGGTTTCAACCAAGTGTTTGAAGCGAGATTTTGAGTTCTGTTCGGATTCTTCCTTTGGAACTCTGCTCGGACTTCTTTTGAGCATATTCTGCTCGGACGGATATTTTGCCTTCTGGGCTTTTAATTCTGCTCAGGCCCAGACACGATTAAGTGACCAGTGGGCTTTTGGGCTTTGCTTTTCACAGGCCCAATTTCGTTTGAACATTTAATATATTCAAAACTTAGGTTAAACAATTTAATCTTTAAATTTGATTAATGACATTCCAATTTATGGAACGAATTTGCACATCAACAATGACATTATATCACGTTTCATACGTGACTAAAATTAAGGATATTTCTTATTTAATTTTAGAAAATTAAATCGATATATTCCAGGGAGCAATTTTTTAAATGCATATTTTTTGTATATTAACCATTAATCGTATAAAGAAAGATAATTAAAATGGTATAATAGGAATAAAAACTAATATTAAAATGTCACCTCATACATATCGGCTATTTTATAAAGATAAAGTAAAGGTTGACTATTTCGCTAATCAAACGTTTCTATTTGGCTATTTGGTTTCTCCAAAAGTAATACTCTATGATATTATATAGTAATATGTATTTAGATTTATAATGTTATATAAGCTTTTTTGTTATAATTTCCTCTTCTTTTATCCATGAGAGCCCATCCTTGAACGCCAAGGATATGCGAATTCAAATAATCAACTACCGAAGCAAACCTTGAGACGTTAATAATAAAAGACAAACTTTTAAGGAACATTACAGAAAGCAAAGATAATTTGAGTTAAGGAATCTATAATCTAGAGGTCTCATATTTAATCAACGTGTTAGAAGATAAACTTCTTTTTCAAAGGCAAAGGCAACTCCGAATTTCACATATGAAAACCGTATAAGTGAAACTCGATTAACCACTAACAATATTATAGGGTCCCCGTAAATCAAAGACTTTAGCTCATTGGATCTTTACTATTGGACTCCTGTTCTGAGAACCGGTACAAAAAATTCATTTGTATAAGATACTCTGATTTCTATTTAATAATATTGTGAGAACAAACGATAATTCATATTCCACGAGATGAAAAGAATGAATTTCTATATTTGCATTCATAAAAAAAAAAATGGAAATAATACAAATGAAGACCTTGATCTCAAGGTGGCATACATACAACACAAATGAATGGGACCAAAAAAAGGCAACACTGCCGTATATCTAGATACCTAAACTCGAAAAATTTCGGATCAAATCATCGGAAAAATTATATATATTACAGTTCAAAACGAAATTCAAACTAAAACAACACGATGTTATCATATCGCTTTTCGACAAACATTTTTGAAGCAGTCGGTGTCTCCGACGTGAGCTACAACTATTATCTGATGAGGGGTCCGAGCCCGTCGCCTTCCCACCCAAGCTTCAACATTTGATCCACTACTTTCAAGCTCAACTGAACAAAAAGTGAGAATTATACACGCGGTGATGAAAAAAAAGTAAACGTGAACGTTGAAGAATAAAGAACAAGTGAGAAAGAAAGACAACGTTTCTAACGTCATTGAAGAGTTTTCGCGGTCTAATTTAGAGGAAGGGATTACATTTATTTGCTCTTGGATTCTAGTCCGGCTCCTATCACTTAGACAAAATGATTTAAGATAAAATATTATATATATATATATTATATATTCTGAAGCAAATCAACTATTTTCAAATCTATTAGAAACGACCAATGGTTCCTCGACCGTGCAACAAACTGACCAAATTTTATGATCCAGTTATTGAAAATAATCGAATTCAACCTAAAGAAGATGTTCACTTACAGCGGGATCGGTGTAGATTAGCAACTGCTTATCTGCTGTAGATACCAAAAGATTCGTGTTGTCGTTATTTAGAGCGATGGCGGTAATATCCTGCCCATCTCCCAGCTTCAGCACATGAAATATCTGCAGTTTTTATACAGCATTCAATGAAGCAGCCATTAAAAGAACAGAATCAGTGTGTTGAATAAGAAATGCAAAACCGCCGAGTGTTGTGGATTATTTAATCGAAAATTTCATGCGGTCGCTACATTTCTTTTTCGATTTTGGCTGTAAAGGTCACCAAATAATATAGCCTAGTCAGAAATTTCAAAAATTGATGTTCGTCGTAAAACAGAAATATACGGAACTTATTATAACACCTTATATATTTCCCACATACCTTTAAAGTATAAAGTTCCAAAAAGCAGACTGAAGGTGATGGGATATCCAATCTGTTCATTTCTTCATTTGCATCAGTCTCCTGATTCAGACACTCAGATCCCGGCTTCTGCTGCTTCAAATCCCCGTAACTACTGAACCCTCCATTTTTTTCACCGCATGAATTCACTCCAATCACCGCACTTTTTCCGTCGCCAGAAATTTCCATACAGCCAATACTCCCAGAAAGAGGAAATCGAACACTAGAAATTGGAACCCCGTTGAGAGTAAACGTACTGAGACTCCGCTGTGACTTGTTCCAGGCGATTACAACGCCTTCCGATGAGAGACTGACCATGTGTGCCCGTATTCCGGGCAGCTTTCTGACCAACTTACCCTTTTTTATAGAATGCAGTAAGATGTCTGATGAATTGGAGCTCGAGACACAAAATCCGAGATCTGAGCTGACACAGCAACAGAGGATTTCACTTTTGTGGCCCCTCAGAACGTGAATGGGACCTTCAATACGAGGTCTCCAGTTTTTTTCTGCTGACATATCGGCTGATGTGTTTAATGAGCCGCTATTGGTTGATCGCGAAGATCTCCTGTGGATTCTCCAGAGCAAAACAGTGGAATCTCGGCTTCCCGTCACGAGGTAGGAGCTATCGGGTGAGAGGCCAATGCATGTAACTGGAGCACAATGCCCGTGTGCCGTTTCCAGTGTTTTTGCCCCGTCTGGTGATACTAGCTTGATGCTGTTATCCACATGTCCTCCTGATTAAAGTTGAGAAGATTTGCAACAATGAAGGAATTTGATGAATGTGGAAAATAATAATTCCTTATTATTTTGTTCCATAATAATGTTGCTTAAATAAATAAAAACACGACTACTAATACTACTAATATCAGTATAAACTAATCGATATTACTTTAATTACTAAATTATGTTTTACGGTTTAGGTTTATATTTTAAGGTATGGGCCATAGCTTAAGAATACATCGAAGAATTATTCAGTAAATTAATTTTTTAAATTAGCTTAGTTTCTCTCAAGGATTTAGATACGAATTTAAGGAAAAACGAATTTCACCAGATTTAGACCCATGAAGATATCAATATCCGGGGAATGGAACCCTAAAATGTTGTAATAAAAAAAAATTATGTCTGTCTTTACTTGTAATATTTCCTTCTACAAGAGAGATAGCATGTACAGAGAAGTAAACAAATTATTTATTCCCACAAACCAGAATTTACCCGTGATGATTTCTTGATCACGCGTTATAGCAACAATAGCAGAGCTTGTGATTCCCGAAGCCGGATACGCCAACGCTCGGGGAAAATGGCAATCATCAGGCCCCGATCCAGCTGGAGCTTTGAACATGCGCATGAACGAGCCCCCACCGGAGCTTGCGGTGGTCCTTCCATGGTGAAACAGAAATGGAGAGCCATGACCGTCAGGTGTGTTTGGCTGCCACTGGTGCTGTGCCACATGTGCCGCTGGTGTGTTTATATCCACAATCACTACAGCGTCCGGCGATGCACTAATGGCAGAAGCGGGTAGATTGCAGCGATCGGATGAAGGAACAGCATACGGTTTGACCTCTGTAGGGTTTCGGAAGATTGTCTGAATGGAAAATTTAATTACGAATTCACCAATGTAGGAATAGTAGTAAGCAATTATAATTGTAAATTATCGAAAAAGAGGAAACAAGATAATAAACTAAAGGAATTAGGGAAAATGATTTTATGCATTTTTTTTTTGTAGTTAAAACAAATTCTAGCTTTTAAAATGCAATAAATACAAGTAACAACATGTACAATCCTAGAAACAAATAAAAATAAAAAGAGAAATAGCATGGGATAGCCAAATTGAAATGTTTGATTAGCCAAATAGCCAACTTTTCCTTTTTCTTTGTAAAATAGCCAAATGGTTATTTAATAACATATTTTATACCTATAATACCTTTTTAACATATTAACGTGTATTAACGTGGTTAATTTGTTTAAAAATAAATTAATTTTTTTTTTTGAAAAAAAAATAATTAATTTTTTGTGAAAATTTAATCACGATTTTTTATTTTTAAACAAATTAACTTTGTTAATACGTTTATTAACGTGTATTAACGGAGTTAATTTGTTTAAAAATAAAAAATCGTGATTAAAATTTTAACAAAAAATTCAAAAAAAAAATTCAAAAAAAAATTAATTTTAAACAAATTAACTTCGTTAATACATTTACTAACATGTATTAACGGAGTTAATTTGTTTAAAAATAAAAAATCGTGATTAAAATTTTAACAAAAAATTTAAATTTTTTTTTCAAAAAAAATAATTTATTTTTAAACAAATTAACCACGTTAATATAAGGGTAATCCGGTCTTTCGTGATTTATTAACGTGGCTAATTGGCTATTTGGTAATATTAATTAAAACATTGGCTATTTGGCTAATTAGAGTTTGAAGTTTGGCTATCGGCTATTTGGCTATTTTCCCCAAATAAAAATAAAACATTTACCTGCAAATGAAGGACGTCTGCTAATGGCTTCCTTTGAATGTGAGGTACAGTGAGAAGTTGAGACGGGGTTTGCCCAAAGTAAGCGATTTGATCTTGCGTAGCACGTTGTTGGACCTTTTATTGGAACAAAAAATGGAAAAAGTAAATATAATAGGAAAAAAAATCAATTAACATAACCAAACATACAAGACAGTAAAATTGGACTAACCGGATCGGATATTTTATCGATATCAACAGTTCCCTCGTAGGTAATATAAAAAAAGACATTGTTCGCCGATATAGCCTCTTTTCCCCGTTGTTTATATCTGAAATATTTATTTTTCATATTTAAAAAATGATTGACATTCAAAGAATAGCAGAAAAGAAAAATAAGATTTAACTTAAGAGAAATTAAATATTATAAACTACAAAACATGTACCCGAAAATTAGATCTATCCATTCATGCAAATGTGAAGATACGTGCTCACTCTCGAGAGCCATCCGGTGTTTATGAATGAAATCAATAGGGTTTTTGGCCCAAGGAGGGAGTTTGACTGAATCTGAAAGGCAAAGTAATTGAACCCTCAACTGAATTAAAATACCAAAGAAAATCGATAATCACTAGTACGAGGAACATACCGAGCTTTTCCCCGAGCTGTGTTGTACCAAAATCAAAGGAATTCTCATTTGTTAAGATCTCCGGGAGGTAAAATAGGTCAGGAACCTATAATACAGAACATTACAAAAATATATTGGAAAAAATATATTGGATTAGATTATAAAACACACACACGCACACTATATATATATATATGTGATAGAGCAGTGAGAAATTATTTCTAATGGATTAAATTGAAGGTATACCAATTCCTTCACATCACTCATGTCTTCAAGAACGCCGTCCCAGGTAGCACCGAAATCTCCAAACATCCTATCAGCGTGATCAAATTTCCCACCTTGCAACTGAATTGAGAGAGTTGTGTATGGTTCAACTCTAAAAAGATAATACAGCACCTGTGAAATAAAACAATTAATTTAAGTACTAATATACAGATCTATAAGAAAATTTATGTTGCAGTTTAGGGAAATTCAATAATGATATTTCTTCTTTCCCTTCTGCTCTTCAGGTTTGTTTCTCCAAGTTTAGAGAACAAGTGTGGCAGTTCATCATAAAATAAGTTACGGTCTTAATGATTATCTATTTTAGTTAGCAAATCAAACAGGTTATTTTTTTTAATTTTCTTTTATGTTTCACTTTCATTTTCTTCCTTGAATCAGTCGAGAATATCCAGCTTATTCCAAAAAATATAAGAGTGCCCTGGTCGGCTGGTGACTGGACTAATCGCATATTCATGAAGACTTTCATTCTATAATATTAAGAAATTAACTTTCTCGCTAATCAACGTTCAAAGTTCAAACAATATGAAAAGAAGCCAGCGGGAATCCACCGACGCGATGAATTCCCAGATACGTTATTCAATCAACACAAAACTGGAACGCTCTTTCCTTCGAGATAAAGACAACCACTCCCCCAAGACATTCAGAAAAGTAAAATCAGGAAACCAAACATCGCTTCCTCCTAACCCCCTAGTCGCCTATAGGATTGGAAAAAACCTTATCATATGTTCCTTGTTAAATGACATTTAAGGACTTTAATTAAACGGGGCAAATCCCTAATTTTTTTTTTTTTGACGAAATCCCTAATTAACCCTCATAAACGCAACACGCAGCTTATCGGAAGATTGTATAGAAATGTATATAAAATCAGGAAAAATTGAAGTAAGGAGGAATAGAAAACCTACAGTCCCAGCACTTGAATAATGCGAGCCATAATGAAATTTGGGTATGACAGGATCCTCGAAGCTGGAATATCGCTCTTGAAATTTCTTCAATCGGTCGGGATTTAGAGCACCAACAGGCTGAAAGAAAGTATAAAATATCATTATTATCATAAACCTGAAAAGTTGTACAGCAATATTAATCGTATTTACACAAAAACAGAGAGCTACCTTCGAAAGATCTCGGTATGAAGAACTATCGGTAAGATCCAAACTCGTTGAATTGTAATCCGAAAGAATCCATGGGAAAACAGGATACTGACAGAAATATTATAAAATAAAATAAAAATCAGGAAAAATTAAAGAAAACTTATTCAAATTTCAAACAGTGATCAATATATCAAAAAAAAAAATCCACCTGAGTAATATCATTATAACTTCGCCCAGCCAGTGTATTGAGCTGCATCAAGTATTCAAAATTGCTGATCTGCAAAACCCAGACATAAATCAAGAAGATTGATTTGTATTAACTTTTAAATGATCATTAGAAAGCTTATATGTCAAAATATTTTGTTTTTTATCCTTACCTCCCACCGGGCCCACCGTTCCATAAGCTGAGTTCTCTCTAGAAGTTGTTCCGGTCGCTACAATCAAATTTTACCAACACAACAGAATATCGTAAGTCATACATAGATATAGATACCATATACATATACATACATACGTGGATGCAAGCACATAATGTATTCATGTTTGTATGGATGAGAAAGGATATATACTTAATTTAAAATTAAAAAAAGAATCAAATGGAGTCCACGCGACCAACACTAAAATATGCAATTTCTTAATATAGTTCAGCAAAATATTTTATGTTGTAGCCTATGCGGTTTAAAAAGTGTGGTAAGATTGTAAGATCGAGTAATTAAAATAAACACAAAAAAAGATATTGTCAGGACCTGAGTTGCCAAATATATATTGTTTAAATGAGGAGGACGAGCTTGTACAATCGCTCGATACGCATTTCTTCGTCCTTCAGTGCTCTGAAAAGAATATGTAAAGATATTATATTAAAAAAGGTGAGACACAGGTACGATAGAGCTTGCATTTATGGTCTCAAGAACCATTGAATTGCTATGTTAAAAGCAAAAACAAAAGCAAACACTGTTCAAAGCATGTATACAAAATATATGTGATTTGAATAGAGTGAAATACCGCGAAATCGAAGAAGAAATTTGAACGGTCGACCATAAAAAGTTCCAACGCACTTCTTCTTAGGAGATATCTGTAGTATAAATCAAAAGGCTGAGAGAATAAAGTGAAATGAAAAGCAGTAGAGAGATAAATAGCAAGCATTAATAGAGTATTAGAACTTAAGATCCAAGGATTGTCTAATAATACTAGTAGAAGATATCTAAGAATTCATAATCAAATTAAGAATTCATATTGTAAAAAAAATTGAATATAGAGATCCGTTTCTCAATAAGCTTAGATGTCACTGATCAATAGCTGAAGAACGGAGCACGAATAAGAGTCTGTTATGAACCCAAGATTCAATCTCATAAAGGGAACTTCACCAACCTTCACAAAACCCAATAACTCCTCTTTTGAGAAGAAGATTAATTTATTTTATGAATGGTTATTGACTAAGTTTTTCTTTTACTAAAGGTCTCATAATATATCAAATTAGTACAGCCAAATGAGCCAAGCCGGGCCGGGCTCACACTCCAATACCTAAATACCTCAGACTCTAGAACATTATTCAAACAAAGTTATATAATTAAAAAAAAATATTTATATATAGTTAAACTAATTAAACTAATCATAAAATCTGCTTTGCTTCACCTTCTGCTATAAATTTGATGAAGGGAAGACATCAACCAGCTGTGGTCCTTCTCCTGGTCTCTCGGTTCCGTACAATCTGACTCGTGGACAGAAGCATCAACTATAAAATTTATTCTTCTAGTTGTTACCTGCAAGAAGTTGTAATTAATAGTTAAGTTAAGTTAAGACAGCCATATATAGCAAAATTGGATCTAAGAAAAAGAAATGAAGATGACAATATCCATACGAACAAAGAGGCGAGGAAAGAATTATAAGAGATTATGCTCATCAAACACACCTGAAAAGTTCCATGAACAACTCTCAGTGGTCGAACCATTGATGAGGGAAGCTCAAGGAGGATTCGTTCGTCAAATTCTCCAGGAATATAACCAGGGGAAATTTCTGGTGAGCTTCCAATGACGTCTTGATCATTAGGAAGTCTGATATCACTCGATTCCGTAGGAACTGGTACACTTTGCTCGGTTGTTATAGATTGATTCACCACACTTTCTTCTCCATAGGGCCTTTTATCCATATCATCAACTTCGATATGCTCATCATCTTCATTAACCGCACCCACTGATATTGCTTCCGCCGCAAGAATAGGAGCACTAGATGAGTTTATAACGTTTTCTTCATCTTCTTTTATGCCTATATTGTCCTCGTAATCGGCTGCGGCGCCAAAATGATCTGAACCTCTGTAATTTCTTCTCAAGCAATGCCTCATCCTTGAAGAACTTTCCATAAAGTCCAGCTTCCAGAGCACCTACAGAATGTTGCAACATTTCTGAGAAATGAACAAAGAAGAATCTTAAAAGAAAATATGAATGTGATTCGTCGTTGAAAAGCTAAGTTAGGTTTCATCTTTCTCGAAGACATAACGGCAAAAAAATGTTATTGTTAACGAATTGTTGACCTTATCACGTGTCTAAAACCGGTGAATCTATGTTTCCTTACTTTTTTCTACTCTAAAACTCTAGACAACTAAGCTAATTTTACTGACTAAATAATTGAATTATACTTGGCTTCCTGTTCTCATTGCTTTTGGACAATTTAATTAAGCCAAAGATTATACTTAGTAGGCCGGGCCAGGCCGGGTCTTCCAATTACACTAGAAATAATTAACACATAAATAAATTGACTAAACTATACAAAAAGGGGCGCCTGTAAGGCTGTAACAACATAAAAACGAAAACAGAATATACAAGAAACTAGAGAACATTGATTAAGTATTTCGACACATACACGTGAAGGACTGCATAACTGTTCAGCGAACGGCCCAAACAGACAATTCATTTCTATCAAGCAATGAATGAGTTTGCGCCATGCACGAACGCCAATGCCCAAACGCTGACGAGTTAGTACATCTACTCGGGCCCGCCTGTCAACCTGTAAAATAAAGAGTACAGCAAATAACCTCAATAAAAAAGTGAAGAAACTACATATATAATTAAAGAAAACACCAAGATGACCTCAGATCTTTGGATGTTCCTCGCTAAAGCAAAACTTGCAACAAGGACAGCGATGAACTTATAGGACAAGGCATTGAAATCTTTCCCGTAGACGGATTTTGTATCAACAGGTTGCATGCACTCTGACCATGCAACACCCATCGCTTCATCAACGTTCCATCGGTTCACTCGCTCCATGTCACTAGTGTTCCTCCTCTGTGCAGAAGTGGCCATAGCCACGGCACTGAGGCCTCTTCCAGAACCGATCTTGGCATTACGTTCAAGGTCACGTGCAGCAGCCAGTGCAGCAGCTTTTGCAGCAGCCTTGTCCTTTGGAAGAGCTGACGATTTGTTGGGAGAATTCGAAGCTTTCTGAAAGCTCGAAAACGTATGAAGCCTGGTATAGAAAATGTAAATATAGTTAGTACTAATCTGATAGGACCCAGTACCAAAACGTAATATAAAACACAAGCAAGGACACGTAGCTCATCGATATGTATATCACTAAGAAATTGATTACAGGAAACTTCATTGCAATGAACAAGATAAACAAAAGACTGATCCTTCTCGAACACGACCAAAGCTCTCCAAAAGATATCTTGAAATCAATTGACCAAACGAAACCTAACCACGGCACGAAAGTCCTAAGCGTCACTAAATAGGAGATATCAGGGTTTTGCTCCTGATCTTTCCCTTACTGCTACTTACCAAAGTAAGAGACTAATATTTTAAACATGAATAAGATAATAACTTAATTCAAAATAAATCAAAACCTTCATAGTAAGTCTCAGATGTGTTTTGCCTTATTGAGGAAATAGATCATAAATATTCCCGCACCTGGTAACTTTACGCTCAAGTAATGAGGAATCGCGCTTGAGGTAAGCGGTTGTTGTGGGGACGGGATTCTCCCCACCGGAGGCACCAGCCGCGATCATTGCCAGAGCCATTGCAGCGGGCGGTGATGCAAAAGCAGCTGCCCAAGCTGGAGAGATCATCGCCAGAGCCGCCTGGAAAAATCATGAATGAAGGTTGGAAATACATGAGTTGTTCTTATTAAAAGAATACCAAAAATTTATTATATCATATAAAATGGTACCAAGTTAATATTTACACATTTAAACGTGTTGATTTAAGTACTTATATATATTATATATGAAATGAGAAAAATAAATAAAAACCTAGATTAAAACTCCAAACATGCAACAGTGGAGATGAAAAAGATCAATAATATATATTAGGAGCAATATCTAGCATTCGTTTTGTTCATAATACACTGCAAAGATTCTAGAAAATCATAACATGATCGACCAAAGTAGACAGAAATGTAGCATATTTTATGTTCACTATTTTGAAACATTCAATTAGCGATAAAAGTCGACAGATTGACAGAAAGAGAGAAAGCATTATACTAATACATATACAGACATAAAGAAAATTCAATTAACCTCTACAGGGAGGGAATCAGCAGCCAAGGCAAGATCATCAACGATAAGGGGATTCAAACCATCGGCAGTGGCAAGTTCATGAATTCCGGCCAAAAGTGGCCTCCATCTTCTCAAAACAGCAACAAAAGGAGGTACTATGGCCTCGAGATATTGTTTACGAAGAGGTTTTCTGTCTCTGTCAATTGCATGATACACCTGCAACACCCATGCAATTACTATTAAATCAGCAAAGCGAATCTCTAATTAAATGTAATAGTTATCACCAGAAAGATTCAGGCGAAAATGAACTTCTTTGGACCACTAAGGGAAACCATTGGGACCCTTTTGCTTATTGGTTACGGACGTAACATTATGCACATTTAGGTAGGTTTATTTATGTTTTGTTATTTAAATTGTTTAACTATGTATTACAAACCCAACATCTAGGAATAATTAGAGTTATTTAATTATGTTATTACGATTATCGAATAATGTCTTGTTATTGAATGCAGTGGAAGATAGGGTGGCACGGATAAAAGGAAAAGAAACGTGGGCTAAAGAAGGGGACAACAATTCAAAGCTCTTGCATGCTCTAATGTCTTCTCGAAAAGCAAAGAATGCGATATGGAAATTAGAGAAGAACGATGGGAGCTTAATAGTTCGAGAAGACGAAATCGTTGAGGAAATAAATAGCTTTTACACTGAGCTTTACACTTCTTCTCCGACCACAGAAGTGGAATGGGATAACATCTTTTGGCAGCCTATCCCTGAAATTAGCTCTCGGGATCTCTCGCGGCCTTATGAGGAAATGGAAATTAAAGAGGCAGTATTCGGATGTGCGAGAGATAAGTCCCCTGGTCCGGACGGCTTCTCCATAGCCTTTTATCAAGATTTTTGGGATATAATCAAACCTGACTTATTGAAAGTTTTTAAAGAGTTTTGGGAGACCGGCATTGTCAATAACATCACCAACGAGACTCATTTGTGTCTAATCCCGAAGAAACTCAATTCGAGCAAAGTGAAAGACTACAGACCAATAAGTCTCGTGACAAGCCTCTATAAAATCATTGCTAAGGTTTTGGCCGTAAGGTTGAAATGGGTGATGGAAGATACAATTAGCGAGGTTCAAGGAGCTTTCGTCTCCGGTAGACAGATCACCGATTTGATGCTTATAGCGAACGAGGTGGTGGAGGCTTACAGCAGGTCAAGAAAGAGCTTATGACCGGATCGATTGGAAATTCATTGACTTTGTATTGGAGAAAAAAGGATTCGACAATCGATGGAGAAAATGGATTGGAGGATGCTTGTCAACGGTCTCCTTTTCAGTTATGATAAACGGCAAGCCGCGAGACCGTTTATCAGGATCGAGGGGTATCCGCCAAGGCGATCCGCTGTCTCCCTTCCTTTTTGTGCTCGTCGCGGATGCACTCTCGAGACGATTTCAGAGAGGGATCGAGTCAAACCTTTTACAGCCGTTGGCAGTTGGAGCTCCAGCCCTTCGGATTTCACATCTTCAATTGGCGGACGACACCCTTTTCTTTGCCGAGGCCGATAAACAAGGGTGGGAAAATTTGATTGACATTGTAAGACAATTTTGTGCAGGGTCAGGTTTAAAAATAAATTTCGAGAAAAGTAACTTGATGGGAATTAATTGTACAAGTGAGGAGTCTGAAGAGATCGCGTCTTTTCTCGGGTGCAGAGAAGAGTCTTGGCCTGTTAGTTACTTAGGAATGCCTCTCGGTGGTAATCCCAGGAGCAATCTACGATCCCAATCTACCTTATGACAGTGTTTAAGATGCTTGTTGGAGTAGCAGACGAAATTGAAAAAATTATGAGGAATTTCTTTTGGGATGGGTTTAAAGGGGGTCGAACCCGCGCGAATGTAGCATGGGAAGAGTGCTGTTTTTCGAAGAATAAAGGAGGTTTGGGATTTGGGAGCCTTATTGTGAAGAACAAAGCCCTTTTGGCGAAATGGTTGTTGAGATTTCCGAAAGAAGAGGGAGCTCTATGGCACAAAGTGATCAGAGCCATTTACGGTACTCAAACTAACAATCGGGACCCTGTGGTTATGACTTCTCATACATACCGTAGCCCTTGGCGCTCAGTGTGTTCTGTTCAAGAAGAATTCTTTAAGCGATGTTCGTGGATTGTGAGAGAAGGTTCAATAGTGAGATTTTGGGAGGATACATGGAGAGGTGACCGTTGTTTCAAAGACCGTTTTCCTTGCTTAGCTCGCCTATGTCCTCTCCGAAATGTATCTATCAACTTGGTTGGCTCGCCTTCTCAAGTCCCCGGTCAGGTTGAGTGGGACTTCCAATTCCCTCGTGATTTGACTTCTCGGGAGATGGATGAAGCCACCGAGTTACTGGACATACTGAGCTCTGTGAGGTTACGGAAGGAATAGAAGACCGTCGTGCTTGCCTCCACAACGGAGAGGGGTATTCTGTAAAGTCAATGACGAAAGAGTTATCACCCGGCATTGCTCTACCGGATGTGCCTTTTTTTGAGGTTATTTGGAAATCATCGGTTCCAAAAAAGGTTCAATTTTTTGCTTGGTTGGTGGCACGCCGAAGAGTCAACACAGCTGAAATAGTTCAAAGGAATAATCCCCAGATTACATTGCATCCTAGTGTGTGTGCGATGTGTTTTTCATCCGAGGAGGAGCTCGACCATTTATTCTTTCATTGTCACACAGCTACTACCGTATGGGCTTGGCTTTTTTCCAACCTGAAGGCGGATCTAGTGGGCTTCAATTCTATCGCTGATTTACTGGAAATTCACAATGTTCTAAGGCGAAATGAAAAATGGCACGTTGCGGCGAAGATTGGAATCGTACCTACCTTATGGTGTATTTGGAATACTCGCAACATGTTCCTCTACAATGATAGATCTTGGAATCTAAACGGGTTGATAGATAATATCAACCATTGTATTGCTCTTTGGCTTTTCTCCTCGTGCAATGAGTTTTCGATGTATTCTCTCGCGGACCTTTCGAGAGATTGGGCTAGTACTCTATGAGGAGTAGTCCTCAGTTTTTTGTATCTTTCTTTTGGTAGAGTTCTGTTTTATATATAGCCGGCCCGATTTGTGGACTGATTATTTGTAAACCATTCTCTAGCCTTGCATTGTATTTTGTCTTTTTTCAATATAAGCGTTGTTTCTTTTAAAAAAAAAAAATTACGTCATTTGAATTATGTTTAATGGGGTTAATTAAGTTTTAGGGCTTAATTTGGTCATCCTGCCCATTTGGTTGAAAGTTTGGTCTATTCATGAGATCTTAAATGAATGAGAAGGCTAGCCAATTACCCATCAAAAAAAAGACCCTTTCTCAAAAGAGGGGATACTGGGTTGGTGAAGTTCCCATTTTGAGATCAAATTGTGGGTCATAACAAGGCTTATATGTACTTGTGTCTGATCGTGCTAACATATTTTTTTTCGTAAGGGTTGTCCCGGCCATCAATTGTAATGGTTGGCTTATCTAAACAGTCCTAAGCAATGAGAGAAAGCATTCAATAGATTAATTTAGCAAACTAATATAGATTCTCCGTAGAGTTTAGGTCTTAGGGTACACAATCGGGAAAAAGGGACCGGTTCTACAAATGTGCAGGAACCAGAAAGCGGGACCATAACAATATCAGGTTGTAATCAGATAAGAAATGCAAAACTTAAAAAAAAATTAAAATTAAAAAAAATTATGTAACAAACTAGGCAAATACACGTAACCTAAAACAAAACAAAAATTATATTATCTTGAATTTATTAACAAATTAAAATTATTACTAATTGTGGCAGTAGATAGGGAACTGACCTCAGAGTACAGAACACAAGAAGCCACCAACACTCTCTGTCTCTTCGAATCTGAAATCGGCATGTTCAGAACAGGTGAAAGCACACTGTAAATCAGTAATATAAATTAGTCTTCAACAAATTTTCAGAAATAACTGCAATATATCATAAGACTCGGAGATCTTCACTCCATACTCTGGTTACATGTGACCAACGAAGCATAGTTTAAATGGGTGTTTTTGAGCTTTGAGCGTGTTCTCGAGTTGACTCATGACATCATTTTGACCATGTTCTCAAAAGGATAGTTGGTTTTCACAATTGTTTCTTGACATAAAGTATCCAGTAATGATCGGCCTTTACCACCCTTCCCAACTAATGAACGAACTTACAAATAAAAAAATTCAAAACAAACTGCCCAGTCTTAAACTCAATCCTAAATCAACAAAGACTAGATTATGTTATTCATTTTTTTAAGATTAAAACACATCCACACTTGGCCAATTTCCAAAAACGAGATTTCTAAACTCTGCCGAAACTTCACTATACCAATCTATACTCCTTAACAAATAAGTCATGATTAGATGAATATGGTAAAAAGATATTCGTAAATTGAACTTTTTTAAGGGCAGTGCTGTATCTACAAGGGAACCCATCAAAAATCTTATAAGACCTTCAGAATTAGGGCATAAAAAAAATAAAAATAAAAACTGAAATCAACAGAACTAGATTCAGAGATATTAAGTCTTATCATTATTTTAAGATTATGAGATGTTAAACACGCGTCCACTAGTCTAAACGAGAATTCCTAAACTCTGCCCAAACTTCACTAGACCCATTTGTACTCCCTATCAAATAAGTCATGGTTGACATAAATAAATACAGTCAACTTTTTTCTTAGAATCACCTTGTTAAAGGCAATATCTTAATAAGTTCAAGAGCCCAAAAGAAGAGAACTTCAAATGAAATCACCTCCATAGCAATGCCGAACGCGGTTTTCTTCCCTCGGATTTTGCATCATCGATGCTTAGACTCCGTAGAAGCATGCTATCTTCGCCATTGTCTTCTTCCCTCATCGAAAGAAGCACCATCCGAAGCATGCACAAGAACGGTTGATCACTATCCAGTAACTGGTAAAGAGCCGACATCCCTCCCATTCCGGTACCGGATCCGCCACCGATCCCGAGCCCACCACCAAGCCCAGACTCATCCAATAGCAAGGCTTGAAGCATCGCAACGGATTTCTTCACCAGAGGAAGCTCGATCCAAATTCCATTTGCGTCCTTCTCCACAGCGGATTTCCAGGACTCATGGCCGTTGCCACCGCCGCCGAAGGCCGATTCAATAGAAGGCAGCCCGACTCCGTACCACAACCGGCTTCGGAACTTCCAGCCATCGGCCAAATTCACAGCACAGCTTCCGTATGAGACAAAAGCGCAGGCAACCGAGTCGTAAGGTTCGGCTGCTGCGGCAGCGGTGAGGCATTCCATCTCGTTTGTTGAGACTTCATTGACTTCAGCAGGAGCCTGGTGAACCTCTCAGCAATAAATAAGATAAACATCAATAGGTAAACCAGGGGGGTCACATGCGTAATTTAGACAAAATAAGCCCACATGCCACACTCTACTTAGGCATTAACAAAGTAAATCAATTCTGACTACTCATATTGCAAGAGATACATACATCAATAGGTAACCCAGGGGGGTCGCTGGGAAAAGGTCGGTTCTCATCCACGATTTCCAATGAAGTCAAGTGGTTACTCGTGGGAGATTTGGAGCCTTGTTGTGAAGCGCCTGAAGCGAAAGAGTTTTTGCTCTGTAATCGCAGATGATCCTCAACAAGCATTAGTATTACGATTGCATTCTCCACGAGAGCCACTGACAGCTGTGCAGCATTTTCGGCTTCTGCCTTAGCATCTTTCGGCGATAGCCCTTCGGCTGCAACTCCCGCGGCTGCTGTAGCAATAACTTCAGTCTACCATCAAAGAAAATATGAATGTGATCAGTATCAGTGCTCTATCATGAAACTAGGAGTGCTGAAACATAAATTGTCAGTGGGCCGGCCCCAGCCTACATCGCAATTAATGCCCCAAAATTAGGGGTGGCAGTCTGGGTCCGGACACAAGACACGAAGTAAATGGGTTTGGATCGATCTTATATGGACTTGGATTCGATCAACACGAACATGAGAGATAGGACACAATTAGACACATTGAATGAACAAAACATTCATTTTATTAATTTAATGTTAACAATTACTTGATTTAAATTAAAATGATAATATGTCAAATTTATGTAACTTACATTACTATTACTACGTAATTTAATTAATTATTACTTAGTAACTTAAACTAAATAACAAATATGTAGAGTTAAGAGGTAATGTGAGAAGGAAAGAAAAACAGAGTCACCTGAACCTGGAGTTCTCTAGCAGCAAAGTCGAGCAAGGCACCCAAAAGTCTTCTCTTGAATATGGGCAGTGATTCTTCGCGTCTTCAAAAAAGGGCAATATAAGAGGTTAACCTACAAATTTTGTTCGTTTACGAAAAAGAAGAAAAATTGAAATTCTTCTTCTTTTTATAAGATTATGAACACAAACCTAATTCTTTGGTCTCCAGTGCTAGATCCACCCACAATGGATAGCCACTCTGCACAATGAATTGTAGTTTCAATGTCCTGTAAGCAAAACAAAACACATTAAGAGTTATGAAATTGAAAACCATTTATTATATAGAATGTGGAATTAATTTTAGCCATTCTAGAAGTGAAAAGCCAATGAGTTATAGAAGTTTTGACCCAAAAGCTGATCTCGAAACAGGAGCTTTGCTAATCTTCAAAAAACCTCCTTTCTTCTGAGAGAGCTTAAATATTATTTGAATGTTTATTGACTATTTTTCTCATTGTCTTAAGGTCTCTTATATAACCAACGACTGGAACCTGATGGTCAGGACCGGGCCCAACAAAATTAAGTAATTAAAAACTATTAACCAGACCCTAAAAATAATTCGAATCACAAGTAAACAAGACCTAATTATCTAATAACCACTAATTTTAACGCATGTAACAACAATATATTAGAAAAAGGAAAATTAAAAAAGGAAAGCACGATAAGTGAATGTCACCTTCCATCCGTCCTTCTGACGCATCGAATGCTCTAACATTATAATAAGGAAGTTATGAATCAGGTCTTCTATGTCCCCTAGACTCACAGCATCAGAAGTTTTGCTTGCATCCATCTGCAAAATAAAATATGCACTTAATTAATCTACAAGAAATTATTTATATGTAGTCAAATACGATTGGTATACACATGGTTCAGTTGTGTTTTGTATTGTTTAAGTGGAAAAACCCTATCAAAACATCTTGTGGAGAGTGTTTTCCTTGCTCCGGAATGAAAGGTGTTCTGTGTTATTTGGTTGAAAATGAAGAGTGTTCATGATTCCCTTTCTTTTTGGTAGATTTCTATTGGCCTATATTTATTTCTGTTGGGTTTTGCTTCGGGTTCTATCGTTATCCACTACTGCATATAGGTCAAAGTCAAACTATTGTTTTGCATTAAGCAGATGGTCTTTTTTCACTTTTATGTATAATATAATCCTCCTTATTAATGGACAGAGCTAAAGATATCACCCTCAGTAGGAAAGAAGAAAAGAATCCAATTGATAATGTGGAACAATTTCAAAGTCCAAATTCGTAAAAGTTACCTCAAAATTGGAGATAAGAACCTCCAGAATCCATTCTGGCCATTCGTCC
This sequence comes from Parietaria judaica, assembly GCA_954871525.1. Classification (NCBI taxonomy): domain Eukaryota; kingdom Viridiplantae; phylum Streptophyta; class Magnoliopsida; order Rosales; family Urticaceae; genus Parietaria; species Parietaria judaica. The sequence continues at coordinate 1,261,313 of OX940865.1, read as the reverse complement.
ATTTTGGTCAAAGAATTTCTATTTTCTGGATGACTGCATGTCAAGAATAGAAGATCCTGAAACCGCATTTGAACAAAAAAATCGGAATTTAAAACAGGTAAATCAAAGAAAGTGATCAATGTATTTGTAGAGAATCAGAGTAATTCCATAAAGTTAGGCTAATTTGAGTCTTTGTATCTTAGCACTAATTAGTGATTTATTGTGTAGATTAATCTATTTCCTCATAATATTTTTCCTATTTAGTGTAAAGGATTCTCCTTGTATCTATAAGAGAATAATACATCTCTCTGAATAAAAATACGAACAATTTTCTCGCCAATATTTCTCTCTCTCATTATACACTCAAGCTTATAGTAAGTAGCCAATATCTTTATTGATTTTCAGTACAAATTAAGACAGTCAATTGACAAAAATACTCAAGTACACCATGTATTGCGCACAAATTAAACTTTTCCACTATTATTTAAATACATAGGGGAGAAATGTGCACAAGAGGTCAAAGTTCATGAAACATGTTGCTGTAAACTAAAGATCAAGGGGTAAAGTATACCAAAAAGCAAAGTTCAGGGGCAGTTCTGCCGATTACACTTACTATTACTAATCGGCTAATTATATATCCCAATCGAATACTAAACCAATATAATTACATTATATATTCCTACGCAAAAAGGAGCCTATAATTACACTAACTAATTATACATAGTTATACAAAATATTCCCTCTATTCTAGAATTTAACAGCTCCAATCACTGTCCAACTAACTTACGTATGGATAAACATATTAGGCAGCAGAAACATGAGAGAGATACCTGGAGTGCTCGGCTTTGGAAAGATCTAGAAGCATAAGGCAGCGAACGCAAAAGTACCATTAGGAGCTGTATATGTTCAAATCGATGACCGGAATCATAGAAATTCAACCCATCCTCTGTTGAAGAAGCATTGATCTGAGTTAAATAAATCCACATGTCAGCGTAAACATATTTTCCATGTTCAAGAACTGATCAGAGCTCTTAGTATGTACGACCTTTTAATCGAGATTCAGACTGCACAATTGAATACAACCATTTAATGTCAGAAATAGTAAGTCCTCTCTCTAAATCGGACATTTGTCTCCGTCAATAAGTACCAATGAGACATAAAACAAGTACGGAAATGAACTTTTAGACAAGCAGATCACATGAAGATTCAAATTAAATAAAAGGACCACGACTTATTTCAGCAGTTAGTTAATGGTTTTCAGCCACAGAACCAAATCAATTGAGAGAAGAAAAAAAAAATGTCATACCGATGCCCCGAATAAGGCTGCATAAACATTGCTAGTGAGGAGCCTTTTCGGTGCCGATTGGAAAGCCTTATGCAAAGCATAAAGCAGAAGAGAAACTTTATCATCAAACATGGTCCCACCTCCATCATGCAGACCTGTTTCCAGAAGGTTACTACTCGACACGTCTGTGGAAGTGTCCGTATCAAATTTCAAATGACCCGATGACACTAATGCCCCTATAAGCCCGATGATTCCAACCACAATCCCGTCACTTCTGTCGGCATTATAGACATTATTTCGTGCACTGTCGGCACTGATTGATAGGCTTATCCCACCCAGATTTTTCAGAAAGTGAGTATCTGAAACAGAAACCATCCTTTCGATCTTGGAACTAGGAGAAACAGAAACGGGGCTACCAATTTTATCGCTGCCTATTTCATTATCTTGAGAATCTTCAGATTCGTCATTTCCACCACCTAGATCAGATTTGTCACTTTTTGGTGTCACGGATTCGAGAACACTAGAGTCACCGGTTTTCGCTTCTCGTTGCAGAAGAACCAAAAGCGTTTCAACCCCACCACAGGCTATAAACGCCTCTGCAAATTTGCGAGCTCTAGAAGTATTTGGTTGCACTACCAAGCGGTAAATCAGATGCAACACTCTTGCTACCTGAGAAAAAGACCATATATTCCTATCAATAAACAATATCACCACGACGCAAAAAAAAAATGGGTAAGGCCAAACCATGCATTTCATAAATCTAACTTGAGTTAAGGACAAACGATGTCCTCACATCAGCTTGCACTTCAACAAGCATTTTAAAGTGAACAAAACTTCACGAATTTTTTCTTCAGGAAATGACTTCTATTGAGAAACAAACACGCCGTTGCAAGTTATATTTCAGATAATGCAGCACAAGATAACATTTCAACTTTCAGTTTGATGTGGAATCTAGATTGGAGTCTTTTCTCGATTCAAGTTTGAAATACCATACCGTTACTTAAGATCCTAATATCTTGAGCATAGTTCTCAAGTTAGTATATTTACATGTATAAGAACAATGGTCTTCGTAAGTACATAACTTATACATATTATGCAAAAAGATAATCCACATTGTGGAACGTTTCTGATTATATCATTCAATAGTCATTAACACTAATGTAGGAAACATAATATGAACTAATCCCTCTAAATAAAGGAAAATAAGTAAGCTACGGTAATAAAACTACTAATTACATATTAGCCGTATAATTAACTAGTTAGATCATTTACATCTAACTTCATATATTTCTACACATAGCAAAGTTGTATCTCATCTATTGAGACAAAGCAAGTTTTTTTTTTTTTTTTTACTTTTGCAAATTAGAGCTACCTGATTCGGTTGGGGACAGTCCACCATGAACCATAGTAAACGGCGAACGTCGTCTGAAGCCAACGACGGTGGTGCCGCTCCGATCAGAAGTTCAATTATGACCAAGAGTTCATCAACCAAAGCATTCACTTCACCCATGGGCCGTTTCGCCTCAGTCAACGAAAAGGTGTTGACGGAGTCAGCCTCGCGAATCGTCCAGTAGCACCTTCTAGCACCATCTAAAAGCATCTGAAACGCATTGGCATCTCGCATCACCGACGACTGCGTGAAAACCATGTCGGCGAGGGATGATAGAAGCTTCTTTTGCAGCCCGTAATCACACAAGCTCCATGTTTTAAGGTCCAATAGCAGTGTGCTAAAAAGCTGCACTTTAAGTGAATGGTTGCTTTTCTGAGCTTGACACAGGGAAACAACGGCTGCGACGAGTTCCTCATCTTCCACACCATTGTGATTTCCCGTGCCAAGAGATGATAAAGTCACCAGAAGGTAATTTAGGATTCGTGACAGGATTTCGGGGCCTCGGGTTTTGCAGAGCTCTTCATTGTTCCTTGGGTGTTGAAGAGCCAAAGAAATTATTCTCAATATAGGAGATGCAAGAGAAACAGTGGCCGGTGAGAGAGAGTTCTGTTGTGGCTCGAGGCTATCTGTATTTACCTCACTAACTACCAGAGGAAGTAAGGACATTGGGCCGCCATATGCTAGGGCCCACAGAGCATCCACGGGCCTCATTCGCGTAGCAATGTGTACCTGACCGAGAACTTCAGCTGGTCTTCTGAGTGTCCCTGATAATAATTTGAGGAATGTTAAAGAACACTCTAGATCTATTTAGATTATTGTAGCTTATGTTATATCTAGAACCATTTAGGTTAGATTTAATTAGACACTTAGAATTAGAACTATCTAGAATGCATTTATTACTTTTAGAATAACCTAGAAGTAGAATAATCTAGAACACTCGTACATGTATAAATACCCTTCTAACCTCAATGAAATCTACAACATTTTTCCTCTCCATTTTCTTTGTTAACAAGGAAATTATAAAAATTAAGGGACAGAGAAGAATTTATTTAATATTGGAGAAATTCTTTGACACCCACCCAAAATAAATTCTGAAGAATATTACAAGGCTGAGATGAGAAAAAACATTAAGAACTGCTTATCCTAGTAATTGAACTTCATGAGAAAGGTGGCAAGAAATTACAAATCCTTTTTTTCGATCATGCCATATTGCACTCATTGTTAAGTAGAACTATACATGTCATTCTTGACTTCGCAAAACAGTGTATTGTATAAGCATAATCAATATCAGCAAACAGTTTCTTTTGAAACTAATAAACCCATAGAATATTAATAGAGGCAAATCCAGCTAGAGTGCAGTATGAGAAGAATAGAGCTTTATTTTAACCCACATTATATTTCATTACTAATATTTTCATCCATTATAAGTAAATCGTCGGAATTTCCTATATTACTTCATTGGGACAATTCTCCCGGTCTAGCTCTCGAATTAGAGATGGGGGCTTCATTTATCAATAAAGTGTTCTTGTTTGTCTTGGATTTCTATTTGGAGTCATTTCACGTTAATTTCCAAAAGTTACTATGGTACAAATGAGATTACAAACCTGCAGCGCCAGAAGGGGAAGCATCAGGACAAAACCGCCCGCTAAGTAAAGTAGGGTGATAAAGCAGATGAATGCATCCCCCAATTTCTGCATCTAAAAGAGAGCTTTGCTCTGCCATTTTCTGCACAGATTCATTAGATGCAAGCCATGGAAGCCCTGCTCCGTGGCCAAACGAAGGAAGTGGGTCCCCTCCTCTTGCAGCCAAGCGTCCCATCCTATCAGGCCCAATGGGCTCCTTGAAAATATAAACGGGCCCCATTTCGGCAAACAGAGGACACTGACGGCGCCGACGCTGCAAACCGGCAATCGTCGGAGGCAGGTTTGTTCCTACACAACAAAATGCCAGCGGCTTCGAGATCCGAGGGAACTCGAAAGGCCGAGACTCATACAACGACCCGTCAATGTACAGTCTCAGTTCGCTCTCTGCCTTTCCGAGCAGCCCCTGTTTGCATGTGTGCTCCAGGCCGACAAAGTACCAGCACTGTGACTTGAAAGCGTGAGTAAAGTGCAATGAGGCCTTCTTTCCCTTTCCACTGACACCTTCAACCACTAAGAACTGTGCATGGAAGTACGCCTCTAATCCCTGATTGTCAGCAGTCAAGAAACTGAAGAGCCGTGGCATGTGGGCTGTCCCTTCGCCAGCAAGGGCACTGGCTGCAGCCGCCGCTGACATGGCGGACGACTTCCCAGACTTCGCCGCAGCTGCAGCGGCTATCGCTGCAGCTGCTGTTGCTGTGTTCAGAGTATCTGCAAATGATTCAATGTAAATCCACGTTGCAAATGCATAGCCGTTGGTGAATGGCCACCGGCTTTCTCCTGGACCGAGCAAACCCGAGCTTTCACCATCAAACTCAAAGGTGCAAGCCGGTCCCTTTGACTCCTTTCCACATACTGCCTTCTCCAAAGAAAGCATTAACCGAGTCGCCCAAGTTGTTGGGAGCGTTTTCGTGATGACTTGAAGCCATCTTTGCAAATCAACAACATTAAGAGAATGTCCGGCTAAGTACTGAATACAGTAGCATAGAGGGATTCCGTTCCATCCTATTTTTTGTGTAAAAATGTTTTCGGCAGACCTCAAAAGAACTCCGAGTAAACCAGCCATTGAGCACATTGCTCGGTTTCTTGTGCAGGCACGTAAAATTGCGAGCAGCCCTCTGACCATCCGTGTACGTGGAGACATGACAATATTGCTATCGCCTTTCCAAGGAAGCCATGGAATAAGCTCCGCTGCAACAATGGCAGCTCGAGAGTTCAGCATTACACTGGGAGGGTTATTAAGCCCATCTTCTTCGAAGCTTTCAACACCTCCCATTGTTGCAATGAGCGAATCAACTACCAACAAAGCAATATTCTCTATTTGCTCGCCATCTCCGAAATTCTCGGTCCCATTAACGATGTTCTTCAAAGTTTCCAAACTCTCTGGCTTTCCCATGATAGCAGAATCCACTAAGTGCAATAGCTCCGGAGAGACATTCGGTACAGTGGCTTTCGGCTTTGATTTGACTGGAGAACCGCCGGGAGAGTATGTAGAATCATCATAGAAAGCGGAATCAATACTGGTGGATGAGGTAGACGGTTTTATAGAGTCATGTTGCTCTTTATCATCCGGGAAAGAATCAGATTCCTCTTTCAACGTTACAGGCGAAAATTGGGCATCTTCTTCAAACCCGCCAGATGAATACCGTGCATTATCAGAATTTGATGATCGGTTAGACTCAACATGACTACTCTGACGAACGTTAATAGGTTTCTCTTGATCTTTCAAACTAACATGCTCAAATTGATCCTCATCCCCGGATAAATTTACTGAATCGAACCCTTGCAGGACGGTATCGTCACTTTTAATAACAGATATATCTCCGTCATCCATTCCAACGTTCAATAAGTCCATACTTCTCTGCGCAGCACCAGAAACTTCATGGTTCCCCGAACCCGTACTTGGTGTTTCTTCAGCCTCGATTATATCTTCTTCTTCCATTACAAATTTACTTCACATGCCTACAGAATTCAAAATAAGCAAAACTACGCATAATCAGCTTATAATCGAAAAACAGAAACTCGAGCATACCGATCAATAATTACAAACAACAACGGCCGTAATCACTTCCAAAATTAATTACAAAAAAATGGGAGCATAAAAGGAAAATAAAGTGGAAACAATAATGTAGATGATAATACAGATCTAGCAAGCAAAATTTATGAGCTTATTTCTTGATGGCTCATTCTGCTAATCTGTGTCCGTAAACACAGGAAACTCTTGAAACTGCTTTGTTTAACTCCAAATCGCTCAAACCACCAACACAATATGTCGGATCCAACGAAAACGGAGATCGATCATATTTTGCATTTCGGAATCAGCAATGCAACAGATCGATCAAACTCGAAAGCCAAATGCCTCCATTATCACAGGCAAGCTCGTGAAATGGAAATCGAAAGAAGAGGAAGCAGCTAACCGTATCTGGGCGTGATTCCGACAAGAAAACGATCAAGAAAGAGAGAGAGAATGGTGGATTTCAGAGAGAGAAATGGAAGAGAAAGTCAAAAATTCCACAAATTCTGAGGGCTATTACTAATATTATTCACTATGCTATTGCATTCTAATTAATTTAAATTAATTAGTGTATGCTTCATGTCTTAATTATGTATATTTTAAAAATAAAATTGGATAATTAATGTAAAAGTACCCATAAGTATTCAAATTATGTTGGTTGAGCAACAGATTTTGAAGTTTACAACTGCGGTGAATAAATTCTTAAAAAGTCGTGGAATTTGTAATTTTGTATTGATTTTGTCTCGTGTGTTTCTTTCATTATTATGTTTATCACACGAGTATGTATGTAACTCGATGGATCTTGATCTTCACGTCGACGATAGTCTCAAACACTTAAAAGTTAAAACGTGTATGTATTGAGACATAGAGTTTTTTTTTAAGAGATTCGTCCCAATGTGATAGTTGGCTACGTCATCTTTACTTTTATTGAATGAAATGCGAGCATTAAACAAGGAAGACAAAGGTTGTGTTTAGTACATATCTTAAAAATAGTTTTTCAGTTTTCTAACTTGAACAGTTACTCTGAAAAAAGTAAATTACTGTTTGGTGTGTAACTCGTCAAATTGAACTCCAAAATGTTTCAAGTTTTATTCTGTTTTTCTTAAGGATTGTCAAATACAGATTTTTGTTGTTTTCTGTTTTTTTCACTCAATTTTTCTTTCATCACTCCTTATTTCTAACGACTTCATTAGGAGTAAAATCGGAACTGGGAACTGGGAAATAACCTTTTTCCGTCCATGTTCCAAAAAATTGATAAAAAAAAAATTTACCGGTTTCGGTTTTAAAAGTGCTTGAGTTAAAAACCACATGTATTTTCGAAAATTAAAAATAAAAAACTACAAATAGTATAAAAACGACAATAAAAACCTATAATACAATAGAAACGACATACTAAAAACTATAAAAAATGACATGTAGTTTAAAATCACAACCGATACTAAAAACCGGTAAATATTTGTTTAGGACATCGTTTCTAGTTCTCGGTTCTAAAAACGGGAACCGAGAAGTACCAGTTCTCGGTATAAAACTAAATTTCTTGGATTTTTTTTAAATCGATTCGGGATCGGTACCGAAACAGAGTCAAAAACCGAAAACGGATACCAAATTTTCAACTCTAGACTTCACCATTGAGCATTCCAAGTCTCGATGCCGACTGCGACACCAACGCTAACCGCAACACCGGTGCCATGAGCCTTCCAAGTCTCACGCAAATTAATCCACTGGTGTTGCAGTTAGCGTTGCAGTGAAATATCATAGTGAATAATATTAGTAATAGCCCTCAGAATTCATTATGATATTACTAATCCCGGTTCCGCTTTCACCCCTAGTTTAATACACTGTTGGTGAAAAATAATGGAATAAAATGACATGAGATATTTTACTTTTTATGTATGTTAAACCTGATTATTTAGACTATATAGTCTACCTTTGATATGTTAAACATGATTGTATTAACTTTCACACCGTAATATTATATTTATGTTATTGTATTGTTAATGTAATAATATTTTTTAATTTTATTAATGTATTAAATATTTAACTTTGTAAGAAAAAACCGGATCGTATTCCAAACAGTTATTCTGATGTTTTATTTTTAAAAAACAAAAAATTGTGTACCAAATAGTTATTTAGAAATAATTGCAAGAGTTTTTTACACTACAGCTATAAAATTCTGAATAAAGACAACAAAAACAGTTTGAGTTGTCTACCAAACAACACCAAAGTAACTGATTGGAGTTTTTTCTTTCGTGTTTATGCTTCTTTCCTATGTACGTTTATTCTTCTTGGAGTTGTTTCTTTCCTCCGTACGTTTGTGCTTCTTGAAGTTGTTTCTTTCGTGTTTACATGGCATATTTTGTAATGTTCCCTCTGTTCAGATGTTAATCACATTGCATTAAGATTTATGGATGTCATTCCTTTAAAAAAAATATAACTTATTAATGATAGTCTTATATAGTTATATCCTAGATATTATAAATTAAATATTTTGTACGAAAGTTCTATACGTTATACAATTATGCTTCGTCATCAGACAATCTATGTGTGATGAGGTTTAACGAGCATCAGTTAAGAACTTAAAGAAGATCCATGGTTTAGATTAGAAAGTGAGAGCTTCTAATCGGTATAAACTATTAGTGAACTAAAAACACTATAAGTGATGATATGTTACCGGATCTGGTGCTGGTCATGCACCTTTGAGAACACTAGGTATTGGAGTGTCTCCATACTGGACGGACAAACTTAAAAAACTGAAATAATCATATAAGACCGTCACGGATGATAGTAAGATTAAGTCACAAAGACGATCAGATGGAATCGGTTAAAGTCCTGAACGTCATGGACTTGTACGGTTCAACTCACATGATCTTTTATTTGATTCTTAAAGAATACAGTAGTATTCCTAATCACTTTCATCTTGGGATCAGAAGGTTGACTGGGACAATTTGCATGGATGCAGAAATCGATCACATAATTATGATTTCTTTATTGTGACTCGCGCAAAATAAATAAGTACTCATGTACAACTCATTGATTTAATAACCCAATGAGTGAGAAGTTTGTAAGAATCGTAGACTAAAGTGAGTGTCGTCAAAGGGCAGTACGGCAACTAATACCTTTTGACGAGAATCATAATAAATACGAAAACCAGGATTACCAATAAATCTGACTGAATCGATGGACTCTTGTGCCAGGATTATTTTTTGTATATTATTACCCAAGAGTGTGTTCAGCTTCGAGGTATAGTAGAGTGTAATCGAAGTTTGGTGAAAGTCTTCATTTCACCTAGCTTGAGTAATATGTCCATTAGTCCCCTTTGTAACTCCACAATAGTGACACCATATTAATGTTGGGCATATTTCCCTTAAACAATGTTTTTATTTACCCATTGTAAAAGTTTATGACATCACTCTTAATAAAGAAGGCACTTATTATGACAATCTTTTCTATAGTTCTTTATGTATAAAACGAATGTAAATCCATAGTTCATAATAGAATGCAATTGTAATCTATCCATCACACCGGAGTCATTGTGAGGAAGAATTGATAGATGCAATAAATGAACTTAAATGTATCCGTGACTTAATTAAGCGGGTGGGAGCCTCTTAATTGATAAAGTCATTAATGCGACTAAATGGAGAAAATCATATTCTGGATAGATATGTGTGTCATACCCATTAAGTGCATTAAGTACAAAGTGTCTTTGTACTGGATAGGACTTGACAAAGTTCTGAAAGTTGCTCAACTAAGACCGTCACTGACAACTTTGAACTAAGTCGTAAAAGATGATCAAATGGTAATTAATCTAAATCCTGAAGTGATCTTGAACCCCGACTGTTAGCTTGATTGTTATTTGATTTGCTAGTTAAAGAACACAACATAACGCTGTTCCCAAAGCCGCTATACTGGGAACATGATAGTCGACAGGGAAGGGTAGCTCGATCACATATATGGATATCACATAGCTTTTTACTAAGTCAAGATGATTCCTGGAATTGTCGGTCGTGAGAAGTAGTACAAGGACTCATGCGCAGCTTACGTCTCGAAATCGTAAGTGAGTCGTCTACAATACCACCGATGGAATTCAGGAAGAAAAGCACTGATGGGCTAAACGGTAAATCGCATGCTCAAGTGTGAATCATCAAGTGAAAGATTGATCATTGGAATTTGATTATATCACTGGACACCTTGAGACAAAAGGAATATATTATTCGCATCACTAAAGAGTACAGCTTCGGGTTTTTAGTGGAGTAACACTGGAGTTAACGGATTAATCCGTTGGAGCTTAAGTGATGTGGGTCCATGGTCCCCAGGATAGCTTTGTAAAGGACCAATCCTACAATTAGAATATTTGTTATTCTAATTTATGATAGAACTATTGAAACTGAAGCTTGTGTCAAGTTTTGGAAAGTTTCAAAAAGTTGCGGCAAAAGTACCTTAGGTTTGCCAAAGAAATAGCTAATCGGAAAATGTCAAAACTGGAATAAATTGTCAACATCAATGTTGTAGTAAATTTAATTCTAAGAGTTTTTCCTTTTATGACTTCATGTGTAAGATCAACAGAGAAAAATATATGAATTATAGATCATAACAAAATGTTATGTTAATCCATGAGAATTACTTAAAGATAAAATTAATGGGCTAGGTTCATTGGGTTTAATCTTGGCTGATGGTAAGAGAGAAAATTCGACCAAGCCTTGGTGGATAGGCCCACTAGGTATTTTCCTTATCATATTTTAATAAAAGATTAATTATGTTAATTATCATGATAAACATATAAGGCAAGATTTTGAATCATGGAAATTACAAAGCTTGGTTACCAAGCAATGAGTTGGCGATTTCAAGCATGATAGAAATCGAATTTTATATGTTATGGTAATTCAAGATACTAATTAATCATATTCAAATATGGTATTAATCTAAATTAAATAAATAAGAATTGTATCATGAATATTAATTGTGCATGAATCATAAGAACTTGATTTGCAAGTTTTAAATAAAGATTTATATTGCATGAGAATTAATATTGATTGATTCACAACATTATCTAATTGATAGGTTATTTACAAATAAGGAAAAGATTGATAAATCATGAATCACCTAATTTGATTTAATTGGAATTAATTTTTTGTTAAAAATAATAATAGAAATCGCATAAACCTATTCTTGGAATGGGATTGGATTTCTTGGTATTTATCTTAATTAAAGAAAATATATTCCCTTGATTAAAATATGATGAAATTGAATTTTGCCTTATGTGGGTAACATTTGATTTTCATGATACATATTTAAATCATATGAAATTAAATCTTAGGTATTTTAATCATAATAATTTCGACACCTATCTAAATGGGAAGGTTGGAATTAGTTCTTGATTGATTTATAATCAACACTAATTGGGGTCAATTGATTGCCACTAATTAATGTTGATTGATTTATCTATAATTGGAAGTAATGTGTGCATGCCCTTTTATTATAAATACAAGGCATAGGCATCACATTCAAAATACACTCTCACATGCAAAACTCGAGTTCTCTCTCTCAAAAGAGCTCTCGAATTCTCTTTATCTCTCTCTAGAAATTCGGCTAGTCTATAAGCAACGAAGTTCTGTCAAGAAAAACCCACGCTTTGTGTACGAGGAAGTTTTAGAGAATATCCCAGAAGGCTTTGGGAGTTTCCTTGTCGTCTCAGAAGTCGTGCGGAAGCTATGCTCAACCTCCCTAGGCGCATTCACCAAGACCGGCGGAAGCTCTGCCAAAATTCAGAAAGTGCAATGGAAGTCATCGTGAGATTTAGGTACGGCCTTATGCATTGGGTAAATAAATGCAAAATCATTTTATTGCTTTATTTATTTCCTTGGCTTGAATTAATAATTACGTGTTTGAATAAATAACTAATTAATTAACCGATCGAATCTCCGGTATCTTAGTGCTCGATTCTAGAAAAGGAAGTAACATCGGAAAGTGTAAAATGGGCCTTTCCGTGTAAAACAAATTTTTAAAGGTTACCCCGATGGATTGAGGGCCCATCCCGAGATATGACGGAGGGGACTAATATTTTTCCCAACAATTAATATATTCACTTATTGAATATGGGGTGGATCCAATTAGAATAGATTTGAGACTTAGGTCATGAAATGTCTACTTACCTTAAAGTGGCAAAAGTACCAAAATTTTGGTACAGCCCGGGAAAATGAAAAATTGATCATTGGAATTTGACTCCTGTAAAATCAAAATATGTGGTAAATTCGATTCTAAGAATTTATCATTTTTAATCGCATCATTTTGATGAACGGAGCGAGAGTTATGCTAAAAGCAGTAATCCGAGTAAAAGCTGGATTAGGGTCTGTATAGAGCTGCGAATTTGAAATAGAATTAAATACAGAATTTAATTCTTGGAGTATTCAATTAATTATATAATTTAATTATTGGATTTGATTATTAATATTTATTATTAATAATTGATTATAATTAAAGTATTTATATTAGATTTAAAATAACCCTAATTCGAATTCAATTTGATTCATATTTTCGAATTTGATTTATTATATATTATATATATAATTCAAAAACAAGGAGATAGAATCTTGAAAGATTTGATCCCGGAAGATTTTTTTATCTTATCTTAAGATTTAAATCTTTCTGAATAAAAATTTAATAAGATTTGATATTATTAACTATCTTAATTATTTAGTTAAATAGATGAGTAAATATCTCCATGTGGTTAGGATTTGGTATTTCTTACACATAAGCTAAACTTGAAATCAGAAATCAGAACTTCATAACCTCAAATTGGGAGAAAATTTGCAAGCTCTCTCTCTCTCTCTCCGCGAATTTATTCTCAAGAGTCAGAGTTTCTATCACGGTTCAACTTGAAGGTTTTGTGGTCATCTTAGGAGCCCACACATCCTGGCGGTCTAACTCCCGAGCATACATCGGAAGGCTATTGGGACAGGGAAAGACTTCACAGTGAAAGTAAGATGAAGTCGCTACGATGATCAGATGAAATTGGTTGAATTCCTGAGCATTGTGGACTTGTACGGTTCAACTTATATAATCTTTGATTTAATCGTTACAAAGGACAGCTTGGCGATGTAATTTACATCCCGGAGTCATACATCGGATGACAACTGGGAGTTATCTTCTCACAGAAAATCGCAAGAAGCAACATGGATCACAAGGTACGGAGTTCTTGAAGATCAAAGAACTCAGAAAGAATCGTGAAGATCAAAGAACTCAAAAAGAATCGTCGAAGGTGTCAGGTACACGTTCTTGTATTTATCGATTATGAGATTATTGACTTTTACTCAAGGCTCATATTAAAACCAATAAACATGTTAATAAATTAAATCTAATTAATTCATCACAATCTTGGGAAATTAAATGTATGTTGATTTTGATACAGAAGGTTCGACATAATTATTGGTATGGGACTCTAACCTCGTAAATTTTTTAAAGGTCAATCTGTGTGCCTCAATAAGTGATTACAGTTTCTTAGGAGCCGGCGGTATCCGATTCGTGTCTAGATCCGCAGATACGACTCAGAATCGGTATTTGAGTGATATCTATTCCAACAAAAAGTTTATCCTACGCGTATATGTAATTTGACAAGAATTAATTATTCCGTAATTTTTTAAAAAAACTAGGGTTTGGGTCGGTTAAGATCGATGTTGGAACCAACAATCGGTATCCTTGAATATTGGTTTGACCAACATGATCATCATTGATATCATTTCGTAGAATCTTTAAAATCTTGATTAAAATTGATAGACCACCTAATATAATTATGCAAAGTCATAGTTGGAATGATTATCTTAATTGTTTTGCAAATGAGAATCTAGGCATATCACGTAATATTTTCTACTTTTTCTTCCAAACTCCAAATATTATTTCGATCACACTTCTAAACGGAGAATGTGCATGGTTAAACACTTTTTCAAAACCATTTGGTTGTCCACTTAAACAAAGCGTCGCAAGATGATATCTACCGCTTTTATATGATCCTATAAATCCTCTCATATTTTATAGGAGATATTTTTTTTCAAAACATTATGTAAATAAGTTATTGTATAATCTTGTTAATATAGTTACTTATAAAGTCTTGACCAAAATAAATATGTTCATGAAAACATATTTATTAGCCGTAACGAATTGCTCCCACTATCTTAACCGAAATAATTATCCCTTTATTGACCAACAGAGTCAAACATGTCTTTATGAAACTTCTTGAAGACGTTATTTTATTCTCCTTAAAAACGTTCATGATGGTTGCTTTGAATCTTGGATTCAGCTAGAGGGTTGAACCTCAAGCAATCATAGACATCGGGTTAGTAATCATATTCTCTATAGTTTTCAGTTCTGAACTAAGTTCAATATTTACGAATTAGGGTAAATAATGGCAAAATACCTAAACTTTGGTCAACGTGCCTCCCATGTACCCAAATTCAAAAAAACTGGCGGAAAAAGTACCCAAATTGCGATTGTGACATTTGCACAAACGTTAACTTTTCTGTTAACATCTGTCACGTGGCCATTAGGCCTTTTCCACGTGGCACGCCACGTGGCAATTAACGGCAAAAACACCCAAACTTTTTTTATTATTTTTAAAATAATTTTTAATTTTTTTATTTGTTTTCTTTACTTGATTAGTGAAAATTACTAAATTCCAAACACATTAAATAATACCAAAGTTAGCCAAAACAATAATTGATTTCTTAATGTGCTTGTATAAGCTATATTTGTTGATAAAGACCTTATTATTATGAGTTTTAAATATTACCACTTGAATTTTAAACGTTAGCATTACACAAAAGTCTATCATGATATCAATTATCAATTCTCTTATTAATTTTCTTGGAGTAGCTAATTTGCCGACTAAACCTAATCATGAATAAAATAATTGCATAGTTAATTTAGGGTTAACAGTGAGTCAAACTTGAACCAAAAAATGAATCATATTGTTTTTTTTTTATTGTTGATGTGTAAATTCGTTCTGTAATTGGAATGACATGGTCATTAATTAAACTTAGGTTCATGTAATTTAAGACCAAAGTTGAGAATATAATTGAAAGTTCACACAAATGGGCCTGTGAGATACATGCCAAAATATCAATAAGCACTGAACAATGCTTGGGCCCGACCAGAACCTTAAGCCAAAAACGCAAAGGTTCATCGCGAGCAGAAAATGCTTCAAAGGGACCCGAGCAGAATGTGAACGCCACATCAGCCCAATACACTTGGCTAAAGCCCAGGCCCGACCAGGCTTGTTGGCCCAAAAATCCAAAGCCCATCCCGGGCAGGAAGTGTCACGAAAGAACACGAGCAAGAGTTATCCCAGCAAGAAAACCCGACCAGGAGAATCACCACGACTAAGATTCAAACTCCCACGACGTTGAGTCGAAGTCCATCATCGCGCAATCCCCTTAAGAAGTGGCCCACGTGTCAGCTCGATAGCAAGTCAAGCCCCAAACTCGAAGCCACTACCAACGTCCACTACAACCGGGCAGAAATTCGAAGCCTATAAAAGAAAAAAAAATAGCTTCATTACAGGCACGCAAGCGTTCACCCTGAGAGAAAAGAGTCTGAGATCTTTGTTTTTCAGAGTTTTTAATCTTTCTTTTTCGATCAACTTGGAATCGCCTTGTGGTTCCGGCTGGTCTTCTTTTCATCATCAATAAACTTATAGAGGATGTAGTCAACTACTGCATTGAGACGCACCTCTCTAAAAAACCCTTTGTGTTTTTATTGCTTTATTTTCATATTTGTCAACGTCAAAATATTGACAACGCGGAGGTCAAGATCCACAAAGTTTCTTAGCAAATTCGAATCGAAATCCCATTCACAATCACGTGATTGTTGGTGTGCGAAACCACGTCAACAGTTACATTTGACTATCTAAATATATAACATGACATCTCAAAGAAGTATTATATAATACATTTGTATATATATGTGTGTGTGTGAAACTCTTAGCGCATATTTTCTCATTATGACCATTACTTATATTTTTATGTCATTTTTTGAGCGGAACATACTTTCAAGTCTTATTTTGTTATCGAGAATACTTTTAAAAACGTTAAATAACCGAGTTAATGTCTTCACATCGCTTCAAACTAAATATGAACCGAATTAACATCTTCAACATTACCTTTATCATTGGAAATTGACTATTGTAGATTTAACCAAGGATTTGAATGCCGTTTTTGCCGATAAATCGTTTGCCGTTATCGACGGAGTAATCGTTTGCCGATGGATTTATCGATGGAAAACCTATAAAATTTATCGTTTGCCGTTACCGAAACTTATCGAACTTATCGATGGATTAATCGCATATCGATAGATTTATCGATGGAAAACTTATAAAAAATTTTCATATATATTTTCATACATAAAATATTTTTTATAACATAAAATACTAAATGTATATTTTCCTTAATAATTGAAAAATATCAAATTACAAAACTAATTATGTCAGAATCACAGTATCAGAATTATATACAATGCTACAAAATGAAGTTACATAAAAAAAAAACCGAAGAACTAGCTCAATTTAACCAATTTAAAAAAAAAATTACTTTTGCCGCAATAAGGTTGCAATTCGGGAAAACGTCGAATTAAAAATAATTATGTCAACCTCACATTTTATAAGTTATATACAATGTTATAAAATGATTTTACATAAAAAAATAGACTAACTAGCTTAACTTAACTAATTTCCAAAAATATGTACTTTTGCCGCAATAAGGTCATAATTCAGAAAGACATCAATTACAAAAATAATTATGTCAAACTAATAGTTTCTTAATTATATACAATGTTACAAAATGAAATTACAGAAGAAAAAAAATTAAAATATATCTCAAATTCACTATTTTTAGGAAAATTGGTACTTTTGTCGCAATTGGAAATAATTTGCATAAACCCTTAAATTTAACCCAAATCTGCAAAAAAAAATAAAAATCACACAAACCATCTTGATTCATCTATATTCCATCATATATTTTTTTAAAAAAATCAATTTCAACAACATTTGATTAAAAACGTAAAATGTACAATTAAACTAATATGAAACTCAAAGTTTAACTTTCATTCAACCTAATATCTTTCTAAGTAACTACTACAAATATAGAGTAAAAATGTGAGAAATTGACATGATTCATACATATTCAACATTTAAACATCAAAACACTAAAGATCTACTAAAAGAAACCCTAAAAATATATTTAAATTTCAAAATTAAAAGAAGTTGGAACTTCTGCCGCAAAAAAAAAAAGAAAAATTTATACCAGGGTTGACTTATCGTTTTTGACCGAAAAGTAGCTTGCTTTTCGAGAAAATACACTTGATAAGTTTGAGAGATAAGTGACTTGCTTTTCGAATCGAAAAATCGCGATAAGTATAAAAAGATAACGATTAGAGGAGATAAGTTACCGAGAAGTGGTTTTCAGCGATAAATCGCTCGATTATCGCGAAAATCGAAACCATGGATTTAACTACTTAAGTCAATTAATGCCTCCGTATTATAAAAAAGTGGCTTAAGAATATGTGCCGGTAATCATCAATAACTAATACTCATTAACTTTAGAGATTTGTTGTTGTTGTTGTTGAAGAAGAGAAGAAAAAAAAATCAAAATTGGATATTCAAACGGAGCAAAGAGAGTGCGAAAAACGAAAATAGGAATATCTGAAGAGAATTTCAATCCTTGGATTGGGCGAAATCGTTTGATACAAGGAGACAACTAGAAAGCAGAGAGCAGAAGAAAGAGAAACGAATCGATGAGTGTGCGAGACCGAAGAAAGCTTACATGGGAGATCGGAGATGATGAAGAACTGGGATTCTGGACAACTGATTGCGTTTTTAGGGTTTTTTTGAATTTATTCAAAAAGAAAAAATTACTTCAGTAGCGTTTTCAAAACGTTTTTCATTTTCGTTTTGGTTTCCATTTTTTATTTTTATCAATTTATAATAATATTTTGAAAAGAAAAAAAAAGTCCTAATAAAAGCTCAAAATTATTATTTTTTACTGCAAAATTTTTAAAAGAAAGTCATATTATAAGTTTTTAATTTTTTCACGAAAATCATTATTTTTAAGCTTTTATCATGAGAAACAAAATTCAATATATATAGTGTACAACGACATACTTTTTGATACTTTTCCTGCAAATACTTTTTCTTTTAATAAAAATGGCGTAAAAAACTGTGACATGAGGATAGAAAAATAAAACACAAAATGCAAATACATTTTTTTTACATTTTAGTATATAAAGTAGTAAAAATGAAGAAAAAAATGCTTTCAAATGATATTTTATCAAAATATTAACCAATTACCTTATCATAACCTTTTTCGATAAAATATTTTAATAAAAGGGAAAATCTATTTTGGAAATGACTTCTAAACACAACCGAAGCCTTTCACAATTAGGCTTATAAATTTAATGGATTAGTGCGTCATAAGTACCAAGTAGTCTTATAAATAACTTGGATAAGTTCATTTTTTTAGCTAGGAAAGTATTAATACTCTTATAAGTCAAATATCACATGGCTTGTCATGTCATTTGACTCATGTTGACATGGATTTCCACATCAACCGTCGTAGACTTAGGAAAGTCTAGCTGTTTTTTTTTAATCGATCTAGTTGAATTTATATGCATGTGTATTTGTCGGATGAATACATATTCCGCGTCTTTTAGATAGACTTCGACGTGTATATATATATATATATATATATATATATATATATATATATATATATATATATATAGAATTTGACATTATAAAACTTCCTCTAGATTTTTATTGATATTCTAATAGTACAATAGAGGGAGAAGAGAGAATTCAACAATCAAGAATAACAACAATAATTCCTCAAAATTGCATGAAGTCAGATCCTCGAGCACCACATCCTTCGCATTGTTTTATAGGGCCTTCTTGTTGGACATACTTCTCCGTGTGTCCTTTATTCAGATGTTAATCATACTTGTAAAATAATTTGGTTACTATCTTTAAAGAAAGATCTCATTAATGGCAATCGTTCATTAGCACTTTAGAGTTTTAATGAATATTTATCCGTAGTTCATTTTAAAAGTTGCAATTGTACGATGTTATCACAGACGAGTCTATGATGTGATAATGATTAATATGTAAAATACAATGAACTATAAATATGTGTCCATGTTTTAAATTAGGGTTAATCCCAACAAAAGTTCTATACTTTAAAAAAAATCGACCACTAGGTTCCAATATTTTTATATTTTTGCCCAAACAAAGTTCCAGTTCGTTTGTCTTTTTATCTCTATTTGTACCTCCGTCAAAATTTTCGTCCTCCACCGTTACTCATGACACGTAAAAATTTTGGTTTAGTATTCCAATTCTTTTTTTACCCGGACAAAGTTCAAATTCTCTGGTTTTGTCTCCTCATTTCCCTTCCGTGAAAATTCTAAACCATGGATTATGCCGTTTGGGAGCTTGAAAAAACAATTGTGCTCCCGTTTAAGTACATATTCTACTATTGTCTTTGATCGTCCAACTTTGTGATGTATAATTTTCCAAGTAAATGAGGAAAAAAAATGTAACGGTGGCATGAGTATCGGTGGAGGAGAAATTTTGACGGATGTACCAATAGGGATACAAAACTAAAGAATTGAAACTTTGTCCGGGCAAAAAAAAAAAAAACTTACTAGTCTATTTTTTCAAAGTATTAGAACTTTTATCGAGATTAACCCAACTAAATTATAAGGCGGGTTCCTATTAATTTGACAAAATATTATTCGGACTCAATCACAAAAATGGTATGGTGATTTTATCCAGATCACAATGTTGGTTGTACAATAATTGAGTACATTATGTATGAACTAGTAGCTTCACACTTGACAAACTTGACCAATATTTTTTTCTCTAATTTACAATGGGGTAATTCGTAAGGGTAAATGACGGCAAAAATACTCAAACTTTGGTCAACGTGCCTCCTGTGTACCCAAACTCAAAAAGTGGTGGCAAAAGTACCCAAACTGCGTTGACCGTGAAATTTGCACGAAACCGTTAACTTTTTTGTTAATAGTGGCACTTGACCGCCATTTGGCACGCCACGCGGCACTTAGCGGCAAAAAAAATCCAAACTTTTTTAAAATTAATTTTTAATTTTAATATTTTTTCTTTACTTGATTAGGGATAATTACTTGAATCCCAAATAGATGAAATAACACAAAAGTTAGTCAAAACATCAATTAATTTCTTGATGTGTTTGTATAAGTTAAATTTGCTTATAAGAACCTTATAATTATGAGTTTTATAGTTATCTTACCAGTTTAATGTAGGCTTGGGCCTTGGGCCTTGCCTTCTGAACTTCTATGGGTCCGAGCTTCGCTAAAGTGGGCTTTGACTTTAGGATATATCATATATGGCCCATATTTTATATAATCCGAAGAAAAAAAACGCATAATACATAGCGTTACACAAAATTTGAGCATGATATCAATCGTTCGGCATGTGCAGAAAACCCAAAAATGTGGGTTTTTAACCGATACTGAACCAAATCCGATAAAAAAAAAAAAACCAAATTAAAATGGGTTAAACCGAAATCGAATTTAAAAAAAAAAAAACCGCAACCGAATTAAATCGTTCCGGGTTTCGGGCCTCGCTGTCTTCTCGCACCTCCCCCTCGTTGTCTCGCCTCGGCTCAGCGTCTCTCATTCCTCCTTGACTCAGCTCAGCGTCTCTCGTATCTCTCTCCTCGACGAAACCTGTTTTGCCTTCTCCCTCTTTGACAAAATTTTGTGAAATCTGTCCATCGATTTCAGGTAAGAAGATATATTTACATGATATAATTATTAGGGTTACTAATTTTTTTAGTTTTCTGATATTGGGAATTTGATTTTTTTTTTCTAGTTTTTAGGATTGAAATTCTCTTCGGATATTCCTATTTTCGTTTTTCGCACTCTCTTTGCTCCGTTTGAATCTCCAATTTCGATTTTTTTCTTCTTCTCTTCTTCAACAAGTACAGTGTATCGTATACACATAATGGAGGTCAATGAAGGGTTCTTCGTTCAGAGTTTCAACCCTAGATTCGATATTTGATTTTTCTGGGTTTCTTTTGTTACGCGAGTGTGTTTTATTTGTTTGACATGTAATCATGTAGGTCATTGAGAACTTGAAAGATAAACGATTCACTGTTTTTTTTTAGTTAGTTTCGAAGATGTGCTGAATGTGACTTCCATTTGTTATTCTAAGCGTCATGAAACTGATTACTGATTACTAATGTTTGGTCTTCTTCTGTAGTATAGGTGCATTAAGGGATTTTGAAAGAAATGATGAGCACGGGGCCGATCTTACCCCTTCCCGCTCCGCCCTCGGACGGAAATCTCGGGCCACTTCCGCTCTCTCAACTGCCCAAACAAGAAGATGAGAAGGAGGAGGAGCAAAACAAGTCCGAATCTGTTCCTGCTTCAGTAGCGACGCACACTAGAACCATTGGGATTATACACCCTCCTCTGGATATCAGAAACATCGTGGACAAAACCTCGCAATTCGTGGCAAGAAATGGGGCTGAGTTTGAGAAAAGGATCATGGCAACCAATACCCGCAATGCAAACTTCAGTTTCTTGATTCCGTCAGATCCCTACCATGCATATTACCAGCACCGATTGTCCGAATTCCGTGCCCAGAATGACTCTTCTGCTCAGCAGCCTCCTTCACAGCCTTCAGACTCTGCTGTGCCCGAGTCATCTGCTGCAGTGCCGCCCACTGATAGCAATGATGCAACTGCACCGAAGCCCGATCCATCAGCCCAGTTTAAACCGGTGAGGAAAATCTTAGAGCCCCCAGAAGCCGAGCAGTATACAGTTCGGCTTCCTGAAGGAATTACAGGGGAGGAGCTGGACATCATCAAGCTCACAGCCCAGTTCGTCGCTCGAAACGGGAAATCGTTCTTGACCGGGTTGACCAGTAGGGAGATCAATAACCCCCAATTCCATTTTCTGAAGCCGACTCATAGTATGTTTATGTTCTTCACTTCACTGGCAGATGCGTACTCGAAAGTTTTGATGCCTCCAAAGGGCTTGACAGAGAAGCTTAAGAAAAGCGTTGCTGATATGACGACCGTGCTTGAGCGATGCGTGCATCGGCTAGAATGGGAGCAATCGCAAGAGCAGGCTAGGCAAAAGGCCGAGGATGAAATTGAGCAGGAAAGAGTACAAATGGCCATGATAGATTGGCATGACTTTGTTGTGGTTGAGACCATAGACTTTGCTGATGACGAGGATGAGGAATTACCGCCTCCTATGACCCTTGAGGAGGTTATAAGAAGAAGCAAGGTTTCAACTATGGACGAAGAAATTGTTGAGCCTAGCAAAGAGGTCGAGATGGAAATGGACGAAGAGGAGATTCAACTTGTAGAGGAGGGCATGAAAGCAGCTCGACTCAATGAGAACGATGAAGAAAAGAACAACAGAATGAAGATGTCAAATGACCTAGAACCGCCGATGAGAATCGTGAAGAACTGGAAGAGACCCGAGGAGAGGATTGCAGCTGAAAGAGACCCAACAAAGTTTACCGTTTCTCCCATCACCGGTGAGCTTATTCCGATCAATGAGATGTCAGAACACATGAGGATTTCCCTCATTGACCCCAAATACAAAGAGCAAAAGGAGAGAATGTTTGCCAAGATCAGAGAGACTACTCTTGCTCAAGACGACGAGATCTCTAGAAACATCGTTGGGCTCGCAAAAACGCGTCCTGATATTTTTGGCACCACGGAGGAAGAAGTCTCCAATGCCGTGAAGGCCGAGATCGAAAAGAAAAAGGACGAGCAACCCAAGCAAGTCATTTGGGATGGTCACAGTGGAAGCATTGGGCGAACGGCAAATCAAGCCATGTCACAGAATATCATCGGAGAAGACCCGAACGGTGCTCTAAACAATGCTCTAGCGGGTCCAGCTGCTCCTCCTCCCAGACCTGGCTTCCCGTCCATTCGTCCACTTCCGCCGCCGCCCGGACTGGCTCTTAACCTCCCTCGTATGGTTTCGAATCCGATGCAATACTCCATTCCGGTGCCGCAACCGAGACCCCAAGTTGCCCAAATGATGCCACCTGCCCGGCCGCCCCCGCCGCCTATGAGCATGAATCCCGGGCAGCAGAGCTTCATGGTGAACCGGCCGCCGTCAATGGCACCTCCAATGAGCGCTCAGAATATTCCAATACCGCCCCCGCCTGGATCTCAGTTCAAACACTTACCGATTCCCCCTCGACCTTTTGCTTCTCTTTCGGGCCCGCCACCAGCGATGCACATGATGCCACCTATGCCTATGCCTCACGGGATGCCTCCACCGCCGCCGGAGGAAGCTCCACCACCGCTACCGGAGGAGCCGGAACCGAAGCGACAGAAGCACGATGACTCGTTGCTTGTTCCGGAAGATCAGTTTTTGGCTCAGCATCCGGTTCGTTATCTGTCTATTCGCTCCCTTTCGATGCGTATTGTTGAAATATATGAAGTCAGGTGTAAATTTGCCAGGATATAAATCACAGTGCTTATATATAGTTAAACTTAAGAATTTGATAAGTATAATTTAGTATGATCAATTCATATTATATTTATAACCACTTACTGATTATATATTTTGCAGGGCCCCGTTCGCATCACTATTTCCGCTCCCAATGTCGACGAAGGGAATCTCAAGGGGCAAATTCTGGAGATCACAGTGCAATCTTTATCGGAAACCGTCGGAAATCTGAAAGAGAAAATTGCCGCCGAGATTCAACTGCCTTCAAACAAACAGAAGTTGAGTGGGAAACCGGGTTTCCTCAAAGACAACATGTCACTTGCGTATTACAACATCGCGGCAGGAGAAACACTCTCTCTTTCCCTGAGAGAGCGTGGTGGTAGAAAGAGATGAAGACGTGCGTTTCGAACCGCCCGATCCGTGATTTTGCTGGAGTTATCTTTGTAGGACGAACATTACGCCATAATTTGATCAGTGCTAGAGATTTATTGTGTATTGCGAGGATTAATTTCTGAAATATTATTTATCTTGTCATCTTAGGTGATGGTTAAAGAATGCTCTTTAATACAGATCCCGGGCCCGAGGAAGAACACAAGTTCCCACCATTGACGAGCTGTCGATTATCATCGTGCAGTTGTTTGCAGTTACTTTCTGGTTATATGTTTCTCTGTTTGTATTTGTACTGTGGCAATAGTAGTAATCCGTGACGCACTGTTCAATTATCGGTATTTTGACTTCAGGGATTGTGTTGCTTTTGACTCGTTGACTATAAGATCTTGTTTGACTTTGGGGTGCTATCTTTTTAGATTCTGACCGTGTAGGAAGCATTGCTCTTCGTGGACTGGCGCACCTGCATTTATCGCTTTTCTTGGCAAAAGTTACTTTCCGTTTCAGGTAGGGTCGCTCGGCCTCGGATTTCCGTCAACGAGGACGACGCGGCACGGCGGTGCCGCCTCGGCCAGCTTCGACAATTCGGACATTGACACGTCGCTTCATCTGTGAATAAACAAAGCTCTTGTCTTGTCTCGTCTTCTCTGTTTTGCTCCTCTGTTTTGTTCCTCTGTTTTGCTTATTATAAATAAATTTTTTTCTTCCTTTTTGGTGTGTATGGTTGGAACTTGGAAGGTCATTTTTTTCTTCTTCCCTCTTCTCTTCTCTCTGTATCACACAAGTATATATATATATATAGATTCATCAATATAAGAGATTAATGCAACTTCTCTCTTAATAAAAAAATGATGTACAAGAAATGGTTGTGGTTCTTGTGCCTATTTATTACATTAAGTTCCTACACGCCGTTTGAGTCGCTGCGCCTTTTGATAAGTTTTCTTTCACGCGGTATTGGTGCAGTTGAACTCGTCACGACCAGAGTTTCCGAGGCGGCATGAAACTAGTTATTGTTTTTTTTGTTTTCTTTCTATTTTTAATATTGGAAACTCGGTGTCAACCAGTCATGTTTATTCGTCTCCTTTTTATCCGAATGTGAATGTATGCACTCTCTGTCCGTCCACACCAGACATCCTTCCCTAGTTGAAAAAAAAAAAAGAGATTAACATTTGGTTATAAATCATGATTATAATATATGCGAGCAATAATAAATAAATAATATTTAGGGTTTTTGTTGAAAAAAATCTAAATGAATTGCACTTAAAAATGCCAATGTCGTGGCGACTGCCCGCCTTACCCATATTTTATCGCGCTCGTACTGGAGACACAAGGTGTTACCACCTTAGTGTGGACCTGTCCCGTGGCACGGTAACTTGTTATTGTACCACGGGAAGGGCTTTGAGGTGTGGGGATCCTCTAGGCAACGTTAGCCAAACCTTGGCAACGGATAGTGCAGCTCGGGTGTAGCGCAATGTATACCCGAGCCGGCACTAAGGATACGCAGCACGATGCACGTGACATCGGGCAGCTCGAGGAGTTGGAAACAAGCAAGGCGTGCGCTTGACAGGTGCGCTTATACGCGGGTAGCTTGGCGCGGACAGGTCGTCAAACTGCGTTGACTCAGTTAGCTAACCAGCGGGTAGGAGCGCTGAAGCTTGGCGGGAACGGTTACCAGGCGGTTACCTTGGCACACGAATTAGCTTGACATCCTTAGCCTCGCTGATCTACACGTGTCCCTAGGTTACCGTTAGGAATACAGGGCAAGGACGAGGCAAATGCCCTGGCAGTTGTAACCGTCGAGCAGTTATGTTATCTGAGTGGCCATGCGATGTGCCACGGGACACGGAAGATGGCGACGCGTGTTAGGGGGCGGTTGAGCGTGTTCAACCGAACCTTAGGCTATCTTATATGCTTGTAGATTCCAGAGACATGGGGGATGTCATGCTCCTGCGAAACACTCATTGTATTGTTCTAAGTTAATGAAAAGCTTAGTTGGGTGGGGATTGCCGGTAAACACTATGTGTTCGTGTATTGTGTGATTGTGTTTGTTTTGTGTTTGTGTGATCAACAGGTTGTGCTGTGTTCTTGTGTGATTACCCGATTGTCTTGCTTGGTGCTAGGCGATCATCAATTGGCTGCCGAGTTATCGGTGAATTCGGGCCATCACCGGTGCGAATTCTAGGTGAGAATTTAACCGTGTGAAAACTGGTATCAGAGCCATGACGAGGATGGCGGACGAAGTGAAAGAAATTCGAGAGCGTTTGGGAGCGCTCATGGATTACGTTGGAAGTCCGAGGGTTTGAGAGCGTTTGGGAGCGCTCATGGATTACGTTGGAAGTCCGAGGGTTCGAGAGCGTTTGGGAGCGCTCATGGATTACGTTGGAAGTCCGAGGGATGATGGACCTGCTGATCTTACTCTACATAATGTTAATCAAGATGAGAAGATCCGCATTCTGAAGACTTCCCTACGTGATTTGTCTTCCGGAAACGAGGAAAAGTTCCAAGGCATGCTGCTCCAGATGATTAACTTCGTGGATCGGGTTGATAAGAGCGTGGAGGATCTTAACATGGAGGTGGTACTCCTGAAACGCGCGTTGGGACAATCAAGTACTTCTGCCTCCACGGAAGCGGGTTCCTCCTCCTTGCGAGTTAAAGTCCCCGATCCAAAGCCTTTTCACGGGGCGAGAAACGCGAAGGATCTGGAGAACTTTCTGTGGGATGTTGAACAGTACTTCAAGGCAGCAAGAGTTGCTCAAGAAGATCAAGTCACCCTCACAAGCATGTTCCTGCAAGGCGACGCCAAGTTATGGTGGCGCACCAGGATGGAAGACGACGTTGCCGCAGGCAGAGAAAAGATTTCTACTTGGGAGATCTTAAAGAAGGAATTGAAGACACAGTTCCTTTCCCAAAACTCTGCCTGGGTAGCAAGGGAGTCGCTGAAGAAATTGAAGCACTCCAGTACCGTGAGAGAGTACATGAAGGAATTCAGTTCGTTGATGTTGGACATTAAAGATATGTTTGAAGTCGACAAATTGTTTAACTTTCTCTCCGGACTTCAGCCTTGGGCACAGGCTGAATTACGCCGTCTTGGCGTAAAAGACCTTCCCGCGGCTATGGTAGCAGCCGATGGCCTAGTTGACTTCCGTTACGGGACATCGTCTCAAGAGTTGAGAAAACCCACGGAGTCCAAGAAGTTCAAACCAAAGGCTGGGAAGAGGCACGAGGAACCAAGGAAGAAGTGGGGTGAAGGGAAAAAAGTCGCAAACACCGGGACACAAGGAAGGCCCAACAATGGGTGTTTCTTGTGTAACGGCCCTCACCTTGCTAGAGATTGTCCAAGAAAGGAGAAACTAAATGCCATGATGGCTCAAGACGGATTAGATACCGAGCCAGCCCAACCCGCTCTTCGCATGGGTACGCTGCAACTGCTTAACGCCTTGTCCACTGGGGCAACCTCAGAGTCGAAAGGGCTCGTTTACATCAAAGTCCAAGTTAATGGACAAGAGGTAGTGGCCATGGCGGACAGCGGAGCGACGAACACCTTTGTATCAGACAGAATTGCGGGGAATCTAGGGCTAGTGCTAACAAAGAATGATAGCATGATGAAAGCTGTCAATTCGGCAGCCATGGCAGTCTCAGGAACAGCCGTCACAAAGCTAGCCGTTGGACCGTGGAAAGGCGATGCCAACATGCTAGTTGTTCCCTTGGACGATTTCGACCTCGTGCTAGGCATTGAACGGATGCACAATGCCAAAGCGTTTGTGATGCCTCACTTACGCGGTGTCTTCATCAATGATGAGAAGTCACCATTTTTTATTCCGGACAGTGGTGCAACCGGTGATACTAGGAAGAAAGAGCCGGAGTTGCAATCTGCCAAACAGTTCAAGACAGGAGTAAAACGAGGGGCCCAAGCTTACGTTGCGGCCCTAGTCGAGATCAAGCCTGATCAGATCATCGACGTTCCCGATAATGTGGCAAAGGTCTTGGAGGCATTTGAAGATGTGATGCCCCTGGAGTTGCCAAGGGAATTACCCCCACGACGGGCAGTCGACCACAGGATCGAGTTGGAGCCAGGCGCAAGGGCTCCGGCTAAGGCTCCATACAGAATGGGCCCGGCGGAGTTGGCTGAATTGAGGAAACAATTGGATGAGTTGCTTGAATCCGGACTCATCCAACCCTCAAAGGCTCCGTACGGTGCGCCCGTGCTATTCCAGAAGAAACAAGACGATACTCTACGAATGTGTGTGGACTACCGCGCCCTCAACAAATTGACTATCAAGAACAAGTACCCCGTGCCGAATGTAGCCGAGCTTTTCGACCGTCTCTCCATGGCAACTCACTTCACAAAGTTAGACTTGAGATCAGGGTATTGGCAAGTGAGAGTGGCCGATGGAGATGAGAAGAAAACAACTATGGTAACGAGGTATGGTGCATTTGAATTCCTCGTGATGCCGTTCGGTCTTACTAACGCTCCGGCTACATTCTGCAATTTGATGAACGATGTACTGTACCAATTTCTTGATCGCTTTGTTGTTGTTTATCTGGACGACATAGTCGTATATAGCAATTCTGTGGAGGATCATGTGGTTCATTTAGAGCAAGTATTCTCAAGGTTACGTGAGTACAAGCTTTATGTGAAAAAGGAAAAATGTGAGTTCTGTTGTGCAAAAGTTAAGTTCCTAGGCCATTGGGTTGGGAACGGACAGATTCGTATGGATGAAAGAAAAGTCAAGGAAATTAGGGATTGGGAGGCACCAAAGAAAGTAGCGGAGCTGAGGTCATTTTTGGGCTTGGCTAACTACTACAGAAAGTTTATCAAAGGATACTCCAAGAAGGCAAACGCGCTTACTGACTTGCTGAAGAAGGATCAGAAATGGGAGTAGACGAGCGAGTGACAAGAAGCCTTTGATAGACTAAAATCTGCGGTGTCCTCGGAGCCGATTCGCAAGCTAACTGACTTTGAAAAGCCATTCGAAGTTCAAATTGATGCGTCTGACCGAGCTATCGGGGGTGTGCTTGTCCAAGATGGACACCCGTTGGCTTTTGAAAGTAGGAAACTCAAAGACTTTGAGCAACGGTATTCTGTGCACGAGAAGGAAATGAAGGCCGTGATTCACTGCCTCGAAGTGTGGAGACACTACCTGTTGGGCACAAAGTTTACCGTTGTCACAGACAATGTGGCAAATACCTACTTCAAGACGCGGAAGAATCTCACTCCAAAACAGGCTCGGTGGCAAGTGTATTTAGCCGAGTTTATTTTCGAGTGGGTGCACAAACCAGGGAAACAGAACCAAGTGGCAGACGCCTTGAGCAGAAAAGCATGTGTGGCTTATGTTGTTGCGTTGTCTTCGGTGAAGTCAACCTTTCTCGTCCGGGTGAGGGAGCATGCGATGCTCGATCCCACGTACTCGAAGCTGAAGTCCGAAGTCGGTGATGGTACGGTCAGAAGGTATGTCATTGAAGATGATTTATTATATGCCAAGGGAAACATATCGTTGGTGCCAAGCATGGGTGGACTACGTCGAGAACTACTGCGAGAGACTCATGACTCACAGTGGGCAGGTCAACCAGGCACTGAGCGTATGTTTGCCTTGTTGAGCAGATCTTATTTCTGGCCAAAGATGGCCGAGGATGTTGAGTTCTATGTCAAGACATGTCGAGTCTGCCAACAAGACAAGCTGGAGAAGAAGGCCGAGGGAGGATTACTACAGCCCCTCCCAGTAGCGGATCGGCCTTGGCAATCACTATCGATGGATTTCATTGTGGGTTTCCCGGTGACTAAGGGGATGGGGTCAATTCTCGTCGTGGTAGATCGTTTTTTGAAATACGCAGTGTTCATTGCTGCCCCTACCACATGTACAGCCAAGGTCACCGCGGAACTCATTTTCCGTCATGTCGTGAAGATCTTTGGTTTACCCCACGACATTGTTAGTGATCGAGATGCAAGATTCACAGGTCGGTTCTGGACGACGCTGTTTAACTTGATGGGGTCTGAGTTGATATTCTCCACAGCAAATCACCCTCAGACGGACGGTCAAACCGAGAGGATGAATCAGTTGCTCGAAGAATATCTCAGACACTACGTGTGTGCCAGCCAAAGAGATTGGCTCGATTTACTTGATGTGGCACAGTTCTGTTACAATCTACACAGATCTTCAGCGACGGGCTTGAGTCCTTCAGAGATAGTATTTGGACAACAGCCCCTCACGCCACATGAAGTGGCAAAGCAGAAATCCGAAGGGCCGTGTCCAGCGGTTTACAGATTTGCAAGGGACAAGACCGAGTTGCACGAGCAAGCCCGCGACAGCCTAGCCAAAGCGGCAAGGCGAATGAAGAAGTATGCCGACAAGCATAGGCGGGATGTGCAATTCGAAGTGGGGGATTATGTTTGGCTGAAACTAACTCCCCAGATTTGGAAGAAGGTAACTGACCGACGCTATGACAAGGGCCTAGTTGCGAAGTATGATGGGCCTTTCGAAGTGGTGAAGCGCGTGGGCAGAGTCGCTTACCGACTCAAGTTACCCGAGGGACTGCAGATTCACCCTACGTTTCATGTGAGCTACTTGAAAAAGTTCCATGAAGACGCGGCTGATGATGGGAGAAGAGCAATCAAGCGACCTCCACCAACCATCAGATAACAGTTTGACAAGAAGATTGAGAAGATCTTCGATCATCGCACGTTTGGTGCGAGCAAGAAGAACTGGAGGACCGAGTACTTGGTTCAGTGGGAGGGATCTTCAGTGGCTGATGCTACTTGGGAGAAAGCTCCGAGTCTTTGGCAGTTTGAAGAGGAGGTTAAGGCGTACCTCGATTCCCTTCCGACGAGGACGTCGGGTTCTTCAGCGGCGGGAGGTTTGTTACCACCTTAGTGTGGACCTGTCCCGTGGCACGGTAACTTGTTATTGTACCACGGGAAGGGCTTAGAGGTGTGGGGATCCTCTAGGCAACGTTAGCCAAACCTTGGCAACGGATAGTGCAGCTCGGGTGTAGCGCAATGTATACCCGAGCCGGCACTAAGGATACGCAGCGCGATGCACGTGACATCGGGCAGCTCGAGGAGTTGGAAACAAGCAAGGCGTACGCTTGACAGGTGCGCTTATACGCGGGTAGCTTGGCGCGGACAGGTTGTCAAACTGCGTTGACTCAGTTAGCTAACCAGCGGGTAGGAGCGCTGAAGCTTGGCGGGAACGGTTACCAGGCGGTTACCTTGGCACACGAATTAGCTTGACATCCTTAGCCTCGCTGATCTACACGTGTCCCTAGGTTACCGTTAGGAATACAGGGCAAGGACGAGGCAAATGCCCTGGCAGTTGTAACCGTCGAGCAGTTATGTTATCTGAGTGGCCATGCGATGTGCCACGGGACACGGAAGATGGCGAAGCGTGTTAGGGGGCGGTTGAGCGTGTTCAACCGAACCTTAGGCTATCTTATATGCTTGTAGATTCCAGAGAAATGGGGGATGTCATGCTCCTGCGAAACACTCATTGTATTGTTCTAAGTTAATGAAAAGCTTAGTTGGGTGGGGATTGCCGGTAAACACTATGTGTTCGTGTATTGTGTGATTGTGTTTGTTTTGTGTTTGTGTGATCAACAGGTTGTGCTGTGTTCTTGTGTGATTACCCGATTGTCTTGCTTGGTGCTAGGCGATCATCAATTGGCTGCCGAGTTCTCGGTGAATTCGGGCCATCACCGGTGCGAATTCTAGGTGAGAATTTAACCGTGTGACACAAGGGCTGGCCAGCGGGTTTGTCCGCCCGTTTAGACACTCAATGGAATGCAGTCGTTCATCGGATGGACAGACCTGCTGTCGGGCGTCCGCCCATCACTAGTTTTGACCACTGGACGTCAATGACATTCGCTGCTGTTGGGCTAAAAAAGGTTTAATCAACTTTATTATAAATTATTGTTGCAGTAGAATCAAATATTACATGTGAAATATTGAATGCTTATGCACCAAAATATCGAACACCATTGATCGATAGAGAAAAATGGGGAGCTTAAAAAACATAATTTTAACAAATAAAATAAAGTTGTTTTTAAAAATAAAAATAAAAAAAGAGCCGCCGTTGCCGGGGATCGAACCCGGGTCACCCGCGTGACAGGCGGGAATACTTACCACTATACTACAACGACCTTCTTTTCAACGTTACTATTATAATGAACTCAACACAAGAATGAATCTTCACAAACATCAATCACATGGACAAGAGAAGAAAGAGAAGACCGAAACCCATCGCCAGTCCACGATGAGCTTTGCGGCGGCTCTACTGGCGGCGCTGATGGTGAGCACCGTATCGGCGTACACCAATCACACCGTGGGCGGCGCCGAAGGGTGGCTCTTCGACGCCCGAACCAACTCTTCCGCCGCCAACTACACCTCCTGGGCCGCCGATCAAACCTTCTCTCTCGGGGACTATCTCAGTCAGTAATCCCTCACTTGCATTTCTTAACATTCAAACTTCTTATTCATCAGAGTTTTCTTCCGGTCAATTTTAATGCGTGGTTTGGTGGTGTTTTTAAAACCGGAAATTGTTATTCCGTTTCAAGAAACCGTGTCCCGTCTGATTTTGGAAAAACCGCATTCAGTGCATTCACAATAGTCAACTATACCGGCTCCGAATTTCAAAAACCGCCTCTATGTTTGTCGGTAAATCAAGATCTTATATTGGAACAACCGGATCCGGATTCACTTATTGATATACAGTATACCCAATCAGAGATAAAACTCAATTTAAAAAACGCTCATATTTTAGAACATAATTAAATCGGATCCAATTTTTGATGAAGAAAAAAGATGTCTGTGGATTATAAACTCAGATTCAAAATTATTTAGATCAATACCTGGCAACCGGATCCAATTTTCGCAAAACCGCATCCGTAAGAAAACTGATTGCGAGTTTAGGTACAAGAAGTGGTTTGTTGTTTAAGGTTTCTGGATCTTATACAATAGAAGTTTAACTTGAATCGGTCTCGAATCATTCAAAACATACAAACACTTTATATCGGTGATTCGGTTCACTATGCAGTTTTCAAGTTTATGCATTTCGATTGAATTCGGTTTTTGCGATTTATCCATTTTTTGGATGCAGTCTTCAACACGAACACGAATGTGACGGTGATCCAGACCTACAACGCCACGACGTACCGGAACTGCTCGTCGACGACGCCGAGGACGACGATACTTTCCAGTTCGGTGGCGGCGGCCAGAACTTTGGCCAGCCACTGACAGTGGCCGTGCCCTTGACTGTCGTTGGCGCGAATTACTTCTTCTCCAGCGCCGGGGACGACGATGGCAGCGATCAGTGCCGCCTTGGCATGGCGTTCGAGATCGCCGTTGCAAGTGGCGCCGGCTTGCCCCCAAGCCTCAACCAGCCACTGCCTCCGCCTTACGTAGAGTCTCCGGGGAATGCACCGCCGCACGTGGTGGTGGACGAGCCAAGCGGTGGAACAGGAGTAAAATCTCGGCGAGCAATTCTTCTTTTTCCTTTTCTCTTACTGTTTTGAGAGACACGTGGCACCATTGGACCTGTCCACGTGACATTTGACGGGGACGTACTTTACGGACTGAGTTGGTTCTTATGGAAATTTTTTTTCTTATTTTTTTAAACTTATATGAAATGCTCATTTTGTTCAAATTTTTTTTTTTTTTTTTTTTTTTAAACTTTAGCAACGCTCTTTCTTATTCGATGCCCTAACCAACCAACACATCATCCTTCTCAGATTCTCATGAACAATTTGAAGCTTGCGTGGAAAATTCTTTTGGTGAAATACATAAACTAAAACAATTATATTAAACAAATATATAGTACAACCTCTATAAATTAATACTATTGGGACCGGTAAAAAATATCATCTTATCGGATTATTATTTAACATATAAATTAATAATTTAATTAACGAAATGCCCATTTTGTGCAAACCTTTTAAAAAACTACCCATTATGGGTAGTTTTTTACACACACAATGTGTAGTTTTTTAAAAGGTTTGACACAAAATGGGTATTTCGTACAATTTCTTTTTATTAATTTATACATTAATAAAAAAATATTAATCAGCTATAAGTATATAAACATCTTTACTAACAAAAAATATTTCAATTTATTATATCGAGAATATTAAAGTATCAATATTAAGAATATCAAGAGAGACTATTATTATGATTTAAAAAGATTTTACTATAGAACCAATGTCATAAATATTAAAGAGCCCAATGATATTAAGACGAATGACAACATCTTAGAGTAGTGATCATTAAAGCTGTAATAATTACTAAAGAATCATATTTTAAGAAGACTAAATAATTAGTGATGTAATTTTATTTTTTTATTTAATGTGATTTCATAGTTATTTATATTTTATTTTATTTATAGTGATTTTATAATTATTTAAATAATTTTTTATATTGAATTATTAATTTATATATCACTTGGGACCTATATACTTACTAAAAAAATTATTATCTTATAAATTTAGTGAATTATTAATTTAGCTTGTTAGGCCCGAGTCGGGACCAGACAAAAATATTATTTAATCGCGACTATTAATTTATCGAGTATTAATTTGTAGAGGTTCTACTGTAGTTTCAAAACAAAACCTACACTTGTGATTTTTTTCACGATAGTTTTTAAATTGGGATCCTTTATTCTTCTTCGATTTTTTTTAATGTCCACCCATAATTTAAGGTGTGTTTATTATATTAATATTAAGATGTCTGAATTAGGATGCACATCTGAATGTTAAGATATTACATGTGAATCTGAATAACTAAAAATTAAGTTTGTTTGTTTTTTAAGATTTGAATGCGGATTTGAATGTGATGTAGAGCGGACTACGAAAAAACACAAGAGCACGTCTCAACGAGAATAAACTCGGTATTCAAAGCAAAAGCTTCAATTTTCTATTCATCAAAATCTGAGAAATACAATAGCATACACCACTCTTATATAGAGCTAGGGTTTAAACCGGAAAACAAGAAAAAAGGAACTAATTCCTTAAATCTCTCTAACTAAAATGGAAACAAATAAATAATAATTAAAATACAACAAATCATGAAGATATCCCCATATATATCCGCATCAGAGTGCATATTTATTTCAGAATTATGTTTTAATTTATCAAATGAAAATTTATTTAATGATTTTTTAATTATTTATATTAATAAATTCATAAATTAATATTCTTGAAATTTAAAAACGTCCAAACTATGATAATATACATATATGACCTAGTTAATATATTTTGATAACTTTTAATTATAAATTTTTAATAATTTTTTATATTTAATATATTTTCTCTAAATTTTAGAATAATATTTCTTTATAATAGCGTCAAATATACTAATTTCTTCGATTTATTTCGTCAAAATCTTTCGGTATTTGTTATTAGTCATTGCAAAAAATTTATAAAAAAGTTATTTTTTTTTAATTTCTTAAATAAAAGAGACAAAAATATAATGAAAATAAAATTGAGGATACGTAATTTTGTTCAATTTTTATTTTATTTTAAAATTAATTCATATAAATTATTTTATGAATTGTTTAATTAATTTTTTTTATTAATAAATTCGTAAAAATATTTTTTTTTTAAAACGTCAAAATTATATGTTCCCACCTATCATTGGATCCGTCTCGTCGCAAGCTCTTTAATGGTATATTACGTTAATTATTTTGATACCCGAATAAAAAGTTATGGTGTTTTGAAATTTTGAAGAGGAACGAGAATAATATATTTGGAGAGCGAAAGAAATGATGAATATGAACGTGGAATGCAAATACTCTTAATGAGTCAGACTTGAGTTGACATCTGACCGAATAATTGGTTATTAAGATATTAATATATTTGAGATGAACAGATCAAATGCACTTAATCACTCTATATATGAACCATTAAGATTAAGATGTCTATTAAATGCAAACAAACACACCCTTAGCTCGATTAGTCCATTCTCTAGTTTATTCAAATTAAAAGAGAGAAAGAATAATTTAATTATGCACTTGATGGGTATGTATTAAAATAAAATGTTCCATGTTGCGTGCTTGATCTTAGACCCCGAGTTCTTCATTGTCGATCTTTGGGCACGGAACTTCAATCACCGAGTGAAGCCTTTATCGTTGTCCACCTCACAAACTGAACGCCTTCGCACGTCTATACATCAAAGGCCAGATTATCGTCGGATCGATGCCTGTCAGAATCCAGAGATATGATGAAGAAACGATGACTCCACCGTGGAGCCTTAGGCATCGGCACGAATCTCGAGGAGGGAGCTACAACGCGTGGCTAGAGAGAGAACAGGAGAGTCGTTTTGGTTACTAAAACTCTTAATAAGGTTTAACCCTAAACCTCATATGTATAGATCTATGGTTTCTCTTAATTGGGCTTTACTGATTAAAGCCCGTAATATATTAATTAATCATATTAATTAATATAGGCCCGTATGGGCCCAATCCGGGCCTTAGGGCATAATCTCTTTGTTGGACATATGTGTCCTTAAAAAATATATTTATCCATTTGTAAAAGATTATGACAAGTCGTTGAATAAAGATGATGCTTATTATGTTAATCTTATTATAGTTTGTGGTAGAGTAAAATAGAATGTTTGATTCCTTAGTTCATAAATGATGCAATTATGTTATTATTATCACAACAGAGTCGATGTGAGGAAGAATTAATAATCATAATAAATGAACTTAAAACGTCCGTGACCTGATTAACTGGGTAGGAGCCCATTAATCGTGTAAGGCCATTAATATGACTAAGTTATAATCGTATTCTGGATTATGTGTGTATCACACTCACTAGAAGTGCATTAAGTATGAAGCGTCTTCATACTGGACTGGACTTGACTTAAACTCAAGAAGTTATCATATAAGACGGCCACTGATAACTTGTAGTTGAGTCACAAAATGATGATCAAATGGAGATTAGTTCTAAGTCCTGAGTGATCATGAGTCCGAGCTACTGGCTTGATTGTTCTTTGATTTAACCGTTAAAGAACACAAGATATTACCGCTGTTCCCAACACTATTATTTTGGGAACATGATAGTCAGTAGTTGTTGATGTGAAAATTTGTTCCATAAATTGGAATTGTGAGGTCATTGATCAAATTTAAAGATTAAATTGTTTGAACTAAGTTTTGAATATATTAAATATTCAGACGAAATTGGGCTGTGAAATGCAAAGCCCAAAAGTTCACTGGTCACTTGATCATGCTCGGGCCCGAGCAGAATTAAAAGCCCAGAAAGCAAAATACTCGCCCGAGCAGAATAAGCTCGAAAGAAGTCCGAACAGAGTTTCAAAGGAAGAATCCGTACAGAACTCAAAATCTCACTTCAAACACCATGTTAAAACCAACACCCAAGCCCTTCCCGGACTGATTGTCTCAAAAGGGTTTCGAGCAGAAGTCGAATCAAATCCCTCGAGCAGAAAAGAGCCATCCATTTAAGCACGAGCAGACCTGGTCAGCCACTTCAATTCAAACCTCCGAAGACCGACCAGAAAAACCGCCACGACCTGAATTCAAACCCCACGACGACCAGTCAAGGTCCACTACCACGAAAATCTCGCAAGACGTGGCGCACGTGTCAGCTCGGCAGCAAGTCAAGCTCCGAACTCGAAGCCATTACCAACGACCACCTCCAACGGGCAGAAGCAGACGTCTATAAAAGCAAGAAGGCATCCCTTCTACACGCACGCAAGCATCCACATTTGAGAGAAAAGAGTCTTGAGAGTTCATATCTTCAGAGTGTTTTTCTTTCGTTTTCGATCGATCAGGAATTGGCTTCTGGTTCCGATTGATCAATCTTTCTAAAGCAATAAACGTACAGAGAACGTAGTCAACTATCGCATTGGGACGAACCTCTCTAAAAAACTTCAGTGTTTTATTTGTTTTCTTCGCTCTCCAATCTCGTGTGTCATCGTTGATAGTATTGACGACGCGGAGGTCAGGATCCACAAAAATCTTAGCACATTCAAATCGAAATCCCATTCCCAATATCGTCGACCATTGGCGTGCGAAACCACGTCAACAGTTTGGCGCCGTCTGTGGGAAATATTTGATCTCACTAACTCTGTCATACCTATGACACAACCACGAGTTCCGAGGAAAATCCTGCTTCTAACGTCCTGGGCGAGGTAACCCCCGACCAGAGTACAGAAGAGCAATCCCTAAGAACCCAGCTCCAAGAACAGGCTGCTCAAAATTTTGAACTCAGAAGAAAAATCGAGTTTCTCATGAGCAGCCAGACCGGAATCGAACAGAGGCGCTACTCTGTGAACGAGGTCGGGCAAAACTCTGGGCAAAGGAATCGAGAAAGGGTAAATGCGGTCCACTTTTACTTCCAAGACCCCAACGATCCCCGAGCCCAGAGAACCAATCAAGCGCCTCTCCCAAGGGATCCGCGTCTGAATACGCCACCCCCACCTACGGATCCATCGGAGAACACGCTCCCCCCGCCGCCTAATCACGGCACCCCCCGCTTCCGAGTTCCAATGTTCGGAACCAACCAGCCCAATTCCGGGCAGAACACCCCTTATCAACAATCCCGCAATCGACCAATCAGAGTTCAGTTCTCGAGCCCTTCCCGGGCAGAGAGCCCAAACTACTTCACCCCTCCAGGGCCGAGCAATTACTCCCGGCCTTTGGGAAGCAATCAAGCGGGCCCAGGTTCCTTTCGCACCCAAGACAAGCCAGCGCCCCATGAAATTTCCGAGCTGGAAGAGCTCAAACGTACTATGAAGAAAATGGGAGAAAGGCTCTCCAGGGTGGAATCACGAGTACACCAGGCAGTGTCTGCCGCCCCCGAAATCGAGCGCCTGGCCGAAGAATCGACGATAACCCCATTCTCAACGGCTATCACAAACGTTCGACTAAGGCACGGCGGGCAGATATACATACCCAAGTACGACGGGACCACCGACCCGAAGGTACACCTCAGAGCATTCCGAATTGCAATGGGGATGGCTAACCTCGAAGTCCACGAGCTGGATGCCGGAAGATTCCAATACTTCACTGAAAACCTCATAGGGGCAGCGATGGAATGGTTCTCCCAATTGGAACCAAACTTGATCGGTACCTTCGGTCAGCTGACTATGGTGTTCCTAAAACATTTCTTCATGTTCATGGAGACTGAGATCACTGTAGCCAACTTGTACGCTCTGCAACAAAGAGCAAACGAGCCTCTCAGGGATTTCATGACGAGGTTCAAGGCTAAAATGGTCCGGATCAACGGACTGGCGGACGATACGGCCATAGCAGCACTAACCAGTGCGCTATGATACGACTCGCAATTCAAGACCGACATACTGGTCAATAGGTACTCCTCGATAGAGGACGTGATCTATCGTGCTTCCAACTGGATCAAGCACGACGAAGAGCCCGAAGTCTTGAAGAGGAAGTTTGGGCCGACCCGGAACGCACCGAGGCCCGGGGCGCATCCATCCCAACCAAGAAATGGACCATCACCCCATTTTAAGGGTCCTAGGAACCACGTTCCTACCAGAGGGTCAAACCCACAGAACGGGAACTTCCAGCATGGAATACCCCACACCGGGGGGAAAGCACACCCCCAGAATCATGTCTACAACCTGAGCACGGAAGCCGAGGAAGAGACCGAGGCGGACGAGCAAGGGGAACTTTACATGAGTGCCGGTGACCTGGCACCCAACAATAGAGACATGAACGCCTGGTGCGATTTTCACCAGAGGTGTGGCCATCATACCAAAAACTGCATGGTCCTACGGGCCCGACTCGCCGATAAATACCTTAAAGGCGAGCTCGGAAATCACCCGTTGGATTTCTTCAGGTCGGAAGGCGAACGAGTAGAGCAGGCTCGACAGCTCAACGCCGGACCAAGCACTAATGTGAGGCCCGAGCAGAAGAAACCGACCAGATCCAACAACGCTCCCCCTCCCAAGCGAGGAAAAATCCTCATGGCAGAGGAGCCGGCCGACCAAGATTCGGAAGATGTAGAGGAGCCCATGGCTGAAGAAGCCATTGGACGAATCTACACCATAGTTGGAGGATCGCAGTTCTACTGGAACTCGATCAACTCCATCAAAGCCCACCAGAGGAAGCTAAAAGCCGGGCCCGTGGTCCTCCCACGAAAGGAGCCCGTCTTCGAGATCTCCTTCAAAGACAGTGAGGCTTCTACCCTGGTAGGACCTCACGACGACGCCCTAGTCATCACCCTTCTAGTCTCCGGCTACGGGACCGAAAGGATTTCGGTCGATAACGGCAGCTCGGTAGACGTCATCTTCCTATCGTGCTTACGCAAGATGGGAATATATGACACAAAAATAAATCGAGGGAACATCCCTCTGACCGGTTTCAATGGCGAACGGTCGATACTATAACGATAGTCAGGCAGTCCATAGTCGCCTGTGGAGTAGGCAAGATCAAAAAATTCCTGGTGCTAGATTGCCCTACGGCCTACAACATGATCCTCAGGAGACCGTGGATCCATCTGATGAAGGCCGTGCCATCTACTTACCACCAAACCATCCGCTTTCCCAGGGAGGATGGAAAGATAGTGGAAGTGAAGGGCAACCAAAAACAAGCCCGGATCTGCTACATGACATCGTTCCGGATGTCGCACATTCCCCAGACGTGGGCAAGAGCGCCAAAAACCGACCAATAGCAATTAATGTTGGTAGAGGAAAAAGATCCAGCCCAAGGAAAGGACGACGAAAACGAAGGCCCAGACTTGGAAATGACGCACCAGGTCCAGATCGACCCTCAGAACCCGGACCACAAAGTGGGGATCGGGGTCAACTTGGACAATGACGTCAGGAAAAAGCTGATCAAATTCCTCACAAGGAACCATGACTGCTTTGCATGGTCCCACGAATACATGCCGGGAATTTACCCGAGCATAACTGCCCATCGCCTCAACGTTGATCCCAGCCACAAGCTGGTGAAACAGAAGAGGAGAAAATTGGGACCTGACCGGGCCCAGGGGGTAAATGATGAGGTCGAAAAGCTGCTGAAAACTATATCCATAAGGGAAGTGAAGTACCCGGACTGGTTAGCCAATACAGTAGTAGTGAAGAAAAAGAACGGGAAGGCGCGAGTCTGCATTGACTTCACCGACCTAAATAAAGCATGCCCCAAAGACAGCTTCCCGATGCCCCACATCGATAGGCTGGTGGAGGCAACCTGCGGGCACAAACTCCCGTCCTTCATGGATGCTTTTTCATGATACAATCAAATCTTGATGCACCCCGAGGATCAGGAAAAAACCGCCTTCGTAACGGACCGAGGAATTTACTGTTACAAAGTAATGCCCTTCGGGCTTAAGAATGCGGGCGCGACATATCAGCGACTAGTCAACCAAATGTTCGCTGAACACCTCGGCAAAACTATGGAAGTCTACATCGATGATATGCTCGTAAAATCCGCTAAGGCCGCAGACCATGTGGCTCACTTAGAGGACTGCTTCGCGATACTTAAAAAGTATCAAATGAAGCTCAACCCTGCTAAATGCACTTTCGGAGTCACCTCCGGAAAATTCCCTCGGTTACTTAGTAAATCAACGAGGAATAGAGGCAAACCCGGATCAGATCAAAGCCCTCCTAAACATGCCCTCGCCAAGGACTATTTAGGAAACGCAGAGACTGACCGGAAGGATAGCGACACTCAACCGGTTCATCTCGAGATCTACGGACAAATGCCTGCCCTTTTACAAAATTTTGAGGGACAACAGAAAATTCGAATGGACCAAAGAATGCGAAGAAGCATTCCAAGACCTCAAAATATACATGTCCACCCCACAGGTATTATCTTGACCAATCACGGGGGAACCGTTACTGCTTTACTTGGCAGTATCGCTCTCGGTCGTTAGCGGCGTGATCGTTCGGGAAGACAGAGGCGAACAAAAACCAATTTTCTACGTCAGCAAATCGCTGGAAAACGCAGAAACAAGGTACCCCGCTATGGAAAAATTGGCCTTAGCCATGATAACCTCCGCGAGGAAGCTCCGGCCATACTTCCAATCTCACACCATCATGGTGATGACAACCCAGTCCTTAAGGGTAATCCTCCATAGTCCAAATCCGTCGGGCCGACTGACAAAATGGGCTGTCGAATTAAGTGAATTCGACATCGAATATAAGATTCGAACATGTGCCAAGTCCCAAGTGTTAGCCGATTTCCTGATTGAACTCCCAATGGAAGACCCAACGGAGGGAAAGGGAAACGACGAATGGCGCCTCGAAGTGGACGGGGCATCAAACATGGGCGGATTCGGAATCGGAGTACGCTTGATATCCCCAACCAGAGAGGTTTTAGAACAATCTTTTAGGTTAAGATTCAACACCACAAACAACGAAACGGAATAAAAAGCACTGATAGCTGGCTTAAAGCTCGCTAAGGCAGTCGGGGCTAGAAAGGTTATAGCTCACTCGGACTCTAAATTGGTCGCCAGCCAGATCAGTGATGAGTACTCCACCAGGGACGACCGCATGAAAAATTACCTCGCAGTGGTCAAGGACCTGATTACCCAATTCGACAAGGTCGAAATGATCCAGATACCACAGAGCGAAAACTCTTCGGCCGATGCATTGGCCGGACTAGCTTCCACTACCCCGAGGCAAAAAGGATAATTCCAGTGGAAGTAATAGACGAACCAAGCGTGAGTCTACGCGTCCATAATATCCAGAAAGGTTTGGAGGACTAGAGAACCCCCATCCTAAACTATATCCTGACGGGAGAAAAACCCAAGGACAAACAGAGAGCCCGAAAACTCCGCATTCAAAGCGCCCCTTTCTGTCTAATAGACGACAAACTGTACAAACGAAGCTACAGTGGACGTTACCTGAGATGTTTGGGTAGAGACGAGGCTAACATCGTATTACAGGAAATACACAGTGGCGAATGCGGAAATCACTCAGGCGGGAGGTCACTCTCCAACAAGGCCAAGTGACAGGGTTTTTTCTGACCAACTATGTTGACCGATGCGGAAGCCTACTTCAAACGCTGCGACAAATGTCAACGCCACTCGCCGGTCGTACACTGCCCGGCGGAAAAGTTGTCTTCGGTTTCCGTCCCGTATCCATTTATGAAATGGTCTATGGACATCGTAGGACCTTCTCCCCTAGCACCTGCGGGGAAAAGATTCCTACTAGTCGTAACAGACTACTTCTCGAAATGGGTAGAGGCCGAATATTATGCCAACATCAAATACTCGGATGTGGAGCACTATGTATGGAAAAACATCATTAGTCGCTTCGGATTGCCCAAGGAAATCATCGCCGACAACGGACCTCAGTTCGTATCGAACATGTTTCAGAATTTCTGTTATAACTGGAAGATTTCCTTGAACACATCCACCCCGATATATCCCCAAGGGAACGGTCAGGCTGAGGTCTCAAACCGAACCATTGTGGACGGTATGAAGAAAAGACTTGATACCAAGAAAGGACGATGGGCTG
This sequence comes from Parietaria judaica, assembly GCA_954871525.1. Classification (NCBI taxonomy): domain Eukaryota; kingdom Viridiplantae; phylum Streptophyta; class Magnoliopsida; order Rosales; family Urticaceae; genus Parietaria; species Parietaria judaica. Next base: position 1,217,699 of record OX940865.1, on the reverse strand, counting down.
ACGAGCTCCTCGGCGTTCTGTGGTCATACAGAACCACCCCGCGGAGAGCAACTGGGGAGACCCCTTTTTCGATGGTATACGGCAGCGAAGCGGTCATACCAGCCGAAATCGAGGCCCCCAGCCTCAGAAGGGAGCACGCTCCCAACAACGCAGAAATTAACGATGAAATGAGGCTAGATCAGCTCGACCACGCCAACGAACGACGCGAACAAGCTTCAATACAAATTGCTAACTACCAAAATTCAGTAGCTAAATATTACAATTCCAAAGTGAAGCACCGCAAGTTTGTCACCGGGGAGCTGGTCCTCAGAAAGGTTTTCCAGAATACAGCCGAACTCAACGCCGGTAAGTTGGGGGCTAACTGGGAAGGACCCTGTATCGTTACCGAAGTAGTAAAACCAGGTTTATATAAGCTAGCTACCCCGGACGGATCAAGGGTCCTCCGCAGCTGGAATGCTATGCACCTCAGAAAATACGTAATGGCTTGATCCCCAAAGAATGGGGTATGTAGGCAGTTAACCAAATATACGACGGTCGAACACAGCCCCAATAAAACAAACCACCATACATCCCCCAACTTCAATCAAAATCCATAGTTGAAGAATAATTAATTATTCTCTATATCAGAAATATCAAGCAACAAATAATTTATCTCTTTCTTAAAACATAAGTTACCCATAAAAAATCTAATTCACCTGTTCGGGCAACGCTGTTCTTTCACAAATCACGTATTTTCTCGGGTATCATATCCTCTCCTCGCAAGTCGCATACTTGCCCGGGTACCATACCCTCTCATCGCAAGTCACATACTTGCTCGGGTACCGTACCCATTCTCTACAAGTAACATACTTGTTCGGGTACCATACCCTCTCATCGCAAGTAACACACTTGCTCGGGTACCACACCCCCTCGCTCATTATTCTTGTCCGAATACCGTTTCTTTTTTTTAGATAACATACCAGCTCGGACAACGAATCTGGCATCTAAGGGTTTTTAACTCGAACCAATAAACCCTCAACAGAAACGTTCGAAGAGCCATATCCGACTACCGTGCTCGGGAAACGTTCAAGGTACCAATTTGAACTATCTCTCACCATGTCCACTTAATTTTCTATCCTACAGCTTATAAATTTAATCTTCTATTTTCTGTCGTTCGAATTTTATTTTCTTTTTATCTCTTACAATCAACTTAATTCCCTCTTTCAGTTAACCATAAACCCAAATTTCCTTTAGTAAGATATTTTCCAATATTTCTCGCAAACAATATCGAATAACCTCGTGTAAGTCAAAAATATATTTATATATAGATGTAATGAATTCTAAGAAAAAATAGCAGCAGCATATCAAGGAACATAATTTCTACATGGGAATTTAGTAGCAGGAAGTAAGTAAATAGCAAAGTATAAAAAGAAAATAGTGATGCATAGAAATGAAAGCCCTAACCACGGGCAGAGTATAAACGAACAGAATAAAAAAGAAATTACAAAAAAAAGGTTCAAGTCCCACGACCTTCCCAAAATAGAAGCCCTAACCACGGGAAGAAAACATGTTCGAAACTTATTTAAAACAAAACACTAGACAAAAAAAAATGCTAGTTAGCCTCAAGCGGCTTCGGTAGTGTCTTCCTGCGGGATCGGGTTGGATGGGTTCGGCTCGGACGGGTTCGGCTCGGATGACATCGGCTCGGTCGGGAGAAGCAGATTGGGCTCGACTTGGTTGGGCTCGGCTGAATCCGGAGCAGGATTGGAAGAAGTCGCCCCAGGCTCCGCAAGGATCGGCTCCGCGAGGTCAGAAGGATCTACCTGGGTCCCCCGATCTGCATCATCATCATTCTCGGTCAATTCAAGATCTAAGGAGAGGATCGGCGAATCCACTACAGGCACCGGCTTCGCGGCCAGGAAATCCTCATACTCAAACTTGTCTTCCTTGAGGATCTCCAATTCACCCTCCAGATCGGTTAGCTTCCCCTCAAGGATTTCACCTACGAGGGCTACATTACCTTGTACTTGGTGCAGGAGTTTGGTCTTGTAGGCCACCTCTTGGCGACGAGCAATCACAACATTCCTCTGCTGGACCCGCTTTCTATACTAGCGACGGGTGTCCTTGGCCGCTGCCTTCGCAGTAGCAATATCATCGAGAGCTTTCTCTAGCGCCTCCTGCACATAGTCAAGCTCGACCTTCACCAAAATGAGCTCGTCGCTCACCGACCTGAGATCCCTCTCTGCCCGGCCCAACTTGGCATCGGAAGCAGTAAGCATCCCGATTACCTTGTTCTCGTTCGCCTGGGACTCGGAGACCAAGACGGAGGCGTTAGAGAGTTTCTCCCGGATATCCACTTCATTGATCTCCAGAGCCTTGACCTTGCTCTCTCGAGCGGCAAGCAAGCACTCGACGACCTCCTTATTCCTTGCAGCCAGCTGCCCGGAGTTTTCTTCGAGCTCGGAATTCACCCGAGCAAGATCCTCCTTCTTCTCGGCCAATTCAGCCTTGGCCTCTTCCCTCTCAGCCACCGCTAGCCTCGCCTTCAACTCCTTGATCGAGGCCTCATACCTCAAGACCATGTCATTGGCAGAAGCACCGAGCTGTCAACAAAAGAAAAAAGGAACATCCTCAGAAAATTTTCAAGGAAAATTATATAAAAAAAATGAAATAACAAAGTGAAGCCTTGCACCCCACTCACCTTGGAATACAACGCCGCAAAGGCGTTGTATGCCCGAGGCTGAGTAACCTTGGCATTTTTCACGACTGAGACGCCCCCGCTGGTCATCTGCTTAAGCAAATTCCCAGCTATCCGGGGCGCATCGTAGAGTCCTTTCTCACCGTACCAAGACACCTTGGCCGCTCTCGAAGGCTCGGGCTGAGGCATCGACCCCCCAGCAGCAGGGGCAACTTCGGGCTGCTCCGGCAAATCACCGACCAAAGGCCTATCCCGACCAGCAGTTTTCTTCTAAACAATCTTACGCTTCGAAGAACTCTGATTCCTGGTCGGCGGATTAACGCCTGTACGTCGCGACACCCCAGAAGATGGCCGAACACCCGTCGGCAGTGGCTCCCTCCTAGACCTTTGGGAAGGCTTGTCCCCCTTCGGCTTCTTGCGAGCCGCTTCTTCCTCCGAAGATCGAGCCCGATTAACCGGAGAACTCGATACAAATGGAGCCAAACCATACAAAGTCATAGGCGCCGGGGTCCCCACTGTCGGCAGGATAGGTTCCTCGTCGGAGATCTTGACGAACTGCCACTCAGCCACGCCCCGGGCAGCCTCCTGATCGCCCGCGGAGAGCGTGGTCCCCGGAACTGTCGACAACCTCCGGATTTGGAACTGCTTCCTGTGCCTCTGCGAGCAGAACATGATCCGCCCCCTGAGTCGCCCCCTCATCGAGGATAGTCCTGGCCGTTTCAGAGGCCCTCTTCTTCCCTTTAGTCGGATCAACCCGACCAGAAGTCTCCTCGGAGTCTTGAACTCCCTTGCCCTTCTCCTGGGCTTTCTTCTTCTCGGCAGCCTTGGCGGCTGCCCGTTGAGCCCAGACCTCCCGATAATTTAGCTCCATCGTATCTGCACAAAAACTTCCTTAGCAAAACTTCTGACCAAAATCTGAAACGAATTCGAAACACTTACCGCCCTCGTCGCTTTCCGACTGCAACAAACGTGTATGGTAAGGCACGAAAGTGTTCTGGGAACCAGGCATCCACAACTTAGCCTCAAAGAATCTCTCCTCGGAAAACTCCGTCCAATGTACGCCCCTACCCGGGAAGAGAACCTCGTTCTTAGCTCTCCACACAACCCCAAGAGGAATTGACTCAGAAATCTAAAATTACGAAAAAACAAGAGTTCAAGCCTCAAAACCCAGATCTTCAAACAAAATCTCAAGAACCCAGAAAAGCACAGAAACAAGACCCACAAAACCTAAGCTTGTTTCTCCTATTCGAAAAAAAAGAACAGAACCTAAATCAGAATAGGGCTGAGGAAAACCTGGAAACCTACAAGCGAAGCTCGAAGATGTTGCAGACTCAACAATGGCAAGAGAGACTCTATTCTTTCTTCTCGAATGCGAAAATGAAGAAGGAAAGAAGACGAGAGTTTAAATAGAGAGAAGAGAAGGGTAGTTACCTGAATGTGAAGAGACGTCCCGGGCAGAGTGAAGACTTGATTGATTGGACCTTCGATTGATAGCACTCGAGTGCATTTATACTCGAAGATCGACCCGCATCGCATGGCTAGGGTTCCCTCGAATCTCGCCCCTAATCTCATCCAACGATCGAGATTAAGCTCCTGGTCGGGAAACGTCAGCAGAAGTCAAAGCTGACAAGGTCAGCAGAAGTCGAAGAGGTTGCGACCTTCTTCGAATTTGAAATGTTTTCAGCTCGATCCCTGAAGAATGCGATATTATCATAAAAATAGTTCTGATGTCCCCCAATTAATCTGATTTTGCGGCAAAAGTCATGAAAGTTTCCGATTTTGCAAATTTAATTAATTTTTGTCACAAATTTTTACATGATTATATCAACTTTAATATTATAAATAATACTTCGTATTTTTTATAGTAGGGGGCTGACTGTTGATGTGCAAATTTGTTCCATAAATTGGAATTGTGAGGTCATTGATCAAATTTAAAGATTAAATTGTTTGAACTAAGTTTTGAATATATTAAATATTCAAACGAAATTGGGCCTGTGGAATGCAAAGCCCAAAAGCCCACTGGTCACTTGATCATGTTCGGGCCCGAGCAGAATTAAAAGCCCAAAAAGGCAAAATACTCGCCCGAGCAGAATAAGCTCGAAAGAAGTCCGAACAGAGTTTCAAAGGAAGAATTCGAACATAACTCAAAATCTCACTTCAAACACTTGGTTAAAACCAACACCCAAGCCCTTCCCGGACTGATTGTCTCAAAAGGGATTTGAGCAGAAGTCAAATAAAATCCCTCGAGCAGAAAAGAGCCATCCATTTAAGCACGAGCAGACCTGGTCAGCCACTTCAATTCAAACCTTAGAAGACCGACCAGAAAAACCGCCACGACCTGAATTCAAACCCCACGACGACCAGTCAAGGTCCACTACCATGACAATCTCGCAATACGTGGCCCACGTGTCAGCTCGGCAGCAAGTCAAGCTCCGAACTTGAAGCCATTACAACCGACCACCTCCAACGGGCAGAAGCAGACGTCTATAAAAGCAAGAAGGCAGCCCTTCTACACGCACGCAAGCATCAACATTTGAGAGAAAAGAGTCTTGAGAGTTCATATCTTCAGAGTGTTTTTCTTTCGTTTTCGATCGATCAGGAATTGGCTTGTGGTTCCGATTGATCAATCTTTCTAAAGCAATAAACGTACAGAGGACGTAGTCAACTACCGCATTAAGACGAACCTCTCTAAAAAACTCCGGTGTTTTATTTGTTTCTTCGCTCTCCAATCTCGTGTGTTATCGTTGATAGTATTGACAACGCGGAGGTCAGGATCCATAAAAATCTTAGCACATTCAAATCGAAATCCCATTCGCAATATCCTCGACCATTGGCGTGCAAAACCACGTCAACAGTAGTAAGGATGGCTTGATCATAGACATGGGCATCACACAACTCTCTTTAGAGTCATGATGATTCCCTTGGTTGTCAGTTGTGGGAAGTGAGAGGTACCCGTGCGCAACTTATGAATCGAAACCATATGTGGGTTGCTCATAATATTACTGACTGAGTCAAGGATGAAAATTCAATGAGGAGCATTATAGTAAAAATCGCCAGCTCATGTGTGGTCATCAAGCGAAAGGAAAATAACCCGAATTTGATTGAATCAATGGACACCATGCTGTTATAAGGGAATAATATATACCGTTGGTGTGCTGTCGTATGCAACCCAAATTACTATTTAAAACCGTAACCTGCAAAACTTATGTAGTAGTGTAAGTACGGGTCGATCCCACGAAGAGTTTTCTAATAACGTTGCAAAAATAATAAAAGTTAAGTAAAAAGGGGGATTTTTGGTTTGAAAGAATAAGTAAATAAAAAGAGAGAAAAATTGTGAGAAAATAATATGAGAACCGATTGGCATGAGTAACTTCCACTAATGATTCAATTCATCTGGTCATCGACATAAATTTGTTCTTCAACCTACAGAATATCTTACCGATTGACGTATTCCTTAAGATTATTTAATTCAATTTAAACGCAATAAAATCAAACCTAACTCAGAGATAATCCAATCAAACGTAACTGAATTTAAAATCTAAGAAGCATTAATATTTAGAACACTTCAATAAAACTGAACAATAAAACACTGCAGTAATATTTAATTCAGCCGATCTCCTTTATCTGTTTCGCTATTTCACTAACCGCGTAGCAAACTAACCAAACGTGCGTTCAACAATCAAAAGACAAGTACGACGAGTCAATTAATTAACGGTATATAAACTTCAAAAATACAGTCGATGTACTTATAAGAAATCTATAATAATATCACGCTAACGATTAATACACAATCACCGATCACAATGAAACAATTGATAAATTAACGTAATTCGACAATTGAAATTGATATAAATCGGAGAAGAGATATCGTTGATAACATAATATTATTCTAGATAACGAGATCGATATTCACGGATTGATAATTGAACAAAATAATGCCTCACAGATTTATTGAATCATAGTATCGGAAACTCAAACCAATTACAGACTTAGCCGATCACGTTCATCATTTCACCGAGAGAGGGAATAATAAAACCAGAAAGCATGAAGAGCAGCTCCTCGGGCAGCTCTCTGAATAATATGAGGGGTATTTATATGAATCTCTCCCTAGCCCTAATTCGACATGATTTTCGTCCTTAAAAATCAAACCTAACTCAGAGATAATCCAATCAAACGTAACTGAATTTAAAATCTAAGCAGCATTAATATTTAGAACACTTCAATAAAACTGAACAATAAAACACTGCGGTAATATTTAATTCAGCCGATCTCCTTTATCTGTTTCGCTATTTCACTAACCGCGTAGCAAACTAACCAAACGTGCGTTCAACAATCAAAAGACAAGTACGACGAGTCAATTAATTAACGGTATATAAACTTCAAAAATACAGTCGATGTACTTATAAGAAATCTATAATAATATCACGCTAACGATTAATACACAATCACCGATCACAATGAAACAATTGATAAATTAACGTAATTCGACAATTGAAATTGATATAAATCGGAGAAGAGATATCGTTGATAACATAATATTATTCTAGATAACGAGATCGATATTCACGGATTGATAATTGAACAAAATAATGCCTCACAGATTTATTGAATCATAGTATCGGAAACTCAAACCAATTACAGACTTAGCCGATCACGTTCATCGTTTCACCGAGAGAGGGAATAATAAAACCAGAAAGCATGAAGAGCAGCTCCTCGGGAAGCTCTCTTTCTCCTCCCGAATGACGACCCTTTTCTGAATAATATGAGGGGTATTTATATGAATCTCTCCCTAGCCCTAATTCGACATGATTTTCGTCCTTAAAAATCTCAACAGAAACTTCCCAAAATACCGTTCAAATCTGAGTCCTTCGTTCCTTTTCCTGGGCTTTGCTCGTTCAGCCGGCCCATCACGAATCAATAACATCTCGGCCCATTGATGTACTGCAGCAGCTACAACGGCCTTCACGAGCACCGGTGATGAATCTCGAGCGACGGATGGTGCTTTCACAACAAACGACGACTGCTACGAGGCTCTGGAATCAGTGGCGATGACGGACCTTCGAAGAGCAGCAACGGCGAGTTATTTCCGAGCACAAGGGGACTTCGAGCTTGGGCACTTTCTCTCCTCTCTCTTCGTTCGTCGTTCGTCATTTTCCTCTCTTATTTTGAATCTGATACATGCTTTTCGTCTTTTTGTGGGGCTGGTGAGTGTGCAAATGAAGCAGCACGTGGGAGATTATGAGCTAGTCTCAAAGTTTGTTCTTTTTGCAACTTTGGTCCTTGGAATTGTATACTTTCTATTTTTACAATACAGTCCTTTGCAATCTGGCCCTTGCTGTTGATTTATTTTCACATTCGCCCTGCACACATAAACACCACATAATAGCTCCATTCTAATAAATAAATCAAAGTAATATATCAAGAAATATCCTTTATTTATTAGAATAATTAGGCCCTATCAATCGTATCACTAAAGAGTGCAGCCTCGGGTCTACAGTGGAATCACTTCGAGGTTTGACGAACAACTAGCAGTTCGTTGGAGCTTAAGTGATACGGGTCCATGGTCCCCAGTATAGCTCCGTAACGGATGATACGTACGCGATTAAAATACATTTTGGATAATGTTTAATCATTTGGCTCAACTTATAAAACTGACAAGTCTGATTCAGACGTCAAATAGTTTTATCATCAGCGTGGCAAAAGTATCATATTTTGGTACACGGAATTAACCGATAAAAAGAAAGTTAGAATTTAGATTTTCTAACAGCATCATTTTGTTGTAAATTAAGTTCTAAGCAACTTTGCTTTTTGAACCAAGTCATTCAGACTTACGGTTTGTGATTTATAGATTTTCTATGTTTATGACTCGGTTCGATAAACTATGAAATTAAATCACATGTCACGAATTTAAATGATGGTGTGGCACCATGAAATTGAATGTGTGATATTTAGATCAGGTTTATTAATATAATTTAATTATTTGTATTTAATTATTTGTATTGAACAAAATGGGCATTTTGTTAATTAACCCATATCTAATTAATAATTAATTAATAATTAAAATATTTATATTAATAAATAAAAATATATATTTATATAATGTTACATGTGTAAATTCGAATTAGGGTTTGGAAAATACTGTAAAGCCTATATATATATCATATTATATATATATCAAATAAAAGAAAATCAATAAAGAAAAAGAAAAAAAAAGAGATAAGGATAAAAGAAGGCATCATCAGCCACCTCTTTCTCTCTCTCCTCTCTCTCGAACATCTTTCACTCTCTCTCTGTATATTTTCGTACCATTTTCTCTCTCTTTGGGTAATCAAAGTGTTTAGGCCTCTGTGGGTCAGATTGTGATGTTTAATTTTTTAATTAATGGAATTGAGTTAGGAAAATATATGAAATCTTATGATTAAGCTTTGAATGTAATAATTGGACTAATGACGGTTCGGCGATCGAGATTTGATAATAGTTATCCCTGCTAAGCACTTTTTGTGCTCACCCCTTTATTTTTCCCTCCGCCTCAGGTGGTGTACAGTGTCAGCTCTCGGACGAGGATTAGCAAGTGCTGTTGTTTGGATGCTCGTCTCCAGTTTGGATCGTTGGACTCTCTTAGGTGAATATTAGTTTATGTGGTCGACTTTGTATTAAAGTTATAACAAAATGTAGCGATGGATTATATAATGATGGTGATGTCGTATTTTGATTTTTACAGTGGTGTTGTATAAATAACTGCGGATTTTCAGTGTTTTGATGACGTGTCTAAGTCCTATAGGCAACTTTGGTTGTGTTGTATAATTTTGACTTTGAATAGTCAAATGTTGTCGTTTTATGTGACATGGACGTTGAATAGTCCAAGTTTTTCAAATTTATGATTACGTGGATTTTGACCGGTCAATTTTTTTTAGTGGTCATTTTTATTTTATTTTTCTTATTTCTTCTAACCCCCATTTAGGGGCGTTACAAATACAAACCCTAGCTAAATTCGAATATGAGGATTGGAGAATTTATATTTGCGGCATAAGTACCTATTGTTTTGGTATTTTGGCAAAACCCTAAAATTAATTTAATCCATTGGATCGGTTATGATTTAATATCAACTGTTGGATTGAGATAATTGATTTAAACCCTAAATGTAATTCGAAATTGAAACTTGGTGATCAAGTTTAGGTATTTCGAATTTGCTTAATTAATTGTGTTCGTTGGATCGGTTTTGAGATTTAATCTTTACCGTCAGATTAGAAATTAATTAATATTATATATATGATAATATAATTCGAATATAAATGTGGATAAGAGTTTGAATTAGGGTTTTCTAAAACCCTAGGGCATTTGACTTTATCCCTAATTGATTTGATCCATTGGATTGGTTAAGATTTATTTTTAACCATTGGATCTAGATAATCATAAACAAATTCGAATTTTAATATGTATATATATGAAATTCGAATTTCATTAATATGATGATAAGATTAAATATTTTGATATTATCATGTATTATTATTTAATTAAATCCCTAATTAATTATATCCATTGGATTTAGATGAGATTGAATCTGGACCATTGGATTGAAATAATTAATCATATTTAATTTAATAAATTTGAATAAAGGGAGGAAAAATCTCCAAATCGGTTACAGCTTGAGCCTATAAATAGGAGGATCATTCTACACATTTTCACACCTTCCCCAGAGCAAAAGCTTGAGCTCTCCCTCTCTCTCTAGGGTCTGCGAGTTTTCTGCTTCTGATCTCTCTTCTGGTTCGGCTTAGGAGATATTTTCTCCGGTAGCTTTAAAAGAACCGTCAGTTAAATTTTGCGACAGAGTCCTGCCGGCGAAGCCCACGCTTCGGTACGAGGAATCCAGGAGAATATCCCGGAAGATCACGGGAATTTCCCTCAGCACCGGCGGAGCCCTGCCGAAGTCAGAACGCGCAGCCGGAATCGTCAACTAAGGTACGGCCTTATGCATGATGTCAATAAATGCAACCATTTAATGATTTCTATTTATTTCCTATTCGACTAGATTATTAATAATGATTATGAAAATATTAAATTCGAACTATTTATCAGATCTTAACGAAATGGTTATTACCTGATATCTGTGTCGTCGGTCTGGTAACAAGATTTCCGCTTTAAAATGAATTTTAAAATGTTACCGGGACGCCTCAGAGGCTATTATCGTGGTAAGGAAGTCGTACTGATACCACCGATTTCCAACACTCTTTCAATCTCTCATTTTCACTAAGACAACTGATCATACCTTAATTTATCTCAGTATCTAGAACACTTTGTTGGAAATCACGTCTCGGATTCCGTATAATTATCTCGATTTATACCTCCGAACCGTCCGGGTAACATTTAAAAATTATTTTAAAGCGGAAAAACTTGTTATCCGTATAACGGTCCAAATATCGGATAATAACCATATCCCAAGATCTAATAAATATTATGCAATTTAATATTCACAACTCATTATTAATAAACTAGTCATAATAGGAAATAAATAGAAAGCAGTAAATGTTTGCATTTATTAACCCAATGCATAAGGCCGTACCACGTTTGACGATTTCCGGCTGCGCGCTCTGAATCGGGCAGGGCTCCGCCGGTGCTGAGGGAATCTCCCGTGATCTTCCGGGATATTCTCCTGGAATCCTCGTACCGAAGCGTGGGCTTCGCCGGCAGGACTCCGTCGCAAAACTTTAACTGATGGTTCTTTTTATGCTTCCGGAGAAATAGTCTCCTAAGCCGAACCAGAAGAAAGAGATCAGAGAGAAAATTCGCAGACCCTGAGGAAGAGGGAGAGTTCGAATTTTTCTTTGGGGAAAGGTGTGAAAAATGTGTAGAATGAGCCTCCTATTTATAGGCTCAAAACTGTAACCAAATTGGAGATATTCCCTCCCTAAATTCGAATTTCATTAATTAAATATAGTTAATTATCTTAATCCAATGGTCCAGATTTAATCTCATCTAAATCCAATGGATATAATTAATTAGGGATTTAATTAAATAAGAAAGATTTAGATAAATCAAAATCCAATCTTATCTTCTTATCATCATAAAATTTGAATTATAATATATATATATATATATATATATATATATATATATATATATATAAAATTCGAATCATTTTTATCTAGATCCAACGGTTGAGATGATTCTTAAAACCGATCTAATGGATCAAATAAGTTTAGGATAAAAAGATTTATTAAAAACATTTTTTTTTTGAATTTATCCTTAAACATAATTCGAATATATATAGATATATATATAATTAATCAATTTTCAATCCGACGGTAAAGATTAAATCTTAGACCGATTGTAAAACCCAATATATATATAATATATATATTAAAAAAAAAAAAGAGTTGTCAGGGAAAGGTTCGAATAATAAACCATTGCCCCTCCTTTTTTTTTCTTTCCTCATCTTCCCGTAGCTCCCTTTCTCTCTCTCTCTATTTATTTCTTTCTCCCATCAAAGATTCAAAGCTCCATAGCTCGGTCACCGGAGCTCCGATCGGAGCGTGGTTGGTGGCGCCGGAAAGCTCTCGAGAAGAAGAGTCTACTGCTAGGCGGAAGTTGACCGGAGGTGGTGGAGTTTGACCGGAATAGTTGCCGGAAGGTTCGGTTTTTAGCTCTTGATCTTTTTCGTTTGGGTTTGAATTTGAGAAAACTAACACCGGAACGGGGTTCACGAAGGTTAGTAGAGTTTGTTGGAGTTGCCACCTCGCCGTCGCTGTCGCCGGTCGCCGCCGTCGGCCGCCGTCGTCATTTTCCGATCTCAAAATTTATTGAGGGGTTTTGAAGCCCTCGTCGAGGAGATCGAAAGCCCTCGATCGGAATCGTCATCGGACTCTCGGTAAGCTCGAATTTCCTTATCCTAGTTACTGATTTTGATGATGAAATTAGGTGTGTTCTGGGCCTTGATTGGTGAAATTGACCTCGCCATTGTGTTTAGAATAGTCGAATTAGGCTAGGAGAGGTATTACATTGTCAAATTGATGCCCGTTTTGTTGCCTCGTTTTGCGTGCCCGACGGGAATTCGGCCCGGGTTAATTTTTAGTGTATCAGGTTTTCAAATGACAATTTGAATTCCAATCTTAGTAGTATTTGACTTATGAATGGTATCGGTGTTATAGCTGGCACGGATAGTCGTCCCGTGGTCGCCTCGAAGAATGTACTACCTGAACCACCCGTTTTGACTAATTCAACAGATCCCGAAGTCTCTAGTCATCAATCTTAGGGCCAAGACGAACCCACATCTTCGACTAGCTAGTCGATCGGTCAAAGTTTCCACGGATTGAGGTAGGGGTTATTACCTTTTCTCGCAATCTAAAATGAACGTAGAAACCCACGCTTTAATGAAGATTGAACCGGATAGGTTAATATGGGATTTAATGAAATGATTTGATAATTAATAAAATTAATGTTGTATAGTCGTCGCTTGATAGCGAGGCTGGATACCAGGTATGGTTGCATCGGATTGATGCTTGTTATATTTCATGTTTATGGTTACGTCGGGATGACGTATATTGAGGTTGGTATCCGCTTCGGGCGGATGATGATTATTATGATATGGTACCCGCTTCGGGCGGATGAGCTGCTGACGAGCAGCTGGCTACTGCGCAGTAGGCCGGACATGGACATGGATATGGATATGATTGGACCCAAAAGTCAAATTTCGACCCATGGCGAACTGGCCGTCTTTGGTGGTGATTAGGATCCCGAGTCGAGGGCGAGTTACGGTTAGGGACTTCCAGTCCACCTGTGCTCGTGCCTTGAGGACTCGATGGGATATAGTGGAGTAAAGGCGCGAGCTGACTCGGCATGGACCACCGAAATGATTTGACTTTTGTGGAGTATATATATTTATTTATTTTATGAAAATGATGATTAAATGGTTTATGATGGTGTTTAATTTATTTATTGAAATTTCACTAATAAAGGTTCGGTAAAGAGAATTGGTAATAGATTCCCTACTGAGCATGTGGTGCTCACCCCTTCCATATACATTTTTTTTCCTTCCAGTTACAGGTGGTGATCAGTATCAGACTCCGGACGAGGAGTAGTTTGAGTTAGGAGGTCGACGTGTTGATTAGCTTAGCCGTACCTCTAGTGTTCGTCGAGGTGAATCTCGCTTTTTGGGATGATCTTTTATTCAGACTTGTAATGGATTAAATTAAGGATATTTGTGATGGTGATACTTTGTATTTGTCGTTTTATGGTGTTGTATAAACTGTGGTCGTTGATGTTGTATTGTCGTTTTAAGTCTCATGGGCAAAAGTTATGTGTTTGTTGGCTTGGACGTTGAATATTCAACGGTATTGTTTAAATGATGATGTGTCATTGACCGGTCCAAGTTTGAAAAGTCGTTGTTTTTGTCTTATTCTTCTAACCCCCACTTAGGGGCGTTACAGTTTGGTATCAGAGCCTAGGTTACGGCACCTAGGGTACAACACCATAAAGTTCTTTATTGTCTTTATGTGTTTTTATCGTGTTTTGCTTTGTATCACCATCCATAATCCTGATATTTAATCTTTTTACAGTTGATCAACTTGGTTCAGATTTCCCAAAATACCCTAAATCTGCGTCCCCCGTTAGATCTTGAAGAATCTGCATTGTATTCTATGTTCCGTAATACGTGATAAAATCTCTTAGTTCTGCAGTTGAAATAATGAAATCTTTTAAGGAGATCTTGTTCCAAAATCCTCTATAGTTTGATGAATTTCCTGATGCTGCTACAATTGAAATGTGAATGGCATTAATGAAGAAAAATTTGAGGTGCTTGAAAATTATGATGTCGTAGTTAGCCCTGAAGCTAGAATGGTAAGTTTTGGGTAATGATTTCATGCGCAATGGGTTTGCGAGAACTTTACGCCAAATCGTTACTCTAACTTCTCAGAACTGATTGTTTCAGCCAAAAACCTCGAGACATGTATTATTTCTTCATCGTTGTGCGTTGATAAAACAAATTGCCAAAAGCTTTAATGATCTGCAAGTCTTGTAAGCTAGTCATTGAGGGAAGTAAATTCTCATTTGACGTAATCGTTCTCCGTATGATCGAGTTTGATGTATTATTGGAATTCAGTTTATTAGAAAAGTACCGTGGTGTAGTAGACTGCTACAAAATACATGGGACCCTTAGAAGAAAAGAAAATGAGCATGTTAATATGGCCTCATAATTTTATCTTGAAGTCTCTCCTTGGAGGAAATATGTATTTTGAAGGGTTGGGAGTTAATTGTGTCATCAAAAGTGTGAGGCAAAGTGCAATCAACCCGCACATCCCCATAGTACAAGATCTTGAAGATGTGTTTTCCTCGGAGCTTTTAGGATTTCCTCCAGATTGTGGATTGGGTTTGACATTGACCTAGTTCCTGGGAGTTTTCCGATTTCTATGGCTCATTACCGTATGGCTCCAGCAGAATTGACAGAATTGAAGAAGCAATTAGACGACTTGTTGAGTAAAAGGTTTATCTGGCAGAGTACATCACCGTGGGGAGCGTCGGTGTTATTCGCTAAGAAAACTGATGGTAGTTTACGCTTTTGTGTGGACTATAGACAACTCAACAAGATAACGATTAAGAATAAATGCCCTTTATCGCGCATTGATGATTTGTTCGACTAATTGGGAGGATGCAAATACTTCTCAAAAATAGATTTGCGGTCGGGTTACCACCAATTGAAGATTCGAGATAGCGACATTCCGAAGACATCGTTTCGTACACGATATGGTCACTTTGAGTTCACGGTTATGCCTTTTGGTTTAACGAACGCTCCAGCGGCGTTTATGGACTTGATGACTAGAATTTCCCGACCATACTTGGATCGATTCGTTGTTGTTTTCATTGACGACATACTTATCTATTCAAGAACCCTAGAAGAACACGCAGAAAATTTGCGAATAGTTTTGTCAGACTTTACGGGACCATCGTCTCTATGTAAAGAAAGAAAAATGTGAATTATGGATGACAAAAGTGATGTTCTTAGACCAAGTGATCTCGCAAGAAGGTGTTGCCGTATATTTGTCAAAGAACGAAGCTATCTTAAACTGGAAGCAACCAAGAAATGTGGCAGAAGTCCGGAGCTTCCTAGGGCTTGCGAGCTATTATAGTAAGTTCGCGGAGAATTTTTCAAAGATTGTTGCACCGCTAAACAAGCTCACCAGAAAAGATGTTCAGTTCAGTTGGGATGATAGATGTGAAGAGTCTTTTTCAGAGTTGAAACGACGATCGACGAGTGCTCCTGTCCTTGTTGTTCCCAATGTAGATGAAGTGTTTACAGTGTATACTGATGCATCTCGAAGTGGACTAGGCTGTGTGCTCATGCAACAAGGGAGGGTGATGGCATATGGTTCTAGGCAGTTAAAGCCGCATGAACAAAACTATCCTACCCACGACTTGGAGCTATCAACAGTGATATTTGCACTCAAAATCTGGCGTTGTCATCTTTACGGCTCAAGATTTGAGATATTCACCGATCATCAAAGTCTCAAGTATTTGTTCACGCAGAGAGACTTGAATCTACGACAACGAAGATGGGTGGAGTATATGGAAGATTATGAATTTAGTCTACATTATCACCCAGGAAAAGCAAATGTGGTGGCCGATGCATTGAGTCGGAAGAACCATGGTTTGGTTGCTTCTCTGAACTTAGAGCCATGGAAGAGATCAGTTACCATTGGCGATTACAACTTAGAATTTCATAGCGACGGGTATAAAGCATGTGCGTATAACGTCATAGCCGTTCCATCAATGGTACTCCAAGTTAGACAAAGTCAGTGGAGCGATGAAACGTTACAAGAGGTATGGAATCGATTACAAGCTGGAGAACAACTTGAAGGATGGAATGTGGGAGTCGATGGATTTTTATTGTACAAAGGAAGGCTTGCGGTAGCTAATGATACTACGTTACGAAGCGCCATCTTACATGAAGCTCATCGTTCCAAGTTTGCTATTCACCCAGGGAGTACGAAGATGTACCAGGATCTGAAGAGGCAATATTATTGGTACGGAATGAAGTCGGATGTGGCGATGTTCGTGAACAAATGTCCAGTTTGCCAAATGGTCAAAGCAGAGCATCAAAGACCTGGCGGGGAGCTTAGACCACTTGAAATACCTGAGTGGAAATGGGACTGCATCACAATGGA
The DNA here is from genome assembly GCA_954871525.1 of Parietaria judaica. NCBI lineage: Eukaryota > Viridiplantae > Streptophyta > Magnoliopsida > Rosales > Urticaceae > Parietaria > Parietaria judaica. The sequence continues at coordinate 1,200,869 of OX940865.1, read as the reverse complement.
CTTCGTTTCGGGACTTCCTCGGTCTCGGGGCGGACACGATGCGGTGTGGGTGATCGTTGATAGATTGACAAAGTCAGCCAACTTTATCCCCATTCGGACAGATTACAAAGTTCCGAAACTTTGTAAACTATATGTGGAAAAGATAGTAAAGCTTCATGAGGTCCCTGTTTCAATAGTTTCGGACTGAGACGCTCGTTTCACCTCCAAGTTTTGGAGAGGATTACAGAAAGAGATAGGAACTGAATTGAGTTTGAGCACAGCTTTTCATCCTCAGACTGATGGACAATCAGAGCGAGTGATTCAGATCTTAGAAGACATGCTACGGGCGTGTGCCTTAGATTTTGGAGGAAAATGGAAGGAGCAACTACCATTCGTGGAGTTCGCTTACAACAATAGCTTCCAGGCTAGTATCGGTATGGCACCGTATGAGGCCTTGTATAGTCGACCTTGTCGTTCACCTCTTTGTTGGGCCGAGTATGAAAATCGTTTTACTCTCGGTCCTTCCTACCTCAGAGATACAACAGAAACGATTAAGCTTATTCAGGAAAGACTCAAGACTGCTCAAAGTCGCCAGAAGAGTTATGCGGATCGAAGACGAAGGCCACTGGAATTCATGGTTGGCAACAATGTGTTCCTGAAAGTGACGCCCATGCGTGGTGTTTCCCGTTTGGGAATAAAAGGAAAGTTGGCTCCGCGATACACAGGTCTGTTCGAGATAGTTGAAAGAGTCGGACCACTCGCATACATGCTTGATTTACCTCCGCAATTATCTCATGTTCACAATGTGTTTCATGTGTCGATGTTGAGAAAATATGAACCCGATCTTCAACAAATCATTGAGTGGACAGAGATACCTATTCAAGAAAATGCGACGTACGCGGAACACCCACTTCATATTATCGACCGTGAAGTCAAAGTCCTTCGTCGACGAGAAATTCCTCTACTTAAAGTGGTATGGAAAAACCACGACCCTAGAGAGGCAACATGGGAGTTAGAGTCGGAGATGAAGGAGAAGTACCCCTTTTTGTTCGGGGGTAGTTTCGTTTAAATTTCGAGGACGAAATTTTTAAAGGGGTGGAGTATTGTAAAACCCAATATATATAATATATATATTAAAAAAAAAAAGAGTTGTCAGGGAAAGGTTCGAATAATAAACCATTGCCCCTCCTTTTTTTTCTTTCCTCATCTTTCCGTAGCTCCCTTTCTCTCTCTCTCTATTTATTTCTTTCTCCCATCAAAGATTCAAAGCTCCATAGCTCGGTCACCGGAGCTCCGATCGGAGCGTGGTTGGTGGCGCCGGAAAGCTCTCGAGAAGACGAGTCTACTGCTAGGCGGAAGTTGACCGGAGGTGGTGGAGTTTGACCGGAATAGTTGCCGGAAGGTTCGGTTTTTAGCTCTAGATCTTTTTCGTTTGGGTTTGAATTTGAGAAAACTAACACCGGAACCGGGTTCACGAAGGTTAGTAGAGTTTGTTGGAGTTGCCACCTCGCCGTCGCTGTCGCCGGTCGCCGCCGTCGGCCGCCGTCGTCATTTTCCGATCTCAAAATTTATTGAGGGGTTTTGAAGCCCTCGTCGAGGAGATCGAAAGCCCTCGATCGGAATCGTCATCGGACTCTCGGTAAGCTCGAATTTCCTTATCCTAGTTACTGATTTTGATGATGAAATTAGGTGTGTTCTGGGCCTTGATTGGTGAAATTGACCTCGCCATTGTGTTTAGAATAGTCGAATTAGGCTAGGAGAGGTATTACATTGTCGAATCGATGCCCGTTTTGTTGCCTCGTTTTGCGTGCCCGACGGGAATTCGGCCCGGGTTAATTTTTAGTGTATCAGGTTTTCAAATGACAATTTGAATTCCAATCTTAGTAGTATTTGACTTATGAATGGTATCGGTGTTATAGCTGGCACGGATAGTCGTCCCGTGGTCGCCTCGAAGACTGTACTACCTGAACCACCCGTTTTGACTAATTCAACAGATCCCGAAGTCTCTAGTCATCAATCTCAGGGCCAAGACGAACCCACATCTTCGACTAGCTAGTCGATCGGTCAAAGTTTCCACGGATTGAGGTAGGGGCTATTACCTTTTCTCGCAATCTAAAATGAACGTAGAAACCCACGCTTTAATGAAGATTGAACCGGATAGGTTAATATGGGATTTAATGAAATGATTTGATAATTAATAAAATTAATGTTGTATAGTCGTCGCTTGATAGCGAGGCTGGATACCAGGTATGGTTGCATCAGATTGATGCTTGTTATATTTCATGTTTATGGTTACGTCGGGATGACGTATATTGAGGTTGGTACCCGCTTCGGGCGGATGATGATTATTATGATATGGTACCCGCTTCGGGCGGATGAGCTGCTGACGAGCAGCTGGCTACTGCGCAGTAGGCCGGACATGGACATGGATATGGATATGATTGGACCCAAAAGTCAAATTTCGACCCATGGCAAACTGGCCGTCTTTGGTGGTGATTAGGATCCCGAGTCGAGGGCGAGTTACGGTTAGGGACTTCTAGTCCACCTGTGCTCGTGCCTTGAGGACTCGATGGGATATAGTGGAGTAAAGGCGTGAGCTGACTCGGCATGGACCACCGAAATGATTTGACTTTTGTGGAGTATATATATTTATTTATTTTATGAAAATGATGATTAAATGGTTTATGATGGTGTTTAATTTATTTATTGAAATTTCACTAATAAAGGTTCGGTAAAGAGAATTGGTAATAGATTCCCTACTGAGCATGTGGTGCTCACCCCTTCCATATACATTTTTTTTCCTTCCAGTTACAGGTGGTGATCAGTATCAGACTCCGGACGAGGAGTAGTTTGAGTTAGGAGGTCGACGTGTTGATTAGCTTAGCCGTACCTCTAGTGTTCGTCGAGGTGAATCTTGCTTTTTGGGATGATCTTTTATTCAGACTTGTAATGGATTAAATTAAGGATATTTGTGATGGTGATACTTTGTATTTGTCGTTTTATGGTGTTGTATAAACTGTGGTCGTTGATGTTGTATTGTCGTTTTAAGTCTCATGGGCAAAAGTTATGTGTTCGTTGGCTTGGACGTTGAATATTCAACGGTATTGTTTAAATGATGATGTGTCATTGACCGGTCCAAGTTTGAAAAGTCGTTGTTTTTGTCTTATTCTTCTAACCCCCACTTAGGGGCGTTACACCGATCTAACGGATATAATTAATTAATCAAATTCGAAAAATAGAACTTGGTCACCAAGTCATTAATTTCGAATTTATCAATATCCTAATCCAACGGTTGATACTAAATCATAACCGATCCAATGGATAATATTGATTTTAGGGATTTTCCAAAATACCAAAACATTTGGTACTTATGCCGCAAATATAGAAATACCAAATCACGCCATTCGAATTTAACTAGGGTTTCATAAAACAAACCCTAATTCCAATTTACACATATTAATATATATAAATATATATTTTCATTTATTAATATAAATCTATTAATTATTAATTAATTATTAATAAGATATTAATAATTAAATCCAAATAATTTAATTATATTAATAAATCCTGATCTCAATATCACACATTAAAATGTCATGGTGCCACACCATCATTTAAATTCGTGACATATGATTTAATTTCAAAGTTTATCGAACCGATCACAAACTTAGAAAATTCATAAATCACTAACCGTAAGTAGAAATGACTTGGTTCAAAAAGCAAAGCTGCTTAGAATTTAATTTCCAACAACATGGTGCTGATAGAAAATCTAAATTCTAACTTTATTTTTGTCAGTTAATTTCGTGTACCAAAATATGATACTTTTGCCACGCCAACGATAACACTATCTGATGTCTGACACGGACCTTTCAGTTTAATAAGTTAAGCCAAATGATTAAACATTATCCAGAATGTATTTTAATCACGTACGTATCATCCGTTACGGAGCTATCCTTGGGACCATGGACCCGTATCACTTAAGCTCCAATGAACTGCTAGTTGTTCGTCAAACCTCGAAGTGATTCCACTATAGACCCGAGGCTGCACTCTTTAATAATACGGTATATGTTATTCCCTTTATAATAGCAGGGTGTCCATTGATACAATCAAATTCGGGTTATTGATCTTTCACTTGATGATTCATAAATGAGCAGACGGTTTTTACCGTTATGCCCCTCATTGTATATTCATCCTTGACTCAGTCAGTAATATCATGAGTAACCCACTTATGGTTTCGATTCATAAGTTGCGCATGGGTATCTCTCACTTCTCACCACCGACAATCAAGGGAATCATCATCACTCTAAAGAGAGCTGTGTGATGCCCATGTCTATGACCAAGCTACCCTTACTGCTGACTTTCATGTTCCCAAAATAATAGTGTTGGGAACAGCGGTAATATTTCGTATTCTTTAACGGTTAAATCAAAAAACAATCAAGTCAGCAGCTTGGACTCAAGATCACTCAGGACTTAGATCGAATATCCATTTGATCATCTACTAGTGACTCAACTCCAAGTTATCAGTGACGGTCTTATATGATAACTTCTGGAGTTTAAGTCAGGTCCAGTCCAGTATGAAGACACTTCATACTTAATGCACTTCTAGTGAGTGTGACACACACAAAATCCAGAATAGGATTATCACTTAGTCACATTAATGACCTTATTCGATTAATGGGCTCCCACCCAGTTGATCAGGTCACGGACATTTTAAGTTCATTTATTATGATTATTAATTCTTCCTCACATTGACTCTGTTGTGATAATAATAACATAATTGCATCCTTCATGAACTAAGGAATCAAACATTCTATTTTACTCTACCAGAAACTATAATAAGATTATCATAATAAGCATCATCTTTATTCAACGACTTGTGATAATCTTTTACAAAGGGATAAAATATCTTGTTTAAGGACATACATGTCCAACACACTTGTCATGTGTTGGAAAATCAAGGTTTGAATCCCTGGGTCCATTACGCGAAAATGTGCCTCCGAGCCGTCCCGGTAACATTTAAAAATTATTTTAAAGCGGAAAAACTTGTTATCGGACCAACAGCACAGATATCGGGTAATAACCATTTTGACAAGACCCGATAAATATTACGAATTTAATATGTCATAATCATTATTAATAGCTAGTCGAATAGGAAATAAATAGAAAGTGGTAAATGGTTCCATTTATTAACCAAATGCATAAGGCATTACTTCGGTTGACGTTTTTGGTTGCGGACTCTGAAGGTTGGCAGGGCTCCGCCGGGGCTGAGGGAAACACTCGTGATCTTCCGGGATATTCTCCTGGATTCCTCGTACCGAACCGTGGGCTTCGCCGGTAGGACTCCGTCGCAAAACTTTAACTAAGGTTCTTTTTAAGCTACCGGAGAAACAACGTTCTCACTAAGGCGAACCGAAAAGGAGATTAGCGGCAAAAAATCGCAGACCCTAGAGAGAGAGGGATAGCTCGAGTTTTTGCTCTGGGGAGAGGTGTGTTAAAATGTGTAGAATGACTCCTCTATTTATAGGCCGTAACCGAATTGGAGATTTTCACTCCAAAATTCGAATTTTATTTATATTTAAATACTTAAATTATTTCAATCCAATGGCTGAGATTTAATCTCATCTAGATCCAATGGTTATAATTAAACTTGTAACAATGGTTATACTTAAATAAGAAAGACTTGATAAATACAAAAACAAATCTTATCCTCTTATTTAAATATAATTCGAATATATATATATATATATTTAATTTAAAAAGTTATAATTAAATATAATTAATTATCTTAATCCAAAGGCTTAGATTCAATCTCATCTAAATCCAATGGATATAAATAATTAGGGATTTAATTAAATAAGAAAGACTTGGTAAATTAAATTAACCAATCTTATCTTTTCATTTTAATTTCGAATTATATATATAAATGATAATTTCGAAATTAATTATCTAGATCCAATGGCTTAGATTAATCTTGGACTGATCAAATGGATCAAATTAATTCGGGATAAAAAATCAAATATTCTAAGACTTGGTAAAAGCCTAATTCGATTTTATCCATAATAATATCTTTGAATTTATATAATATAAATAATTAATTTCCAATCCGACGGTAAAGATTAAATCTTAAACCGATCTAACCGATATAATTAATTAGGTCCAATTCGAAAACCCTAAGCATGATCACCAAGCCTCTATTTTTCGGATTAGGTTTAGGTCAAAAATCAATCATCTTAATCCTACGGTTGATATTTAATCATTTCCGATCTAAAGGATAAGATTGATTTTAGGCTTTTTTGCTAAAATACCAAACTCTAGGTACTTATGCCGCAAATATAAAACCCTAGCTAGGTCAAACTCGTGTGGGCTAGGTCATACATGCCCACATCGAATTAACGATGTAATATATATAATTAAATATATATATATATTATTAATAATATAAATCTATTAATTATTAACTAATTACTTATAAGATATTAATAATTAAATTAAAATAATTAAATTATATTAATATTTCCTGATCTCAATATCACACATTAAAATTTCATGGTGCCACACCATCATTTAAATTCGTGACATGTGATTTAATTTCATAATTTATCGCACCGAGCATAAACTTAGAAAATCTATAAATCACTAACCGTAAGTCGAAATGACTTGGTTCAAAAAGAAAAGTTGCTTAGAATTTAATTTCCAACAACATGGTGCTGATAGGAAATCTAAATTATAAATATATTTTATCAGTTAATTTCGTGTACCAAGATATGGTACTTTTGCCACGCTGACGATAAAACTATCTGACGTCTGCCACAAACCTTTCAGTTTTATAAGTCTAGCAAAATGATTAAACATTATCCATAATGTATTTTAATCACGTACTTATCATCGGTTACGGAGCTATCCTGGGGACCATGGACCCGTATTACTTAAGCTCCAACGAACTGCTAGTTGTTCGTCAAATCTCGAAGTGATTCCATTATAGACCCGAGGCTGCACTCTTTAGTGAGACGGAATATATTATTCCCTTTATATCAGCAGGGTTTCCATTGATAGAATCAAATTCGGGTTATTGTACTTTCACTTGATGATTCACATATAAGCAGGCGGTTTTTACCGTAATGCCTCTCATTGCTTTTTCCTCCTTGACTCAGTCAGTAATATTATGAGCAACCCACTTATGGTTTCCATTCATAATTTGCGCATGGGTACCTCTCACTTCTCACCACTGACAATCAAGGGAACCATCATGACTCTGAAGAGAGCTGTGTGATGCCCATGTCTATGATCAAGCTACCCTTACTAGTGACTATCATGAACCCAAAATAATAGTGTTGGGAACAACGGTAATATCTTGTGATCTTTAACGATTAAATCAAAGAACAATCAAGCCAGTAGCTCGGACTCAAGATCACTCAGGACTTAGAACTAATATCCATTTGATCATCTATTTGTGACTCAACTTCAAGTTATCAGTGACGGTATTATATGATCACTTCTTGAGTTTAAGTCAGGTCCAGTCCAGTATGAAAACACTTCACACTTAATGCACTTCTAGTGAGTGTGACACACACACATAATCCAGAATAGGATTGTCACTTAGTTGCATTAATGACCTTATACGATTGATGGGCTCCCACCCAGTTAATCAGGTCACAAACGTTTTAAGTTCATTTATTATGATTATTAATTCTTCTTCACAGTGACTCTGTTGTGATAATAATAACATAATTGCATACTTTATGAACCAAGGAAACAAACATTCTATTTTACTCTAGCAGAAACTATAATAAGATTAACATAATAAGTATCATCTTTATTCAGTGACATGCCATAATCTTTTACAAATGGATATACTATCTTGTTTAAGAACACATATGTCCAACATCATGACATGTGTTCCTCTTGTTCGAATCGATATCGCTCTGCTACCGATTCTGAGTCGTGCCTGCGGATCTAGATCCGAACCGGTCACCGCTGACTCCTAAGAAACTGTAATCATTGATTGAGGCACGTGGTTTGACCTTTAAAAATTTACTGGTTTAGAGTCCCATACCAAAAACCCTGTCAAACCGTTTGTATCAAAATCAACCTACAATTAATTTTCCTGATCGTGATGAATTAAAAAAATTTAATTTATTAACATGTTCATTGGTTTTAATTCGAGCCTTGAGTAAAAGTGAATAATCTCATAATCGGTATATACAAGAGCGTGTACCTAACGCATGTTGACATGGTTTCGCACACCAACAGTCACGTGAGTTGTGGATGGGATTTCGATTTGTATGTGCTAAGATTTTGTGGATCTTGACCTCCGCGTCGTCAATACTTTAGACGATGACAAACTGAAAATAAAAGAAAAAAACACCAAGGTTTTTTTAGAGAGGTTCGTCCCAATGAGGTAGTTGACTACTTCCTTTGTAAGTTTATTGCTTTGAAGAAGATGATAAATCAGAACCACAAGCTGATTCTGGGTTGATCAAAATGAAAGAAAAAACACTCTGAAAATACAAAAATCTCACAGACTCTTTTCTCTCCAGGTGAATGCTTGCGTGGTGTGTGATAGTGTTGTCTTCTTGCTTTTATAGACTTCTGATTTCTGCCCTTTGGAGGTGTATGCTAATGATGTCTACGAGTTCAAAGCTTGACTTGTTGTTGAGCTCACACATGCGCCACGTTCTGAGAGGTTCACGCAGTGGTGGACTTTGACTTAACGTCGTGGGGATTTGAATTTAGGTCGTGGCGATCTTTCTGGTCGGGCTTCGGAGGTTTGAATTTAAGGTTGTTTACTTGGTCTGCTCGTGCTCGGGTATTTAATTTGTTTATGCTCGGATCCTTTTGTGGCAATCTCTGCCGCGGATGAGCTTTGGGTTCTTCAGGTCGTTTGGCCTGATGGGTACTTGGATTTTAACCAAGTGTTGGTTTTTTTCTTGAGCTAGTGTGATTCTTGAGTTCTTCTCGGGATTTCTCCCTTTGGAAGCTCTCTACCCGTATCTCTTTTGAGCAATTTCTTGTCAAGACGGGCTACTGCCTCTTGGGATTTTTGGTTCTATTCGGGCCTCAACACAATTAAGTGTTTATTGGGCCTCTAGACTACGTAACTCACAAGCCCAATTGCATGAATACTCAATTATATTCATAACGTTGGTCTTAATTTATGTGAACCGTAAATTTAATTAATGACCTCATAATTCCGATTAAGGAACGAATATGCACATCAACAACACCTTCGACGATTCTGTCTGCGTTCTTTGATCTTCACAAACTCCGTGCCTTCTAATCAACATGCTCTTTGCGATTTTCTGTGAGAAGATAGCTCCCAGTTGTCTTCCGATGTGAGCGTGAGCTCTTATAGAATAACCTGTAAACCTTAAAGGAAAAATCCCAGGACGAATTCTCCCTGAGAAATTCACAGGAACTGAAAGAGGATGAGAGAAAACGACTGTTATGAAATTTTTAGGATTAGTTGTGTGTGATTTAAGGTTCCAGGGATCCCCTCTTTATAGGCTGCTGATCCCAACCACTTTGGAGAGATTATCTCAACCGATTTGGAGATACTCACTTAAAGATTTGATTTAATGATTAAATCAAATAAAAAATAAATCCAAAGCAAATCTTTTCAGAAAATACTCTAGAAGATTTAATAAATCAAATCTTTATATTTTAAAAATTTAAAATCAATATAACCATAATTCTAAAATCATTATGATTAATTTCTTAATTAAATATTCCAGGAATTAAATCCAATATATAACTTTCTCTCGAATTCCTAGGTAAAAACAACAGTTATTTTGGCCTTCGCTAAAAAACTGTTTTGACTAATACTCTTAAACAGTACATCAGAATTGTACGATTCAAAATGATAAATTCACAGAATTTGAGTTCCCATAATCCTAGAACTATCAAGGGGTCAAAATAAATTACCAATTTTTCACATTCCCGGTCAGTACCAAAACTTTGGTACTTTTGCCACTTTTAGGCTAATCAGAGAATTCGTGACAAGAATCACGAATCACTCTTGATTGGATCTATTCAATGTTGAAATAGTAGATTAAACATAATTGCAGTGTCATCCTTGTTGAGTTACAAATGGGGCAAATGGACAACACACCCGAGGTACGGTGAAAGTGCAGAACTTTCACCAACTTTCGTAACATTCCACTATAATTATATCTTCATGATCACATGTGTTCATTGATACAATCAGATACCCGAAGATCGGTTTTCGTATTATTATTATTATTCTCATCAAAAGGGTAAATATATTATTACCGTTCTATCTTTTTAACGACACTACCTTAATCTATGTTTTATTACAAATTAATCACTTATCGGGTTATGAATCCGTAAGGTGGCCATGAGTACTTATTTTCTTCCCACAAAATCATAATAAGGAAATCATAAAGTTATTATCCATATCTGTAATATGAAGTTTACTACGACCAATCTTCCGATCCCAAAATAAAAGTATTGGGGATACTTGATTGTAAACTGAAACGATTAAATAAAGATCGTTTAAGTGAAAATGCACAAACCCATATTACCTCAGATTCTCAACCGATTTCATCTGATCATCTTAGCGACATTATCGTACTTTCATGAGTGACATGCTTACATGATGATTTCAGATTTAAGTCTGTCCCTATCTAGTATGAAGACACTTCATACCCGATGAACTTAGCATTGCATGGACAACACTCTGACCTGGTAATAGGTCACCACATAAATGTGATATATTAAGTTCATTAATTTTCGTTCACGATCAGAAGTTCCCGTTTCCGATCTAGACTATGAACCAATTTTAAGTTCTTTATTTATGTTAGTCAAACCTCCTCACACACAGAACTAAGGATCAAAAATTAAATTTGATAGTTAGATCTATAATCCGTAGATCATTACATATGATTAACATTAATAAGAAACTTTCATTCCTAGGTAAACGACCATAATATTATACAAGCGGGATTAGCATCTGAATAGAGGACATATACAGAATATGTCCAACAATTAATTCATTATCTAGCATGATTCGATTTAGGGGTTTGAGCGATCAGATATTTATCTAAACAATAAATAACACTAACCTTTATTCCAACTGCGTTCTTTAATCTCTGATACAGCTTCTCCGAATTTCTGTCACTTGGTTTCTCCCAAAGGCCTTCCGATGTATGGCCAAGAGTTAGACCGCTAGGATGTGTGGTCTCCAAGGATGACCACGAAACCTTCAAGCTCGAACCGGTACTGGAACCCTGAGTTATCTGAATTTTGAATTCCAGAGAGAGAGAGGAACTCAAATTTTCTGAAATCTGAGGGGTATGATTTCTGATTTCAGCTCTTCCCTATTTATAGGAAAAAACAAATCTTAACCACCTGTAGATATTATCTCATTTTCTTTAAAAGATAAGAATAATATCAAATCTTATTAAATCTTTATCCAAAAAGATTTAAATCTTAAAATGATATCGAATCTTCCAAATTCATATCTCCATATTTTCGAATTAATATATAATCAATATATATTATTTTAATTCAAACTAATATTAAATTCGAAATTAAAATAAAATTTATGGTTAATTTTAAATCCAATATAAATCTATTTAATTATAATTAATTATTAATAATTAAATCCAATAATTAAAATTATATTATCAATTATATATTCCAGGAAATAAATCTTATAATTAATTATATTTTAAATTCGCAACTCCGTACATACCTTAATCCGACTTTTAATGGGATTACTATTTTGAATATAACTCCCCCTCCGTTCATCATAATGATGTTATTCAAATTGACAACTTTCTAGAATTTGATTTTCCACAATATTCTGCTTGTCCAGAGGTCAAGTTCAAATTATCAATTTTTCACTTCCCGGACTGTACCAAAACTTTGGTACTTTTGTCACTAAGGTAAATAAATATTTCGTGACCTAGCTCTTGGATCTAGTCTAATTGTAATCATCCCATATTAAAAAAATAAACATTAAATGCAGTGTCACTCTTGTGGAGTTACAAAGTAGACTAATGGACATATTAGTCAAACTCAAGTGAAATGAAGAAATTTTAGCAACTTCGATTACATTCTACTATAACTTAAAGTTGAACACACTCTTGGGTAATAATATTTAATCTAATATTGACACAGGAGCCATTGATAAGGTAATCACGATTTTTCGTATTTATTATGATTCTCATCAAAGGGTACTAGTTGCCGTACTGCCCATTGATGACACCTCTTTATTCTATGAATCTTACAAACTACTCACTCATTGGGTTATTAAATCAATGAGTTGTACATGCGTATTTATTTGTTTCCCATGAGTCATAATAAAGAAATCATAAACTTTTTATCCATATATGCATCCATGCAACTTGTCCCGGTAAACGTTCTGATCCCAAAATGAAAGTGATTAGGAATACCAATGTATTATGTAACAATCAAATCAAAGATCATGTGAGTTGATCCGTACAAGTCCATGAAGCTCAAGACTTCAACAGATTCCTTCTGATTATCTTTGTGACTTAATTTTACCTTCATCAGTGGCAGTCTTACTTGATGATTTCAGGTATTAAGTCTGTCCGTTCGGTACAGAGCCACTTCAATACCGAGTGACCCTCAAAAGTGCGGAACTAGCACCTGATCCGGTAATAGATAATCACCTACGGTGTTTTGAGCTCACTAATGGCGTTTACCAATTAGAAGTTCCCACTTTCTAATCTAACCATGAATATAACTTCTAGTTCTTAACTTATGCAAACCAAACCTCCTCACATAGACTTTGTCTAATGACTTAGTATAATTGTAAATCGTATAGAACTTTGGGAAAAATTATTTATTTTTACAATATCTATGATATAACTATACAAGATTATCATTAATAAGTTATATCATCTTTACAAGGAAATACAGTCATAATCTCAGTGAAGGGGATTAAAATCTGAATAGAGGGCATATTATAACATGTCCAACACCTCATGCATGGGCGAAGGAATCACGCTTCTCCCATTCGTCGCTGCTTCTGCTCTCGTGGATCCGCGTTCTGTCGTCCGTCGCATGTCATGTTGTCATCCTCGCATTGCCTTCCTGTGTTGAGATTCCACGAAGCTTCCGGTTCCTCGGCTCCAAAGCTATAATCCTCCATTGGTACTCTTCCACCGTTGAAAACGTTGCTAGTATCGCGGATGAACTCCCTAGTTTTTTGGTCGATGGTTGATTCTCCATGTATTGGCATCTCAGCGCCGCGAACTCCATCTATCGCTGCTCTTCCTCCTGTATGTGCATCTCCGACTCATTCTCCATTGCCATTTTCTCATACAACTTGTGATTTAGCTATGCGTTGAAAAACATCTCTGCCACACAGTGGGCACCAAACTGTTAAAGTGGAAAAATCACCCCCGCAGTCACGAAGTTATAATTGGTGTAATTCTGTTTTTAGTTTACCTTAGAGCTCGAGTATTTTTGTTAAAACTAGATCATTTTGAATGAGATGTGTTTTTATATACAAATGGGGTGGTTTTTGTGATGTGTTTCAATTTCGAAGCCTTGTATATATTGCAATGATGAAAGTTTTTCGATCCCTTGTACAATTAGCTTTAGCTCTCTGTTTATAGAGGCTAATGTTCGAATTAGCCCTCATAAAATGGAATGTTACAAAATGTGTTCGATTCTCTCACAATGACCATAATTGCAATGCTTTAATTGTGTTGCGTAATCGTCGTCGTCAATCTTCTGGAGCTTCGCTTGCGCTGCATTGACTGTTCCATGCTCGTCTCCATCTTCATCGTCTGTTTCTTGGCCTCGTCGCGAGATTGTGTCTCGTCGTTTGCTTGGCCTGCTATTCCCTTCGCTTGACGATGGGCTTTGCTGATCATGCTTTATCGACAAAGTCATGCCAAAACAAGCTTCCTCGCCAGTGAAGGCCATCGTCGCATATTCTGGTTACGTGCCTTCCCTTTGACTTGTTGACCTTCTTTGACTTGGCTAGTTGGGCTTATTATGGTATTGAGCCTTTGCAATTGTAGCCCAAAATAATGAACGAAAAAGATAGATTTCGTCATAACAATGTGAATTATCTTAGACGAAATCGTATGCCCACAATGTTGTCTCTTATGTAAGACGAATTTGTACACCAAATATATCGTGTTATTTAAAAAAGTTTAAGATGAAATCTCTGTGCAAAATTAAAATTAATGTTAAAAGAATAAAGTGCTAAAAATGCATATTTGAAGGAGCATTAACCAATAATTCAAACTGTCAAAAAAAAAAAACCCCAATAATTCAAAGATGTATTGGTGTATCCGTGGATGACCACACAAAATACTTTTGAATAAACGACAAGCTGATGATTTTACGTTTACACGGTCACGGTGTCACGTAACTAGACAAGCTGACGTGAATATCACTTTTGATTTTCTGTTATAAAAATTCTGACCGACATCTAAAACTGTAAAACGACACCAAAAATATAAAGCAAGCCAAGTGTCAATGGTCCTATTTTAAACTTATGTGTTGTTCTTTTTAAGCTTAAAAATACATTAAGTAGCAAAGATTCTATAACAAATTTAAAAACGAAAACACCTTCCATATAATATTCAACTTAACATTTGAGCTTTGGAAATTGAGATTTAATATACCGATTTAAAGTTTGCATTAATGCTTGAAAATGATATAAACAAGATATTTCGAATATATATTTAGAAAATAAACATATTACATAAAGATATTTCGAGTATAATTAGCCAATGCTTCCCTGAATTTTGTATATTGTTATAGTTTATCCCTAAACTTTAATCGTTGATAACAAGACCCCTTGTACTTTAATTAGCAAAGATTCTATTAGGCCTGAAACCGGAACGGGAAACCGGGGAACCGGGAATTTGACTATTTTTTGTCCCTGTCCCGGAAAAATCGGGACAAAGTTTTTCTTAAAAGTCTTGGTTTTTTTTTTAAAAAAAAAAAAATCAGAACCGAGACAGGAACCGGGACACCGATTAAAATCTCGATTTTTTTAGGACCAAAATCCGGGAAAAATCCTGGACAAAATCCAAGACGATAACATGAAGAAAAGCACACTAAGTACAAATCCAAAATGTAAAACACCGAATCCGAGTACAAATTCAAAATGCAAAATACCTAATTTGAGTACAAATCCAAAATACAAAACACCAAATCCGAGAACAAAAGCAAAATACAAATACCTTTACACATGTCACCACAAGAGTGGAATAAGCTTGGTCAAAATAATAAAAAGACTAGCACTTTTCACATGTCAAAGCATGAGTGCATGAGAAGAAGTGAAGTCTAACCACTACCCGAAAACATAAGAGAGAGTGGGAGCATCCAACGTTGATGGCTGAGAGCTTATTTAAAGACATGGAGAAGAGATTCAAGAGGAGAGGGAGAACTCAGAAGAAATAAGATTACCACAAACACTCTAGAGATGATTTATATTTCATATTACTCATTTTATGAGATGTAATTTAACCTTGTATTTTCACCTCGTATTTCCACCTCGTTATACGTTCAGATTCACCTCGTTGTAATTTCTCTTCTCCCTTTATACTTTGTATTCACTTCGTTTCAATAAGAAATATAGAGAGTAAGTAGTCAACTACCGCTTGGGACGAACCTCTATAAAAAAACCATGGTGTCATTTTCCTTTACGCTTTATATTATAATATTATCGCGATGTTTATAATATATTCGGAGTGATCTTGGCGAGTAAGATGAAGTATCGGGATTCATACGGAAACACATGAAGACACTACAATAAAATGGATTACGATTAGTCCGCGACGGTTGATGGTGATTATTCACATCAACAGTTTGGCGCCATCTGTGGAAAATTCGATATTTTCTAACACAAAATTCGCTACAGACCCACTCCACAAAGGAAAGTGGTCAAAAATTCATCTTCACGGGGCCTCCAAAGGGGACCCGACGAGGTAAACGGAAAAATCTCCCCAGTCAATCAATTTTTGAACTGATTATAAATCACCCGGAAAAGAACGAGGTGAACAAAAATCTTTGAGAAAAACTTGATAATTTAAGCTTCAATCTGTCTCGCATCGAGAAAACCCTTATTGGGTTCAAAATCTAGACACGTCTTTACGTATCCCCGCGAGCATGGAAAATTCTCTTATAAAAGACGACTTTGGATTTGACCAAGATCCTTATCGCCTGGACTCGCACTCGAGCTTTGGTAACGTTTCCTCTGCCGGATTCAGCACCACCTCGTATATTGCAACAATATTTGGGATGTCAAAAATCCTCCAGGGCAATTAATTTGCATCACCTCGTATTTCACGATGACCTCAACTCTTCATTCGGGTAGTAGCTGAAGTGATATCCGGTGCCATAATACGCCGCACCGAGTTCCTTTTACCTCGGATCCGTATTCGGACAGTAAACGAGGTGATAATTAATGTCCTATTTTTATCATATTTGGCTTCGTGACGACCTCGAAACCTCATTCGGGTAGCAATCGAAGTGATATATGATGCCTTAATGCACTGCCCCAAGTTCTTTCACCTCGGATCAGTATTCGAACAGTAAACGAGGTGACGGTGGACATATTTTTTTATCATATTTGGCTTCGTGATGACCTCGAATCCTCATTCGGGTAGCAGCCAAAGTGAAATCCGGTGTCTTAATGCACAACCCCGAGTTCCTTTCACCTCGGACGCGTATTCGGACAATAAATGAGGTGATAGTGGACATCCCATTTTTATCATATTTGGCTTCACGACGACCTCGAATCCTCAATAGGGTAGCAACCTAAATCAATAGATTTCCTATTTTAACATATGTGGATTTGCGATGACCTCAAATCCTCATTCGGGGTAGCATCCGAAGTGATATTCGGTGCCGTAATGCACCGCCCCTGAGTTCGTTTCACCTAGGATCCATATTCGGATAGTGAATGAGGGGACAGTAGACGTCCTATTTTATCATATGTGGCTTCGCGATGACCTCGAATCCTTATTCTGGTAGCAGCCAAAGTGATACCCGCTGCCGTAATGCACTACCATCGAGTTCTCTTCGCCTCGGATCCATATTTGGACAGCGAACGAGGTAACAGTAGACTTCTTATGTTTATCATCTTTGGCTTCGTGACAAACTCGAATCATTATTTGGGTAGAAGCCTATGTCATATATGATGTCGTAATGCATCAATCACGAGCTCTTTTCACCTCGGATATCGCAATAACCTCGGATCAATATTCGGGCAGCAATCGAGGTGATGGTATACATCCTGTTTTTATCATCTTTGGCTCCGCAAGGACCTCGAATCCTTATTCAGGCAGCAATCAAGATGAAATCCATTGTCGTAATGCATTGGCCATGAGTCCCAATAACCTTGGACCTCGCGGTGACCCGACCGATGTGATAGTGGACATCCCGTATTTATCGTCTTCAGCCTCGCAATGACCTCGAATCATCATTTGGCAGCAGCCGAAGTGATGTCTGATGCCCTGATGCATTGGCCACCGATAATTTCCCTCGTGTTTCATAGGACTAGACGACACGGTCAAGAAGGTGCGACCCGAAGTGAGGGTTGTGAACTCTAAAGTTCACAACACCGCCATGACTCCCCCGATATTGATCGCCTCGTCCGAATCAACATGCACTCATTTCATCCCTCAGATCAACAACTCGAAGATCAGAGACATTGGGATGATGAATGTCATATCTTTGCCAAACATTTGGTAGAAACCGCGCTCAAATAGTTTTACAAACTAGAACCATACTCGATCGGCTCTTCGACTATTTGACGACAATTTTCTTAAAGAATTTCTCAATGGTTAGAGGTTGACAAAAATCATGGTCGCTCAAATTTAAGCCCTGCATCGGTAAAAATATGAGCCACAAAGGACTTTCATCTCCAGACTTTAGGACAAACTATCTCGTCTCATAGGGGTCAGCGATGAAACGACAATCGTCACGCTCACCTCGGGACTATGGTGCAAAATAAAATTCAGGCTTGACATCCGCGTGAATCGCTACACGTCGATCAAAGACGTAATGCATCATAATCGATTTTGCTTCACCTCATATCTTTATCCGAACAACAACCAAGGTGATGGTTTTCTTCATGATACATGCCATTTCCAACCTCACAACAGTCTAGGATATATTTTCGAGCAGCATACGAGGTGATATTTGATGTTGCAACATATTTTCATCTATTCACTCCACCTCCGGTCCAACACTCACCTCTGATCATTTTCGAGCGCAACCGAGGTGCGAGTGAGCATCCTGATTTTATCGCCTTCGGCCTCAAAATGAACTCGAATCTTCAGTTGAGCGACAATCGAGGTGATATATTGTGCCATAATGCATTGATTATGTGTTTGTTTTACATCGGGTCTTACAAAGACCTTGGATCCCTATCCGGGCTCTAAACGAGGTGAAATTGAACACTATGATTTGCGTAGTTTTCGGACTTACAACGAATTTGGACACTCATTTGGGCAACAACCAAAGTGATATTTGATGCCTTAATGCATCGACAATCTGTTACATTCATCACGGGTCATACAACGACCTCGAATCTTCATCTGGGGAGAAACCAAGGTGATAATGGACACCATGACTATCATCACTTTTGATTTTTAACGACCTCGAATCTTTATTCGGGCAGATATGGAGGTGATATTAGATGCCTTAACACATCGTTCACCAATTCAGCTTCACGATCGGATCTCGCAACAACCTCGAATCTTAATTCGGGCAGAAACGAGATGATAATTTTTCTCCACAATACGTGTCAAATTTGACCTCGTAACAACTTTCACGGCAAAATTCAGGGTGATATTTGCTCTTGGAATATATCTCCAATCAATTTGCTTTGCATTCTGTTTGGCAGTGACCTCGGGTCCATACCCAAGTAGCGGCCAAGGTGTGAGTTAACACCAAGGTTCCATTCTCCCGTGGCCATATACAACCAGAAAACTAGATTCGGGTAGTGGCTGAGCCGATATAAGAATTCCTTAGTACATCTTGCAAAAAGTTTGAATCACCTTTGGTCTAGAAATTACCTCGGATGCATATCCGGGAAATGACCAAAGTGACGGCATACGCCCCGATTTGTATCACATTTGCTCCTGCAATGATCTTGGATCCATCTCCGAGCAACAACCGATGTGACACTCAATACCCTAAGGCATCATAGGATAAGCTATGCGACTCTCATTGAATTGGAGGACAATCTTCCTCCGCAAGGCCAGACACAAAATTGTGATCCAGACCTCATAAAGCCTATGGACACCCGACAGTTAAATGTCGAGAACTCCAAATGGCTTCAACAAATGATTCGAACGAGGTAAAATTAAAACCTCAAAATTGAAGAATTATATTTTGCCCTCCAGAGAAATCAGAATAGACCTTCAAAAAAAGGTCAAACTGTACGCCTATGGACGAAAAGGGTTGCTCATCAATGCCATGCGAACATTTCCATGATAATTAAATGACGAGCTCGAATCCAATCTACAAAATACAAGCTTCCCGTGGTCAGATCGAGATAAACCTCAAAATCCAGGGATGACATTCGCGACAAAGTGTTGGAACTCGTAAAACGAATTTCAATTCGACAACAGAGACCCCGAACGGTATGTTGGGTCATCATCGTATGAAAAAAAAAAATAATACGAGATCCAGCAGTAACTCATCATACTCTATCTCGTTTGAGAAACAATGGGAGCACATATATTGCACCCATGCAATCATCCATAACGCGAAGTTCATGCGACTCCATCGCGAATAAAGTACAAATTTCTTGCAAGCGTTCGAAGCACCTCAGAACCTTTGTACAAAGTGACCCCTTTCTCGAAGTACATCGCCTATCATAACAATCTCAAAGCGTCTTAGTTTTCCGAGATTCGATTTCGAAGTACGGGTCCAACCCCAAAAGTTTCCCGGAAAAGAAAACATCCAGGGATCAACACACAAGACCTCAATGCGTCTTAGTTTCACGGCATTTGATTTTGAAATACGGGTCCAACCCCAAAATTTGCCCGAAAAAGAAAACATTCAAGGGATCAACGTACAAGACCTCAAAGCGTCCTAGTTTCCCGGGATTCGATTTCAAAATACGAGACCAACCCCTAAAGTTGCCCGGAAAAGAAAACATCCAAGGGATCAACGTACAAGAACTCAAAGCGTCCTAGTTTCCCAGAATTCGATTTCAAAATACGGGTCCAGCCCCAAAAGTTGTTGGGAAAAGAAAACATCCAAGGGATCAGCATAAAAGACCTTTTATTGATGACTAATAAAGGCAATAGTAGAGTTGAAGGGGAATCGTGGGAAAACCCAAGTAAAACGAGGTGACTAACCTCGAGAATAAAATGTCAGAATCGAAAGAGGAAACGACAAGTGTGGTTAGCGCTTCGCGGGAAATCCAGTGTAACAAAGTCAATACAGTAAGGTTGAGCTCCCAACCACAAATGAACTCCCTAATCGACGAGGTGGAAACCATCATATCAAAACAAGGTAACTCCATATTGTTTACGCATTTTTCACTTCGGCAATAACTTTAAATGACATTTAGGGTTGTCTAAGAAATTTTACCAACTACGTACAAAATGGTTCAAGAATCACATACCGTTTTCTCTACATTTATTTATTTTTCCCCCGAGATGGTAGTATACACTAGCATACTCCACGGTTGATATTTTACCTTAAATAGATTCTTGATTCCGAAATCTTGAAAACTTTTAAAGACTCAGGTTTTGTGTGATAAGAAAGTATCCTCCATAATCACGTCATGTATTCAAGAATTTTGTTTGATAATATCGAACATGATTGGCGACATCCATTTTCATAGTAGAAATAGTTTTAGCATCACTTACAAGTTTGCCCATCGCAGTCGATAGTTGGTGAGTTTGGTACGTGATTTGTCGGGACCCAATTGAGAACCGAACATACCCATTTTAACGATATTCGAGGTAATCAACGAGGACCCAAAAATAATCCATTCCAACTCTAGACATTCATACGATGCCGTGAGCTACGTGCGAGATGATTACTTAGCTATCGCCTAAAACCGTGAACCACTCGTTAATTTTTATCTTTGAACCTAAATTTTTATACATGGATGTGAATACGTCGAGGTAACTTATCCCTATATATTAAATATCAATCGAAAAGCATTGCCTAAACCAACAAATACATGCTATACTTTGACACCACCTCGAAGTGCCTAAATGTAGAACCAAGCCATTGCTCGGTAAAACATAAGGAAAAAAAGAAGCTCCAAGTTGTACGAGGCATTAAAAGAGGAAGTACAAATACTCCTTCATGCCAATCCAATTTGTGGGTGACTATACTCGAATCGGTCAACGGAGTTCATGACGACAATGAATGGAAAAAAAGGGAGATAGAAGAATCCGAAGACTCCTTCCTTCTAATCACGGCTTCCTTAAAAACTGTCTCCTAGCGCCCCACATCAAAGGATAGGGTAAAGAAACGTGTAATCACGGAATTCATGACGACAATGAATGGAAAAAAATGAGATGGAAGAATCCGAAGACTCCTTCATTCTAATCACGGCTTCCTTAAAAACTGTCTCCTAGGGCCCCACATCAAAGGATAGGGTAAAGAAACGTGTAATCACGGAATTCTATCCTTAAAGAGCACTTCTTACACAATGAACTACGTAATGACTTGATCCCTGAAAGAAGGGTACGTAGGAAGCCTACGCTTTGCGAGGTCCAGTATCAAATATTTATATCTCGATGGGTACCCAAGATGACGAGGTCGAGTGCAATACCTCGACAAACAAGGTAATCCTGACTTAGTACTTTAAATTTTCTAGATGGTTAATGATGATGCTGGATTTCATCCCATGCCCAAAAATGACATTGTAATTCAAGAACTACGCACATCCCTGAAAACGACATGCTTTGGAGCAAGAATCCAAGAAGGATTGGGCCTCAAAACAAATCTGGAGGCCCAAAGGGCAGCTCAACATGACTGGCCCATCAAAGACTCACCCCGAAGCTCATTCAACCAAGGACAAGTCACCGCGAAGACCAAGCCCCTGAAGACCAAGCCCACGAAGACTCAACATCCTTCCTAAAGACTAAGCAACCCCGAAGACCAGGCATACTCTCCATCCATTGACCAGTCCAGAACCCTCTACGTGGAAAGGCATCAAATACCACGTCGTCCAGATTCTACACGTGGTGGTGAAAGAGAAGGCGAGGAGACATCTGCCAGTCTACTAGCCGTTGCTAATTGTTGGACATATGTGTCCTTAAACAAGATATTTTATCCATTTGTAAAAGATTATGACAAGTCATTGAATAAAGATGATGCTTATTATGATAATCTTATTATAGTTTCTGGTAGAGTAAAATAGAATGTTTGATTCCTTAGTTCATGAAGGATGCAATTATGTTATGATTATCACAACAGAGTCAATGTGAGGAAGAATTAATAATCATAATAAATGAACTTAAAATGTCCGTGACCTGATCAACAGGGTGGGAGCCCATTAATCGTATAAGGTCATTAATGTGACTAAGTGATAATCCTATTCTGGATTTTTTGTGTGTCACACTCACTAGAAGTGCATTAAGTATGAAGTGTCTTCATACTGGACTGGACCTGACTTAAACTCCGAAAGTTATCATATAAGACCGTCACTGATAACTTGGAGTTGAGTCACTAGTAGATGATCAAATGGATATTCGATCTAAGTCCTGAATGATCTTGAGTCCAAGCTGCTGGCTTGATTGTTCTTTGATTTAACCGTTAAAGAATAAAAAATATTACCGCTGTTCCCAACACTATTATTTTGGGAACATGATAGTCAGCAGTAAAGGGTAGCTTGGTCATAGACATGGGCATCACACAGCTCTCTTCAGAGTGATGATGGTTCCCTTGATTTTCGGTGGTGAGAAGTGAGAGGTACCCGTGCGCAACTTATGAATCGAAAACCATAAGTGGGTTACTCATAATATTACTGACTGAGTCAAAGATGAAAATGCAATGAGGGGCATAACGGTAGAAACCGCCTGCTCGTGTGTGAATCATCAAGTGCAAGATCAATAACCCGAATTTGATTGTATCAATGCACACCCTGCTATTATAAAAGGAATAATATATACCGTATCACTAAAGAGTGCAGCCTCGGGTCTATAGTGGAATCACTTCGAGGTTTGACGAACAACTAGCAGTTCGTTGGAGCTTAAGTGATACGGGTCCATGGTCCCCAGGATAGCTTCGTAACTGATGATACATATGTGATTAAAATACATTATGGATAATATTTAATCATTTGGCTTGACCTATAAAACTGAAAGGTCTGTGGCAGACGTCAGATAGTTTTATCGTTAGCGTGGCAAAAGAACCATATTTTGGTACACGGAATTAACTGATAAAAGAAAATTAGAATTTAGATTTTCTATCAGTACCATGTTGTTGTAAATTAAATTCTAAGCAACTTTGCTTTTTGAACCAAGTCATTTCGACTTACGGTTAGTGATTTATGGATTTTCTAAGTTTATGATCGGTTCGATAAACTTTGAAATTAAATCACGTGTCACGAATTTAATTATTTAATTATTAATATAATTTAATTATTTGTATTTAATTATTAATATCTTATTAATAATTAATTAATAATTAATATATTTATATTAATAAATAAAAATATATATTTATATATATTCATATGTGTAAATTCGAATTAAGGGTTTGATATATGAAACCCTAGTTAAATTCGAATGGCATGATTTGGTATTTCCATATTTGCGGCATAAGTACCAAATGTTTTGGTATTTGAGCAAATCCCTAAAATCAATATTATCCATTGGATCGGTTATGATTTAATATCAACCGTTGGATTAGGATATTAATAAATTAAAAATTAATGACTTGGTGACCAAGTTTCATTTTTCGAATTTAGTTAATTAATTGTATCCGTTAGATCGGTCTAAGATTTAATCTTTACCGTCGGATTGAAAATTAATTAATTATATATATCTATATATATATATTCGAATTATGGTTTGAGGATAAATTCGAAATTGTTTTTAATAAATCTTTTTATTTAATTTTTATCCTAATCTAATTATCCATTAGATCGGTTTAAAGATTTATCTCAACCATTGGATCTAGATAATGATAATTCGAATTATATATATATATATATATATGATAATTCGAATTTTATACTGATAAGAAGATAAGATTGGATTTTTGATTTATCCAAATCTTTCTTATTTAATTAAATCCCTAATTAATTATATCCATTGGATTTAGATGAGATTAAATCTGGACCATTGGATTAAGATATTTAATTATATTTAATTAATAGAATTTGAATTTAGGGAGGAAAATTCTCCAATTCGGTTACGGTTTTGAGCCTATAAATAGGAGGCTCATTCTACACATTTTTCACACCTTTCCCCAGAGAAAAATTCGAACTCTCCCTCTTCCTCAGGGTCTGCGAATTTTCTCTCTGATCTCTTTCTTCTGGTTCGGCTTAGGAAGAACCATCAGTTAAGACTTTGCGACGGAGTCCTGCCGACGAAGTCCACGCTTCAGTACGAGGATTCCAGGAGAATATCCCGGAAGATCACGGGAGTTTCCTTCAGCACCAGCAGAGCCCTGCCGGATTCAGAGCGCGCAGCCAAAAATCGTCAAACGAGGTACGGCCTTATGCATTGGGTTAATAAATGCAAACATTTACTGCTTTCTATTTATTTCCTATTATGACTAGTTTATTAATAATGATTTATGAATATTAAATTACATAAGATTTATCAGATCTTGGGATATGGTCATTATCCGATATTCGGACCGTTGTACGGATAACAAGTTTTTCCGCTTTAAAATAATTTTTTAAATTTTACCCGGACGGTTTGGAGGTATAAATCGTGATAATTTTACGGAATCTGAGACGAGATTTCCAACACTAATTTATAGGAAATATACGTTGTAAAACAGGCTATAAAAAGGCCTTCCAATAGAGAATCATATCGTTCTGTACTTTATACTAGCTATTCACCCTGTACTCATCGTGCCATGAATCAAATTTATCATCAATCGTTCCTGACCATTGCTCAGTCATTAACAAATTTATCATCTCGTGTCTTTATTCATCTAAGTAGATTTTATCTCGTAAAGTTAAAATCCTTCATCGTATTCATCATAAACAGAGTGCTATCACTTTGTGACGTTGGTCGTGATTATTCACATCAACAGTTTGGTGCCGTCTGTGGTAATTCTTTATAGATTCCTACCCAACCAAGTTCCCAGCAAGCAAACGCACGAATGGCAAGCGGAACATCCAGCGGGAATCCCACGAGCAACCCTCGGAGACCGCAACGGATTACGCCGTGAAAGCCATGTTAGAGACCATCCTCAAGAAGCTCGAGGAGGGCGCGGAGAAGAGAAAGGATTTCCAAAAAAAATTGGAAACCATCTCCCTGAAGCAGTCCCAAATCGAAGGGACACTGACCGAAGCAGTTAGCTCAATGAAGACACAGTCTTCATCGGCACCTCGGAGAGATCTCGGACGGGGAAGGACTCAAGATTTTTCCGGAATCCAGGTAAATCCGGGACCAACCGAGGTGGAAAACACCCCGGGCTTAATACAAGGGCAAAATCCCACCACGGGCCCACAAGGGTCTGAAGACCGCGGGGTCGCTGCCGGCCGCACTTCGACTGGACACCCCGGGACCGAATTAGGAGCGATCCAATCCAACTACGGTGCACCAAACTAAACCGACGATTTCGGATTCCGGACCCCTCCTGGGGCGAATCGGAGTGCCGAGATGCAAGCTCCCCAGGCGCCAATGCGCCTGGGCTCCGCGCGGGTCGGGAACGAAATAGCCAACCCGATCCGCATCCGGGAGGAGACGCCTCCTACGGCACAACAAGGTGCTGCTTTCAACGACAAGGACAATCCTTTCATTTACAATCCCAATCTTCCATTCCCGACGTGGCTCAGAGAACTTGAGTCCACAATGGAAAAGGTACAGTCCGAGGTGAAAGCGGTGAGCACGAAGGCTCATCACGCCACCTTGGCGGCTCCCGAAATAGGTCGCTTGGTTCAAGAATCCACGAGCACACCATTCACCTCTCTAATCACTAACGAGAAAATCAGAGATATCGGAAGAGTCAACGTCCCACGTTACGACGGAAAGACCGATCTGAGAGGATATCTGCGGGCATTCTACATTGCAATGGGAAGAGCCGATCTCCAACCCCACCAACGAGATGCTGGATACTGCCAAATATTTACCGAGCACCTCATGCAGAATGCACTCGACTGGTTCTCAAGGCTGCAACCGGCCACAATCACCTCGTTTGATCAGCTCACAACACTTTTCTTGAAACATTTCTCCATGTTCATCGAGACGGAGGCCACGATGGCACAACTTTACGCACTACAACAAGCAAAGGATGAGCCCCTACGAAACTTCATAGCCATATTCAAAGACGTGCTATCACGCCTTAGTTAAGTAAGCGACGAAACGGCAATCACGGCTCTGACCGCGGGGCTGTGGTACAAATCATAATTCAGGCAGGATATCTGCCTGAACCGATACACCTCAATCGAGGACGTAATGCACCTTGGAGGCAACTGGATCCGAGTCGAGGAGGAGCGAGCGGCCCTCGCCGCAAGATTCGATCCGACCCCGGCGACGCCTAACTTCAGCAACATTCCAAGACCACCGCGGGATTCCGGCCACAATAAAGGTACCGGGCCCCACCGAAGTAATATCCCCCCGGGTTACGTCATGAACTCGGAGAAAGATGAGGTCAACATGGCCTAAGGCGGCAACGCAGCACCTCAGTCGGATCCGTGGCCTAAAGACCGAAGGCCTACTGCAAGTTCCATAAGGTCTTCGGGCATGCAACGGCCCAATGCCGCAAGCTACAAATGGCCCTAGCGGAAAAGTTGAAACGAGGCGAGATGAGCGACCTCGACATCGAGGCCTTGAACCCAAGGCTACAAGGGAACACAAGCCCGGAAGAAGATCCGGCAGCCTCCAAGAAGAGGAAGCACAAGAAGAACCGAGCTCCCCCGCCCGGGGAAGCCCCTGACACCCCTTTTGAAAAAGGGGAAAACAGGTCAACGGCGTCGAAGACAGCAACCAAGAGAAAAGATCCCAAGTCATCAACGTGATAATGGGAGTATCTCAATACTCTAAGCCATCGATCAACTCGATTAAGGCGCACCAACAAAGACTGTAATCAGACGCACCTCGTCAGATTGCAAGGGCCGGAAGCCTTAATCACATTCAAGGAGAGCGAAACTCGAGAGCTCGCAGGGCCACACGACGACGCGTTGGTCATAACCCTAAACATCGCAAACTGGGAAACCAAAAGGATTCTCATCGATAACGGAAGCTTTGCGGACGTAATTTTCCTTTCAGCTCTAAGCCAAATGAAAATAAGGCCAGAGGACATCAATCGGGAAACAATCCCACTAACTGGATTCAGCGGTCACTCCGTGAACACCGTAGGAGAGATCAAGCTCCCTGTAATGACGGGAGGAGTGAACATGACAACCAAGTTCTTGATCATCGATTGCCCGTCGCCATACAATGCAATCCTAGGAAGACCATGGCTGCATGCCATGAGAGCGGTGCCGTCAACATATCGCTAGAGTTTTCAATTCCCGAGCGATGAGGGAATCAAAGAAATCCAAGGTGACCAAGCCATGGCGCGGAGATGCTACATGAGCAGCTTTTTGCTCGCCAAGCAAAGTACGGTGAATCAGGCATAGCAATTACAGCATCCACGAATAAACGAGGTGAAAAACACCTCGGAGGAAGACAACGAGTCTCCGACAATTGAGATGGTGCGACAAGTCCCCATCAACGACAAAAACCCCAAAAACACTGTCAGGATCGGAAGCGAGCTGAAAGGAAAAATCCTCAAGCGACTCATCAAGTTCCTAAAAAGGAACAAAGAGTGCTTCGCTTGGTCCCACGAGGATATGCCAGGAATCAGCCTAGAAATCATCTCGCATCAACTCAACGTTGATCCAAGCTTAAAAATAATCAAGAAAAAAAGACGAAAGCTAGCCCCGGACCGTTCCAAGGCGGTGACCGAGGAAGTCGAAAAACTTCTCAAGACACGATCAATCCGCGAGGTAAAATACCCCGACTGGATGGCAAGCACGGTCGTGGTAAAAAAGAAAAGTGGAAAATGGAGGGTGTGCATCGACTTCACCGACATAAACAAGGCATGTCCTAATGACAGCTTCCCACTCCTGCACATCGCAGACTTGTCGAGGCGACGTGCGGACACGATTTGCTTTCCTTCATGGACGCCTTTTCTGGCTACAATCAGATCCTGATGCATCCCGACGACATAGAAAATACCTCATTTATAACTGAACAAGGGATCTACTGCTACAAAGTAATGCCCTTCGAGCTGAAGAACGCCGGGACGACCTAACAACGACTCGTGAACAGAATGTTCTCTGAATACCTTGAAAAAACCATGGGAGTCTACATAGACGATATGCTAGTTAAATCCAAACATTCTGAGGATCATATCGCTCACCTCGAGCAATTCTTCGAGATGCTAAAAAAGTACCAAACGAAGTTGAACCCATCGAAGTGTTCATTCGGAGTGTCATCGGGAAAATTCCTCGGATACCTTGTCACACAACGTGGCATCGAGGCGAACCCAGACCAGATAAACGGTCTGCTGAAAATGCCTTCACCTCGCAGCGTGAAAGAGGTTCAACGGCTAACAGGGCGGATCGCAGCCCTGAATCGATTCATATCAAGATCGACCGACAAATGTCTTCCTTTCTATAAAATGCTGAAAGGAAACAAAAAATTCGAATGGACAGACGAATGCGAACAAGCTTTTCAAGAATTGAAAAAGTACCTGTCTACCCCACCAATACTGGTCAGCTCGGTCACCGGCGAGCCACTCTTAATTTACCTCGCAGTAACTCACGCGGTAAGCAGCGTGCTCGTCAGGGAAGACCGAGGTGATCAGAAACATATCTTCTACACCAGCAAATCACTATAGGACGCGGAAACCAGATATCCCACCACGGAGAAAGAAAATTAAGGCCGTATTTTCAGGAAAACACCATCATGGTGATGACGCTACAACCACAGCGATCGGTGCTACACAGTCCAAATCAGTCCGGAAGGTTGATGAAGTGGGCAGTGGAACTCAGCGAGTTCGACATCAAATATAAGATAAGAACATGCGCCAAATCGCAAGTCTTAGCTTATTTTGTTGTAGAATTGAACACCGGAAAACCGGAAGACGAATCAACGGACGGAGCATGGACACTGAAAGTAGATGGCTCCTCGAACCAAAACGGATCAGGAGTAGGAATTCACCTCGTCACCCCAAGCGGCGAGGTGATCGAGCAATATTTCCGCCTCAACTTCAAGGCCTCGAACAACGAAGCCGAATACGAAGCCCTGATCGCTGGCCTCAAGCTAGCACGAGCAGTGGGGGCACGGAACATCAAAGCTTGGTCCGACTCAAAGTTGGTAACAAGCCAAATAGCCGGGGATTACGAAGCAAAAGATCAAAGAATGAACGCCTACCTATCGGTAGTAAACCAACTGATCAAAACATTTGACAAAGCCGAGATAGACCAGATCCCGAGGAGCGAGAACGTGCAAGCCGACGCACTGGTAGGATTGGCATCCACCTCGGACCCCGAAGTGAAACGAATCATCCTGGTAGAAACAATAGATGCACCAAGCATCGATTTAACGAACCACATCATCAAACTTGGCCCAGAAGACTGGAGAAATCCAGTAGTCAAATTCCTACGAGGTGAAAAAACACCTCGAGATCGACAAGAAGCCAGAAAACTAAGACCAAAAAGCTTGAGATTATGTCTAATAAATGACACGCTTTACAAAGAAGTTTCAGCGGACCGTACCTGAAATGCTTAGGGGAAGACGAAGCGAAGAGCGTCATCCATGAAGTACACATGGGAAGCTGCGGAAATCACTCCGGAGGAAGATCCCTGGCAAACAAAATCAAAAGACAGGGATTCTTCTGGCCCACCATGCTGAAAGACAGCGAATCACATGTGAGAAAATGCGACGCATGCCAAAGGCACGCGCCAATCATCAGAATACCTGCATTAAAGTTGTCCTTGGTCACAGTACCGTACCCATTCATAAAATGGTCGATGGACATCGTCGGACCAATGCCAGCGGCCAAAGAACTAACAAGGTTCCTATTAATAGCGACCGACTACTTCACGAAGTGGGTCGAGGCCAAGGCATACGCACACATAAAAGATGTAGACGCGGAAAATTTCGTGTGGAAAAACATAGTGTTCAGATGCGGACTCCCGAAGGAGATCATCGCAGACAATGGACCACAATTTATCTCTAGCATATTCAAAAACTTCTGCGCCACGCAAGGAATCTCTCTTAACACCTCGACCCCGAGATATCCACAAGGAAACGGACACTCCGAGGTGGCAAACCGAACGATAATCGACGGGATCAAAAATAGGTTAGACAGCAAAAAGGGGAGATGGCCCGAAGAGCTAAACGGGGTGCTGTGGGCATATCGATCCACACCTCGTCGAGCCACCGGAGAAACGCCCTTCGCGCTAGTATACGGATCCGAAGCGATGGTACCAGCCGAAGCAGAATCACTAAGTCTAAGACGAGAATTTTGTCCGGATCAACCAGATGAAAACGAAGAAATGCTAAAAGATCAGCTCGACTACATCAAAGAAAGAAGAGAAAGAGCTTTGAGTAGAATCGTAAACTACCAAAGGGTAATAGAAAGCTACTATAACTCAAAAGTTCGACCTCGTTCGTTCAAAATAGGAGACCTGGTACTTCGCAAGGTGTTTCAAAACACCTCGGAACTAAACGCTGGAAAGCTGGGTATAAACTGGGAAGGACCATACCTCGTGTCCGAAATAGTGAAACCCGGCGTGTACAGACTGATCAATTCAGAAGGACTGAAAGTCCTCCTAAGTTGGAACACCCAACACCTAAAAAGGTATTATTCTTAATAGGATAAATATCACCTCGAACTACGTAGTGGCTTGATCCCGGAAAACTCGGGTACGTAGGGATTACCATAGGCACAGTTCGACCCTTCCCAAATTCAATAGATCACCTCGATCAATTCCTATTTCTCCTTTGATAAACCCCAACCCCCCCCCCCCCCCCGGGGGGTGGGAGCATGGGAACAACCCAACTCTCGCCACTCAAGAGCGACATCAAAGCTCACAAGGAAGAGGAAAATGTGCTTACAAACGCATTAAAGCACCTCGAGTTGATATAACACTTCAAGAAAACAACTCTTCCTAGCCTATACATCTCGGCCGCACACACATCTAAAGGTCTCCTCAGATTCGAATTCGAAGTAAGGCTCACTCTCAATCTTTGAGACAAAAAAGTGACCCGAAAAGAAAACATCTAAGGATCGATCAACTAGATAGCGCGGGAGTATAAGCCAATCAAGCACCGGGGCACGCAAGTGCTACAAAGAAGGCAACAATATGCGAGGAAACGAATGTTATTGAAAGGAACACCGAGTTTCAAAAAAAAGAGTCACCTCGTCGGAACGAAGTAACAACACCCAGGTCGGACTACCGACCAAATAAAGTGTGTAAATCCTGAACTAAAAATAAAAAAAACACCTAGGTTGGACTCCCAACCAAAAAAGGTGTGCATTCTCTCCAACACAAGCAAATTGGGGCAAAAAAGCAAAAAAAAAAGGGGACAAATTCTAGAGTTGATTATTCTCCTCGTCCGCTTCATCGTCCTGGCCCCCGGCCTCCTTCTCCTCCTAGTCGTCTCCCGCAACCTCGTTCTTGCCAAGCCGGACACCTAGGGCGTCCTCCACATCAGCGGCAGCGTCGAGGTCCTCTTCCTAGCTCTTTTTGACGGGGAGAATGTGGTCACGACGCTTTTCCGAGGTGTCGGCAGGGCGAGACGAGGTGGGACTTAAGATCGGAGAGGATCCACAGCCGGCGGCACGAGGCGGAGCACCACCTGGGAAGTGAAACCCATCACTATCACTCCACCAAGGATCCCTATGCACGTAGCAGCTCTGAAAACACCATGGATAAAATTCAGACATTTACCTTGAGATCCCTAGGTAGAGGTAAATTGCGCGAGCTGGAGCCCAAGCTTGGCAATGGTTTCATTACGGCGCTCTATTTTCTTGTTGAGCTTTTCAGAGTTCTTCCGCACGGCAAGACGAGTCGCCGAGACCACCTCGCTCTTCGCCTCCTGGAGCTCCTCGGTCGCCCTCAGCAGACCTTCACGAGTTGCCTTCAAACTACGCTCAAGCGCCTCAACCCTGGCCACTTCGGCCCGAAGTGATGAGACCTCATCCTGGAGGGACCGGCACTTATTGCGCTCCTCAGAGACCTGGGCCTGCAGCTTCTCGGCCGTCTCTTTCTGAAAATCAGCGTCTAGCCTCGACGAATACAGGTTCTCTTCTGCCTTGCGATGTTTTGCCTAAATATCCCGCACCTCTTTTTCTCTTCCAGCGAGCTGGGACTCAACCTCCTTCAAATGCCCGCCGGAGCCCGCCTCGGCAACCTCAAGCTTCAGGGCCTCCACATCCTTTTCGTACGCGAGAACCATCTCGTTCATCGCGGTCAGAAACTGCAAACAGAAATCACGAGGTGAGAAACACCTCGGTATACGAATATCCCCATATCGAAATCACGAAAGTTACCTTGACGCCATTGTGCGCCGCCTTCTCATACTCCCTGCCATGCGAGAGGGAGAGCACATCAAGGGGATGACCACGGCGAGCCGAACTGGCCACGAAGCGCGAGGATGCCCGGGGAGAATCGACCAGAGAGTGGGAGCTAGCGAACTCAATCAAAATCGACTGAGTACCCGGACGACCTCCATACCCCGAGCGACTGCTACCTCCCTCCCGAGGCATACCCTGAAGGGTTTGACCGCGTTGACCTAGTCTGATGCTCTGAGATCACCTTCCCCCTTTTCGTAGGAACCACATTCACCTCAACGAGCTCGGGAGAACGGTCGCGTTTCTTCGGACGAGGCGCAACATCATCCGGCGACCTCGTAGGAATGACCACCTCTTCGAGGCCTGCTTCAGAGCGCGCCCCAGCATCGACCGCCGCATTGCCCTCCACCTTGACGCGTCGAGAGGACTGAGCCTCCCGCGCCTTTGCCACCAGCGCCTCCAACGAAGCGTCCTCGGGGGTCTCATCGGTCCCCAAGGAAACGTGGTAAATGGCCTGACCGGGCTCCTTGTGACGCTCAGGGGATGAAGGCTGGCTGTTGGAGGACTTCATAGACTCCTCGGGCTCTGCGGGACAAAGAAGACAAGGTGATAAACACCTCGAAAATACCCAAGAAAACACTCTATAAAGAGGAACACGAAACGTACCCAAGGCGTACAGAGGGGGAACATAAATTGGCTGGCCCACGTCGGTCCGGTACTTTCAATAGCCTGAAATACGGATCCTGGCAACCGGAAACTCGCTCCAATCCACTCCGCCCTTCGGGATCAGCGTCTTCTTGAGACCACGAAACCTCGGATCGGCCTCAGGCACCACGATCTTGGTCGCTAAGGAAAAATCAAAAGGATAAATGATTAAAAAAGAAATACAAAATTTCTTTATTACAATCGAGCATTTAACATAAGCCGTCGAGGCCAACCAGGGCCCGAGCTCCATCTCGGAGGCTTCAAGGAGTCAGGTCGACTGTCCCTCAAGAAGAATAACTTCTTTGTCCACCCCCCGCGGACGTCTGGAGTTCCTTTGAGGATCCTCCCCAGCCTCCCGTTTAGGAATAATCTGCCCGAAGATTTCCCAGCACCTTTGGGATAATAAAGGCGCACGAGGTCCTCTGCGGTGAGAACAAGCCTATTCTCCCGCGATAAAACCCCTAAGGCCACGAGGTTCCGATAGGAATTGGGCACCAGCTGCCCAGGGCCCAAGCCAATATACCGAAGGAACTCAACAACCACCTCGGGGACGGGAAACTTGACGCCGGCCTCAAAAAAGGCCTCATACACGCATGACCACCCAGGCCTCTCATCGAAAGCTCGATCTAGCGGGCCCGGAGCCTCCGTGTCTATAAAATCAGGGACGTTGTAGAGGCTCCAAAGTTCCCGAAGATATGCCGGAATGATGACGGATAGAGAGCTGTCAGCCGGGAGCGAATCTCCTTTTGAACAAGAGGCAACCATCTTCGATTTCTTGACACAGAAAGAGAAAGGAAAGGTGAATGGGAACGAAGGGAGAAATGGGTTTATAAAACCCTTACCTTTTAACCACGATCTCCTTCCTCTCAAACGCACGATCTCCCAAGCCAACAATGATGAAAATAACTGACAAGTTAATGGGTTTTAATAACCCCATCACGCCCGAAATCAGTGTGTCAGTTGGACTCAAAGAACCTTTCTTGAATGTTGTCAAATCAGCTATGTGATTGGACCTTTTCTCTTAGCGAAGAATCGATGCCCAAATTCCACACGCAACCCTAATGGCATCACGCCACCTGTCCCAGCCATGCACGAAGAAAGGCCTCAACCCAACTGAATCAGTTGCGATTCAAAAATAAACAAATTTTTCGAACTACGAAAAATTTAAAATTCCCGCTGAATATAGTTCCTCGTCGACTGATTATTTGCAAAAATAATGCAGAGGAAATTCGGGGGGAATAAAATTCTCGTGAAAATAAAAGAGGCCCCCATCAACGACATAATATTTCACAAGGTGACAATCACTTAATGAACTGGGGGACTCACTGGTGATGCTGGATTTCATCCCATGCCCAAAAGCGACATTGTAATTCAAGAACTACGCACATCCCTGAAAACGACATGCTTCGGAGCAAGAATCCAAGAAGGATTGGGCCTCAAAACAAATGTGGAGGCTCAAAGGGCAGCTCAACACGACCGGCCCATCAAAGACTCACCCCGAAGCTCATTCAACCAAGGACAAGTCACCGCGAAGACCAAGCCCGCGAAGACCAAGCCCACGAAGACTCAACATCCTTCCTAAAGACTAAGCAACCCGGAAGACCAGGCATACTCTCCATCCATTGACCAGTCCAGAACCCTCCACGTGGAAAGGCATCAAATACCACGTCGTCCAGATTCTACACGTGGTGGTCAGAGAGAAGGCGAGGAGACATCAGCTAGTCTACTAGCCGTTGCTAATTTATAGGAAATATACGTTGTAAAACAGGCTATAAAAAGGCCTACCAAGTAATCCAATAGAGAATCATATCGTTCTATACTTTATACTAGCTATTCACCCTGTATTCATCGTGCCATCAATCAAATACACAAGTTACTGACCATTGCTCAGTCATTAACAAATTTATCATCTCGTGTCGTTATTCACCGAAGTAGATTTTATCTTGTAAAGTTAAAATCCTTCATCGTATTCATCATAAACAGAGTGCTATCACTTTGTGACGTTGGTCGTGATTATTTACATCAACAGTTACGGTTTTCATTGATAAATTCGTTTATGATACCTCACTGGGATCGAACTAGTTCGAGATATCTGTATACGTTTGTTAATTTTTGTTGTTTTCCTCCGGAGCTGAAGTATACTTTCTTACGCACTCGCTCTATTCGATTATTTATTTCAAATTTTAAACATGCCCGAAGTACGGGGTATCCTTAGAGTATTTTGATGGTCCTCGACACCTTGAACAATCTTTGAAAACCCCGGAACCCGGTATTGAAAGCAAAATTTTCTTCTTGTATTGGTCTAGCATTCAAGTGAATGATCTGAGAGGACTTAGTGAATCTAAAAGTTTGATTTTCACCTCGTGAATTCAATCCTAACGAAGTCTGAAGTAGAAATCACCTTGGATTTGCAAAGTAACTTAGGCTGAGTAGTTTGTGCAAAGAAAAATTAAAGTCAAGAAAATTCTGTGGATTTTGAAATTAAATAGAATATTTAGTGGATGATGAAACACAAAAATGGGCAAAGGGAAAGACGAAAATCGTCGATGAAAATTCAAACCTTCCGGAAATAAGGAAAAGTCAACAGGTCGGAATCCCGACCAAAGAAAAATCTTTGCAAACGAGGACCTTACGCATTTTCCATCGACACATCGTTTTGCGATCATAACGACAAAGCTTATACGAAGACGAGATGTGGAATAATTCCACCTCATCGGAGACCTAAAGTCTTCATATCGTTAATGACATCGCATCAACATAATAGTCCATCAATCATTCCATACTTAATGGACTGGGGGGCTCACTGTTGATGTGGGATTTCATCCCCAAACAAGAAGACATATCATTTGGCATCGTGTAAATACGACACCCCATTTAACGTCTTGACCGATAAGTCATGTCGTTCGTCTTCTAAAAAGAGACCGCGGCGCAAGTATTAATCTTTTAGCAAGATCTATTTATTTAATTAATATGACGGATATTAATTAAATTATACTTGTTATTTGATTTAAATGTCAAATAAATATTTGATATTAGTTGCACAACCATGCAATGCAACGGGAGGAATAATATATTTATCCCTTAAAATCCATAGTTAAATAGTCCACTATTGGACTTAGGATTTCCTTGAAACATGGAGGTTAATACGGAGGATTTAGTCAATTTGATAATGTGCACCAGAGCACCAATTCAAAGTGCAAAAAGGGAATCAAATACCTTTACACATGTCACCACAAGAGTGATATAAGCTTGGTCAAAATAATAAAAAGACTAGCACTTTCCACATGTCAAAGCATGAGTGCATGAGAAGAAATCAAGTCCAACCACTACCCCAAAACATAAGAGAGAGTGAGAGCATCCAAAGTTGATGGCTGAGAGCTTATTTAAAGGCATGGAGAAGAGATTCAAGAGGAGATGGAGAACTCAGAAGAAAGAAGATCACCACAAACACTCTAGAGATGATTTATATTTCATATTACTCATTTTATGAGATGTAATTTTACCTCGTATTTCCAGCTCGTTATACGGTCAGATTCACCTTGTTGTAATCTCTCTTCTCCCATTATACTTTGTATTCACTTTGTTTGAATAAGAAATCTAGAGAGTAAGTAGTCAACTACCGCTTGAGACGAACCTCTATAAAAAACCATGGTGTCATTTTCCTTTACGCTTTATATTATAATATTATCGCGGTGTTTATAATATATTTGGAGTGATCTTGGCGAGTAAGACGAAGTATCGGGATTCATACGGAAACAAAGAAGACACTACAATAAAACGGATTACGATTAGTCCGCGACGGTTGATGGCGATTATTCACATCAACAACATCTTAAAAAAACGACAAACTTATAAAAAAACAACATAAAACCGGAACCGGGACAAAAAAGCGAGAATTTCATATTTTGAACTTGTTTTGGTTTTGGTTTTTCAAACCGGATCATGAACGTCCTTTTTTATGATATGGTAAGAAAACTAATTTTTTTACCAAAAAACAATCTGGTACCGAGACCAGAACCAGGAACCGAGTTCAAAATTTTCACCCCTAATTCTATATCAATTTAAAAAAAAATCTATATGATATTCAAATTTACCATTGAGCTTAATACTTGAGATTAACAAAGGATCCTAATGCAATTAATAAAGAATGTTCTCCATTAATTCCACCCAAATCAAGAAAAAGTTGTTACCTATTTTACTTACAAATAGGAGTTCCATCCTCGTCATTTTACACGCATTCTCTCCTTAGAGCTTCACTTTATATAACTCGACTTTCTCTTTATAGCGAAATCGAGTTTCCCTCTCTACCTGGGGTGCCTTCTCTTCCTTGTTTGACAACGACTTTCTCCTTTGACATGAAGTCATTCCCTAGCCTATCTGGAATCCCCTGAGGTCGACTAGTTTTGCGACATTGTTCATACATACTAATATCTCTACGTTTTTTGACCTCCGAGACTTGCCACCTCACCGGTTGATACCTTCAACACACGAGTCAGTTGTTACCCGCGCTGCCTCACACGACACCCTTGCCAATAATAACCTCTTCATACAAAAGGATACTCCCGTGCCGCCACTTTAAGCTTAAACGGAGGTCGTCTCCCTTTTCATACACATAGGCTCTGACCCTCGTTTAGGAAATTTTTCTCAGATTTCACTAAACCTTAACTAAGTGACGATGTGATCCCGAAGAAAGGGTATGTAGGCAACTTTCTCTAGAAGAAGGTGCGGCATCATTATTTTATTTTTTTTAGGTCCTCCTTGGCCAACGGAGACACCGCCGAGGAAGAAAAATTAGAAAGAATGCAAGGAACATCTCAGGCGCTAGCCAAGAAAGAAGATTTCTCCTCCTGATAATTCATTTATTAGTCAACCTCGTTGACTCCACCTTTGACCGCCCACGCGACCATCAAGACTGGCTCGGGGCTCGAACCATGAATCGGGCTCACCGTTAATCCAAAAACGAGCATTAGAACCCTCACAATTTTTGTATGTTGACATTGTTGATTTTTTAACTTCAATTTTTAGTAACAATGCTCTTGTATATTTATAAAGTACTATATTAATTTTTATGATGTAAAGTATTAATTTTTTTATTTTTTTTTATATAAGAATGCAACATAAAATTTTATTTTTTTGTTAATTAATGACACAGTGTGACGACTATATTAATTTATAAGACTATTCCTAAATAATTAATGAGTTTAGTTGGTGTTAATGCCTAAAAATGAATCAACTTTTATGCGGCCAAAGTCTGATGTTTGCTCGACGATTGAAACGGGCTTGATACTTGATTATTCATTCTTAATGAGCCAGTGGTCGCTTTCAAAAATTCCGGAGCCGTCTCTGTTTCTGTGAAAATAATAAAAAATGTGAGCTTTGGAAGGGAGAAGAGACGGGTCCTTTTCCGCTCCGACGGTCAACATTAGTCGAGTAATAAAGTCGAAGTTTATGTATAAACGGGAAGCATAGTTTTTTTATGCTTCAAGAAAGCTCACCAGTTGTGTCTGGGGCGCCCTCAAGGCATGTTTTTTGGTGCCCATAGGGCGTAAAATTCATGCCTCGAGGGCCTCTGACGCGCCCTCCAGGTGTGTTTTTTTGTGCTATCAAGGCATGCTTTTTGTATCTTATGATATCGAGATTTAGACCGTCCTTTCCGGGACTGGGCTCGATTGACTTTTTTGCTAAGTTTTTTGGGTCGGGTCCGTTTTTTTTTTTTTTTTTTTTGGATCGGGCCTCTTGACATTTTTGGGTTACACCCATTGACTTTTTTGGGTTTGAACTGTTGGCTTTTACGAGTGAGACCTGATAACTATTTGTTTTCTTTTACAGGTTAGGCCCGTTGACTTTTATGTGATTGGGCCTGCTTGGTTGGACTTTACTCATACTTGATTTTTGGGTCGGGCCTTCACATTTTTAGAGTTCAAAAATTACGAATAACAATTGCTTTAAAACTATGGGTGGAAATGGACCGAGGACCGAGATTTTAGTCTCTTTTCATCCTAATTAATTAGTTTTTATTTAAACCAATAACCAATTTTCTTATAGTTTCATTTGCGAGCGGGAACAAAACTTTCAATTATAAAACTATAAAAAGTAAAAATAGATGCATCAATAAATTCGTAAAAAAAAAAAAACATGATGAAAGTTGAGAAATTTAGGCTCTCCCCGAACATAGTTCCCCATACCAATCCGTGATGTCCGATTTCCAAAATTTAATATTTAAACTCTTAATGTAAGTCTAAAACTAGTCAACAGCAACGCGCTCCGCTAGGTGGCGAAAAAAAATATTTTTTTAATTCGGATAAAAATATTAAATAAATTAATCTATAAATTTGATGTTGTAATCGAAACAAACATTCAGGTAAATGATTGTCAAATGATTTTGTAAATTTCATCCATTCCAACAACTAAAAACAATTTGCGTTATTAGATCATAATACATGAACAATTCGCCTCACTCTATTGGTATACATGTTTCTTAACATATCATTAACTTATAATTTTAAATGAAACTGCCGATCTTGAAGGTTTGCTAAAGTACAAATAATTTGTTAACAACCTTTAATAGTTAATTAATTTTGAATTTGTTTGTTTTTTCATAAAAAAATCTCGTCCGCTATGTAACTGTTGATGTATGAAGTCAACTGTCGTGATCAACTGAATGTATGATTGTAAAAAGGAGACTTTAAGTATCGGAGTGATAATAAAGCAAACTAAATTGTATTTGATTTCGTGGTTTGTGATTATAAAGAGGATCGTTATGTAAAATTGAACATGCTCTCTACGTACAACTTTCCCTTATTTATAACCTATGATCCACATCGTATTCCTCTCCTTCTTTATTCACAACGGCTAGTCGAGCTGAATTCACTCCTCCATTTGAACATCACCACGTGTACGAATATCGCGACATTGCTTGGTGTTGAATCTTTCCTCGTCGTCGAATCTTGCGGGAAGCTGGAAGAGGTGGTCTTCGTGGGCCTATTATTTGGGAAATCCTGGTCGTCGGGGACCGAATCTCGGAGAGGTCCCTCGATGGGGTGTACGTATCGAGCTGTGTATTGGGCCTAGCTAGTTTGAGATTGGCCCGAACTCTATGGGTTCTATGTTATGTCATGTCGTTTTGCCTGGTGAGCACAATTTATGGCTTTGATGTCGTTTCTTCATAGAAGATGAGAATCCACATCATCAGTGATCCCCCTAGTGCATTGAGCATTAAATCGTTAATGGACTTCATGTCGTTTTTGTGACAGTGAATTTTTCCTCAAACCGCATTAAAAGGGTAAGCTCGTGATACTTTTGCCATTTATGTTTTTCAAAGTAATTTATTTTTTGGCGCTATCTTTTATTTTAGATCGTAAAAATTTGATTTGAATTTTTCTGTTGCAAATCAACTCGGTTCGTGGGGGTTTCCGTTATGCATGGGGTGTACACATGGCATGTTCAAACTGGTTTAGCGTACGTTCTTCAGCCATCGATCCTTCACGCCAAATTGTGAGCCAATCACGACTCTGATTTGACAACGGCCAGAGGATTTGGAAACCCTTGGCTGACGCGCCTATTTCGGAGGTGATGGGGTTCTATTTAACCCCTTCGGTTTCCGATGCCATGATTGCTTGGCAGTTTTTGGGAGAAAATGGAGCGGGGGAGTTGAAAAGCAGTTTTGTAGAGGTTAGTCTATAAACCTCTAACGTAGATTTTTTCCATTACATCCCCTATTCTCTCCTTTTTCTCTGTCTTCCTCCCTCTCAAGAAAATGTCGAGCTCTGGTTCAAAGGATGACTGGATTCTGGCCGATTCTTCCCTCTCTGTGATTACTCCAACATATCTCAAGGACCTCCAGAGCTTGTATAACGTCCTCGATTTTATTGAGACCGAAGCTCCGAGTCCAAGGGATCATGCTTTTGATGAAACACTGGGATGGTCATGCGCCTATGAGGCCTTCCTTGAAGCTGGGGCTGCGCTTCCCCTCCCCGACGTGATCGTTGAGTTTCTTTAGTACATTGGCCTGGCTCCGGGAAGCAGTTTTGTAGAGGTTAGTCTATAAACCTCTAACGTAGATTTTTTCCATTACATCCCCTATTCTCTCCTTTTTCTCTGTCTTCCTCCCTCTCAAGAAAATGTCGAGCTCTGGTTCAAAGGATGACTGGATTCTGGCCGATTCTTCCCTCTCTGTGATTACTCCAACATATCTCAAGGACCTCCAGAGCTTGTATAACGTCCTCGATTTTATTGAGACCGAAGCTCCGAGTCCAAGGGATCATGCTTTTGATGAAACACTGGGATGGTCATGCGCCTATGAGGCCTTCCTTGAAGCTGGGGCTGCGCTTCCCCTCCCCGACGTGATCGTTGAGTTTCTTTAGTACATTGGCCTGGCTCCGGGGCAATTGGTCCCGACTGCTTATCGGAATTTGGTGGCTCTAGGGGCAATGCTCGAGAGAACAAGGTGGTTTTCACAGTGGAGGACCTCCTCTACTACCCGTAGGGGCCCAGGAAATCCTCGAGAAGGTTTTACTTGAATGGGAGACTGGGAAAGGTCCTCAATGGGACTCCTGATGTGCGTAGAGGTTGGGCGGAGAGGTCCTTCTTCTTCCGATACACTCGTAGCGGGGTGTCGAAACCCCCGAGATGGAACTCTGACCCTAGTGGGCCTAGCGGGCCTGTTTCTTGTCTTTTTGATCTAATTTTTTGCTTCTTGTCTATTAGTAACCAAGCTGGTGGTGCCGGAGGCAGAATCAAGATTCCAAGGTCTCAACAAGACGCTGATCCCTAAAGAAGGCGTCGATTCGAGCGATTTCCCGACCGTTAGGTTCTGCAATTCAGGCTACCTGAGGTTTCGGAGCGACGTAGGGCAAGTTATTTCGGTTGCCCCCTTTTCGGATTTAGGTACTTTCCTTACCCCGTTGAGATTCTCCTTTGATTTACTGGAGGTGAATTTTAACTTCAATTTTCTTTGTGCAGCTTCCGAGGAATCTATGAAGTCCTCTAGCAGTCATCATTCATCCCCCGATCATCGTGAAGATCCTCCCACCTACGTTCACCACGTTTAATCCGGGAGTAATGAGACCCCCGATGACGCTCCGCTGGAGTCGCCGGTGGCCAAGGCGCAAGAGGCCCAATATTCTCTCCGGATCAAGGTGGAGGGCGATGCGGCGGATGGTGCCAAGTTACGTACTGATGGTCGCGCTAAAGGGGAGATTGATCTCGCGAGGTCGTCGAAGGAGGTCGCTCCTTGCCAAGAGAAACGATATCGATCCCTCAATTGTCCCGCGGTGAATGTGGCCCCGCCTAAGAGGAGAAAAGTCGCTCCCGAGCGCCAAGCTCCTCGTACGAGGTCGAACCCTTGAGGGTACGTTGCGCCTCCTTGCCGCTTGGACGAGAAACTCAAGGCTCTGGTGGCTCGGGAACGGAGCAGAAGCCGTTCCGGGTCAAGTGATCACCAGAGTTTCCAAACTATCTAAATTGATTTTGCGAGCTCTCATTCTCTGGCCGACTCACCTCGTGCCTCATCCTGTTTCGTGGCCAGCTCGGCTCGCCGTGGCCATCCTCTTGATGTGCTAACATTAGCGCGCGGTTGGGAGTACGAGAAGGCGGCTCATAATGGTGTCAAGGTAATCCTAATGACCTTTTATTGTTAAGAGTTTTTTTGGACATATGTGTCCTTAAACAAGATATTTATCCATTTGTAAAAGATTATGACAAGTCATTGAATAAAGATGGTAGTTATTATGTTAATCTTATTATAGTTTCTGGTAGGGTAAAATAGAATGTTTGTTTCCTTAGTTCATAAAGGATGCATTTATGTTATTATTATCACAACGTAGTAAATGTGATGAAGAATTAATAATCATAATAAATGAACTTAAAACGTCCGTGAACTGATTAACTGGGTAGGAGACCACTAATCGTGTAAGGTCATTAATGTGACTAAGTGATAATATTATCTAGATTTTGTGTGTGTCACACTCACTAGAAGTGCATTAAGTATTGAGTGTCTTCATACTGTCTTAAACTCCGGAAGTTATCATATAAGTCCGTTACTGATAACTTTGAGTTGAGTCACTAATAGATGATGAAATGGATATTTGTTCTAAGTCCTGAGTGATCTTGACTCCAAGTTGCTGGCTTGATTGTTCTTTGATTTAACAGTTAAAGAACACAATACATTACCGCTGTTCCCAACACTATTATTTTGGGAACATGATAGTCAGCAGTAAGGGTAGCTTGATCATAGATATGAGCATCACACAACTCTCTTCAGAGTCATGATGATTCCCTTGGTTGTCGGTGGTGAGAAATGAGAAATACCTATGCGCAACTTATGAATCAAAACCATAAGTGGGTTACTCATGATATTACTGACTAAGTCAAGGAGGAAAATGCAATGATAGGCAAAACGGTAAAAATCGCCTGCTCATGTGTGAGTCATCAAGTGAAAGGACAATAACCTAATTTGATTGTATCAATGGACTGTTGGAAATCGAGGTTTGATTCCCGACTTCATTACCCCAAAATATGCCTCCGAGCCGTCCCGGTGAAATTTAAAAAAAATTAAAGCGGAAAAACTTGTTACGGGCCTGACGACACGGATATCAGGTAATTACCATTTCATCAAGATCCGATATATATTATGAATTTAATATTTCATAAATATTATCAATAAGCTAGTCGAATAGGAAAAAAATAGAAAGCGGTAAATGGTTGCATTTATTGACCCAATGCATAAGGCCGTACCTCTGGTGACGTTCTCGATTGCGCACTTTGAATCTCGGCAGGGCTCCGCCGTGGGATGAGTGAAAACTCCCGTCATTTTCCGGAATATTCTCCTGGACTCCTCGTACCGAAGCGTGGGCTTTGCCGGCAGGGCTCCGTCGCAAACTTTAACTGTGGTTCTTT
The DNA here is from genome assembly GCA_954871525.1 of Parietaria judaica. Taxonomy (NCBI): domain Eukaryota; kingdom Viridiplantae; phylum Streptophyta; class Magnoliopsida; order Rosales; family Urticaceae; genus Parietaria; species Parietaria judaica. Next base: position 1,156,595 of record OX940865.1, on the reverse strand, counting down.
TTAAGCTACTAGAGGCCTAAGCCAAACTAGAAGAGAGAATCAGAGACAGAAAACTCGCAGACCTTAGAGAGAGAGGGATAGCTCGAGTTTTTTCTCTGGGAAGGGTTGAAAAATGTGTAGAATGAGCCTCCTATTTATAGGCTAAGACTGTAACCGAATTGGAGATATTCCCTCCCTATATTCGAATTTTCATAAATAAATATAATTAATTATTCCAATCCAATGGTCCAGATTTAATCTCATCTAAATCTAATGGATATAATCAATTAGGGATTTAATTAAATAAGAATTACATCATAAGATCAAAGTATTTAATCTTATCTCCTTATATCCTTAAATTCAAATTATTTATATATATATAAAGAATTCGAATTATATTATGATTATCTAGATTCATTGGTTAAAAATAAATATTCAACCAATCCAATGGATCAAATCAATTAGGGATTAAATCAAATATCCTAGGGTTTTAGAAAAACCCTAATTCGAAAATTTTATCCTTATTAATTCGAATTATATATGATATGTATATATTATTAATTAATTTTTAATCCGACAGTAAAGATTAAATCTTAAACCGATCCAACGGATACAATGAATTAGGTCAAATTCGAAAACCCTAAGCTTGGTAACCAAGTTCTATTTTAGAAATAATATTAGGGTTAAAAACAATTATCTTAATCCAACGGTTGATATCAAATCATAACCGATCCAATGGATTAAATTGATTTTAGAGAATCGGAAAGAAAAAAGATCTAAACCATGATTCGAATTTACACATTTAAATATATATATAAATATATATATTTTTATTTATTAATATAAATCTATTAATTATTAATTAATTATTATTAAGATATTAATAATTAAATCCAAATACATAAATTATATTAATAATTCCTGATCTCAGTATCACACATTAAAATGTCATGGTGACGCACCATCATTTAAATTCGTGACATGTGATTTAATTTCATAGTTTATCGAACCGAGTCACAAACTTAGAAAACCCATAAATCACAAACTGTAAGTCGAAATGACTTGGTTCAAAAAGAAAAGGTTCTTAAAATTTAATTTAAAACATCATGGTGCTGATAGAAAATCTAAATTCTAACTTTATTTTTATAAGTTAATTCTGTGTACCAAAATATGGTACTTTTGCCACGCTGATGATAAAACTATCTGACGTCTGTCATAGACCTTTTAGTTTTATAAGTCTAGCCAAATGATTAAACATGTTCCATAATGTATTTTAATCACGTACGTATCATCCGTTACGGAGCTATACTAGGGACCGTGGACCCGTATCACTTAAGCTCTAACGAACTGCTAGTTGTTCGTCAAACCTCGAAGTGATTCCACTATAGACCCGAGGCTGCACTCTTTAGTGATACGGTATATATTATTCCCTTTATACAGCAGGGTGTCCATTGATACAATCAAATTCGGGTTATTGTTCTTTCACCTGACGATTCGCACATGAGCAGACGGTTTTTACCGTAATGCCTCTCATTGCATTTTCCTCCTAGACTTAGTCAGTAATGTATGTATGTATGTATGTATGTATGTATGTATGTATGTATGTATGTATGTATGTATGTATGTATGTATGTATGTATGTATGTATGTATGTATGTATGTATGTATGTATGTATGTATGTATGTATGTATGTATGTATGTATGTATGTATGTATGTATGTATGTATGTATGTATGTATGTATGTATGTATGTATGTATGTATGTATGTATGTATGTATGTATGTATGTATGTATGTATGTATGTATGTATGTATGTATGTATGTATGTATGTATGTATGTATGTATGTATAAGCGGTATAAATGAGATGATTGTTTTTTTTTTTATAGAGGTTCGTCCCAAGGCGGTAGTTGACTACGTCCTCTGTTAGTTCATTGCGACAAGTGACATAGACGGACAACTACATGCTGCTAATTGTTGATGTACAAATTCGTCATTATTTAATATGACATAAAGTGCTAAGGTTGTGAATTAATTAAATTTACAAACCATGATAAAAGGCTTTAAAGAAATAAACTGGTATTCGTAAAAGCCCATTTGAGAAGCCCAAAGAGATTCTCAATCAGACCAAGAACCAACGGACATAGGCTACTCGGCCCAATGAGTTCTAAAGCCCAAATCCACTCGGTAGCAGCCCAGAAAGACGAGGGTAGAGTCGTCATATTCTCTACCCGGCATCCTATTTCAAACTCAGACGGAAGACCAGGAGCACAGAGTCAAGTCTCCAACGGGCATAATTCAAACACGACGACGAGAACGAAGTCATGGGACACGTGTAGCCAGATCGTCCATTCAACCCGGTCAGCACGGAGTGAAGACCCCTCGATTCCTGGAAGTTCAACGGGAAGAATTGAAGTCTATAAATGCCAAAGCTCAAGCTCAGATCAAGAGACACGCATACTCACAACCTCGAGAGAATACATTGAAGAGTTTCTACCCGGCATTCTTGTCTTTCTGAGATCTTATTGTATTCTTTCTCTCCTTCTCTATTCTTTTCTATTCTCAGACGTGATCTAGTTGCCTGTAGCTATCCGTCTATGTTCGTTGTTGCAATAAACTGACAGAGGAAGTAGTCAACTACCGCTTTGGGACGAACCTCTATAAAAAATCCCTCATCTCATTTATATCGCTTATATACATATACATATATATCATGAGTGAACCGTGAGCTTGTAACGCGAGAGATCGAATTCCACTAAGTTATTTCATCCAAAAATATCATACGCTCACAAGTCACACTTGACTGATTGAGGTGGGAAACCACGTCAACAGTTTGGCGCCGTCTGTGGGGAGTTGATCTCGCTAACTCCTAAAAGCTCAAAGCACTCCGCGAACATGAGCAACAACGAAATCGCAATCGTGAACGAGTCTGAGGTGAACAACCCAGATCCAAACACGGAATCGAGCAACCTACAGTCTCAGCTAGAGGCTAGCGCTGCTGAGAATCGAGAGCTGCGCCAGCGACTCGAATCTCTGGAAGCCAACCAAGCCCAAAATGAGCGTCGTCAGAACGCTAACCGGACTAATCCAGGACAAAACTCTGGGTATCAAGGCCCTAGGCCCGCAACACCTCCCCCGCGTCCTGAAACAGGAACACCCCTTTTTACCCCCTTGACGGGTCTCTACCCGTCTAATGCGGGGAACGTTGCTTCGAGCAGTCACCAACGCCCGGGACCCCAAAACCGACAATCGGGGTACGAGCAAAGCCGTAACATCAGCCAGGCCCTCAACGGCCACCCGGTCACGTATCCGAGGTATCCCAGCCCGGTGTACGGATAGGAACCCCTCCAGGCTGTGCGTCCCGAACAAGCTCCCCAACGCACAGAATTGGAGGAGCTCAAACGCTCAATGGCCGAAATGAATGAGAAGCTCATTCACGTGCGCTCTCGCGTGCACAGCGCCACTACCGCTGCCCCCGAGATAGAACGTCTAGTGGAGGAGGCAGAAAGGACACCCTTTAAGCCCGTCATAACTAACGTTATACTCAGGGAAGGCGGACGAGTATATGTGCCAAAGTACAATGGGACGACCGATCCCAAAGTACACTTGAGGTCCTTCAGGAGTGCGATGGGGCGAGCCCATCTGGAAGCGCACGAATTGGATGCTGGGCGCTGCCAATATTTCTTTGAAAATTTGGTCGGCCCGGCGATGGAATGGTTCTCGAAACTTGAACCGCGTTCCATAGACAACTTCGGATAGCTAACGACCCTTTTTCTCAAACATTTTTCCATGTTTATGGAAACTGAGATCACGGCGGCGAACCTTTATGCCTTGCAGCAAGAGAGAGGAGAGCCCCTCAGAGCTTTCATGACCAGGTTCAAAAAGACCATGGTCAAAATAAACGGGATCAGTGACGAAACCGCCATAGCCGCTCTCACGGCCGGATTATGGTACGATTCGAAGTTCAAAACGGACATCGTCGTGAATCGTTACGACTCCATCGAAGACGTAATCCACAGATCATCCAACTGGATCAGGCATGACGAAGAACTCGAAGCCATGCGAAGGAGACATGGATCTCTACCCGTCCACCAGCGGAATACCAGACCACCCGGGCAGCAGCCGCCGCCTAGGGCCGGGAATCACAACATCCCTTTCAGGGGACAAAGGAATCCCCCCCAATCCAGAAGCACCCATTCCAAACCCAGAATCCGAGGGCTAATAACGGACCGAACCCGCGAAGCCCGTACGTTTTCAACGTAAATTCGGAAACCGCGGAATTCGAAGAACAGGTCGAAGCAGAGGAAACTCCTGGAGAAGTGCTGGTCAGCTCGAGAGACTTCCCACCATACAGCAACGAAGGTTTCCCGAAGCACGACCCGAAAGCGTGGTTTAACTTCCACAAATTGTTCGGACATCATACGAAGAATTGTATGGTACTCCGTGCCCGCCTAGCGGAAAAGTACATCAATGGAGAGTTGGGGGAAATAAACTTCGGCAATGAGCTGAAAGGTGGGCAACCAACCGAGCAAAGCCTTCCCCAAAATCAACACCAGACCGGCCAGAAAAGAGAAGAGCAACATAGAACGCCGCGCGAAAGCATACAGCCTAGCAAAAGAGGACGGGTACATATGCTCGAGGAATCAGACGAGCAAACATACGAAGAAACGGAGAATTCCGGAGAGCAGCTCAGCGACATCCCCGAGCCCATCGGTAGAATCTACACTATTGTGGGAGGTTCCCAACTGCATGGTAACTCAGTAAACTCCATCAAGGCCCATCAGAGGAAGCTCAAGGCCGGACCGGTGATCATACCGAGGCAAGAACCGGACTTCGAGATCTCATTCAAAGATAGTGAAGCGGCCACACTGATTGGTCCGCACGACGATGCGCTGGTCGTCACACTCCTGGTTGCCTCGTATACGATGGACAGGATCCTAATCGATAACGGGAGCTCAGTCGACGTGATCTTCCTGGAGCCGTTGCTAAAGCTGGGAGTAGAAGAGACAGAGATCAACAGAGAAGCCATCCCGCTAACCGGCTTCGATGGAGGAACCATCAACGCGATTGGCACGGTGCGACTGTCCATCGTAGCAGCGGGGGTTGGGAAGACCAAAAATTTCCTAGTGCTGGACTGCCCGTCAGTTGACAACATGATATTAGGAAGACCTTGGCTACATATGATGAAGGCCGTACCATCAACCTACCATCAACTAATACGCTTCCCGAATAGGGCGGGAAAAATCGTTGAAATTAAGGGAAATCAAAAACAATCCAGAATTTGCTACATGAGCGCGTTCCGGAATATCCAGGCCGCTAAGGCCGGGAAAGAGCGATCTACCGCGTAGCAATTAATGGCGGTAGACGAGAAAGAGGACGACAGACAGGAAAGGGCCACCGATACGGACGGACCGAACCTGGAAATGACAGTCCAGGTCCAGATCGATCCCGACAACCCGGACCACCGGGTAGGAATCGGAAAAGGATTAGACAATGACGTCAGAAAAGATCTCCTCAAATTCCTGACCAAAAATCGAGATTGTTTTGCTTGGTCTCACAAAGTCATGCCCGGAATAGACCCAAGCATTACAACCCATCGCCTAAACGTAGATCCGAGCTACAAGCCGGTAAAGCAAAAAAGGCGAAAGCTAGGCCCGGACAGGGCCCAAGCCGTAAACGAAGAAGTCACAAAACTGCTGCAGACCGGATCCATCAGGGAAGTCAAATACCCGGAATGGTTAGCAAATACAGTAGTCGTGAAGAAGAAAAACGGGAAGGCTAGAGTCTGCATCGACTTTACCGACCTGAACAAAGCTTGTCCCAAAGACAGTTTCCCAATGCCCCATATCGACCGTCTAGTCGAAGCCACATGTGGGCATGAACTACTGTCGTTCATGGACGCATTCTCGGGATACAACCAGATCCTAATGCACCCCGAGGACCAAGAAAAAACGGCATTCATAACCGATAGAGGAATATACTGTTACAAAGTTATGCCCTTCGGATTGAAAAACGCCGGAGCCACATATCAAAGATTAGTCAACCAAATGTTCGCCGAACAACTAGGTAAAACTATGGAAGTCTACATCGATGACATGTTGGTAAAGTCCTCCCAAGCAACGGATCACGTGTCCCACCTAGAAGACTGCTTCAACATACTACGAAAGTATCAAATGAAGCTCAACCCGATGAAATGCACCTTCGGGGTAACTTCAGGAAAATTCCTAGGATATCTGGTCACACAGCGAGGTATAGAAGTCAACCCCGACCAGATAAATGCCCTCCAGAACATGCCCTCCCCAAGGACTGTTCGAGAGACGCAAAGGCTGACTGGGAGAATCGCCGCTCTTAACCAGTTCATATAAAGAGCCATGGACAAATGTTTACCCTTCTACAAACTATTGAAAGGTAATAAAAAGTTCAAATGGACCGAAGAGTGCGAAGAGGCCTTCCAAAAGCTGAAAAGGTACCTCTCCACCCCACCAATACTCACCAGACCGATCTTGGGAGAGCCATTGTTTTTATATCTGGCTGTCTCGCCATCGGCGGTGAGTGGAGTAATCGTGAGAGAGGACCGCGGAGAGCAAAAGCCGATCTTCTACATCAGCAAATCTTTGGAAGACGCTGAAACCAGATACCCGGCAATAGAAAAACTCGCACTAGCAATGATAACCGCAGCGAGGAAGCTTCGGCCTTACTTCCAGTCCCATACCATCATGGTAATGACGACCCAACCTTTGAGAATCATCCTCCACAGCCCGAATCAATCGGGAAGGCTCACGAAATGGGCTGTCGAGTTAAGCGAATTCGACATAGAATACAAGATCCGAACCTGTGCGAAATCACAAGTATTGGCTGACTTTCTCATCGAATTACCAGCCGACGGTTCAAAAGAGGGCCACGAGGACGGAGAATGGAAACTCGAAGTCGACGGCGCGTCAAACCAAGGCGGATCCGGGATCGGAATTCGTTTGATATCCCCCACGGGAGAAGTGTTGGAACAATCATTTCGACTGAAATTCCACGCGACAAACAACGAGACCGAGTACGAGGCCCTCATCGCCGGCCTCAAACTAGCAAAAGCCGTGGGAGCCCGGAAAGTAAGGGCCCACTCCGACTCAAAACTAGTTACCAGTCAGATCAGTGGCGAATATGCTACCCGAGATGACAGGATGGAAAAATACCTCTCGGTAGTAAAAGGCTTAATTCAACAATTCGAACACGTCGAAATAGTCCAAATACCGAGGAGTGAAAACGCGTCAGCAGACGCATTGGCCGGGTTAGCTTCGACTTCAGACCCCGAGGTCAAAAGGATAATCCCGGTCGAAACGATAGACGAACCCAGCGTAACCCGCGAAGTTTGCAATATCCGAATGGAAGAGGATGATTGGAGGACCCCAATCATTAACTACATCCTAACCGGGGCCAAACCTCGAGACAAGCAAAAAGCTAGGAAACTAAGGATCCAAAGCGCTAGATTTTGCATGATCGGGGAAAAATTGTACAAACGTAGCTATACCGGACCCTACCTAAGGTGCCTAGGAAAGACCGAAGCTCAAATAGTACTTCACGAAATCCACGGGAGAATGCGGCAACCATTCGGGAGGAAGGTCTTTAGCAAACAAAGCAAAAAGGCAAGGCTTCTTCTGGGCCACTATGTTGGCGGACAGTGAAACCTATGCCAAAAGGTGCGACAAATGCCAGAGACACTCCCCGTCCATACATAGACCAACAGAAGAACTCTCATCAGTCTCAGTCCCGTACCCGTTCATGAAATGGTCCATGGACATAGTAGGACCGTTCCCCCTGGCCCCGGCTGGGAAGAGGTTTCTACTCGTCGTGACCGATTATTTCTCAAAATGGGTGGAGGCAGAGTCGTACGCAAACATTAAAGACGTTGATGTAGAAAATTTCCTATGGAAGAATATCATCAGTAGATTCGGCCTCCCGAAAGAGATAATAGCTGACAATGGACCACAATTCATTTCAACGAGATTCCAAAACTTCTGCATAAACTGGAAAATATCCTTGAACACGTCCACTCCGAGATATCCTCAAGGCAATGGTCAAGCCGAAGTAGCTAACCGGGTATTAGTGGATGGAATCAAGAGACGCCTAGATACCAAAAAGGGACGATGGGCAGACGAGCTCATAGGAGTCCTTTGGTCCTACAGAACTACCCCGCGTAGGGCCACCGGGAAAACCCCTTTCTCAATGGTACACGGCACTGAGGCCGTGATACCAGCAGAGATAGAGACACCCAGCCTTCGAAGGGAATTCGCCCCTTTGAGCGCAGAAATCAATGACGAAATGAGGGAAGACCAGCTCGACTACATCGACGAAAGACGAGAACAAGCTTTGATAAGAATTGCCAACTATCAAAACTCGATAGCTAGGTACTATAATTCAAAGGTCAAACGTCGAAAATTCATAGTGGGAGAGTTGGTCCTCAGAAAAGTTTTCCAGAACATCGCCGAGCTGAATGCGGGCAAGCTCGGGGCTAACTGGGAAGGACCTTACATCGTCACCGAAGTAATAAAACCTGGAGTATACCGGCTAGCCACTCCGGATGGAACAAGAGTCCTCCGCAGCTGGAATGCCATGCACTTAAGGAAATACTACGCCTAACCCGACCTACCCGGTCTCCCCTGAACTACGTAATGACTTGATCCCCAAATTTGGGGTACGTAGGCAGCCCATCCTAAACAATGGGCGCAGTCTCAATCCAAACCCAAAACCAAACAGGCCCGAGAACTACGAATCGCAAGACTCAATAGAGCCGGCCTGAAAGGAAACATGTCCCGAAACTCCCGTCAAGGCGACAGGCCTACCCGGGTAACAGAATGATGTAACCTGAGAGTCGATTAGTCTTGTCGTTTAGTTGTTGTTAAGCGTTGTTTAGGAGTAAGTCAAGTCGAGTCAATGTCGTTAATTGAGTCTATTAGGTTGTAAGCTTCTTTCCCTATATAAGGGAGTTCATGTAATGAGAATGGTAGCCAATAAACCAATCACAAACTTGAGTCTCTCAAAGAGGGGATTCGGGTTTGTGAAGGTTGGCCTTGTGTGTTCAATCGTGTTCTTGATTCCGAGAGTGTCGATCTTGGCACATAACAATTGGTATCAGAGCCGATCTCGGAATGGCGGTGAACGAAGTCGATTCCATGGAGAATTTTAGAAAGGCGTTAAGAGAAATGGAGGCGAGGGGGGTAGAATCGCATGCAAGGATTTTGCGTGACCTAGCCGAATTGACCGAGCAAGTCAAGGGATTGAGCCGAAGGAAGTACAGCCGATCACGGGGAGAACCACAGAGACAAGAATCCGTGAAGGCGACAGCTCCGGCAACGCCAGCAGTGGTGCACGAAGTTAAGGAGAGTGTCCAGCCGATCTTGGCAGCCATCGACGCCTCGGAGAATGGGGAAGTGAAGTAGATCCAACGATCGCAGAGGCAAGAATCCGTGAAGGCGACAGCTCCGGCGAAACCAACGGTTGTGCTAGAAGTTCGGGAGAACGTCCAGCCAATCTTGGTGGTCATCGGTGTCCCGAAGCTGGAAGAACCGAAGCAGATCCAACGATCGCAAGGCACTCCAATCAAAACAAGAGTACGATCGGAGCAGATCCGGCGAGGAAGGCAACCTAGCGCGAAGTCGAGGCCGATCAAGCGACAACGGCGAGGCCGGCGAGCACGACGATCTTGGATCAGATCTGGAACACGAACCAGATCTGGCCGAGCAGCGCACCAGCGCAACCGTGCGAAGCGTCAGGGGCGGCGCCGAAAGAGAAAACGCAACGACTTCAAGAAGGGGAAGATATCGGAGCAGATCGGGAGAGGACGGCGACGGTCAAAGAATGGAGCGAAAGGTCACCAAGATCTGGGCGAAACCCTAGATCGCGCAGATCTATGGAGCCGTAGCGGTGGTCAGATTTCCGGGAGCGGCGGAGGGCCGGGTACCGACCTAGGATCGGTGGTCAGCCAGGGTGGAGCGATAACGACGAGAGATTGTGCCGGAGAAGTGGAAAATATGGGCTGTTTGGCTAGGTTTCACGCAGATCTGCGGGAATTTCGCGAATCAGCGTCGCGGCACGGCAACTCGTCATCGGAGGAAGGTTCCGGCGAGATCGCCGGCGACTTGTACGGCGCCGGAGGAGGAGGAGTTGCGGCGAGAGGCGGCCAGGGCTGTCTGGAAAAGGAAATGGGCTGTTTGGCTCCCAAATCTCAGATTTACGATTTGAGAGGTTCTCCGGCGAACGGCGGTAGAGACGGCGGAGATCCCGGCGAAGTCACCGGCGATGGGGGCGGAGGCGGCGGCGACGGCGGATCTGGTGGCGGCGGCAGTGAGAGGAAGGTAACCAGAGAGAATTTAGCGATTGGTATTTTTGGGCAAAAGTACCAAAAGCTTAATACAGGGTATTTGGAGGCAAGAGTACCAAACAGACGCGATTTAAGCCCTGGACGGAGGAGCTACGGGTCGCGCGACTCAAGTGGCAGTAGTGGAGGGTCGATCCGGAGCCGGCAAAGGGCGGAGGAACGCTTTCGAAAGGCTCGGGCTGATTCACGCAATCGCTTCGATTCGTGGAGTCGGAGCCCTAGCCCCGGAGATCGGAACCAATGAGGGGCAGCAAAGTGCTTTCCGAAGGCTAATTCGCGGAGGACTTACGATTCGCACGATTGTTGGACGAGAGGGACAAGTACGGGAGGGACGACTTTTGAGAGAGCCTTCGAGCGGAAGCGGGCAGCGGTGATAACATCCAAAACCGGGGGCCTAAGAGGTCAAAATACGTGTCTTGAGCTTGAGGACAAGCTCAATGTGAAGAGGGGGAGTAATGATGTAACCTGAGAGTCGATTAGTCTTGTCGTTTAGTTATTGTTAAGCGTTGTTTAGGAGTAAGTCAAGTCGAGTCAATGTCGTTAATTGAGTCTATTAGGTTGTAAGCTTCTTTCCCTATATAAGGGAGTTCATGTAATGAGAATGGTAGCCAATAAACCAATCACAAACTTGAGTCTCTCAAAGAGGGGATTCGGGTTTGTGAAGGTTGGCCTTGTGTGTTCAATCGTGTTCTTGATTCCGAGAGTGTCGATCTTGGCACATAACACAGACCCATCACCTAAGGTAACAAACCTACCCGGGTAACATACCCATCACATAAGATGACAAACCTATCCGGGTAACAGACCCCCCCCCCCCCCCCACATAAGGTAACAAACCTACCCGGGTAACAAACCCATTGCATAAGGCAACAAGCCTACCCGGGTAACCAACCCGTCGCATAAGGCAACAAGCCTATCCGGGTAACAAACCCACCACAAGGGTTAATAAACCTAACCGGGCATCCAACCCGTCCCTTAAGGCGACAAGCCTAGTCCTCTTAAAAAAAATATATATGTAACAACATATGTCTGGCTTTTACAAATGTGTTTTTCAGAAAGCACAACCTGCGGGATATTATGAAGAACAAACAGAACGGACTAGGCGATAAATATCAAAGGAGCACAACGACAAAAGGTACCCGCACTTTTATCATACTTAGCAAATTTCAAACCTTCGATCTTTTTGTTATTCATCCTAGTATACGACGGGACATTCAGAACCTCAAACAGAAAAGCAAATATAGAAAAATACGATTAGAAAAATAACTTAGAAACGCAGACGAGTAAAGTATGGCAAGAAATTGCGAAGCATAGCATAGAATAGAAATAAGCAAAGGCCCTAACCACGGGCATATCCAAATCTTACAAAAAAAAGGGTTCAAGTCGCCGTAGACTTGCCCATAGAAATTGTTTTGGCCTTAGGCCTTATTAACTAAAAACAAAGAAAAATGGGGAACACTCTATGTGTCAACCCCGGGTACCTCCGCGACCTCTCGGTCTTCCTCCTCCTTCTCTTCTCCTTCTTCTTCGCCGGCTTGGCCTCCATGCTCGGTCGGCTCCACGGCTTGGCCTCATCGTTCCTCCTACTCGTCTCCTGACGAGCAGCCTTGGCCGGCGCAGACGCGCCAGGTCCCCTCTCCTCAACACGCCTGCTCGTCTCTTGACGAGCAGCTCCAGCCGAGGCCGAACCTCCGGTCTGACCCTCCTGCCTCCGCCTCTGGCGAAGACTCTGGCCCTTCGGGCGAAGAGCGTCCATATCCTCTACACGTCAAAAATCCACACTTAGAAAAAATAAAGTAGACAAATACGAAACAAAGCCAAAAAGACAGATTTAGGACTTATACCCGGAAATTCCTCCTCGTCAGGCTCAACCCAAAGCCCGGTAGCTTCAAACCTCTCCCTCGTGATGTTCGACCACAGCTCCGGACCAGAAGGAAAAAGCCTCCTCTTCAAAGCCTTCCACTCTTCTGTGATTGGACGAGACTTAGGCTTCTCAGGATCCTCAACTGCATAAAAAAGAGACAGAAAATTAGCAAACACACAAGAACAGCCGAATAAGAAAAATTAGAAAACCCAACCCAGAATCTTACCTATCTCGTGGACCCATTCATTCCTATAGCCTGGCCAAGAACCGAGCGTTTCCTGACCGGCCATGAAGAAGAAATACTTGTGGGTCCAAGCACTCTCCTTCTTGGGAAGACCGGTTATGATCTCCCCTTCCTTGACGGATAGGAAAAACCTACCCTTAGCCTGACCGTTGGCCTTGATGACCAAGCCCGTCAACAAGTCCCAGATTGTAAGTGAATACAAACACTCATGGGACCGGACGAGCAAGGCCATCAAGATCCGGATAGAATTCGGGCTAAGCTGCCCGATAGAAACCCCTAGGTAACTAAGATACCTTAGGATGAGCTCAGGAATAGGAAATCTAAGCCCCCCGGACTCAAAAAACCTCTGATATACACAGATCCAGCCGTCCGAGTTCTGCTCATCGGCATGTTCATCCGGACCCGGTAACCTAAGCTCTATGGGAATCTTATATTCTACCCGGATCCTAACCAGATCTTTAGGTTTCAGAACTGACTTAGGAGAATCTGTAGTCAGAAACTCCGTTTGCCATTTCGAAACCGTCTTTTTAGGGCCCATTTTATAAGAATATTTTAGAAAAAACCGAAAGGAATCTAGACGAGCACAAAAACCCAGAAAAGGCTACCCAGAAACTGGAAAGTACAGAGATCCAAGAAAACAGAAAAAGCGATATCTAGAAACCTAGAACAATCTTCAAACAGACTCACAGAGAAAAACGAAGAAGAAAGGAAGAACCTGGATCTCTAGACACGAAGACAGACCTCAGAGCACCTCCGATGGCGATTCGCAGAATTTATCTCACTAAACCTCGAAGTTTTTCTCTCTCTAAAATTTGAAAATGGTATTCGAATACCACACAGAGTATATATAGAGGAAAGAGAAAAGAGGTTACCTTCGAAAGACGTGCGACGGGCTGAAGCTGAAGAGACGTGCCCATTTAATGCGAATCACTCGAGTATTTATACTCGAAAATTGTCGCTGATCCTACGGTTAGGGTTTCCTCGAAAAACGCAACAAACCTCATCCTACGGTTGAAATCAGCGAGCTATCCGGCGACACGTCAGCACGACAGCTGTGTCAGGAGAATGTGAAGAGTTTATTCCCTTCGAACTCCGCAAAATGGGACACGTGTTGTAACTGTTCCCGCCCAAAATTCGAAGCGACGGTTACAGCTTCAAGACCCTTTCCGTCCATCTGATCTCGAAATTATCCAAAATCCTGTCCGGATTGTGCAGATTTGCGGCAAAAGTCACAAATTTAATTAATCCTATCCGGCACGAATTTTACATGATTTCATCGAGTAGATACTATAAAATTTACTTCGTATTTTTTATAGTAGGGGGCTAACTGTTGATGTACAAATTCGTCATTATTTAATATGACATAAAGTGCTAAGGTTGTGAATTAATTAAATTTACAAACCATGATAAAAGGCTTTAAAGAAATAAACTGGTATTCGTAAAAGCCCATTTGAGAAGCCCAAAGAGATTCTCAATCAGACCAAGAACCAACGGACATAGGCTACTCGGCCCAATGAGTTCTAAAGCCCAAATCCACTCGGTAGCAGCCCAGAAAGACGAGGGTAGAGTCGTCATATTCTCTACCCGGCATCCTATTTCAAACTCAGACGGAAGACCAGGAGCACAGTGTCAAGTCTCCAACGGGCATAATTCAAACACGACGACGAGAACGAAGTCATGGGACACGTGTAGCCAGATCGTCCATTCAACCCGGTCAGCACGGAGTGAAGACCCCTCGATTCCTGGAAGTTCAACGGGAAGAATTGAAGTCTATAAATGCCAAAGCTCAAGCTCAGATCAAGAGACACGCATACTCACAACCTCGAGAGAATACATTGAAGAGTTTCTACCCGGCATTCTTGTCCTTCTGAGATCTTATTGTATTCTTTCTCTCCTTCTCTATTCTTTTCTATTCTCAGACGTGATCTAGTTGCCTGTAGCTATCCGTCTATGTTCATTGTCGCAATAAACTGACAGAGGAAGTAGTCAACTACCGCTTTGGGACGAACCTCTATAAAAAATCTCTCGTCTCATTTATATCGCTTATATACATATACATATATATCGTGAGTGAACCGTGAGCTTGTAACGCGAGAGATCGAATTCCACTAAGTTATTTCATCCAAAAATATCATACGCTCACAAGTCACACTTGACTGATTGAGGTGGGAAACCACGTCAACACTAATCACGTCTAGAACAGTAGAAAGAATGAGAAGAAATGAACAGAATACAACGAAATCTCAAAGTAAGCAGAAATGCCGGGTAGCGAGCTCTCGATGTTTTCTCTCCAGGATGTGTGTGTTGATCTGAGCTTGAGCTTGGTATTTATAGACTTCAATTCTTACCGTTGGACTTCCAGGAATCGTGGGGTCTTCTCTCCGAGCTGAACGGGTTGAATGGCTCGTCTTGCTACACTTGTCCCGCGACTTCGTTCTCTTCGTCGTGTTTGAATAATGCCCATTGAATACTTGACTCTGCGTTCCTGGTCTTCCGTTGAGGTTTGAATTGGGATGCCACGTAGAGAATGTGACGATTCTATCATCTTCTTTATGAGCTGATGACGGATAGCGTTGGGCCTTTGGGCTTTCTGGGCCGAGTGACCTTGTATCCGTCGGGCTTTGTTTGATTGAGAACTCTAGTGGGCTTCTCAATTGGGCTTTTATGAATATCGATTTATTCTTTTAAGGCCTTTAATCTTTATTTGTAAATTTAATTAATTCACAACTATAACACTTTATGTCATATTAAATAATGACGAATTTGTACATCAACAGCCATGGCAACCCAAACCAATCCAACCCGTTTTTTTATCGGGTCAGTTTGGTTGGGGCATTAAAAAAAATTTGGTCGGATCGGGCTTGTTTATGGGAACCCGAAGTGATCGGGTCGGGTTCATAAAAAGCATCGGGGCGGCCCAACCTAACCCATACTTACCCCTAATATATAGATTAGCAGGGACAATGATGAAACCAATAACTGATTCCAAAAAGTTTAAACCACAGCAAGAAACTTTATGATAAAAGTCTCACAAATCTTAATAGTAAAATTGACGAAAATACTTTCAAACAAGTCCGGCATTACAAGTTGAAAATTTATTAATTTTGTAGCATTATTGTCCTAACATGTATAGGACAACAATCTGCTTTTAAAATAGTAAATGAAACATTAGTGTAAAATACTAAAATTCAAAGAATATGTTACATTAACCTAAAAAGTTGAGGGAGTATTATGGCAATTAATAGAAGAGAAAAGTCTTCCGGACAAGAAACGGTCCAAACGGTCTGGTCCGTGAGAAAAATAATTAAAAATAAAATAACAAATTCCGAATTAATTAATTAATTAATAAAAGCAGAGAGAGAGCGCCTGCAATGGTGGCGATCAGATATTGATTGAAAATGGTTTTGGATTCTCTGCAAAATCGAAACGCCAGAATCTCCATGGATTGACTGACAGAAGAAGAAGGAGACGAGTCGCTTAGTGCCGACAACGACGCCGTTTCGACGCGGATTCTTGGGAAACGAACGTTTAGTTCTCTCTCAATCACACACTTATTAGAGAGAGAGAGAGAGAGAATTTGATCTCATAAATGCGCGTCTTCGTTTTCTTCTGAGTAACTCCATTGATTGATTCCTCCACATCTTCTTCTCTACGTTGCTTCGGTGGGGGTTCTCTCGGTTTCATCGTCGCGTGAATGCTCTCTGTTTAGGTCTGTTTCTGAAGAAGAGAGTGTGCCAAAATGGGGTTGATTTCGGGGATTCTGATGGGGATGATCGTGGGGATTGCGCTCATGGCTGGATGGCAACACATGATGAGGCGACGCAGCACCAACCGAATCGCTAAAGTAAGTATATCTGGGCTTGATTGATCGGTGTGCAATTTAGCTTGCTTCTCTTGAGGTGATTGGAATTTAGAGTTTCTTCACAGTGTTTAGGGTTTGAATTTCGTTTGCGTTTGGGTTCCCGAACAAGAATCCGGGATTTTGGGCAGATTTTTGCCTTCATGGCTGCTTTGAAATGCTCTTCTTTTGAAAATTGGAGATATTATTGATTAGGCAGATGAATTTTGATAGTGGCAATGGGAAATCTACCTCAATTCACAAATTAATCGCATATTTTGAGATTGTTTGCATTTAGTAACCGGGACTGAAGGCTGGGCTTTTCGGGAGATGTTGCGCCTAAGAGCTTGGAATGCTTTTTTCGAGAGTTTTTCATATTCTTTTGAAAGATTATAGATATCATTCATAAGGCAGTTAAATTATGTTGATGGAAATGGAAGATTAATCTCAACTCACAAATGCTAAAAGTTGCAAAGTTGATGCTCACTTATAACTTGGTTTTATCTTCTAGAAAGGTCACTCCGTTGAACTGATCCCAATAGACGTGACAAGGTTTATGCCATTTTCAAACCTTGAAGCTGCCCGCCAGTTTTTACAGTGTGCTGTTATAGAATAAGTAAAAGTACATTCTAACATAATTTATAACATCTAAGGCTCTTTATAATTTAGACAATGGTCCTTCAAAAACAGAATTTAGACAATGGGAATGGGTAATGGTAACTGCATTTTGAAATTGGCAATGACAAAATATCCGCGAGATATTGTGTTGGGTATATCTCTGCGTATGTGTATAGTGTATATGATTGTTATTTAAATTGTGATAGCTAGATTCTTGGTCCTGACATTTTGTAAGGATTTGATCACATATTAAAATTCTAGGAGATGATGTTTCTTTCGCAAGAGGATTATATTATTTACCCTTTTATTCTTATTTTAATGCGATGGTATAATTTATTACACTTGCTTTGCAGGCTGTGGATATAAAACTTCTTGGATCCCTTAACCGAGATGATTTGAAGAAGATTTGCGGGGATAATTTTCCCGAATGGATTTCTTTCCCTGCCTTTGAACAGGTTTGTTCTATAATCATTTGTTAATAAAATGCTGTTAAACATGGCCAATATTTTACTATTCTGTCCTCTTACCATGTACTATTTTGTTTGTTGATTTAGGTGAAGTGGTTGAACAAGCAACTGAGCAAAATGTGGCCATATATTGCAGATGTAAGAAGTTATTTCTCATACCTATGATATATTTGCTTGCCTTCAGATGACAAAATTCGAATTCTTTTGTATATATATATATAATCTTTTCTAAACTGTTCGCAATTAAAAATAAAAGATTGTCATGCACTCATATAAGTGTGGTGCTAACCTCAAGGGGTTGGTCTAGTGGTAAGGGCAATTCTTGGGATCTTGCGCATCCCAGGTTCAAGTCCTCCTGGACACAACAATTGGGGCCACTGGGGTAGTCTCCTAGTTGATAATACTAGGGTTAATAGTTGGGTGTACCCGGATACCATGCTCATAAAAAAAAGTGTAGTGCGCTTGTTATGTTTATTTTTTTTTATTTTTTATTTTTTAATCGGGCCCCTAAGCTTGAAATATTGTACTCTATTCAGATCAGTTATGTGTGAGTTGTGAAGGTTCAGAGGAGTTAAGAAATCTTGAAAGTCATCTTTCTCAATAGAAAAATGGAATGTCTTTTCAAACGATAAAATAATATTAAAGATGTTTAGTCTTAATCTTTTGAAGTGGGCATTTGTATAGCTGATGGGTGGCATAAAGTGAATTGTTTTTTATTTTTTTCTTAGAAATCATAATTTAAAGTTGTTGCTAAATTTCATCATGTTCAGGCAGGAGAAGCGGTGATAAAAGAGTCCGTTGAGCCGCTGTTGGAAGAATACCGACCTGCTGGTATTACATCTCTAAAGTTCAGCAAGCTCTCTCTGGGCACTGTTGCACCCAAAATTGAAGGTACATTAACCAATCACTAGTTTGAAGTTAACTTAACCATGGTCGGAATTTTGTAGAATGTTACCTTGATGGGAAGTTGAATTTTCTAGAATTTTAGCCCGGGAGTAAATATATTTTGAAGAATGTGAATTTGACACTTGGTTTAATTAATCTCTATTATTTTTCTTCATATAACACGAGCCTGCACCTTTTGCGTGTGTTAGTTTTCGCCATCTACTCCTTGATTCAGGGGCGGATTTATTGAGGGCCGAGCGGGGACGGTCGCCCCCACTTGATTCAAATCCGTGATTATGAATAACTATATACAGTTTTATCAATATATATTATTTGTATCATAATAAAATAAAGTTAATACTCTGGTGTGGTGGTTATTTGAGTATAGTTTTAACTCTTCTTCTTTGAAGACCAAGGTTCAATTCTCATCAACTTCATTTTAAAATTTATGATCTCTATTATTAACCATCTCTTAAAGTTAAGATTCTTTTATTATACGTTAAGTTATAATCTTTGTATAATTGTATCAATAAATATTTTATCGCTTATTAAAAATTATAATATTTTATTTATCATATTATGTTCTGAAAATTCCAGTTTAATTTTTTTTGCCCCCTCTTGGCAAAATTCTGGCTCCGCCCCTGCCTTGATTATTAGACTATGGTTGCTTAAATATGAAAGCAAAGCTCAATATCCATTGTTCTTTTTCCACGTTAATTTATTCAGTGGTCGTTATATCTCATGTGTAAAAATGAATGTAGGAATTCGTGTTCAGAGTCTAAAGAAAGGCCAGATCACAATGGACATCGATTTTAAGTGGGGTGGCGATCCAAGCATTATATTGGCTGTTGAAGCTGCACTTGTTGCTTCTATTCCGATTCAGGTCATTGCCAAATAGCTTGAATTATTCACTTACGGATTTTTTAATTACTAAATAATAGTTGATGCACTAGCATGATGCTAGTGCATCATTCTTTTTATTGCAAAATCAAATAGCTGACTGATAGATAATAACAGCGGGCTGGTATTTTTTTTAATTCAATAATATATTTTTAGAACACCGATGTAATACGGGATTTGATTATTATGACTACCTTTAGAAAGAGAATATTCCCTGATTCGTAGCTAGAGTAGATTCATAAAGGCTAGCTCTGTATGTAATAGATAATTTTATTTTTTTTTGAAATTAAAACGAAGATATCCCTGTGACATTTAACATTGGTATTTGATCCTAAGTTATTAAAATGGGTCAGTTCATCTCTTGCAGTTAAAGGATCTTCAAGTCTTTACCGTTGTGCGCGTTATCTTCCAACTTGCTGAAGAGATCCCTTGTATTTCTGCTGTTGTAGTTGCTCTTCTCTCTGAGGTATATTTTAACAGCTTGTGTAATTCAAGGAAATTTTTCTGTATAGTCAAAATAGTCAGTGTGCTGCAATATACTACTGTACTATTCATGAATTTGCAACTGAACTGAACTTGTTTCTTATGTATTTTCTCTCCGTATTAAGTGATCCATACGTTTATATATTTACCAGCCGCAACCCAGAATAGATTACACTCTGAAGGCTGTGGGTGGAAGCTTGACTGCCCTTCCCGGAATTTCCGACATGATTGATGTAAGTTTTTTTGTCGATAACATAATTATCAGTTTTATTGAAATAAAATTCTTATATTAAATATTTCTTATACTTCTCTATGTGCTTAAAATATGTCAGGATACTGTGAAGTCAATTGTCACAGATATGCTCCAGTGGCCCCACCGGATAGTTGTTCCAATTGGTGGTATTCCTTTTGATTTAAGGTAGTAATTAATCTCACGGACTTGCGTCTCTCTCACACTGTTCTTGCTTATAAATTAGTGAAAATTTATATAGATTATAAAATCTTAGTATTAAAAAGAAAGACCTCAAATAGAATGATCAAATCTTATGATTTTAATGATTGTAAATACCGTAAGTGAGAGAAATATTTTCCGGGAAAAATGAGTTTACAAAATAAGTAAGATAATATGTTTATCTCTGCATTTTACTGATCAAAATTTGTTTGTTTAATGCAGTGAACTCGAGCTTAAACCAGAGGGAAGGATTAACCTGACGGTGGTTAAAGCTAATAACTTGAAGAATATGGAAATGATTGGAAAGTCTGACCCGTACGTTGTTGTGCATATACGTCCGTTGTTCAAGGTCAAAACAAAGGTCATCGACAACAACCTGAATCCCATTTGGAACCAGACGTTCGATCTGATCGCCGAAGACAAAGAGACACAGTCTCTTACCATCGAGGTTGTAGCTTAAGTACTACCAACGCGTTATCATTTGCCTACTCGAAAATTTATTAGTATAAAACAAGTAGCTCTGGCAACTAAACCATTCATCCGTGCTCTGTTCGAACAGGTGTTTGATCAGGACATCGGTCAGGACAAGCGCTTGGGAATAGCGAAGTTGCCTTTGATCGAGCTGGAAGAAGAAACTACCAAGGAGTACGAGCTGAGACTCTTGTCGTCACTCGACACCTTGAAGGTCAAGGACAAAAAAGACCGAGGCACTGTCACTATCAAGGTTGAGATTACCTTCGTGTCCTTTTACTTTCATCGATCTCAATTTTTTTCCCCATGTCATGGTTCCATCACCAATCCACGCTGATTAAAAATGGAATAAGTTGATCGTTTTGTAGCAGTATGAGATCTCTTCTCCTACAAAGCTAACTTTCCGGGATGAGTTATGCTCATGGGCTTATTTCCCGTAGTATGGGCCCGGTATGAGATGTGCTCATATATTTCATCTTTTTTTTTTTTTTTTTAAGATTTGGTTTCTGGTATTTTCAGTCATTTGCAGCAATCACCCCTCAATTTTACTCATAGGTGCAGTTTTCCTTCCGAACTCAGTCAACAGGGAATATTCTGCACTAAAACGAATTTTAAGAGACAAGAATCCCACAAATGAAATTGCAGGGAGCCAAGTGAATGAAAACAGATTTCAGAGGGGAAAATGGCCACTAAATGAAGATATGATGTTGTTGTAGGTGTTCTACCACCATTTCAACAAGGAGGAGCAACTGGCTGCACTGGAAGAGGAGAAGCAGATCCTCGAAGCAAGGAAGAAGCTGAAAGCCGAGGGCGTCATTGGAAGCACAATGGACGCTCTTGACGGAGCGGCGTCACTCGTTGGGTCCGGCATTGGCACCGGAGTCGGAATGGTCGGAAGCGGCATTGGCAGCGGCTTCGGAGCCGTCGGCAGTGGCCTCAGCAAAGCCGGGAAGTTCATGGGACGGACCATCACCGGCCAGTCTGCCTCCCGCAGGAGCGGCTCCTCTACTCCGGTCCTCAATGCACAGGAAAATGGCGGTGGCGCAAAGCCGAGATAAGGATCTGGAAGTTGAGATCTCTATACTTTGTTTGCTTTCGATTGAATTTTACATTTTATGCTTGTTTTTTTGTCGGACTTTTTAAGGTTTATTTTGTATTTTACCGGCATTCTTGCTTTGTTCTGCATAATGGAACTTTTTGTAATAAGAAAGGTTGCTTAAGATGTACAAATATTCCGTACCAATTAAGAGCTTCCTCTCATACTGCATTCCCATTTTAGGCGCACAAATTGCAAAACGCCACGATTAGATGGCGGATTCGCGTGATCCCGTTTGATTTAATCTCATTTTTCTGTTAACAAAGTGGTCGGGTTGCGCTGGGCCAAAAAAAATGGTATTTATCAAGAAAGTGAACAGGTCGTCGGATCGGTCTGAAAAAAACCCGAAGATATATGGTATAGGATAGAAAAGAAGTATTATACCATGTCATGTATGTTTAGTTGAAAAATAAAATGGGTTTCTCAGCTATAAATTTTGTAGTGATTTATTGGTTGAAAAAATATGAAGTCTGTTAATTGCAAAAACAAAGTCAATGCAAATATAAGTTGCATTAAAATGACTATTTTTGTTTTGTTATATTTAGTTGAAATAGGTAATATTAGAATAGTTTCAAAGTGCATCACACCATATATATATATATATATATATATATATATATGTATGTATATATATATGGTGTATATGTACCTTTATATATATTGAAAGGGGTTTAGTTTATCCAATTCAAACCTGTTTAGCATCTATTGGATGGATTCACACTTGATAACTAATAGAATTATGTTTTTCACTACATAAACTGAGCTCAGCTTAACTCTGACATAATTAAAATACACTTTCTTTAACTAGTCTTTATCAACGTTTAAGACACCGTTACTAATGAAAAATAATATCGACTAATAACGTGTTTACTGACAAATATTTTCGTAAGTTTGTATACAAAAATAATATTTAGAATTTGAATTTAATTAGAAAATGTAAGAGGGGCAAATATTACTAGACACTTGTATTTTGTATTTTTGGCCATTCAAAGTAGATATAAAGAGTTTACAAAGTAATAAACTATTATAAATGACCAGTGACGTAGCCAAGACTTTCATTTCATGCGTAACACAAAATATATTTTTGGTGATTTTTTTTCTTCTTTCAAGTAGGTAAATTAAAAAAATCACAAAGAACCATATTGAAGCAACTATTAATATCATAAATAGATAATATTAATTTTAAAAGTATCGAAGAATAGATTTAACAAGTGAAGAACAGAAAAAGTCTAAAAGCTCAGATCCCAGTCTTTTTTTACTCTTTAAACACGAGATCTATTTTTTAGCCTTAAGATTAACAATTAATGAACAATAATTATATTTCTTTTGTTCAATTTTATTTGAGCACGTGACACACTAAATCTGTCGCTTATATTTCTTTTGTTCAATTTTATTTTAGCACGTGAGTTTTGCTCGTTTGAGGATTCTCTGGGCTTTGTTCGCGAAGCTTGTTTTATTAAATTGAATGATAGTGTTAGGGCTCTCTTTCTTCGCTCGAGTCACACCATTTCGGAGGCTCGGAGTGGTTTTAACAAGGTCCTTTCACATTTTCAAAACAACTATTAAAAAATATGAAGAATTTTTTTAAATGGGCGCATGCACATGTAGCTCCGCCACAGATAAACAAAAATACAATATCAAGGAATTTTATAAAAATTGTCCATATAAGAATTGTAAGTGAAATTTAATCCGTACCAATTTTAGCTAAATCGATAGCACACAAATCTAATGTTTGTTGATGTGCGAATTCTTTTTATTAGGGAAGACATTATCTTCAGTTTGTATGCCCTAAAATAGAAGTTTGAACAAAATTATTCCTGGTTTTAATAAATTTCAAAATTATGCCCCAAAACACTTTTCGTCTTTAAGTCAAATACTTTTGCTCTTCACGTTAGGCAGTTTTCAATTTAGACACTTTTAGTCTTTAATTTAAACACTTTTCTTACGGTTAGGAAGTTTTAGTTTCCCTTGTCATATATATATTGTCGTATTTCGAACTAGAGATCAAGATTCATTCGGCAAGTACACAACATAAACAAATCAGAAGTTTCAACAACTCTTCTTCGTTATTGTGAGGTGGGGAAACATAATTAGGTAGTTTTGCAGCTATTCCCCGTTAAATGAAATATATGTTGGGCATATTCTATACATGTGATGATACATGAGAAACAAAATAACAAAAAAACAGTAGCGAAGAGATTCGAAATACATATCTATGTGTTCTTGGCTTTGAAGAGCATCGCTTTGATCCGATCATGTGTTCTTGATCCTGTAAAATAGAAAAACAGTTAACGATTCCCGAGACGCGTTGGACGCTCTCCTTAAAGCTTGATTCGCCTCATCTACGTGCTTGAGGTTCGTTAGGCGATAGCTTCCCAGGATATAACGGGATGACCGAGAACTTCGTAGCACTTCAAAGTTCACCGGCAAACTGAACCTTCTTGAACTCCGTTACCGAAAGACTCACGACATAAAACGAAGGGAAACATGAAAATTTGAGTTTTCGGAGTAAAAAAACCGGGAAGAAAACTCATAGTTTCTAGAGAGATTTTGGAAGGACATTTAGCACTGCTATGTCGAAAGGGTTTGAGGTCACCGTCAATTTATAGACGCGGGACATTGAATCGATTACCAATTAATTCTATAACGGCTACTAATAAATTGCAGTTAATCTGTAACGTAATAAATTGAATTCAATATTCATAACAGTTATAATTAATATAACCGTTTTACGTAACGTTTTGACATCGGAACAAGTCCCGGTAATTGGATAGACCGTTCGTCTTTAGTGTTCGACATTTCGACCGACTCGACGCTATCTCAATTTTATTTAACTTCAATATTTTCCAGCAATATCACCCATGCAATTTACATGCACACAACTGCAATATTTTCCAACAATATCACCCATGCAATTTACATGCGCGCGCGCGCGCGCGCGCACACACACACACACACACATATATATATATAGGGAAACTTCAGTTTGTATGCCCGGTCAGTATGTGTTTTTAGAAAAGTACCTGAATTTGTTAAATTACAAAACTATGCTCTAAAAGTGTTTATGTAAAGACAAAAAGTGTTTATGTATACATTAATAATTTTTGGAGCATATTTTTAAAGTGTTTATAAGTGTTTATCTAAAGACAAAAAGTGTGTTGGGGGCATAGTTTTGTAATTTAACAAACTCGGGTACTTTTTCGAAAACACATGCTCTACTGGGCATACAAACTGAAGTTTCCCTATATATATATATGTTAGAATCAAAGAGAGAGAGAAGAGAAGAGAAGAAGAGAAGAAACCCCTTGATCAAGAATGAATAATAATAATACAATGGCTCTTTGATACATAAAAAGGAAAAGGACTAAATAGAAAATAATAAAGAAAGAGGGACTAAACTGCTAATACCCCCTTCAAACTCACGATGCTACAGTAACAAACATTGAGAGTTTGCTAACTAAAAAACAAAAACGAGAAGAAGAAAGTGCCTTTGTAAACAGATCGGCAAGGTAAACGGAAGAGGAAACAAAAGGCAAGGTGATGTTGTTACATTGAAAGTGATGTCGAACAACATGACAATCAATTTCAATGTGCTTCGTACGCTCAAAAAACACGGCATTCCTTGCAATTTGAATGGCACTCTTATTGTCACAAAACAACGGAGTGGGTCCGGGAGAGGTGAAACCCATATCGGCAAGTAACCATTGAAACCAAACAATCTCGCATGTTGTAGATGCCATAGCTTGATACTCCGCTTCTGTTGAAGACCGAGAAATCACATCTTGTTTCTTGCTTTTCCACGAGATAAGAGAATCATCAAAAAAGATACAGAAACCTGTGGTAGGCTCAATCAGCATCGGTATAGGCTCGGAGATCCAATGATGAGCTCGACGAGATAATAAGACTTTGAAATTGAGTTCCCCGAAGGTACCAAAGGATACGAAGAACTGCACCCCAATGAACTGTTGTGATAGCCACAACAAACTGACTGACCACGTGAACAACATGAGCAATATGGTACGGTACAAAGCAGGATGAGGAAAAACATGGCCATCAGTCAAAGAATAACGAACATTGGTTTCAATAGGAGTATCCACAACTTTATTGTCTGTAAGTTGTGCACGCTCAGATATATCGCCAATGTATTTTGACTGAGATAGAATATATCCTTTCGGAGACGAAGCAACTTCAATTCTCAAAAAATACCGAAGCATTCCCTAATCCTTCATAGCAAAACAACGAGCTAACTCGTGCTTGAGAGATTCAATCTCATCAACATCATCACCAGTAATAATCATGTCATCAACATATAAGGAGAGAAGAATACGACCTTGACCGGTGCATTTGATGAACAAAGCATAATGATGGTGGCTACGAGTGAATCCAAGTGAGGTGATCACAGTAGAGAACTTCTCAAACCAAGCACTAGGTGCTTGTTTCAGTCCATAGAGAGCTTTTCGGAGCTTACAAACTTCACCGGGTTTGTGAGTGACACTAGGAGGTGTATCCAGATAAACTTCTTCGTGAAGATCACCGTTGAGAAAGGCATTCTTTACGTCCATCTGAGATATTTTCCACCCACGAACAGAGGAACCGGCGCTGAGAGTCCGGACTGTAGTCATTTTGGCAACCGGAGCAAAGGTCTCTTCGTAATCCATGCCATATTGCTGAGAAAACCCTCGAGCAACTAGTCGAGCTTTGTATCTCTCAACAGAACCATCAGAATTAGTCTTGATCTTGTATACCCATCGACAACCAATGGTACGTTTACCTGGTGGTAACAAGACCAAATCCCAAGTATTTGTTTGACGAAGTGCCATAATTTCTCGTCCATAGCATTCTGCCAAAGAGGGTCAAGGATAACTTCTCGATAGGACGAGGGCTCAGAAAGACGAGGAATGGATTTTAAGAATGACAAAAACGAACTAGAGAAACACGAATAAGAGAAATCGGGGAGTTTAGTTGACTTACGGACATGAGTGGATGTGCAAAGTGGAGGATCCACATTCTCTTGAACTGATTCGGAGGCCACGGGTAGAGGAAGAGAGGATGTGGCGGGAATAATAGTACCCGAGTTCGTAGCCTCTTCAGGCGGGGGAGCAGTAGGATGCACGAGATGATCAAGATGATCTTCATCAATAAGAAACGGATCGATGCTAACAATATATGATTTTGTCAAATTATGCGAATTTTTGGGAATGGAGAAATATGGAATATGTTCAAGAAAGAAAACATGATGAGAGACATACAATTTCTGGCCAACAGGATCATAACAACGATAGCCTTTCTGACCAATCCCATAACCCAAGAAAACACACAACAGTGATCGAGTAGTCAATTTACTACGTTCAACACTAGGACGTAGCACAAAACAATCTGAGCCAAAGACACGCAATGAAGAGTAATCAGGAGACTAACCATGAATTTTTTCAAAAGGTGACAAACCTGAGTTGTGTGAAGTAGGAATTCTATTGATCAATTAAAGAGACGTCAAAACAGCTTCACCCCAAAACACACTTGGAACTTGAGATGATAATAGAAGTGATCGAGCAGTTTCAATGATATGACGATGTTTTCTTTCTGCTACACCATTTTGTTGAGGTGTGTCGGTACACGAGCTCTGATGAAGAGTTCCATCAGAGCTTAGTAACATGGAAATTTTTTTAGAAGTGTATTCCCCACATAAATCACAGTGAAAACACTTTATAACAGACGAATATTGTGTTTTTACAAGAGCTCAAAACATATCAAATATATCCGAAAATCAGAACGACGTTTCTTTAGATAGACCCAAGTATAACGAGTAAAATCATCAACAAACGATACATAATAACGTGAACCCCCTTTTATGGGCAATTTAGAGGGTCTCCAAACATCGGAGTGAATGAGATCAAAAGGTGCAAATGACATAGACAAACTTCTAGGAAAGGGCAATGCCGAAAATTTTGTAAGTTTACAACCACTACGATCAAACACATCATGAGTTTTTAAGTCACCCAAAGCTCCAGTAGAAACAAAAAATTTCAAACGAGATCCGGAAACATGACCCAAACGAGAATGCCATAAGTAAATTCAGAGGACGACTGACTCAATCGAAAAGATGACAGATCGACACTAGAAGTAGCAACGCTCTCCGTTACTTTGAGTTCATCCACCACATATAGACCTACTTCCCTATGGCCTGTCCCAATCAGCTTCTGAGAGTGAGGATCCTGCACAAAACAATGATATTTAGAGAAGATGACAAAATAGTCCAAGTCACACAGTTTACCGACCGAAGCAAGATTTAAGGCAAGACTCGGAATATAATAAACTGAGTAAACAGTCTTTCAAGATGTTCCCAAACAAGTTTGGCCGTGTCGAACTTTGCCAATTGAACGTCGATCGAATGAGTGACAGAGTTGTTTATCCATGTGATAATCTTCGAATTATCGGCTTCCCAAACTTCTAATAGCCTGACATAAGTATCCTTTAACTTGTTAGTGGGCGGCAATTTAGTACCCGAAACATACCCCCACATAGATTTACCCTTAAAAAAATTCTTCATCACATAGCTCCAATACGAGTAGTTCTTTCCATCTAACTGAGTGCTAATCGATAGCGAATCATCCTTTAGACTAGCCATAACGAACAAACGAAGACCAAACAAACCAAATCCAAGCAACAAAATGACCAATCTAGCAAAATCCCCAAATTCCAGAAACCCTAGCCAAAATCGCAATCAGAGGAATCGAAGCACAAGCATACCCGGATCACGAACGAAATCACGCACAACGCAACGATGGTATTCTTCAACCTTCCTTCAAGATTTATAGCCATGGCTCTGATACCATGTTAGAATCAAAGAGAGAGAGAAGAGAAGCAGAAACCCCTTGATCAAGAATGAATAATAATAATACAATGGGTCTTTGATACATAAAAGAAGAAAATGACTACATAGCAAATAATAATAAAAAAGGGACTAAACTGCTAATAGTATATATAGGGAAACTTCATAAAACATCCCTCAAAACACCATAAATTATTTTACTACACCTCAAAACATCATAATTGGAAATAGATCCTTTTCAAATTTGTAATACAAAAATACCCTTTCAAAATTACATATTGTGTCCTGAAAAATAGACATATTGCCTCCTGAAAAATGGACAAGTCGCGTCCGAAAAAATGGACACAAATAAGGGTATTTTGGTACATAAAATTTAAAAAGGATGTATTTCCAATTATGATGTTTTGAGGTGTAGTAAAATAATTTATGGTGTTTTGAGGGATGTTTTATGAAGTTTCCATATATATAAAGTACACACGTGAGATGACACGCCTTCACAAAGAAAAGCGTCAACTACTTACACTGTTCATGTTTATTTTTAATTGAAAGAGGGTATTTGACTTTTGTACATCTTTGTTAAAACTTAAAAGAATCCAATACTGTTGCGGGACTCACAAGACAAAGACTACATTCTTATTTTTCAATTATATATAAAGTTATATATCGTGGATTTTCAAAAGTTCAATATTGTTAATTTTCACTACTTGCTTCTATTTTGCCCTTTGTGTCGGTTATGCCCGAACCCGATATTGTATCTTTCGGGTTATCGGATATCGACCCGAATCCATAACCGACAAAGCGGGCCCACTTGAGCCCGAGTGATAATTATGAGTACACTTAATTAATTAATTAAAGTTTATTGGGCTTTAACTAAAGCCCATTAGGTTTTATGATATTAAGTATTATAAATACTTAATCATGACTCATAAAACACTAATCAAAACCCTAGCACAAAGAGAAAATTCGACCTCTCCTCCCTAGAAGGAAGTCGAATTTTGCTAGCTCCCCGGTTCTTCATCGGTTCGTCATCCAAACACCGAGAAGGATCTAACCTATCCTCCGAGGTGTTTTCCGGTCATCAAGACGTTTCCGAGTGACGTGGTGGACGACTTAGAGGCACTACACTTGAAGTGCTCATCCCTGAAACACCCACAACAATCAGTCAGCTTCAGAATCGACAAAAGTAATCGTTTTTGGTATTGTTGGCAAAAGTATCGAAGTTTGGTAACGATCTCTAATTCGATATCTTAATTCTCGTAATTATTCTAGATCTATATTGTTCGATGATATCCCGTGATTTCCGCCTCGGGATTGAGAAAGAGTCATCGAAAACCT
Organism: Parietaria judaica; assembly: GCA_954871525.1. Classification (NCBI taxonomy): domain Eukaryota; kingdom Viridiplantae; phylum Streptophyta; class Magnoliopsida; order Rosales; family Urticaceae; genus Parietaria; species Parietaria judaica. Next base: position 1,126,768 of record OX940865.1, on the reverse strand, counting down.
AACAGTGGTATCAGAGCCGGTCTGAGTAATTTTTGAAAATTAGATATGTTATCCGAAATAATTTTATGAATTTTTTGGTATGATTAGATTTCAGTGGGAGAAGTAGAAAATTAATTGCGTTAGTCTTTTAGTCTGTTCAGGATCCGTTTTAGAATCGGGATTTGATTTTATTTTTTAAACAATAAAATAAAATTATAAAAGGGAGACACAACTGGCGGCCCCACCACCGTGACCGGCGGCGACTTCGCCGTCGCCGCCGTGGTCCCGGCGGCGCCGCCAGAGGTGCCTCCCACATAGTGGGAGGATTTTGGGATCGGCTAGGGTTTCGGAAACCCTAGCCAAACTGTAATCGGGCCTGGTTTATGAACCAGGCCCACGGGATGGGTCAAACCCAACCTGGTCAACGGGCTAGGTTGACCCAGTCCGACCCAAAACAACACCTGGATCCAGCTGGATCCGGTTAGACCCAACCCGGGTCCGACTCGGATATCCGATCGACCCGACCCGGCCCGAAACCCAACCCGGATCCGGGTCAAACCCCTCGCCCGGGTCCGATTGGACCCGGGTCAGACCTATTCTCGGACAGGGGCTGCATGTCTTGCCCGAAGGCAACCCGTACGAGCCCGGGTCAAGCATCTGCTCGTATCCCGGTCCAATATTTAGAATGTATATGAAAAATCATTTTTCTATTCTAAACGTCAGAGATAATATAGGATATTAGTGCAAGAGTTGACTTTCTCTGAGTGATAAGTTAATGAGATTAATGAGGGTAACTTTTTCATTAATAAATCACGAAATATTATATAAGTCCTTATAATACATTTGTAACATCTTTATTATAATAAATATTATTTGTAATTTACATGTTAATGCTAGAATTAATATTGTGATTATTCAATTTTTACTTTTATATCATGTAGAACTTGAACAATGTCTAACAACTCACTAAGATCGATCCTTGAGAAGGAAAACATCTTCAACGGAAAGAATTTTCTGGAAAGGCAAAAACGCCTCAAAGTAGTGCTCAGGCACGAAAAGAAGGAGGCCATCATCATTGATGCGCCTCCTGGTGAACCACCAGCTACTGCAACCCGAGCAGACAAGGATGCTTATAAGAAGTATAATGATGATGTTGCTGAAGTAGCTTGTCTCATGTTAGCGACCATGACTTCAAACCTCATGGAATAACATGAAAACATGTCTGCGTGGGAAATGATTCAACATCTTAAGAAGATGTATGAAAGTGAAGCACGTCACACTAGATTCGAGATAATGAGAAATTTGCTGAGAGCAAAATTACCTGAAGGAAACAATGTACATGATCATGTTCTGAAAATGATCTCCTGGTCAGAAAGTTTGACGAGGCTGGAGATAAAGATCCCTAAAGATGTGTACATTGACATAGTGTTGAACTCTCTCCCCGATTCTTATAATCAGTTTATACTGAATTATAACATGTCTTCTTAAAAAGAAAAGTCTGCATCAACTTCACAACATGTTGCAGACAACTTAGGTAAATGTACCCAGAGGAAATTCCAAGAATGTCATGGCAATCACAAAATTCAAGGGAAAGAAGAAAGTTATTCAGAAAAGGAAAGGCATGGGTCCAAATAACCTAAAGGTTAAGGCGAAAGCCATGAAACCCAAGGTTGGACCCACCCTCGATCATATGTGTTTTCACTGCGACAAGACGGGACACTAGAAGAGAAACTGTCCCCAATATCTTGCAGAGATGAGGAAGATGAAGAAGAGTGGAGACTCCATCACAGGTATAAATGTTATACAAATAAATCTTACAACTTCTAAGGATTGGGTATTAGATACAGCATGTGGTACTAATATTTGTTCTGACATGTAGACCTTGAAGAAAAGTAAGATGTTGAGGGATCACGAGACTAACATGCGCGTGGCGAATGGAGCACCTGTTGCTGCAAAAGTTGTGGGTCATGTAGATCTCAACACCCCAGCATGAATGATTTTAGAGTTAAATGATTGTCATTTCGTACCTTATATTACCAAGAACATAATTTCTATTCCATAATTGGATGTTTTAGGTTTTAATTTTAAAATTGGTGACAAGCGTTGTGAAATTTTTTAAGGATGGTATTTGGTATGGTGTTTCTTATTTATCAAATGGTTTGTATACTCTAAATCCCTCTAAACATCCTGTCTATAACATTGCTAGTAAAAGAGCGAAACCAAACCAAGTCAACTTAGCCTGTCTCTGGCACTGTCGACTTGGCCACATAGGTGAGAAACGCATACCTCAACTCTATAAAAATGGAATGCTGGATGATTTCGATTATGAATCTTATCACACATGTGAATCTTGCCTGACCGGGAAAATGACGAAGCCGTCCTTTAACGGGACCTATGAGAGAATTAATGGACTTTTGGAACTCATACATTCTGATGTATGTGGCCCAATGCCAATTTAGGCTAAAGGAGGTTTTAGATATTTCATTACGTTTACTGATGACTTCAGTAGATATGGTTATGTTTATCTAATGAAACACAAATCTGAAATCACTGAAAAGTTCAAGCAATTCAAGAATGAAGCTGAAAATCAGTTAAGCAAGAAAGTAAAAGCAATCCGATCTGATCGAGGAGGCGAATACTTGAGCGATGAATTCAAAGCTTACCTCAATGACATGGGAATAGTATCATCATTAACTCCTCCAGGAACACCTCAATTAAATTGTATTTATGAAAGAATAAATCGAACCTTGTTGGACATGGTCCGATCAATGATGAACAAAACGGATTTACCTTAGTCCCTATGGGGGCATGCACTTATGACAGCCGCTACCACACTAAACTGTGTGCCATCAAAGACGGTTCCTTCAACACCATATGAGATGTGGAAAGGAAGAAAACCTAATCTACAGTTCATAAGAATATGGGGATGTGAGACATATGTCAAGACATTAATGTCTGACAAACTCAGCCCCAAATCTATAAAATGCAACTTTGTGGGATACCCAAAAGAAACTGTTGGGTACTACTTCAATCAGAAAAATACTGGCAAAATCATCATTGTCAAAACTGGTGTATTCTTAGAAGAAGATTTTCTCTATAGAAAGTCTAGTTGGAGAAACATTATTCTTCATGAAGAACAAGAACCACAAGATCAAAATGAACAAGAAATGGACACAGAAGAAGCTCAAACATCTGGTTATACGCACCATGATCAAATCATGAATGATAACTCTATAGAGGAAGTTGTTCTTGACGAGGAAGTTAATGATGAAATCATCAACGAACCACCTCAAGAAAACATAACTCTATACGATGTCCCCATTCAAGATGGGATAAATGAGCAACTTGATTACACACTGACATCTCAAAGATAAACCAGAGAGAGTCAACCTCCTCTGAAATTGAATCTTCTTGTTTCAATAGAAGATGAAACAATTCATGAGGATGAGGGTGAAGAACCTGAGTCTTACAAAGAAGCAATGTCAGGAGATGGCTATGAACTTTAAAATGGACTCATGTACAGCAACGAGGTATGGGATCTTCTTGATGCTCCTAAAGGTCAAAACCCATTGGGTGCAAATGGATCTTCATGAAGAAGATTGACATGGATGGCAAAGTACAAACATACAAAGGGAGATTGGTCACTACGGGTTTTAGACAAAATCATGGTATAGACTATGATGAATCATTCTCACCAGTTACCATGTTCAAGTCAATAAGAATCTTGCTAGCCATTGCAACATTTCATGACTATGAAATCTGGCAAATGGACGTTAAAACCGCGCTCTTGAACGGTTTTCTAGAAGAGGATGTGTACATGACACAACCTGAAGGTTTCATTGACCACTAACAACCTCACAAGGTTTGTAAATTGAAAAGGTCAATTTACGGTCTCAAGCAAGCATCTCGAAGTTGGAATCGTCGTTTTGATGAATCGATCAATGAGTTTGGTTTTATCAAAAACAAAGACGATCCATATGTGTATATCAAATCTAGTGGGAGCATAGTTGTTTTCTTGATTCTTTATGTAGATGACATATTGATAATAGGAAATGATACATCTGAACTCCAAGCAGTAAAGGAGTGGTTGAGAAAATGTTTCTCAATGAAAGACTTAGGAGAAGCCGCCTATATCTTAGGCGTAAAGATTCAAAGATATAGAACTAAAAGAACCTTATCTCTAAGTCGAGGTACATATATCAATAAAATCGTTAAAAGGTTTAACATGGATAATAATCGGGAAAAGGTTTCACTCCGATGACATATAAAACATACCTAACAAATAAGCAATGTCCGACTTCTTTAGAATAAATCAAATGTATGGAAAATATTCCATATGATTATGCTATCTATTCAATTATGTATGCGATGATATGTACCCGTCCAGATGTAGCTTTTGCCTTAAGCATGACAAATAGATTTCAATCAAAATCTGGATTAAATCATTGGGTCGCCGTAAAGAATATCTTGCGTTACTTGAACAGAACAAAAGATAGATTTTTGACATAGGGCGAAGCAAATCAAATAATCTTTGAAGGTTATTCTGATGCAAGTTTCCAAACTGACATGGATGATTTCAAATCTCAAACAGGATATGTATTTTGTGCAAACGGTGGTGCTGTTACATGGAACAGCAGCAAATAAGCTACAGTAGTAGATTCAACCACCGAATCTGAGTACATTGCAGCATTTGATGCTGCTAAAGAGGCTGTATGGATTAATTTTTTTTTCTAATCTTGGCGTAGTTCCTAGCGTTGGTGATCTTGTCAAGCTATACTGCGACAACAACGGAGCTATAACACAAGCCAAGGAACCAAGATCACACAAGACAGCAAAGCATGTACTCAGAAAATACCATCTGATCAGAGACATAGTCGATCGGAAGGACAAAGAGATGGAAATATTAGACGCTGAAGACAACGTGGCAGATCCGATGACAAAGGCTTTTTAAAAAGAAAAGAATTTTCATCATGCGGAAAATATTGGGATAAAGAACCCATAAATTTCTACAATTATTTTAAATACATTGAACCCGTTTTATGGTTCAAAGACAAATTTATTGTAATTATTATTCATTAAATTTGAAGCACAACCTTAATTCTTTAAAAGGCAAGTTTCATCATTTAACGTTCATATCAATATCCTAGTCATTTGGAAATATTGATATCAACTAAACAAATGCAGTTCCTAAGATATCTTAAATGATAATCTTGAATTTTTCCCTAGTCAAAGAAAGTCATTACGAAGAAACATTGAGGGACTATAAATGACATTTCAAAATTGACTAGTATATGTAGATAAGAAGAAAGGAAAGAGATCCTTGATATCTATGAGATATTCTTATACATATAGGCACTAGTCGGAATGACTAGCAGTGCTGTAATGAATCGCACTCTAAGATTTCTCACATGGAAACAAAACCTTAAAATAATGGGACACTGAGAAACTTAGAGATATGAAGAAGGACTCCAAAGTTTGAGAAACATCACGAGTCCATCACTGGGTAAATCACAAACTTAGATTATAACTCTACGCTTACTGTGACAGGAAAGTTATAACATCTATAACTGGGCATGTGATGAACCTTGTTGGATGGAATGATATTTCAAGAAAACATGCATCTCCCCATTCGTCTTGGGGAAACACTCAGGGCCTTCTGAATAGTATAAGTAAATGAAAACTATGGACATAGTCAAAACAAAAGTTTTTTGTTTTGTTGTTTCAATACTAATACCCGAACAGAAAAAAATAGTACGGCTTAAATAGATGTGCCAAACCATGATCTGTGCCAAATCTAAAGTAGTAAAGATGTTGAAGGAATCAGTCATATACAAAATATGTTAATATAGAAGAACCACGTGGTTCTTCATAATTAACTTATTTAAAAGGGGATTCCAAAATTTTGTAGATTGGGGGGAAGTGATGTCTAGGTGGAGGCCACTCACTTCTAGCATACTCTAACTGAGTATGTGGCAAATACTACAGAATCCTAAAGAGTCACACCGAACTCGCAACCGAATCGGAATACGATAACTAATTTACAACGAAACAAATTTCAGTTGTAAATTTGATGAATCAGGCATGAGTAGCTGAGAAGATGTACATATAACCCAATATGGCATTTTCGAGTAATACTTTATGTGCTAGACATGCACGGAGATAACTAATCAGGTGCGTTCGTGCAAGTGGGAGATTGTAGGTTATGACCGAACCCGATATTGTTATCTTTCGGGTTATCGGATATCGACCCGAATCCATAACCGACATAGCGGGCCCACTTGAGCCTGAGTGATAAATATGAGTACATTTAATTAATTCGTCATTTAATATTATACACTTCAACTAATATTAATATTATAATTAAACACTTAATAATTTAACATATGTTTTGTGGTATGATATTATCAAAATATTTTATAAGTTTTCTGTCAAAAAGTATCGAAAAGTATCGATAATCCGTCGATAATCATCGAAAAGTATCGATAATCGGTAAGCTACAGTGTTATAGGTTTTCCGTCGGTTAATCGGTAAGCTATCGATTAATCCGTCGAAAACGGTAATCGGTTTATCGGTAACATCGGTAAGTTGAACCATGATAATGACTATTACTTATAAAAGTCCACCGTGAAAATAATTCGCACGTGCTTTACAACCGCTAAAAATGTCATTTTTGCTTTACTTTGTGTGAAAAAAAAGTCAACAGCGAGGTAAAGAAAAAGAACGAAGAGAAAAGAAAATCAATATAATATCTGAGAGATAAAAGAAAAAGAAAATGTTGAGGCAAGTCAAAGCTACATTAGCATCGGAAAAGTTTGTGTCTCGTGCTAACATGCGCCCTGTGTTCAGGTTCAGCTAAACAACAAATCTAGAGCTTACGAATATATTTCTTAAATAAAAATTGACATAATCAATTTATATTTTATAAGAGATTGATTCCATTGCACGTGATATATATAGCAAGGTTTAAAATGTCGCTTGCCGATGCCGTTTCGCATTTTTCGTTTTATGAATATATCCCTTGCCGATGGGTATGTCGATGGAAAATTGTAAAAAAAAAAGGCATGCCGCATATACCGCATTTTTCGCATTGGCATACTTCATGCCGATGGGGTTTTCGACGGATATTTTGTAAAAAATATTTGAGTATTTAAGCAAGATATTTATATAGGTTCAAAACTACATATTTAATAAATACAAGACATAATTATATACAACAAAACACATTGTAACTTTTATATGTAGGTGAAATGTATAATATTAAGTCACTTTATTACTTGAAGTGTATAATATTAAGTCAATTATTATGTGAAGTAAATATATGTATGTTAATTAAGTGTGTAATATTAAGTGAATACGCATGTTAATTGTATATATGTATGTTAACAAATTTAATATTAGTTGAAGTGTATAATATTAAATGAATAGGGATAATAGCGGAAAAAGTGGCAAAAATTAGGTCAAGTGTGCAAACAAGTGGCCAAACTGATTTAATATCGGCATAAGTAGCCAAAGTTTACCAAACTGTGGACAGTACAAATTCCATTCATTTCATGTCAACACCGTTAGCCAAAAATACTTTGGAACGCAAAAAAAAGGGATAATAGCGGCAAAAGTGGCTAAAGTTAGGCCGAGTGTGCAAATAAGTGACCAAAGCTCAACACTTTTGAAAATGACGTGGCTAACAGCGTTGACATGAAATGGATGGAATTTGTACTGTCCACGGTTTGATAAACTTTGGCTACTTATGCCGATATTAAATCAATTTGGCCACTTATTTGCACACTTGGCCTAACTTTGGCCACTTTTGCCGCTATTATCCCAAATGAATATGTATATTAAGTGTGTATGTATGTTAGATGAATTTAATATGTATGTTAAGTGCATAATATTATTTGAAGTGTATAATATTAAGTTAATTGTTTTTGTCGAACGTTTAATTGGTATTTTTGCCGAAATTTATCAAAAATGTGATTTTTTGCGAAATTCCAATCATTTTTCGCAATTTTTACTCACAAAAATGAAAAACGATATTCCATCCACCTGCCCATGCGAATTTCGCAAAAAATGGTAAAAAAACCAACGAAACGAAATTTTTTTTCCTTTCGCATATCCTCGAAAAACAAAAATCGGTCGACATTTCTATGAAAAATCGCAAAATTTAACACCTTAATATAAAGTAATAGTAAAAATATTACTTACTGCATCTTCATCCTGAATTCGTGTATTCGCTTTTGGATTATAAATATATATACATATTTTAGGTTTGGATTTTTTATAGCAAAATTTTATTAACTAATACTATTTCAGGGATAAATTCAAATATTAGTTGATAAACTCGAAAACTAATAACTAAATAGGGGCAGTTATTTTCACTCCTTTTTAATTTTAGGCCATTTTTCTTGGGCCACAAGCCTTTTCCGCAAATTCTCAAGCCACGTTGGCGCGATTTTGTGAACAAAATGATAGAAAGTTGATTTTTTTATTCATAGTAAAATAACTAACTTTATTTCCAAAGTTGATTCACAAATATTTTAAACTTCAGAATTTATATCTTGAGAATTTAAAATCTGAAAATAAAATTATTTTCGAATTTCTTTATCCACTTTCACGTTTTTCGAGTTCTATTTCGCAAAATTACAAATTAATAAAGAAACTTCAAACTTTCAAAATTAATTCGTAAGATTTATTTCCTGAGAAAAATACTTTTTTGAAATTTATGTCGCTTTTTTTTGGAGTTATTTTCGGAGTTCTAAAATCAATTTAATCCATTGGACCAGTTATGATTTTATATCAACCGTTGGATTAAGATAATCGTTTTTAACCCTAATAGTAATTCGAAAATAGAATCTTGGTGACCAAGCGTAGGGTTTTTGAATTTGACCTAATTAATTATATCCGTTGGATCGGTTTAAGATTTAATCTTTACCGTCGGATTAGAAATTAATTAATAATATACATATCATATATAATTCGAATTAATAAGTGTAAGATTTTCGAATTAGGGTTTTGTTAAAATCCTAGGATATTTGATTTAATTCTTAATTGATTTGATCCATTGGATTGGTTTAAGATTTATTTTAACCATAATATAATTCGAATTCTTTATATATTTATATAATTCGAATTTAAGGATATAAGGAGATAAGATTAAATATTTTGATCTTATCATGTATCTTTTATTTAATTAAATCCCTAATCAATTATATCCATTGGATTTAGATGATATTAAATATGGACCATTGGATTAAAATAATTAGTTACTTTTAATTATGTAAATTCAAAAATAGGGAGGGAATATCTCCAATTCGGTTACAGTCTGAGCCTATAAATAGGAGGCTCATTCTACACATTTTTCACACATTCCCAGAGAAAAAACTCGAGCTCTCCCGATCTCTCTAGGGTCTGCGAGTTTTCTACCTCTGATCTCTCTTCTTGTTCGGCTTAGGAGACATTTTATCTTGTAGCTTAAAAAGAACCACAATTAAAGTTTGCGACGGAGTCCTGCCGGCGAAGCCCACGCTTCGGTACGAGGAGTCCAGGAGAATATCCCGGAAGATCACGGGAGTTTCCCTTCAGCCCCCTGGCGGAGCTCTGCTGAGATTCAGAGTGCGCAACCGAGAACGTCACTAGAGGTACGGCCTTATGCATTGGGTCAATAAATGCAACCATTTACTGATTTCCATTTATTTCCTATTCGACTAGCTTATTAATAATGTTTATGAAATATTAAATTCGTAATATTTATCGGATCTTAATAAAATGGTAATTACCCGATATCCGTGTCGTCGGGCCCGTAACAAGTTTTCCGCTTTAAAATAATATTTGAAGAAAGAAAATGAATTAAACTTATTAAAAAAATATTGGATAATATATAGATATATTTATGTACTTATATATATATATTTTAAATGTTACCGGGATGGCTCGGAGGCATATTTCGTGGTAATGAAGTCGGGAACCAAACCCCGATTTCCAACATGAACACCCCATTTGATCCTAGTATGAAACTTGAGAAGAATAATGGCAGAGCTGTGTCTCAGTTGGAGTATGCAAGTGCTATCGTTTGTCTTATGTATTTGATGCAATGCACTAGACCCGATATAGCATTTGTTGTTAGTAAAATGAGTAGATTTATTAGAAACCCCAACGGTGATCATTGGAAGGCTATAAGGAGAATTTTTAACTACCTTATGAAAACTAAAAATCCTGGCATCCAATATGGTAGGTTTCCTGCCATTCTTGAAGGATATACCGACGCTAGTTGGATATCAAGTGTCGGAGATAACAAATCTACGACATGATGGATTTTTACACTTTTCGGAGGTGCAATTTCTTGGAAGAGCAAGAAACAAACGTGTATTATTCATTCGACCATGGAGTCAGAGTTCGTAGCTCTTGTCTCTACTGGTCAAGAAGCGGATTGGTTAAGAGATCTTCTCTTAGAAATTCTGTTGGCTAAAGATAATATATCGATAGTGTCGATACATTGTGATAGTCAAGCCACTTTAGCTAGAGCATATAGTGAAGTGTATAATGGGAAGTCTAGACATATTTGTCTTTGACATGAGTACATGAGAAAATTGATTAAATATGGGATCATTTCTCTTACGTATGTGCGATCAAGCTACAATTTAGCCGATCCTTTTACTAAACCTTTGTCGAGAGATTTAGTAAAAACGACCTCGAGAGGTATGGATCTAAAGCTCCTCGGTGAGAGTTCTAACCAATGATAGCAACCCAATCTAATGTTAGAAAATCTTTAATCTTAGATTCAATGGGTCACAACAAGTCATTGAATTGGATGAGTGCAACATTTTGTCAAATGTTGGCTGTCGCATTATGAGGGTTGGGTTTCTATAACTCTTAATGAAGTTTAGTAATGAGTACAAGTATATGTAAAGTGACAAAGATACTGCAAGAATTTTACCTATATGAATTTAGAGATGGTGCCGTCTAAAATTAAGAGTTTAAGGAGTTCTCTTACTTAAAAATTCATGAAATTAAGATTAGCACATGGCCATTAACGATGCTAAGCGTGAGGTGAAAGCGAAGAACTTTTAAAGAATGTGTGTAGACCTTCACTGATTTTATCACAAGGAATGACAGGTTCAAAGCATAGCAACTTGAGATTTCGATAAAAATTTGTGATTGTTTTACTAAGGTCAGGTTTGATGATGTACAAATTCGTCATTATTTAATATGACATAAAGTGCTAAGGTTGTGAATTAATTAAATTTACAAACCATGATAAAAGGCTTTAAAGAAATAAACTGGTATTCGTAAAAGCCCATTTGAGAAGCCCAATGAGATTCTCAATCAGACCAAGAACCTACGGATACAGGCTACTCGGCCCAATGAGTTCTAAAGCCCAAATCCATTCGATAGCAGCCCAGAAAGACGAGGGTAGAGTCGTCATATTCTCTACCCGGCATCCCATTTCAAACTCAGACGGAAGACCAGGAGCACGGAGTCAAGCCTCCAACGGACATAAATTCAAACACGACGACGAGAACGAAGTCATGGGACACGTGTAGCCAGATCGTCCATTCAACCCGGTCAGCACGGAGTGAAGACCCCTCGATTCCTGGAAGTCCAACGGGAAGAATTGAAGCCTATAAATGCCAAGCTCAAGCTCAGATCAACACACGCATACTTACAACCTTGAGAGAATACACCGAATAAATTCTACCCGGCATTCTTGTTCACTTAAGATCTCATTGTATTCTTTCTTCCCTCCTCTTTTCTTTTCTATTCTCAGACGTGATCTAGCTGCCTGTAGTTATCCGTCTATGTTCATTGTCGCAATAAACTAACAGAGGAAGTAGTCAACTATCGCTTTGGGACGAACCTCTATAAAAAATCCCTCGTCTCATTTATATCGCTTATATACATATATATATATATATATATATATATATATATATATCGTGAGTGAATCGTGAGCTTGCAACGCGAGAGATCGAATTCCATCAAATTGTTTCATTCAAAATTATCATACACTCACAAGTCACACTTGACTGATTGAGGTGGGAAACCACGTCAACAGTTTGGCGCCGTCTGTGGGAAATTGATCTCGCCAACTCCTAAAAGCTCAAAGCACTCCGCAAACATGAGCAACAATGAAATCGCAATCGTGAACGAGTCTGAGGTGAACAACCCAGATCCAAACACGGAATCGAGCAACCTACAGTCTCAGCTAGAGGCTAGCACTGCTGAGAATCGAGAGTTGCGTCAGCGACTCGAATCTCTGGAAGCCAACCAAGCCCGAAATGAGCGTCGTCAGAATGCTAACCGGACTAATCCGGGACAAAGCTCTGGGTATCAAGGCCGGACAGGGCTCGACGCTGTCCACTTTGATTTTGCCGACGTGGAAAATCCGCAAGCGCCGAGGCAAAACCAGCCCCGACTACCCAGCGGCCCTAAACCCGCGATGCCTCCACCGCCCCCTGAAACAGGAACGCCCCTTTTTACCCCATTGATGGGTCTCTACCCGTCTAATGCGGGGAATGTCGCTTCGAGCAGTCACCAACGTTCAGGACCCCAAAACCGACAATCGGGGTACGAGCAAAGCCGTAACATCAGCCAGGCCCTCAACGGCCAACCGGTCACATACCCGAGGTATCCCAGCCCGGTGTACGGACATGAACCCTTTCAGGCTGCGCGTCCCGAACAAGCTCCCCAACGCACAGAACTGGGGGAGCTCAAACGCTCAATGGCCGAAATGAATGAGAAACTCATTCACGTGCGCTCTCGCGTGCACAGCGCCACTACCGCCGCCCCCGAGATAGAACGTCTAGTGGAGGAGGCAGAAAGGACGCCCTTTAAGCCCGTCATAACTAACGTCATACTCAGGGAAGGCGGGCGCGTATATGTACCAAAGTACGACGGGACGACCGATCCCAAAGTACACTTGAGATCCTTCAGGATCGCGATAGGGCGAGCCCATCTGGAAGCGCACGAATTGGACGCTGGGCGCTGCCAGTATTTCTCTAAAAACCCGGTCGGTCCGGCGATGGAATGGTTCTCAAAACTTGAACCGCGTTCCATAGACAACTACGGACAGCTAACGACCCTTTTTCTCAAACATTTTTCCATGTTTATGGAAACTGAGATCACGGCGGCGAACCTCTATGCCTTGCAGAAAGAGAGAGGAGAGCCCCTCAGAGCTTTCATGACCAGGTTCAAAAAGACCATGGTCAAAATAAACGGGATCAGTGACGAAACCGCCATAGCCGCTCTCACGGCCGGACTATGGTACGACTCGAAGTTCAAAACGGACATCGTCGTGAATCGTTACGACTCCATCGAAGACGTGATCCACAGATCATCCAATTGGATCAGGCATGACGAAGAACTCGAAGCCATGCGAAGGAGACATGGATCTCAACCCGTCCACCAGCAGAATACCGGACCACCCGGGCAGCAGCCGCCGCCTAGAGCCGGAAATCACAACAACTCTTTCAGGGGAAAAGGAATTCCCCCCCGATTCAGAAGCACCCATTCCAAGCCCAGAATCCGAGGGCTAATAACGGGCCGAACCCGCGAAATCCGTACGGTTTCAACGTAAATTCGGAAACCGCGGAGTTCGAAGAACAGGTCGAAGCGGAAGAAACCCCTGGAGAAGTGCTGGTTAGCTCGAGGGACTTCCCACCGTACAGCAACGAAGGTTTCCCGAAGCACGACCCGAAAGCGTGGTGTAACTTGCACAAGGTGTTCGGGCATCATACAAAAAATTGTATGGTACTCCGTGCCCGCCTAGCGGAGAAGTACATCAACGGTGAGTTGGGGGAAATAAACTTCGGCAATGAGCTGAAAGGTGGGCAATTAACCGAGCAAAGCCTTCCCCAAAATCAACCTCATACCGGCCAGAAAAGAGACGAGCAGCATAGAACACCGCGCGAAAGCAGACAGCCTAGCAAAAGAGGACGGGTACATATGCTCGAGGAACCAGACAAGCAAACATACGAAGAAACGGAGAATTTCGGAGAGCAGCTCAGCGACATCCCCGAGCCCATCGGTAGAATCTACACTATTGTGGGAGGTTCCCAACTGCATGGTAACTCAGTAAACTCCATCAAGGCCCATCACAGGAGGCTCAAGGCCGGACCGGTGATCGTACCGAGGCAAGAGCCGGACTTCGAGATCTCATTCAAAGATAGTGAAGCGGCCACGTTGATTGGTCCGCACGACGATGCGCTGGTCGTCACACTCCTAGTTTCCTCGTATACGATGGACAGGATCCTAATCGATAACGGGAGCTCAGTCGACGTGATCTTCCTGGAGCCGTTGCTAAAGCAGGGAGTGGAAGAGACAGAGATCAACAGAGAAGCCATCCCGCTAACCGGCTTCGATGGAGGAACCATCAACGCGGTTGGCACGGTGCGACTGTCCATCGCAGCAGCAAGGGTCGGAAAGACCAAAAACTTATTAGTGTTGGACTGCCCGTCAGTCTACAACATGATACTAGGAAGACCCTGGCTACACATGATGAAGGCCGTACCATCAACCTACCATCAACTAATACGCTTCCCGAACAGGGCAGGAAAAATTGTTGAAATCAAGGGAAACCAAAAACAATCCAGAATTTGCTACATGGGCGCATTCCGGAACATCCAGGCCGCTAAGGCCGGGAAAGAGCGATCTACCGCATAGCAGCTAATGGCGGTAGATGAAAAAGAGGACGACGGACAGGAAAGGGTCACCGACACGGACGGACCCAACCTGGAAATGACAGTCTAGGTCCAAATCGATCCCGACAACCCGGACCACCGGGTAGGAATCGGAGAAGGACTAGACAATGACGTCAGAAAAGATCTCCTCAAATTCCTAACCAAAAACCGGGACTGTTTTGCTTGGTCTCACAAAGATATGCCCGGAATAGACCCAAGCATTACAACCCACCGCCTAAACGTGGATCCGAGCTACAAGCCGGTAAAACAAAAGAGGTGAAAGCTAGGCCCGGATAGGGCCCAAGCTGTGAATGAGGAAGTCACAAAACTGCTACAGACCGGATCCATCAGGGAAGTCGTGAAAAAGAAAAACGGGAAGGCTAGAGTCTGCATCGACTTTACCGACCTGAACAAAGCTTGTCCCAAAGACAGTTTCCCAATGCCCCTATCGACCGTCTAGTCGAAGCAACATTTGGGCATGAACTACTGTCGTTCATGGACGCATTCTCGGGATACAACCAGATCCTAATGCACCCCGAGGACCAAGAAAAAACGGCATTCATAACCGATAGAGGAATATACTGTTACAAAGTTATGCCATTCGGATTAAAAAACGCCGGAGCCACATATCAGAGATTAGTCAACCAGATGTTCGCCGAACAACTCGGTAAAACTATGGAAGTCTACATCGATGACATGTTGGTAAAGTCCTCCCAAGCAACGGATCACGTGTCCCACATAGAAGACTGCTTTGCCATACTACGAAAGTATCAAATGAAGCTCAACCCGACGAAATGCACCTTCGGGGTAACTTAAGGAAAATTCCTAGGTTATTTGGTCACACAGCGAGGTATAGAAGCCAATCCCGACCAGATAAATGCCCTCCAGAACATGCCCTCCCCAAGGACTAATGGAGAGACGCAAAGGCTGACTGGGAGAATCGCCGCTCTTAACCGGTTCATATCAAGAGCTACGGACAAATTTTTACCCTTCTACAAGCTATTGAGAGGTAACAAAAAGTTCGAATGGACCGAAGAGTGCGAAGAGGCCTTCCAAAAGCTGAAAAGGTACCTCTCCACCCCACCAATACTCACCAGACCAATCTTGGGAGAGCCGTTGTTTTTATACCTGGCTGTCTCACTATCGGCGGTGAGCAGAGTAATCGTGAGAGAGGACCGCGGAGAGCAATAGCCGATCTTCTACATCAGCAAATCTTTGGAAGATGCTGAAACCAGATACCCAGCGATCGAGAAACTCGCACTGGCGATGATAACCGCAGCGAGGAAGCTTCGGCCTTATTTCCAATCCCATACCATCATGGTAATGACTACCCAACCTTTCAGAATCATCCTCCATAGCCCGAATCAATCGGGAAGGCTCACGAAATGGGCCGTCGAGCTAAGTGAATTCGACATAGAATAAAAGATCCGAACCTGTGCAAAATCACAAGTATTGGCTGACTTTCTCATCGAATTACCAGCCGACGGTTCAAAAGAGGGCCACGAGGACGGAGAATGGAAACTCGAAGTCGACGGCGCGTCAAACCAAGGCGGATCCGGGATCGGAATTCGTTTGATATCCCCCACGGGAGAAGTGTTGGAACAATCATTTCGACTGAAATTCCACGCGACAAACAATGAGACCGAATACGAGGCCCTCATCGCCGGCCTCAAACTAGCAAAAGCCGTGGGAGCCCGGAAAGTAAGGGCCCACTCCGACTCAAAACTAGTTACCAGTCAGATCAGTGGCGAATATGCTACCCGAGATGACAGAATGGAAAAATACCTCTCGGTAGTAAAAGGCTTAATTCAACAATTCGAACACGTCTAAATAGTCCAAATACCAAGGAGTGAAAACGCGTCAGCAGACGCATTGGCCGGTTTAGCTTCGACTTCGGACCCCGAGGTCAAAAGGATAATCCCGGTCGAAACAATAGACGAACCCAGCGTAACCCGCGAAGTTTGCAATATCTGAATGGAAGAGGATGATTGGAGGACCCCAATCATTAGCTACATCCTAACCGGAGCCAAACCTCGAGATAAGCAAAAAGCCAGGAAACTAAGGATCCAAAGCGCTAGATTTTGCATGATCGGGGAAAAATTGTACAAACGTAGCTATACCGGACCCTACCTGAGGTGCCTAGGAAAGACCGAAGCTCAAATAGTACTTCACGAAATCCATTCGGGAGAATGCGGCAACCATTCGTGAGGAAGATCTTTAGCAAACAAAGCAAAAAGGCAAGGCTTTTTCTGGGCCACTATGTTGGCGGACAGCGAAACCTATGCCAAAGGTGCGACAAATTCCAGAGACACTCCCCGTCTATACACAGACCAGCATAAGAACTCTCATCAGTCTCAGTCCCGTACCCATTCATGAAATGGTCCATGGACATAGTAGGACCTTTCCCCTGGCCCCGGCTGGAAAGAGGTTTCTACTCGTCGTGACCGACTACTTCTCAAAATGGGTGGAGGCAGAATCGTATGCAAACATTAAAGACGTTGATGTGGAAAATTTCCTATGGAAGAACATCATCAGTAGATTCGGCCTCCCAAAAGAGATAATAGCTGACAATGGACCGCAGTTCATTTCAACGAGATTCCAAAACTTCTGCATAAACTGGAAAATATCCTTGAACACGTCCACTCCAAGATATCCTCAAGGCAATGGTCAAGCCGAAGTAGCTAACCGGGTAATAGTGGACGGAATCAAGAGACGCCTAGACACCAAAAAGGGACGATGAGAAGACGAGCTCATAGGAGTTCTTTGGTCCTACAGAACTACCCCGCGTAGGGCCACCGGGGAAACCCCTTTCTCAATGGTACACGGCACTGAGGCCGTGATACCAGCAGAGATAGAGACACCCAGCCTTCAAAGGGAATTCGCCCCTTTGAACGCAGAAATCAATGACGAAATGAGGGAAGACCAGCTCGACTACATCGACGAAAGACGAGAACAAGCTTTGATAAGAATTGCCAACTATCAAAACTCGATAGCTAGGTACTATAATTCAAAGCTCAAATGTCGAAAATTCATAGTGGAAGAGTTGGTCCTCAGAAAAGTTTTCCAAAATATCGCCGAGCTGAATGCGGGCAAGCTCGGGGCTAATTGGGAAGGACCTTACATCGTCACCGAAGTAGTAAAACCTGGAGTATACCGGCTAGCCACTCCGGATGGAAAAAGAGTCCTCCGTAGCTGAAATGCCATGCACTTAAGGAAATACTACGCCTAACCCGACCTACCCGGTCTCCCCTGAACTACGTAATGACTTGATCCCCAAATTTGGGGTACGTAGGCAGCCCATCCTAAACAATGGGCGCAGTCTCAATCCAAACCCAAAACCGAATAGGCCCGAGAACTACGAATTGCAAGACTCAATAGAGCCGACCTCAAAGGAAACATGTCCCGAAACTCTCGTCAAGGCAACAAGCCTACCCGGGTAACAGACCCATCACCTAAGGTAGCAAACCTACCCGGGTAACAGACCCATCACATAAGGTAACAAACCTACCCGGGTAACAAACCCATTGCATAAGGTAACAAACCTACCCGGGTAACAAACCCATTGCATAAGGCAACAAGCCTACCCGGGTAACCAACCCGTCGCATAAGGCAACAAGCCTATCCGGGTAACAAACCCACTACAATGGTTGACAAACCTAACCGGGCATCCAACCCGTCCCTTAAGGCGACAAGCCTAATCCTTTTTGAAAAAACATGTAACAATATATGTCTGGCATTTACAAATGTGTTTTTCAGAAAACACAACCTGCGGGATATTATGACGAACGGACAGAACAGACTAGACGAGAAGTATCAAAGGAGCACAACAACAAAAGGTACCTGTACATTTTTTATACTTAGCAAATTTCAAACTTTCGATCTTTTTATTATTTATCCGAGTACACGATAGGACACTCGGAACCCCAAATAGGAAAGTTAATATAGAAAAGTACGATTAGGAAAATAACTTAGAAACGCAGACGAGTAAAGTATGGCAAGAAATTACGAGCATAATATAAAACAAAAATAGCAAAAGCCCTAACCACGGGCATATCCAAATCTTACAAAAAAAAAAGGGTTCAAGTCGCCGTAGACTTGCCATAGAAATTGTCTTGGCCTTAGGCCTTATTAATTAAAAAACAAAAAAAAATGGGGGACACTCTATGCATCGACCCCGGGTACCTCCACGACCTCTCGGTCCTCCTTCTCCTTCTCTTATTCTTCTTCTTCATCGGCTTGGCCTCCATGCTCGGTCGGCTCCTCAGCGGCCTCTCCTTCAGCGCGAGCTGCTCGGAAGCTTGCGCGCCCTCTCTAGCCTCATATAATTGGTCCTCGTAATCGAGGACCATATCGTTGATAGAGACGACGAGCTACACGTCCAAAAACCAAAGTTAGAAAAAATTAAGGAATAAATAAGAACCCAAACCTAAAGCCAGCAATGCTTACCAGAGTTGTAGCCGTAGCCACATCCTTGTACGGCCTCTTCTCGGCAATACTCCTGGGGACCCTGCCGACCCCACCGTTTGTTATCTGCCGGAGAAGACCGGCCGCCACCTTAGGCACCTTGTGGAGACCCTTGTCCCCCATCCAAGTGCACCCTGCCTTCCGGGAGACCATCTTCTCCCAGGCCTGCCCCTCGACTACCGGGGGAATCAACCCCGTCTCCCTCGCCTCGCCTCGGGAGGCCTCCTTCAGGCGCTCGCTCTCCCGAGCGACCCCCTTGCCTTTCTCCAAGGCCCTCGCGCCTCCTTTCGGGACCACGTCCCTCTTCACCACCTCCTTCGGGGCCGAATCCTCCTTCGCCTTCTTTCAGACCCCGAAATCCCCTCCTTCGCGTGGCCTCTTCGCGGCCACCTCCGAGCCCGTCCTCGGGAGAACTCCGTCCTGAGAAGGACGGATCACGCCCTTGGAAGGACGAGCAGGAGCAGAAGGAGGGACAACCTCCCTCTCCGAAGGCTTCGCCAAAGGCATAGCCTCCGGGGTGCTGTCCCCGTCATCAGAGAGTTCGACGACGTCCTTCTTCCTGATCGCCCCGGAGGCGACCTCAGCAAGAGACTCCCGACGAGCAGTCTTAACCGGCGCAGACTCGCCAGGTCCCCTCTCCTCAACCCGCCTGCTCGTCTCCTGACGAGCGGCTCCAGCCGAGGCCGAACCCCCGGTCTGACCCTCCTGCCTCCGCCTCTAGCGAAGACTCTGACCCTTCGGACGTAGCGCGTCCACATCTTCTGCACGTCAAAAATCCACGCTCAGAAAAAATACAAAACAAAACCAAACCACAGGTTTAGAAATCATACCCGGAAACTCCTCCTCGTCCGGCTCACACCAAAGCTCAGTAGCCTCGAACCTCTCCTTCGTGAAGTTCGACCACAACTCCGGGCCGAAAGGAAAAAGCCTCTTCTTCAAAGCCTTCCACTCCTCAGTAATTGGGCGAGACTTAGGCCTCTCAGGATCCTCAACTACATCAGAAAGGAGAAAGAAATTAGCAAACACACAAAATAGCCGGATAGAAAATAATAAAAAAATTATTAGAAAAAAGCCCAACCCAGAACCTCACCTATCTCGTGGACCCATTCGTTCCTATAGCTCGGCCAAGAACCAAGCGTTTCCTGACTGGCCATAAAGAAGAAATACTTGTGGGTCCAAGCACTCTCCTTCTTGGGAAGACCGGTTATGATCTCCCCTTCCTTGACGGATAGGAAAAACCTACCCTTAGCCTGACCATTGGCCTTGATGACCAAGCCCGTCAACAGGTCCCAGATTGTAAGTGAATACAAACACTCATGGGACTGGACAAGCAAAGCCATCAAGATCCGGATAGAATTCGGACTGAGCTGCCCGATAGAAACCCCTAGGTAACTAAGATACCTTAGGATGAGCTCAGGAATAGGAAATCTAAGCCCCCCGGACTCAAAAAACCTTTGGTACACACAGATCCAGCCGTCCGAGTTCTGCTCGTCGGCATGTTCATCCGGACCCGGCAATCTAAGCTCTATCGATTGGGGAATCTTATATTCTACCCGTATCCTAACTAGATCTTTAGGCGTCAAAATCGACTTAGGAGAATCTGTAGTCAGAAACTCCGTCTGCCATTTTGAGACCGTCTTCTTAGGACCCATTCTATCTATAAGTATCCTAGAAAAAACCGAAAACTATCTAGACGAGCAATGGCGGACGCAGACTTCTCTCTGTAAAAATTCAAAGCTTTTCTCTCTCTAAAATTCGAAAATGATATTCGAATGCCACACAGAGTATATATAGAGGAAAGAGAAATAGGTTACCTTTGAAAGACGTGCGACGGGCTGAAGCTGAAGAGACGTGCCCATTTAATGCGAATCACTCGAGTATTTATACTAAAAAATTATCGCTGATCCTACGGTTAGGGTTTCCTCGAAAATCGCAACAAACCTCATCCTACGGTTGAGATCAGCGAGCTATCCGGCGACACGTCAGCACGACAGCTGTGTCAGGAGAATGTGAAGAGTTTATTCCCTTCGAACTCCGCAAAATGGGACACGTGTTGTAACTGTTCCCGCCCAAAATTCAAAGCGACGGTTACAGCTTCAAGACTCTATCCGTCCATCTTATCTCAAAATTATCCAAAATCCTGCCCGGATTATGCAGATTTGCGGCAAAAGTCACAAATTTAATTAATCCTATCCGGCACGAATTTTACATGATTTCATCGAGTAAATACTATAAAATTTACTTCGTATTTTTTATAGTAGGGGGCCAACTGTTGATGTACAAATTCGTCATTATTTAATATGACATAAAGTGCTAAGGTTGTGAATTAATTAAATTTACAAACCATGATAAAAGGCTTTAAAGAAATAAACTGGTATTCGTAAAAGCCCATTTGAGAAGCCCAATGAGATTCTCAATCAGACCAAGAACCTACGGATACAGGCTACTCGGCCCAATGAGTTCTAAAGCCCAAATCCATTCGATAGCAGCCCAGAAAGACGAGGGTAGAGTCGTCATATTCTCTACCCGGCATCCCATTTCAAACTCAGACGGAAGACCAGGAGCACGGAGTCAAGCCTCCAACGGACATAAATTCAAACACGACGACGAGAACGAAGTCATGGGACACGTGTAGCCAGATCGTCCATTCAACCCGGTCAGCACGGAGTGAAGACCCCTCGATTCCTGGAAGTCCAACGGGAAGAATTGAAGCCTATAAATGCCAAGCTCAAGCTCAGATCAACACACGCATACTTACAACCTTGAGAGAATACACCGAAGAAACTCTACCCGGCATTCTTGTTCACTTAAGATCTCATTGTATTCTTTCTTCCCTCCTCTTTTCTTTTCTATTCTCAGACGTGATCTAGCTGCCTGTAGCTATCCGTCTATGTTCATTGTCGCAATAAACTAACAGAGGAAGTAGTCAACTATCGCTTTGGGACGAACCTCTATAAAAAATCCCTCGTCTCATTTATATCGCTTATATACATATATATATATCGTGAGTGAATCGTGAGCTTGCAACGCGAGAGATCGAATTCCATCAAATTGTTTCATTCAAAATTATCATATGCTCACAAGTCACACTTGACTGATTGAGGTGGGAAACCACGTCAACAAGGTTTCAATTCGAAAGACACCTAACCGTACGTATTAACATTCATTATTTTAAATTATGGGAAATTTATCATTATTAGAACAGTGGGGGATTGTTGGAATTTGTGTTTCGAATAATGTTCTAATAAAGATTATGGGGAGAGAATGTTGAATCAATAATCTTATCGAATGACTTCATCGAGGAGGATGAAGTGCGATGAACTTTATCGACGAACTTCATCGAGGAGGATGAAGTGCGATGAACATCTCTTCGAGGCATTTAGTCAAAGACGACGAACTTCCTCGAATATGTGTCGTAGAGTGTGACAAACTTCCTCGAACATGTCTCGTCGAGTGCGACGAACTTCTTCGAAGATGTCTCGTTGAGTGCGATGAACTTAGTCGAGGACGACTAACTTCATTGAAGATATCTCGACGAGGAACTTCATCAAGAATAATGTTCATTGAAGTCGATAAGCGGCGGTTGACAGTTTTTAGTCGTTGAGGACAGTTACTTGCCGTTGGAGTTTTGAATCAATAACTGACAAACCGAAGGGTCGCCACCTTCCAACTGTAACCGTTATTGAGCTCTATATATACTGAAGAGTTGATTCACAACGATTTACAATTCAGTTGCAACATACAATCAGTGGCGGATCCAGAAAATAATTTTGGAGGGGGCTATAATTTTTTTTTATTAAATATATACCAAATCATGTAACTGTGAGCGCATTGGTTGCAGAAGGTGCATTATCTTTTCGGAATAAGAAACACGGCAGACAAAACACTGCATTTTTTTTCAGGGCAATATTCCAACCACGATGGAAATAACTTGAACCATGATTCTTGAAATTTTCTTGACTGTTTTCCGCTCTTAATTTTTCGATATGGGCCTTTGGGTTGAAACGGGCCAAATTTCATATAAGCTCTCCGAACTTCATCTTGTATGTGAGGTGTATACTTCGATATTTGTTGTCGTTCTCCCGAGTCACGTTGTATTTTGTTGATATCAAACTCTTCTTCAATTTTTTGTACTTTAGAAATTACGTCTTCGTCGTTAGAAGCACAATCTCTTTTCTCTACATTCTTTCTATTTGAAGAATCCGTCGATTGTTTTCATCTGAGAACCATAAAATTATAAATTCAGTTCAAATTCCACAACTAATAATTCAATAAAAATAATACTTGAATTAGAATATCAATCAGTAATCGAAGTGTCGAACCGTAAATTAAGTTAATGCAGCACTGTGAGATATTTTAATGTGAAGAATAATACTTGCCCAATACCCACACAGATTCATATATGCTATTTATATATGAAAACTTACAGCAGCTTGTCAAACAAAGAAAAAAAATACTTGAATAGAGGGCATATTAGCCTAAAATTCTTAGGGGTTTAAAATATAAAACTACCTGGTTTTGAGTCTGAGCAGAGAAAAGCTTGAGAGAGGACAGCTTATACGAAATACAGACGACGGGATGAAACAGGCGTCACCGCGTCGGGCAAGAGTGTGCAGCGAGCGAAGTCAGAGCGCGAGTACAGAGCACACTCACTCTTTTCCCAGATCGTGTTCTTGCTTTCTGAATTAGTGTTTATCGTCTTTGTCACTTGTTCATTAAGGCTCGTCTTATCCTGGGTATTCTTGCGCAGACTTTAACACGTTAAAAGAGTGCTCGAAATACTTTAAGAAAAGCGCTGTAATAGCGTGATTCAAATTTTCTTACTTCGATCTCCATAAGTGTTTAACAGAGTATCCGTTATTATTGATTTTGTGTGATTATTTGCATTATTCATTGAATATCAGAAATAAAAATAAGAAATAAAAAAACCATTTGTTAAGAAAAAACTGATATATTTTCGGAAAAGATAACGTGGGTTGATTCGTAGACTTTAAAAATGGAATAATTATGTATTTTGAAACAATTAATTCACCTAATTAATGCTAATTATTATACACTCACTTCCTTATTAATTCCCTCCTCTCGAAACCACGATCTAAAATCTAAATAATCAATATGAGTTTAGTACTTCATCATTAATTAAATTAATTTCTTAGTTGGGATTAGCAGTCGGTTAAAAATAGAAATTTCAGTAACTTTTTATTGTACTTCTGCTTCAGAAGTGAATTCATTTTTGACTCTTTTTCAAAAACAAA
Source organism: Parietaria judaica (assembly GCA_954871525.1). NCBI lineage: Eukaryota > Viridiplantae > Streptophyta > Magnoliopsida > Rosales > Urticaceae > Parietaria > Parietaria judaica. Next base: position 1,102,401 of record OX940865.1, on the reverse strand, counting down.
AAAGTTGACCTTTTTGTGCTGGTCAAAGCATTTACTGATCCACTTCAGTAGTGAATCTAATCTGACAGTGATATTAACAGGTAACTCAACAGCTCATTGGACATTGACCATCTCTTTCACGACCCGCATGGCATTTTAAATTTGCCCCAGAAAATTATATAAAAAATAGAAATATAAAAGTTTGAGGTTTAGGATATAGATAAGCAAAGCTGGTTTTGGCACTCGTGATTCGTGAAGGAGAAGGAGAAATCTGTATTTGCATTCAGACCCCTCAACTCTTTGCTTATGGCTTAAAGCACCCCTTCTTCTTCACCGGCAATGCCATCGCGTCCTGCCCCGGTGGGTTTCCCGGCGGCGGAGATCCCCAATCACCATCGACACACTCCCCGAGTTCTTATCCCGGTGTTAGCCAGTACTGTTGCTCTCGCCGTCGTCGGGGTCGTCCTCGCCGTAGTCTTCTTCATCTACCGCAAGCTCTGCCACAACCGCACAGCCCCGTTCGAGCACAACAATGGCGGGCACGGCCAGCACAAGAGATTCTCGTACAGTTTGCTCCGGCGAGCGACGGGGTCGTTCTCGGCTTCCAACCTGCTCGGCCATGGTGGATTCGGCTCGGTCTACAAGGCGACGCTCCCGTCCGGCGAGTCACTCGCCGTGAAGGTGATGGACTCCGATGGCTCGATCCAGGGCGAGAGGGAGTTCCAGAACGAGCTCTCGTTGGCTCTGAGCCTCTCGTCGCCGCACATTCTCTCTCTCCTAGGGTTTTCGACGGGCAATCGGGGGAGGAAGATGCTGCTTGTGTACGAGCTCATGCCGAATCGTAGCCTCCAAGAGGCGCTCTTCGATCGGAAGTGCTCGGAGCTCATGGACTGGAAGAGGCGCTTCGGCATTGCGCTCGAAATCGCCCTCGGTCTTGAGTACCTCCACCACGCCTGCGATCCCGCGGTGATCCATGGCGACGTGAAGCCGAGCAACGTCCTGCTCGCTGCCGACTTCGCTGCGAAGATCGGCGACTTCGGCCTTGCGAGGCTGAAAACCGAGGATTCCGATCCGAACCACCGCGCCATCGTCGTGGAGGAGGAAGGCGAAGACGAGGATTTCTCCTCGCCGGCTGCGGTGGCGGAGAAAAGTCAGAGGAGGAGCAACAAGGAGTTGTTAGACAACGGATCCATCGTCGAAGAGGAAACCGAGAGCGTGAGCGTAATCACCGGAGGATTGGACGAAGGCACGGTCAATTCCGCGGTGGATAGGTCGCCTAATCCCAAGGCCTCGCCGGAGGAATTGCTGGGCGGAGGCGCAAAGAGGAAAGGAGGAAGCAATTCAGCTCGGGATTGGTGGTGGAAGCAGGAGAATTGCGGCGAATCTGAGTCCGGGAGAGTGAAGGACTACGTGATGGAGTGGATCGGGAGCGAGATCGGCAAGGAGAGGCCGAAGACGACGACGGAGTGGAGCGATTCGGAGGTGGAGAAGAACCGGAGCAAGAAGAAGCGGCCGAAGAGGCTAGACTGGTGGGCGTCAATGGATGATCGGAAGAGGAACAAGAAGAAGAAGAAGAAGCCGAGGGAATGGTGGAAAGAAGAATTCTGCGAAGAGCTCACGAGGAGGAGCAAGAACAAGCACAGTAACCATAGCCGAGAATGGTGGTGGAATCGTGATGGGGACGGCGAAGACGGCGAGAGGAAGAAAAAGAGGAGGAAGAGCATCGACTGGTGGCTCGACGGGATCAGCAGCGAGATTGCCCGCAGCGGCCGGAGAAACAGCCGTGACTGGAACACCAGCGACATCCCGAAGAGCGGGAACATCAGCAGCACACCGAGCATGAGAGGCACAGTCTGCTACGTCGCACCCGAGTACGGCAGCGGCGGAACGCTCTCCGAGAAGTGTGACGTGTACAGCTTCGGAGTCCTTATCCTGGTGTTGGTTTCCGGCAGGAGACCACTTCAGGTGACGGCGTCGCCGATGTCGGAGTTCGAGAGGGCGAACCTGACCTCGTGGGCCCGGCAACTGGCCCGAAACGGGAAGCTTCTGGAGCTGGTGGACCCGGCATTGCACTCGGTGGACAAGGATGAGGCGCTGCTCTGCCTGACGATCGCGCTCCTTTGCCTTCAGCGGACGCCGGGAAAACGGCCGTCCATGAGGGAGATCGTGGGGATGCTTTCGGGGGAGGCGGAGCCGCCGAGTCTCCCGTTTGAATTCTCGCCGTCGCCGCCTTCCAATTTTCCGTTCAAGTCAAGGACGAAGGCACGGTAATATGGTAATAGTTGTTGTCGAATCCTTCATTGTTCCACTTCGATTCATTAACTGTGTAGAGAGATAGTGTAATCTCACTGAGTAGATGCTTTCTCTAATCTAATCAACCGAATCATCAACATTGTGTTATTTTTAGTGCCAAATGGGGGATATTTGACCAAACTCCGAGCCCTTTTGAACAATGTCACGTGAAATATAGAGTTCGACCGGAGATGAGTTGTTTTTTTTTCCGGTTCCGGATGTCTTCTCCGGTGTTACATGTAAAGTTATTAATTTTTGTGATGAAATTGAGGAATCCGACGAGACAGAAAAAGGTGGGGTTTGGAAATGAGTCTTTTTGCTTTTGATTAAAGCTATTATATAAGATGCTTTATCTTTTACGTGGGTCACTTCAGTTACGAGATTTTCTTGCAAAAGAAGCATGAATTTCAGTGACAAAGTAGGTATGGATGATAAAGCTAGCTTAAACAGTGTAGCAATTTAGTGTAACGTTGTACCAAACATGTATATTGATTAAATTTCGGATTACTATTTGGTTCAGTTTAGTAATAATTTGGTTTAGTTTTGTAATTATTTGGTTTAGATAAAGATACTTATTTCTTCTCTATAATACGTAGATAAGAATATACCAAGTTCAACTTCAAAAATGACAACTAAACCATGTAAATGTAACGTGACTTTAAAGTAAATATTAATCGCAATAGGTAATGGCCGTTGTATTGCGGTTTTGGCTTTGGGTGGCTTATTAATCATAGTATGGAAATGCATCATCAGGAATTTTTTAAAAATTGGAGACGTGCGCTTTAAAATTGATATACCCAGTTATTGTTTTTGTGATGAATTCTTGTTACCACCAGACGGTTATATGTTCAACCGGCATTGTAATCATTTTTTGCAGTACATTAGCCCTTCAAATTGAAGTTTACTAAAGATTCTAAACAAGTGTCAAATTTTTAGGTGATCCTTCTAGAGAAGATCACTTATAACTTCTATTAAATAACAGAAATCGGACTTGTATATTCCTACTTAAATTCCACTTGAATGGACTACAAGAAAGCTATTAATGGTTATTAATTGTTGACAATATCAATTAATTATGTCTTTTGTTTCTCGTCCACGTTACCTGTTTCATCTCATGCTTACAATTTTGCGGTTTTCCGTGGGTAAACGCTCAAATTGCTTACCAAGCTAACCTATGAATATGTTCATATATTCATTTTTCATATCACATGGTATGAAATTAGCGGAATCTAACAGTTGTTTGGTAGCAAATTCTTTTCTGAGTCGAGATGGAATCTTGATATATTTGAGCTTTTTTTTTTTTGTTTATTTATTATCATTTACAATACATTTTATAGCAATAACATAGTTTGATATTCTTTATTTATGTTGATATAATCTATATATATAAAAGCAAAATAACTTCAGGCCTAAAAACACCGTTTTTTGACCCTTTACTTTTTTCTCCTTTTTTCTCCTTTTTTTTTTTAAATTAAGTAAAAAACTTTCGGTCGTCGTGTTGTTTGGGAGAGGCATCTCTCGATATCTGGCACCTCTTTTGTCATGCCCCTTCTAAGAGAAACATCGATCGAAGAGAAGCATAACCATTCGTATTCGCGTTTCGAAAAAAAAAAACTACCATTTGAAGAGAAGCTTCCCCAAATTATTCGTCTTCTCCCGTTCGTCGTTCCTCTTCAAAACAAAAACTTCCATTCGAAGAGATCTCAAATAGCAACATATGAACTCAAGATCCCTATTGCTGGGCGTTGCGTTAGTCTCGCTCTCCGAAACTATCTGAGAGGCGCGTATTTGGATGATGCAACTTGGTTATTTACATTCATCTCTCTCTTCCTCCGAAGATGTTTCCCTGTTCATCGCTCGGTCGCACAGTGAATCGGCCATCGTCGAGTCCTCTGCTTTGGGTTCCGCTTGGATCGTCCCGATTGAAGGTTTGTTTTATGCTCTGCTCGGCAATATTTTATGATTTGCCGTTCAGTTATTTTTTTTCTCTCAAAACCTTTAATGAAACAACCTTTTCTGCAATTCATACTTCTCTTCCATGCGAGTAAGCGCGACTGTTACTGATTCACAAGTCTCCATGTTCTCCTAGCCCCATCGAGACCCAAACCCATAGACGGAGTCGAACAGGCGAGACCCACATTAACTAAGGTTTTAGTTTTTCTTTGATAATACGCTGAATTTATATACTGTTTAGATCAAAAGGTCGCAAAATTAAGTTGGCATATGATTTGGGTTTATTTTATGACTTCGGGTAAAAGTTCACGGAATTTTTTTTACAATTCTTTGAATGTTGAGTTTTTGCTTCTATTATTTTTGATAAATTGTCTAACTAACGATTTGTAGTGTAAAGTGACAAGAATAACTTTATAATTATGTGCTTTGACGTGTTAAAACATATTATGTGATTTCTTTCTCTATCTCTCGGCCATAGATTCGATTTCTAATGTTCCATTTAAGTTCTAGGGTTAGTTGATATTGTTAGTTTTGAAATTCAGGATTAGTGATTGAATTGTGTTGTTCGGAGAAAGCTGTGTGGTTATAATCAATTTTGAAAAATGGATGACATTTAATAATTATCTGATAAATTTTGTAATATTACATTTAAATTTACTTCAAAAGATAATTCCGTTGATGACTAAATATGTGTATCATATATCGATTGTTTGTGTGTATGAGAAAATGAAAGAAACATGGCTATCATTGTGAAGAAATTTTGTAGAGTTCATACTATTCTTTAAAAAAATCCTAAATCGGGATTCTGGTATGTCCTGAATCCTTATTGTGATCCATTTCTGATTTTAGTTTCATGATCGTTTGTGTAAAAGAATAGGATCAGATGTGAAATATGAGAAAAATAGCAATACTATGATAAACTTATTTCTATAGTTTACACATAATAGGAATTGGCTATGCACTTTTTTCAAGGATGATTAAGACTCCAATGCTTTGAATTTTTTACCTCAATTTGATAAGTATGATTTCTCTAATTTTGAACACAGTTTTCTTAGTAGGAAAATTGTAATTAAGTAGGCTGAACTGATTGTGTTCCGGTGAACGGGAATATATAATATGTTTATTAGATTTAAAGATAGTTAATGTTTACCCATTAGTTTTCTTAGTATACCAGTTTCTCTTTTATTAGTATACCAGTTTGTATTTAATTTTTGTTTATGACTGCAGGAACGATTCATTCAAAGGAAACAAAGCTGCACTTAAAAAAATAGTAAAGTGAAATTAATTAGGTTAGTAAATAGTGATTTTATATCGCGATTGTTGGGACGGTTATTGATATTACAGGTTTTCAATACAACAATATAACATATGCAACAATAATTTACTATCTTTCTATGTCCATTTTTTTTTTATGTTTATTAGTTTTAATTTTTAACATATTTAATGTTTACTTATTGATTTTCTTAGTATCGCATTTTGTTGATTAATTTTTGTTTGTTACTACAGGAAGGATTCATTGAAAGTCTAAAAGTAAAATCAGGTTAGTAAATAGTTATTTCGTATTGTGTTAGTTTTTGGTTGTGTTTTTTTTTTAAAGAATTATTTTTTGGTTGTTGTTGTCAATAGTTTTCAAACTTATTTAAGAAAAGTACTTAATGGGAGATTTCACTAATTACTCTCTAACACGTTATATTTGAGTAACATTTTTAGTTTAGTAATTAGCTTTTGAAATTGTACCCGTGAGGTTTAAATTTTAAACAAAATATCAAAAAATTGATAACATACTTAGCTATCTCAAGAAGTATACTTTTTCCATGAGGAATATATATATATAAAATGTTACAATTAGCGAATCGAACTTATTCATTTACTCTTGCATCTCCAAGTTTGTGATTTGGCGATTCATGTGCTTTACAACTTGATGACAAGGTGAATCTCCAAGGCATTTGATGATAACTTGAATTTTTTTTTTCTGCACCAAACAGAGTGGTGTGCTTATCATTTTCAGAATTTAAATTCCATTCAATGTATCAAATCTTTTTGGTCTCCTGACGAATGTTTTGTAGTATAAATCCGATAAAATATAATTTGTTTTAGTTAATTAGGACTGAAAAGACATAAGTTTCAATAGTAAATATGGGTTGGATTGTGAAGAAAAAGCGTAATTAAGGTTCGTCTTCCCGCCTCATCCGTTCTGTTCAACAATTAAGCGTAATTATAAGTATATCTCTCTCTTATGCTTACATATGTGGCTAATAACAATTTCTTTCATGCAGTTTGTCGAGCCTCATTCATTATGTTCAATAATTAAGCGTCATGTTCATACAGATACTTTGCCCTTTCTCTCAAAGAATATCACGGTTCAAACTGTAACCGCAAATAAGGAAGCACTGCCAAGTTCGTTCTACAACTGTAAAAATGTATGTTCGTTCGATATGATCTTTTTTCTTTAGAATAAAAATGTATGCTCTTCACGCTCTCTTCCTCACCACTGTCACTGTTCAGCCTCATTGATATGGTCCTCTCTTTCTCTCGGCGCCGCTCAGTGGATCTAGGTTGGTTTGTTTCTTTCTTCTTTGTCTTTCCCTTGATTTTTCAGCCACTTCGCTTATTCGCCCTATCGATCGTATCTTTCCTCTCACCATTTTCTTCTCTCCAGTCTGACTCGACTTTTTCCTCGCCGAAACTGAATTCAGTCGCTGCTAACGGAGAAATCAGCGTCAAGTCCGCCTCTGCGGCACCATTGCGTGACTCGACTCTCGCCTCGGTACAACTTTCTCTCAAATCTCGCACTCAATAAGAATCTCTATTATTTCCAGATTCTGGCCACTATTTAGTAAGGTATTACTTTTCTAATTTTGAATAGATATTTGGAGTAGAGTAGCGTGTATTGAATTTTTCGTTTAAATTGATTTAGGAACGAATTTTCCACTTTCTCTCCAATCTTGCACTCACTAAGAATTTTCCGTTTCTATTTTCACTTTTTGCCTGGACTTTTTTTAGACGATATAGAGGAACATTGGGTTAGGTGTATAGAAACACCAGTTTATTTTAAAAGGGTAATTAGCGGCATAAGTGGCCAAGGTTTTCGAATTTCCTTAGGCATGATGCCAATGCCTAAAAACGACGGCAAAAGTCCCCAATGTGCACTAATCACTCTAATCACAAAATTTCATCCAACTAATTGGATGGATGTTAGTCAACTAATGATGTGGCAGTGTTGACCGCCACGCGGACAACCACATGGCATGCCACGTCATTTTTAATTTTTAATTTGTTTCCACATCATTATTTAATTAGTCGTGATATTGTTAATAAATACATAAATTTATTTCATATTTATTTTACTTTATTAAATTATCATAAGATGTAAGTATTTAAAACTCTTAAATAGGATAATATTTACAATTTTAGTAGTATTTTCAGCAATTACTCGAAAATAAACTTATAAGTAGGATAATATTTACAACTTTAGTAGTATTTTCAACAACTAACCGAAAATAAACTTATAAGCAGGATACTATTTACAACTTTAGTAGTATTTTCAACCACTACCCGAAAAATGACGGATAATAATCGAAAAGATATCTCATATATTAATGGATATGTTTGTTTAAATTGTTATATCCATTACATTTTGACAACAAATACCTTTGATGTAGTAATTTAGTGCTTTGTTTATCTGGGTTTGGTCATGGTTCCAAAATACAAATACAAAATATTTTGATTACTTATTTGGATGACACATGGGACAGCTTAGGAAAGAGAGAAAGAGAGAGAGAGAGAGAGAGAGAGAGAGAGAGAGAGAGAGAGAGAGAGAGAGATAGAGAGAGAGAGAGTGTACACGTGACAACGTGGGAGAGGGCGAAAAAATAAGTAGTCCCCGAAAAAAAAATTAAAAATAAAATAAAATAAAAAAGACGTGGCAATTTTTTTTTATAAAAAAGACGACATGGCGTGCCACGTAGATGTCCACGTGTCAGTCAACACTGCCACATCATCATTTGACTAACAATCATCCAATTAGTTGGATGAAATTTTGTGATTAGAGTGATTAATGCACATTGGGGACTTTTGCCGTCGTTTTTGGTCATTGGCATCATGCCTAAGGAAATTTGAAAACATTGACCACTTATGCCGCTAATTACCCATTTTAAAACTATAAAATTTATTATGATTAGTTCAAAGACTTAATTATGCAGGTGATTGTGTAAAATAAAAAAAAAAGGGCGTTCACCTTTTATAATGTGCAAAGATAGCAACCAATATTCTGTCTTCCTACGGCCATCAGAGGTGCTGATTTTGGGCTCATTATCTCTTCTACCGGGGTCAAACGTTACTCTATGCAGTGCTTTCTATAGCCTCTTTTGTCAAATTTTAAGTGACATATTGCTTTCTTAGGATCTCAATTAAATAATTATGTCATATTGCTTTCAAGCCACACTAGATCCATGCTTACTTTGTTTCCAGAATCTGTTGTATTTCAATATTTTCATTGGTGTTGGTCATGTTGAAGTGTGCTCTAATGCAAGTCTTTTGTGCAGAAACAAGAATTTTTTCACTCTAAAATCGCATTGAAGATGTCTGGAACCGAATTGATCACTGAAGATGCAGCTGGCAAGATGTTCTTCAAGCCCGTTTTTGAGAAAGGAGTGTTCTGGTTCGACTGTTCCGGGGATGATAGAGATAACGCTTTCCCAAGTCTTTATTTTCGAGATACCAGTCTCAGGTATATGCCAATTAACTCTCACTCAGCACCTTCGTATATCCACACTTTCAAAACTCCAAACGGGCAATAAATTATCGAATTTGAGGTACCTACATAGCCTCTAAGTTTGAATTACTTGCTGTTTTTTTATTCATTTGCTTTGTGTGTGAGTTTTGCTGTGTTATAGTTTCCTGCAGGAACTTCATTCTATGGTACTGGTGAAGTAAGCGGTCAACTTGAGCGCTTTGGGAAAATGGTATTCATACATACACTTATTTTTGTTAGTTATTTGCAAATTTGATTAATCTTTTAATGATTATTTTTTCAATCTGGCCTCTATCCATGATGAACATTTCCGATGAATAATAGGTATATTATATGATTTTCCCAATATGATATGATTTGTTTCCATGAATCATTGGTTTTTACATGGAATTCGGATGTTTGAAGGTATGGTTCGGGAACAACATTGTTGTACCAGTATCATCCTTTGGTTTTGTCTGTTCTTCCATCTGGAGAAGCCATTAAGATATTCGCCGACAAAACACGCAGCTACGAAGTGCTGCCGTATCACTTTGCTTTATTCACTAGAGGACGATTTTATTGTTTTTTTTTTTGAGAATTTATAAATATTAATCTCATTTCTTGTGCAGGTTGATTCGAGAAATAAATAAGTAATTAAGTTCATCGCTTCATCCCCATATCCTATTATCACATTTGGCCCATTTGCTTCACCTACTACTGTTTTAGAGTCGCTCTCACGTGCAATTGGTAAGTTCCTAAATTTTATCTTTTCATTTTAATGACACTTAGCATTTACATGATATATGATATATTTCAATTGATCAGTACCTATGTTCTACTTTTTTACTTATAAATTTCTGAATAGGTACTCTACTCAATCTTCCAAAGTGGTCATTCATGTATCATCAATGACGCTGGGGCTATAAAAACGAGAAGACGATTCATTAGGTTCGTGATTTTGAGTCATCTCTGGTCAAAATTCATTTGTATGAATGATAATTGATAATTGTGTTACCAAAATCAGAGACCAAAAATGTTTTTATGTTCAAAGAATATGTCTCTTACCACTGTTTGAATCACAAAATATCAAAATATTATTCTTTTTTTTTGTTTATTGATTTTCTCTGTAACTCGCTTTTCTTCAAATTTCACTCACACCAACTCCTCTGTACTCACAACCATTCCTCTCTCACTCTAGATTATCGTCGGTCTCCACGAACCTTCTGTGGCGTCGAACCCGACTCTAGCATTGCAATGCGACTCTCGGCTTCATCTTTGGCCTTCTTCGACGTCAAATCGACCATCGCCTCTAGAACCCTTCTCCGAGACTCAGATTCTCAGTGATTTCATCTCCATTGCTTTGAATTTTTTACTTTTATTTGGAAAGTTATTTTTTTAATAACTATTAACAGTTTTATCTAATTATAAGCTGAGTAGATTTTTTGTTTTCATTGATTGTGGAATGAATTGAATTTATTGGTTGGTGTGGATTGAATTTTCTTTTTACTTTTGTCTTTCACAATGAATTACTACACGTAGGCACTACTCTTTTTTTTTCTTAAGATCTTTCTTTATATGTTCTATATACATATATATATATATATTCTTATTTCTGATATTATCCTTTGTGTTCTTTTGATCAAACAATATCTTTTTATCCTTAATAGGTTTTGTAGAGTTTATGATTTCAAGGTTTAATTATTTATTATTTATTATTGACTGAATCAAGAATTTTGCTTCGAAGCAGCTTAATGGTTTTGGAAACAAAATACGTTTACTCGGAAATATTTTTTATTTTGACATTCTTGCAATAGGCCAATTTGTAAAAACTAAACGATTCGGCATGAATAAAAACCGCATAGATATCTCCGGCTTTTACTTTATTGCTTAAGTATTACTCAAAATATGTCATGTAGTTAGTTATTCCAAGTATATGAAATGTTGAACTCTGACTATATTGGTCGGTTTGTATGCAATTACATTGATTGTAGAAGAAGAACAGTGGACATTATTGTTTGTTCACAGCCCTCTCTTCACGACGATCAAGGATATAAAGATATACATGCTCTTCACGGCTTTGTTATATAGAAGGTCGTTATTATTTATCGACTCATATATATGGATTCAATTCATATAGTTCTCGCAAAGTTTACAGTGAGATGTAAGGGCAAGTAAAATGGCGGGTACTAAAGTTTCAGTTAAAAAATCGTGCTTAGGAAACAAGTCGTAATTTTTTAATACGTTTCAATAATTTGTATAGCTCTTATATACATTTTCATCCCTTTCGCTTTAAAATCGTTTCTTCATTACTTTCTTTAAAGTTCCAGTAGCATATTTAAAAGTGTTTAAAAGTATTTATGTAAAGACAAAAAATGTGTTGGGGGCATAGTTTTGTAATTTAACAAACTCGGGTACTTTTTTGAAAACACATGCTCTACCGGGCATACAAACTGAAGTTTCCCTATATATATATATATATATATGTTTAAGGGACGGTAACGTCATCTCAGCCAAAACAAAATGTTTCTGCTTTTGCAATTATTGTGAATTTGTCAAGTAGTATATGGTTTTTGCTAATGTCTTTAGGAACTTTGTTTCAGAAGTATACCCTAATGTATAGATTTGTTATTCTACGAAGAAAACCAGTTTGGATTGAAAATCTAAACATTTTTGAAGAAATCAACATTATCTCATGTTCATCTTATAGTCCCGGAGTTAAGCAATTATAATAAAAAGCCACATTCATACTTTTACATTGCATTTAAGCAAACTTAAAGTTTTTATATGTAAAATAAATTTTGTCAATAGTTGATGTAGTTTTAATAATTAATATGACTATTTTTATAATAACTAATATGGTTAATTGAGTATTTTACAAACATTAATCAAACATTGACTATTTTATTAATTTACTTAAGCTCCCATACAATTATTGGAGTTAAATAACCTCAATAATAACCTCTACTGTCAAAACTCTATATATGTCATTGTAATTTGTTAATATAAATCCATATTTTACATGGTCAACAATTTTCTTTATTGAATTTCGATATACTATTTTATTCTTAGATAGACATTTGGGAAACATTTATGTTAGGCATTTATTTTATATGTTTCAAAATTAGCTGATTATATGAAAATAAAATCTGTATTTAATAATTAAATTGCACGATTAATTATTCAATAAAAATATATAAATTTACTCAATAAAAAAAATTAATTATATTTTTAAAAAAATTTACAATTTGACACCACCGCGCGAAGCGCGGTGCCTGTCCACTAGTATTATAGAAAATCATAGTCATTGGTTAAATTATGAATTTGTTCGATATAAATTCATTAGTTATGAAAAATTGATTGATAAATTTGTGACTCTTAAAAACATTCATAATTAAACTTTGGGTTAATTGCGGCACAAATACCCAACCTTTGTCAATATTATTCGACAGGTACCCAACCTTAATAAACGTAGGCAAAAATACCCAACGTCACACTTTTGTCGCCGACCAACTAACGCCGTTAGACGCTGCCTACGTGGCCACAGCTGTATCATGTGGAATGACATGTGGCCAAAGGTTGGGTACTTTTGTCGCCACGTGGCATTAAAAAAAAACAATTTTTTTTTATAATTTTTTCTTTCCCGTTAGCCAATATGTTTTTATTTTTTTTACGTATATCAAACATGATCAAATAATTTTATAAAAGATGTAATTATAAAAATGTTTAAAAGTGAAAAAAAAACTAAAAAAATATTATTTTTCTTTTTTCACTTTAAAACAAAAAATAATAAGGTTAAACATAATTTTTACCAATCACCAAACTTTCGGTTTAAAATTAAGCTTAAACCGTATTTGATAAAATTATTTGTTTTAATTATGCCTTAGTTTCACATATGTTATATGTCTTCAAAAATCATATCACGCCTTAATTTTAATATTAAAATGCCCGTGCTATTATATACAATAATGTTTTAGTTTCAAAATTTTAATATAATCTATTCAAAAATTATAAATTATTCCTGTAAGAAAAAATATTTTTTTTATAAAAACATATTTTCTAAAATTATTTTATTATATTTAACATATGTAAAAAAATAAAAATATGTGCCACGGGAAAATAAAAATTTATTTGAGTAATTAAAACTCAAAAATTTAAGTAATTATTTGATTATTTAAAAAAATAACATAATTTTTTTATAAGTACATATTTTATGAAATTACTTGATCATGTTTGATATACGTAAAAGAATAAAAATATATTGGCTAACAGGAAAGAAAAAAATTTCAAATAATTATTTTTTCAATGCCACGTGGCGGCAAAAGTACCTGAACTTTGGCCACGTGGCGGTATAAGTACCCAACCTTTGGCCATGGGCCATTCCACATGAGAGAGCCTAACGGCCACGTAGGCAGTGTCTTATGGCGTTAGTTGGTCGGCGATAAAAGTGGGACGTTGGGTACTTTTGCCTACGTTTATTGAGGTTGGGTACCTATCGAAGAATATTTACAAAGGTTGGATATTTTTGCCACAATTAACCCTTAAATTTTATTGACATCACTAGTCATGTGCGAAAGAATTGGCTAAAAGACCTCATTAGAGATGTCGTTTCGCTGCATACCCTCGTTTATAACTTTTTGTTTCTTTTACATTTTTTTTCGCTCTAATAAATACAAATTGCGAGTTATGTTTCTTTTACATTTTTTTTGCTCTAATAAATACAAATTGCGAGTTACCATTTATTTTCTACCCAGTATTTTACGATATTACTAATTTGCCCTTTGGTTGTTGAGCGGTTTATTTATAACATTTTCTTTTAGGTTTTTTTTTTCAAACATATTATCGTTTCTTCTTCTCTGTGATTACTTCACTTCGACGCTCTCTATTCCCAAGATCCTCTCTTCAGACTTCAAACGTTTTATTTTCTCCATCGTACTCCTCGTTCCTCTGCTCCGTTCATTCTGGTTTGCGAACGACTTCGAGAAACTAGGCTTTATTCTCTTTTCTTTCCCGGGGAAGGACGATCCTTTCAGCTACCGAGTTTCTCCGATCATCGTCTTCATCCTCCCCAAAGCCACAAAAATGGAGGTAAATGTTTATTCGTTGAGAAACCTATGCTTTGCGAACTGTTTTGACTTGTAATGATGTTAGGGTTTACTTTTTTTACTTGCAATATACTATACAGTGTGGTTTACGAAGAAGGACGAGTGTAGGAGTTGTTCTGTACCTATGAAAACAATACCGCTATATATTTACTCTCCTTTCACATAATACCGCTAGCATTTTGCCGTTGGTCCGAATATACTGCATTGCCTCTATGTTTTTTAGAATTTCCGCTAGCTGTCTATTTACACCCCGTTGTATAGTACCGATAGAGGTTTACCGTTACTCCCTATATACATTTTTACCGCTATGTATAATATGAACAACGTGGTTCGTGATCGTGCTCGACGGGGGAGCCCGCAACCAGATTCACCGCCACCGCCGCCGGGGTTCGAAGAGGAGAATGACGATGAGATGGAAGTAGTGGATAATGACGTGGAGATGCCAGTGGAGAGTGACAGCGGCGGTAAGGCAGATGGAGAGTCTAAAGATGAAGATGGTGCGTCTGATGTTGATTCAGATGGTGAGCCTGGAGGTTAAGATGTTGCGCCTGGAGGTGAAGATGCTGAGCCAGGTGGTGGGTCGGATGTTGAGCCTGGCGCTGAGGCTGGCGAGGACTCGGACTCGGGTGGAGATAAAGCTTGTTACCCTGATCTATTGCCAGTCTCACCAGCACCGAAGTACCTCGAACGCCTGTTCACCCAGTGGTTGGATCAAGAAGCTTCCATGCCCGTCGTATGTGGTATCGGAAAATACGACCGGGCCTCTTTTCAGACTCTAGTCGACCGTGATGGGTCGCTGGACGACGGGGTAATAATTCTTCGACGGCAATATTTCTATATTTGTTTTTATAATTTGTTGTAACCATTTCATTGATATTAAATGCAGGTCATCGACGAGATCACCTACGGGCTCCGTAAGCGACTTGCTACTTTTCCCGGGAGTATTCCCAATTCCGATGCAATCGTTGTTGTCGACAGTTCCTTCATGACCCTAGTGACTATCATTACTGGGAAGATCCGTAGCGGTTTACTGGAAGTTGATGATTTTTGGTCTCTAGATTGGGTATCAAGAGACAACCCATGGTTTTACGGCCGAGCGTGGGAAAACGTGGACAAGCTGTACTTCCCGATCTATTTTGACGGTCAATGGATAGCATTGAGAGCCAATTTCAAAACATCGCGGTTTAACCTATTTATTCCTCGGGCGAACTACGGTAGTGAATATAATATGTCAATGATATTGCGAGATCTAGAGGATTACTTCCCTTGGATTTTGGAAGCGTCAAACTTGACTGTATTACCCTGCCGTGCACATCTCAAGAACCGGCGTTGGACATGGAGGCGTGCCTCAGGGCCAGATTGGAACCGGCCTGTCGACTCTGGAATATTTTCTATGAAGTCATAGAACTAGACATGGTCGGATGCCACCATTTCACGATGGTTGACCGTTTAGTACCTTCAGCCCGGTCCTGATACGCGATGGAAATTAGGACGAATTGGTCGTTCCAACTTTAGAACTAACTCTATATAAGCTCTGTAATATTTTGACTACGTTTTGTTACCTATTTTGTTTGGACCGTTGGTCCAGTATGTGGTAACTATGCTGATTACTTTGGACAAGTATGTTTTCTATTCACCTTGTTTAATTACGATGTACGAGTAAGTTTATGTTTTTTTAGTCACTTGTTTTGCCAATCTGTATAACGTATTTATCGACGCCCAAGGGCTATCGCTAGGTTCATTCTCAGATACTATAACATCTAGTAAAATGATATAGCCTTGCTGATACCTCTATTACCCAGTGTGCGTATACCGCTATGCAATCGAGATAATATAGTTTTTCATTCTCAGATACTATCTCCTCTATTAAAATGTTATACCGCTATTACCAAGTTAAGTATATCACTATACACTCGAGATAATATACTTAAATTTACACAGTCGAGCAATAAACAGAAACTTCATATAACTGTTTTTTAACAACCGTTGTTCTACCGTTAACAAAAACTATCTTTTACCGCTATACGACATAACTATTACGATATAAATAGGTTACCTCTATACAAATTTGTTCCGCTAATAAGCTAGAAACCTTATAAACGGTATACATAACTAATATGCACGGCAATAATCAAAATACAGAGACTAAGCGCTCCTCGTAATCATGGGCCGGCTCAAAGTACATGTCATTCTCCGGGCCCCATACATTTCTCCACCAATACTACATCGCCTGCCGTTCTACCGTCGGCAGCACGGGTTGAGTTTCGTCGAGACGAAGAACCTCGTCCCGCCAGTCGAAGGAAATGAATGATGATTTATTTTGCCCGGGTGAATCAGAGTCGCCCAATGAAGTACCCTGTCCACCGTTACCGCTTCCCGTGGCCAATGAAGCAACCTTGGTAGTGTCAAGGACCCACAGTCTCTCCATGCAAGTCCGCTTTTGGAGAACACTTGTGCGCATATGGAAAGCAAGTCCTTGGCTACGCAAAGTCGGACGACCTTGTAGTTGTTGATAGTGACGCCATAGGTGAAACCTAACACCCTAGTGTCATGAAAGGCATGTGAGTAGGGTGCTAGAACGGGAAGTCGCCTCACTTGCCGGGTCGTCGGATTCAAAATCACGAGTCTCGTTTCCACCCCCCAAACGACAGGCATATCAAGTCGTTGCAGGAGCCTACTATCTTGAAGTGTTCGTAATTTTCTGCATGAAGATACGACACGTCGATGTCCTTCACCCTTTGGCCGGAGAGCAGCAGTATTACCTGTTGGTAGTCCCGTTTGGAGGCGGCAAGCAAGAGTAGGCCGTTTCTGGTCCGCTGCCGAATATGATGTGTGTTGATGAATGACGATTCCCCCCCTGATATTCTTGCCAGCCAACGTTTCGAGATTCTCTTTAATCCCATCAGAATTTTTTCCGGCAGTTCGGCTAGGATCTTACGGAACATAAGGTCTTCGGGAAGGTCCTCGAAATACATCGTTGTTTCTGATATTACAAAGATGGAAGTAGAACCATCCTATTAATAGACACCGACTCACAGGTCCTTTCAAATAGCAAATCCGAACTACGCTTAATTATAGCGGCTCTTGAGATTTTCCATGACGCAATCATAACCGCTACAGATCTGATCCAACCTTTTTGTTGTGACGGTTGAGTTGATCGATGTCTCGGTAACTACTACGAGGTCTCTCCCTACCGCTAGTTGATAATGATACCGCTAGTTATTGTACAGCTCTTACATGCCACGTGTTTGTAACCTATAGTTGATAATGATACCGCTAGTTGTTAATGATACCGTTAGTTGACAATGATACCGCTAGTTGATAATGATACCGCTATTTCTTATACCGCTAGTTGTAAGACGATGAACGCGTCATGTAAAATATATATCACGCCAGTTGTTACAGTCTTTAAACAAGATATTTATCCATTTGTAAAAGATTATGATAAGTCGTTGAATAAAGATGATGCTTATTATCTTAATCTTATCATAGTTTCTGGTAGAGTAAAATAGAATGTTTGATTCCTTAGTTCATAAAGGATGCAATTATGTTATTATTATCACAACAGAGTCAAGTGAGGAAGAATTATTAAACATAATAAATGAACTTAAAAATTCTGTGACCTAATGAACTGGGTGAGAGCCCATTAATCGGTAAGGTCATTAATGTGACTAAGTGACAATCCTATTCTGGATTATGTGTGTGTCAAACTCACTAGAAGTGCATTAAGTATGAAGCGTCTTCATACTGGACCGGACTTGACTTAAGCTCGAGAAGTTTTCATTAAGACCGTCACTGATAACTTGTAGTTGAGTCACAAAATGATGATCAAATGAATATTAGTTCTAAGTCCTTAGTAATCATGAGTCCGAGCTACTGGCTTGATTGTTCTTTGATTTAACCGTTAAAGAACACAAGATATTACCGCTGTTCCCAACACTATTATTTTGGGAACATGATAGTCAGTAGTAATGATAGCTTGATCTTAGACATGGGCATCACACAACTATCTTCAGAGTCATGGTGATTCCCTTGGTTGTTAGTGGTGAGAAGTGAGAGGTACCCGTGCAAAACTTATGAATTGAAACCATAAGTGGGTTGCTCATAAAATTACTGGCTGAGTCAAGGATGAAAATGCATTGAGGGGAATGACGGTAAAAACCGCCTGCTCAAGTGAAAGGACAATAACCCGAATTTGATTGAATCTAATGGAAACCCTGCAGTTATAAGGGAATAATATATACCGTATCACTAAAGAGTGCGGCCTCGGGTCTATAGTGGAATCACTTCGAGGATTGACGAACAACTTGAAGTTCTTTGGAGCTTAACTGATACGGGTCCATAGTCCCCAGGATAGCTCCGTAACGGATGATACGTACGTGATTAAAATGCATTATGGATAATGTATAATCATTTGGCTTGACTTATAAAACTGACAAGTCTGTGTTAGACGTCAGATAGTTTTATCGCCAGCGTGGCAAAAGTATCATATTTTGGTACACGGAATTAACTGATAAAAAGAAAGTTATAATTTAGATTTTTTAACAACACCATGTTTTTTTAAATTAAATTTAAGTAACTTTTCTTTTTGAACCAAGTCATTCTGACTTACGGTTTGTGATTTATGGATTTTCTAAGTTTATGACTTGGTTCGATAAACTATGAAATTAAATCACATGTCACGAATTTAAATGATGGTGTTGCACCATGAAATTTAATGTGTGATATTGGGATCAAGTTTTATTAATATAATTTAATTATTAATATCTAATTAATAATTAAAATATATATATTAATACAGAAATATATATATTTATATATTGTTACATGTGTAAATTCGAATTAGGGTTTGGAGAACACAAACCCTAGCTAAATTCGAATCTGTGAATTGGAGAATTTATAGTTGCGGCATAAGTACCTACTGCTTTGGTAATTTGGCGAAACCCTGAAATCAATTTAATCCATTGGATCGGTTATGATTTATATCAACCGTTGGATTGAGATAATTGATTTAAACCCTAAATATAATTCGAAATTGAAACTTGGTGACCAAGTTTAGGTATTTCGAAATTGCTTAATTAATTATGTCCGTTGGATTGGTTTTGAGATTTAATCTTTAACCGTTGGATTAGAAATTAATTAATGTTATATATATATAATATATAATTAGAATAATATTGAGGATAAGAGTTCGAATTAGGGTTTTGTAAAACCCTAGGGTATTTGACTTTATCCCTAATTGATTTGATCCATTGTATTGGTTTAAGATTTATATTTAACCATTGGATCTAGATAATCATTATCCAATTCGAATTTTAAATATGTATATATAATATAATTCAAATTTTATGATAAGATTAAATATTTTGATCTTATCATGGATTATTATTTAATTAAATCCCTGATTAATTATATCCATTGGATTTTGATGAGATTGAATCTGGACCATTGAATTGAAATAATTAATTATATTTAATTAATAGAATTCGAATAATGGGAGGGAAAATCTCTAAATCGGTTACAGCTTGAGCCTATAGATAGGAGGCTCATTCTACACATTTTTCACACTTTCCCCAGAGTAAAAACTCGAGCCCTCCCTCTTTCTCTTGGGTCTGCGAGTTTTCTGATTCTGATCTCTCTTCTGGTTCGGCTTAGGAGATATTATTCTCCGGTAGCTTTAAAAGAACTGTCAGTTAAATTTTGCGACAGATTCCTGCCGGCGAAGCCCACACTTCGGTACGAGGAATCCAGGAGAATATCCCGAAAGATCACGGGAGTTTCCCTCAGCACCGGTAGAGCCCTTCTTAAGTCAGAACGCGCAGCCGGAATCGTCAGTTGAGGTTCAGCCTTATGCATTGGCTTAATAAATGCAACCATATACTGTTTTCTATTTGTTTCCTATACGATTAGATTATTAATAATGATTATGAAAATATTAAATTCGAAATATTTATCAAATCTTAACGAAATGATAATTACCCGATATCCGTGTCGTTAGTCTGGTAACAAGATTTCTGCTTTAAAATGAATTTTTAAATGTTACCTGGACACCTCGGAGGCTATTATTGTGGTAAGGAAGTCATCTTGATACCACCGATTTCCAACAATTGGTATCAGAGCCAAGGTTCAAGGATAAATAATTACGTAATTTAATTTAAAGGTTTAAAGAACGAATTATTTGATGAATAAATTAATAATTAACATTGAAATTAATTTCTAGATATTTTAATATTAATATAATATTAGATTAAATTCCCGACCCAAAATTTTGGACTGGGAAAATAGGTCGGGCTGCTAGGCGCAGCCCAACCCATGGAAAGGGCTGACCAGGGGTTGCCGCTGCAGCCCCAGGGTGGAAACCCTAGTTGCCACGGGCCAGGCCCGTGGCAAGGCCCGGACCAGGGCGAAACCCTTGCGGGTTGCCCTGGCGCGCAGCGCCTGGGCCTCGCACACTGGCTTGCGGCCCACGCTGCCTGGCAGCGGAATGAGCCTGCGGGCCCAGCGCGAGGCGGGCGCTGCCCTTGCCTCCCTGAAGGCCTGGGCGTGGCTTTTTATAGGGTCGTGAGCCCGGGCTTAGGCCTGGAGGGCCTAGGAATAATTAAACATTATTTATTATTGAAATTAAATAATTATGAATTAAATTAATTATGATTAATTAATTGAAAATAAAATTTGGATGTTATTTATGAATAAATAACATTGACTTATTTTATATAATTCATAAAATTAAATATGAATATTATTTAATGAATATATAATATTTTCTAATGTTAAAATATGGATGATAATTCTTAAGAATGATATCATTGACTTATTTTAAAATTTCATAAATAATTATAAATAAGCCATGAAGTAAATTAATGATTATTCTTGTTGAATAAGAATCATTAAAATCTAATTATATATATATTCATCATAGATATAATTTGTTATAACCTATTTTCATAACCCGTAAACATAGTGTCTATGTTTTATCATTATTAATATGCCGAATTAAGGATAGATATAAATAATAAAGCTCAAATGTAAAGTGTTCATTATTAGTTGGAAAAATCTCAATCATACAATCTTGTCTGAGGAAGAGGGAATCTAAAGTGGGGCCGGTTCACCATCCACTTATGGGTGACCGGTAAGGACCCCTCCCATCTACCTGGAAAGAGTATGATTGACCTATCACTACCGACAAAATGATGAACACTATAATCATTGAGGCTTACTATGAAATTACGTGTCGTAATTAATAAAGCCAAAATATAAACTTTTAATGTGTCATTAATAGAAAGTTTATAATAAGTTTAAATAACTTAGTTTAACAAATCTAAAAACGTTAATTCATTTAAAACTATGGCAAGTGTAGAATAAATCAAAAGGTCTCCATTATTATTTTCACAAGGTCTGCTGACCACACCGCCTCGAGTCACCTTCGTGCGACCATTCCTCAGGAAAGGTGTGCTTGTGGAAGGTTTGACACAGTGATAGTTCCAAAAGAATATGGGGACGGAGAAATCTTGGAAATGGACCGCGAGTCATCTTCACATGACCATTCCTAAAGGACGACGTTTCCAAGAGGATCCCGAGAACCAAAAATAATGGGTTAAGCTTGCACGGAAGTTGTTGCTTCCCGACCGGCTATGGTGATAGTTAATAATCATGGGAACTCGGTAGTTCTTATTGTGAATATTAATTAAGTTTATGACTAAAACTTAGTTTAGCCAAACTACGCAAATGATACCGCGAGTCACCTTCGTGTGACCATGCTTTAAGGACGGCAACGATGTGTACAGTCGGCTAAATTATCACGAAATAGTTAAAGGGTTTAGTTAACGTTTTTTCGGAGAACATGTTTTCATCGTGTAACTATTTTGAACCAATTATTTACCTAAAACGTTCTACCTATAATAAAGTTTAATAAGTTTCTTTTTCAATGTCAGTTTAAAATGTCGAATCCTATTATGTCACTGCTTTCAAACAATACTCTACACGGAAGTAACTTTCCGAAATGGAAAAGAAACATCAACATTGTCCTTATCAGTGAGAACATTCGGTTTGTTCTTACTGATTAGTGTCCCACTGCACCGACAACTAATAGCGCTAGAGGTGTAAAGGAACTCTATGATTCTTGGATACATGCGAACAATCGTGCTAAGGCATACATGCTGGCTAGCATGACAGACTCACTAAGAATCAAGTTAGAAGTGAAGGAAACTGCTTATGAGATCATGGAATCCCTCCAAGGGATGAATGGTAAGCAGTCTGAGCAAGCTCAACATGAAGCGACCCGTCATTACATGAATGCCAAAATGAAACCAGGTACGTATGTTCGTGATCATGTCATGAGCATGACAAACTGGTTCAATGAGGCTGAGCTGCATGGGGCCGAGGTGGATGAGAAATCTCAGATCAGCATTATCATTAATTCGCTGTCACCTGAGTTCGTTCCATTCACCAGCAATTACATTATGAACAAACTGAAATATGGTTTGACATAGTTGATAAATGAATTGCAAACCTTCGAGGAAATCTTGGTTCTAATCAAGAAGAATTCCGAAATGAACGTGGCATTCAGGAAAGGATCCTCTTCGAAGAACCCGGAGATGAAGAAAAGGCCCGGTCCTAAGAAAAAGTGGGGAAAGAATTTCCGGCCAAAGAAAGGGGGCAAGAAAGGTGCTGATAAAGGAAGATGCTTCCTTTGCAGGGATGAGGGACATTGGAAAAGAGATTGTCCCAAGTTCCAAAATGAAAAAAAGATTGAAACTGGTGAGTGTCTCACCCGATAAGTTTCTAATACACATTTTGTTTTAGAAAGTCTTTTTTCCAAAGATCTAAAACTGAAATATGTGATATTCTTTAGTTTTCAGCAGCAGCTAAGGAGTGATTGCCAGAAGACATCCGAGAGTCTCGGAGCACCCTAAATGGCGCAATATGAAGACTCAATTTTTTATTACTCAATTTCAAATGTATGGATCTCATTGAAGGGCGATTTGAAAACCCTTCAATATTTTTTATCAGTCTGACATTTTCTTGCTAAATAAATTTCTTTTTCTGATCCTATATTTATTGAGTAAATAACTGAGTTCTTCATTGCTTAGATAAAACCCTTGATCAAGGGTTGATATCTTATCATAATGATAAAATTCATTGTGATGGAAATATAAGACAATAAGTAAGATTGTTGTTGTACCAAGTGACAAGTGGTCACAATAAATAGACAACAGTGACTGTTGTTAATAGAGTGCTGAAACCACGGTCCCAGGATCAGAACCAAGTGATACTCAGACGTAGTGGGAGGTTAAATGATAATTAACAACACTACGAGTAGTCATGTTTAGATTTTCATTAGAAACTCTGGGAATACTCAGACGTAGTGGGAGGTTCTTGTGAACGGTTAAACAGTACGAGTAAACCTAGTTGGTATTTGACCTAGATGTTTCGAACACTAGTGTTGAAGACCGCACAAGCTACAAGGAAGCTATGGTGGATCCTGATAAGGGAGAATGGAAGGATGCAATGAACCAAGATATAGAATCAATGGATTCTAATGAAGTCTGGAAACTTGTAGACCTACCTGATGGTTACAAAACCATTGGGAATAAATGGGTGTACAAGAGAAAGAGAGGAGTGGACGGGAAGGTTGACTCCTTCAAGGCTAGACTAGTGGCAAAGGGTTTTACCCAGAGTGAATGTATTGATTTCGATGAGACTTTCGCTCCAGCCGCTAAGTATAAGTCCATCCGGATTCTCATGGCCATAGCCTGTAGTCTCAATTACGAGATTTGGCAGATGGACTTCAAAACCGCATTCCTGAACGGGTACATTGACGAGAACATCTATATGGACCAACCAGAAGGGTTCGTGCAACAGGGTCAAGAAAAGAAAGTTTGCAGATTACTCAAGTCCATTTATGGATTGAAGCAAGCTTCCAGATCCTGGAATCTAAGGTTTGTTGAGACCATCAAGACTTATGGATTCATTCAGAATGAAACTGAAGCCTGCATTTATAAACTCAATGATGAGTCTGTGGAAATTTTTCTTGTTCTATACGTCGACGATATTCTTCTCATTCGAAACAGTGTGAAGAGATTATTGGACGTGAAAGCGTGGCTATCTACGCAATTCCAAATGAAGGATATGGGAGAAGCCAGTTGTTACGGGTATTTTTGGCTGCCTCAAAAATAACGGCCCAATAAAAAATTCAAACCCGAGAAAACTACAAAAAGTCAAACAGACTAAAAATAATATAAAATATGCATATAATAAAATGTATATATTATCGATTAGGCACATATACATGCGAACGGGTAAAAGTGCAAATACATACACATGTACAACTGCATACTCTTTTATCTCATATATATATATATATATATATATATATATATATACCCAAACAGAGGAGACGATTGGAGAGGGGACAAGTGAAGTGGCAATATTATATGCCTCACCCAATAAAAACCATGTTCACACTTCACATATTGCCTATTCTTTATCACACAATAAATAAATAAATATATATATATTTATATATATCAAACATACTACACGGTTGAAGAGGGACAAGTGACCATAGTCATATGCCCAACTAATAAAATAATGATTAATATATTGCCCATGCTAAATGATGAGACAGAAGCTCATTTGCCTCCTTGGGCGATCTTTGACCGCTTATAAAAACGTCCATCATCCCTCCTCATAGGGGAGATCGATCACAAAAA
This sequence comes from Parietaria judaica, assembly GCA_954871525.1. Taxonomy (NCBI): domain Eukaryota; kingdom Viridiplantae; phylum Streptophyta; class Magnoliopsida; order Rosales; family Urticaceae; genus Parietaria; species Parietaria judaica. The sequence continues at coordinate 1,077,631 of OX940865.1, read as the reverse complement.
ATCACAACTTCTCTGAATCAGGGAGGATAAAAAGGGGATTCTCTCGCTCTCTCTCGGGGAAAGAGGAATTCAGTCAATAAAAGAGAGATCAATTCGAGAGGATTCTCTTAACTCCGGGAAAACTCCGTTCGTTATTTCTCTCGCCTTTTTCGACGTAATATCGTCCGACTAATATGGAGAGGTAAACGAGAAATAACGTCCCCCCACAGTGCCTCACTCTGAGTTCGCGTTTCATTCCCTCTCCTATGGACGAAGGTCTGGGGACGATTCTATGACGAGCCAAGGTCGAGGAGTATAATCTTTCCTTAAAAGAGACGAGGTCTGAGACTAACGAACTTCGGGAGCCAAGCTCGGGAGCGACGTTATTCTCGTTTCTCTCCAGATCCGGAGGGCGTTCTCGAAAAAGGAAACAAATGAGAATAAACCGGAAAATACTTCCGCCACAACAGAGAAAAATCAAGCGTTTCGCCCCATTTAAACACCCACTAACATGAACTACGTGATGCCCTGATCCCATTTTGGGTACGTAGACAGCCTTCGTCTTGTGAGGTCCGGCATCGTTTGTTCATTTTGCAGGAACTCAGCACCATCTAACGACGAGTCGCATCTCCACGAAGATATCGCGGACTCCTTCGCCTTGCTTGGGGCAACGACTCAACCCCGGCCACGAAGAATCAACCCGATCCAACCTCCAAACAAGCATTGGGCCCGGCCCAAAATCACGAATTGGCCCGCGTTAATGTTGATCCATTTTCAAGCATTAACATTTTGGCGCTAGAAGGAGGGGGCCACGAATTCAGTCCTCTGAACACCCCACCAGCAATCAGCCAATAGCAACTTGTTTCACCAAACCAAGGAGATGTCTTCCAAATCAACGGAAGGCACTCCCTCTCACCCTATAGAGAGCATCGCTTTGAACATTCGGGCTAAGGTCAATGCCCGCCAAAAGCAGCTCCGTATCCTGCTAGAGGCAAGCACCCGTCATGGGCCAGCTTTCAACGAAGAAATATTAGCCCGAGTCGAAGAAAATCTTTTCTGATTAACGGGGCTCATCTCCAAACACTTCGAAGGAAAACACACCGACCAAGGAAAGGTGGAAAGCCCCGAAGAAGCCCTCGAACTCACCCAGAGAGAGCCAAACGAAGAACGCCCTGTTCCTAAGAACTCTCGGGAGCCGGCACAATAAAAAACTACCCGTCGATCAGCATTTGATCGACTCAGGGGGTAGGAAGATGCCGCCGATAACACGAGAAATTGGCAAAGGGAACGGCGACAGCAAGAACGCATCCAAGTGCGCCCGGCCAGTGAAGGAGACCTCCGACACCACCTAAACCGCCCTGATCGCCAAAAAGATCAACGACAGCGTGGTGGCCGGAAAAGAGAGAGAGATATCCCCGACATGAAGGATCCAACGACGACGCGGAAGGATCTGACGACTCCCAACGCTCCCGACACAAGGGGGGGAATCTGTCATCTTGACAAAATATACTCAGGCAGCAGTACCGCCCTACGATGGTCTCAAAAGCGAGATCCAAACACTCAAACGAGAAATGCAAAGACTCGCCGCGGCAGAGAGTATCGATCCTTTCGCTCGAAGCATGGCTGAGGGAAACCTTTCCCTTCTTGCTAGTCACCTACTTGTCTAAGATCTCGACGGAGACCCGAGGTTCCCACTAAACCTCACCTACGACAGTGCCATCGACCCCACGTAACACCTGGTGCGGTAGCGATTCAACACGCGAGTGAAGAAATGTTCACCCGCCATGATGTGTCAGGGTTTCTGGCTCACACTTGCAGGACCCACGTTCGAATGGTATCAACGCCCCCCGAAGGGGTCAATCGGGTCATTCGACGAGCTCACAGAACGATTCACCTCTCGTTTTGCAATCTCGATCACACAGCGAAAGACAAAATCTTACCTGTGGACACTCAAGCAGTGTAAAGACGAAACTCTACAGGCAAACCTAAAAAGGTTCGTCGAGGAGTCAAACAGAGTTGCCAGATGTCATCTTCAAAGCCGCTTTGGTCCAGATGAACCTAGGGGGACTCATCCCTACGCCAATAAAGACACCCTTCTACGGCTTCAACAGGAGACCTGTCTCCACCGAAGGCGCCATCACACTGCCCACGACGTTTGGCTCTGAAGACGGGGCCCTAACCACCAAAATGGTCAGGTACCTCGTGGTGGATCAACCTTCCGCCTACAACATCATCTTAGGGCGGCCTAGCCTCAACAAGCTGCAAGTCATCGCGTCTACATTTCATCTAATTGTCAAATTCCTAACTGCCAATGGGATAGGAGTTATAAAAGGTAGTCAGCAAGAGTCTCGAAACTGCTACGCTCAGGGGAAAAAGTACGGGAAGAACGAGTTGGTCATCAACACGGTGCACCAACTCGAGGAAGAACTTCCCACTCACCCTGGGGATGCAAGAATGTTTAGCGAGCTAGACCCTCGATATGATAGGCGCAAACCCACCATGGAGCCGTCGTCAGAAGTGACACAGATCCCGATAGAAGAAGATCGGCCCGAAAGGACGATCGCGATCGGAGCTCAAATCCCGATCATGAACAGGACCAGAATGGTAACATTCTTGAAAGAGTTCAAAGACGTATTCGCCTAGTCACACGCCGACATGCCCGACATTGACCCAGAGATCACCGTTCACCGGTTAAACATCGAGGAGGGAAAGGTACCGAAAGTGCAGTGCCGACGCGTCTTCAACCCTGAACGATACCAGGCGATCAGCGAAGAAGTCAATAAGCTCATCGCCGCTAACTTCATCCAATAAGTCACATACCCCGACTGGGTGTCCAACGTGGTGATGGTGAAAAATCCGAACGGGAAATGGAGGATCTGCATAGACTACTCCGATCTCAATGCCGCCTGTCCCAAAGATTGTTTCCCACTCCCAAGGATTGACCAGCTGGTGAACGCTACCATCGGCCACAAACTCATGAGCATGATGGACACATACTCGGGGTACAATCGAATCCGGATGCACGAGCCCGATCAGATACACACGGCATTCGGACTCAAAAACGCCGGAGCCACGTACCAACGCCTGGTCAACATGATGTTCGCCTCCCTCATCGAAAAGACCATGAAAGTGTACGTTGACGACATGATCATGAAAAGCCTTCTGTAGAACGATCACGTCGACGATTTGCGATAGACATTCCTGCTACTAAGGAAGTATCAGATGAAGTTAAACCCCGCCAAGTGGCTTTCGGAGTCGAATCCGGAAAGTTCTTGGGATATGTCGTCAACAGACAAGGAGTCGAAGCCAACGGGGAGAAAATTAAAGCCCTTCTCAAAATGAGAAGCCCCCAATGGATCAAAGAGGTGCAGAGCCTAAACGGTAGGATCAACGCTCTAGGAAGGTTCGTCTCAAAAGTAACAGACCGCTCTCAACCGTTCTTTGAGGCTCTCAAAGGCGGAAAGAACTTTTTCTGGGAAAAAAAATGCGAAACCGCCTTCCAAGAGCTAAAAACCTACCTCGGGTCACTGTCCTTTCTGTCAAAACCAAAGGAAGAGGAGTCACTCTACCTTTACCTCTCGGTTTCAACTTGAGCGGTGAGCGCCGTATTGGTCTGGGAAGAAGACAAGAAGCAATTGCCGATCTACTACATAAGCAAAGCCCTTCTGGACGCTGAGACGCGTTACACACAAATCGAGAAGTTAGCTTTGGAACTAGTCACCGCTGCAAAAAAGCTCTGCACGTACTTCCAGGCTCACCAAATAGTCGTGAGGACCAAACACCCGGTCCGGAAGGCACTACTTAAAAGCACTTCATCGCGCATGGCTATCTTATCACAAGAGCTAGGAGAATACGGCGTCGAGTACCATCCTAGGGTCGCCATCAAAGGCCAAGCTGTGGTTGACTTCATCGCTGAGTTCACCTACGACACTGAGGTCAAAACCGAAGAAGAAATCGACAGACCACCAAAGACACCTAGAAGGAAAAGTCATCCAGACGGGCAAACTTGGTGTCTACACGTCGATGGCGCTGCAAACGCGCACGGTTCAGGAGTAGGGATAGTACTCACTAACCCCGACGGCGAAAAGCTCCTCTACGCCATACGCTTCGGATTCAAAGCCTCGAATAATGAGGCCGAGTACGAGGCGTTGCTAGCTGGACTGCAAATCGCACACGAACTCGCGGTGGAAAACCCGTGAATCCACTGCGAGTCCCAGTTAATCGTGAAGAAAGTAGAAGGAGAGTACCAAGTAAAGGAAGTTCTAATGGTACAATAACTGGCGGAAACAAAACGCCGCATGGAACCACTATCATGGTGCGAGATCACGCGAATTCCCTAGGCCAAGAATTCGGAGGCAGACGCCTTGGACAGAATGGCATTGAGAGCGGACGACGAGGAACTGGGAAAATTTCCAATCGAAGCCCTCGAGCAGCCCTCGATAAAGAAGCCCGAAGCCTCCGCTACCTCCAAAGAACCCGCCGGGATGCGGACACCGCCGACAATCGGGCGCCAGAAACATGGTGCACCCCAAGTAATCCCCAAAGGAATCCTCGCCATATCGGACAAAGCCAAAAAAAATTGGATGATTCCGATAGCAGAGTACCTGAGGCACGGTATCCTCCCGGCCGACCACAAGAAAGCTAGGCAGCTCAAGTTCCGCGCAACGAGATATGTACCGCACAATGAAGAACTCTACAAGCAAGGTTTCATGCAAAGTCTCCTAAAATGCCTCGGCGAGGAGGACGCCAGCCTGGTCCTCCGGGTAATCTATGAAGGAATTTGCGGGAACCACTACGCAGGGCGATCTCTGGCACTAAAGGCGCTTAAGCAAGGTATTTCTTGCCTACTCTCAGAAAAGACTCCGCCGAGATGGCACGAAGGTGCGACAAGTGCCAACGGTTCGCGCAGATCCCGCGACAGTCAGCGGTCCTGCTTTGCCCAGTGTTGGTTCCTCGCCCTTTCACGAAATGGGGAATCGACCTGATCAGAAAAATTCTGAAAATCCTAGGGAGGAGTGGAATACGCTATAGTCGCCATCGACTACTTCACCAAATGGGTCGAAGCAGAGCCCATAGCAAAGAACACACAGATGAACACATCGAATTTTATTTGGCACAACATAGTCTGCAGACATGGGATACCCGAGTCCCCCATTACCGACAACGCCAAGAAGTTCAACAATTAGGATCTCTGGTCATTCTACCAAGATCTCGGGATCAACAACGCTTATTCCTCCCCAGTCTACCCACTAGCCAACAGCCAGGTCGAGTACATCAATAGGGACATCAAGGTGATCCTAAAAAACAAGCTCGACGAAAAGAAGGATAATGGGCCGAGGAACTACCCGCAGTGCTCTGGGCATACCGTACCACCGCAAGGAATGCAACGGGGGAAACTCTGTTCGCTCTGAAATACGACGTCGAAGCAGTCAACCCTGCTGAAATCACGGTGCCTTCGCTCCGGGTCGAACTCTACGACCCGAGCAAAACTCTGTAGCCTTGAGAGTTGAGCTCGACCTCCTTGAAGAAAGGAGGAACGACGCCTACACACATCTAGCAACCCAGAAACGAGTTGTAGAGCGATACCACAATTCCAAAGTCAAGGCAAGACGTTTTCTCGAAGGCAGTCTAGTCCTAAGAAAAGTGGGGCAGAACACGCAAGTCCAGGGATCTAGCGTCTTTGGACCAACCTGGGAAGGCCCCTACCGTGTCACCAAGGTCATCGGAGTTGGGAACTACCGACGAGAGGAGATGGGGGGTAAAGAAGTTCCCCATCCTTGGAACGTCAAAAACCTGAAGCAGTACTATCAATAAGTGATGCGCGACAAAGGCTGGACTACACACCCAAAGCTATGTCTGAAATACGAGCTAGAGCCAATTAGCCGAACGAAGACTTGGAACCCGACCAATCTGGGGTAAAAAATTCCCAGAATGTTCCAATCCAAGGTGAAGCTAAGGAAAAGAAAAAAACGTTGAAAGCTCCAATACAGGCAAAAAGCTCACGGAGAAGTGTCTAAGCCAATATCGCCGCCACAAGTACTCTAGGCAGACCGAGAATAACCCCGGCTACCGACCTATGTAAAAGAAGGCACCACAAGAAGTGCCAATCAATAGAATTCTCTTTTTCTATTGTCATACTTTTCTCTACTTATATAGTTTTTTCCTATCCCTAACCGATTACTCAAAAACTGGGGGGTTACCGGAATAGACAGACACATAAAAAAAAACACCGAAGAAATAAGCCGCTCGAAGCGCAAACACCGGTAAAAAGACCAAGCAACGCCACTTGGCACAAAAGTCCTAGTACGGCTCGGGCCTCCACCCCACCTACTCTGGCATAAAGTCCTAGCACGGCCCGGACCACGATCCCGCCTGCTCAGGCATCAACTCCGAGACGGTAAGCCGCTCAAAAGCGCCGACTTTGGAAAGCACCAGGGGCGTAAAACCTGGCACTAAAAGTCCAAGACCGTAAGCCGTTCGTACTGCTGACTTTGGCAAAAGACCAGAACCTCACTTGTGGCACCAAGTCCGAAACCGTAAGCCGCCCCCCAAGCGCCAACCTTGGCACCTGAGATAGTAAGCCGCCTCAAAAGCGCCAACTTCGGGAAAGCCAAACGCCTCACAAGCGTCCTCCCGGCACAAAGTCCTAGTATGGCCCAGACCTTGATCCCGCCAACTCAGGCATCAAGTCTAGAACCCGACGACGACGCCATAGGCTTGTCATGGAAATACGAAGACCACGGTCCGAAACCCGACGACGATGCCAGAGGCTCATTAGGGAGATACGACGGTCGAAGTCCAAAACCTGACGACGACGCCAGAGGCTCATCAGGGAAAGACGGCGGTGAAAGTCAAAATCCCAAAAGCGACGCCAGAGCATCATCAGGGCAAAACAACGATCAAGTCCTAAGTCCGACAATGACGCCAGAGGCTTACCAGGAGAAGATCAATGGACAAAATCTATGGCCCAAAGACAAAGGCTCAAACCAGATAAGATGACACATAGTTTCTTCATGGTCGCTGCAACGAACTTAGGATTCTTCTCGGCCACGTCAACAGCCACAATATCTTTCTCGGCCATATCGTTGACCTCAAGAACAATCATAGTTGCCTCGACGCCATCATATTTTATACGGGCGACATCGCTGACCTCAAGAGCCGACACGGTCGCCTCAACGACATTTGCACCGTGACGTCGCTTTACACAAATTACAAGAAACGCATGTCATCAACGAGATCTTCCCCATGCCAGTGCGAAGACAACGCGGTATCTCGCCGAGCGAGCCCCTAACGTCGGCTCGGAACCACCAAGCTGATACAAACTTCATCTCGATGACCTCACAACCACCTACGACCTCGAGCCTTGCTCGGTCACATCGGGATCTGTCTCGATCACCTCAATGTCTACATCAGTCACATTGGCAACTTTCAAGATCAATGACCTCACCGCTTGCGAGCTCAAACTTTATATTCGTGACGTCAGCTATGTTAATATGCTTCATGGTGTCCGCAAGGACCTCAGATTTAATTTCGATCCCTACAACCACATTAAGTTTCACGAAGGTCACGTCACTAACATCAAGATCTGCATCAACCGCGTCGGCAACCTCGAGTCTCGCCTCGGTCCGATCAAGATCAACCTCGACCATCTCAACACAATGTCGGGGAACGTAGCCGCACTATCAACACTCAACGACCTTCAGCTTCACATCTGTCATCTGAGCGACCTCAAACTTCGAATCGGTAACCTGAGAAACCTCAAATGCGACGGCGGTCAAAGTCATAAGGACAAAGGGGACACCGAAAGCCCATCAGGGAACGGGACAAACAAAGTCTGATAACCAAAGAAGGTGCTGGAAGCCCATTAGAAAAAATGCGGGAATCAAAGTCCGACACCTAAACACGGCACTGGAAGATCATCAGGGAAAGTCATCGGTCGAAGCCTGAATCCCGACAATAACACCAGAGAGCCATCGGGGAGGGACGATGGCGAAAATTCAAAGCTCGAAGGTCCGATCCGGGTAAAACAACCACCAAAGTTTGAAGACTCACCTCGGCGATCTCAAGATTTGCATCGGCTGTCTGAACAACCTCTAAATTCGCACCGCTCAACTTAACGACCCCAAGATTTGCGTATGTTGACTTTCTGATGTCCAGATTTGTATCGATCGTCTCAATGACTTCAAGCTTCACGCTGGTCATATTAGCGACCTCAAGCTTTAAATAGTTCACCTCAACAGCCTCAATATTCACCCCAATCACATAAAAGACCTCGAGTTTCATTTCGATCGCATAATTGATGGTCCAAATTGGGACGAAGAAGAAAAAGTCAAAGGATTGATTAAAAACAGAGCAAGCAGACAAAGTTGGCGATCAAAGTCTGAACAACGAGAATAGGGTCGAAGACAAAGTCCGAGAAATGTTGGAAATAAATCTCGCCGACTCAGGCACAAAGGCCAATAAAGGCCAGATATCAATCCCGCCAACTCAAGGGCAAAGACCGACAAAGGCCGGATATCAATCCCGCTAACTCAAGCACAAAGACCGAGAAAGGCCGGATATCAATCCCGCTGACTCAGGCGCAAATACTAAGAAAGGTTGAATCTCTGACCCGCTGACTCAGGAAATAAAGACCGAATAACATATCTTCGGCATAAGTCCGAAACTGTAAGACGCTCAGGCGCGAACATCGGCAAAAGACCAGAACCTGAATCTGGCATAAGTTCGAGATCATAAGACGCTTAGGCGCGAACACCGGCAGAAGCTCGGGGGGCTAGACACTCAGGCGCGAACTCTGACTAAAGACCAAATAAAATAATTTTGGCGCAATTCCAGAAACATAAGACGTTTCAAGCGCAAAATCTGGCAAAGACCGGGTAAGTAAGTACGCTCAAGCGCAAACCCGGTTAAAATCCCAGAAAATAATTTGCCCAGGCACAAAGTCCGACAAGAAAAAGGGGTAAGCTTAAGAAAAGTTTCTCGAGAATTCTAAATTCTCGAGAAACTAGGGGTTAATGTTACGGGTATTTTTGGCTGCCTCACAAATAACGGCCCAATCAAAAAGTCAAACCCGAGAAAACTACAAAAAGTCAAACAGACCTAAAATAATATAAAATATGCATATAATAAAATGTATATATTATCGATAGGCATATATACATGTGAAAGGGTAAAACTGCAAATACATACACCTCTACAACTGCATACTCTTTTATCTCATATATATATATATATATATATATGTATATACCCAAACAGAGGAGACAATTGGAGAGCGGACAAGTGAAGTGGCAATATTATATGCCTCACCCAATAAAAACCATGTTCACACTTCACATATTGCCTATTCTTTGTCACACAATAAATAAATAAATAAATAAATATATATATATATATATATCAAACATACTACACGGTTGAAGAAGGACAAGTGACCATAGTCATATGCCCAACTAATAAAATAATGATTAATATATTTCCCATGCCAAATGATGAGACAGAAGCTCATTTGCCTCCTTGGGCGATCTTTGACCGCTTATAAAAACGTCCCTCATCCCTCCTCGTAGGGGAGATCGATCACAAAAATTCACAACTTCTCTGAATCCGGGAGGATAAAAAGGGGATTCTCTCGCTCTCTCTAAGAGAAAGAGGAATTCAGTCAATAAAAGAGAGATCAAATCGAGAGGATTCTCTTATCTCCGGGAAAACTCCGTTCGTTATTTCTCTCGCCTTTTCCGACGTAATATCGTCCGACTAATATGGAGAGGTAAAACGAGAAATAACGTCCCCCCCACAGTGCCTCACTCTGAGTTCGCGTCTCATTCCCTCTCCTATGGACGAAGGTCCGGGGACGATTCTCTGACGAGCCAAGCTCGAGGAGTATAATCTTCCGTTAAAAGAGACGAGGTCTGAGACTAACAAACTTCGGTGAGCCAAGCTCGGGAGCGACGTTATTCTCGTTTCTCTCCAGATCCGGAGGGCGTTCTCGGAAAAGGAAACAAATGAGAATAAACCGGAAAATACTTCCTCCACAACAGAGAAAAATCAAGCGTTTCGCTCCATTTAAACACCCACTAACATGAACTACGTGATGCCCTGATCCCATTTTGGGTACGTAGGCAGCCTTCGTCTTGTGAGGTCTAGCATCGTTTGTTCATTTTGCAGGAACTCAGCACCATCTAACGACGAGTCGCATCTCCACAAAGACATCGCGGACTCTGTCGCCTCGCTTGGGGCAACGACTCAACCCCGGCCACGAAGAATAAGCCCGATCCAACCTCCAAACGAGCATTGGGCCCGGCCCAAAATCACGAATTGGGCCGCGTTAATGTTGATCCATTTTCGAGCATTAACACGAGTTATGTTCGTGGGATCCGTATCTTCGGAGAACGAGAAACTATATGTTAGTGTTTTCAGGTTCAGATCTGAATCCACTTGGATACACTGACTCAGACTTCATGTCTGACAAAGACGCGAGTAAGTCGACGTCAGGTGCAGCGTACACCCTTGCTGGTGGAGCGATATTCTGGAGAAGCGTAAAGCAATCCTGTATCGCAGATTCCACAATGGAAGCTGAATATGTGGCTGCGTGTGAAGCAGCCAAGGAATCAATTTGGCTAAAGAATTTCTACATGGAACTGGGTGTAGTCCCAGATGTAGATGGACCAAAAACGCTGTACTGTGATAACAGTGGCGCTGTGGAAAATTCTAAAGAGTCTAGAGACCATAACAAGGCAAAGCATATAGAAAGGAAATAGCATCTCAAAAGATATGCTATCTCAAAACACAGTGGACATGTGTTTCCTTAAACAAGATATTTATCCATTTGTAAAATATTATGACAAGTTGTTGAATAAATATGATGCTTATTATGTTAATCTTATTATAGTTCCATGTAGAATAAAATACAATGTTTGATTCCTTAGTTCATCAAGGATGCAATTATGTTATTATTATCACAAAAGAGTCAAGTGAGGAAGAATTAATAAACATAATAAATGAACTTAAAAATTCCGTGACCTGATTAACTAGGTGGAAGCCCATTAATCGGTAAGGTCATTAATGTGACTAAGTGACAATCTTATTCGGGATTATGTGTGTGTCACACTCACTAGAAGTGCATTAAGTATGAAGCGTCTTCATACTGGACCGGACCTGACTTAAACTCGAGAAGTTGTCATACAAGACCGTCACTGATAACTTGTAGTTGAGTCACAAAATGATGATCAAATGAATATTAGTTCTATGTCCTGAGTAATCATGAGTTCGAGCTACTGGCTTGATTGTTCTTTGATTTAACCGTTAAAGAACACAAGATATTACCGCTGTTCCCAACACTATTATTTTGGGAACATGATAGTCAGTAGTAAGGATAGCTTGATCATAGACATGGGCATCACACAACTCTCTTCAGAGTCATGGTGATTCCCTTGGTTGTCAGTGGTGAGAAGTGAGAGGTACCCGTGCGCAACTTATGAATCGAAACCATAAGTGGGTTGCTCATAAAATTAATGGCTGAGTCAAGGATGAAAATACATTGAGGGGCGTTACGGTAAAAACTGCCTGCTCATGTGTGAGCCATCAAGTGAAAGTAAAATAACCCGAATTTGATTGAATCTAATGGACACCCTGCTGTTATAAGGGAATAATATATACCGTATCACTAAAGAGTGCAGCCTCGGGTCTATAGTGGAATCACTTCGAGGTTTGACGAACAACTAGCAGTTCGTTGGAGCTTAAGTGATACGGGTCCATGGTCCCCAGGATAGCTCCGTAATGGATGATACGTACGTGATTAAAATGCATTATGGATAATGTTTAATCATTTGGCTCGACTTAAACTGACAAGTCTGTGTCAGACGTCAGATAGTTTTATCGTCAGCGTGGCAAAAGTATCATATTTTGGTACACGAAATTAACTGATAAAAATAAAGTTAGAATTTAGATTTTCGAACAGAACCATGTTGCTGTAAATTAAATGCTAAGCAATTTTGCTTTTTGAACCAAGTCATTCAGACTTACGGTTTGTGATTTATGGATTTTCTAAGTTTATGACTCAGTTCGATAAACTATGAAATTAAATCACATGTTACGAATTTAAATGATGGTGTTGCACCATGAAATTTAGTGCGTGATATTGAGATCAGGTTTTAATAATATAATTTAATTATTTGGATTTAATAATTAATATCTAATTAATAATTAATTAATAATTAAAAGATTTATATTAATAAATAAAAATATATATTTATATATTGTTACATGTGTAAATTCGAATTAGGGTTTGGAGAATACAAACCCTAGCTAAATTCGAATCTGTGAATTGGAGAATTTATATTTGCGGCATAAGTACCTACTGCTTTGGTAATTTGGCAAAACCCTTAAATCAATTTAATCCATTGGATCGGTTATGATTTAATATCAACCGTTGGATTGAGATAATTGATTTAAACCCTAAATGTAATTCGAAATTGAAACTTGGCGACAAGTTTAGGTATTTCGAAATTGCTTAATTAATTATGTCCGTTGGATTGGTTTTGAGATTTAATCTTTAACCGTCGGATTAGAAATCAATTAATGTTATATATATATATATATATATAATATATAATTCGAATAATATTGAGGATAAGAGTTCGAATTAGGGTTTTGTAAAACCCTAGGGTATTTGACTTTATCCCTAATTGATTTGATCCATTGGATTGGTTTAAGATTTATTTTTAACCATTGGATCTAGATAATCATTATCCAATTCGAATTTTAAATATGTATATATAATATAATTCGAATTTTATGATAAGATTAAATATTTTGATCTTATCATGTATTATTATTTAATTAAATCCCTGATTAACTATATCCATTGGATTTAGATGAGATTGAATCTGGACCATTGGAGTGAAATAATTAATTATATATAATTAATAGAATTCGAATGATGGGAGGGAAAATCTCCAAATCGGTTACAACTTGAGCCTATAAATAGGAGGCTCATTCTACACATTTTTCACACCTTCCCCAGAGTAAAAACTCGAGCTCTCCCTCTCTCTCTTGGGTCTGCGAGTTTTCTGCTTCTGACCTCTCTTCTGGTTCGGCTTAGGAGATATTATTCTCCGGTAGCTTTAAAAGAACCGTTAGTTAAATTTTGCGACAAAGTCCTGCTGGCGAAGCCCACGCTTTGGTACGAGGAATCCGGGAGAATATCCCGGAAGATCACAGGAGTTTCCCTCAGCACCGGCGGAGCTTTACCCAAGTCAGAACGCGCAGCTGGAATCATCAGTTGAGGTACGGCCTTATGCATTGGGTTAATAAATGCAACCATTTACTGCTTTCTATTTATTTCCTATTCGATTAGATTATTAGTAATGATTATGAAAATATTAAATTCGAAATATTTATCAGATCTTAACGAAATGATTATTACCCGATATCCGTGTCGTCGGTCCGGTAACTAGATTTCCACTTTAAAATGAATTTTTAAATGTTACCGGGACGCCTCAGAGGCTATTATCTAGGTAAGGAAGTCGTCTTGATACCACCGATTTCCAACAATAATATTCCTACCTCTATCCATGACACAAAGAGTAAATATTAAGTACCGTTATACAGTACATAATAGCGGGAATATCAATCAAGTACAAAAACAATGAAGTATATTAAATAATCAGATATTCTTCATTCCAAATTACATCACAAAACGAGTACATATTGAGTACTGCTATATGTTACATCATAGTCATAAATGAAGCTTACAGAGTCGAAGCACGACGGCGAAGAAACAAGAAGCTTACAGCGAAGAGGATCATGGAAACGAAGCTTACACTCGAATATGCTTGGATGCAAATCTTCACCTCCTTGAAAATATTGTATGAATATACGGCGGTATAAAAGATTGTCGACGAGCAGCCAACGAACACCAAAAATTATCATGGAGAGAGATGATGGATATAATTCTATGGTTTAGGGTTAGGGATTGCTCTTTTCATAAAAACCTTAGGGGAGTTGGACGAGTAGTTAATACCACTTGCATACAATAAAGGCACATAATGTGTTTGACCACCCACTAATTCGAGTAATTGATTCGTGCTAGTATACCGATACGTATTCTAGTAGTGGTGGTTTACCAACACATACCGGTTACGTAGCGGGAAGACAATAGAGGCGGGAAAGTTTGTGTTTCCATTAGTTTGCTTCATTTAACCGTTAATGAGGATAAATAAATTCTCCGTAACAAATAATGGTAATCTAGATAGGTCATGGGAGGATAATGGGAATGACAAAAGAACTAACAAGATTGTTGGATCATAGAACAAGTCTCATTGACTCGTACACATATGTGAAGAGATGCATAGTTCACTCGATTAACTCGTGCATATTTAAACTTAAAAAGGTATTAAACTAGTAAATATGCTTAGACAACCTTAATTTTACTATCTAAACCACATACCGCTAATTGTTTGTCTTAGCTGCCGCCAGACACTCCTAGAACTACCACTAAGAGTAAGAAGTAGCGGTATTTGATTTTACTTAAAAATTCAAGATTCAGATGGTGTGTAAGAGATAGCTCTTCGATTCAAGTATTATGTTATATCGACAGACTTTACTTCTCTTTTTATAAACGCCTTAGGGGATTTGAACGAGTAGTTAATACCACCTGCATGAGATTGGAGGCACATAATGTGTTTGACCACCCACTAATTCGAGTAGTTGATTCGTGCTAGTATACCGATACGTATTCTAGTAGCAGTGGTTTACCAACACCTACCGGTTACGTAGCGGGAAGAAAATAGAGGCGGGAAGGTTTGTATTTTCACCAGTTTGCTTGATTTAACCGTTAGTGTGGATAAATAAATTCTCCGTAACAACTAATGGTAATCAAGATTGGTCATGGGTGGATAATGGGAATGACAAAAGAACTAACAAGATTGTTAGATCATAGAACAAGTTTCCTTCACTCGTACACATATGTGAAGAGATGCATAGTTCACTCGATTAACTCGTGCGTATTTCAACTTAAAAAGGTATTAAACTAGTAAATATGCTTAGACAACCTTAATTTTACTATCTAAACGACATACCGCTAATTGATTGTCTTAGCTACCGCCAGACACTCCTAGAACTACCACTAAGAGTAAGAAGTAGCGGTATTTGGTTTTACTTAAAAATTCAAGATTCAGATGGTATGTAAGAGATACCTCTTCGATTCAAGTATTATTTTATATCGACAGACTTTACTTCTCTTTTTATAAACGCCTTCGGGGACTTGGACGAGTAGTTAATACCACCTGCATGAGATTGGATGCACATAATGTGTTTGACCACCCACTAATTCGAGTAATTGATTCGTGCTAGTATACCGCTACGTATTCTAGTAGCGGTGGTTTACCAACACCTACCGGTTACGTAGTGGGAAGAAAATAGAGGTGGGAAGGTTTGTGTTTCCATTAGTTTGCTTCATTTAATCGTTAGTGTGGATAATTAAATTCCCCGTAACAACTAATGGTAATCTAGATGGGTCATGGGAGGATAATGGGAATGACAAATGAACTAACGAGATTGTTGGATCATGGAATAACTCTCCTTCACTCGCACACATATGTGAAGAGATGCATAATTCACTCGATTAACTTGTGCGTATTTCAACTTAAAAAGGTATTACACTATGAAATATACTTAGACAACCTATATTTTACTATCTAAACCACATACCTCTAATTGATTGTTTTAGCTGCCGCTAGACACTCCTAGAACTACCGCTAAGAGTAAGAAGTAGCGGTATTTGATTTTACTTAAAAATTCAAGATTCAGATGGTATGTAAGAGATAGCTCTTCGATTCAAGTATTATTTTCTTTCGACAGACTTTACTTCTCTTTTTATAAACGCCTTGGCGGATTTGGACGAGTAGTTAATACCACCTACATTAGATTGGAGGCACATAATGTGTTTGACCACCCACTAATTCGAGTAATTCATTCGTGCTAGTATACCGCTACGTATTCTAGTAGCGGTGGTTTACCAACACCTACCGGTTACGTAGCGGGAAGACAATAGAGGCAGGAAGGTTTGTGTTTCCACTAGTTTGCTTGATTTAACTGTTAGTGTGGATAAATAAATTCTCCGTAGCAACTAATGGTAATCTAGATTGGTCATGGGAGGATAATGGGAATGACAAAAGAACTAACAAGATTGTTGGATCATAGAATAAGTCTCCTTCACTCGTACACATATGTGAAGAGATGCATAGTTCACTCGATTAGACAACCTTAATTTTACTATCTAAACCACATATCGCTAATTGATTGTCTTAGCTGCCGCCAGACACTCCTAGAACTACCGCTAAGAGTAAGAGGATAATGGGAATGTATTACAACAGTATATATGTATTACAATAGTACATATGAATTAAGATAATTTTTCGTACAAGATAAGTCTCTGAGGATAACTACCGCTAGACACTCATAGAACTACCTCTATTATCTACAAAGTAGTGGTAATACTCCTCTAATTCGGTAATACAACACACAGGTATTGGAATCGACAAAAGATAAATCTTCCACAAGAACTTGCAGCTTCCTCTTCTTGCCGCTACGATATATTTCCCACAAGAGACGTGCGTGTATTCAAAACCCGAATCCCTGCAGGAGCGATGTGAAATTACAAGAAAAGTTTTCTCCTCCTTGTAAATATTGTATGAATGCACGGCGGCATAAAAGATTGCTGAGGAGCAGCTGACGAACCTTTGCGCGGTGCATTCATACAATATCATCGTGGAGAGAGAATGCTAGGATATATTTTATTATTTATGTCAACTTTAGTGTAAGGGATTGTTCTTTATATAGACGCTTGGGGAAAGAGTGATTGTTTAAACATGTTTGGTGGGAGAACGAGTATTTAATACGACGTGCTTGCAATAAAGGCACTATACGACTCCAACCACTTATCCGAGAACATTTGAAATCATGTATAATTTTTGCTCTCCGCCGCTACCAAATATAGTACTCCCACTAGAGGTATTTGTCTATACAAGTAGCGGTAAAAAAAATATTTAAACAAATATTAAAGCATGCGGGAAAGTCAAACCGTCAACCTATACAGAACCACCAAATTAATACCAATCGAGAAAGACGAACCAGTAATTAATACCACCAATTTAAAAATACATTTCAGTGAATAAAGACGAACCACCAACTTATTAAAACCACCTACTTACAATAAACGCAGAAAAAAGAGTGTCAAATTATACTATTCACAAGCATTATAATTATTTTCATTCATTTTACGCTTCTTTTCAGTATTCTCATACGATCCCTTATTGTTCCTTGTTTTTTTTGCAGATTATTGTGGAGATTTCTTCAGGATTAAAGGATGCAATGAATACCGCTATACCTTTTTTGCAGAATGCTTCCTTCGGAAACCATTAAAGATAAGTTCGGAACTCCGGAATTTCCCATGGTCCAAATTTCTATAGCTCTATCAATACAAATTACCTTACCTCTATATAACTATTATCATACCGTTGTTCTAGAAATCCTTAGTTCTTAAAAAAATGGGAAGATGAGGTTCACATATTTTTGTAGATCAACAAACTAACTTAATGCTTAGTCCTTGTTTATACACAGAAAGAGGGAGTTCACATAATACACGTTGAAGCATAATGCCCGTCGCACAAGCATTTTCTACAGAACCTCGTATACTTCCTTCCGTTCTCCCCAAATGATAGGAATCTTCTTGTCATCTTTCGTCCTTTTTTGCAAGGTTCTACATCCGGCAGTCTAATCTTCCCAAAGACTTGACGGACGTGAGAAGGTACTTCCCAATCCTCACGTAGCGGTATAGGTTTTACGGCAATAGAATGCTCTTTAGACCAGTTGTCCAAACTCAAGAATTTCCCACAGAAATTCTCAGGATTTAACCCAGCAGCGGAGAGTGCCAAGACGGCATGCGCACATGGGTATTTTGTAGTTTGCCAACGTAAGCACGTTCACGTTCTTCTACCGATCACCACAACCTCTTTGGGGTGGCTTACCAATTATGTTTCACACGTTGTCAGTTCCCACTTGTCATCGTTGATGTTATCTGCCGTCATCGTCTTACATTTGACCTCGTTCTTTTTTATCGTTGCTCGAATCCACGGAGTGACTGGAGAGGACGACTCGATAATACATTTAGTGCTCGCGTCACTCTATCTACTTATATACTCAGATATCTTCCCAAGACATTCATTTAAAAGGGAAACAATAGGGTAACCTCTAGCTACTTTCAGCACACTATTTATGCATTCAGCATTGTTTGAAGTCAGTATGTTAAAAATTTCCCCCCTGAAGTACGCTCTTGCCCAATTGGATCTTCTCCCAACTTGTTGAACGAGATATTGCGCAGCAAGTGGATACTTAATCTTGAAGACATCCCATCTTTTCTCAAAGTCCTCCTCTTTATATGATCGTACCATATCCCAATAATGGTACATTAGCCCCCTTTAAAATTTCAAGTTGTTTTCATCTGGATCAAGATCCGTTGATACGCTGACGGTTTCCTCATCGGGATTTGGATACTCCTCCTCCTCCTCCTCATCCTCACTCCCAAACTTCCACAAGTTTCAACCGATGTGATAATTACAATATCCATGATGTGCTTTCGGATACACTGTACGGATACCGTGAATGATTGATCCCCCTCTATCCGATACGAACACCAAGTCTTCTTCATCCGGGATTGATTCTTTGAGCCGTTCTAAAAAACCATACCAATGCTAAATGGTTCTCCGCGTCTATTATACCGAAAGCAAGAGGATAAATATGACCATCGCCATCCATAGTGGTTGCTACGAGTAACACACCTGCTTACTTGCTATATAAGTGACATGCGTCGAGACAGATCACCTTCCTCAAACTTTTGAATCGTATAATCGACGCGTATAATGCCATGAAACAGTGCAAAAACGGCCTTCCGCGGTAGTCTTAATGGAGGTACGGGAACCCGGTTCTCTTTTTCAACCATATAAAAATAATCCGGTAAAAACTCGTAATTCTGAGCCGGTGTACCTTTCATCTTGTCAATGGCGGTACACCTCGCACGCCAAGCCTTCCAGGAACTGATATTGATACCGCTATTTAAAAGAGTCTCCTGAATCATTTTTCGTGCATGGAAGTAGTTTGAAACCATGGAATGTATTAGAGATCATGATAGAGAGATACGACGAAGTGGCTTGTCGATGGCCATCTTTTCGGCTGCCAGCGGAACAAGTGTGGGTGTTTTCATATCTCCATACGGTGAACATGTTACAGTTCCTAATCTGCGCTGCATGTATCCTCCACCTGCATTTCCGATTTAGGCATCTGACTAAGTATAATCTTGCTGTAGACTTAATTGACCTTATTTCGAAGGATCCCTTGAAAGCACCCTCGGCCAGAAATCTTTTTAATTCCAACTTTGATGAAAACTCCTGACCAAGTTCGAGATTCATACCCTCACGAAAACCAACTGCCGGAAGTTGTCCTCCATCAATGCCCGGACCACACGAATTTGGTGCCAAAAAATAATTCGACATCCCTCTGAATTGTGACAATATCACATCGTCATCATTACAGTTATCTTCCGGCATATCAGCGGGCGATCTTCTGGCGTATCAGTGGGATGATAATCAGGCACATCAAACGGGCGATCCTCTTGCACATCGGTCGGGCGATCTTCTTGCACATCAAATAGGCGTTCTTCTTGCACATCTGTCGGGCGATCTTCTTGCACATTGGACGGGCGATCTGCTTGCATATCGTTCGGGCAATCTTCTAGTACATCGGTCGGGCGATCTTCTTGCACATCGATCGAGCGATCTTCTTTCATATCAACAGGCGTGCTGAAATGAACGACCCGTTCTCTTTCGGGTTCATGACCTTCATTTGCCAGTAGACCGATGTATAATTGATCCAACCACGCCGACCCAGCAGCGTCCCATAGATACGCTGACAGATCTGTATCGTTTCTAAGGGCTAGCGGTTGGCTACTGTCAGTAGGTTTATAAGTTACCTTCAAATCATGTTGCCTTGAAATGTTGCAATGAACGTACAAAAGCTCTTTCAAATCAGCATATCCATTCGATTAGACGTTTCAACTTGAATACAAGTTCCCGTGTCTCAGTGTCCAACCCACCGCCACATATAAGAATCGTATATCCACCTTCCTCCACAACTGACGCTCACCAAGTGCGGAGACATCAAGAAAACAGAAAGGAATAAAACCTGGAATTCAAATACTGTAACATTATATGATACCGCTATAATAATTAGTATGAAGGTACATAATACCGCTAAGTTATACACAATGTCATATAGCAGTTATAATGAAACAATATTGTCTGATATTGATATTAAATTCCGTAATACCGTAACGTTGTAAGATACCGCTACACTATTTATTATCACGATACGTCATACCGCTACGTTATAATAATGTCCTGTAGCTATTATATTGAAACAATATAGTGTAGTATTGAGCTAAAGTTCTGGAAGTATAATTTACCGCTAATACACAAGATGTACCGCTATAGCATGTTTACTCAAAGAATAATAATAAATGTGAAAGTTTCAAGTTTCAACGAACCGTTAGACGTGAAATTTGATGCTACGTGATGCAAAATAATGGGAGCCGAACGTTGAATGGGCAGCGTAGGAGATAAAGAAAAAATGGCGAATCGTCGAAGAGAGAAGAGGAGCTTAGGGCTTCTACTACTGGTCAGTCAGAGAAGAAGGCGAATAGACAAATAGCGCGGGAAAATCAATAATAAATAAAGAAAAGAGAGAAAGTTCGCACGAAGAAATATTAATATAATAAGAGGAGAGAAGAATAAAAGCGCGCAAGAAATATAATAAAATAAGAGGAGAGAGAAAGAGAAACGAGAAAAAGATACATTAAAACTAGAGGGGAGTGAAATTTACTTTAACCTCACTTGCGGGCCCACTTCGTTTAATGAAGGGTATGCATTGACAAAGTGAACGGTGCCGAGGGTATAAACCTCTACCAAATCCTAAATAAGGTCATTCTTGCAATTCATCCGTCATGTGCAGAGTGAGGTTACAACCTCCGTAAATGCCAGCAAAAGTATCCAAGCTCGACATTTGGGAGTTGACCGAGAAAGTTTGTCAATGCATAAAAACTTAAAAATAGTGTGAGTACGTCTGTTCTATTAGATAGCCATTGTAATACTCGTGATTTTTTATTTTTTATTTGGAATGAGACACTCATGAATTTTAATGTGGATAGTTATTGATCTTTTTGAACGGATATGCATATACTATTAATTAGGATATTCTATTGGAATATATAAAATCTGTAATAGTTGCTTTTAACGGTAGCTCTAATAATGACATAATATTGAGTATTTCTTCATCATCAAATGTTTGGGAATTTCAATCTAAACAGATTTCTTTATTAAATAACAAATATATACAAAAACGTAGGATATAGCTAAACCATGTACTTGACCAGCAAAGTAACATTGTTGGTAGGCTAAGATACGTTGATGCGGCAATAGACATTGAAAAATAGTTGTGTACCCAAATTCTTTATTGGAATCCATTCTCTTAATATAAAAAGAATTTACTATTATTATGTTACTATCCCCAAACATGGATTCTGAAACACTTTCGTTTATTTATTTTATTAGACATACCGGTAGCTAAAAAAAATGAAATACCTTTGAATGTTAAGAGATGCATACCTCCAATTATGTATGATTGTATGTCAACTTATACTTTTTGTTTATATTTTTGCTAAGAGAGCTCCAAACGACATGAAAAATAAATAAATAAATAAATAATATTTCTCTGACCAAGTATGTGCCCATGGTAGCCAAGTGCGGGCCCATGGTAGCCAAGTGCGCGCCCACAGTGGCCAAGTGGGCTCCTAGATAGCTTCGCAGTTTAAATATAGTGAGTTACTCGGTAGCACAAGACCTGAGTTCAAGGAAGCTCACGGGAATTCTTGCTGTTGACTTGAAAAAAAAAAGAAGCAAATAAGGGAAATCTTCGTAAAGGCTGCAAGGGGTGTCGCCTTCAATTTATCTCTCAGACATTTCAATAATATTTTTTTTACAGAAAGATGAGTCTCATTAAACCCTCCGAGTCCCCCAAATGGGTGCGGCTGTAGAGGGAAGAGTACTCCACATCGAATTATCAACGGCAAAAGCCACTCAAACATCCCGAACAAGGGTCGGGACTCCCTCGGTACACCCAGAGTCACGCAAAACTAGAGGTTCAATATTGAGCGGGAGAGACTCTAACCAAACTATATTTCCTCTAGACTTAATCGCGAGTCGAGCAAGGCCATACGCGACTTTATTACAGTATCTCGGGCTAAAAAGGAACATAACAGACTCAATCTGAGGAGCTTACCGATGAATATCTGAGACAACAGTGCCTAAATCAAACAGAGGAATGGTCTTACTGTTTAGAATTTTAATAACCCCTAGAATTTTAATAACCCCTAGCATTGGGACAAATTTTAAGAATCTGACAAAGTTTTGGGATCATTAGCATTGGGACAGTCCAGAGGTCCATCCTCAATAGTGACGCCCAAGCTCCTTTTCGAGAATAGGTCAACCTGTAGAGTCAAAGGAAAAGAAGCCTCCTTTTTCTGCAAGCCCACCTTATGGACATCACACTGGGGATCTTGGGAGGTCAAAGTTTCTGAGACCCTCATACTAATCCCTTGGTCTTTCATCCTCGCAGTCGTGTTTGTTGGCTCTATTTCCTCCATAGGCTATTATACATAATCATCCCCTGTAGAGTTGAGATTGCGCACGGCCTCATGTGTCTGAAACTCGAGGGAGATCCAATCATTACCATGTCTTCAGAGATGCTCTTGTTTCCCAAAGAAGAAGCTTCGTTTTTTGAAGCCATCGTAGGAGCTCTCTTCTTATGAATTTCCGAAGCTTGGACAGAATCAAAGCAAGATAAGCATTTGTCTTCAGCGTGAAGCCACGCTCCAAGGGCTTGTCGCGGTCGCTCGTCAGGGCCTTTCACAATTTGATCATGACTCAGAAGGCCACATATGTAGCAAAGGGATGTGAGTCGCTCATATTTAAACGTAACCCAAACTTGTTTCCCTTTAATAGGGATGGAGCGGCCTGGAAAAATATTCGTAGAGAGATCAAGAGAGACTCTACATCTGAATGAGTCCCTCAAAACCGAGCAGAACTTCTTGTCCCATTTAAATACTCTGACCTTACCACAAAAGCCAGCTAGTCAAAGCATTTTTTTTCCAGTCCTTGCTTGAGTGGGAACTCCTATGATTCTCACCCAGGTATCGATAGATGAGAATTCGCATTCCTTCCAATTTTCCGAGTCTGACCATGGCTCAAGAAGGAGAACCCCACCATTGAAACACCACTTGTATCATTCTTTTGCAAACTTCAGGGTTTACAAACTCAATCCCGATGAAGAAACCATCTTTTTTCCTCTCTAGCAGTTTAGTTTTTCAAGCCGGTTCATTCCACCATATCTTGCTAAGAATAGAATTGAACAACTTCAGAGATCCAATTTTTCCTCCTAAGATCTTTCCAACCACCGCTGATTGGAGCAGTAGAGCAGGTGAACCACCATCCTCCAAATCGGCAAGGTCTTCCCATTCCTCATCCTCCGTATTAAGGGTATCGGTGAGATCAATAAGGGAATCAACGTCGACATCTTGCTCAAGGCTGCTCGCCATACTCAAAGAAACAAAGAAGGTCTCCAAAAGAGAAATCCACAAACAGGAGGGCTCCTTTAGCGACTAGAGAGCATAAGGAAACGACTACAGCTCGGAATAATCCCTACAACGGCAGTTGACGTATTTGGAGAAAAAACTCAAACATTTGGTGGCAATAACTGAAACTAATCAAAATCATGTCAAAACCAAATGATCAAGCCTAATCCGATCCGAGGTGGGAGACAACGATGAGCAACACGGAATAACAATGAACAACAAACACATCGTCACGATAGAGGAGCTAGCGGAGGGAACCTGGCTAAAGCGAGCAGAAGCTCCGGCACAGAGAAAGACGAAAACAAAGACTCAGCCGTGACCCAGAATCGCCGGTGAGCAAGGAGCAAGCCACGCCAGACGGGCCACCACAGTCTCAGAGGACAGGCTGACCGCGGAGGGGCAAGAAGCTAGGGTTTCGGAGACATACGCCGGTGTGGGAGGCGCGAAAGCAGGGAGGAGGGTTATGAGGGCCCAATCCTCATCGTCGATGATGGGCTGACCGGCGGCGATGAGACTCTCCGGCAGAGATGGCGGCGGAATGGGTCGCTAGGGTTTAATTCCATTGGTAGTTTGCTTGCTTGTTTATTCTACATTTCAGTAATATTGAACACTAAATAATCGTCACAATATATATATAGGGATAATAGCGGCATAAGTCCTCAACCTTTATTCAACTGGGGCGGCATAGCCCCAACCTCATTTAATAGAGGTATAAGTACCAAAAGATGATTTCCGTCCATATTTGACTAACGGAAGTAGTCAACGTTTGCGTGGTCAGCTTCTCGTCAACGTGGACGCCACGTAATCCGACATGTCACCATACATGTCATCCTCGCGTCATCAAATTTAATGCATAATTAATGGCGATGGAAGGATTCGAACCATTAACCTTGCATGTGGGGATTTTCGAGCCTCACCACCAGACCAAAGCCTTTTACTGGTTTCCTAGGGTAAAAATATGTATATATATAAACAGAATGTATTAATTAATATAGAAGAAATATTAATCAATAAGTAGCCTATTTATTCGATTTATATGCATGGATTTCTCAACTGCGGCTTGGGTTGAATTTCTTGCACTAGGTTTGGTTTGACTTTTTTAGGTCGGGTTTGGTTGGCTTTTTCTTAAAGTCGTGCTCGTGTTGACTTTTTTGGGGCCGGGTGCAGTTGATTACAGCAATGGTTCGAATCCCTCCATCACCTTTAATTTTGCATTAAATTTGATGACACGAGGATGACGTGTATGGTGACATGTCGGATTACGTGGCGTCCACGTTGACGAGAAGCTGACCGCGCAAACATTGACTACTTCCGTTAGTCAAATATGGACGGAAATCATCTTTTGGTACTTATACCGCTATTAAATGGGGTTGGGGCTATGCCGCCCCAGTTGAGTAAAGGTTGAGGACTTACGCCGCTATTATCCCATATATATATATATATATATATATTATTACGGGTCTTTACGGGATCAATGATTTTACGATTTTATGGAGAGAAAATCATTTGATTTAATTAAAATGATTTATCTCTAATTAAAATGATTTATCTTTTATTAGAATAAATCAGCCCCAAGGTCAAAATTCCTATTCGGAGTCCCGTTTTCGAAAAATAAAGTGCCCTGATGATCTCAAAAATATCAAAATACCCAAAATTGATATAAAATTTTTTAAAAACGGACTCGGGACGAGTCCGGGACCCTCCGGGCGACCTGGGAGGGTCCCACCACGCGGTAGGGGCCGACCAAGGGGCCCACCCAGGTGAGGACACGTGTCAGCCACTCGCTGGAGCCAAGTCACTCCACCAGCGAGGCGAAATCTGTCCTGCTCGCTTGGGGAAGGAGGAGGCTGACGTCATCAGAGCTGACGTCAGTAAGCGTGGAGTTCACACGCCAGGCGACCGAGACGCCTTCAGGCTGCGCGTGAGGGCGTGTCTGAAGTCTGATGGCCGTGATTTTTGCGGCGTTGGATCGGCCACGTCCCAAGGATGCAAAAAACTCTATAAAATTACCTCAGGGGCCTTCTGGATGAGGAGATAATAGAAAAATAGTCCTCAGGTATTTTCTATAAATAGGGAGCTCGGGGTACATTCGAAGGCAAGTGATTTCTTACCCGAGAAACACCTCAAAATTCTCTCAAAACCACCCTTACTCATATACCTCACTAATGTTGAGCGTCGGAGGTGAATCGGAGGGTAAAACCCTCGTTTTGCCCTGATCTCGGGTGTTTTTTTGTCAGGTTCCGAGGGTGAGAAATTCGACTGGAGCGGAAGCTCTGGAGAAAATTCTGGCACGATACACGACTTCCCCTGTCCACGTTCGGGTCAGCATGATTCTCGTTCTATCCTTTGGCCTTTATATCTCACGTAGATATACTGACTTTACGGATAGAACGCAGGACCCAGATCTAAACTAATGACGCGGGTTGGAGGTATTATCCACCAGGATTCATCTTAAAATCAATTCGGTGATCTTTTTCATATGGAGACCTGATTAGTGTAGTGCCCGAACTTGTGATCAGGTAGTGTGCAGGCCTGAATCAGGTCCCGTGTCAGAAAAAGGACCCGAGTGACTTTGAGGTGCCAGAAGTCCAAGCCCAAAATTTACAAAAGTCTACAAACGACATTGGGTCCGGTCCAACACGAGCTTTTGGGCCGCTACAGTGTGAGATCCATTTT
The DNA here is from genome assembly GCA_954871525.1 of Parietaria judaica. Taxonomy (NCBI): domain Eukaryota; kingdom Viridiplantae; phylum Streptophyta; class Magnoliopsida; order Rosales; family Urticaceae; genus Parietaria; species Parietaria judaica. The sequence goes on along the minus strand of OX940865.1, from coordinate 1,051,239 downwards.
TCTGCATCAACATTTCGGCGCTAGAAGGAGGGGTTTTCTAGAAGTCATAAGCCTCTGAGTGCCCTTCCCCCCAGTATTCAGCAGCAACGTCAAAATCGACTGAAGGCACGTTTTCCCACCCCGCGGGAAGCATTGCCCTCAATACTCGGGCCCAGATCAACGCGCGCCGGACCCAGGCGCAGGATCAGCCCGAGGCTAAAGAAGTAGGAGAAAGAAAGCAGTTGGGCAATTGTATGCACGAGGGTACATTTCCGTCGTCGAAAAAAAAAAGAACGACTCACCCGGCTAGAAGACAGTATCTTCCGTCTAACCGACTTGGTGTCCAAACACCTCGGCCATAACGAAGTCAACCTCGAAGCCATCGAAGAGGAGGAAAGCCCAGAGGAGACCCTCGATCTTACACAACGAAGGCTGCCTGTGACGCAGCCGATTCGTCAAGACATCCGGGAACCAGCACGCTCACAAGCAACTCGACGATCGGCCTTTGATCGCCTCGGTGAAGGCGAAGACGGCGTCGAAAGCAAGGATGTACGAAGAAACCGCCGCGAGCAGCGGAAACGCGCTCGAGGCCACCCAAGAGATGGTCAGCACCTCCGTTATCACCTAAATGACCGCAGTCGTGGTTGCGACCTGCAACAGCATATCGAGCAACAAAGATCATCTCACCAGGAAAATTCGAGGAACACCAACTCCGAGACGTCTGAGGACTCCCAACACTCCTCCGCTCAACGTACTGCGCGAAAGGCCAAAGCAAGTGCAGCATCACATCCGGAAACACTGTCACCCGGAGACGAACGAAGAAGCGAAGTCCAGGCACTCAGAAGAGAATTGCGAGAGCTCGCCAACGCCCACATCTCGGATCGTGCAACAAAGAGCATGGCTGAAGGAGCTATCTCCCCTCTCGCCGATCACCTTCTAAAGGAGGAGCTCGTTGGAGATCTCCGGTACCCGATAAATCTCATGTACGACGGAACCGACGACCCCACATACCACCTGGTACAATATCAATTCTCTATGAGGATCAAGAGGTGCCCTCCCTCCACGATGTGTCAAGAGGTGCCCTCACCCTCGCCGAACCTACATTCGAATGGTATCAGCGACTCCCCAAGGGGTCGATTGGGTCCTTCGACGAATTAAAAGAACGCTTTGTTTCCCGTTTTGCCAGCTTGATAGCACAACGGAAAGGAAAATCATACTTGTGGTCTCTCAAACAGCGCAAGAATGAATCCCTCCGAGCATACTTAAAGAGGTTCACGGAGGAAACGAACAAAGTCACCAACTATACCGATGACGACGCCGTCACCGCCATAATCGACGGCCTCCCCATAAGCAAGTTCGCGCGTTCTCTCGGGAAGAAAAGACCCACTTCCATGGCCGAACTCCTAGCAAGAGCATTAGAAGACATCGCGGCTGACGAAGTATATTCGTCAGCCGAAGCCAACTCAGCCGAGACAATCAAGATCGCCACGACCTAAAAGGTCACAATGACGAGTCCCAAAGGAAAAGAAAACGCCCGCGGTCAAACTCCGAGGGACATCACAAACGACCAAGGCGAGCAGAAGGTTTTCGAAGAGACGCGGATTACACCCTACAGACCGCATCTCCAGCCACAATCTATAGCCTCCACAAGGAGAAATTCAGCCCTCCGCGACCAATGCAAAAGACGGCCAATAAAGACAAGAGCCGGTACTGCGAGTACCATCAGGACCACGGCCACTTGACGTCACAATGCTGGCAGCTGAAAAAGCAAATCGAACAACTCATCCAAGATGGGCAGCTTAAAGAGTTTGTCAAGAAACTTGTAGCCGACAGTGGAAAGATCAATGACCCTCCATCTCGGGAAGGCGAGAAACCATGAGATAATTATCCGGGAAAGCCCCACCAAGAAGAAAATCAAAACAAAGCGAAAGCGCCTCAATACCATGTTGTGTCCACTATCCTTAGTGGACCGGAAACTGGAGATTCCAACAACAAGCGAAAAAGGTACGCCCGAGAGTTAGAAGGCAACGATGAACAGCACCATGTCAATATCACGGTGCTTCCTAGCCAAAACATCACTTTCATAGAAGAAGAGGCCCGAAGAGTGTCACAACCTCATAACGACGCCATCGTGGTGGAAGCGCTGATTGCCAATAACCAAATAAAGAGAATTTTGGTTGACAACGGAAGCTCGGCCGACATCATCTTCAAAGAAACCCTAGAACGCATGAATCTGGGAGAACTCGTCCCGACACCTATCAACACCCCACTCTACGGATTCAACGGAAAGCCAGTCTTTGCCGAGGGAGCCATCGAACTCCCGACAACATATGGGTCCGAAGAAGGAGGCCAGATCACAAAAATGATCAAGTATCTTGTGGTCAACCAGCCATCATCCTACAACATCATCATGGGGAGATCGTCTCTCAACAAAATCCAAGCCATCACTTCCACTTTCCATCTGCTCGTGAAATTCCCGACGGAGAGCGGAATAGGAGTCATGAAGGGAGGGCAACGAGAGTCCAGAACTTGCTACGCACGAGGTACGAAAGCAAGAGAAGAGGAGCTGGTCATCCACACTGTCCACCACTCGACTCTAATACTTTCCCAGAGAATACACAGACGTTCAGCAAACTCGATCCTCGAGGCGAAAGGCGCAAGTCCACCATGGAACCCTCCTCCGACATAATCCAGGTTCCAATAGACGAAAGCAAGCCCGGACGAACGATTTGAATCGGAGCCCGGCTACCCATCATGATCAAGACACAACTGATTGCATTCGTGCAAGAGTTTAAAGATGTCTTCGCCTGGTCACACGCCGACATGCCCGGCATAGATCCCGAAAGATACCAGGCCATCAACGAGGAGGTCAACAAACTCATCACGGCAAAATTCGTTAAAGAAGTGACATACCCAGATTGGGTATCCAATGTTGTAATGGTATAGAAGCCTAACAGGAAGTGGCGGATCTGCATAGATTACTCAGGTATCAACACGGCCTGCCCAAAGGATTGCTTCCCACTCCCTAGAATCGACCACCTGGTCGACGCGACCGCCGGTCATCAGCTCATGAGCATGATGGACGCATACTCAGGATACAACCAAATCCGCATGCATGAGCCCGACCAGATTCACACAACGCTCATCACGGACCGTGGCCTCTATTGCTACAAAGTCATGCCATTCGGACTCAAGAATGCCGGGGCCACCTATAACCGATTGGTCAACAAAATGTTCGCCCCGCTCATCGGGAAAACCATGGAGGTTTACGTTGACGACATGATCGTCAAAAGCTTGAAGGAAACCAACCACATCCAAGACCTTCGGGAGACGTTCATGCCGCTCCAAAGATACCAGATGAAGCTAAACCTCGCCAAATGCGCGTTCGAAGTCGAATCGGGAAAGTTTCTGGGATTTATCATCAATCAACGAGGGATCGAAGCAAACCCTGATAAAATCCGAGCCCTGATTGATATGAAAAGTCCCCGAAAGGTCAAAGAAGTACAAAGCCTCAACGGGCGCATCAACGCCTTGGGGCGATTCGTATCAAAGGCAACGGACCGATGCCAACCCTTCTTTCAAGCCCTCAAAAACGGGAAGAACTTCTCGTGGGATGAAAAGTGCGAGACGGCTTTCCAAGAACTGAAAGCCTACCTCGGAACGCCTCATTTGTTGTCAAAGCTAGAAAAAGAGGAAGCTCTATTCCTCTACCTCTCAATATTGACAAGAGCAGTCAGCGCCGTCTTGGTTCGAGAAGAGGAAAAGAGGCAACTGCCGGTCTATTATGTCAGCAAGGCCCTCCTCGACGCTGAAACACGCTACACACAGATCGAGAAACTGGCCCTCGCACTGATCACAACCGCAAAAAAGCTACGCCCCTACTTCCAGGCACACCAAGTCATAGTACGAATGGAACATCCCCTGCGAAAGGCACTCCTCAAAGGCACCTCGTCCCGAATGACAATTTGGTCACAAGAGCTAGGAGAGTACGGAGTGGAATACCATCCCCGGATCGCCATCAAAGCCTAGGTTGTGGCAGACTTCGTCGCTGAATTCACGTACGATGCCAAAGTTGAAACAGAGGAAGACATGGAAGGGCCCCCTCAGACGCCGAAACGCAAAGCGAGCCCCGACGGGCCCATCTGGAATTTGCACGTTGATGGTGCCTCAAACTCTAGTGGCTCTGGGGCGGGGATCATGTTCACCAACCCCGAGGGCGGGAAGCTCCGTTTTGCCCTATGATTCGGATTTAGTGCCAAAAATAACAAAGCCGAATACGAAGCGCTACTGGCCGGGCTCCAAATCGCCCGAAAACTCGAAGTAGAAAACCTACGGATCCACTGCGACTCCCAATTAATTGTGAAATAAGTGGAAGGCGAGTACCAGGCAAAAGAAGAGAACATGACGGCATACCTGGCAGAAGCTGCGCGTCGCCTGGGATTTTTGGCTTGGTATGAAATAATTCAAATACCTCGAGCCGAGAACTCCGAAGCGGATACATTGGCCAGAATGGCGTCAGGTGCCAGCGACGAAGAACTGGGGAAAGTTCCCGTGGAAGCCCTAGAGCACCCATCCATAAGAAAACCACAAACCCTCACCATCAGCTATGGAACAAAAGACAATTGGATGACCCTAATTGTCGGGTACCTGAAACACGGTACACTCCCAGCCGACCGGAATGAGGCTAGGCAACTCAAATTCTAGGCAACGAAGTATGTAGTTCACGAAGGAAACCTCTACAAACGCAGTTTCATGCAACCTCTTCTCAAATGCCTCTCCGAAAACAAAGCTAACCTCGTACTCCAGAAATCCACGAGGGAATCTGTGGGAACCACTATCTCGGACGGTCCCTCTCCCTCTAAGCCCTTAAGCAAGGTTACTTCTGGCCTACCCTCAAAAAGGACGCGAACGAGATAGCTCGAAAGTGCGATAAATGCCAAAGATTCGCCAACATACCACACCAGTCGGAATCAACCTAATCGGGAAGTTGCCAAAGGCTCCGGGGGGCGTGGAATATGCAATAGTGGCAATCGACTACTTCACCAAGTGGGTCGAGACAGAATCGCTCGCCAAGATCACGCAAACAAACACGACAAATTTCATCTGGCGCAACATCGTCTGTCGGCACGGGATTCCCGTCTCGATAATCATCGACAATGCAAAACAGTTCAACAACGTGGACCTTTGAGCCTTCTTTCAGAATCTCGGAATCAACAACACATATTCATCGCCCGTCTACCCCCAGGAAAACGGCCAAGTTGAGTCGGTCAACAAGGACATCAAAACCATCCTAAAGAAGAAGCTCGACGAGAAAAAGGGCAAGTGGGCGGAGGACCTACCATCGGTGCTTTGGGCCTACCGCACCACAACATACAACACCACTGGTGAAACCCCGTTCGCCCTAATCTACGGAGTCGAAACAATCATCCCCGCCGAGATAAGTGTCCCCTCACCACGAGTCGAGTTCTTTAGTGAAGAACACAACGGCGAAGCACTGCGACACGAGCTCGACCTCCTTAAGGAAAAGAGAAACAACGCCTATACACGACTGGTCGCCCAAAAACGAGTCGTGGAACGCTACTACAACACTAAGGTCAGAGCAAGGAAATTTTTGGAAGGAAGCCTGGTACTAAGAAAAGTTGGTCAGAACACCCAGGTTCTTGGTGCTGGCGTCCTCGGGCCAACCTGGGAGGGACCCTACCGCGTGACCGAGGTGGTCATGGACGGAACGTACCACCTCGCAGAAATGGGGGGGGGGGTACCAAAATCCCCCGGCCTTGGAATGTCGAACACCTAAAGCAATATCACCAGTGAAGAGCACCCGACAGGACCAATTGGGATAATAGTTGAAGCTAAGACACAACCCGAATCTAAGAAGATAGTCGGAGAGGTGATCAACGCAGACACTAAAACAACGATTTGGCCAACATCACCACCGTCAGAATATCTATGTACCAAAACTGGCACAGTAATAGCCCCGGCTGCCGGCCTATATAAAAGAAGAGCGCCACAAGAAGCGCCATATATATATGTACGATAAACCTTGTTCCCCTTTAATTTCTGAGACAGTTTCTCGCATAAACTTACCTGAAAACTGGGAAGTTAACAAATGTGAGAATAAGAAGTGGCCCGGACCTCGGTCCCGCCAACACAGGCTCAAAAGCCGAAAAATATTGGCCCGGACCTCGGTCCCGCCAACTCAGGCTCAAAAGCCAAAAATATTGGCTCGGACCTCGATCCCGCACCCACAGGCTAAAAAGCCGAAAAATATTGGCCCGGACCTCGGTCCCGCCAACACGGGCTCAAAAGCCGAAAAATATTGGCCCAGACATCGATCCCGCCAACTCAGGCTCAAAAGCCAAAAAATATTGGCCCGGACCTCGATCCCCCGAACAGAGGCTAAAAAGCCAAAAAATATTGGCCCGGACCTCGGTCCCGCCAACACAGGGTCAAAAGCCGAAATATATTGGCCCGGACCTCGATCCCGCCGACTCAAGCTCAAAAGCCAAAAAGTATTGGCCCGGACCTCGATCCCGTCATCTCAGGCTAAAAAGCCAAAAAATATTGGCCCGGACCTCGTTCCCGCACACTCAGGCTCAAAAGCCGAAAAATATTGGCCCGGACCTCGATCCCACCATCTCAGGCTAAAAAGCCGAAAAATATTTGCCCGGGCCTCGATCCCGCCAACTCAGGCTAAAAAGCCAAAAAATATTGGCCCGGACCTCGATCCCTCCATCTTAGGCTAAAAAGCCAAAAAATATTGGCCCGGACCTCGATCCCGCCAACTCAGGCTAAAAAGCCGAAAAATATTGGCCCGGACCTCGATCCCGCCATCTCAGGCTCAAAAGCCGAGAAATATTCGACCGGACCTCGATCGCGCCCAAATCTATAATAGACAAGCACATGCACGATGTACAAACACTCAGATAATCACAAGAAGACAAAATCCACAGCAAAGGCAATCTACGAATAAAAGCTGTTTACATACGGTCAGCCAGTTACACATACATACCAATCACAAAGAGGTCATGACGAGCCAACTAATACTACTTCGGATCTACATACAAGATTGCGCCCAAAGACGTTAAAACGACGCCATCTACAAAAAGGCAAAAACCGCGGGCCCTAATATATATATAGGGTCATGCATCACCGCCATCACCAGGGGCTCGATAACCCTCGATGGCCGCCTCTAGGAAGTCATCCGCGGCTGTACCACGAGCCTCATCTCCATTGACATCCACGAAGCCACCTCCCCAAGTAATCCGAGGAATATAGACAGGCAGGGCACTGGTCCGACTCCCTGTCGAAGAAAGCCGGCCAACGGAGACCGTGGTCCCCTAGAAAGCAAAGGTCCTCGTGGCGCCCGGTGGGATAGCAGCCATGGCAGGGGCCAAGCGATCCCGCACATCCTGGGGAACATGCGCAGCATGGGCAAACGACATGCTAATCCACAACCCCGAGTTTACCCGCAACAGCTCAAGAACGGCTGCAACGAAGCCATCCCACCTATCCTTGATAACTGTGGCCTCCTGACGAGCATTGGCGGCATCAAGGCAAGAGTTCAAGAGTCCCACCGTGTTTTGAGAGGCATGGAACCGTTGGGCAGATTGTTCCATTCCAACCTCTACAGCGTGTGCTCGCTCCAACGCCCGATCGCGTGACCTCTGAATACGACGGTTCTCGCGACGTAGATGCACCGTCTCAGGCAACCCCTCCATCTCGTCGGTCCCCGACGAACTCCTGCCAGGAATGGCGCTAGGACCGCACCCTCGAGATCGTCAAAGTGGAATGGCATGGCAGCAAGGCTGGACATCCCAGGCCCGTAAATATCGTACTGATACTGCAAAAGCAGCACGGAAACGTCAGGCGAAACCTAAACACCACGAAAAGAAATAATTAGGAAGTAAAAAGATTACCGACTCAGCAGGACCAGTCGCGAGGAATTGGTCAGGAAAGCTTGAAATAACCGGTGCCTCTAGGCCAGGGATCATGGGACCGGGAAGGTCGGGACACGTCATCTCCATAAAATCGGGAGTCACCACTGCCGTATAATCAAGGGGCGCGTCAGATAAATCACCAAAGTACGTGTCGGGACCCTAAAAAGGCATATATGAGCCAAGCCCCATGCTTGGCAGAGAAGGCATAATGGGCGAGATGGCGTCCGGTCCACCTGGAAAATACGAAAGAGGGACATCTCCTTCCGCTTCGGGCTGGCATCTCCGGCGCCTCATCCGAGAAGTACCAGCAGACTGATAACGATGACCTCCGGAATGAGTTTGATCCTAGTCCATACCTGCAGAAGGAAAAAGAAGCGTGAGAGAACATACGATATACAACATAAATAAACACTCACAAAAGAAAAAGCAAAATTCACACATACACCGAGGGAGTTCCTATCAAAAGAGACGACACTCCAATCAGATCATGGATACAAGCTGGCGTAAGCCCGAGATTGCATCCACCCTGATTGAACCCAAGAAGCCCTCGTCAAATGATAGGAGAAGCGCCCAGGGATTGCACATTCCACCATGAAAAAGCGGAGGAAATCCCTATAATTGGCTATCGTCGGACGATACGACCGAAGACGTCTGAAGTACCGAGGGGAAGATCCCAGAAAAGTTTCAGGAACCCACACCCACCGTCTCTGCCCAATTCGGATCCAAAGTCGGTCCTAGATGGCTAATGGGCAGGGTCCGAATAATGTGGGGACACACCCAACCCCTGATCCAACCACCGCTTTCGGCAGATTCAAGTTGAAGGATTTGCCAAAGTTGAGACAGAGTCATGACACGGCCTCGCTCTGAATGCCACAAAGAAAAGCACCCAGCAACAAACCACTAGACGTCAGGACTAATTTGGAGTGGACGAAGGCCCGACGACACCAAGAGTCGCTCTGATAAGGATGAGATGGGCAAGAACAGGCCCAAGCAAAGGTTTTCCATAGGGACCGAAATCATTCCCTCGCGAGGGCGGCTAGGTACTTCCCACGCAAAGGGGGGATAAATCCCCGAAGGAAGAGCCAAATGTTCCGTCAGAAAAAAAATCCACCAGTTCTACGTAAGTAACCATACTCGGCACATTAATATCCCTTAAAGAATCCGGTCATGGAGGGGGCAAAATTATAGAATCGTCTGAATCTGAGTTATCCTCCCCAGTCGCCAGATTGAGAATTGGGCATGACTCGCCTGTTATGACGGGACTATGACGTGATCCGCTCACATCACCAGCCAATTCGACTGCGCCTGCAACACTCCCATAAGAATCCGTATCGACTCCTAAAATTTCTAAGTCCAAGTCCGGGTTTACTAATTGACCATATCGAGAGGCCGCCTCGGAAACACTTGGTTCGCCCGACATAAATTCCGACGTCCCGGTCCCCCACCGAGGGAGCGGCAAGGGGACCAGACAAGATTCCATAATTCCTTATACGCCCACCGAACACTCCCAACCCCTATCCGACCACGCCGGCGACCGCCTCCGATCGTCGAAACGTTCAAATTCAATCCGAGACCACCCGCCGGAATCCCGCTAGGATCCGGGTTCACTGACGAAAGCCCAAACTCATCGCCGCCGCCATGACCTCCCGCTAGAGAAAACTAAGGCAGATCGGGCCTCCCACCTTCGACGGAACCTCCTTCGCCGACGTCGGACACCGCCGCACCGAGAAAAATCATTCTGGGCATCCTTCTCGCCGGCCGAGGCCTTGGGCGTGAAGACCGGCCACCCCGCGCGCCGGATCCTCTCCCGGCCAGCCCTGATCCGACCAGGACTCCTCCCCGGAACTCGCCGGGTCCATCCCGTCCACCGGCGATCACCACCCAACGACAACAAGCGGCATCGACCTCCCCCGGCACCGAACGAGCTCGCGCGCGCGAGATGGGGCTCCACTCCTCTTGGCCAAGCCTGACCGCCACAGACCCTGCCGACGGCCTCCCTCTAGCCCCGCCGGGTCGTCCCCGTCCGACAGCGCGCATCCCAGCACTCCCACAAACTCCATCGGCCTTCCCTGATACACGACGCTCGGGCGATTCCACCGCGCCTCCCACTGGCACAGATCCGGCCGACTGGATCCCTCCTCCCTCGCCGAACTCTCCCCGGCCGACGGCACGCCTCGCCACGCCTCCAAGATCCTCGCCGGATCCTCCCGATAGATGAAGCTTAGCTGACTTCGACGGAGCCTCCACTCCACAGATCTCGGCCAAACAGCCTACTCCCGAGCTCGCCTCGTCCATGGAGCCACTCCGGCGACTTTCTCCGGCAACGGCGGAGTCTGAGAGGGGAGCCAAATCGGAGAAGGCTCTCTTGGCCATGTCCGGGGTTCGGAAGAATGAAAATAAAGAGGAGACTGATTTCAAAATTTAGTTCACAAACGAGCTTTTCCCAAAAAAAAAAAAAAGAAATCAAAGTGCGTACGATAATTATACTCAGTGAAATATCAAATTCATATGAGCAACTCCTTGATTCGCGCAAATGTTTTCGGTTCCGTCCAATTTCACTTCTATTTATAGAAATTTTACGGAAATTAAAAATTCCCGCAAAATGGGGGGTTAATGTTATGGGTCTTTACGGGATCAATGATTTTACAATCTATTGGAGAGAAAATCATTTGATTTAATTAAAATATATTATCTCTAATTAAAATTATTTATCTTTTATTAAAATAAATCAGCCCCAAGGTCAAAATTCCTATTCGGAGTCCTGTTCTTGCAAAATAAAGTGTCCCAGTGATCTCAAAAATATAAAAATAACAAAATTGATATAAAATTTGTAAAAAACGGACTAGGGACGAGTCTGGGACCCTCCGGGCGACCCGGGAGGGTCCCACCACGCGGCAGGGGCCCACCAAGGGGCCCACCCAGGTGAGGACACGTGTCAGCCACTCGCTGGAGCCAAGTCGCTCCACCAGCGAGGCGACACGTGTCCTGTTCGCTTGGGGAAGGAGGAGGCTGACATAATCAGGGCTGACGTCAGCAGGCGTGGAGTTCACGCGCGAGGCGACTGAGCCGCCTTCTGGCCGCGCGTGAGGGCGCGTCTGAAGTCTGATGGCCATGATTTTTGCGGCGTTGGATCAGCCACGTCCCGAGGATGCAAAAAACTATATAATCCTCGAGTATTTTCTATAAATAAGGAGCTCGGGGTACATTCGAAGGCAAGTGATTTCTTACCCGAGAAACACCTCAAAACTCTCTCTAAACTCTCTCAAAACCACCCTTACTCATATACCTCACTAATGTTGAGCGTCAGAGGTTAATCGGGGGGTAAAACTCTCGTTTTGCCCTGATCTTGGGTGTTGTTTTGTCAAGTTCCGAGGGTGAGAAATTCGACTGGAGCGGAAACTCTAGAGAAAATTTTGGCACGATACACGACTTCCCCTGTCTAGGTTTGGGTCAGCATGGTGCTCGTTCTATCCTTTGGACTTTATATCTCACGCAGATATACTGACTTTACGGATAGAACGCAGGACCCAGATCTAAACTAATGACGCAGGCCGGAGGTGTTATCCACCAGGATTCATCTTAAAATCAATTCGGTGATCTTTTTCACGTGGAGACCTGATTAGTGTGGTGCCCGAAGCTGTGATGAGGTAGTGTGCGGGCCTGAATTAGGTCCCGTGTCGGAAAAAGGACCCGAGTGACTTTGAGGAGCGAGAAGTCCAAGCCCAAAATTTACAAAAGTCTACAAACAAAATTGGGCTCGGTCCAACACGAGCTATTGGGCCGCTACAGTGTGAGATCCATTTTTCTGCATCAACATATATAAAAGAAAATAAATCAATTTATATCATTATTAAATATAACTAATCAACATAATTGAGCAAATATTGTACCACGATATTTGAAGCTCTGAAAACACGATTATTCTCTCAAAGCTCTATCCCGATTGCGAAAATCTATATCAACTGACAACGTCAAACCCAACAAAAATTGTTACTGAAGTCTGATTTGAGGTTAAACAGATAAATTAAATGAATTATCTCTTATTAAATTGAATAGAAGAACCTTGTGTTTGCAGGAGAGATAGAGTAACCTCGTCGGGTAGCGATTGTGATAAAGAATATTCAACATCAAGACGAACCAAATACAGAGATTACCAAATACAGAGACGCAACAATGTTCGTGAATGAAGTGCTTGTATGCGTGCTGACAAAGCACATACCATACCGTCAACCCCAACACGTCATTTTTTTGCAGTTGCACCATTGAAGAAACTCCACATCAACTCTGAAAAATAAAAAATAAAATCTGCTTAAGTTGGAGAGTCAAATGCATTTTTTTCACGTTTGATAAAAACACTAAATTAGTGTTGGGTTTTTTGATGACTTTTCTCAATCCCGAGGCGGAAATCACGGGATATCATTGAATTATAAAGATCTAGAATAATTACGAGAATTAAGATATCGTTTAGAGGTCGTTACCAAACTTTGGTACTTTTGCCAACTGTACCGAAAAACTGCCGATTCCTTGGTTTTGGTGCTTGCCGATTTCTGTTTGATCCGGATTCCAGCGCCTCAAGTGTTGCGCCTCTATTTCGTCCACCACGTCACTTGAGAACGTCTTAGATGACCGGAAAACACCTCGGAGGATAGGTTAGATCCTTGTCGGTGTTTAGATGACCAACGGTTGATTGAACCGGGGAGCTAGCCAGGAATTCGACTCACAAGGAGGGGAGCTCGAATTCTAGGAGGCTAGGGTTTTTTGTGTGTCTCTTCAATTATGAGTCATAATAGGGTATTTATAATACCCCATGGTCATGACCTAGTGGGCTTTCTAAAAGCCCAACCAATGGGCTTTCTAAAAGCCCAATCATGAATTAATTAATCTATTATTAATTAATATGAATCATAATTAATAATTGGGCCCGAGTGGGCCCATAATGTCGGTTATGGTATCGGTTCGATATCCGATAACCCGAGAGATACAATATCGGGTTCGGGCATAACCAACAATCTCCTACTTGCACGAACGCACCGGATTGGCTATCTCCGTGCACGCACTGCACATAAAGTATTACTCGAGAATGCCGCCCTGGGTTAGATGTACATTCTCTCAGCTACTCATGCCTGGTTCATCAAAGTTACAAGCGAAGTTTGTTTCATTGTAATTTAATCATCATACTCCGTTTCCGTTGCAAGTTCGGTGTGACTCTTTAGGATTCTGTAGTGTTGGCCACATACTCATATGAGTATGCAAGAAGTAAGTGGCCTCCACCTAGACTTAACTTCCCCCAATCTACAAAACTTTAAATCCCCTTTTATAGATTAATCGAGGTGAACCATGTGGTTCTTTACGATTAAAATAATGTATATGACTGATTCCTTCAACATCCTTTTACATCTCTAGATGAGGCACATGCCATGGTTTGGAACACCTGTTAAGCCTTGATCTAATTTCTGATTCAGGTATAAGTATTGAAACATAAAAAAAAACTCTTTTGTTTTGCCTGTGGCCACAGATTTCATTTTACTTATACTATTCAGAAGGCCCTGAGTGTATTGCCCCAAAAGGAATGGGGAGATGCATGTTTTCTTGAAACATCATTCCATCCTACAAGGTTCATCACACGCCCAACTACAGTTGCTATGACTTTCCAGTTACGGTAAGCGTTGAGTTGTAATCTAAGCATGCAACTTGCCCAGTGATGGACTCATGATGTTCTCAAACTTTGGAGTCTCTTCATATCTCTAAGTTTCTCAGTGTCCCCTTGTACCAAGGTTCTGTTTCCATGTGAGAATACTTAGAGTGCGAGTCTTCCAGCACTGCTAGTCATTTCGACTAGTGCATACATGTATAAGAATATCTCTTAAATATCAAGGACTCATTCCTTTTATCTTAACAACATGTACCAGTCAATTCTGAATATCATTGATAGTCCCTCTTTGTTTCTTCATAATGATTTCTTTGACTGGGGAAATTTAAGAATGTCTTGAAGAAATCTTAGGAACTACATTTGTATAGCTTCATATCAATGATTTTGAAACAAAATATTGATATGAACCCTTTAAATGATGAAACTTGCCTTTTAAAGAAAATAATAATGTGCTTCAAATTTAATGAATGATAATAATTACATAAAATTTGTTCCCGAACCAAAATTAGGTTCAGTTAACAAAATCGTAACAGACATCTATGGGTTCTTTATCCCAATGCTTTCCGCATGACGAAAATGCTTTTCTTTCGTTAAAGACTTTGTCATCGGATCTGCTACATTTTCTTCAGTGTCTACTCTCTTCATCTCTATGTTCTTCCGATCAACAATGTCTCTGATCATGATATTTTCTGAGTACATGCTTTGCTGTCTTGTGTGATCTTGGTTCCTTGGCTTGTGCTATAGCTCCGTTGTTGTCACAGAACAGCTTCACAGGATCACCAATGCTAGGAACTACACCAAGATCAGCAATGTACTCAGATTTTGTGGTTGAATCAGCTACCGTAGCTTGTTTACTGATGTTCCACGTAACAACACCACCATTTGCACAGAATACATATCCTGTTTGAGATTTGAAATCATCCATGTCTGTTTGGAAGCTTGCATCAGAATATCCTTCAAAAGTTAATTCTTTTACACCACCGTATGTCAAACATCTATCTTTTGTTCTGTTTAAATAACGCAAGATATTCTTAACGGCTGTCCAATGGTTAAAACCAGGGTTGGATTGAAATCTGCTTGTCATGCTTAAGGCAAAAGCTACATCTGGTCTTGTACATATCATTGCATACATTATTGAACCAATAAATGAAGCGTATGGAATTTTCTCCATACTTTTGATTTCTTTTGAAGAAACCGGACATTGCTTCTTGGTTAAGTATGTCTTATGGGTCATCGGTGTAATACCCTATTCCGATTTGTCCATTTTAAACCTTTTAACAATTTTGTCAATATATGTACCTTGACTTAGAGATAAGATTCTTTCACTTCTATTTCTTTGAATCTTTACACCTAGTATATAGGCGGCTTCTCCTAAGTCTTTCATTGAGAAACATTTTCTCAACCACTCATTGACTGTCTGGAGTTCAGATGTATCGTTTCCTATTATCAGTATGTCATCTACATAAAGAATCAAGAAAACTATGTTGCTCCCACTCGATTTGATATATACACAAGGATCGTCTTTGTTCTTAACAAAACCAAAATCAGTAATTGATTCATCAAAACGACGATTCCAGCTTCGAGATGCTTGCTTAAGACCATAAATTGACCTTTTCAATTTGCAAACCTTGTTTGGATGTTTGCGGTCTATGAAACCTTCAGGTTGTGTCATGTACACATCCTCTTCGAGAACACCATTCAAGAATGTGGTTTTCACGTCCATTTTCCAGATTTCATAATCATGAAATGCTGCAATGGCTAGCAAGATTCTTATGGACTTAAACATGGCAACAGGAGAGAAAGTTTCATCATAGTCAATACCATGAATTTGTTGATAACCTTTAGCGACTAATCTTCCTTTGTAAGTTTGTATTTTGCCATCCATGTCGACCTTCCTTTTGAAGATCCATTTGCAACCAATGGGTTTGGACCCTTTGGGAGCATCAACGAGGTCCCATACTTCGTTGCTATACATGGAGTCCATTTCAGAGTTCATGGCTTGCAGCAATTTATCTGAGTCATCTCGTGACATTGCTTCATTAAAAGATTCAGGTTCTTCACCATCGTCTTCATGAACAGTTTCATCTTCTATTGAAACAAGAAGGTTCAATTTAATAGGAGGTTGACTCTCTCTGATTGATATTCGTGATGTCAGTGTGTAATCTGGTTACTCACTAATCCCATCTTGTATGGGTACATCATATAGAACTATATTTTCTTGAGGTTCTTCGTTGACAATCTCATTTTCAACTTCTTCGTTTAGAATAACGTTTTCACTTGGTTATCAATCATGATCTGATCACGATTTTCATAACCCGATGTGTGAGTACCTTCTGTGGCCTTTACTTGTTCTTGAGTATCTTGTGGTTCATGTTCTTCATTAAGAACAATATTTCTCCCACTAGACTTTCTAGAGAGAAAATCTTCTTCTAAGAAAACACCAGTTTTGGCAACTATTATTTTGTCTGTGTGTTTTTTATAGAAGTAATACCCAGGAGTTTCCATTAGGTATCCCACAAAGTTACATTTAACTAATTTGGGACTGAGCTTGTCAGACATTAGAGTCTTGACATATGCCTCACATCCCCAGATTCTCATGAAATGCAAATCCGGTATTCTTCATTTCCACATCTCATATGGGGTTGAAGGAACCGTCTTAGATGGCACACACTTCAGTGTGGTAGCTGCTGTCATAAGTGCGTGTCCCCATAGGGACACATGTAAGTCAGTTTTATTCATCATCGATCGAACCATGTCCAACAAGGTTCGATTTCTTCTCTCAGATACACCATTTAGTTGGGGTGTACCTGGAGTGGTCAGTGATGAAATGATTCCCATGTCACAGAGGTAAGCTTTGAAATCATCGCTCAAGTATTCGCCACCTCGATCAGATCGTATGGCTTTAACTTTTCTTGCTAATTGATTTTCAGCTTCATTCTTGAATTGCTTGAACTTTTCAAGTGATTCAGATTTGTGTTTCATTAAGTATACATAACCATATCGACTGAAGTCATCAGTGAAGGTGATGAAATACCTGAAACCTCCTTTAGCCTCAATGGGTATTGGTCCACATACATCTGAATGTATGAGGTCCAACAGTCCTTTCTTTCTCTCATAAGTTCCTTTAAAGGAAGGCTTTGTCATTTTCCCGACCAGGCAAGATTCACATGTGTGATAAGATACATAATCAAAATCATCCTGTCTTCCTTGTTTGTGAAGCTGAGTAATGCGCTTCTCGCCTATATGTCCAAGTCGACAGTGCCAGAGATAAGCCGTATTGACAAGGTTGGGTTTCGCTCTTTTATTAGAGATGTTATAAATATGATTTTCAGAGGTATTCAACGAATAAAGACCGCTTGATAAATAAGCAATACCATAGCAAATACCATCCTTAAAAACTGCACAACGCTTGTTCCCAATTTTAAAATCAAAACCTAAAACATCCAATTATGGAATAGAAATTATGTTCTTGGTAATGGAAGGTACGAAATGACAATCATTTAATTCTAAAATCATTCCTGCTGAGGTGTTGAGATCTACATGACCCAAAGCTTTTGCAACAACCGGTGCTCCATTTGCCACGCGCATGTTGGTCTCATCCTTCCTCAGCATCTTACTTCTCTTCAGAGTCTGCATGTCAGTACAAATATGAGTACCACATGCTTTATCTAATACCCAATCTTTAGAGGTAGTAAGATTGACTTTTATAACATTTATACCTGTGGTGGAGTTTGAACTCTTCTTGACCTTCTTGATATCTTCAAGGTACAAAGGACAATTCCTTTTCCAGTGTCCCTTCTTATTGCAGTGAAAACACTTATGATCGAGAGTGGCTCCAACTTTGGGTTTCATGGGACGAGCCTTAACCCTCAAGTTATATGGAGCCTTGCCTTTATTCTTCTGAACAAACTGCCTCTTTCCCTTGAACTTGCCATTCACAGCATTAATATTTCTAGCTTGTCCTTTGGGTACATTACCCTCAGCTGTATGCAACATGCTGTGAAGCTGATGAAGATTCTTGCTTCAGAGGACATGTTATAATTCAGTATAAACTGATTATAAGAATCGGGGAGAGAGTTGAGCACAATGTCAATGTACACTTCTTCAGGGATCATTATCTCTTGTCTGGTCAGACTTTCTGACCAGCTGATCATCTTCAGAACATGATCATGCACATTGGTTCCTTCAGTTAATTTTGCTCTCAGTAAATTTCTCATTATCCTGAATCTAGTATGACGTGCTTCATTTTCATACATCTTCTTAAGATGTTGAATCATTTCCCAGGCAGATATGTTCTCATGTTTCTCCATGAGATTCGGAGTCATGGTTGCCAACATGAGACAAGCCACTTCAGCGGCTTCATCAGTATGCTTCTTATAAGCATCTTTGTTTGCTCGAGATGCAGTAGCAGGAGGTTCAGCTGGAGGTGCATTCATAATGATAATCTCCTTCTTTTCGTGCCTGAGCACAATTTTGAGGCGTCTTTGCCATTCAGGAAAATTTCTTCCGTTTAAGATGTTTTCCTTCTCAAGGATAGATCTTAGTGAGCTGCTAGACATTGTTCAGTTTCTACAATTTTAAATAAAAACTGAATAAGCACAATATTAATCCTAGTATTTACATGTAAATTATAAATTATTTATTATAATAAAGATGTTACGTAAAAGTATATATTATAAGGACTTTATATAATATTTCATGATTTGTTAATGGAAAAGTTACCCTCATCAATTCCATTAATTAGTCACTCAGAGAAAGTCAACAATTGCTCTAATATCCTATATTATCTCTGACGATTAGAAAAGAAAAGACAATTTTTCATTTATCATTCTAACCGATTTCATAAGAATTGTCTACGATATCTAATCTAATTAGAGTACTCGTTTAGGTAGACCCACGGGGTCAATCGGCGGACAGTATAGGTCGCCCTATGCGTCTAAAAGAGTGTATAAGAGTGCTCCCTTGGGTTAGAGACGCACTCAAAACGTTTCTACAATTAGATCGAGGACCCAGCCGGTGGAAGACATTATACCTAATATTTATTGAGGGGTTTTAGGTGATCCTAACTTTTGTCTTAAAATAAACATAATTAACTTATTAAAACGTTCTAAGAATTAAGACAATGAATATGTAAAACATAATCCTATTTTGTAAAACATATTCAATGTTGTATTAAATATACTTCTGAAAGTATACACATACATATATATATATATATATATTATGAAAATTTTAAAGACAAAACTTTTTATCTTTAAATAAAAGATAAATAAATCACTTAAATATAAAATATCTTTAATCATGATTTATCCTTTTCTATAAATGAATAAAAGATAAATAACTATCTTTATAGATAAGATATCTTTAATCATGCTTTGCCATAATACAAAAATAAAAGATAAATAACTATCTTATAGATAAACTATCTTTAATCATAATATATATATCTTTCATTTCCATTAAAGTTTGGTTCTTTTCTATTACTATAATAAATAAAAGATGATTCATTATCTTAATCTAATTAAGAAATATTGATTATAAATAAAATTTATGAACAAACAATTTCTGAATCAATAAATGAATAACATAAACATTAAATGGAAACAAACTTCATAAGATTGATAATAATATTGAATAGATCATATTTACTAATAATTAATATCATATATTAGATTTTCAATTCTCATATTTAAAGATATTTATAATAATTATAAATAAAATAAAATAAACACTTTAAATCGTATTTTAAAATAATTAAACATAAATATAATTAAATATCAAATACCGGGATACGAGCTCGGGATAAATCCGAGCTTGTACGGGTTGCCCTCGGGCAACCCCGGTCACAAAGGGGCAGACGGGGCAGGGCCGAAGGGCCCTGCCCGGAAACATTTGTTTTTGACCTGGATCCGGGTCAAGAAGGACCCGGAACCGGGTCTGTTCGGTGTGGGCCCGGGTCAGGACAGACCCGGGCCGAAGCCCCGGGTCCAACTTGGGTAGGTTACTCGGGTCAGACCCGGGTTGGGTTTACCCGGATCATTACGATCCGGGCTGGGCGAAGTAAGGCTGGGTTAAAACCCAGCCCGTGGGCCTGATTCAATCAGGCCCACCCGAATTAAAAGTGGGCTGGGTTAAAACCCAGCCCATGGGCTCACTATATTTTGAATCTCACTATATTTTTTTCATTATTATTATATATATATATTTATGAGGCTCTTTGGATTTCACTCCTACTCTCATGGTGACTCGAACTCAAGACCTCTAATGTCTTAAGTGATGTACTTGTTACCACTAGACCAAGCACATCTTGTCTATATAATGTCATATGTACAAATCTATACGTAACGTTTTAAT
Source organism: Parietaria judaica (assembly GCA_954871525.1). Classification (NCBI taxonomy): domain Eukaryota; kingdom Viridiplantae; phylum Streptophyta; class Magnoliopsida; order Rosales; family Urticaceae; genus Parietaria; species Parietaria judaica. Next base: position 1,031,316 of record OX940865.1, on the reverse strand, counting down.
TATGTTACTGTATAATTCATGCATTTATATATAAATGTATTTAGTTTAATGCGTATTTATTTAATAATGAATCAATTTTGGATGAATGTGAGTGATTCATTGATCACGAAGTATTTTTTTTTTCTTGAAAATAAAATATAAAATATGAGAAAATAGAGAATGAAGATTGCTTAATTTGTAGCATGCCATGTCATCTAGTGAGATTTTTCTTTTATATATGTATAGATTTTATGCAGTGTTAATTATTTTGGGATATTATTATGTTACTCTTTATATTCAAGCATTTAAAAATATGTAATCATATTTTTTTAAAAATAATTGCGGCAAAAATATCAAAAGTTTGATAATTGAGGTTGCATGGTGTTAAACTTTAAAAATAACAATAAAAATATCGAGTGAACGAATGTGAGACCATCTTTCTATGAAAATTTTAGTGTAAATTTTGAGCTACAACAAACAATTAAGTTTTATCATTTTTATTGTTTTATTAAATTTATCGCCACCGCGCGAACCGCAGTACTTATCCACTAGTTTAAAATTTATGTCTATGTCACAACACTTCAAAATTGAGTGTTTCATGAGTTTAATGTTGATTTATTTATTTCATATTACGATGTTCTAATCAAATTAATTAGTTTGTTCAATATTTCCGTTGAAATTTATAAATAACACTATGTTACCGCGTGAAGCGCACCATGTTTATATTTAATAAGAAAAGCGAGAGTAATATTAAAATAAAATCGAGCTTTTTTATATTTGGTGTGGATGTTTGTCTTCTAATTAATATATATATAAATTTACAAACATTTTTTCTCTCCACCGCGCATAAACAATAGAGTTTTTATTAGTATTCCCTATATATTAAATTGTCGATATTATTAGTAATGTAGGTTTTTACCATGTTTATATTTAATAATAAAAGTGGGAATAATATTTGTTGGGTATTCGATGACTTTTTCTTCAGCCCCGAGGCGAAAATCACGGGATATCATCGAACAATATAGATCTAGAATATATTCGAAATTTAAGAGAGCGTTTCAGGAGCATTACCGAACTTTGGTACTTATGCCAACATTATAAAAACATGCAGACATTTGCCGATTTTAGGGCTTGCTGAATCATATTAAGGGTCCAATATTGAGCACACCAATTTTCGTGCCTCTACGTTGTCCACCGCGTCACTGGGGGAACGTCTGATGACCGGAAAGTACTCCGGAGGATGACGAACCGATGAAGAACCCTAGAGAAAGCCGAAACTCGAGTTCCTATTGGAGGAGGGAGCTCAAATTCTTTTCTTATGCTAAGGTTTTTTATTGATCAATTATGAGTTAAAGATAGGTATTTATAGTACCATTGTTTTGACCTAATGGGTTTTTCATTAAAAAAGTCCATTAGCCCTTTTACTAATTAATCTAATTTATTAATAATCTCATAATTAATACTCGGGTCCAATTTTGCCCGTTATGTCGGTTATGGTCTTGGGTCATTACCCGAGTACCCGATGGATAAAATTTTTGGTTCGCGCATAACCTACAATCTCCCACTTGCACGAACGTACCAAAATTGGATATCTTCCGTGCACATCCTACACGTACGATAATTAGAAAGATCTCGTACATCTTTCTTAACTACTTATGCCTTGTTCTTTAAGGTTAAAAATGAAACCTTTTTTGTTGTAAATTCATCATCATACTCTGTTTCCTCTAGCGAGTTCGATGTGACTCTTTAGGATTTTGCAGTGCCAGCATCAGACCTTTAACAGTCTGCAAGAAGTGAGTGGCCCCCACCTAGACATCACTTCCCCCAATATGCAAAATTATCTGAATCCTTTTGGTATATAAGTTAATCTTGAAGATCCATGTGGTTATTCTTTCTTAAAAATTATCTGATGATTGAATCCTTCAACATATGTAATACTCGAGAAAGGACACAGACCATGGTTTGGCACATCTGCTTAATTCGATCCTCATTTCTTGATTCGGGTATATGTATTGAACTACCAAATAAAACTCCTTTTTATTTTTTTCTGTGGCCACAAATTTCATATACTAAATACCTTTTAGGAGGCCTTAAGTGTAGTGCCCCAAGTCAATAGGGAGATGCATGTTTTCTTGAATTATCATCCCACCCTACAAAGTTTGTAATACACCCAAAAATAGTTTTTATAACTTCCCCGTTACAGTAAGCGTTTAACTATAGTCAAAGTATGTTACTTGCCAGGTGATGGACTCATGACAGTTCTCAAACTTTGGAATCTATCTTCATATCTTTGAGTTTCTCAGTGTCCCCTTAATATATAAGGTTGGTCTCCCATGTGAGATGTTAAAAGGGTGAGTCTTTCCAGCACTGCTAGTCTATTTAGTAGTGCCTACGTGTATAAGAAAATCTCCCAGATATCAAGGACACTTCCTTTCTTTCTCTTATCCACATGTACCAATCAATTCTGAAAAATCATTTTCATTCCTTCTTTGTTTCTTCTAATGAATTTCTTTGAGTTAGGGATTTTAAGATTATCATTTAAGATGTCTTAGGGACTTCATTTTCTTAGTTGATAGTGACGCTCTGGTTGATTATGTGAACATCGATGTGACATGAAATGTAGATTGAAATGTGCTGGTAATGCGTAAGGCAAAAGCTACATCTGGACGAGTACATAACATTGCATACATTATTGACCCCATAGCAGACACATATGGAACCTTTTCTATACACTGGATTTCTTCTTGAGAAATCGAACATTGTTTCTTGGTAAGATATGACTTATGAGTCATTGGAGTGAAACCTTTTCCAGATTTGTCCATGTTAAACCTTTTAACAATCTTATCAATATATGTACTCTAACTTAAGGACAAGACTCTCTTGTTTCTGTTTCTTTGAATCTTATCACCTAATATATAGGCAGTTTCCCCTAAGTGTTTCGTTGAGAAACATTTTCTTAACCACTCTCACTACTACAAATTGTTGATTACACCATGGTGATTAGACCATGGAAGACAAAAACCATGGTCCAAAGTGAAGTTTCAACCACGGAAGTCAAAAACCATGGTCTAAAGTGAAGTTTCGACCATGGAAATTAAAAACCATTGTAGGAAGTACATCCGTGCCGCGGCGTATTTTACACACGCCGCGGCTTATTTAGACTTTCAACCATGGATGTCAAAAACCATGGTCGAATCCAACAAAATTTTGACTGTCAACCATGGATATAAAAAACCATGGTCTGATCCTACAATGTGCCGCGGCTTATTTTACCCACGCCACGACTTATTTAGACATTCAACCATGGATGTCGAAAACCATGGTTGAATCCTACAACGTGCCGTGGCTCGTTTTAAAATATGCCGAGGCAACACTAGCTTTATCAGCCACTCTCTAACCTTACACTTTTCTCAGCTCGCAAAAAAAAAAACCCTAACTTTCTCTCGTTCTTTTTCCCTTTTCTCTCAACCTCGTCCTCCTCTTCTTCGTCTTCTTCTTCTTCACTCTCAATAAATCCATCTCTCTCCTCACTTTCTCTATCTCGCTATCTTAGATTTGCAGAGACTCTAGGGAAAAATGAGCAGCGGGCTTCGTCTAAGAACTCCACCGCTCGGCGCTCACACTCTACGCACGTCGGCAAGTACGAGATGACACCAGCGCTCCTCCGTTCTCCATCCATGGAATCTAGGGTTTTCTGCCTTCACCCACTCCTCAGAGCCAAGAGGATTCGCTACCTGTCGATGCTCCTTTCTCTCCCAAATGAGTCGTCTTCATCTTCGTCAACTTCTCTCGTCTCTGACTCTTCGAGGTATGTATGTGTGGGTTGTCAAGGAGTTGGCCGTGAGCTTCTCCAGCACATCGTCCCCTCTCGCTCCATTCACGCCGACCAGGTTAATCTCTTTCTTCTCGAAGTTTTCTTTCCTTTCTATTTCATGTATTCATCAACTTCGTTCGTATCTGGAAATGCATCTTCCATGACCATCTGCTATCAATTGTTCAAGTGCTCCATATATATATTCCTCTCTGGTTCATGATCGGCGATGTTTAGGGTTAATGGTTGTTTCCATTTGAGTGGAATTGCTTGGGTGAAAGGGTGTGCATTTGAGAGTGCTTGGAGTATGCGATGAAACTGTGCAAGGTTTTTTTTTGGGGGAAAACCAGCCATGACTAGTAAATTAATAATATTAGGAACTATTAATCAATCAAAGTATCAGAGCTCGTGTTTAGATATTCGTGTTTCTATTTAGGGCTTCTCAAGTTTATTTGAGGTTGATGTTGCAAGGATTCATATACTTTGCAGAGACGAAGAAAAAGCCGAAGAAGAGGACTCGCAAACAAAGTGCCATTACTCTCAAGCTAAGGTCGATGGCGTCATTTTTAACCTCTTCGACAATGCATATTTCCAGGTTATATATCTATCTTCTTTGTATAAATGAGCTTATAAATTATTCTACATTAAATACTTTGTCCATTATGTATAAGCTTAGGCTATCGATTTCTCTGGTTTGTATAAATTTAGGAGATCATATAATGTGCTCTATTTTAGGTTTGTCCAAGTTTATCAACATTTATTGGCCTCAGATGCCTTCTTAATCTATCTCTCTCTTGTCTTTTAGGGATTTTTTTCAACAGGTTTGCGCTTCTACTATAACTTGTTGAAGTATTCGTTAATACGACTGATTTTTGTTGTTGCTGCAAATTTCCATTAGTGTTTAGCTTATGATATTCAGTATAACTTACATTGTTCATGTCAAATTATTGAGCGATTTTTTGTTCTTCATTAGCTACTGCACATAGATTTGATGAACTCTAAATTTCTATTAGTGATTAGCTTATAATTTTGGTATAACTTACATCTGTGTATATACTGATTCTGTTTATTTTAGTTTTCCAATCAAGGAAAAGCCGAGATTGAATGAAAAAATTGGATGCTTGCTCCTCACTAAGCTTGAAAGTAAGTAGATTACTATAACTTCCCATTTTTTGTTGCTACGGTAAAAAATTCATAAACTTAGGGTGCTGTTTTTTAGTATGGTGTAGGAAGTTCAAGGATTGGTAACTTGGGTGCTTGGTGAATGATTCAATCCTAGGTATTGGCCTCTTCCCTGCTCATCTGTTTCCCACATCGAACGGAGATTCAACCTCTCGTGCTCGCTGAAACAGAAGGTAAGTGACTATACAGTCCACTTCGTACAAAGATAGAAATATAATGTTTGGCCGAGACTAGTAGATAATGGCTATTTAATGTTCAATTTTTATGGCGATCTAATCGTGTCTAAACTCGATACTTATGGAAATAGTTTGTTCTTTTAGCTATCTTTCTCTAGTAAGAACTTTGCGACATCGTCTATTTTTGTTGACTTTAATTTGATTTTCCAACTTCCAGGCGTTGGCAGACTTACATACACGGTATCACCTCGTGATCATGCTGTAGAAGAAAGTAGTTGGGCCGGACTTTGCTTCAGCCCGACGAGAGGGCCTTTGGTATTCTTGTTTCTTTTTTAGCTTGATTAATTTGGTAACATTAATTGTGTATTGTGATGTATCTTGTTGTGTCACTCAAGTTTCTACAGTGGAGTACATTAGAGGTAGATACACTTGATACAGTATTGATATATTTTTAAAGAATTGGGCTTCCATAATTTTACTCCATGTTTAATATAAAAGAGACTGGTTTAATACTCTTTTTATTTTGTCTATATTACTTTAAATAAACTTATTATTTAATAATGATTGAATAAAAAACCTAGACCGGGTACCGAATTTTGTCACTTATATATGCTTTTCCCAATTTTTTTTAATCCTGTTTTGGATTTTAGACAACGGAAATAACCATGGTCTAAATCAGTCTTGCCGCGGCTAGCTTCGTTGTTGCCGCGGCACATATTGAGATCCCACCATGGATATCATCCATTGTGGGAACCAACTTCCCACCATGGATAGTTTTCCGTTGTCTAAACTTTCTACCATGGAGGATTCAACCATGGTTTTTAACCATGGTTGAATCCACAATTTGTAGTAGTGTCTTTTATTGCTTGGAGTTTAGATGTGTTGTTTCCTATAATCAGTATGTCATATACATATAAGATTAAGAAAACAATTTTGCTCCCACTAGCTTTGATGTACACGCATGGATCGTCTTTGTTCTTGATAAAACCAAATTCTGTAATTGATTCATCAAAACGACGATTCCAACTTCGAGATGCTTGCTTAAGACCATAAAGTGACCTTTTTCAATTTGCAAACCTTTCCAGGATGTTTCTGGTCTATAAAATCTTCAGGTTGTGTCATGTACACATCCTCTTCCAGAATTTTATTCAGGAACACGATCTTTACGTCCATTTACTAGAATTCATAGTCATGAAAAACTGCAATGGCAAGCAAGATTCCTATGGACTTAAACATGGCAACCGAGGAGAATGTTTCATCATAGTCTATACCATGAATATATCACTAACCTTTAGCGACTAGTCTTCCCTTGTATGTTTGAACGTTGCCATCCATGTCTATTTTCTTCTTGAATATCCATTTGCATCCAATGGGCTTTGACCCTTTGGGTGCATTAACAAGGTCCCATACCTCATTTTTATATATGGAGTCCATTTTCGATTTCATGGCTTCATGCCATTTATATGAGTCATCTCCTGACATTGCTTGTTCATAGTTATCAGGTTCATCACCCTCGTCTTCATGAACTGTATTTCCTTTGATAGATACGAGAAGATTTAGTTTTGGAGGAGGTTGACTATCTCTGTTTGATCTACGAGATGTCAATGTGTAATCAGGTTGATCATTAATCCCATCTTGTATGGGTACAATGTATAGAGTAATGTCTCCTGATTGTTGTTCATCATTATGAATTGGATTGTCAGGTATGACGTTCTCTATTTAATTTTCATCCATAATCTGATCATTTTAAGTGTAACCGATGTTAGAGTTTCTTCTATGTCCATATGAGGTTCATTCTGACGTTGTGGTTCTTGTTCTTCTTAAAGAACAATTTCTCTCCCACTAGACTTTCGAGAGAGAAAGTATTCTTGTAAGAAAACACCGGTTTTTGCTACAAAGATTTTATGGCTATGTTGGTGATAGAAGAAGTACCCGGAAGTTTCTTTTGGGTAACCCACAAAGTGGCATTTAACAGATTTGGGGCTGAGCTTCACAGATGTCAATTTTTTTATATATGCTTCACATCCCCAGACTCTCATGAACTGTAAGTTTGGCTTCCTACCTTTCCACATTTCATATGGTGTCGTAGGAACCGTTTTCGATGGCATGCATTTTAGTGTGGTAGTAGCTGTCATAAGTGCATATCCCCAAAGAGATTCAAGTAATTTTGTTTTGTTCATGATCGATCTTACCATGTCTAACAAGGTTCCATTTTTTCTCTCAGATACACCGTTCAACTGTAGTGTACCTGGAGGAGTTAATGATGAAAATATTCCCATGTCACGGAAGTATAATTTAAATTCATCGCTCAAGTATTCGCATCCTCGATCTGATCGAATTGCTTTAACTTTCTTGCTTAGTTGATTTTCAAATTCATTCTTGAATTCTTTGAACTTTTCAAGTGATTCAGATTTATGTTTCATTAGATAAACATAACCATATCTATTGAAGTCATCAGTAAATATGATGAAGTATCCGAAACCTACTTTAGCCACAGTCGGCATTGGACCGCATACATCCGAATGTATGAGTTCCAATAACTCCTGTTTTCTCTGATATGCCCCTTTGGAGGTGGCTTTGTCATTTTCCTGGCCAAAAAAGATTCGCATGTTTGATATTATTCATAATCAAAATCTTCCAATATTCTAATTTTGTGTAGTTGGGTCACACGTTTCTCACCTATGTGGCCAAGTCGACAATGCCAGAGATAGGCTAGATTGACTTAGTTCGGTTTTGCTTTTTTTTATTAGCAATGTTATAGATTTGATGATCAGAGGTATCGATAGAATATAAACCATTCGATAAATATGAAATACCATAACAAATACCGTCTTTAAAAATTACAACACTTGTCTCCAATTTTAAACTTTAAACCTAAAACATCCAATTAAGGAATTGAAAGTACGTTCTTGGTAATAGAAGGTAAAAAATGACAGTCAATTAATTCTAAAATCATCCCAGCTATGGGGTTGAGGTCAACATGTCCTACAACTTCTGCAGCAACATGTGCTCCATTTGCCACGCGCATGTTGGTCTCATCCCTCCTTAGCTTCCTACTTCTCTTCAAACTCTGCACATCAGTACAATTATGAGTCCCACATGCCGTATCTAATACCAAGTCTTTAGAGGAAGTAAGATTAATCTCTATAACATTTATACCTAAGATGGAGTCGCCACTCATCTTCATTTTCTTGATCTCTTCGGGATATAGAGGGCAATTTAATATCCAGTGCCCTCGTTTTTCACAGTGAAAACACTTTTGATTGAGTGTTGCTCCGACCTTAGGTTTCATGTCTTTATCCTTCAACTTTAGGTGTTTGGGAGCCTTTCCTTTATTTCATTGAGCCATCTGTTTCTTTCCCTTGACTGAACCAGCTATTGCCATGACGGTCTTGACATTTGCTTTTGGTACATTTACTTAAGTTGTTTCCAGCATGTTGTGGTGCTGTTGCAGAGATTTCATTTCAAAAGACATGTTATAATTCAGTATGAACTGATTATAAGAGTTAGGGAGAGAGTTCAACACTATGTCAATGTAAACGTCTTCAGGTATCTTTATCTCCTCTCGGGTCAGACTTTCAGACCATATGATCATTTTTAGAACATGATTGTTTACATTTGATCCATCAATTAACTTTGCTCTCAGAAATTTTCTCATGATTTTGAATCTAGTGTGTCTTTCTGTTGGAAATCACGTCTCGGATTCCGTATAATTATCGCGATTTATACCTCCGAACCATCCGGGTAACATTTAAAAATTATTTTAAAGCGGAAAAACTTGTTATCCTGACAACGGTCTGAATATCGGATAATAACCATATCCCAAGATCTGATAAATATTATGCAATTTAATATTCATAACTCATTATTAATAAACTAGTCATAATAGGAAATAAATAGAAAGCAGTAAATGTTTGCATTTACTAACCCAATGCATAAGGCCGTACCTCGTTTGACGATTTCCGGCTGCGCGCTCTGAATCGGGCAGGGCTTCGCCGGTGCTGAGGGAATCTCCCGTGATCTTCCGGGATATTCTCCTGGAATCCTCGTACCGAAGCGTGGGCTTCGCCGGCTGGACTCTGTCACAAAACTTTAACAGATGGTTCTTTTTAAGCTTCCGGAGATATAGTCTCCTAAGCCGAACCAGAAGAAAGAGATCAGAGAGAAAATTCGCAGACCCTGAGGAAGATGGAGAGTTCGAATTTTTCTCTGGGGAAAGGTGTGAAAAATGTGTAGAATGAGCCCCCTTTTTATAGGCTCAAAACTGTAACCGAATTGGAGATATTCCCTCCCTAAATTCGAATTCCATTAATTAAATATAATTAATTATCTCAATCCAATGGCCCAGATTTAATCTCATCTAAATCCAATGGATATAATTAATTAGGGATTTAATTAAATAAGAAAGAGTTAGATGAATCAAAAATCCAATCTTATCTTCTTATCATCGTAAAATTCGAATTACAATATATATATATATATAAAATTCGAATCATTATTATCTAGATCCAACGGTTGAGATGATTCTTAAAACCGATCTAATGGATCAAATTAGTTTAGGATAAAAAGATTTATTATAAACATTTTTCGAATTTATCCTTAAACCATAATTCGAATATATATATATATATATATATATATAATTAATCAATTTTCAATCCGACAATAAAGATTAAATCTTAAACCGATCCAACAGATACAATTAATTAATTAAATTCGAAAAATAGAACTTGGTCACCAAGTTATTAATTTCGAATTTATCAATATCCTAATCCAACGGTTGATACTAAATCATAACCGACCCAATAGATAATATTGATTTTAGGGATTTGCCAAAATACCAAAATATTTGGTACTTATGCCGCAAATATAGAAATACCAAATCATGCCATTCGAATTTAACTAGGGTTTCATATAACAAACCCTAATTCGAATTTACACATATTAATATATATAAATATATATTATTTATTTATTAATATAAATCCTTTAATTATTAATTAATTATTAATAAGATATTAATAATTAAATCCAAATAATAAAATTATATTAATAAACCCTGATCTCTTTAGCACACATTAAATGTCATGGTGCAACACCATCATTTAAATTCGTGACATGTGATTTAATTTCATAGTTTATCGAACCGAGTCATAAACTTAGAAAATCCATAAATCACAAACCGTAAGTCAGAATGACTTGGTTCAAAAAAAAAAGTTGCTTAGAATTTAATTTAGAACAACATGGTGCTGTTAGAAAATATAAATTCTAACTTTCTTTTTATCAGTTACTTTCGTGTACCAAGATATGACACTTTTGCCACGCTATCGATAAAACTATCTGACGTCTGACACAGACTTGTTAGTTTTATAAGTCGAGCCAAATGATTAAACATTATCCATAATGTATTTTAATCACGTACGTATCATCCCTTACGGATCTATCCTGGGACCGTGGACCCGTATCACTTAAGCTCCAACGAACTGCTAGTTGTTTGTCAAACCTCGAAGTGATTCCACCATTGACCCGAGGCTGCACTCTTTAGTGATACGGTATATATTATTCCCTTATATACAGCAGGGTGTCCATTAGATTCAATCAAATACCGATTATTGTCCTTTCACTTGATGACCCACACATGAGCAGGCGGTTTATACCGTAATGCCCCTCAATGCATTTTCATCCTTGACTCAGCCAGTAATATTATGAGTAACCCACTTATGGTTTCGATTCATAAGTTGCGCACGGGTACCTCTCACTTCTCACCACTGACAATCAAGGGAATCATCATGACTCTGAAGAGAGCAGTGTGATGCCCATATCTATGATCAAGCAATCCTTACTACTGACTATCATGTTCCCAAAATAATAGTGTTGGGAACAGCGGTAATATCTTGTGTTCTTTAACGGTTAAATCAAAGAACAATCAAGCCAGCACCTTGGACTCATGACCACTCAGGACTTAGAACTAATATCCATTTGATCATCATTTTGCGACTCAACTACAAGTTGCCAGTGACGGTCTTATATGACAACTTCTTGAGTTTAAGTCAGGTCCAGTCCAGTATGAAGACGCTTCATACTTAATGAACTTCTAGTGAGTGTTGACACACACAAAATCCAGAACAATCCACTTCAGTCACATTAATGACCTTACCGATTAATGGGCTCCCACCCAGTTAATCAGGTCACGGACATTTTAAGTTCATTTATTATGTTTATTAATTCTTCCTCACATGACTCTTTTGTGATAATAATAACATAATTGCATCCTTTATGAACTAAGGAATCAAACATTCTATTTTACTCTACAGAAACTATAATAAGATTAACATAATAAGTACCATCTTTATTCAACGACTTGTCATAGTCTTTTACAAATGGATAAATATCTTGTTTAAGGACACACATGTCCAACACCTCGGAGGATAGGTTAGATCCTTGTCGGTACTTAGATGATGAACCGATTAAGAACCCGGGAGAAAGCCAAAACTCGAGTTCCTATTGGAGGAGGAAGCTCGAATTATTTTCTTACGCAAGGGTTTTGTATTGATCAATTATGAGTTAAAGATAGGTATTAAAAATACCATGGTTTTGACCTAATGGGCTTTTCATGAAAAAGACCCATTAGCCCTTTAATTAATTAATCTAATTAATTAATAATATCATAATTAATGCTCGGGCCTAATCCCAAAAATCTCCCTACTGGGTTAAACCCAGATTCCAAAAAAATATATATAACCCGGATACCGAAATATCCAGATTCGTGTTTTTCCGGATCCGGATATATCCGGGTCCGGGTATTGCGCAGACCGGATAAAAGAATATCCGGGATTAAATAAGAAAAGGTAACGGCTCTTTAATCTGGGTCGTTGGATCTACTATCCAACGACCCATATTAAAGAGCCGTTGAGAGTTTATATGGTCTGCGGCAAAAGTACCTGACACGCATCAGAATTTTATATTGTTTGAGGCAATGATAAAATTGCACCGGGGCCCTCAAAAATAGCTGCTGGAGCCTTATTTACACCTTTTACTCGAATTCTACACATTTTTTCCTATAAATACCCCATTCCGCTCCCTTGTTTTTTCACACATCCTTTTCTCTTTATCTCCAACTCGCTCAAACTCTCTAAAGCTCTCAATAATCCGAATTTAAGCTATAGTTTAGCTACATTATAATTATATAAATACTCTCAAATACTAGTTTAATATATAGTTTAAGTAATTTAGTTGTTATTAGTTATAGTTTTTATTAGTTAATAATAATATTATAAGTTTATTTTAGTTTAGATTTCCGTTATTATTTAATTTGTCGTTATTATTTACTTTATAATTATTTTACCGTTTACTAGTTTAATTTGTCGTTAAATGTTGAGTGGCAACAACGTTCTCGAGGACGTCCCGAAGTCGAAGGAAAAGGACGGTTCACTATTTCGCCGCCGCGGTCAGTTACTAGCGGGACGACTTTTAGTCAACATAATTATAATGTTGGATTTATGAATCAACAGAATGTTCCCTGTTCTTCTAGCCATCCGTTACCGGTTCATGGTCAATATGGTACCGGTGGTGTGGGACCGAACCAACAATTACTAATTTCTCATGGTCACAGTGCGCGGTGGTTTTACTAACTTACTCAATTATAAAGGTACAAATACTCCGGAATGGAAAAGCCTTAGCAAAGAGCAACAATACCAAGCACAACAAGTCCGCTATCATGAGCAACAACATCAAGTCAAACAACATCGTCAACAACAATATGTTTCCCCCAACAACAACAATACGTTAATTAAATAATTGTTTTATTATTTTTGAAATCGTTAGATAATAACTTAAATATTAGTTTGTTAAAAATGGTTACTTACTTAATAAAATGTTGGTTAAAACATAATTACTTACTTAATATTTAATAAATAGTCATTAGTCATTAAAAAAAATTAGTGACTTGCTTAATATTTAATAAATAGTCATAATTTCATATAAATAATAAATTAATTAATAAGTGAAATAAAAAATTACTTAAAAAAGTTACTTAATAATAAATTAATTAAAAAGTGAATAATTAATAACAAATAATTTACTTAATAACTTAATTAATAGCTAATTAGTACTAAGTAATAACTAATAAGTGATGCAAATGGCGATGGGACTAATAAAGATACAGTTCAAGTTCCAATTGGGCCGGTTACAAGAGCTGGGGCCAAGTCATTCAAAACCATTGCTTCTTCGGGTCTCTTTATTCTTAACGAATTCGTATCATTTGTTTTCAGAGCAAAGGTTCGAATTCGATCAGATTTCTATGTTAATTTCGTTGTCGTTTTTTTTATTTGTTACAAATCTATATTGTGTATCCATAAAAAGGGCATAAAAAAGGAAATAAAAAAGAAAAAAAGCAAAAGAAAAGAAAGCCCAGTTTGAAGTATTGTTCTCTGTTTATGTAGTGAGTCTTTTTATAGTTCATGTACTCCGGGTTCTAATCGCCTCTCATTGTTGAAGAACTGTTTTGGAAGTTTCCTTGGTTTGTTTAGCTGCACAAGAATTAAATAGAGAGTTTTGAGTGGTAAAAGGCAAGAGTGATAATACATTACCAGAAAAAACCATATTGAGTGAAAACACGAGCATTGAGAGAAACACATGAGGAAGAGATTTGTGTAGGACTTTTTTTTCATACTTATTGAATTCTTAACATGTCTCAAAATGAAGGATCCAAAGTTGTTACTTAAATTGATCTCCAGCGGATGGTGGAAGCAATAAACGGGGATGTGAAGCAGGTGATGAAGATTCAGATGGGTGAAGTGCAAGCGAGATTTGACCCAATGGAGAGTGAACGTCAAGTTTACTCCCAATGTTCTGGAAGTGCACATGAAGGAAACCTACGAGCTGGCCAAGGAGAAAAAAGGCGGAGAAACGCTGCCCCAAGGAGGAGAGAAGATGATGAGTCGGATGACAGTGACAGGGATATTGTTTATAACTACAAGAGGTATCGGCGGGGTAGAGAAGATATGATTCGGGTAGATAACAATTTATGGAACATCAGGATGAATATTCCATCATTTTAGGGGAAAAATGATAGAGAGGCATATCTTGAGTGGGAGAAGAGGGTGGAATTAGTCTTTGATTGTCATAGGTATTTCGAAGTCTAGAAAGTGAAGTTGGCAGCCATCGAGTTTTTGGATTACGCGGTGGTTTGGTGGGATCAAGTTGTAGTAAATGAGAAGAGATGAAAGGGTGATGAGGAAGCGATTCGTGCCTAGTCACTACAACTGTGAGTTGTATAACAAGTTGCAGAACCTACGGCAAGGCAATCAGAGGGTTGGGGAATACTTTAAAGAGATGGAGGTGGCGATGATTAGAGCAAATGTGGTGGAAGACCGAGAGGCAACAATGGCTCGATTTTTGGCAGGTTTAAATCGGGAAATTCAAAATGGGGTGGAGCTGCAACATTAAGTGGAGATAGAAAATATGGTGCACATGACGACGAAGATCGAGAATAAACTGAAAAGAAGGAGCAGCGGTCGATCATGCCAAATACCCAATAGCTCGACATGGAAAGAAATCAATGGAAAAAGGAGGAAAACAACCGTCAACAAAGCCCAAAATCGAGGGAGGAAGCCAAGAAACTAAAGGTACTTTCGATCCATCTAGCACTCGAAATCGTGATATTAAGTGTTTTAAATGTCAAGTCATGGGTCACATAGCAAGACAATGTCCAAACAAGCAAAATATGATGGTGCGAGCCAATGTGAGATTGTTACCGACGATGAAGACTCTGACTTCTACAAGGACATGCCAGCGCTAGAGGATGCCGATGACGTTGCGTTTGAAGCTCCCGCTGAATTGACGTTGGTAGCACGAAGAGCACTAAGCTTTCATACAAAGGGGGTTGAAGAAGAACAGCGAGAGAACATATTTCATACTAGGTTCCACGTGAAGGACAAGGTCAGTAGTATGATAATTGATGGTATGTACGAATGTCGTAAGTGCCGTGATGGTGGAGACGTTGGGACTGCCTGTTATGAAGCATCCTTAGCCGTACAATCTGCAATGGCTCAACGATAGCGGTGAAACAATGGTGCACATGCAGGTGTTGGTTGCTTTTCAAATTGGCAAGTACGAGGATGAAGTGTTGTGCGATGAAGTGCCGATGTAAGCTAGAGATCTACTATTGGGTCGTCCTTGGCAGTTTGATAGAAGGGTGAAACACGATGGCTACTCCAACAAATACTCCTTGATGGTTAATCAGCGACAAGTCACTCTTGTTCCGTTAACACCGCAACAAGTCTACGAAGATCAAGTGTGGCTGCAAAAAGAAAGTGAACAAAAGAAAGAGCGTGAGAAAAATAAAAAGAGTGAGAATGAGAAGAAAAAGAATGAAGATTTGATGGAGGCCAAGCAAAAAGAGAGAGAAAATATAAATGGTGAGTTGGCCAATGAGAGAAAACAAGAGAGAACACAAAAGAGTTTCTATGCAAAGACAAGTGAGATCAAGAGGGCTATGTTTTCAAATCAGCCAATGATTGTACTTTTGTACGAAGAGGCTTTGTTAAACACTAACGTACTTGATCCCATGGTGCCTAGTTCTATTGTTTCTGTTTTGCAAGATTTCAATGATGTGTTTCCCGAGGAAACACCGAATGGATTACCACTGATACGTGGAATTGAACATCAGATTTATTTTGTGTCGGGGGCATCCATTCCTAACCGACCAGCGTACAGAAGCAATCCCGAAGAGAAAAAAGAGCTTCAAAGGTAAATTGGTGAATTGTTGGAGAAAGGGCATGTGAGGGAAAGTATGAGTCCATGTGCAGTTCCGGTTCTATTGATGCCCAAGAAGGATGGATCGTGGCGGTTGTGCGTTGATTGTCGAGCGATCAACAATATCACAGTAAAGTATCGTCACCCTATTCTTCGCTTGGATGACATGTTATATGAGCTGCATGGTTCCTGTGTGTTTTCAAAAATTGATTTAAAAAGTGGATATCATCAGATTAGGATGAAAGAAGGAGATGAATGGAAAACTTCTTTCAAAACAAAACTTGGTTTGTACGAATGGTTAGTTATGCCTTTTGGTTTTACTAACGCCCTGAGTACTTTCATGCGTCTTATGAACCATGTTTTGCGTGCATTTATTGGCAGATTCGTTTTTGTCTACTTTGATGATATATTGATTTACAACAAGAATTTGGAGGAACGCGTAGGACATTTGAAATCTGTTTTAGATGTGCTAAGACAAGAAAAATTGTTTACTAAATTGCGGAAATGGACTTTTTGTACGGATAAACTTGTGTTTCTTGGATTTGTTGTTAGCTTAAATCAAATTCAGGTAGATGATGATAAGGTACGTGCGATTCGAGAGAGGCCCAGCCCCACAAATGTTGGTGACGTGAAGAGTTTTCATGGCCTTGCAAGCTTTTACCGACGGTGTGTCAATGATTTCAGCAGCCTAGCCGCGCCACTTACCGCAGTGATCAAGAAAAACATTGGATTCAAATGGGGAGACGAACAAGAGAAGGCATTCCAACAATTGAAGGAAAAACTCGCGAATACCTCTTATTGTCTTTGCCTAACTTTTGTGAAACGTTTGAGATTTAATGTGATGCTTCATGTATTGGCATTGGTGCAGTTCTTATGCAGGGAGGAAAACCGATTGCATACTATAGCAAAAAGCTAAGCGGGGTGGCGTTGGAGTACCCAACATATGACAAGGAGCTGTATGCATTTGTTCGGGCATTAGAGACTTGGCAGCACTACTTATGGCCGAAGGAATTTGTGATTTATACCGACCATGACTCTTTGAAGCACTTGAAGGGACAACAAAAGCTGAACATGAGACATGTTCATTGGGTGGAGATCCTTGAGACGTTTCCATATGTCATCCTATACAAACAAGGTAAAGAGAACGTGGTAGCAGATGTACTTTCACGGAGGTATGCATTACTCTTTACACTTGATGCGAAGTTACTTGGTTTTGAGAAAATAAAAGAATTGTATGTTGATGACGTTGAGTTTGGTGAGGTATATCTAGGATGTGAGAAAACCATCAATGGGAAGCTCTTTAGGCTCGATGGGTTTCTGTTTAGGGAGAACAAGTTGTGTGTTCCGAATCGCTCCTTGAGAGAATCGTTAGTATGGGAATCACATGGTAGGGGGTTGATGGGGCATTTTGGAGTTGCAAATACTCTAGCAATGATACAAGAACACTTTTACAGGCCACATATGAAGATAGATGTTGAGAGAATCAGCGGGAGGTGTGTAACATGTAGGCAAGCTAAGTCTAGAGTTCAGCCCAATGGTTTGTATTCTCCTTTGCCTATTCCTAGTGAACCTTGGATTGATATTTCGATAGATTTTGTGTTAAGATTGCGTAGGGCTAAATGGGGAAGGGATTCTGTATTTCTTGTTGTGGATAGGTTTTCTAAGATTGCACATTTACTCCCTTGTCACAAAACTGATGATGCCTCAAATGTTGCTGACTTGTTCTGTAGGGAGGTTGTGAGATTGCATGGAATGCCTAGGACAATTGTTTCAGATAGAGATACTAAGTTCTTCAGTTAGTTTTGGGAGACTTTGTGGTGTAAATTGGGTATTAAGCTTCTATTTTCTACTACTTGTCATCCACAGACCGATGGTCAAGCAGAAGTAGTCAATAGGACTTTGTCTACCTTGTTGCGGGCGATCATTCAAAAGAACATAAAAACTTGGGAAGAGTACTTACCAAATGTTGAGTTTGCTTATAATAGATCTGTTCATTTGGCCACTAAATTTTCACCATTTGAAATCGTGTATGGGTTTAATCCACTGACTCCTTTGGATTTATCACCTTTTCCCTTGAGTGAACATGTGAACTTAGATGGAAAGCAAAAGACGGAGTTTGTCAAGCAGATTCATGAGAAAGCAAGGCGCAACATTGAGAGAAGAAAGCAATATGCCAAACAAGCAAACAAAGGGCGTCGTCAAGTGACTTTTGAACCAGGATATTGGGTCTTATTGCACGTGCGAAAGGAACGATTTCCAGTTCAAAGGCGATCAAAATTACTTGCGCGAGGATATGGATCGTTTCAAGTATTACAAAGGCTCAATGACAATGCCTACTAACTGGACTTACCTGGTGAGTATAATGTTAGTGCTACTTTCAATGTTGAGTCCTTTTGATGTAGGTGAATTTTGAGGATAAATCATTTTCAAGAGGAGGGAAATGACGCAAATAGCGATGGGACTAATAAAGATACAGTTCAAATACCTGTAGGGTTACAAGAGCATGGGCCAAGAATTTCAAGAGAAATTTGAATGGGCTTATTCAAGAGATTTGGGCTCAAGCTTATTCAAGAAGACCAATTGACAACTATTATAAAGCTCAGTCCAAATTGATCAACATAGTTCAAGCTTTGGATTAGATTAGTCAAATCTGAATTAAGTGTCTTGTTTCTCTTCATTCAAAATGTTGAACCTAATCCTATTGCTGTATTAGGGTTTTGATTCAATGGTTTTGTTGGGATTCTTAGTAGTTAATAGGGTAGTTTGAAAGTTGGTCTTGTATTAGGGTTTTATGAATGGTTATCATCAATTCCCACCACTTTGTAATGCCTATATAAAGGCCGCCATGAGAAGCATTGAAATCAACAAGTTTTCAAATTCATTTTGTGAGTTAAAACTCTCTATACTTCTTACGAGCTTTACAAACTTATCAGAATATTTCTGTGGCGTTCTTTGACTTATCAAGAGAATTTCCATCTTCGTTTGTGGCGTCTTCATAATCTGAGTTTATTATTGAGTTCATAAAAGTATTGGGTTGAAGGTTGTGTAGCAACTCCTTTGGTTCTTGCTTGTTCGGGTTCAAAATTCCTGATTCTCCACACAATCTGATCGAAGTAAAGTCATTCAAAACCATTTCTTCTTCGGGTCTCGTTATTCTTAACGGGGTTCGTATCAATAAGTTAGTTATTAATAATTAGTAATAAATTAATAATTAATAATTAATAAGGTAGTAATAATTAATAACTAAATAATCATTAGTCATATTAATTTAGTTAAATTTTAAATATTGGTTTTAAGGATTATGGTGTCTTAGAAATATCTGTTTTTAAATAAGGTGTGCTTTGCAATCTCCTTAAAGCTAGCCTGGGAACCTCGGGGCGTTCTGTCTAGAAAAGCTTGAGTCTAAAGTGAGATCATAGCATCCTTCCAGTTGATCTGGGCGTGGAACCTCGATGAGTTCCGTCTAAAAGAGCTTGATAATTATTTCTACACTTAGAAATACCGTTTTTAATTTGTTAACTTTTTTATTTAACTATATGAAATTTAATTAAATTAATAAGATTAATATAAAACTTAATAATTATAATCTTCCTTGTAATATTTAAATTAATATCAAACTGTTGTAATATTCCTTTGGTTTTTTAGGAAACGAGGTCGAGGAACCAATCCAACGACCCTGATGATGATGATGATGAGAACGATGATACAGAGGATCCAAACTACGTTCAAGGCCAAGGCGAGGAGGAGGTTGACTAAGTTCTACCAACGCGCCGCTAGCTAGACGTGGACGTGGACGTGCCTAACAACCCTTAGTTCCGGGTGAGCCCGGTTGGCCCCCCCATCCGCCGGCGAGGAAGCGAAAGAAATTAACGGGAGTGGTTTGGCAGCACGACTTCATACCCGACTACAGATACAACTACCAAACCATCTGGAAAATAGGTGGGGGATTTCCGACACTCCAGTGAGGAATTTCCGGCCCATCCGAAGAACCACGGCAATACCCGCCTAGAAAACCACGTCAAGAATTGCTTGAAGAAAAAGCGGGCGGAGGAGGTAAGTCGCTTACCCGATGATTTATATAGAATGTATATTGCTCAGTGGACTATACGCGATGATTTTCCTATATCGGAGCCTGAGGGAGAAGGTTTTAACGAAATGATGATGAAGTGGCGACGATAAACTATAGGGAAATTTTGTATTATATAAACCACGAGACAATTAACAAATTTTATAACCAGCAAAGGGCCGCTTTACAAGAAATGTTCCAACAATCTTGTTACAGAGTGTCTTTAACGTCAGATTGTTGGAAAGGCCATGCTAATGATGATTATATTACGATCGTAGCTCATTTTATTAACGATAATTGGAAAATGGATGGAAAAGTGTATCATAGGTTTTAGGCCGATGACGGTTAGGCACACATCAGTAAACCTAGCCGAGGCTATACTAGAAGTTTTGTAGGATTGGAACCTTAAGAATAGAGTAGTTTCCATTACGTTAGATAACGCTAGTGCCCACGCCAATGCCGTTGAAATAATGAAGGAAAGTTTGACCAATCTTAGGGACGATTGTTTTCATCAAAGGTGTGCATGTCATATTATAAACTTGATAGTTCAATCCAGTATTTGCGTTATTTTTGATAGTATCGGAAAAATTAGGAACACATTTATGTATATACGATCATCTACTATGCGTACAATTTCATGGGATGATTATTGCAGGGCTCACGGTTACCAGGTAAGAACGTTTCAACCGGATATGCCGATCCGCTGGAACTCGACGTACATGATGTTGGATTTTGTCCTACCATACAAGGAGCTTCTTACGAACTGGATCAATAGCCTGGAGGAAATCACTGCGGACGATTGACTAACCGCCATCCAATTCCAGGCTTTTCTACACATTTTCAATCAAATTACTATTGATTTATCTCATGTTTACTCACCCACGTCTCAGAGAGCTTTGCCCGCTATTTTCGATATACTTTGTCATTTTGAAACCGCAAAATGTAAAACTTTATTTACCGATGTACTAACCCCGATGATAACAAAGTTCCAGTATTATTGGAGTCCTGACAAGCTATCATTTCTATACTGCGCCTCTGTAATCATGGATCCGACGTTTAAGCTTTCCAAACTGTAGGATGTCTTAACTGCCATGCAAGAAATCACCGGGGATACCTAAATAACATTCAATTACTTCAAGGCGGATCAGAAGATGAAGACTCTTTACCAAGAGTACGAGCAAAAATATAACGACTTGGAAGATCAGATGGAGGAAACGAATCAACAACAATAACAAACTCAGGCAATTTTTTAACTTTATTTCTTAAGATTAATTATTTTATTTTCCTAACATTACTCTAAACGTTAATATTTTTTGTTCAATATAGGGCGGACACGGGGCCGGTGGTTCACCATACGTGTACAATCATTGTTTATTCTACAACCTTACGGCTATTGGGCGCGACAATGCGTCGAATTCTTCACCGGGTTCACAAGGAAGTGGCACTTTGGGATCTCGAGTTCTTGGTGGACATCAAGGGCGCAACATTGTCGACGAGTACGCCCGATTCTGCAACCTTCCTCCGACACCGTGCCCTAATGAAGGCCTCGACACTTAATGGTGGCACGCAAATCGATCGGAGTATCCTAGTGTTATCCTTGTTGGCTCGTGACATTCTCACAATTCCGGTCTCAACAGTATCATCGGAGGCGACATTCTCAATGGGTGGAAGGATGTTAGAGCCTCGCTGCAAGTCTACGAGGTCATTGA
Source organism: Parietaria judaica (assembly GCA_954871525.1). Classification (NCBI taxonomy): domain Eukaryota; kingdom Viridiplantae; phylum Streptophyta; class Magnoliopsida; order Rosales; family Urticaceae; genus Parietaria; species Parietaria judaica. The sequence goes on along the minus strand of OX940865.1, from coordinate 1,009,638 downwards.
TGGTCGAGATCCTTATGCTTTTGAGAGATTGGATCATGGCTAACAAGCGACAACAAGAAATTGATATGTTCGACCGAGAAATGGACAATTACTTTTCACGGATTCAAATGTAATTCGTTTTTCAATTGTTCGTTTTCTTATTGTACTTAGAATTTGTAACTTTGTTTTCCTTTCAAAATTTGGTTGTATTTGTACTTTTCCGTATCCAACCTTCGCTTTTGTTGAATAAAAACCGCATATATTTCTTTCTTTTGTAGTGGTATGTTTTATTTATTTCATAATTATTTTTTAAATATTTAAAACACTCAAAATAATTTAATAATTTAAACATTTTTTTTTTCAAAACTGAACTTAAGTACAAAACGTTAGATTTTAACAACTAACGAAATTAGGGACTAAACAATAAATAACATAAATTAAAAAAAAATCGGATCCGGATATATCCGGGATTTTTTTTCCCGATCCCGGATATATCTGTATACGGGTTTATTTTTTTAAAGCAAAACCCGGATGAGTTTTTGCCTCACATTTTAGGGACTACTCGGGCACAGTGGGGAAGGTGTGTGGGTTAGAGGGTGGACACGTGCTCCCTCTGATAATTTGTGATTTATATTATTTTGATTAGATAATTGTAATTAATGTTTGTAGCTCAATTGGTCAAGACTTTATTTATATATATATAATCTTGCTACACGATGAGTGTTCAAATCGCTTCAATGCTAATTGTTTTTATTGAAAACATAAAGTAGTTAATGGATAAGTTCTGCATTAATGAGGATTATATATATATATATATATATAATATAATATAAAATAAAGTATAATCTACATTAATGTGAATTGTGAGCATTAAATTTATTGAAAATACATGATATATATTTACTGTATTTATTTTTAAGAACTGACAAGAATATCTAAGCATTTAATGTATTTTCTACACTAATGAATCATGAATTATCTTTTAACATAGAGTATAATAATTATATTCCATATAAAATTTTATTCTTAATTTATGTTTCTGCTTTATATGTAATATTGATATTTTATATTTTAATTTTATGTAAATAAATATAATTATTTAAATAAAAAAATTAGAGCCCCCTCTCAAGTGAAAGGCTGGCTTCGCCGCTGCTCGGGCATAACCTACAATATTAACTATAAAAACTTGAGCTTTTTATATTCAATGCCGACGTTGGTCTTTAAATAAACATACAATCTAAAAAATAAAATTAATAATTTATTTTATCCAAATTCCCTAAAATATTGTATTTCGCGCAATGCCAGTGCCGTGTCTAGTCAAAAGTAAAGCTCACTCGGGAGCACCTCTCCAAACATCCTTAGAGGAGCGCATCTCGACTAATTTAATTTTTAATATAATTTTCTAGGTTTCTTAATATATATTATATGCGCACGCTCTTAAACTTTTCTTGTACTCCAAACTTTTGTTTGCTTAACTAGAAAGAACAAACTCGGTTTTTTTTTTTTATTAAAGTCGATCAAATCATTCAACAAATTTGACTTTACCTCATGAAATTAGAATGAACGGAAGAAAAACAAACCGAACAACATATATACATATATGTATATTATATGTTCGGTGTTTTCCATTTCCCTAAGATAAATAACATTAAAAATCCAACTGCTTTCCACAACACCCACCTACTAAAAGCTCATCTTTTTTAAAGGGCCAGTATAGACATAAAAACATATAACCATAACAAATTATATCATGATTCGCACCACGTACACACATACTTATATATATATATATATGATTTATTAGCGACGGACTAAAGTATCCAATGTTTGATTTCTTTCGGATTATGTACTCAATATTTAGATTTCATATCTAATGTACCTAAAGTTTCATATGTTAGATTTTTGCCCGATTTTTCGTCCAAAGCTATTATGTTCGCCATGTCACTTCCACCTAATCGCCATATCATTTCCACGTCATTTTTGCCAAAAAAAAAAAATGGTCAATAGCGCTACTTTCTCGAACACCTCTCGAGGCAGCCATGGCGAACAGTGAGAAGGTCAAGAGCCCCCAGCCAAAAATGAGATGAAAAGCATCAGGAACCAGATCTGCGATCAGAATCCCACAACAAAGTCGAGAGTGATTCACACCACAAATATTTAGCTCGAGAAAATAGATCGCATTTATACCAACACGACCATTCAAAAGGCCGATCAACAATTTAGCGCTCGAATACAACACATCCAGCAAAATCAGCACAAAAAACCTCTTCGTGTACCGATTCCCAGACATCACGATCCGATACACCGAAGCCGCGAGAAACGAAGCCGAAAGCTTTTCCCCCGTAGCCTCTCCGTCCCCGAAGAGCTTCGCACTCTCCTGCTCCGCGTAAATCTCCAGCGGAATATCGATGCTCGAGATGCTCTGCGAGAGGAATCCCTTAGACGGCGAGACTCGCGGAGGTCGTCGTACTGCTGGAACGACGCCAGGCGCGAGAACGCGAAACTTCGGTCGCTGATTCCGCCAGTGAAGGAGCTCCGAAGATCGCTGTACTCCATCTTCTCCCTCCCCAATCGGCAGAGAATAACAGAAACCCTAGATATCGAGGTCAAACGCTGGTCGACTGGCGAGGAGCGAAATGTACGAGCGCTACTTTCTCGAACACATTTGGAAATTTTTTTTTAATTGATTATTGGTTGTTTAATCTCAGTCATTGATTTGAAAAATTACTATTAATCACAACCATTGATTACGATTTACATTTACCTTTTTTTGGGCAAAAATGTCGTGGAAATGATATGGCGATTATGTGGAAGTGACATAACAGCTTTGGAAGGAAAATCAGGCAAAAATCTAACAGATTAAACTTTAGGTACATTAGCCGTGGAATCTAAACATTGAGTACATAATCCGAAGAAAATCAAACATTAAGTACATTAGCCGCTAATAACCCTATATATATTTTATTTTTTATTTGGGTGGCACTAATGGCCAAGTTTACAATATGTAAATGTGGTACTCATTTGAGTCTCATGAGGGTTCGAACCCATGACCTCTTATATAGAGTAGCAGAGTTACCACTAGGCTAAGCAAGCTTAATTACACACATACTTATATTTTAAAGGGTTAATATCGATGAAATGAAAGTATCTAATCTTTTTTCGGTAAAAATTTTCATTTTTTTTAGGTATAATTTTCCAGTATTATAATATAATAACGGCAAAAGTTCTTACAAAAAATTCACAGCAAAATTTCCCATTGTTTTCATTAAAAAATTTTACCGTAAAAAAAATAAGATTGAAAACTTTCACCTCTGTAATACTTTTTTGTGGCACAAATCCATTCTATCTTTTTTCGCGGTCGAAGTTCTTTAGCGTTTATTTTTTTACGATTAATTTTTATTTTATTTTTATGGTAGCATAAATTTATTTATTTATTCACCGTCAACGTTTTCAACGTCTACTATTTACCGTGATAAAAAAAGTAGTCCCTGTCAAGATTTCTTTTTTTATTATTAAAGTTAACTTAAGAACTTTGACAGTGAAAATAAATTAATTTTATATTTATTATAATATTAAATACTTATGAAGCTATACAGAACTAAAATTTATTAAGCAAAGTGCATTCACATTAGTGCCAATGATCGTCCATTATTTATGAAGTATTATTAACAACAGCATCTCTCATTTGAACAACCAACCTCTTCTTGATTTCACAACAACCAATTTCCATGGCGAAGCCCATCAACCCTCTTGACTTTCTCCGCATCGTCCAAAACCCAGATGGCTCCCTCACCCGCCTCAGCTCAATCCCGACGGTCCCGGCCACCGCATCCCCCTCGGCCCCGGCCCTCTCCAAGGATGTTCCTCTCCATCCCTCAACAAACACCTTCCTCCGTATTTTCAAGCCCCACGAGCCAACCCCAGCGCACCGCCGCCTCCCCATCGTCTTCTACTTCCACGGTGGCGGCTTTGTCCTCTTCTCCGCCACCTCCGCCCCCTTCCACGACAAGTGTGCTCGCCTTGCCGCCTCCCTCCCCGCTCTTGTCCTCTCCCTTGAGTATCGCCTCGCCCCCGAGCACCGCCTCCCCGCCGCCTACCACGATGCCCACCTCGCTCTCAGCTGGATCTCCCGCCAAGCCACGGTCCTCACTGACCCCTGGCTTGAGCATGCCGACTTCTCGCGCTGCTTCCTAATGGGAAGCAGCTCCGGCGCAAACATCGCCTACAGGACGGCCTTGCGCGTGCTTGGTGAGGATCTCTCGCCAGTTACTGTGCGGGGGTTGATCTTAAACCAGCCGTACTTCGGCGGGGTTGAGAGGACAGAGTCGGAGACGAGGCTAGCCAGGGATAAGATCCTCCCTCTAGCGGCGAACGATCTGTTGTGGAGCCTGGCTTTGCCCTTGGGCGCTGACCGGGACCATGAGTATTCGAATCCATCGGTTAAGATCGGACCGGAGATCGGACAGCTGGCGAGGACAGTGGTGATCGGGTTTGCGGGTGACCCGCTGTTTGACCGGCAGAGAATGTTCGTGGAGATGCTGAAGGAGCACGGGGCCGACGTGGCGGCGCACTTTGATGGCGACGCTGAGGGCACGTTCCACGGCGTTGATCTGTTCGACGAGGAGAAGTTTAAGGCCATATTCGACGTCGTTTTGGAGTTCGTTCGGTCGTCGTCTTCTTCTTCGGATGGTAATGTCATTGCAAAGTCAACCCTGTGAGAGAGTCATTTCCGGTATTTTTGGGATGTCGTTTGATAGTCAACTTCTAATGTAGCACGTGTGATTTTATTTAATAAAATGAGGTGGAAGATTTTATGACATCATGCTGACGACGCAGTAAATTTACTCATCATTTTCCGTGCAAAGATATTTTCGAAGACTTTTCTCAATCCCGAGACGGAAATCAAGAGATATATGGTAACGTACTGAAACCGAACTATTTACGGAATATAGATGTATATGGATATAATTGAATGTTTGATCCTTAGTTCTTTACCCTTACTTTTATGTTAAGCCATCACTACTGAGGTGAAAAATCCACCTCCGCAATCACGGAGTTACGGTTTGTGTAATTCCGAGTGTTATGTGCATTTTTTTGGAACATATTTAAATTGGGCCCCCTTTGGCAAAAGTCAAAGCCCGTTAGTGAAAGTCAAAGCCCACGGACAAAGTCCAAGACCAAAGGCCCACGACCCAAAGATTTTGGCGAGGCCCGGAGCTAAAAAGGCGATATCGAAGACCAAAGGCCAACGACCTAACGCATTTGGTGAGGCCCGGAGCTTAAAAGGCGAAGAAGACAAAGCCCTTGGCACCTCATGGCGAGGTACCTCGTCCTAGCGAACAACCTCGCCATGAAAAGCTTCCTGGCAAGCTCCCCTCGACAAGCCCTAGATGAAGTACATCGCCCTGGAAAACCACCTCGCCCTGGAAAATCATTCACCCTTGTGAATCACCTCGCCCTAGAGAACTACCTCGCCATAACATGACGAAGGAATAACACACAATTGTTCCACGGAACAAGGAAATCCAAGCTTACGAAGACCCTCAAGAAATCCCCTTGATTCCTTCTCCTTGGGTGGAACTTGGGGATGTTCTCTAGATTCCCCTAGACTCGCCAGGAAAGGTCCGCAAGAGGAGTTGTTCCAAGATTCGACGAAGGCGTCCCTCGCCAAGTCAAGGCCCTCACTAACACCTGTGAGGTCGACAAGGAGCATCCCTCGCCAAGTCAAGGCCCTCGTCATAACGAGCTCGCCAATACCTATGAGGTCCAAGAGGAGCATCCCTCGCGAGGTCAAGGCCCTCGCCACCACTTGCGAGTTCGACATGGAACATTCCTCGCCTTTAATACCGTCGACAATCGGCCAAGGGTCACCCCCACGCAGCCAACATCGACACTTCTGACGAGTCAAACCCCATCGTCACTCACCAGTAGTTTATCACAAACCCTGAACTACGTGGGACCTGATTCTCTTAAAATGAGATACGTAGGAAGCCTCGCCCAACCATAAGCGACACGGCACGAGCCTTATCTACTCTCTTTTTTTTTTTGCAGGCATTCCCTTGCCATAGGATCTCACCAAGGAAGGGAAATCACTAAGAACCGTCACGAACACCTCAGAGCTTCATTAAGATAAGAGTTCGCCAAGATGAGGACTTCACCAAGACGAGGACTTCGCCTGGACGAAGAGCTCAGCGAGGAAGGAAGTTTTCCAAGGATCGCCAAGTACAGTCCGGAGGCTCACCCAAGACGAAAGATTCTCCTCATGTACTCCGGCTTGTAAATGCCTCTCATTGTTGAAGAACTGTTTTGGAAGTTTCCTTGGTTTGTTTACTTCCACAAGAATTAAATAGAGAGTTTTGAGTGGTAAAAGGCAAGACTGATAATACATTATAAGAAAAAGCCATATTGAGTGAAAACACGAGCGTTGAGAGAAAAACATGAGGGAGAGATTTGTGTAGGAATTTTTTCATACTTATTGAATTATTATCATGTCTCAAAACGAGGGATCCAAAGTTGTTACTAGAATTGATCTCCAGCGGATGGTGGAAGTAATAAACGGGGAAATGAAGCGGGTGATGAAGACTCAGAAGGATGAAGTGCAAGCGAGATTTGACTTAATGGAGAGTGAACGTCAAGTTTACTCCCAAAGTTCTGGAAGTGCACATGAAGGAAACCTACGAGCTGGCCAAGGAGAAAGAAGGCGGAGAAACGCTGCCCCAAGGAAGAGAGAATATGATGAGTCGTATGAGGGTGACGAGGATACTGTTCATAGCTACAAGAAGTATCGGCGTGGTAGAGAAGATAGGATTCGGGTAGATAACAATTTAGGGAACATCAAGATGAATATTCCATCATTTTATGGAAAATTGATCCAGAGGCATATCTTGAGTGGGAGAAGAGGGTAGGATTAGTCTTTGATTCTCATAGGTATTCCGAGTTCAAGAAAGTGAAGTTAGCAGGTATCGAGTTTTCGGATTACGCGGTGGTTTGGTGGGATCAGGTTGTAGTTAATGGGAAGAGATGAAAAGGGTGATGAGGTCAACGAGTTTTCAACAAAGTTTCGTAGAGTTCAGCCCCTGCTTACGACGAGGAAAGCACAGGAGATAGCAATGATGTGGAAGATGTTAGGGATGTGCTCTTAAATCAGAAGTATTCACCCCTTGTATAAGCACTTTGTCATTTCCGAAAAAATAAAGTAAAGTCTTATTTGCTAAAATCTTATCATAGTACTAAAGATTAAATGAATGTATCCATACTTCATAATGGAATGGAATTGTAATCTATCCATCACCACGGAGTCAATGTGAGGAAGAATTGATAGATACAATAAATGAACTTAAATGTATCCGTGACTTAATTAAGCGGGTGGGAGCCTCTTAATTGACAAAGTCATTAATGCGACTAAATGGAGAAAATCCTATTTTGGATAGATATGCGTGTCATACCCATTAAGTGCATTAAGTACACAGTGTCTTTGTACTGGATAGGACTTGACTAAGTTCTGAAAGTTGCTCAATTAAGAGCGTTAGTGACAACTTTGAACTATGTCGTAAAAGATGATCAAATGGTAATTAATCTAAATCCTGAAGTGATCTTGAACCCTGACTGTTAGCTTGATTTTTCTTTGATTTGCTAGTTAAAGAACACAACATAAAAATGTTCCCAAAGCCGCTATATTGGGAACATGATAGTCGACATGGAAGGGTAGCTCGATCACATATATGGATATCACATAACTTTCTATAAAGTCAAGATGATTCCTTTAATGGTCGGTCGTGAGAAATAAACAGAACTCATGGCCAGCTTACGCTTCGTACCGTAAGTGAGTTGTTTATAATACCACCGACTGGATTAAAGAAAACAAGCACGAAGGGGCAAAACGGTAAATCACCTGCTCGAGTGTGAATCATCAAGTGAAAGATTGATTAACCCGATATTTATTATATCACTGGACACCTTAAATATAAAGGAATATATTATTCGCATCACTAAAGAGTTCAGCTTCGGGTTTATAGTGGAGTAACACCGGAGTTAACAGACTTATCCGTTGAAGCTTAAGTGATGTGGGTCCATGGTCCCCAGGATAGCTTCGTAAAGGACGAATCGTACAATTAGGATATATGTTATTCTAATTCATGATAGAACTAATTGAAACTTAATCTTGTGTCAAGTTTCGGAACGTTTCAATATGTTGCGGCAAAAGTACCTAAAGTTTTCCCAAAAAATAGCTTATCCGTAAAATTCAAAACTGGAATAAATTGTCAACAGAAATGTTGTAGGAAATTTAATTCTAATAGTTTTTTCTTCTATGATTTTATGTATTATAGATCATAACATAACGTTATGTCAATTCATGAAAATTACTTAGAGATAAAATTAATCGGCTAGGTCCATTGGATTTAATCTTAGGTAATTATGAGAGAGTGAATTCGATCAACCTTGGTGGTTAATCCCATTAGGTATTTTCCTTATCATATTTTGTTAAATAATTAATTAATTAATTATCATGGAAACATATTATGTAATATTTAAATCATGGAAATTGCCAACCTTGGTTACCAAATAAAAGATAGCGATTTTATGAGCATGAGATATTCAAATATTTATGTGTTTTGATAATTAAAGATACTAATTGATTATATACAAATATGGTATTAACTTAATCATTTAATTAAAAATCATGTCATGAATTTAAATTGTGCATGAATCATGAAACTTGATTATCAAGTTTTAATCATAAGATTCATATTGCATGGAAATTTAATATTCATTGATTCATGATAATATTTGATTGGAAGGTTAATTACAAATTAGGAAAAAGATTGATAAATCATGTGTCATCTTAATTGATTTAATTGGAATTCTTTTTTGGTTAAATATGATGATAGAAATCGACATTACCTATTCATGGAATGGGATTGGATTTCTTTGTATTCATTTTAATTGAAGAAAATATATTCCATTGATTAAATAATAGAGAAATCGAATTATACCACTCATGGTAGGTATTTGATTTTCTTGGTATTTATTTTAATCACATAAAATTAAATCTTAGGTATTTTTAATCATCAATTTCGTTTTCTACCTATCATGGAAGGTTGGAAAAAGTCTTTGATTGATTTATGAATAATACTAATTAAGACTAATTGATTTACCTATTCATGGAAATTTGTGTGCATGGTTTTTCCTATAAATACCAAGCTAGTTTTACATTTCCAATAACACAAATTCTCACATTCTTCCCTCTCAAATTTCGTGCTCCACTTCATGGTGAAGCTCTAGAAATTTCCCTCCCTCTCTAGAAAGTTCGGCTTAAGGAAATTCTCTTCCCGAAGCTTAGAAATCGCATAAGCTATTATGCAACGAAGTTTTGTCGAGGAAGCCCACACTTTGGGTACGACGAGTTCAGGAGAATATCCCGGAAGACTGTGGGAGTTTCCTTTGGCGTGAAGAAGTCTCAAGAGCGGCGGAAGCCCTGCTCAAATTACATAGGCGCAATCTCAAGTCAGGCGGAAGCTCTGCCGAAATTCAGAAGCGCAGTGGAAGTCATCATCGCCAATGAGGTACGGCCTTATGCATTGGGTTAATAGATGCAAACATTTATCACTTTGTTTTTTTTCCGTGACTAGATTGCTAATTAAATTGCTAATTATTTATCCGATCGGATTTCCGTTATCCCCGTGCTTGGTCTTAGTAAGGAAAGTAACACCGGAAAGTGTAAACATGGGCCATTCCGTGAAAATATTTTTAAAGGTTACCCCAAAGCATCGAGGCCCATACCCGAGATATGACGGAGGGGACGATAATATTCCCAACAGAAGATTGCCGAGGCCACCTCTACCTCGATAGGCTTGGCTGGGGGGTCACCAGAGGGTTCGCTAGGACGAGACCCAGAAGACACTAAAGATCGCCAAGACAACCCCGACCCTCGTCAAGCTCACCTGGGGACCACCCCAACCCATGGAGATCCCAAAGATACCAAAGATTGCTGGGATAACCTCGAACTTTGCTAGGCTCGCTCGGGGTTCACCAGGTCAAAGATCTCGAAGACACCGAAGATCGTTGGGACCACCCCTACCCTTACCAGGCCGATGATCCCGAAGACATTGAAGATCCTCGGGACCACCAGGAAACTCGCCAAACTCGCCCAGGGGTTCGTCATGGGGTTTGCCAGGCCGAAGACCTTAACGACATGGAATACCAGCAGAACGCCCCAGACCCTGTCTAAGCTCGCCTAGAAGATCGACAAGGGAACTTTCCTGATGAAGACTGCAATCGTAAAGGGGCATACTAGGACTCCCCCGTCCTTCTCCTAGATCACCCAGGGCGTCGCCAGGGGGGTCGCCAAGACGCGACGATGGACTACAAGATAAATAAATCAACCTCAAAGACGATGAAGAAGATCGCCAATAGGGCCGCCGGGCCTGGCCTGGCTGCTGCCCAGGTCACGAGGAACCTCTTCAACCGGAGCGCGATGATTTATTCGACCTCCTCCAAGAGATGCAGAAGTAAATCCAAGATTTGCGCTCTGCCCAGGACCGTGGCCCGAGAGGCCGTGCTATGCTCGACGGGACTCTGTCGCCACTCGCACAACATCGGCTTGACGAAGAATTCATATGTGACCTACGCTTCGCAAGAAACCTCATCTACGACGGGAAATGTAATCCCGTCCGTATACCTTGTCCAATATCAAACGATCATGCGAATGACCAAACTCATGGAAAAGACGACCCGACATACCTCTATCATCAGCAAGAAGCTAAAGAAGAAAAAAAGCCGCGCAGACCACGACATGCACCAGAGTATTAAGATAGCTATATTCCCTTGGCAGCCACGCTAGAAGAAGTCTTCAAGCTACATGGCGACTGTTGGGGTGTCTGATTCCGAGGAATCCCCTCTGATTTATTATCAATCACCCAATTGGTACGTATGGTAACCTTTGTATTTCACATGGATTAGAATCTCATACCAATAATCCCAATACCCTATCCGACTCTTAAGATTCAAAAACAATCATCCCGATCGTTTATATTCAATTTTTTGAATTAATAATTAACACATGAATTGATTGAGCCTTTCAGTATTCATAAATAATTATTCTTCCAATAAAAAATATATTGCGTACCTTTTTCTAACGATTTTGTTGGGCATTTTTTATCTTGATTTTGATCTCCGTTCTTTGCGTTTTTTAGCTCTTAAAAATTTTCTTGATTGAATCTCAAAGATAGCTCCCACGAGTCTTATGATGTATACTCAGGATCTTCACCGTTGGGATGTATGTGCTCCCACTGAATTGAACCCTAGACCCTAAATCGAATTTTTTTGAATGATGGGTCAGAACAAATCGCAGAAACTTTAGATATATATATATATATATATATATATATAGAGAGAGAGAGAGAGAGATCAAAATCAAAATTCGGGAAAGAGTGTGTGTGTTCTGATTCTAGTTTAAAGTATTCCCTATTTATAGGGAATGACCCAACCACTTTGAAAAAAATCTTCTAACCAACTGTGAAAGATGTACTCAACCATTTGGTAATCTTTTTGTAATCTTTTTATAGTTTCTGTATTGACTAAAAGTTTGGCACTTTTGCCACTTTAGGGTAATCATGATTTTCAAGTAACGAAGTTACAAATCAAAACTGATCGATTCTATTCTATGTTATAAAAACATAATTGAACATGCGGTTTCAAAATTATGGAGCTACAAAGGTACAAATGGACACACGTACTTAAGCTATGGTCAAAATGAAAAGTTTTCACGACTTCGGTTACATTCCACTTTAGCCCAAAGCTGAACTCTCAATTATGCGTTAAATATATCTTCGTGACTCAGGATTCCATTGATACAGTCAGACTACGAGAATCCAAGTTTTTGTATTATTATGATTCTCGTCTTACTAGGGTTGATCTTTGTATTCCCATTTAGAAAACACTACCTTTGTTTCCATGATTTTTGTAAAGTTACTCACCGAACTGTTTATGAAGTCGTTAGGCTCCGGATGAGTACTTCTTAGATTCCCACAAATCACAACAAAGGAAATCATAAAGTTATTATACGTATCTGTAGTCATGCTGTTTACTACGGCCAACCTTCTGATGCCAAAATAAAAGTGTTAGGCATACTTGATTGTAAACTGAAACGATTAAATTAAATATCGTTTAAGTTAAACCGTATATACCCATACTACCTCAGGACTTCAAATTATTGTATCTGACCATCGTTTGACTTCTTTACTAGCTGTCACTAACGGATTGACGCGTTCAAAGTAAGTCTCGTTCATCCAATATGAAGACAATCATACTTGACTAATCTCAACGGTGCGCACAAGCACCACGATCCGGTAAAATATCAAGACTTAAATGTGATTGAGTTCATCAATAGTTTTTACCATTATTATATCCCATTGATAATCTCAACTATGGACACCTATTTAGTTATTATTATATTGTGTATGTCAAACCTCCTCAATTAGACCGAGTGATAACGATACACAATTGCAATAACATAAAAACTACGGAATAAAAAATTTCATTTTATTCATAAAGAAAAACTAAAACAGAATTGTGATTGATAAGTCATAAATCTAATCTTTAACGAAGTCAACGTCATGATCTCATACAAGTGGCATTAGCATCTGAATTATATGGCATACTAATCAGGTATGTCCAACTGCGACAAGTTCAAAGAACCCCACCCAATAAGCAGGACAGTGAGGAGGGACAAGAATCGTTAATGCAAGTTCCACCGCGAGTACGGGCACCTCACATCGCAATGCTGGCATCTGAAGAAGCAGATTAAAGACTCGTTCCAAGAAGGACACCTGGAGGCAAGCTTGCAACAATCCGCAACAAGAAATGGAGTCGAAGACCTAATCAGGGAAGGAAAACTTAAGGAGTTCCTGGAAAACAACGAAGACATGCAGACCCTGCTCTTGACAATTACGCAACCGACACCTCAAGGCGACAATCGAGGAAAAGCCATTGTTGCGAACAACTGAACGTTGTGTCAACAATTAATGGAGGGCCAGGAACTGGAAGCTCAGGAAAACGCAAATAAACCTACGCGGGCACAAGGGAGAAAGGATGGTCGACAAAGCAGATTAACCTGATAGGCACAACTCTTTCAATCAACACTGACAAAGCCATCACCGAAGACGAAGCTCTCCCCATGCAGCACCATCACAACGATGCCATTGACGCAAGGCAAGGAGTTAACTCGACAGGTGTAGCTATTATCATCCAGGGGGCCGACGGCCAGCCAATCGCCGCAAAGAAATCTTAATGTTCAACAAGCTTGATCCCTAGGAGGCGCCCGAAAGTCGTCAGTCGAAGCTTCTTCGGACCTGAAAATTGTAGCACTGAAAATTGTAGCACTAGAGAGGGCAGTGAAGATCGGAGTCAATCTCCCGGGTATGGTCGAAACCCTACTTTCTGCATTCCTACGTGAATACAAGGACGTTTTCGTCTGGATGCATGCAAACATGCTAGGAATAGACCCGGAGATCATAGTCCACCACCTCAATATAGACAAGACGAAGACGTAGAGGGTCCAGAAGAGACGTGCATTCAACAAAGAACGGTACGTCGCCATCAACGAGGAAGTCGACAATCTCATCAACGCGGACTTCTTCGGGGAAGTTGTATACCATGAATGGGTCTCCAATATCGTCATGGTCAAGAAGCTAAATGGGAAGTGGAGAATCTGCATCGACTACTCATATCTGAAAAAGGTGTGCCCGAAGGACTCTTTCCCCTTGCCGAGAATCGACCAGCTCATCGACGCTACTGCTGGACACGAACTGATGCGCTTCATGGACGCATACTCCGGATACAACCAAATTTAGATGCACGAGCCCAGCCATATCCACACTATTTTTGCGACGAAACAAGGAATCTAATGCTAGAAGGTCATGTCATTCGGGCTTAAGAACGTCGATTCGACGTACCAGCGACTCATCACAAGTGTTTTCCAAGCTCATAGGAAACACCATAGATGTTTATGTCGAAGAAATGCTCATCAAAAGCTTGAAGCCTGACGACCATGTCACCAACCTTAGGGAGTGGAGTTAGGGAAAAATGCCTAAAGGCCTAAAAGGTATTTATGAGGTAATATTTAACCCTAACTCTATTTTTCTCTCATTATTTTTTGAATAATTTAAGCTCATCGAAGCTAAACACGTATAAACTAGACCCTCAAACCCGATGTTTGATTTTTAAGTGGCCAAAAATGATAAAAAAAAATAGGTTTTTATACGTATTAATTAAGGAACTTTTTTTAGAAGTTTTAAATTAATGTGCAATTAATATTTTTAAATTAGTAATTTACTTTCTCAATTATTATGTTAGTGGATTTTATTTATTTATTTTTTCCAAGTTCAAAATTAATTCAAAAGGCTTTTATTTTACAAAACATGTCTATGAACCTCCAAAAGTCCAAAACCCGAATAAAATCATAAAAAAAGTGATCTTTGATTTATGTAATCATTTAGTTACAACATTGACTATGCTCGAAATATTTTCAAACTTATTCTAAGAACACTTTCGAAATTATTTTACGAATCCCAGTTAAAAGAAATTTGTAGTTCCTTGGGTGGACGAAAAAGAGACTAACATCTCTGACAACCCGAATCTTTGGTAAATAACAAAAGTTACCTTAAGTTTCAAAAATAAAGTTTCTCACGCAATAAAATTATCCAAGAAACTTGGCGGTCAATGTTATGTACATTTTTTGGAACATATAAATATTGGGACCACTTTTGAAAAAGTCAAACCCCGTTAGTGAAGTCAAAGCCCAACAATGAAGTCGAAGACAAAAGGCCCACGATCCAAAGCCTTTGGCGAGGCCCGAAGCTAAAAAGACAAAGTCGAATACCAAAGGCACATGATCCAACACATTTGGCGAGGCATGGAGGTAAAAAGGAAAAGAAGACAAAGCCCTTAATCGAAAAAGCATCTGCTGGCAAGGTACCTCGTTGTGGCGAACCGCCTCGCCATCACCGGAGAGTTACGGCCGAGCTCTCGAAGGATTCGCGCCAGGATTTATTCGTTATTCAATAAAACAACGGTGGTTCATCTTCCCGGTGAATCTCCGCTTTCCATTCTTTCTCTGCGTATTATTTTCTTGAGGTTACAGGGAAGAAAATCTCGATTCCCATCAAAAGGTTCCTGGAGAGGTCCCCTCGATGAGACCCTAGTGAAGTACCTCGCCCTGTGTGAACCACCTCGCACTAGAGAAGGCGTCATGGCAAACTACCTTGCCCTGGGAGCCACTAGCCCTCGCAAACCACCTTTCCCTGGCGAACTACCTCGCCATAGCATGGCGAAGGATTAACTCACAATTATTCCACACGATGAAGAGATCCGAGCTTAAAAAGACCCTTGGGAAGTCCCCTAGATTCCACCGAACTAAACATACAAGCTCGCGGACACCCACAAGACATAATAGGACCCTCCTATACAATTATTGGGAGTTGGCGCTCTTATAAATAGGAGTATTACCCTCCTCATTTTCACACTCACTTACAACTTCCTTCAGAGCTTCTCCTTGGGTGGAACTTTGGGAAATTATCTAAATTCCCCTAGCCTTGCAAGGAAAGGTCCGAATAGATAATCAGGAGTAGACGGGATTCTAACTTTGCCAGAGGAGTTATTCGACAAGTCGACGAAGGAGTCCTTCGCCATGTCAAGGCCCTTGCCAAGACGAGCTTGCCAATACCTGTTAGGTCGACAAGGAGTGTCCCTCATTAGGTCAAGGCTCTCACGAAAACAAGCTCGCCAACACCTAGGAGGTCGATAAGGATCATCTCTTGCTAGGCCAAAGCTCTCGCCACAACGAGCTCGCAAATACCTACGAGATTGACAAAGAATAGTTCCTCGGCAGTAATACCCTCCCCATTACGCCCAGGGTCACCCCTGCGCAGCCAACATCGACACTTTCGACGAGTCAATCCACCTCGTCACCAACCCTGAACTACGTGGGGCCTTATTCTTTTAAACTAAAATACGTAGGCAGCCTCACCCAACCATAAGCTATGCGGGTCCGATCTACCTTTTTTTGAGGTCTTCCATCGCCATTAGAGCTCGACAAGGAAGGGAAATCACGAAGAATCGTAAAGAACACCTCGGAGGTTCATCAAGACAGGATTTCGTCTAGGCGAGGACTTCGCCAAGACGAGGACTTCCCCAAGAGAAGGAATTTTTCTCGACGAGGAGCTTGCTGAGGAAGAAATTTTTCCAAGGATTGCCAAGTACACCCTGGAGGATCACCCAAGACGAAGGATTTTCCTCCAGCTTTGACGATCATCAGTCAACCCGCGTTGACCTAACATTCAATTATCCTTGTCAATTTGCTAGAGCATCGCTAGGGCCACACTAATTTCTTCAGTCATGTCTTTGGTCTTTGTATTCTTTATTTTGGGCCTCATCAATGAGGGTGTGTCTCGTCACTGATTTAGTCGTCGCTTTAGTTATTTGTCTGCAATGGACTTAATCGATGGGGTTTCAATCGATGAAGCTGTGTTATGGTATGCTTACTTTGTCAATGTGCTTCGTCGTTGTCCTCCTCGTAACTTGTCTGACCAAAAACCTCTTTGACTTGGTCAAATGGGCTTGTTTGGATGTTGGGCCTTTTGCGATTATAGCCCACATATTTGAAAGAAAAATATATATAAGAAATCGTACCGCAATAGATAGCCCTCTATTTTATAAAGTACTGAAAGTAGTTGGTGAAATATGAGACTAAAATTTTGTTCTCGTCGCTACACCGATGAGTTCGTCGCTTCGCTATCCTGATGGCGAGAAGACAACACTTCTGTAGCTTTCAGTATACGTTGGCAATGACAATGGTAAATTCAAAAATAGTTTTGTTGCCTGAGGTGATCTCAAGCGTTGTAAACTCTTCAAATCCAACTGTCATCCTTTACATGTGTCATATTCTGGGGGTTCGTCACGTCTCTTCAGTTATATCCTCGTCCTTGACATCAACAAATATTCAAGTGTACCTCGTGCATGCCAAACATTGTTAGATCTCGGACCTTGATTTGATTTTCCGCTTTTCAACCTCATCTGTTAGATTTGCATGCGTTTGGGGTATTTAAACCATTGACCTTCATCCTCCTTCCTATTTTATGCAATGCTTCAATCATTTCCCAAATTTTCTCTGGAAATTTCTTTCAATCTCCTTGTTTTCTTCCGATATTTCTAGATTTCTTCTAACTTTCCTTCTTCGTTTTATTTCCCCGC
Organism: Parietaria judaica; assembly: GCA_954871525.1. Taxonomy (NCBI): domain Eukaryota; kingdom Viridiplantae; phylum Streptophyta; class Magnoliopsida; order Rosales; family Urticaceae; genus Parietaria; species Parietaria judaica. Next base: position 992,412 of record OX940865.1, on the reverse strand, counting down.
ACTATAAATCTTGACGCCGTGTCTTCTTCTTCCAATGAAATTTTCTCCTTCAAGTTTCCTTGTTCCTCCATGAAAAATTAGGATGATGAGAGGATTGCTTCAAGACATTTCCGTTCTAAGGGAATGGCTGCTCGTGCTCCTGAGGCAGATGAACGCCCCCCGACATTGTGGAGGAGGGATGGACTTGCATTTGTGAGTCTCCTTCATGACGTTTCTTCATGCGCTCCATCTTCAATTTGCGCAGGTTGATCCTTACTTCCTCTTCCTTTTCATTAGAATTCTGACGCTGGCGCATAAATGCGAGAAGACTCTCATGCTAGGTGACTTAATGAGAATGTTCTTGGTTGTTCAATCGCTTGACTGTCGTGAGTAGTTCTCGCTCACCTTCCGTTTGTGAAATAATATCCTCTCTGAACTTCCTAGGTTGGAGTCTTAATGGATGTACCGTTACGTATTTTTTAAGGTGGATAAGTCATCCTTCGGCCCCTACTTCGAGTTCCTTTTGACGAACCTTGTTGCAAGGCCTCAGAAGTATCCGTTCTTTTCCGTTGTTTACTCCGGATCGGACTCACAACGCTGGAGTGTAGGAGAACCTTGTTTATGGGTGCGACCCCGACTTGTCTCTCGTTTCTTAATCATATGCGAGCGGAAATCGGCGATACGTACAACGATGACACCTAGTAGAAGGAAGAAGGCGAGTTTTTCGGAAATCCGTGATACTCTATGAGCTTCTTCCCCTCCTCGCCATGATTCGGATGCTATTCTTCCAAAAAACAAAAGAGAGCTGAGCTTCCCAGTTGACGAATTGGAGAAGAATGGGAGTAAGTAAAGGAACCAATGTCAATGGCCATTCCACTGATGAGAAGAACTCACTCAATGCAGCCTTGACGTCTCTTCTAGAGGCTACGAGCTCCGTCGCCCAACCCCTCCCGATAACTAGCACCTTGGCTGATCGCAAAGATGCCGTCGCAATGAATTTTGAAAGAATCTACGTAGGGCTTCTATCATGCTCCCGATAACTCACTCAATGAATTTTGCTTGTCATGTAAACCAGTTGTTCCTTAAACGAATACGAGGTTCCGTGTCATCAAGAAAAAGCTCATTCCCAAGGACGAGTTTCACTGGGCGAATTTCCCAACTGCTAGGATCAAGAGCTTGGGTTATTGGAGGTTCTGAAGTGCAAGAGGTCAGCCGATCCCACCCATTCCTTTGAACGTCCAAGGTGAGTTTCCTAACAAGAGGTGTGAATATTAGTGCGAGGTGATTTCACCTCGTTATCCCTTTATGAGCTCTTGTTTTAACATGCTCATTATTTACAAGTCCTGCAGAGTCTATAAAGTCATCCAAGGTTACGGGCCAGCGTCCGAAGCGCTGAGGTGACACTCCTGCTCCTGTCGTCGAACTCCCTTCCCCCTCAAGTGATGAGACCGTCGAAGGTACCTCGCTCGAGACTCTTGTGGCGAAGGCTCGAGAGGCTCAGTCCGTTTGCCAGGTTAAGGTTAAGGGCAAAGTTGCGTGTGCTGCCAAAATGCGTGCTAATGCTTTTGACGAGGACAAGCTTGCGCCATTGGGGTTGCCGGAGGTCTCCCCATTTTGTGTCAAGAAGAGTCAGCGTTCGGCTGATCACTTTACACGTCGTACTCAATCAAACCCGCAAGGGTACCCCGTAGCACGCATACGTTCCAACGATAAGAGGCAGGCGCCAGTGGTGCTGAAGGGAGCAACAGTCGCTCCATGTTTGATGAGGATGGGAATTAGTATATCTTTGTCAAGTTTTCCACTGAGAAGTCACTTGTAGATTCGACGTGGGCCTCTTCTAAGTATATCACCAGCTCAACACACATCGGACGCCCATTAGACGTGGTGGAACTCGTTCGGGGCATGGAATATGAGCGTATAGCTCAACCGTGGGTCTGGTTAAGCGAATACGATCTTTCTAGCTCGTGTCTCTTTTTTTCTTAATGTGTCTGAACCAATTTTCCTCCATGTTTGGATTTCTTGAACTATCAGAACAATATGGTCCTCGCGTACGAGAAGGACTTGGCTGAGCTTAAGTGTGAACTGAACGAGGCGACCGCGTCGCGGTCGGGGAGTCAACTGAAGCAGCTGGAGGCTAGCTTGGGCGACAAAAAGAAGGAGCTCCAAGTGTGCTGGGGTAAGCTCAATAAGGCCGAGGAGGAATTCTTTGGGGAGAACATGATCGTTGAGCACTTGAGGGAGGTAGAGGAAAATTTGCGGACTCAAGTGTTCGAGGATTGCAAACGCGTGCGAGCCCTTACTAACGAGGTGTCCAACCTCCAGGATGACGTCGCCCAAGTAAAAATCCTAAAGGGTAATCTCGAGAAGGATCGGGCGGACCTCGTGACTACCTCAACCGAGCTTTACGAAGCCATGAACGAGGTGATCACCGCCTCTGAACTTGCTGTCAAGAAGGCCTCTAAGAAACTCCTCGAACGGATCGAGCGTCGGGATGAGACTATTGCCAAGCTAGGGAACCAGCAGAAGAAGTACGCCTCCTCCAAAATCTCCCGAGGTATGTGCATGGAATATCTCAGTTTTTTTTTTGCAAGATTGCCGTGGTTGGCGGAGTTGCTGTAGGATTGAGCGTGCTGGGTTTCATCTCCAAGGTGGTCCTGCGCTTGGTGTCGGTCGGTCATCCTCAGTCTCTGTTCCTTCCTCAGCTCATGCTGCCCCGGTCGAAGGCACTCGTCTGGTTGGCTCTTCCAAAGGCGACGACACTGAGGAATAGATCCCCAAGGTCGACGCCGGTCTACAAGAAGGCGTAAGAGATGGCCTTGCTAAGGACGGGTTTGACAACGATAAGGAGGTAGGCCAAGGTGCGGAAGACGGCGCGCGAGATGAGGTGGCGGATGAAGAAGGAATGGTTTATACTTGCGCTGATTTACAACTTTCTTCTTCTTTCTTCCTTTTTTTTTTGGCGTTGGTGCCCCATGTTTCCTTTGTTCAGAACATATTGCCTTTTTTGGTAGGGAGTCCAACCTAGGCAGCTTAGTTTGTATTTTTGTGTTCTGACCTTGTTTCATTAAGGTGTACTTTTGCCGTCGAAAGTCCGACTTATCTCGTTTTGTCTTTCGGACAAATTTCAAGTATTACTAATACCTAATTTTCCCTTCATAACTCTTGTTGGTGCTTTTCGTTGTGGTTTGTCTCGTCTTGCCTATTATATTTCTGGTGACTGCACATTTCGACTCTACTTGTTACCATTGTTGTCTGTTGGCTCTCGTGGCCGAACGAGATGGTCCTTTTGCGAGATGTTTTCTTTCCAAGAAAATTTCATCGAATGGGAGTTGGACTTTAACTGGTACAAAATCGAATCTCAGCTTGGGGACGCTGAGCTTTTGTTTTTTGAGAAAAGTGTTTAATCACTTCGTCAGGAAGTTCTGAGGTGCCCGACTAGTTTAGGAACTTTGTAATTATCATTGCGCAGTGAAATGTTTGGGAATACGAGGTTACTAAGATCGTGGTGTTAGACATATTGCCCTTAAACAATGTTTAATTTACTAATTGTAAAAGTTTCTGACATCGCTCTTAATAAAGAATGCACTTATTATGATAATTTTTTTTTATAGTTCTTTATGTATTATCGAATGTATAAATATAGTTCATAATGGAATGCAGTTGTAATCTATCCATCACACCGGAGTCAATGTGACGAATAATTGATAGATGCAATAAATGAATTTAAATGTATCTGTAACTTAATTAAGCGGGTGGGAGCCTCTTAATTGATAAAGTCATTAATGCGACTAATTGGAGAAAATCCTATTCTGGATAGATATGTGTGTCATACCCATTAAGTGCATTAAGCACGAAGTGTATTTGTACTGGATAGGACTTGACTAATTCTTAGAGTTGCTCAACTAAGACCGTCACTGACAAATTTGAGCTAAGTCGTAAAAGATGATCAAATGATAATTAATATAAATTCTGAAGTGATCTTGAACCTAGACTGTTAGTTTGATTGTTCTTTGATTTTCTAGTTAAAGAACACAACATAACTATGTTCCCAAAGCCGCTATATTGGGAACATGATAGTAGACAAGTAAGGGTAGCTTGATCACATATATGGATATCACGAAGCGTTTTACTAAGTCAAGATGATTCCCGGAATTGTCGCTCGTGAGAAGTAGTACGGGACTCATGCGCAGCTTACATCTCGAAATCGTAAGTGATTCGTCTACAATACCACCGATGGAATTCAGGAAGAAAAGCACTAGGGCGCTAAACGATAAAATGCATGCTAAAGTGTGAATCATCAAGTGAAAGATTAATCACTAGAATTTGATTATATCACTGGACACCTTAAGATAAAAGGAATATAAGTGGAGTAACACCAGGGTTAACAGATTAATATGTTGGAGCTTAACTGATGTGGGTCCATGGTCCCCAGGTTAGCTTTGTAGAGGACTAATCGTACAATTAAAATATTTGTTACTCTAATTTATGATAGAATTATTGAAACTGAAGCTTGTGTCAAGTTTTGGATAGTTTCAAAAAGTTGCGGCAAAAGTACCTAAAGTTTGCCCGAGAAATAACTAATCGGAAAAAGTCAAAACTGGAATAAAATTTCAACATAAATTTTGTAGTAAATAATTAATTCTAAGAGTTTTTTATTCTATGATTTTATGTATAAAAGCTACGGAGAAAAAGATATGAATTATAGATCATAACAAGAGGTTATGTTAATTCATGAGAATTACTTGAAGATAAAATTAATGGGCTAGGTCCGTTGGGTTTAATCTTAGGTGATAGTAAGAGAGGAAATCCTACCAAGCCTTGGTGGATAGGCCCACTAGGTATTTTCCTTATCATATTTTAATAAAAGATTAATTATGTTAACTATCATGATAAACATATAAGATAAGATTTTGAATCATGGAAATTACCAAGCAAGAGTTGGCGATTTCAAGCATGATAGAAATCGAGTTTTATGTGTTATGCTAATTCAAGATACCAATTAATCATATTTAAATAAGGTATTAGTCTAAATTTAATAAATAAGAATTGTATCATGAATATTAATTGTGCATGAATCATAAGAACTTGATTTGCAAGTTTTAAATAAAGATTTATATTGCATTAGAATTAATATTGATTGATTGGTAAAATTATTTAATTGATAGGTTATTTACAAATAAGGAAAAGATTGATAAATCATGAGTCACCTAATTTGATTGAATTGGAATTAATTCTTGATTAAAAATAATGATAGAAATCGCATAAACCTATACATGGAATGGGATTGGATTTCTTGGTATTTATTTTAATTAAAGAAAATGTATTCCCTTGATTAAAATATGATGAAATTTAATTTTGCCTAATGTGGGTAACATTATATTTTCATGATACATATTTAAATCATATGAAATTAAATATTAGGTATTTTAATCATCATAATTTCGAACTCCTATCTAAATGGGAAGGTTGGAATTGGTTCTTGATTGATTTATAATTAACACTAATTAGGGTTGACTGATTTTTAATTGACACTAATTAAGGTTGATTGATTTATCTAAAATTGGAAGTTATGTGTTCATGTTTTTTACTATAAATACAAGGCAAAGGCATCACATTCCTACAACACTCCCACATGCAAAACTTGATTTATCTCTATCAAAGAAGCTCTCCAATTCTCTCTCTCTCTAGAAATTCGGCTAGTCTAGAAGCAACGAAGTTCTGTCAAACAAAGCCCATGCTTTGTGTACGAGGAAGTTCAGGAGAACATCCCGGAAGGCTTTGGGAGTTTCCTTGTCGTCTCAGAAGTCGTGCGGAAGCTCTGCTCAACCTCCCTTTGCGCATTCTCAAAGTCCGGCGGAAGCTCTGCCCAAATTCATAAAGCGTAGTAAAAGTCATCGTGAGAATTAGGTACAGCCTTATGCATTGGGTAAATAAATTTAAAACCATTTTATTACTTTATTTATTTTCTTGACTAGAGTTAATAATTATGTGCTTGAATAAATAATTTAATGAATCGATCGAATCTCCGTTATCTTGGTGCTCCATTCTATAAAAAGGAAGTAACTTTGGAAAGTGTAAAATGGGCCTTTCCGTGTACGACAAATTTTTAAAGGTTACCCCGATGATCGAGGGCCCATCCCGAGATATGACGTAGGGGACATTAATATTTTTCCCAATACGTGGGTGCTGATGCGCGGTCTCTTTGTCGAGCCTGTCTAGCAACATTTCTTCAATTTTGTCCGGTTTGTCCAGGAAATATTCTCATCATAGGCTTAGGGTGTGTTTGTTTGCATTAAGATTCAGACAATTGAATCTAAATGCACATATGAATATTAAGATCTTACATCTGGATTTGAATGCTTGAAAATTAAGTCTGTTTGTTTTAAAGATCTGAATGTAATTTAATTTTTTAATTACATTTTATAACATAATATTTAGTAAATATTAATTAGTTTTTATTGTAAATTTGAACTATACCTATTAAAAAATAAATATTTAAGAATTTTTTTAAAAATACTATGAAATACAATATTTAATATAATATTAATTTTAAATTAATCAAAATGTTTATTATAACATGGTTAAATCTCATAAGAGCATTTCTTTTTTAATTGAATTTTATTAGATAATATTATTAATTAAATTTTATTATTTTTTTACAAAATTTTAAAATTTCCTATCATAAAGAAATATTAAGATAATTTACTCATATTTATTAATTTATAAAATATAATATTTGATATGTATAAATTTGTAAACTAATCAATCCTTAGGATTTTATTCACGTAGGAAATATTATATAAAATTTTAATACGAAATAATTAGTAGAATATATTTATTTATAAAATAAACCCCTAATTTATTAATTTATTTTATGAATAAACGTATGCATATTTTTTATGAATAAATTAATTTGATTATTTATTTAAATATTATTTAATAATGTTTTTAATCTAGTTAATTTATTTATTAATATTAGAATTCATAGTTTTTTAAAAAAACATAAAAACTAAATCTTCCCAGCCATCATTGGATTCCTTTTGGCGCAGGCTTTTGGATGATATATTATATGATTCAATTCGATGTTCAAAGAAAAAGTTACAGACTTTTGAAGTTTTGAGGAGGAGAGAGAAAATTATAATAATAAAAATCTATAAATTGACTAAAGAGATACGTGAGATTTAAAAATTAAATAGATGCCATGTCAACAATAAAGAGAAGAGAGAGATAAATAATAGGTCTTAATGCTATCCAGACTTGGTTTTGCATCTAAATGAATAAGAGGTCATTCAGACCCATTAAGAGCTTTTAAAATAAAAAAACAAATGCACTTAATACATCTAAATCTGACCCATTAAGATCTAGATGTCTATTAAGTGCAAACAAACACATCCTTAGTGATCTGGTTTCTGCCGGGACCATTGCTTTTGTTCCATGGACTAGTGCAAAGGGTTTTTTGCCCGTTTCCTTCCGAGGTGTGGTGTGATATGTCCATAGTACGCCCAGGAGATCTTCCGGCCACCTTCCTTTTTGGCGTCTAGCTTTTTCTTGATGTCATCGATTATGGTACTATTTGCCACCTTGGAATGTCCAATACCCTGTGGGTACCTCGGTGACGAGGTGTTTAAAGATATTCTTAGTCCTACGCAAAAAAATTCTTGAGCCTATTCGAGATGAATTTCGGCCCGTTGTTCGTTATAATTTCTTTAGGGAGGCCAAATCTACAGACGATTTCGTTTCATTCGAATTTCTCTACGTCCATAAATTTCATGAGGACGTATGATTTTTCCTCCACCCACTTCGTAAAGTAGTCGGTGGTGATCAGCAGGAACCTTGTCATTCCTTTTGCAGCTGGCATCGGTCCGACTATGTCCATGGACCACTTTCTGGAAGGGTATGGCACCGTAATAGAGGAAAGTTTTAATGCTGGTTGATTGTGGGGCGTGCTTCTGGCATGCGTCACATTTCTTATATGGGACTCGCTATCGTCCAGCATTGTTGGCCAGAATAAGCCTTGTCATTTCACTTTGTTTGCGAGCGACCATCCTCCATAGTGGTTTCCACATATTCCCTTGTGTACCTCGCAAAGTGCGTTAATCGCGTCTTCTTTCCCGAGGCATTTCAGGTATGGTCCCTTAAAAACTTCTTTTGTACAGTGACTCATCGATCATGTAGAATCTCGAGCTTTTAGCTTTTATCTTTCTTGCTCATTGGCGGTCCCGAGGTGTTTTCCCATTTTGGATGTATTTTATCATAGGGGTTCTCCAATCGTCATCTTGGAGCTCGATGATGTTTATGCTAATATCGATGCTTGGTGCGTCTATGGATTCTATAGGGATGATTATGTTCACTTGGGATCCGAGCTCGATGCTAGCCCTACAAGGGCGTCTTCTAGGGTATTTTCACTTCGTGGGATTTGGATGACCTTGACCTTGTCAAACATTTTTATTATTCGTTTGATGACCTTTAGATATGTGTTCATCCAGTGTCTTTGGTCTCGTATTCTCCCGTTATTTGGCTTGTGACAAGTTTTGAGTCGGAGTGGGCTTTTACCCAAGATGCCCCAACAGCTTTTGCGAGCTTTAAGCCTTCTATGAGTTCTTCGTCCTCCACTTCCTTGTTTGACGCTTTGAACTTTAGTCCGAATCACAATTCTACTACCTTGCCGCTTGGTGACACGAGGTGAATTCTCGCTGCTGACTGTTCCTTGTTGGATGAACCGTCCACTTTTAGGATCCACACTTTGTTGAGGGTATTCCCATCAGACTGCTTTCTAGGTAGCTCTACAAGGAAATCGGCGAGGACTTGTGATTCGGCCCTGGTCTGCACCTTGTATTCCACGTCAAAGTCGCTTAATTCAATAGCCCACTTTGTTAGCCTTCTATATTGATGTGGACATTGGAGTATGGTCCGCAGAGGTTGTAGAGTCATTACTACGATCATGTAAGCTTAGAAATATGGTCTTAGTTTCCTCGCGATCTTTATGAGTGCTAGTGCGAGTTTTTCTAATGCAAGGTACCGCATCTTTTAGTGACTTGCTTGTGTAGAAGATCGGTTTCTGATCACCTGGATCATCTCGCACCAGTACGCTGACAGCGAAGGTGGTTACTATGAGGTAGATAAATAGGGGCTTGCTGGTGATTGGATTAACCAATATTTGCGCGATAGAAATATATCTTTTGAGATCTTGGAACGGTTTCTCGAATTCTGGGGTCCATTCGAACATCTTCTTCCCTTTTAGCATTTTGTAAAAAGGGAGACATTTATCTGTGGATCTTGAGATAAATCGGTTTAGAGTAGCTATCCTCCCAGTTAGTCTCTGAACTTCCCTTATGTTTCGAGGCGAGGGAATGTTTATCAATGCTCCGATCTGTTCCGTATTTTCCTCGATACCTCGCAGGGTCACCAGGTAGCCTAGGAATTTACCAGAGGATACCCCGAATGAATATTTTGATGGATAAAATTCATTTGTTACTTTTTGAGTACCTCAACACATTGCTTGAGGTGGGCGATATGGTCCCCCGAGTGTTTGGATTTTACCAGCATGTCATCTATATATACCTCCATGGTTTTCCCGAGGTGTTCGAGAACATTTTATTGACGATCCATTGGTAAGTTGCTCCAGCGTTTTTTAGGCCGAAGGGCATCACCTTGTAACAGTATATACCTCGTTCAATTATGAAGGTTGTTTTCTCTTGGTCGTCGGGGTGCATCAATATTTGATTGTATCCCGAGAAATCATCCATGCAGAAATATTTCATGTCCGCATGTTGCTTCGACCAGTTTGTCGATGTGAGAGAGTGGGAAGCTGTCTTTCGGAGAGGCTTTATTTACGTCTGTAAAATCGATACATACCCTCCATTTCCCACTCTTGTTTTTCACCACGACGGCGTTGGCCAACCAGTCCGGATACTTTCCCTAGTTAATTGATCCTGCTTGGAGGAACCTTTAGACTTTGTTGTTCACAACTTGGGATCGTTCAGGGGCTAGCTTCCTTTTTTTTTTTTGCTTGATTGGTCGAAATATAGGGTAAAAATAGAGTTTATGGGAGATGATTTCGAGGTCGATCCCTGTCATGTCCTTGTGTGACCATGCGAAGCACTCTTTGTTCTTTTTAGGAACTTGATGAGCCTTCTTCGCAATTCTCCTTTGGGCTCGGCTCTTATTCTAACCGTATGCTTAGAATTTCCTTCGTCGATGGAAAGTGACTCGAACTTCGTTCACTTTGGTTTTCTTTAATTGCTATGCGTTGCCTACCGGGCCTTGCTTTTCGAACAGGAAACAAGACATGTGGCATCTCCTTGACATGGCTTGGTCGCCTTTTATCTATTTTATCATCTCTTCGGACGGGATGTGTCGATGGTACCACTATCATTGCGTGTATCCATGGTCTCTCGAGTATGACATTGTATGAGAACGGGAAGTCGATTACCAGGAATTTGGTTGCTAGATTCACCCCTCCTGCTAGTACGGGAAATTACATTTCTCTAATTGTGTTGGTGGAGTGGCCGCTAAAACCAGTTAGGGGGATTGAATCCCTATCGATATCTTTGGCTTTGACTCCCAATCGACATAGTGTTGATATGAATATTACATCGGCGGAACTGCCATTGTCAACGAAGATCCTTTTCATGACCCAATTTTTGACACTTAGGGATATCACTAAAGCGCCATCGAGTGGTCTGACGAGTTGTCTTACATCGCTTTCTTTTAAAGTGATCAGAGCTTCGGGACCTAGGGACTGTTGTTAAGCTAAGCTTGTTTGAAATTTTCTTTGATGGGCCTTGATCAAGTTAATCGTTGGTTTGCAGTACTGCGATCCTCCCATTATGACATCGATGACCCGTGGTACTTTCTCTTGACCAGGCTCCTCGATCTCGTTTATTTGTTTCCTTCTTTTAAGGTGAATCTGGAACTTGGCTTTGGGGAGATTGATCTCGCCTTTTCTTGTGCTTCCTCTTCTTAGAGGTTGCGGGGTCGTCCCTTGTTACCACGTATCCTTGTAATCGCGGATTGAGGGACTCGATGTTGAGGTCTTTTATTTCATCTCGTTCCAATCGGTCAGCAATTGCTATTTGGAATTTTCGGCAGGAGATGGTCGTATGGCCGTAGACCTTGTGGAATTTTCAATAGGCCTTTGAATCCTTAAACCGTGGATCGTTTTGCTGCTGCCTATTTTCGTATGAAGCATTCACCTCGTTGGTCTCAGAATTCATCACGTACCCCGAGGGTTAGGACCTCATTTTGCGTTGCCACCAATGTGGCCACCTCGTGGGTTGTTATTCGCCTTTCTTGGTTGTGATATTGAGACAGTCTTACCTAGAACTGTGGCTTTGGGGCCAAAAAAAGTCGGGTCAAATTTTGCTGCTAATGCAGCTTGTTATTTTTCTACACTCATCCAGTTTTTTCCACGGTGCATCACGTATTGATTGGCGCGTATCGATTCACGCGGATGTTGCCTGAATTTGGATTTGTACCAAAGTACCGAGGTGAGTGTTGCGATCGTAGTTTCTTTGCTCACCCTGATAAGACAGATAGGACGTCCTTGAACCTAGAAACAAAACTTCAAAGTGGCTCGTCCTTTAACTGCTGCAGGGAATACAGTAGGGCCAATGTCGTTTTTGTTTCCATGAACATTGAGAAATGCTTTAGGAAGGTTGCGGTTAGTTCATTGAACGAGCCGGTCAAATAAGGCTCCAATTTGGAGAACCAATCGAGGGTTATTTCTACCACGTGTTCAACAAAGATTTGACATTATGCAGCATCTCGTTGTGCTGGCTCGAGTTTTGCTCAAGCCATCGCGGTGTGGAAGGCGCGGAGATGTGCTCTAGGATCTGTTTTCTCATCCTAGCGGGGGATATTCACCTTCCCAATGTCTTCGATCTTTACGTTGGTGATCTGTGGCATAGAAAGGGTGCATATCGATTCCCTGACGAGGCGGCCAATCTTGGGGGCCGCTGAGGTAGCCTTGTGGACTTTGGAGTTTACCGATTTTACATCGATGCAGACCTCTTTGACAATTTCCTTCAATTCCCTCAGCCAAGTTTGGAATGGTTGGTCGGGATGTACGAGGAAGTTTACTTCGTCTGTGCCTGTGATGTTTGGTGGTGGAGACATTACACCAAATTCTTCTCGAATAGGGTACCTAACAGTACCCTGACTCGGATCTACCTCGGTCATTTTGGTGGTTGAGGTGGCATATGATTTTTCACATCTCGCACCAAGTTATGTCTTACTAGGGTATGGAAATTGGGGTCCCCCTGAGAGTTATCGACTCTACCTTCTTTCGATGGTGGCCTTAGGCCGAGACTGGGGTATCCTTGGGGATTGTTACCTTGGGAAGTCATTCTGTTATTGGGTTGTCCATGATCTCCTCTTGGGATCGTGTTACCCGCGCTTGCGGATGCGGTGTTTCTCACCGTGGTGGGTCCGGGGGTGTCTTGAGTTTTTGAAAATCTAGAATCCTTCCCAGTATTATGTTTCGGCGAAGTGCGGTGTAGAGCTGGGAATAAATCGAGCCCATCACCTCCGTGAGTGTTCCTTCGATCCGGAATTGTTTGGATTCAGGTCTCCATGATAGTTTCCATCATTGCCTTCACAGCGGGGTCTTGCGGCTGGATGGCTGGATAAACCTCGGGCAGGTTTGTTAGAGTCGCTCCAATAGGGTCTGATATCTTCTGTGATCCCTTGCCTGTCATTATTCAGCTCAAAGAGTGGATTCGCTTTAGGGAGGAATGAATTAAACTTTCCCACAGACAGCACCAAACTGTTGATGTGAATAATAACGATGAACTTTCACAAAGTGATCGCACTTCGTTGCAATATGAAAGATAATGGATCTCAATAATTCGTAATGAATCTAATTCGGTCTGAATGACAAAGATGAGGAATAGTAAGTGAGTTGAAAAATACGGACAAAAAGGATATTATTTCTTGATAACAAAGTGAATACAAAGTGTAATTGTAATGTAACTTGCCGAGAAAGGATCATCTTCTCTCCTTTACATCGCAGTTCCTATTTATAGCCTTTACATAACGTTTATCTCCCTAAATATATGCAAAGGCTATAAGACTAAGCTCTCCTCTTCGTGCCTTATTTGAATGCCACGTGTAAATTTGAACCCATAGTGCTATGTCTTCCTTCCTTCATGTAGTGACATGGCAGCGGCTTTGAGTGGTTAGCTTGGATGATACATGCCTGGTCTTATAGACTACTTGGTCTTCGAAGGCTGATCCATGGAGTGTGTGTTGCTCGGATTTGAATGGGCCTTCCTTGGTGTTATGGGCCATCTTCATGTAAAAGCCCACGTCGTGCACCATGAAGGTATTCTCTTTGCTGTCGTATGATCCTTGGAAAATGAAGGTGTCGTATTGGGGCGGTGGATAAGTTTGATGTCGGATGCCAATTGGAAAGTCACGATGTCGTCATTTTACATTTGAGGGACAAATTCCTTGCCGTATTCTTGGGGACGAAGTCCCACATCAACAAGTACGACTCAAACTTGGGGATCCATTGTCATCGCCCTGGACCACAAAATATAATTCGAGAGGCTTCTGGGTGCCTCCCTTAGTGAGGGAAAAATTTTCTTTTGTTTGTAATCACTTGTATTATCATATGATATGAAAACATAGATGTGTTTGAACTCGTATGTTATCCCTTTTTTCTTATTTTGAACTCGTATGTTATATTTTCTATCTTAGAGCATAGACGTGTTTTCTTTGAAAAATACATGCCTTGGAAATTTGAGTAGTTTAGAATTGCATTCCTCGGCCAAGATTTTATAATACAATCTTAAACACTTGGAAAAAATGAAATTTTATATTGCCGAGAAAAATATGCACCATCATCTTTCATGAAGCATAAGACTTATATAAAAACTTATTCTTGGTAAACTTGACTTTGAAAGTAATGATCGTTGCAAACAAACTCGTCGCATGATTTATGTTATAATTTTTTTTTCTTCAGCACTTTATACTTGTTGTATAAAACTCGTCGCATAATTTATAAGTAATGTAATTTTTTCACAACATGCACTCATCCCCTAACTCATCGTACATTTTATGTTTGAGTGCTCTTTGCAAAACTTGTTTGTCGCACATCGACCATCATGTAACTGATGTTTTTTCTTTGAATGAGAACTTTTTTTTTTAATTGCAAAACTCTGCTTGCATTACCAATGCCTGACACACAGCCTGTCTTCTTGTAAAGGCTTTTGCTTTGGGAGTGGGAAAGAGGATCATGGCTTATCGTTGGGGTAAAGTGACCCTCGTCGGTATCACAATACTACCTACTATTCAAGTAGGTATAAAAAATCTCCGTATCTAAGTAGGTAAAAACCAGGACCCTCGTCGGTATCACAATCCTCCCTTGCTCATAAGTTCAATTAAGCAAGTTGGTGTCATATTCAATACGCTTTGAGTGTTGCGACTCTCGTCGGTATCACGAACTCCCATAGGTATCAAGATACCATGTTTTCGACGAAAAGGTTTGTCGATAATCTTAACTATGTGTTATTGCATGTTGGCTAAATATTAGCGTATAACCACATCGATGAGGGGGTAGATATATATATATATATATTAATTATGAGATAAACTTATTCGTGGAACACAAGCTGCCTACGTACCCTCTTTTTAGGGATCAAGCCAAAACATAGTTCAATTATTTACAACCTGCCTCTCAAGCATAAAACTTCTTCAGGGGCTTGACATTCCAGCTTCTGACTATCTTGTCTCCGGTCGAGTTTGGAATTCGTAGACTCCTGTCATGACTATCTTTGAGACGATGTAAGGTCCTTCCCAGTTGTAGCTGAGCTTTCCAGTATTGATCTCAGCCTTATTCTAGAAGACCTTCCGCAGCACTAGGTCACCAACTCAAAATTTCCTTGGTCGCACCTTTTTGTTGTAACTTTGAGCGACAGTTGTTTGATAAATTTTTACTTTTATCAAAGCCCGCGCTCGTCGTTCCCCAATATGGTCAAGGTGTTCCCTCAGATTTTCTTCGTTGGCTTCCTCGTCGTCTAGTGCTATTTCTCGTCCCAAACTTAGAACTCTCACTATTGCTGTAATGGCTGCTTCTATTTCGTACGTCAAAGCAAATGGTGATTCCCCAGTCGTTGTGTGTGGAGTTGTGCAATAATCCCATTGAACCCCTGGAAGCTTTTCTGCCCATCGCCCTTTCTTCTCGTTGAGGGGTCTTTTAATGCTATCTATAATCGCCATGTTGATCGCTTCTGCATTGTTGTTTCCTTGAGGATACCGTGGCGTTGACGTACTGAGCTTCACTCTCCATCTTTTGCGAAATCCCTAAAACCGTTTGAAAATAAATTGGGGACTGTTGTCGGCCATTATTTCCCTTGGTAATCCGAATTTGGTGAAGATGTTTTTCAATACATAGCTCTCCACGTTAGATTCTTTGATATTCTCAAAAGACTCAGCCTCGGTCCATTTGGTGAAGAAATCAATCACTACTAGCATATACGTCTTCTGCTTCTTTGCGATTGGGAATGGTCTGACGATATCCATCGACCATTTCATGAACGGGTATGGGACCAAAATTGCTAAAATTCCTCGGCCAGACATTTGATCGCTAGCATGTTGCAATCCACCTTCATCGCTTTCCAGATTATCCATGTTGCTTGACGTTCTGAAAAAGTGATCTTCCGGCAAAGTGGTTCCCACGTTTGCCTTCGTGAATTTCCTTCATGACGTAGTCTTCCTCGCTTGTTCCCAAGCATCACAAGTATGGCCCAGTAACGCTTACAATTTTTGATTCAAAATTGTATATCTATAACTTTTGGACCGGGTTTTCCACGCTTCCTGCTTATATTCCGGAAGGACTCCATCGCTCATGAACTCAAAAATTGTCTTGCGCCAATCGAATGCCCCTCAGTCGTAGGCTATTGGAGCGTCCTCTAAAGCTTATTTTTCATCGAACTGCTCTCTTTCAATATCCATGACCGTGACACATTTAGCTAAGTCAGCTTCCTTCATTTATTTATCTTCGCCGTCTTCTCTCTTCCTTGGGATGCTAGGCTCCTCGATGGTTTCCATTTTTATCGTCCTTTTCTCTCTCGACTTTGTCGTCAATCTCAAACTGGCGAAAGCATCCGCGTCTTAATTATCACCACGTGGAATTTGTCCTAGTGTGAACTCTTTAAATTCCGCGATTAAATTCTTTACGGCCATGAAGTATGCATTCATCGTATCATTTGAGACTACGCGATACCGTCAGAGGCTTCATACACATTGTAATCAGAGACTACGCTACCCGATATGGTTGGTACGACGCAATTTATTACTAAAACTTTCATACATATATTTAATATAACTATAGATTATATGTATGACTAAATGCTCATGGTTTCTTAATATGCTCATACTTCATATTCATACTTTCTCAATATGCTCATACTGCATATTTCAACATATATCATTAAACAATGTCATAAAACGACATAAGTCATTCAAATGTAGAAAAATATATCCCATTTATATGAAATTTTAGGGAAGTTAATGAGATGTTAAAGACGTTTAACACCATTAAACTCCCATACCTGCAAAAACCAAACGGACGAACGTTTAGACATCGATCTGAAATTAAATCTCAAACGTTTTGATCTTAATGAGAAATATAGTCGTTATGCTAGGTTATTTGGCTATATTAAGAGTTCCGAAAACCTGAAAACATCATCAGAAAAACGAAAAGCTTTCTTACAGATCTAGAGTTCGTTCTTTGATTTTATTCTATTTCATTGGGTGAAAGAGACTTACAGATTCGAGTTCGTCGTTGTCTTCAAGGTTTATTGGAGTCAACGATTAGCCTTTGTACTCTGGGAAGAAGACGGTCACTGTACTCCGACACCGGGAGGGACCGAATCTGCTTCAAGGGAAGCCTCGAACGCGCCTAGGCTCCGTTAATCCGATTTCTTTTTTTTTTTTTTGCAGATTCTTGGCCTTCGGAGTCTCGAGATCAACACCATCGTCGGTGCGACTAGGAGCTTGACGGAGCCCACTAGAATCGTATCTCTTTCGTTTATCCTCTCTGTGTTTCTTTCCTAAGATAAACTCTATATCTAACAATCTTGAAGCAGACTCGATTCTTTTTAGAAGAAAACAGAGAAGATGGAGAAGAAGAAGAATTGCAAAGTTAAATCTGAAGAGAGAAGAAAGAAAAATGTTTCACGCTCATACAGGTTTGAAGTCTTGATCTATCAATATTAATTGCGTTTTTTATATTTGTGCTTCGTACTGTCACGCGTGTTGTCTTAGTTTAGTGGCTTTGCCTTATAATTTTTTACACATGTGACCCGTGCACTACAGCTGTTAGTTTCCCACATAGCTTTAATTATTTTTTATATTCTCGTTGCATATCAAATAAAGGTTTCACTGTTATAGGTCAGCTTTATTTTTGGTAAAACGTGTATGGGTTACTGCATTTATATTTGACATAAAGAGTGTTTGTTGGAATTAATATAAATCTGTATATGCATATTGATTCATTGTGGCATAATTTTTTTTTCTCGATTCCAATTATTAAGTGTGAATTTCGTTTATCTTATGTGGATCAGTTATAAATCCGTTTTGTTTTATCAATAATTTGTGTGGGCTGGGCTCTAATTTTTATTCTGTTTAGTGAAAATATATATAATTTAAAATTCTTTGTTTGTTGTACGCTCGATAATTGATCGAGGTACGAGGGTAAATTGAAATTTTTATTTCAATTTAAATGGAAACATATGTAGTTTCTGAATCTAAAATGGGTAATGTCAACCCAAGTGAGTGGTGGCTCGATAGTAGCGCCACACGACATATTTGCGTCGACAGAGCCTTGTTCGTGGAACTTGCACGGGACGAAACTATAGAAAAGCTCTGTATGGGCAATTTGGCAACTTCCAATGTGAAGGGCCAAGGAACGGTAATTCTGAAAATGACATCTGGAAAAGAACTTAAGCTTAATAACGTTTTGTATGTTCCTGATTTTCAGAAGAATTTGATCTCGAGCTCGCTCCTTAGCAAGCATGGATTTAAAATGGTATTTTAATCTGACGACATAATTTTATCAAAATCTGGAATCCTAGTTGGAAAAGGATATTTAAAAGATGGGATGTGGAAAATGAACACGGTCATTACGAATCCTAATCTTGTTATTGATAATAAACGAAAGTCTACCACGTATATACTTGAGTCTTCGAACTTATGGCACGGTAGACTAGGACATGTTAATTACGGTTCTTTGCGAAGACTAATACAGACTTGCGTAGTAAGTACATGTCCTAATACAGACTAGGACATGTTAATTATGGTCCAAAGTTTGATATTAACGATAAGCACAAGTGCGAGACTTGCGTAGAGGCGAAATTAACTCGCACATCGTTTAAAAATGTTGAAAGAAGTACGGAACCCCTTGGGTTAATTCATACAGACATTTGTGATCTCAAGTTTGTTGAAACAAGAGGTGGAAACAAGTACTTTATTACTTTTATTGATGATTGTAGTAAGTATTGTTATATATATTTGCTAAAAAGCAAAGATGAAGCTATATAGAAATTTATTATCTTTAAGCAAGAAGTTGAAAACCAACTTAATAAGAAAAATAAGATGGTCAGAAGTGATCGTGGTGATGAATATGTTGCACCGTTTGAGGAGTTTTGTACTAAAAACGGTATCGTTCACGAGAAAACGCCACCTTACTCGCCTCATTCAAATGGAGTGGCTGAACGAAAAAATCGCACTCTCAAAGAGATGATGAACGCGATGTTGTTAAGTTCTGGGTTACCACATAACATGTGGGGATAAGCTGTATTGTCAGCCAATTATATTCTGAATAAAATTCCTAAAAAGAAGGAAGATAAAACTCCTTATGAGTTATGGAAAGGAAGAAGACCTTCCTATAAATATCTCAAAATGTGGGGGTGCTTAGCCAAAGTAATGGCTCCCGCACCGAAAAAGATGAAAACAGGTCCGAGGACTGTGGATTGCATCTTTATAGGTTATGCACACAATAGTAGTGCGTATCGGTTCTTGGTGTATAAATCAGATAACCCTGAGATTCACAAGAACACGATTATGGAATCAAGAAATGCATCATTCTTTGAAGATGCATTTCCTTGTAAGTCGAGAAATGATGGTTCAAGTTCATCTAAAAACCTTGATGAAACGACGTCCAAAACTAGTGAAGAGCTAGACGAGGATGAGATAAAACCTAGACGTAGTAAACGAGCAAGGGTGGAAAAGTCATTTGGACCCGAATTTTTAACTTACATGTTAGAAAGTGAACCTCGAACATACAACGAAGCTGTAAGTTCTAGTGAGGGACCTTTATGGAAAGAAGCCATAAAGAGCGAGATCGATTCAATCATGCAAAACCACACGTGGGAGTTGGTAGATCTTCCTTCTGGAAGTAAACCATTAGGCTCCAAGTGGGTCTTCAAAAGGAAATTGAAGGCTGATGGATCAATTGACAAGTATAAGGCAAGACTTGTTATCAAAGGGTACAGACAACGAGAAGGTCTTGATTTTTTTTTTATACATATTCTCCTGTATCGAAATTAACATCAATAAGGATGGTGTTAGCGATCGCAGCTTTGCGAAATCTTGAAGTACATCAAATGGATGTTAAAACAGGTTTCCTAAATGGAGATTTAGAGGAAGAAATCTACATGGAACAACCTGAGGGTTTCACTCCCCCAAATCAAGGGAATAAAGTGTGTAGATTGATTAAGTCTTTGTATGGACTTAAACAAGCGCCGAAGCAATGGCATGAGAAATTCGATAACGTTATGTTATCAAATGGATTTAAATCAACGAATGTGAAAAATGTATCTATATTAAAGATACAAGTCAAGGTTATGTAATCCTGTGTTTATACGTTGATGATATTTTAATTGTGGGTAGTAATGATCAAATGATCAAAAATACCAAGAGGCTATTGAACTCAAAGTTTGACATGAAAGATATGAGTCATGCAGATGTGATTTTAGGCATTAAAATCATTAGGAAATCTGATGGACTTATCTTAAGTCAGTCTCATTATGTAGACAAAATACTTGAAAAATTCAATAAAGGCAAAACTGGAGAAGTTAGAACGCCTATTGATACAAGTATACACCTAGCAAAGAATAAAGGAGATAGCATTGAGCAACTTGAATATTCTAGGGTGATTGGAAGTTTAGTGTACCTAATGAGTGGTACTAGACCAGACATAGCTTATGCAGTAAGTAAACTTAGTAGATATACAAGTAACCCTGGATCTGATCACTGGAAAGCGATAGTCAGATACTTAAATATCTAATATTTACAAGAAATTATGGGCTATACTATGTCAGGCATCCTTTAGTTTTAGAAGGTTATAGTGACGCTAGTTGGATATCTGATATAAAAGATTCTAAATCCACTAGTGGATACGTGTTTACTCTAGCTGGTGCAGCTGTATCATGGAATTCGTCCAAGCAGACGGTAATAACCAGATCCACGATGGAATCTAAGTTTGTTGCCTTAGACAAATGCGGCGAAGAGGCCGAATGGATAAGACAATTCTTGGAAGATATTCCAATGTGGCCAAAATCTGTGCCACCGATATGTATCCATTGCGACAGTCTGTTGGCAATAGGAAGAGCGAAAAGTCGTATGTATAATGGTAAGTTGAGACATATTCGTCGTCGACATAATACCATTAGACAACTACTCTCAACTAGAGTTATCACAATTGACTATGTAAAGTCAAATGATAATATTGCGGATCCGCTAACCAAAGGGTTAAACCGAGAGCTAGTTGATAAGTCATCAAAAGGAATGGGACTGAAGCCCATTATAGAATGAAGTTTTAACTGTGGAAACCCAACCTAGTTGACTGGAGATCCCAAGATCTAGGTTCAAAGGGAAAACCTAGCTGTATAAGACTTTAACGGATCACTGTGGGGATTACACCCTGGTCCATTCCTAAGATGAATAAACAGTGATATTCATGATGTTTAGGTTAAGCTAAGAGATTTTAATGGTTTTTACGCTTTGGAAAAGAGAACAAAGCAGAGCATGAAAGATGCTCAACAAGTAAGAAATCACCTATGTTAGAGTGAAGTGGGGTAGCTTCAAATAGAATAGTAGGGCACAATTCTGTAAACTCTCGCAGAACCAGAAGGTGTTCATGACCATGAACGAATACAATAATGAGAAAGGAATGTGGTAAGGAAAAGTTCTGAGTGAGATGTGTTTTACTATACACTACGGTCGAGCAGTTCAAAGACATCGTGTCTACTGATCTCCATTATAGAAAACATATTTAACGAGGGAAGGTTCAAAGGTGATACCTACCTATCCTATGCAAAATTTATCCTGTTGTACTCTATTACCCAATGAATAGACGGTAAATTTCATTTATGTGGGGGATTGTAGAAAAATATATCCCATTTAAGTGAAATTTTAGGGAAGTTAATGAGATGTTAAAGACGTTTAACACCATTAAACTCCCATACCTGCAAAAACCAAACGAACGAACGTTTAGACATCGATCTGAAATTAAATCTCAAATGTTTTGATCTTAATGAGAAATATAGTCGTTATGCTAGGTTATTTGGCTATATTAAGAGTTCCGAAAACCTGAAAACATCATCAGAAAAACGAAAAGCTTTCTTACAGATCTAGAGTTCGTTCTTTGATTTTATTCTATTTCATTGGGTGAAAGAGACTTACAGATTCGAGTTCGTCGTTGTCTTCAAGGTGTATTGGAGTCAACGATTAGCCTTTGTACCCTGGGAAGAAGACGGTCATTGTACTCCGACACCGGGAGGGACCGAATCTGCTTCAAGGGAAGCGTCGAACGCGCCTAGGCTTCGTTAAAATAAATTCTTTTATTTTTTTTTGCAGATTCTTGGCCTTCGGAGTCTTCGAGATCGACACCATCGTCGGTGCGACTTGGAGCTTGACGGAGCCCACTAGAATCGTATCTCTTTCGTTTATCCTCTCTGTGTTTCTTTCCTAAGATAAACTCCATATCTAACATCAAACATATACCACACCATGCATAATCACACAAATCAGATTATTATTGTTGTATTTTAGTCAGTACTTTTACGTATTTGCACCTTATGTAGGAGCTCTTGTTATTATGAGCCGATACAGAATAGACTTCCTCAATGATGATGAAAGATAATAAACTTCATGAAAAAAATCACAACACGAAGTGATCGGGTATGAGAACAAGCTGAAGAAGCCATCGTCCTTTTTGTTTTGTTTTTAAAAAAAAACTAAAGAATAATATTATCATGTAGATAAGGGTTAAAACCATGGTTCGAATTTTCGACGATAATCGTCGATAATCGTCGATTTTTCGGCTTTTCGATAGTTACCGGTAAGTTGCCGGTTGTAATGCTTATCGTTTTTATATACTTTTCGACGATTTTCGAGGTTTTTGATAAAACCTTTTCCAACAGATTTTTGTAAAATTAGTGTAAAAAAAAGGGACTTTTCGGTAAAAAAAATTTCGGCAAAAATAATTATATTTGCACAAGAGCACCCCACCCCACCTCGCCTTGCCTCGCCACGTCCGGCCGGACGGACGGCGGCGGCGGCGCGCGCGTGTGGTGTAACATTTGTGTGAGTCCTCCCCCATCCACAAAATCCTATGACCCAAAGGGCCCAAGCCCTTGTCCCTAATATTTGGTATATAAACATCACCATACTCTTGTCATCTATCAATGTGGGACTTTTTGCTATTCAACTAATATCACACAACTTAACATACACATACACTTTCACTTAATAATTTAACTTAATATTACACACTTCAAATAATATTATACACTTAACATACATATTAACACTTCACCTAACATACATATACACTTAATATGTATATTCATTTAATATTATACACTTCAACTAATATTAATATTATAATTATACACTTAATAATTTAACATATGTTTTGTGGTATGATATTATCAAAATATTTTATAAGTTAGATGTCAAAAAGTATCGAAAAGTATCGATAATCCGTCGATAATCATCGAAAAGTATCGGTAATCGGTAAGCTACAGTGTTATAGGTTTTCCGTCGGTTAATCGGTAAGCTATCGATTAATCCGTCGAAAACGGTAATCGGTAACATCGGTAAGTTGAACCTTGGTTAAAACAAATGCAGTAGATAACTTATATATATATATATATATATATATATATATATATATAAGTCGGTCAAAAATCAATGACGTGTATCAATAGGATAAGGACAAATAAATTAGTAACTATTACATATAATTATATGCAACTAAAGATAAGCATACAAAAATTTACATCGTATATAATAAATATATGATATAGATAAGGTTAAATCATTTAACCAAATTTTATAATAAATTATAAAAGAGAAGGAAGATTTAAGATTAAATAAATATGAGTGAAAAATTTAGTTATTAAGTTATATATATTTCCATACTAAGTACTAAACTAATACTTATTTTATGGTCCTCGTACTTACTATAAAATTTACTAAAGAGAGTACACTCTTAAAATTAAGAGTGTATTTTTATCTTGTTATTGTCGAAATTTCAAACGATAATGCTATTACAATTATTGACTGAGTTGAGGATGAAAATTTTGTTGGGAATCACACCTCGGATCCCGTGTAAATTATCATGAAGTGTGCCTCCGAACCGTCCGGGTAACATTTAAAATTTATTTTAAAGTGGAAAACTTATTATCTATACAACGGTCCGGATATCGGATAATAACAATATTACAAGATCTGATAAATATTATGCAATTTAGTAAATAGGAAATAAATAGAAAACAGTAAATGGTCGCATTATTTAAACCAATGCATAAGGCCGTACCTCAGTTGACGACTTCCAGTTGCGCGTTCTGAATTCGGCAGGTCTCCGCCGGTGCTGAGGGAAATACCCGTGATCTTCCGAGATATTCTCATGGAATCCTCGTACCGAAGCATAGGCTTCGCCGGAAGCGCTCCATCGCAAACTATAAGTGATGGTTCTTTTTGAGCACCCGGAGACTAAGTCTCTTAAGCCAAACCAGATAGAGAGGTCGGAGGAAAATTCGCAGACCCTTAAGGAGATGAAGAGTTCGATTTTTTCTCTAGGGAGAGGTGTAAGAAATGTGTAAAAATAGGCTCCCAATTTATAGGTTCAGAATGTAACCGAATGGGAGAAATTCCCTCCCTAATTTTGAATTCTCTTAATTAAAATAATTAATTATTTCAATCCAATGGTCTAGATGTAATCCCATCTAAATCCAATGGATATAATTAATCAGAGATTCAATTAAATAAGAAATACATGATAAGATCAAAAATTTAATCTTATCATCTTATCTTCATTTATTTGAAATATGTATATATATAA
The DNA here is from genome assembly GCA_954871525.1 of Parietaria judaica. NCBI lineage: Eukaryota > Viridiplantae > Streptophyta > Magnoliopsida > Rosales > Urticaceae > Parietaria > Parietaria judaica. Next base: position 968,078 of record OX940865.1, on the reverse strand, counting down.
TAATAAAATTCAAATTTAATTATCTAGATCCAACGGTTGAGATAAATCTTAAACCGATCCAATGGATCGAATTAATTCATGATAAAATCAAATGCCCTAGGGTTTTATCAAAACCTCAATTCGATTTCATATTTATCATTAATTCAAAAATTATATATATATATTATATAATTAATTAATTTCTAATCCGACGGTAAAGATTAAATCTTAAAACCGATTCAACGGATATAATTAATTAACCTAATTCGAAACACCTAGGTCACCAAGCGATTAATTTCGAATTACTGTTAGGGTTAAAATCAATTATCTTAATTCAACGTTTGATATTAAATCCTAACTGATCCAATTAATTAAATTGATTTAGAGTTTTGCTCAAATGCCAACATATTTATTACTTATGCCGCAAATATGGAAAGACCAAATCTTATCATTCGATGTTTAGGGTTTCAGTTCCATGAAGCCCAATTTGAATTTACACATATTAAATATATATATATATATTTATTAATATAAATCTATTAATTATTAATTAATTATTAGTAAGATATTAATAATTAAATCAAAATAATTAAATTATACCAACATCCTCTGATCACAATATCACACATGGTGATACACTATCATTTAAATTCGTGACATGTGATTTAATTTCATATTTTACCGAAACGATCATAAACTTAGAAATTCTCTAAATCACAAACCGTATGTTGAAATGACTTGGTTCCTAAAGCAAAAATTCTTAGAATTTAATTTCCAACAAAATTCATGTTGACAAAAAATCGAAATTTTACTTTCTTTTATTAGTTAATTTCGGTTACCAAGATATGATACTTTTGCCACGCTACTAATAAAACTATCTGATGTCTGACACTACTTAAGCCTTATAAATCTTGCAAAATGATTAAAGATCTCAAAATTTTTCTATCACGTACGTATTATCTGTTAGGAAGCTATCCTGGGGACCATGGACCCGAATCACTTAAGCTCCAACGAACTGTTAGGGTATTCGTCAAACCTTGGTGTAATTCCACTATAAACCCGACGGTGCGTTCTTTAGAGATACAATATATATTATTCCCTTTATTACAGAAGGGTGTCCATTTGATACAATCAAATTCGGGTTATTGATCTTTTACTTGATGATCCACACATGAGCAGGCGGTCTTTACCATTTCGCCTGTCACTGCATTTTCATCCTTGACTCGGTCAGTAATATCATGAGTAACCCACTTATGGTTTCAATTCATAAGTTGCGCACGGGTACCTCTCACTTCTCACCACTGACAACCAAGGGAATCGTCACGACTGTGAAGAAATTTATGTGATGCCCATGTCTATGAACAAGCTACTTTTACTGCTAACCATCATGTTCCCAAAATTATAGTGTTCGGAATAGCGATAATATATTGTGCTCTTTAACGGTTAAATCAAATAACAATTAGGCCAACAACTCAGACTCAAGATCACTCAGGACTTAGATCGAATATCCATTTGATCATCATACTAGTGACTCAATTCCAAGTTACTAGTGAGGATCTTATATGATAACCTCCGGAGTTTAAGTCAGATCTAGTCCAGTATGATGGAACTTCATACTTAATGCACTTCTAGTGAGTGTGACACACACAAAATCCAGAATAGGATTATCACTTAGTCACATTAATGATCTTATACGATTAATATGCTCCCACCAAGTTAATCAGGTCATAGACATTTTAAGTTCATTTATTATGATTATTAATTCTTCCTCACTTTGACTCTGCTGTGATAATAATAACATAATTGCATCATTTATGAACTACGGAACAAACATTCTATTTTACTCTAACAGAAACTATAATAATATTAACATAATAAGAACCATCTTTTATTCAACGACTTTTCATAATCTTTAACAAATGGGTAAAAAAATCTTGTTTAAGGACACATGTCCAACAAATTCAGTGTGAGGCAACACTGTAAAAACTGGTTTCTCGTGTGTGGGTCATTAAGTGAACGATCGATAAACCGAATTCGATTGTATCAATGGCCACCTTGCTATAAAGGGAATAATATATATTGTATCACTTGAGACTGGAGCCTCGGTTTTATAATGGAATAACACCGAGGTTTGACGAACCACTAGTAGTTCGTTGGAGATTTAATGATACGGGTCTATAGTCCCGAGGATAGCTACGGAACGGATGATACCTGTTGACGTGGTTTCCCACCTCAATCAGTCAAGTGTGACTTGTGAGCGTATGATATTTTTGAATGAAACAATTTGGTGGAATCCGATCTCTCGCGTTGCAAGCTCACGATTCACTCACGATATATATATATATGTATATAAGCAATATAAATGGGACGAGGGATTTTTTATAGAGGTTCGTCCCAAAGCGCGAGGTGACTACTTCCTCTGTCAGTTTATTGCGACGATGAACATAGACGGATAGCTACAGGCAGCTAGATCACGTCTGAGAATAGTAAAGAATAGAGAAGGAGAGAAAGAATACAATAAGATTTCAGAAGGACAAGAATGCCGGGTAGAAACTCTTCAGTGTATTCTCTCGAAGTTGTAAGTATGTGCGTGTGTTGATCTGAGCTTGAGCTTTGGCATTTATAGACTTCAATTCTTCCCGTTAAACTTCCAGGAATCGAGGGGTCTTCACTCCGTGCTGACCGGGTTGAATGGACGATCTGGCTACACGTGTCCCACGACTTCGTTCTCGTCGTCGTGTTTGAATTATGCCCGTTGGAGACTTGACTCTGTGCTCCTGGTCTTCCGTCTGAGTTTGAAATATGATGTCGGGTAGAGAATATGACGACTCTACCCTCGTCTTTCTGGGCTGCTACCGAGTGGATTTGGGCTTTAGAACTCGTTGGGCCGAGTAGCTTATGTCCGTTGGTTCTTGGTCTGATTGAGAATCCCTTTGGGCTTCTCAAATGGGCTTTTGCGAATACCAGTTTATTTCTTTAAAGCCTTTTATCATGGTCTGTAAATTTAATTAATTCACAACCTTAGCACTTTATGTCATATTGAATAATGACGAATTTGTACATCAACAGTTAGCCCCCTACTATAAAAAATACGAAGTAAATTTTATAGTATTTACTCGATGAAATCATGTAAAATTCGTGCCGGATAGGATTAATTAAATTTGTGACTTTTGCCGCAAATCTGCATAATCCGGGCAGGATTTTGGATAATTTCGAGATCGGATGGACGGATAGGGTCTTGAAGCTGTAACCGTCGCTTCGAATTTTGGGCGGGAACAGTTACAACACGTGTCCCATTTTGCGGAGTTCGAAGGGAATAAACTCTTCACATTCTCCTGACACAGCTGTCGTGCTGACGTGTCGCCGGATAGCTCGCTGATCTCAACCGTAGGATGAGGTTTGTTGCGTTTTTCGAGGAAACCCTAACCGTAGGATCAGCGACAATTTTCGAGTATAAATACTCGGGTGATTCGCATTAAATGGGCACGTCTCTTCAGCTTCAGCCCGTCGCACGTCTTCCGAAGGTAACCTCCTTTCTCTTTCCTCTATATATACTCTGTGGTATTCGAATACTATTTTCAATTTTTAGAGAGAGAACAACTTCGAGTTTTAGAGAGATAAACTTTGCGAATCGCCATCGGAGGTGCTCTGAGGTCTGTCTTCGTCGTCTTCTTCATCAAACTCGTAGGGAATTCAGGTTCTAGTTTCTGTCTGCCTTTTATTTCCTTAGGGTTTGTTAGGAGATACCTTCCAGTTTATTTTTCGGTTGATCTTTGGGTGGTTTTCTGGGTTTTTGTGCTCGTCTTGTTTGGATCTTCGGTTTTTCTTCTAAGATATTTATAAAATGGGTCCTAAGAAGACGGTCTCGAAATGGCAAACGGAGTTTCTGACTACAGATTCTCCTAAGTCAGTTCTGAAACCTAAAGACTTGGTTAGGATCCGAGTAGAGTATAAGATTCCCTTGTCAATAGAGCTTAGGTTACCGGGTCCGGATGAACATGCCGACGAGCAGAACTCGGACGGCTGGATCTGTGTATACCAGAGGTTTTTTGAGTCTGGGGGGCTTAGATTTCCTATTCCTGAGCTCATCCTTAGGTACCTTAGTTACCTAGGGGTTTCTATCGGGCAACTTAGCCCGAATTCCATCCGGATCTTGATGGCCTTGCTTGTCCGGTCCCACGAGTGTTTGTATTCACTTACAATCTGGGACTTGTTGACGGGCTTGGTCATCAAGGCCAACGGTCAGGCTAAGGGTAGGTTCTTCCTATCCGTCAAGGAAGGGGAGATCATAACCGGTCTTCCCAAGAAGGAGAGTGCTTGGACCCACAAGTATTTCTTCTTCATGGCCGGTCAGGAAACACTCGGTTCTTGGCCGGGCTATAGGAATGAATGGGTCCACGAGATAGGTAAGATTCTGGGTTGGGTTTTCTAATTTCTCTTATTCGGCTGTTCTTGTGTGTTTTCTAATTTCCTGTCTCTTTTTTATGCAGTCGAGGACCCTGAGAAGCCTAAGTCTCGTCCGATCACAGAAGAGTGGAAGGCTTTGAAGAGGAGGCTTTTTCCTACTGGTCCGGAGCTGTGGTCGAACTTCACGAAGGAGAGGTTTGAAGATGCCGGGCTTTGGATTGAGCCTGACGAGGAGGAATTTCCGGGTATAAATCCTAAATCTGTCTTTTTGGCTTTGTTTCGTATTTGTCTACTTTATTTAGAGTCTGTCTAAGTGTGGATTTTTGACGTGTAGAGGATATGGACGCTCTTCGCCCGAAGGGTCAGAGTCTTCGCCAGAGGCGGAGGCAGGAGGGTCAGACCGGAGGTTCGGCCTCAGCTGGAGCTGCTCGTCAAGAGACGAGCGGGCGTGTTGAGGAGAGGGGACCTGGCGCGTCTGCGCCGGCCAAGGCTGCTCGTCGGGAGACGAGTAGGAGGAACGATGAGACTCCTGCTCGGGAGTCTCTTGCTGAGGTCGCCTCTGGGGCGAACAAGAAGAAGAATGTCGTCGAACTTTCCGACGACGGGGAGAGCACCCCGGAGGTTACGCCTTTGGCAAAGCCTTCGGAGAGGGAGATTGTCCCTCCTTCTGTTCCTGCTCGTCCTTCCAAGGACGTGATCTGTCCTTCTCAGGACGGAGTTATTCCGAGGACGGGCTCAGAGGCGGCCGCGAAGAGGCCGCATGAAGGAGGGGACTCTGGGGTCCGGAAGAAGGCGAAGGGGGATTCGGCCCCGAAGGAGGTGGCGAGGAGGGACTTAGTCCCGAAAGGAGGTGCGAGGGCCTTGGAGAAAGGCAAGGGGATTGCTCGGGAGAGCGAGTGCCCGAAGGAGTCCTCCCGAGGTGAGGCGAGGGAGACGGGGTTGGCTCCCCCGGTGGTTGAGGGGCAGGCTAGGGAGAAGATGGTCTCCCGGAAGGCGGGGTGCACTTGGATGGGGGACAAGGGTCTCCACAACGCGCCTAAGGTGGCGGCCGGTCTTCTCCGGCAGATTACGAATGGTGGGGTTGGCAGGGTCCCCAGGAGTATTGCCGAGAAGAGGCCGTACAAGGATGTGGCTGCGGCTACAACTCTAGTGAGCATTGCCGGCTTTAGGTTTGGGTTTCTACTTATTCCTTAATTTTTTCTAACTTTGGTTTTTGGACGTGCAGCTCGTCGCCTCTATCAACGACATGGTCCTCGATTATGAGGACCAATTATATGAGGCTAGAGAGGGCGCGCAAGCCTCCGAGCAGCTTGCGCTGAAGGAGAGGGAGTTGGCTGATGCCGTGGAGGGCATCCGGGTGAAGGCGGAGCAGATCGTTGTTATGGGCAAAAAGGTCGCCGCCTGTGATGCCAGGATCAAGGGGCTCGGGAATACGGTTGTCGATCTTCGGGAGAAGTTGACAATCGCTACCCGGACGATTGAGGAGGCTCAGGGTGCGAGCGAGGCGGCCGCCAGGCAGATACTGGCTTCTGACGCGGCCAAAGGACGGGCTGAGGAGTTGGCCAAGGAGAAGGAGGAAGAGGCCTTGGCCCTGAAAGAGGACGTGCAGCGCCTTGCTGCTGAGTTGGCTGAAGCCCGGCAACGATCTGCCGAAAGAGGCCGAGAAGAAAGCTGTCCGCGCCCGATACCGCCGAAAGGTGGAAGAAAGGGACGCGCTAATCGCGTGGTACAAAGGTACGGCCGCCGACAATAGTTGCTTGGATCAAGCCGAAGGTTGCCTCAAGCTGATCCAAGACATCATTGACGGCAACGTTCAAGATTTCGAGGCTGAGAAGGAGGTCCTAGAAGGCAACGCTGCTCGCTACCAAGCTCTCTTGGACGCGGTTCCGGCGCCGCTGATAGGGTCTCCGGCTCTGTCTCCAGATGCTGAGCTGACCGGTGTTCCTCTTGTAGATTTGAGCCTTCGGTCCGAGCAATCATCCGCCAAGGAGTCCGCCTCCGAAGATCCCGCCATTGAGCCCGTCGTTGAAGATCCTGTGGCCGGAGGGACCGTCGTCGATGAGCCCACCTTGCCCGCCATCGCTGATACCGAGGAGGTGATCCTCGAGGAGCCAACCCCGAACGAGCCCGTTGCTGCCGAGGAGACCGTCGCTGAGGAGACCGCCCTTGAAGAGCCGATCCTGGACGAGCCCTCCGTTGCCGAGGAGACTGCCGAGCATGGAGACCAAGCCGGCGAAGGAGAAGGAGAAGAGAAGGAGGAGGAGGACCGAGAGGTCGTGGGGGTACTCGGGGTCGACGCATAGAGTGTCCCCCATTTTTATTTTTTTTTGCTTTTAGTTAATAAGGCCTAAGGCCAGAACAATTTCTATGGGCAAGTCTATGGCGACTTGAACCCTTTTTTGTGTAAGGTTTGGATATGCCCGTGGTTAGGGCCTTTGCTATTTTTATTCTATGTCATACTCGTAATTTTTTGCCATACTCTACTCGTCTCTGTTTCTAAGTTATTTTTCTAATCGTACACTTCTATATTTGCTTTTCTATTTGAGGTTCCGAATGTCCTAACGTATACTCGGATGACTAACAAACAGATCGAAGGTTTGAAATTTGCTAAGTATGGGAAATGTACGGGTACCTTTTGTCGTTGTGCTCCTTTGATACTTATCGCCTGGTTTGTTCTGTTCGTTCTTCATAATATCCCGCAGGTTGTGCTTTCTGAAAAACATGTTTGTAAAAGCCAGACATATGTTATTATATGTTTTTTCAAGGGGATTAGGCTTGTCGCCTTAAGGGACGGGTTGGATTCCCGGTTAGGTTTGTTAACCCTTGTGGTGGGTTTGTTACCCGGATGGGCTTGTTGCCTTATGCGACGGGTTGATTACCCGGGTAGGCTTGTTGCCTTATGCAATGGGTTTGTTACCCGGGTAGGTTTGTTACCTTATGTGGGGGGTCTGTTACCCGGATAGGTTTGTCACCTTATGTGATGGGTCTGTTACCCGGGTAGGTTTGTTACCTTAGATGATGGGTCTGTTACCCGGGTAGGCCTGTCGCCTTGACGGGAGTTTCGTGACATGTTTCCTTTTAGGCCGGTTCTGTCGAGTCTTGCGATTCGTAGTTCTCGGGCCTATTTGGTTTTGGGTTTGGATTGAGACTGCGCCCATTGTTTAGGATGGGCTTCCTACGTACCCCAAATTTGGGGATCAAGTCATTACGTAGTTCAGGGGAGACCGGGTAGGTCGGGTTAGGCGTAGTATTTCCTTAAGTGCATGGCGTTCCAGCTGCGGAGGACTCTTGTTCCATCCGTAGTGGCTAGCCGGTATACTCCAGGTTTTACTACTTCGGTGACGATGTAAGGTCCTTCCCAGTTAGCCCCGAGCTTGCCCGCATTCAGCTCGGCGGTGTTCTGGAAAACTTTTCTGAGGACCAACTCTCCCACTATGAATTTTCGACGTTTGACCTTTGAATTATAGTACCTAGCTATCGAGTTTTGATAGTTGGCAATTCTTATCAAAGCTTGTTCTCGTCTTTCGTCGATGTAGTCGAGCTGGTCTTCCCTCATTTCGTCGTTGAGTTCTGCGTCCAAAGGGGCGAATTCCCTTCGAAGGCTGGGTGTCTCTATCTCTGCTGGTATCACGGCCTCAGTGCCGTGTACCATTGAGAAAGGGGTTTCCCCGGTGGCCCTACGCGGGGTAGTTCTGTAGGACCAAAGGACTCCTATGAGCTCGTCTGCCCATCGTCCCTTTTTGGTGTCTAGGCGTCTCTTGATTCCGTCCACTATTACTCGGTTAGCTACTTCGGCTTGACCATTGCCTTGAGGATATCTCGTAGTGGACGTGTTCAAGGATATTTTCCAGTTTATGCAGAAGTTTTGGAATCTCGTTGAAATGAATTGTGGTCCATTGTCAGCTATTATCTCTTTTGGGAGGCCGAATCTACTGATGATGTTTTTCCATAGGAAATTTTATACATCAACATCTTTAATGTTTGCGTATGATTCTGCCTCCACCCATTTTGAGAAGTAGTCGGTCACGACGAGTAGAAACCTCTTCCCAGCCGGGGCTAGGGGGAACGGTCCTACTATGTCCATGGACCATTTCATGAACGGGTACGGGACTGAGACTGATGAGAGTTCTTCTGCTGGTCTATGTATGGACGGGGAGTGTCTCTGGCATTTGTCGCACCTTTTGGCGTATTTTTCACTGTCCGCCAACATAGTGGCCCAGAAAAAGCCTTGCCTTTTTGCTTTGTTTGCTAAAGACCTTCCTCCCGAATGGTTGCCGCATTCTCCCGAATGGATTTCGTGAAGTACTATTTGGGCTTCGGTCTTTCCTAGGCACCTTAGGTAGGGTCCGGTATAGCTACGTTTGTACAATTTTTCCCCGATCATGCAAAATCTAGCGCTTTGGATCCTTAGTTTCCTAGCTTTTTGCTTGTCTTAAGGTTTGGCCCCGGTTAGGATATAGTTAATGATTGGGGTCCTCCAATCATCCTCTTCCATTCGGATATTGCAAACTTCGCGGGTTACGTTGGGTTCGTCTATCGTTTCGACCGGGATTATCCTTTTGACCTCAGGGTCTGAAGTCGAAGCTAATCCGGCCAATGCGTCTGCTGACGCGTTTTCACTCCTCGGTATTTGGACTATTTCGACGTGTTCGAATTGTTGAATTAAGCCTTTTACTACCGAGAGGTATTTTTCCATCCTGTCATCTCGGGTAGCATACTCGCCACTGATCTGACTGGTAACTAGTTTTGAGTCAGAGTGGGCCCTTACTTTCCGGGCTCCCACGGCTTTTGCTAGTTTGAGGCCGGCGATGAGGGCCTCGTACTCGGTCTCGTTGTTTGTCGCGTGGAATTTCAATCGAAATGACTGTTCCAACACTTCTCCCGTGGGGGATATCAAACGAATTCCGATCCCGGATCCGCCTTGGTTTGACGCGCCGTCGACTTCGAGTTTCCATTCTCCGTCTTCGTGGCCTTCTTTTGAACCGTCGGCTGGTAATTCGATGAGAAAGTCAGCCAATACTTGTGATTTCGCACAGGTTCGGATCTTATATTCTATGTCGAATTCGCTTAACTCGACGGCCCATTTCGTGAGCCTTCCCGATTGATTCGGGCTGTGGAGGATGATTCTCAAAGGTTGGGTCGTCATTACCATGATGGTATGGGACTGGAAGTAAGGCCGAAGCTTCCTCACTGCGGTTATCATTGCTAGCGCGAGTTTTTCTATTGCCGGGTATCTAGTTTCAGCGTCTTCCAAAGACTTGCTAATGTAGAAGATCGGCTTTTGCTCTCCGCGGTCCTCTCTCACGATTACTCCGCTCACCGCCGATGGCGAGACAGCAAGATATAAAAACAATGGCTCTCCCAAGATTGGTCTGGTGAGTATTGGTGGGGTGGAGAGGTACCTTTTCAGCTTTTGGAAGGCCTCTTCGCACTCTTCGGTCCATTCGAACTTTTTATTACCTTTCAATAGTTTGTAGAAGGATAAACATTTGTCCGTGGCTCTTGATATGAACCGGTTAAGAGCGGCGATTCTCCCAGTCAGCCTTTGCGTCTCTCGAACAGTCCTTGGGGAGGGCATGTTCTGGAGGGCGTTTATCTGGTCGGGATTGGCTTCTATACCTCGCTGTGTGACCAGATAACCTAGGAATTTTCCTGAGGTTACCCCGAAGGTGCATTTCGCCGGGTTGAGCTTCATTTGATACTTTCGTAGTATGTTGAAGCAGTCTTCTAGGTGGGACACGTGATCCGTTGCTTGGGAGGACTTTACCAACATGTCATCGATGTAGACTTCCATAGTTTTACCGAGTTGTTCGGCGAACATTTGGTTGACTAATCTTTGATATGTGGCTCCAGCGTTTTTTAATCCGAAGGGCATAACTTTATAACAGTATATCCCTCTATCGGTTATGAATGCCGTTTTTTCTTGGACCTCGGGGTGCATTAGGATCTGGTTGTATCTCGAGAATGCGTCCATGAACGACAGTAGTTCATGCCCGCATGTTGCTTTGACCAGACGGTCGATATGGGGCATTGGGAAACTGTCTTTGGGACAAGCTTTGTTCAGGTTGGTAAAGTCGATGCAGACTCTAGCCTTCCCGTTTTTCTTCTTCACGACTACTGTATTTGCTAACCAGTCCGGGTACTTGACTTCCCTGATGGATCCGGTTTGCAGCAGTTTTGTGACTTCTTCATTTACGGCGTGGGCCCTGTCCGGGCCTAGCTTTCGCCTTTTTTGCTTTACCGGCTTGTAGCTCGGGTCTACGTTTAGGCGATGGGTTGTAATGCTTGGGTCTATTCCGGGCATGTCTTTGTGAGACCAAGCAAAACAGTCCCGATTTTTGGTCAGGAATTTGAGGAGATCTTTTCAGACGTTATTGTCTAGTCCTTTCCCGATTCCTACCCGGTGGTCCGGGTTGTCGGGATCGATCTGGACCTGGACTGTCATTTCCAGGTTAGGTCCGTCCGTATCGGTGGCCCTTTCCTGTCCGTCATCCTCTTTCTCGTCTACCGCCATTAATTGCTACGCGGTAGATCGCTCTTGCCCGGCCTTGGCGGCCTGGATATTCCGGAATGTGCTCATGTAGCAAATTCTGGATTGTTTTTTATTTCCCTTAATTTCAATGATTTTTCCCGCCCTATTCGGGAAGCGTATTAGTTGATGGTAGGTTGATGGTATGGCCTTCATCATATGCAGCCAGGGTCTTCCTAATATCATGTTGTAAACTGACAGGCAGTCCAACACTAGGAAATTTTTGGTCTTCCCGACCCCTGCTGCTGCGATGGACAGTCGCACCGTGCCAATCGCGTTGATGGTTCCTCCATCTAAGCCGGTTAGCGGGATGGCTTCTCTGTTGATCTCTGTTTCTTCTATTCCCAGTTTTAGCAATGGCTCCAGGAAGATCACGTCGACTGAGCTCCCGTTATCGATTAGGATCCTGTCCATTGTATACGAGGCAACTAGGAGTGTGACGACCAGCGCATCGTCGTGCGGACCAATCAGTGTGGCCGCTTCACTATCTTTGAATGAGATCTCGAAGTCCGTCTCTTGCCTCGGTACGATCACCGGTCCGGCCTTGAGCTTCCTCTGATGGGCCTTGATGGAGTTTACTGAGTTACCATGTAGTTGGGAACCTCCCACAATAGTGTAGATTCTACCGATGGGCTCGGGGATGTCGCTGAGCTGCTCACCGGAATTCTCCGTTTCTTCGTACGTTTGCTCGTCTGACTCCTCGAGCATATGCACTCGTCCTCTTTTGCTAGGCTGTATGCTTTCGCGCGGCGTTCTTTGTTGCTCTTCTCTTTTCTGGCCGGTTTGGTGTTGATTTTGGGGAGGGCTTTGCTCGATCGGTTGCCCACTTTTCAGCTCATTGCCGAAGTTTATTTCCCCCAACTCTCCATTGATGTACTTTTCCGCTAGGCGGGCACGGAGTACCATACAATTCTTCGTATAATGTCCGAACACCTTGTGGAAGTTACACCACGCTTTCGGGTCGTGTTTCGGGAAACCTTCGTTGCTGTACGGTGGGAAGTCTCTCGAGCTGACCAGGACTTCTCCAGGAGCTTCTTCTGCCTCGATCTGTTCTTCGAACTCCGCGGTTTCCGAATTCACGTTGAAAACGTATGGGCTTCGCGGGTTCACTCCGTTATTGGCCCTCGGATTCTGGGTTTGGAATGGGTGCTTCTGGACTGGGGGGGATTCTTTTGTCCCCTGAAAGGGATGTTGTGATTTCCGGCCCTAGGCGGCGGCTGCTGCCCGGGTAGTCCGGTATTCCGCTGGTGGACGGGTAGAGATCCATGTCTCCTTCGCATGGCTTCGAGTTCTTCGTCGTGCCTGATCCAGTTGGATGATCTGTGGATCACGTCTTCGATGGAGTCGTAACGATTCACGACAATGTCCGTTTTGAACTTCGAATCGTACCATAATCCGGCCGTAAGAGCGGCTATGGCGGTTTCGTCACTGATCCCGTTTATTTTGACCATGGTCTTTTTGAACCTGGTCATGAAAGCTCTGAGGGGATCTCCTCTCTCTTGCTGCAAGGCATAGAGGTTCGCCGCCGTGATCTCAGTTTCCATAAACATGGAAAAATGTTTGAGAAAAAGGGTCGTTAGCTGTCCGAAGTTGTCTATGGACCGTGGTTCAAGTTTCGAGAACCATTCCATTGCCGGGCCGACCAAATTTTCAGAGAAATATTGGCAGCGCCCAGCATCCAATTCGTGCGCTTCCAGATGGGCTCGCCCCATCGCAATCCTGAAGGACCTCAAGTGTACTTTGGGATCGGTCGTCCCGTCGTACTTTGGCACATATACTCGTCCACCTTCCCTGAGTATAACGTTAGTTATGACGGGCTTAAATGGTGTCCTTTCTGCCTCCTCCACTAGACGTTCTATCTCGGGGGCAGCTGTAGTGGCGCTGTGCACGCGAGAGCGCACGTGAATGAGTTTCTCATTCATTTCGGCCATTGAGCGTTTGAGCTCCTCCAGTTCTGTGCGTTAGGGAGCTTGTTCGGGACGCACAGCCTGGGGGGGTTCCTGTCCGTACACCGGGCTGGGATACCTCGGATACGTGACCGGGTGGCCGTTGAGGGCCTGGCTGATGTTACGGCTTTGCTCGTACCCCGATTGTCAGTTTTGGGGTCCCGGGCGTTGGTGACTGCTCGAAGCAACATTCCCCGCATTAGACGGGTAGAGACCCATCAAGGGGGTAAAAAGGGGTGTTCCTGTTTCAGGAGGCGGGGGAGGTGTTACGGGCCTAGGGCCGCTGGGTAGTCGGGGCTGGTTTTGCCTTGGCGCTTGCGGATTGTCCACATCGGCAAAGTCGAAGTGGACAGCGTCGAGCCCGGTCCGGCCTTGATATCCAGAGTTTGGTCCCAGATCAGTCCGGTTAGCGTTCTAACGACGCTCATTTCGGGCTTGGCTGGCTTCCAGAGATTCGAGTCGCTGGCGCAGTTCTCGATTCTCAGCAGCGCTAGCCTCTAGCTGAGACTTTAGGTTACTCGATTCCGTGTTTGGATCTGGGTTGTTCACCTCAGACCCGTTCACGATTGCGACTTCGTTGTTGCTCATGTTCGCGGAGTGCTTTGAGCTTTTAGGAGTTAGCGAGATCAATTTCCCACAGACGGCGCCAAACTGTTGACGTGGTTTCCCACCTCAATCAGTCAAGTGTGACTTGTGAGCGTATGATATTTTTGAATGAAACAATTTGGTGGAATCCGATCTCTCGCGTTGCAAGCTCACGATTCACTCACGATATATATATATATGTATATAAGCAATATAAATGGGACGAGGGATTTTTTATAGAGGTTCGTCCCAAAGCGGTAGTTGACTACTTCCTCTGTCAGTTTATTGCGACAATGAACATAGACGGATAGCTACATGCAGCTAGATCACGTCTGAGAATAGTAAAGAATAGAGAAGGAGAGAAAGAATACAATAAGATTTCAGAAGGACAAGAATGCCGGGTAGAAACTCTTCAGTGTATTCTCTCGAAATTGTAAGTATGTGCGTGTGTTGATCTGAGCTTGAGCTTTGGCATTTATAGACTTCAATTCTTCCCGTTGAACTTCCAGGAATCGAGGGGTCTTCACTCCGTGCTGACCGGGTTGAATGGACGATCTGGCTACACGTGTCCCACGACTTCTTTCTCGTCGTCGTGTTTGAATTATGCCCGTTGGAGACTTAACTCTGCGCTCCTGGTCTTCCGTCTGAGTTTGAAATATGATGCCGGGTAGAGAATATGACGACTCTACCCTCGTCTTTCTGGGCTGCTACCGAGTGGATTTGGGCTTTAGAACTCGTTGGGCCGAGTAGCTTATGTCCGTTGGTTCTTGGTCTGATTGAGAATCCCTTTGGGCTTCTCAAATGGGCTTTTGCGAATACCAGTTTATTTCTTTAAAGCCTTTTATCATGGTCTGTAAATTTAATTAATTCACAACCTTAGCACTTTATGTCATATTGAATAATGACGAATTTGTACATCAACAATACCTAAGTTATTTAAACATTAAATATGTTTTCTCATTTGTTAGGATTCATAAAACTAAATACTGTGTCAGATTTTGGAAGTTTTACTTTTGATGCGGCAAAAGTACCAAAGTTTGGATTTTTCATCAACTGAAAAAATCGTTGGAAATTTACTTCTAAGAAAATTTTATTTTGGAACCGAGTCGTTTCGACGTACGGTCTGTGATTTTGAGAATTTCTAAGTTTCTGATTATATCGGTAAATTTTGAAATTAAATCACATGTCAGGAATTTAAATGATGGTATTGAACCATAACATTTAATGTGTGATATTAATATTTGTGGCTAATAATATAAATTATTTATTTGGATTTAATTATTAATTTTTTTATTGATAATTAATTAATAATTAATAAATTTATATTATAGTTAAATAAATATATTTGGTATATATTTAAAATGTGGTAATCAATATTGTTGCAATAATATGGGAATATATTCACACAATAATTTTCTTCACTTAGTCATGTAAAAATTGCGGCGTAAATTCCTATGTTTAGGTATTAGTGAAAATCTCTAAAATCAATTTAATCCATACATCGAATATGATTAAATATCAATCGTTGGGTTGAGATAATGTATTGTACACTAATACTAAATTCGAAATATAAAGCTTGGTGACCAAGCTTAAATTAGTCAAATCTTGTTTATGAACAAACCCGAGGGTGAAAATTACGTCGATTTGCGACGTAACTTCGATATCGTACTGAGGATTGAAGCACAAATATGTTCTCACTACCCCATATCCTGAACTGGAGGGTGATGATACAACCTCCACTGAGGGTCGTGTCTCTCTTGAAGAATGGAAAAGATCTGATGAGATTGCGAGATGCTATATAATAGCATCAATAAACAATGTGCTGCAGCAACAACATCGGGGAAGGAAAAGTGCATCAGATATCCTTTTTAACCTCCATGGGATGTTTGGATCTCAAGGATGCCAAGTTAGGAAACATGTTATTCAATACTTCACGAATTGCAAAATGAGAGCTGACATTTATATTCGTGACCATGTACTTAAGATCATTACTCACTTGAAGACAATAGAGATGTTGCTGGAATCGATATCGCTCAGACACCGATTCCGAGTCGAATCTGCGGATCTAGACCCTGATCGGTCACCCCCGACTCGTAAGAAACTGTAAACATTGATTGAGGCACACGGTTTGACCTTTAATAGTTACAGGGTTAGAGTCTCATACCAATAACCCTGTCAAACCGTCTGTATCCAAATCAACTTCCAATTAATTTCCAAGATCGTGATGGATTAATTAAATTAACTTATCAACATGATTACAAGTTTTAATCTGAGCCTTCAGTAAAAGTAAATAATCTCATAATCGATAAATGCAAGAACGTGTACCTAACACCTTCGACGATTATGTCTGCGTTCTTTGATCTTTAAGAACACCGTGCCTTGTTATCCACGTGCTATTTGATATTGTCTGTGAGATATCACCCAGTTGTTTTCCGATGTATGACTCCGGGATTACGTCGCCAAGAGCGTGGGCTCTTCTTGAATAACCTATAAACCCTAAACGCAAAATCCCAGGAAGAATTTTCCCTGAGAAATTCGCAGGAGCTGAGAGAGCCTGAGAGAAAATGACTTTTCTAACGGTTTTAGGATGTGAAGTGTGTGATAAGTGTGTGATATAGGGTTCTAGGGATCCCCTATTTATAGGTAGCTGATCCCAACCACTTTAGAGAGATTCTTTCAACCAATTTGGAGTTATTCACTCAAAGATTTGATTTAATGATTAAATCAAATCTTTTTAGAAAATACCCTAAAAGATTTAATAAATCAAATCTTTATATTTTAAAGATTTAAAATCACAATAACCATAATTTGAAATTCATTATGATTATTTTCTTAATTAAATATTCCAGTAATTAAATCCAATGTTTAATTTTCTCTCAAATTCGCAGGTAAAAACAACGGCTATTTCGGCCTTCGCCAAAAAACTATTTTGAGCATAACTCTCAAACCGTACATCAGAATTACATGATTTAAAATGATAATTTCACAGAATGTGATTTCCCATAATCCTAGTACTATCTCGGGGTCAAATTCATATCTCAAGTTTTCACATCCCAGGCTAGTACCACAAAACTTTGGTACTTTTGCTCAACAGATTTCACAGAATGAATTCAGATTCTCTTATTATTATTTGTGGCAATCAAATCAGTGCTCATAATCAGCTCAACAGATTCATAACCTGCTTGAGTGAGCATTTTGTAATAGTCATAGAATGAGGTAGTGTCGTAAAAAAGGTTACCCTTTTAGATGAGAATCATAATAATACGAAAACCTGAATTCATATAATCTAATTGTATCAACGGACACCTTTGGTAAGGAAGATATATTGAATACACACTTGAAAGTTCAATTACGAGCTATAGTGTAATGTTACAGACGTTGGCGAAAGTTCTACACTTTCATCGTAGTTCGGGTGTGAAGGTCCATTTGTCCCCTTTGTAGCTCCACAAGAAAAACACTGCAAATATTATGTTTATATATTTATTAAACATAAAATAAATTAATCAGGTATGATTCGTTATTGTTATCACAAATCTCTTATTATCCTAAAAGTGGCAAAAGTATCAATTTTTTTGTAAAATACAAAAAGTGTAAGAATATAACTGAATTTTCTTGGACACACCTACAATTGAAGGAAATTAAATTTTGATTGATTTATCTTGTTGAATCATGTCATTCTGACAATCAATTTGAGAGTTATAGTTATAACAGTTTTTCGGATAAAACCAGAAATGACACTGTTAATAAAATAAAAAATGAGAGAGATTTTAAATATTGGAATTAATTCCTAAAATATTTAAATATAACATAATTAGAATGATATTCGAATTATGCTTCTTCAAATTTCAATTATTTAAATCATGAAAGTAATAAAAGATTTGATTTATTAAATCTTATACGATATTTTCTGAGAAGGTTTGTATTGGATTTATTCTTTATTTGATTGAATTATTTAATCAAATCTTTAAGTGAATATATTTATATGCTTGAGATAATATCTCAAATTAGTGAAGGGAATTTTTCAAAGTGGTTTGGCCAGTTCCCTTTAAATAGGAGACCTCCGAAACCCTGAAACCACATTCTTCACTTCAGAAATTTTTTGAACTCTCTCTCTCTCTCTCTCTCTCTCTCTCTCTCTTAGTTTCTACGAATTCCTCTGGGGATATTTTCCCGAGTTCCTTGCTTTTCCGGAGTTCCTTGCTTTAGGGTTTAGAGTTGATTCAGTGGGAGCCCATACCTCCTGCGGTCAAGTTTTGAGAATACATCGGAAGACTTTTGGGTGTTGTCTTCTCACAGAAATCATAGAAAGTTTAAGGAACGGAGTTCCAGAGATTCGTGATGATCGGAGTACTTACTTATAGTCAGCGAAGTGTCAGGTACACCTTTATTTTATTTTTTGATTATGATATTATTTACTTTACACTCATAGTTCAATTAAGATAATCGAATACGTGTTTAAAAAATCAACAAAATTATTTTATAACGATCGGGATTAATTAATTTTTATTTTATGCATAACCGGATGAGGTAATAGGGGTTTTCTGTATGGGACTCTAACCCTGGTTAAATTATTTTAAAAGGTTACCCCACGCGTTTTGTGTATAATAATTATCATTAATTGGGTTATTTTTTTAAATTATACACCCAACAATTTCGTCCATGCCAATTTAAATTGATACGACAAAATCTATCACTGTTTTTTTATAGGAATGAGCTTTGGTTAAAGAAGCCCAATATCAAAATATGGCCGACTAACGAAGTCTAATGGGTCAATCAAGATAAAATTGAACATTCAAAGGAAGAATAGGGAGAGGCCCGTCGACCAACAAAGAAGGGGGGCGATGCAGATGATTACACAGAAGAATAATGAAGTTCGTTGTTGAGGATGCGCCCATTGGCGAATTCTTATTGATAAAGCTTCATCGACGAAACGTCGTTGACAAAACCTCATCGCTAAATAGGCCAAATAGAGAAAGAATAACAGCAAAGAGCTTAACGATGGAAACCATGTTAGACATATTTCAGTATGCCCTACATTCATATGCTAATCTCGCTTGTATAAGATTATGGTCGTTGTCCTCGGAATGAATGATTCTTATTAATGTTAATCTTATATAGTCATCTCAGAGTAAGGATAGATAAAATTAATTGAATGTCGATCCTTAGTTCTTTAATTTTGTTCTCGTGATAAATCATCACATTAGTCTACGTGAGGAGGTTTGACTATCACGAGAAAAGAACTTAACTAAGTCCATGGTCTAGATTAAAAATGAGAATTTCTAACGCGTGAACGACCATTGATAAACTTAATCACATTTATGCGATGATCTATTACCAGGTCATAGTGCAGTCCAGACACTATTAAATTTGATCGAGTATGAAGTGTCTTCATACTAGACGGACTAAACTTATATTAAAAATTATCAATTAAGTCTGTCACTGATGATAGTATGATAGGGTCGCTTAGATGATCAGATCTAAATCGGTTGATGTCCTATGCATCGTGGACTTGTACCGTTCTGTTTATATAATCTTTGATTTAATCGTTACAGAGTACAATGAAGTGATCCTAATCCTTTTATTTTTGGATTAGACGGTTGACCGGGATAAGTTGCACAATGGAAGATAGGGATAATATATTTATGTAATTCTTATTGTGGTTTGTGGAAAAAAAACAAGTATTCATGATCAGAAGCATAGACTTCAGTATAAAAAAAAGGTACGTGTTTGTGTGTTTATCGATCAGGAAATTATTTACGAGTTGTTTTTACACGGACGACATTGACAAGATTTTTGGTAGAGGACTTTAATCCAGAAAATATTTTTAAAGGTCAATCCGCGAGGTAATCACAACGATCGTAATTTCTTATCGGGATGACAGAGATCCTTTATGGTCTAGATAAGTCAAACAATCCCAAGAATTGGTATGAGAGTATATCGATCTCCAACAAACCATCTATATGACGAGGCCACCGGCTGATGACGAGGATAACAAAAACTAGGAGCTATCAACGCGGCACGAGTGGTGCCTCTGGATCAGTGATGACAGTTACAAACGTGATTGCAATGTAATAACGGCTATGTAATTAAGGCAATTATGAGGGAATCAAACATAATTTATAACCGACCATTCATGAGGTCGGATTTTATATAACGATGCTTTATAAATAGCGAGCTAACGAGTGTAAAAAGAGATGGAAAAATCCTTAGAAGCAACATAAAAACTCATACCGAAAACACATTTTTGTTTGCCTGATTAAGTTTTAACGAAAAGACCCGAGCTATTAGGTAACTTAGAAGCGGATTACACCAATCGCGAATCTGTGATTACTGCTGTGAATTTTCACCTCAGTAATAAACAAGTTGCTTATTAGGTTTTCAATTTGTAAGTGTTGATATAGTTCTATATTTACATATATATGGGTATATATATGTGTGTGTGTGTGGGTTAATGACGGCAAAAGAATGTGATTGGTAAGATAATCCCTCGTGTACCCATAGTTTAAAAGTGGTGGAAAAAGTTCACAAAGTCGCATTTGGGGTGTTGACTACTCCATTCTCGTAACGCAGTTAACTTACTTGTTAACTCTGGCCAAGTGGACAACCGTGGGTTGCTGACATAGCAATTCTTTTCCACGCGGACGAGCCCAATTAGGGATTTAATCCGTTGTTTTGTCGTGAACGAGGCTGAAGTGGGCTCGTCCACGTGGCAAAAAGTTGCTATGTTAGCAACTCACGTTTGTCCACGTGGCCAGAGTTAGCAACTAAATTAACTTCATTACGAGAATGAAGTGGTCAACGCCCCAAATGTGACTTTGGGTACTTTTACCACCACATTTAGACTTTCGATACACAATGGATTCTTTGACCAAACTTTAGGTATTTTCACCGTCATAAACCCTATATATATACAAAACATGAAATTACTCTATATATTTGAAACAATTTAATTAGGTAATAAATCTTTCGATTTATATACACAAATTAAAGAAAAAATTTATTTAACTAAGTTTGTTTGGCCTAGTGGTAACTGTTGGAAATCAGGGTTTGATTCCCGACTTCATTACCACAAAATTAGCCTCCGAGGCGTCTTGGTAAAATTTAAAAAAATATTTTAAAGCGGAAAACTTGTTACCGGCCCGACGATACGGATATCGAGTAATTACCATTTCATCAAGATCCGATAAATACTACGAATTTAATATTTCATAAACATTATTGATATTCTAGTCGAATAGGAAATAAATAGAAAGCAGTAAATGGTTGCATTTATTGACCCAATGCATAAGGCCATACCTCAGTGACGATTACGGTTGCGCGTTCTGAAATCGGGCAGGGCTCCGCCGATGCTGAGGGAAACTCCCATAATCTTCCGGGATATTCATCTGGACTCCTCGTACTGAAGCGTAGGCTTCGCCGGCAAGACTCCGTCGCAAAATTTAACTGACGGTTCTTTTTAAGCTACCTGAGAAAAATATCTCCTAAGCCGAACCAGAAAAAGAGATCAGAAGCAGAAAACTCGTAGACCCTAGAGAGAGAGGGAGAGCTCCAGTTTTTTCTCTGGGAAGGTGTGAAAAATGTGTAGAATGAGCCTCCTATTTAATGGTCTCAGACTGTAACCGAATTGGAGATTTTCCCTCTCATTTTTCAAATTCTTCTAATTAAATTTAATTAATTATTTCCATCCAATGGTCCAGATTCATTCTCATCTAAATCCAATGGATATAATTAATCAGGGATTTTATTAAATGATAAATACATGATAACATCAAAATATTTAATCTTATCATCATTTTTATTAAATTTTAATTATATATATAAATATAAAATTCGAATTGTATAATGATTATCTAGATCCAATGTTCAAAATGAATCTTAAACCAATCCAATGGATCAAATCAATTAGGGATAAAATCAAATACCCCAGGGTTTTAACAAAACCCTAATTTGAATTATTATCCTCCTATTATTCAAATTATATATAATATATATAATATTAATTACTTTCTAGTTCGGCGGTAAAGATTAAATCTTAAAACCGATTCAACGGATATAATTAATTAAGCAAATTTGAAATACCTAAACTTGGTCACCAAGCTATTAATTTCGAATTATCATTAGGGTTTATATCAATTATCTCAATCCAACGATTGATATTAAATCATGACCGATCCAATGGATTAAATTGATTTTAGGGATTTCCTATAATACCAAAACATTA
Source organism: Parietaria judaica (assembly GCA_954871525.1). Taxonomy (NCBI): domain Eukaryota; kingdom Viridiplantae; phylum Streptophyta; class Magnoliopsida; order Rosales; family Urticaceae; genus Parietaria; species Parietaria judaica. The sequence continues at coordinate 946,411 of OX940865.1, read as the reverse complement.
GGTACTTATGTCGCAAATATGGAATATTCAAATCTCATCATTCGAATTAGCTAGGGTTTCATTTACCCAAACTCTCATTCGAATTTTACATGTTTAATATATATAATTATATATTTTATTTATTAGTATAAATCTAGTAATTATTAATTAATTATTAGTAAGATATTAATAATTAAATCCAAATAATTAAACTATTATAATAAATCCTTATCAATATCACACATTAAAATATCATGGTGCCATACCATCATTTAAATTCGTTACATGTGATTTAATTTCTTAGTTTATCGAACTGAGTCGTAAATTTAGAAAATCCATAAATCACAAACTGTAAGTCAAAATGACTTGGTTCAAAAAGCAACATTGCTTAGAACTTAATTTAAAACAACATGGTGCTAATAGAAAATATAAATTCTAAATTTATTTTTATCAGTTAATTCCGTTTACCAAAATATGGTACTTTTGCCACGCTGACGATAAAACTAACTGACGTCTGCCACAGAGTTGTAAGTTTTATATGTCTAGCCAAATGATTAAACATTATCCAGAATGGATTTTAATCACGTACGTATCGTCCGTTGCGGAGCTATCCTGGGGACCATGGACCCGTATCAATTAAGCTCCAACGAATTGCTAGTTGTTCGTCAAACCTCGAAGTGATTCCACTATAGACCCGAGGCTGCACTCTTTAGTCATACGGTATATATTATTCCCTTTATACAGCAGGGTCTCCATTGATACAGTCAAATTCGGGTTATTGTTCTTTCACTTGATTATTCACACATGAACAAGTGGTTTTTACCGTAATGCCTTTCAATGCATTTTCCTCCTTGACTCATTCATTAATATTATGAGCAACCCACTTATGATTTCGATTCATAAGTTGCGCACGGTTACCTCTCACTTCTCACCACTGACAATCAAGGGAATCATCATGACTCTGAAGAGAACTGTGTGATGCCCATGTCTATGATCAAGCTATCCTTACTATTGACTATCATGTTCCCAAAATAATAGTGTTGGGAACAGCGGTAATATCTTGTGTTCTTTAACGGTTAAATCAAAGAACAATCAAGCCAGTAGCTCGGACTCAAGATCACTCGGGACTTAGCACTAATATCCATTTGATCATCTATTAGTGACTCAACTTCAAGTTATCAGTGACAGTCTTATATGATAACTTCTTGAGTTTAAGTCAGGTCTAGTCCAGTATGAAGACACTTCACACTTAATTCAGTTCTAGTGAGTGTGACACACACATAATCCATAATAGGATTGTCACTTTGTCACATTAATGACCTTACACAATTAAGGGGCTCCCACCCTGTTAATCAGGTCATGGACGTTTTAAGTTCATTTACTATGATTATTAATTCTTCCTCACATTAACTCTGTTGTGATAATAATAACATAATTTCATCATTTATGAACTAAGGAATCAAACATTCTATTTGACTCTACCAGAAACTATAATAAGATTATCATAATAATTACAATCTTTATTCAATGACTTGTCATAATCTTTTACAAATGGATAAATATCTTGTTTAAGGACACATGTGTCCAACAGTAACACCACCACATACCTTTCTAAGATGTCACACGTTCTAACATTTGCCCTCCTTACATAATGTAAAACTTGATCAATCGTGGCACATGTTCATACAATGAATATATTTAATAATGTGATAGTATTAGGCCTGTAATTAAAACTCGAAAATGCGGCTTTTAAATTGAGCGAGACCAAATCCGGTTTTAAGAAACCAAAATAGAAGTAAAACTAGGTTGAATCGAACCCAAATTTTGAAAAACCTGCAATCAAACTAATACGGTTCTGGTTTAGAGTTACAAAAACCCAAAACCTGGTTAGTAGGTTACTAAAACCTGGATTTTATAAAAAAAATATGTATAAATATTTTATTTTATTTTTATAATGATGATTATGAAGTGATTATATATTAACATATGAATTTTAGGGTTTTGTAATTTATTTTTAATTAAAATTTGGGTAAAAACCCGAATCCGGATTAAGAATTACAACCCTAATCAAATTAAAGTTTTCAACTAAAGTCCGAGTAAAAACACTAATCCATATTTTTGGGTTTTATCTTTCGAAAACTAAGTTCAAGTTTGAAAAATCAAAACTAGAAAATTCGAGTTGAGGTTTTGGGTATGTGATGCAGAGTTGATGCATACCAGCCCGCTCGACTTTGAACCATCATATCTCTTTACTCGGATGTTCCTTTTCTGCGTTCTACGTATTGATTCGAAGCTACGGAAGTTATATACTCGGAGAAGTCAAAATATATACACAGTTTTTGTTGATGTACAAATTCGTCATTATTCAATATGACATAAAGTGCTAAGGTTGTGAATTAATTAAATTTACAGACCATGATAAAAGGCTTTAAAGAAATAAACTGGTATTCGCAAAAGCCCATTTGAGAAGCCCAAAGGGATTCTCAATCAGACCAAGAACCAACGGACATAAGCTACTCGGCCCAACGAGTTCTAAAGCCCAAATCCACTCGGTAGCAGCCCAGAAAGACGAGGGTAGAGTCGTCATATTCTCTACCCGGCATCATATTTCAAACTCAGACGGAAGACCAGGAGCACAGAGTCAAGTCTCCAACGGGCATAATTCAAACACGACGACGAGAATGAAGTCGTGGGACACGTGTAGCCAGATCGTCCATTCAACCCGGTCAGCACGGAGTGAAGACCCCTCAATTCCTGGAAGTTCAACGGGAAGAATTGAAGTCTATAAATGCCAAAGCTCAAGCTCAGATCAACACACGCACATACTTACAACTTCGAGAGAATACACTGAAGAGTTTCTACCCGGCATTCTTGTCCTTCTGAAATCTTATTGTATTCTTTCTCTCCTTCTCTATTCTTTACTATTCTCAGACGTGATCTAGCTGCCTGTAGCTATCCGTCTATGTTCATTGTCGCAATAAACTGACAGAGGAAGTAGTCAACTACCGCTTTGGGACGAACCTCTATAAAAAATCCCTCGTCCCATTTATATTGCTTATATACATATATATATCGTGAGTGAATCGTGAGCTTGCAACGCGAGAGATCGGATTCCACCAAATTGTTTCATTCAAAAATATCATACGCTCACAAGTCACACTTGACTGATTGAGGTGGGAAACCACGTCAACAGTTTGGCGCCGTCTGTGGGAAATTGATCTCGCTAACTCCTAAAAGCTCAAAGAACTCCGCGAACATGAGCAACAACGAAGTCGCAATCGTGAACGGGTCTGAGGTGAACAACCCAGATCCAAACACGGAATCGAGTAACCTACATTCTCAGCTAGAGGCTAGCGCTGCTGAGAATCGAGAACTGCGCCAGCGACTCGAATCTCTGGAAGCCAGCCAAGCCCGAAATGAGCGTCGTCAGAACCATGGTCGGCCCGGCAATGGAATGGTTCTCGAAACTTGAACCACGGTCCATAGACAACTTCGGACAGCTAACGACTCTTTTTCTCAAACATTTTTCCATGTTTATGGAAACTGAGATCACGGCGACGAACCTCTATGCCTTGCAGCAAGAGAGAGGAGAGCCCCTCAGAGCTTTCATGACCAGGTTCAAAAAGACCATGGTCAAAATAAACGGGATCAGTGACGAAACCGCCATAGCCGCTCTTACGGCCGGATTATGGTACGATTCGAAGTTCAAAACGGACATCGTCGTGAATCGTTACGACTCCATCGAAGACGTGATCCACAGATCATCCAACTGGATCAGGCACGACGAAGAACTCGAAGCCATGCGAAGGAGACATGGATCTCTACCCGTCCACCAGCGGAATACCGGACTACCTGGGCAGCAGCCGCCGCCTAGGGCCGGAAATCACAACATCCCTTTCAGGGGACAAAGGAATCCCCCCCAGTCCAGAAGCACCCATTCCAAACCCAGAATCCGAGGGCCAATAACGGAGTGAACCCGCGAAGCCCATACGTTTTCAACGTGAATTCAGAAACCGCGGAGTTCGAAGAACAGATCGAGGCAGAAGAAGCTCCTGGAGAAGTCCTGGTCAGCTCGAGAGACTTCCCACCGTACAGCAACGAAGGTTTCCCGAAACACGACCCCAAAGCGTGGTGTAACTTCCACAAGGTGTTCGGACATTATACGAAAAATTGTATGGTACTCCGTGCCCGCCTAGCGGAAAAGTACATCAATGGAGAGTTGGGGGAAATAAACTTCGGCAATGAGCTGAAAAGTGGGCAACCGATCGAGCAAAGCCCTCCCCAAAATCAACACCAAACCGGCCAGAAAAGAGAAGAGCAACAAAGAACGCCGCGCGAAAGCATACAGCCTAGCAAAAGAGGACGAGTGCATATCCTCGAGGAGTCAGACGAGCAAACGTACGAAGAAACGGAGAATTCCGGTGAGCAGCTCAGCGACATCCCCGAGCCCATCGGTAGAATCTACACTATTGTGGGAGGTTCCCAACTACATGGTAACTCAGTAAACTCCATCAAGGCCCATCAGAGGAAGCTCAAGGCCGGACCGGTGATCGTACCGAGGCAAGAGCCGGACTTCGAGATCTCATTCAAAGATAGTGAAGCGGCCACACTGATTGGTCCGCACGACGATGCGTTGGTCGTCACACTCCTAGTTGCCTCGTATACGATGGACAGGATCCTAATCGATAACGGGAGCTCAGTCGACGTGATCTTCCTGGAGCCATTGCTAAAACTGGGAATAGAAGAAACGGAGATCAACAGAGAAGCCATCCCGCTAACCGGCTTCGATGGAGGAACCATCAACGCAATTTGCACGGTGCGACTGTCCATCGCAGCAGCAGGGGTCGGGAAGACCAAAAATTTCCTAGTGTTGGACTGCCCGTCAGTTTACAACATGATATTAGGAAGACCCTGGCTGCATATGATGAAGGCCATACCATCAACCTACCATCAACTAATACGCTTCCCGAATAGGGCGGGAAAAATCGTTGAAATTAAGGGAAATCAAAAACAATCCAGAATTTGCTACATGAGCGCATTCCGGAATATCCAGGCCGCCAAGGCCGGGAAAGAGCGATCTACCGCGTAGCAATTAATGGCGGTAGACGAGAAAGAGGATGACGGACAGGAAAGGGCCACCGATACGGACGGACCTAACCTGGAAATGACAGTCCAGGTCCAGATCAATCCCGACAACCCGGACCACCGGGTAGGAATCGGGAAAGGACTAGACAATAACGTCGGAAAAGATCCTCAAATTCCTGACCAAAAATCGGGACTGTTTTGCTTGGTCTCACAAAGACATGCCCGGAATAGACCCAAGCATTACAACCCATCGCCTAAACGTAGACCCGAGCTACAAGCCGGTAAAGCAAAAAAGGCGAAAGCTAGGCCCGGACAGGGCCCAAGCCATAACTGAAGAAGTCACAAAACTGCTGCAAACCGGATCCATCAGGGAAGTCAAGTACCCGGACTGGTTAGCAAATACAGTAGTCGTGAAGAAGAAAAACGGGAAGGCTAGAGTCTGCATCGACTTTACCGACCTGAACAAAGCTTGTCCCAAAGACAGTTTCCCAATGCCCCATATCGACCGTCTGGTCGAAGCAACATGCGGGCATGAACTACTGTCGTTCATGGACGCATTCTCGGGATACAACCAGATCCTAATGCACCCCGAGGACCAAAAAAAACGGCATTCATAACCGATAGAGGGATATACTGTTATAAAGTTATGCCCTTCGGATTAAAAAACGCCGGAGCCACATATCAAAGATTAGTCAACCAAATGTTCGCCGAACAACTCGGTAAAACTATGGAAGTCTACATCGATGACATGTTGGTAAAGTCCTCCCAAGCAACGGATCACGTGTCCCACCTAGAAGACTGCTTCAACATACTACGAAAGTATCAAATGAAGCTCAACCCGGCGAAATGCACCTTCGGGGTAACCTCAGGAAAATTCCTAGGTTATCTGGTCACACAGCGAGGTATAGAAGCCAATCCCAACCAGATAAACGCCCTCCAGAACATGCCCTCCCCAAGGACTGTTCGAGAGACGCAAAGGCTGACTGGGAGAATCGCCGCTCTTAACCGGTTCATATCAAGAGCCACGGACAAATTTTTACCCTTCTACAAACTATTGAAAGGTAATAAAAAGTTCGAATGGACCGAAGAGTGCGAAGAGGCCTTCCAAAAGCTGAAAAGGTACCTCTCCACCCCACCAATACTCACCAGACCAATCTTGGGAGAGCCATTGTTTTTATATCTGGCTGTCTCGCCATCGGCGGTGAGCGGAGTAATCGTGAGAGAGGACCGCGGAGAGCAAAAGCCGATCTTCTACATTAGCAAGTCTTTGGAAGACGCTGAAACCAGATACCCGGCAATAGAAAAACTCGCGCTAGCAATGATAACCGCAGCGAGGAAGCTTCGGCCTTACTTCCAGTCCCATACCATCATGGTAATGACGACCCAACCTTTGAGAATCATCCTCCACAGCCCGAATCAATCGGGAAGGCTCACGAAATGGGCCGTCGAGTTAAGCGAATTCGACATAGAATATAAGATCCGAACCTGTGCGAAATCACAAGTATTGGCTGACTTTCTCATCGAATTACCAGCCGACGGTTCAAAAGAAGGCCACGAAGACGGAGAATGGAAACTCGAAGTCGACGGCGCGTCAAACCAAGGCGGATCCGGGATCGGAATTCGTTTGATATCCCCCACGGGAGAAGTGTTGGAACAGTCATTTCGATTGAAATTCCACGCGACAAACAACGAGACCGAGTACGAGGCCCTCATCGCCGGCCTCAATCTAGCAAAAGCCGTGGGAGCCCGGAAAGTAAGGGCCCACTCCGACTCAAAACTAGTTACCAGTCAGATCAGTGGCGAGTATGCTACCCGAGATGACAGGATGGAAAAATACCTCTCGGTAGTAAAAGGCTTAATTCAACAATTCGAACACGTCGAAATAGTCCAAATACCGAGGAGTGAAAACGCGTCAGCAGACGCATTGGCCGGATTAGCTTCGACTTCAGACCCTGAGGTCAAAAGGATAATCCCGGTCGAAACGATAGACGAACCCAATGTAACCCGCGAAGTTTGCAATATCCGAATGGAAGAGGATGATTGGAGGACCCCAATCATTAACTATATCCTAACCGGGGCCAAACCTCGAGACAAGCAAAAAGCTAGGAAACTAAGGATCCAAAGCGCTAGATTTTGCATGATCGGGGGAAAATTGTACAAACGTAGCTATACCGGACCCTACCTAAGGTGCCTAGGAAAGACCGAAGCCCAAATAGTACTTCACGAAATCCATTCGGGAGAATGCGGCAACCATTCGGGAGGAAGGTCTTTAGCAAACAAAGCAAAAAGGCAAGGCTTTTTCTGGGCCACTATGTTGGCGGACAGTGAAAACTACCCCAAAAGGTGCGACAAATGCTAGAGACACTCCCCGTCCATACATAGACCAGCAGAAGAACTCTCATCAGTCTCAGTCCCGTACCCGTTCATGAAATGGTCCATGGACATAGTAGGACCGTTCCCCCTGGCCCCGGCTGGGAAGAGGTTTCTACTCGTCGTGACCGACTACTTCTCAAAATGGGTGGAGGCAGAATCATACGCAAACATTAAAGATGTTGATGTAGAAAATTTCCTATGGAAAAACATCATCAGTAGATTCGGCCTCCCAAAAGAGATAATAGCTGACAATGGACCACAATTCATTTCAACGAGATTCCAAAACTTCTGCATAAACTGGAAAATATCCTTGAACACGTCCACTCCGAGATATCCTCAAGGCAATGGTCAAGCCGAAGTAGCTAACCGAGTAATAGTGGACGGAATCAAGAGACGCCTAGACACCAAAAAGGGACGATGGGCAGACGAGCTCATAGGAGTCCTTTGGTCCTACAGAACTACCCCGCGTAGGGCCACCGGGGAAACCCCTTTCTCAATGGTACACGGCACTGAGGCCGTGATACCAGCAGAGATAGAGACACCCAGCCTTCGAAGGGAATTCGCCCCTTTGGACGCAGAACTCAACGACAAAATGAGGGAAGACCAGCTCGACTACATCGACGAAAGACGAGAACAAGCTTTGATAAGAATTGCCAACTATCAAAACTCGATAGCTAGGTACTATAATTCAAAGGTCAAACGTCAAAAATTCATAGTGGGAGAGTTGGTCCTCAGAAAAGTTTTCCAGAACACCGCCGAGCTGAATGCGGGCAAGCTCGGGGCTAACTGGGAAGGACCTTACATCGTCACCAAAGTAGTAAAACCTGGAGTATACCGGCTAGCCACTCCGGATGGAACAAGAGTCCTCCGCAGCTGGAACGCCATGCACTTAAGGAAATACTACGCCTAACCCGACCTACCCGGTCTCCCCTGAACTACGTAATGACTTGATCCCCAAATTTGGGGTACGTAGGAAGCCCATCCTAAACAATGGGCGCAGTCTCAATCCAAACCCAAAACCAAATAGGCCCGAGAACTACGAATCGCAAGACTCGACAGAACCGGCCTAAAAGGAAACATGTCAAGAAACTCCCGTCAAGGCGACAGGCCTACCCGGGTAACAGACCCATCATCTAAGGTAACAAACCTACCCGGGTAACAGACCCATCACATAAGGTGACAAACCTATCCGGGTAACAGACCCCCCACATAAGGTAACAAACCTACCCGGGTAACAAACCCATTGCATAAGGCAACAAGCCTACCCGGGTAATCAACCCGTCGCATAAGGCAACAAGCCCATCCGGGTAACAAACCCACCACAAGGGTTAACAAACCTAACCGGGCATCCAACCCGTCCCTTAAGGCGACAAGCCTAATCCCCTTGAAAAAACATATAATAACATATGTCTGGCTTTTACAAACATGTTTTTCAGAAAGCACAACCTGCGGGATATTATGAAGAACGAACAGAACAAACCAGGCGATAAGTATCAAAGGAGCACAACGACAAAAGGTACCCGTACATTTCCCATACTTAGCAAATTTCAAACCTTTGATCTGTTTGTTAGTCATCCGAGTATACGTTAGGACATTCGGAACCTCAAATAGAAAAGCAAATATAGAAGTGTACGATTAGAAAAATAACTTAGAAACACAGACGAGTAGAGTATGGCAAAAAATTATGAGTATGACATAGAATAAAAATAGCAAAGGCCCTAACCACGGGCATATCCAAACCTTACACAAAAAAGGGTTCAAGTCGCCGTAGACTTGCCCATAGAAATTGTTCTGGCCTTAGGCCTTATTAACTAAAAGCAAAAAAAAAAAATGGGGGACACTCTATGCGTCGACCCCGAGTACCCCCACGACCTCTCGGTCCTCCTCCTCCTTCTCTTCTCCTTCTCCTTCGCCGGCTTGGCCTCCATGCTCGGCAGTCTCCTCGGCAACGGCGGGCTCATCCAGGATCGGCTCTTCAAGGGCGGTCTCCTCAGCGACGGTCTCCTCGGCAGCAACGGGCTCGTTCGGGGTTGGCTCCTCGAGGATCACCTCCTCGGTATCAGCGATGGCGGGCAAGGTGGGCTCATCGACGACGGTCCCTTCGGCCACAGGATCTTCAACGACGGGCTCAATGGCGGGATCTTCGGAGGCGGACTCCTTGGCGGATGATTGCTCGGACCGAAGGCTCAAACCTACAAGAGGAACACCGGTCAGCTCATCATCTGGAGACAGAGCCGGAGACCCTATCAGCGGCGCCGGAACCGCGTCCAAGAGAGCTTGGTAGCGAGCAGCGTTGCCTTCTAGGACCTCCTTCTCAGCCTCGAAATCTTGAACGTTGCCGTCAATGATGTCTTGGATCAGCTCGAGGCAACCTTCGACTTGATCCAAGCAACTATTGTCGGCGGCCGTACCTTTGTACCACGCGATTAGCGCGTCCCTTTCTTCCACCTTTCGGCGGTATCGGGCGCGGACAGCTTTCTTCTCGGCCTCGCGGTCGACAGATCGTTGTCGGGCTTCAGCCAACTCAGCAGCAAGGCGCCACGTCCTCTTTTAGGGCCAAGGCCTCTTCCTCCTTCTCCTTGGCCAACTCCTCGGCCCGTCCTTTGGCCGCGTCAGAAGCCAGCATCTGCCTGGCGGCCGCCTCGCTCGCACCCTGAGCCTCCTCAATCGTCCGGGTAGCGATTGTCAACTTTTCTCGAAGATCGACAACCGTATTCCCGAGCCCCTTGATCCTGGCATCACAGGCGGCGACCTTTTTGCCCATAACAACGATCTGCTCTGCCTTCACCCGGATGCCCTCCACGGCATTAGCCAACTCCCTCTCCTTCAGTGCAAGCTGCTCGGAGGCTTGCGCACCCTCTCTAGCCTCATATAATTGGTCCTCATAATCGAGGACCATGTCGTTGATAGAGGCGACGAGCTGCACGTCCAAAAACCAAAGTTAGAAAAAATTAAGGAATAAGTAGAAACCCAAACCTAAAGCCGGCAATGCTCACCAGAGTTGTAGACGCAGCCACATCCTTGTACGGCCTCTTCTCGGCAATACTCCTGGGGACCCTGCCAACCCCACCATTCGTAATCTGCCGGAGAAGATCGGCCGCCACCTTAGGCGCCTTGTGGAGACCCTTGTCCCCCATCCAAGTGCACCCCGCCTTCCGGGAGACCATCTTCTCCCTAGCCTGCCCCTCAACCACCGGGGGAGCCAACCCCGTCTCCCTCGCCTCACCTTGGGAGGCCTCCTTCGGGCACTCGCTCTCCCGAGCAATCCCCTTGCCTTTCTCCAAGGCTCTCGCACCTCCTTTCGGGACTAAGTCCCTCCTCGCCACCTCCTTCGGGGCCGAATCCCCCTTCGCCTTCTTCCGGACCCCAGAGTCCCCTCCTTCATGCGGCCTCTTCGCGGCCGCCTCTGAGCCCGTCCTCGGAATAACTCCGTCCTGAGAAGGACGGATCACGTCCTTGGAAGGACGAGCAGGAACAGAAGGAGGGACAATCTCCCTCTCCGAAGGCTTCGCCAAAGGCGTAACCTCCGGGGTGCTCTCCCCGTCGTCGGAAAGTTCGACGACATTCTTCTTCTTGGTCGCCCCAGAGGCGACCTCAGCCAGAGACTCCCGAGCAGGAGTCTCATCGTTCCTCCTACTCGTCTCCCGACGAGCAGCCTTGGCCGGCGCAGACGCGCCAGGTCCCCTCTCCTCAACACGCCCGCTCGTCTCTTGACGAGCAGCTCCAGCTGAGGCCGAACCTCCGGTCTGACCCTCCTGCCTCCGCCTCTGGCGAAGACTCTGACCCTTCGGGCGAAGAGCGTCCATATCCTCTACACGTCAAAAATCCACACTTAGACAGACTCTAAATAAAGTAGACAAATACGAAACAAAGCCAAAAAGACAGATTTAGGATTTATACCCGGAAATTCCTCCTCGTCAGGCTCAATCCAAAGCCCGGCAGCTTCAAACCTCTCCTTCGTGAAGTTCGACCACAGCTCCGGACCAGTAGGAAAAAGCCTCCTCTTCAAAGCCTTCCACTCTTCTGTGATCGGACGAGACTTAGGCTTCTCAGGGTCCTCGACTGCATAAAAAAGAGACAGGAAATTAGCAAACACACAAGAACAGCCGAATAAGAGAAATTAGAAAACCCAACCCAGAATCTTACCTATCTCGTGGACCCATTCATTCCTATAGCCCGGCCAAGAACCGAGTGTTTCCTGACCGGCCATGAAGAAGAAATACTTGTGGGTCCAAGCACTCTCCTTCTTGGGAAGACCGGTTATGATCTCCCCTTCCTTGACGGATAGGAAGAACCTACCCTTAGCCTGACCGTTGGCCTTGATGACCAAGCCCGTCAACAAGTCCCAGATTGTAAGTGAATACAAACACTCGTGGGACCGGACAAGCAAGGCCATCAAGATCCGGATGGAATTCGGGCTAAGTTGCCCGATAGAAACCCCTAAGTAACTAAGGTACCTAAGGATGAGCTCAAGAATAGGAAATCTAAGCCCCCCGGACTCAAAAAACCTCTGGTATACACAGATCCAGCCGTCCGAGTTCTGCTCGTCGGCATGTTCATCCGGACCCGGTAACCTAAGCTCTATTGACAAGGGAATCTTATACTCTACTCGGATCCTAACTAAGTCTTTAGGTTTCAGAACTGACTTAGGAGAATCTGTAGTCAGAAACTCCGTTTGCCATTTCGAGACCGTCTTCTTAGGACCCATTTTATAAATATCTTAGAAGAAAAACCGAAGATCCAAACAAGACGAGCACAAAAACCCAGAAAACCACCCAAAGATCAACCAAAAAATAAACTGGAAGGTATCTCCTAACAAACCCTAAGGAAATAAAAGGCAGATAGAAACTAGAACCTGAATTCCCTAAGAGTTTGATGAAGAAGACGACGAAGAAAGACCTCAGAGCACCTCCGATGGCGATTCGCAGAGTTTATCTCTCTAAAACTCGAAGTTTTTCTCTCTCTAAAAATTCGAAAATAGTATTCGAATACCACAGAGTATATATAGAGGAAAGAGAAAGGAGGTTACCTTCGAAAGACGTGCGACGGGCTGAAGCTGAAGAGACGTGCCCATTTAATGCGAATCACTCGAGTATTTATACTCGAAAATTGTCGCTGATCCTACGGTTAGGGTTTCCTCGAAAAACGCAACAAACCTCATCCTACGCTTGAGATCAGCGAGCTATCCGGCGACACGTCAGCACGACAACTGTGTCAGGAGAATGTGAAGAGTTTATTCCCTTCGAACTCCGCAAAATGGGACACGTGTTGTAACTGTTCCCGCCCAAAATTCGAAGCGAAGGTTACAGCTTCAAGACCCTATCCGTCCATCCGATCTCGAAATTATCCAAAATCCTGCCCGGATTATGCAGATTTGCGGCAAAAGTCACAAATTTAATTAATCCTATCCGGCACGAATTTTACATGATTTCATCGAGTAAATACTATAAAATTTACTTCGTATTTTTTATAGTAGGGGGCTAAATGTTGATGTACAAATTCGTCATTATTCAATATGACATAAAGTGCTAAGGTTGTGAATTAATTAAATTTACAGACCATGATAAAAGGCTTTAAAGAAATAAACTGGTATTCGCAAAAGCCCATTTGAGAAGCCCAAAGGGATTCTCAATCAGACCAAGAACCAACGGACATAAGCTACTCGGCCCAACGAGTTCTAAAGCCCAAATCCACTCGGTAGCAGCCCAGAAAGACGAGGGTAGAGTCGTCATATTCTCTACCCGGCATCATATTTCAAACTCAGACGGAAGACCAGGAGCACAGAGTCAAGTCTCCAACGGGCATAATTCAAACACGACGACGAGAAAGAAGTCGTGGGACACGTGTAGCCAAATCGTCCATTCAACCCGGTCAGCACGGAGTGAAGACCCCTCGATTCCTGGAAGTTCAATGGGAAGAATTGAAGTCTATAAATGCCAAAGCGCAAGCTCAGATCAACACACGCACATACTTACAACTTCGAGAGAATACACTGAAGAGTTTCTACCCGGCATTCTTGTCCTTCTGAAATCTTATTGTATTCTTTCTCTCCTTCTCTATTCTTTACTATTCTCAGACGTGATCTAGCTGCCTGTAGCTATCCGTCTATGTTCATTGTCGCAATAAACTGACAGAGGAAGTAGTCAACTACCGCTTTGGGACGAACCTCTATAAAAAATCCCTCGTCCCATTTATATTGCTTATATACATATATATATATCGTGAGTGAATCGTGAGCTTGCAACGCGAGAGATCGGATTCCACCAAATTGTTTCATTCAAAAATATCATACGCTCACAAGTCACACTTGACTGATTGAGGTGGGAAACCACGTCAACAGTTTTATCATTCTATTGTGTTTTGCGCGGTTTCTTAATTCTGTGTGCAGTCTGACGTTTTTACCTTTTTTTTATTGTCAGTTTAGTTTCTGACTCTTTGTTGCCTTAGGGTTCATTTGGGCTGAGGTTTTTAAGCCTCACTGATGTATTTTGACAGAAGCTTTTTGGAATAATAAAAAAAAAAAAAAACTTGTGTTTTCCCCAATTTCGTGTTCTTGAAAATTCGATTTTGTTGCCAAAATATCTGCTATTCATTGTTGAATCAACAGGTTTTCGGAAGGATTTTGATTGGGTATTCGTGCGTCGAATCAAAAATCAAGGTAGCCCTTAGCGGTGTAGTTTTGTATAAGAGCTTTACGATCTTGACGATGCTGCCGCGACGGAGTGTTTAACAGAGTCAGCGTTTGGACGAGATGTTTGAGAGGGATGATAAAAATTGACTTGAAGAACGGGTTGCACGGGTTCTTGACGACCGCACGAGAAGATGGTGGAGACGATCACGCAAAGGATGGTTTTCCTCTTAGGTGTGCAGCAACGAGACCGTCGCCCGCAAGGATCCGTGACAGATTCGTTAGAAGACGAAGAGTTGCTCGATGAACAACCGTTGAACCGACGCCGACCGCAGCGAAACTACGAAGGAGATGATCGGAGGTGGGAGTCCGGGATTAAAACTGATATTCCAGAATTTCATGGAGGTCTTCAAGCGGAGGAGTTTCTCGATTGGCTCTTGACGGTTGAAGAAATTCTGGAATTTTGAGGAGTTCCCGATGAAAGGCGAGTCGCGTTAATTGCGACGAGATTTAGAGGGCGTGTGCAGTGGATTGGTGGAAGCAATTGAAGCTCACCCGGAATCGGATGGGCAAGCCAAAGATAGCATCGTGGGAGAATATGAAGAAGCACCTTCGATCAACGTTTCTCCCCTACAATTATCAACGGGTAATGTACCAACGATTGCAAAATCTTCGACAAGGAACTTGAACGGTTGAGGAGTATACTTCAGATTTTTATCAATTATTAGCGAGGAACAAAGTGCAGGAAACGGAGGACCAACTTGTCGCGAGGTATATTGGCGGGCTGAAATTTCAGATTCAAGAAACGATAAACATGTTTGATCCAGTTTCCGTTTCAGCGGCTTTTCAGAGAGCTCTTTCGGTGGAAAAACAGTCGCGTCGCAACAACTCAACTCCTTTCATCAATCCGTTTGCTAGCACGGGATCGGACTCGACCGGAAACACCGCACCACATAGTACAGCGACCAGGTCTCTCCCTAACAAGCAAACAGCCCCAGGTTTTGTGCGTGGAGCGAGTTCGAGCACTGTAAAGTGCTTTACTTGTGGGGAACTCGGACATCGTCAAGTCGATTGCAAGAAAAGCGGGAAAAGAGCTCTAATTATCGAAGATCGCATCGAGGACGTGGAATTATATGAGCAGCCCGTATATGATGTAGACGTGTATGGTGAGGAGTTCGTTGAGGGAGATGTAGGCTTATCTTTGCTTGTGCGACGAGCGTGCTTTACACCTAAAGCACCCGAAGAAGATTGGTTGCGGAAAAACATTTTTCAATCGACGTGCACCATTCTTGGCAAGGTGTGAAGATTCGTCATTGACACCGGGAGTTGCGAGAACATTGTTTCCGAGGAAGAAGTGCAGAGATTGAATGTGAAAACCAAGCAACATCCAAAACTGTACAAGCTCGCGTTGCTGAAACGAGGCGGCGAGGTAACGGTTTCAAAACGCGCTTTGATTTCATTTTCTGTGAGTACAAAGTACCGTGATGATTTGACAGGAAGGTGACTCACGACGGTCGAACAAACTCCTATAGTTTTTTGTTCGAAGGAGTAAATATCGTTCTAGTGCCGAGCAAGCCCGTCGAGAGGACTGTAGCAGAAAAATCAGCGCCGAGAAGCGGCACGAACTCAAGTTTATTGACGATTGCATAGTTCAGAGAGGAGATGAAGACTTTCGAGATGGTTTATGTGCTTCTCGGGAAAGAAATTACCAAAATAAGCCTTGTTCCCGATGCGATCGCTCCGTTATTGGCTGAGTTCTGAGATGTATTCCCTGAGGACCTCCCCGACGGTCTTCCACCTCTCTGAGACATCCAACACCATATTGATCTACAGCCGGGAGCAGCCCTTCCTCATCGACCACACTATAGGATGAGTCCGAGCGAGCACGAAGAGCTACAGAGACAAGTCGAATAGCTTCTTGCGAAAGGAAACATACGGGAGAGCATGAATCTTATAGCGGTTCCGGCTTTGTTGACACCAAAGAAGGACGGGTCTTGGCGTATGTGCGTGGACAGTCGAGCAGTGAATAAATCACCGTGAGGTATCGTTTTCCCATTCCCTTTCTTGATGATTTTTTGGATCAGATTAGCGGTGCCAAAGTATTTTCACGGTTGGACTTGAAGAGCGGGTATTATCATATTCGTATGCGGCCCGAAGATGAATGGAAATCAGCATTTAAAACACGCGAGGGGTTGTACGAGTGGATGGTGATGCCATTTGGTTTGTCAAACGCCACAAGTACTTTTATGCGAGTAATGAATCAGCTTTTGCACCCTTTCATTGGTCGTTTTTTCGTCGTGTACTTCGACGATATTCTGATTTATAGCGCCGACCCTGATACACACCTTGAGCATGTGAGAGAAGTGCTCAAAGCGCTACGAAAAGAGCGGTTTTATGCCGCGGTGAAGAAGTGTGTGTTCATGACATCGAAAGTCTTATTCCTCGGCTATGTTATTTCTGGTGACGGGTTACAGGTCGACGAAGCAAAAGTTGAGGCAGTTTCGAATTGGCCTAGGCCGAAGTCACTCACAGAGGTGAGAAGCTTTCACGGTCTCGCTTCATTTTATCGCTGTTTCCTCTCCCATTTCAGCGAGATCATGGCACCACTCATGGATTGTACTCGTGGTACTCAGTTCGAGTGGACAAGCGATGCCGATGCGGCTTTTGAGCGGATCAAGGAAAAGATCACCACTGCGCCTATTTTAGTACTTCCAGATTTTTCACGACCGTTCGAGCTTCACACTGACGCCTCAAAGACAGGTATAGGGGCTGTTCTTAGTCAAAGAGGTCGACCCGTGGCGTATTTTAGCGAGAAGATCTATGGTGCGCGGCTTAATTACAACACCTATGACGTAGAGTTCTACGCTGTCGTTCAAGCCGTTAAACATTGGAGACATTATCTATTTCACCGCAAATTTGTGCTCTACACCAAAAATGATTCTCTCCAACACCTTCATCGCGAAGACAAAGTGTCCGCTCGTCATGCAAGGTGGATTTCTTTCCTCGAAGGGTTCACATTCGTTGTGAAGCACAAAGTGGGTGTTACCAATCGTGTTGCCGATGCCCTTAGCCGTTGGACCAGTTTACTGCTCACCATGAGAGTCGAGGTTCCCGGGTTCGATTCCTTCAAAGACTTTTTCCCTTCTGACCCGTATTTGTCGACTATCCTCGTCGATGTCCAAACCGGCAAGCGTTCGGACTTTCTCCTACACAACGGTTTCCTTTTCCGCGGAAATCAATTGTGTGTTTCGGAATGCAGCTTGCGGCTACAGATTATATAGGAGTTACATGGTGAGGGACACATTGGACGAGATCGGATGCTTAAACTTGTTCAATCTTCTTACTTTTGGCCAGGTATGCGTAGCGAAGTTCACCGGTCTGTGCAGCGGTGCAATATTTGTCAAGTTTCCAAGGGCGGTGCGACCAACGCTGGGCTTTACATGCCCCTGCCTGTTCCATCTTGGCCATGGACCGACATTAGCATGGACTTCGTACTAGGATTGCCGCGGACTCAGCGAGGTAACGACTCGATCTTTGTTGTAGTCGACCGTTTCTCTAGAATGGAACATTTTATCCCATGTAAGCAGACCACAGATGCCGTCAATGTTGCTCAATTGTTCTTCCGCGATGTTTATCCTCTTCATGGACTTTCGGCATCGATTGTGTCCGATCGTGATACGCGGTTCATCAGCCACTCTTGGCGTAACTTGTGGAAAATGGTTAATACGAAGCTTGATTTTAGTAGTGCTTATCATCCTCAGACTGACAGACAAACCGAGGTAGTCAATTGCTCCCTTGGTAATCTATTTCGGTACCTCGTCGGCGATCACCCAAAAGTATGGGACCAAAAGCTTAGCCAAGCCGAGTTTGCTCACACCCATGCCGTCAATCAGAGCACAGGATTCAGCCCTTTTCAAATTGTTTATTCTGCTCAACCACGTTGGCCTTTGGATCTCATTCCTGTACCGAGCACGGAGAAGATGCAAGGGAAATCCGTTCATTTTGTCGCGGGACTTCTAGATGTCCACAAGACGGTATGCGACAACCTCTCCGCCGCTAATGCTCGTTACAAGGCTCATGCCGACCAATACCGTCGTCACGTTGAGTTTTAGGTCGGTGATTTCGTGTGGGCTGTCCTCACTAAGGAACGTTTCTCAACCGGTGATTACAAGCTTGCAGCCAACAAGATTGGACCAATTGAGATCATTGAGAAAATCAACGCCAATGCCTACCGTCTTAAGCTCCCGAGCCACATCCGCACCGCTAACGTGTTCAACATGAAGCATCTCATTCCTTTCCATTATGACTATTCAGAAGGCAACACCAAGACTTCGAGGACGAATTCTCTCCAGCCCCGAGGGAATGATGCAGAGCTGATGCATACCAACCCGCTCGACTTTGAACCATCATATCTCTTTACTCGGGTGTCCATTTTCTACGTTCTACGTATCGATTCGAAGCTACGGAAGTTATATACTCGGAGAAGTCAAAATATATACACAGTTTTATCATTCTAGTGTGTTTTGCGCGGGTTCTTAATTTTGTGTGCAGTTTGACGTTTTTACCCTTTTTTATTGTCAGTTTAGTTTTTGACTCTAGATTGCCTTATGGTTTCATTTGGGGTGAGGTATTTAAGCCTCACTGATGTATTTTGACGGCAGATTTTTGGATTAAAAAAAAAAAAAAAACCTTGTGTTTTCCCCAATTTCGTGTTCTTGAGAATTCGATTTTGTTGCCCAAAAATCTGATATTCATTGTTGAATCAACAGGTTTTCAGAAGGATTTTGATTGGGTATTCGTCCGTCGAATCAACAATCAAGGTCGCCCTTAGCGGTGTAGTTTGCGCCTACATCAGTATGGACAAAACCAAGGTGGCGTATGGTTATGGTCTCCAAGACCAGTTTCTGGTTCTGGTTTCAAACAGTGTCAGACCACGTTTGGTTACCAGTTTCTCTGTTTTCTGAGACCGGTCTTGCAGACCACTGAAATTTTAATGAAGGAAAACAGAAAACGACTTGAAGTTGTTTTCTGTATTTAGTCTTCGACTCAACCGTGCAAAATAAAACCATAATAATATATTTATCATTCTATAACAATATTATATTATTTATAATAAGATACTAACTATGAAAATAACTTATATATTTAATTATTAAAATTATTTTTACATATAGTTATATATTCTAATGATATTACTATCATATTAATAAATTTACTTAAATTATGTATATTATTAATAGAAATTGTACGAAATGTCTATTTTTAAATACTAACTTAATTACAATTATATAAACTCGTGAAACAGAATATTTACTACTTTACATTATTTGAACATGTAATTAGAGTCATGAAATATGAATAATTTTTGTATTATGGCAAATATTTTTAGACATAATATTAATATATATTACTATCAAATAAAACATGCTTTCTTTTTTGGAAACATAAATTGTATTTTATTACATTTTTTTTCATTTAAACTCAACCATAAATTAACAAAAGACTAATCAAACAGTGTTTCAAAACTCAAACTCTCAAACTGGTTAGTAAACTAAATTCTCAGATTGATTTCTCAAACTAATTTGCGAAACTGATTTCTGAAACCAGTTAACCAAGGCCACTCAAAATTTTCACTCAATTTTAACCCGAAAGAGTAATGCCGATAATGCTGCTAATTAAAAATTTTATTTAAAGCTTTCAACAAAATTTTATAAGTAATATTTTGACATGTGGGTCCACGAGTAAACATATAAAGGTTTCTGGTGATGCGCATAAGTATCGAAATAAAACTGGTCGCATGACATCCCGTCCTTGGAATATTCCAATCATCGTCATGCCACTCTACTAGCCAGTCCTCGCACCCATGACCGGAGGCGACCACGCGCCGCCGCCGCTTCCCACGCGCGACGACGGCGCGTTCATCCTCTCCCTCCTCCAGCAGCCTCCCTCCACTTCACCCGCCGCTGCTCCGCCCCACTACCTCGCCGGCGATCCTGCCGTCGCGGCGGTGGGTCCCTCCCTCCCCTTCCTGCCGCACATATGGCCGCCTCAGCCCCAGCCTTCGTCGGCGACCAACGGTCTCGATTTTCTCCACGACAGGTTTCTAGGGTTTCAGCACAACTTCCCAATCCCAAACCAGTTTATGGGGAGTCAGCCTGGCACCGGGACCGATCGCGGCGACTATTTGAGGAGCCTCGGCTACCCGCCACCTTCGATCAGTTCGAATTCGACTATTCAAGGATATGGTCAGCAGAATCATCGGCTCATGTTCGGCTCTCTGCCGAGCGAAATCGCCGTCGCGCCAAAGGGGTTTTCGAGCCCTGTCGATCATAAATTCACCGGACAGGGTTTGTCTGAAAGTAATCGGCCGTTGAATCCGAATTCGGGCTCGAATGCACCACCAGGTTTTCCTAGCAGGCCGAGAGGAGGGGAGTTGGGGGTTTTGGATCAGAGGGACAGAATGAAGCCTGTGAATTACAATTTGGAGAGGGAAAGTGTTGGTTATGGCGATCTGATTAGGGCTCGGGAGGTTCTCGGCCTGGAGATGGGGATTCGAGAAGCACGGTCCAACGGACATCGGACTCAGCTCGATCGTACAATCAATTCAGTGACAGTTTCTGAAGTTGAGGCGTCGATGATGAAGCCAAAAAGCGGCAGTGATGGAGTTGGGACGACGAGGGTGACCGCAATCGACGACGTGGCTCAGCGGCTCGTTGGATCCTTGTTGATCGAGGAAGAGTTGGATGAGAAAAACGAAAAGAAGCAACAGCAAATTTCCCGTGAGAAGGTATATTTTTGTGCTCCTCGTTTGGCTCTTTCGCGATATGTTATGAATTTCATGGTTAAATGTGGTTTATTAGTTAGCTCATAGGGCTCACATTAATTTCTGCGATTCTACTTCCCACAAGAAGATTAATTTCCTTGTTCTTTGTTCGGCTCTTCCACGTTAAATGCAGTTTAGGTCCTAGTTTATAGGGCTTTCACTAGTTTGCTCGGTTCTACTTCCCACAAGAAGATTAATTTCCGTGTTCCTTGTTTGGCTCTTTCGCGATATATGCAATTTAGGTGTTACATTATAAGGCTTTCACTAATTTGCTCGGCTCTACTTCCGACAAGAAGGTTAATTTCTGTGTTCCTTATTCAGCTCTTTCGCGATAAATGCAGTTTAGTTTATAGGGCTTTCACTAGTTTGCTCGGTTCTACTTCCCACAAGAAGGTTAATTTCTGTGTTCCTTGTTTCGCTCTTTCAGCTAACAGTTAATATGGCTTATTTACTTCGGTTCTAATTTGTCCGAGAAGGTTAAATTCCATGTTCCTTGTTTGGCTCTTTCACGACATGTTCTGAATTTCGCAACCAAATGCAGTTTAACTATCAGCTTATGACTTTTCACTCATTTGCTTAGGTTCTATTTTTGCTAATCAAGCATTGCTCGTATGTAATTGATTTCTGTGTTCCTTGGTTGGCTATTTCGTTTGGATTTGTTTGTAAGTAAATGCAGTTTAACTAAAAGTTTGTAGGGTTTTTTTACTAATTTTCTCAGTTCGATTCCTGCTATTCAAGTATTGCTCGATTGGTGATTAGGGCTTTTATGGATTTGCTACGTTCTACTTTTGCTAATCAAGTATTGCTGGTATAGTGATTAGGCTTTTGCTAATCAAGTATTGGTCATATGGTGATTTGGGACTTTGCTACTTTGCCAATACAAATCAAGTATTGTTCGGATGGGGAGTAGGGCTTTTGCTAATTTTTTCGGTTTTCTACTTTTGCTAAATCAAGTATTACTCTATGGTGATTTGGGGTTTTTCTGATTTGCTTAATATTATTTTTGCTAACCAAGTATTGCTCATATAATAATAGGAATCGAGGTCGGATAGCAGGGGAACGTGGATACTTAACCAAAGGAGGAGAATCGAGAAGCGTAGTATTCGATGTCGGAACGACATTGAGAGGCTGAATGATGGTTTTCTTGTGATCGTTAGCTCGCTGATTCCACCCGAAGAAGAAAAATTTAAGCAACAACACTTGCTAGCGCAGTTGCAGAGATTAGTAAGCAAGGAATGGCCCAAAGCTCAGCTTTGCCTCTATGGATCGTGTGCCAACTCTTTTGGAGTCTCGAGAAGTGACGTTGATCTCTGCCTTGCTATGGAGGAAACAGACATCAACAAGGCTGAGGTTTTACTGAAGTTGGCAGATATGTTGGAGTCGGACAATTTCGAAAACGTGCTGGTATGTATGTATATGAATATACTTATTATAACATATTAACACGACATATGCATCAACCAATTTGATATGGTACTAACTCTATGCTCCTAAGCATGGTTTGGGCCCAGGTTCCCCCTTTATATTAGTTTACTAATTTATAAATAAATAAACTGCCAGCCTGGTTACGGCTTGGACCGGTATCAGGCCTGACTAAAAAAATACAGATTAACCGGGTCCAGGCTTAAATTAAGGCCAAAAGCTCAGTACCCGGTCCCGGTTTCACCTTAAATTTATCCACTATGTGAAATTTTGTCTTGTTTACCTAAGACTAAGAGTTTAATTTTTTGCAGGCGCTGACCCGTGCCAGGGTTCCGATAGTGAAGCTTCAGGATCCAGCAACTGGACTTTCATGCGACATATGCATCAACAATGTTTTGGCGGTCGAAAATACGAAACTTCTACGTGATTACGCACGAATAGACGTGAGATTGCGACAGCTGGCATATGTTGTTAAGCACTGGGCCAAGTCCAGAGGCGTCAATGAAACATACCATGGGACTCTCTCTAGCTATGCGTAATTTCTTTTTCTTTTCTCAAATCACAATTGAGGCGAATCGAAATTATGCTTATAATTTAATTTGCTGATATCTTCTTTCATTTTTCTTTCAGGTATGTCTTGATGTGCATTCATTACTTACAGATGCGGAGACCGGCGATCCTGCCCTGCTTACAGGTAAAACCTTTTTCATATGCATAGTTCGATCATTGCTTTCTACAATATTCTGTCTGCTGTCTCTCTTATAACCTCGTTAACTTATTGTTAATTAAAGATATACGCTTTAATTGCACATACTTATAGCCGTGCTTGGCATAACCCTTTATTGTTAATTAGAAGCATATTCCCAAGCCTCTGATTGCGATGAATATAAACCCAAAGCAATGAAATTTGCTTTTTCAATTGGTTCCGTCCTTGTCTCTGTTGTTAGGTCATTTACACATGTACGCCTCTGATTAATACTCTTTTTCCCCTGTGTAAGTCTCAGATTTTAAGTTCAAAACGTGAGAAAAAGAAGGTTAATCATAGGTGTACACGTGTAAATGACTTAATGGTAACGGAGACACATGGTACGAAACCAATCGATAACGCAAATTTCACAACGTCGGGTATTTGTTTAGCGTAATTGAGAACTTGGGAATATGCGGCGCTATTTTGAACGACTTTCTGTACGCTAGCCGCAATTATCCCTTGTTAAGTGTCGTAATTGTGCCTTAGCCTTTATAATTATTGATCAAGCAAGAATTATTGATGTTAATAATTTATATTTTTCGTATTTCCATAATGGTTTTTGATACAATATTTCAGGGAATGAGACCCACGTATTCTGTCACTGTAGACACAGTTGAATGTACATACTTCGATCAAATCGAAAAGCTTCACAATTTTGGATCACACAACAAGGAAACTATTGCACAGCTTGTGTGGGGTTTCTTCGGTTATTGGGCTTACGTCCATGACTACACCGACTCCGTCATATCTATTCGTACTGGAAGCATAATCAGGTGAGAACAACTTCGAATCTTTGACTTTAATGAGCCAAAAGAAACAGTTCAGTCTTGAATAGTGAATATCAGCTACACATCCTGTTAATTTTCCGTCCTGGCGCAGTTTCTCCCCTTAACGTGTATGTTATAGCAATTCAATTTAAATTGGTTATTTTGTCCCCTGGCGCGTACTAAATTTATAATTATTTTTTTCCTGAATATGAGTATGTATTGAACGCTATTTGAAATTTTATGGGTGTTCAACGATCAAGTACGAATAGGTATAATTTATGAATTCCGAGGAGAAATAGCTAAAAGAAAAAAAGAAAAGTTCAACGGATAAATTCCGGCAACACAACATGATGTAGAGGCATAAGAGTCTGTAATGTAAATGAAAATCAGCCTAGAAAAATATACATTCTCGGAACTTTCAATCCGAGTCCTTGTAAGTTATAATTATGCAACTACTAACTGAACTTTGTCAATGATCAGCAAACGGGACAAAGACTGGACTCGGAGAGTGGGAAACGACCGGCACCTGATATGCATCGAGGATCCGTTTGAGACGTCTCATGATCTGGGTCGGGTAGTGGACAAGTACAGCATCAGGGTTCTTAGGGAAGAGTTTGAACGCGCTGCCGAGATCATGCAGTACGATCGCAACCCCTGTGTCAAGCTCTTCGAGCGGTACATTCCCGGTTGATTCAGCAAAACTCGTACTGTGTATTATATTATTTCTACTTTTCTCTTTCGTGTTTTGTCTACGGGTTTTGTTGATGGCCTGCGTTTTACGTAGAGATCTGCTCAACCTTTTTGTAAAGTCGGTTTACAAATTCTTTTATGGCTGTTCATTGCAAATGCGCTAATATTTAGGGAGAAAAAAGAGTGATTAAGTAAAGAGACTTGTGGTATCGTCTCTCATAATGGCGATCTCGTAAATTAAATTTTGCGGTTTCATGTTATTAGGAAATTAAATCAATGAAATTTTTGTTTTACTTATGATCAAAGTATTGAACTCAAGAAAACTTGTTTGTGGATTTCATCTTATGTACTTCATACGCACATGCCGTACGTTAAGTATCAAGTAAAAGTGTCAAATAAACTTAAGGTTCTAAAAATCCCAATTTGCCTTCGTCATTGACATACTTTTGTGTGGTACTGTGGTGACAACTTTTTTTAAAAAAAAATGAGAAAATGCTTTAAGGGGTTAATGACGGTAAAAATACACAAAGTTTGATCAAAGAACTCAAAGTTTAAAATTGGTGGCAAAAGTATCCAAATTCACATTTGGCCCGTTGTCCACTCTATTCTCGTAAAGTAGTAAACTTACCCGTTAACTCTGGCCACATGAACAAACGTGGGTTGCTGACATAGTAATTTTTTGCCATGTGGACGAACCTAATTAGGGGTTTAATTCGTTTTTCTGTCGTAAACGAGGTTGATGTGGACTCGTCCACGTGGAAAAAAAATTGTTATGTCAGCAACCTACGTTTATCCACGTGGCTAGATTAATAGGTAAGTTAACTGCGTTACGAGAATGGAGTGGTCAACGTATCAAATGTGACTTTGGTATTTTTGCCACCACTTTTAGACTTTGGGTACACGAGAGGTTCTTTGATCAATTTTTGGGTATATTTACCGTCATTAACCCAATGCTTTAACGATAGTAACTCAATTTTAATCTAACGATAATATTTTTTCAACTTTCCCATTTAAAAAATAAAGAAAAATGATTTCATCAATATGGGCTTGATAAGTTCATCATTGAATTTGTTACTAAGATCGCGGTAGAAGCGATCGGTAAACACCTATTGTCAAATGACCTCGGTAAAATTACAGATGACATCTGAAGCCTATGTTTTATGATATCGTATTTTCTTTTGTAATTGAAGAGTGTAATTCGGTTGTCATGCATTGATTGCGAAGCTTTTAAAAAAATAATAAAAAAAATAAAGTGGGTTTTTATGATATTCCCGTTTAAGTTGGCTCCTTATTAGGGTATGATTATTCTTCAATCTTTTCAATGAAATTTTGGCTTAAAAAATCAATCCTATGTAAAATAATCAAGCAAAGGTCTGGGATGCGTTGGTTGTTGGCATATTGGTCCCACATTTTTTTTTTCCCCGCCGGCAACTTGCGTTGAAAATGACTTGCAACTTTATAATAATGATGAAAAAAATAAATGGACGAATTCGCGTCTATTAAGATTAGTCTTGAGCATTTCAACGCGGGCCCACTGTGGGCAACCCCCAGCCCGAACTCTTGAGGGCTTTCAGCTCGATGCCCGAGGCCACTTTGGCCCTAGCCAGCCCAGGCCGAGCCTAGCATGAGACTAGCAACTTGCTGATACATTTCTTTTTATTCTTTTTTAAAAATTATAATAGGCCGGGCAACCCGAGACGTAGCACGGGTAAGGCCGGATAGCCCACACGGTGGTTGATCCATGGGCCACCTAAGCCCTAGAATGATTCAGACTGTGTGGGCTCGGGGCTGAGGCCCATGGGGACCGCTGGATGCCTAGGTTTAAATTTAAGATAGATAAAGACTCTTAAGTATTGATTCGAAATTGCAAGAGAAGTTACTATTTTATTAGGGTAAATATAACAAAAGTACCTTGAACTTGAAGTATACAAAATTTCACGACATATTCCTAATCCTATTTGTTGTGGTAAAAGTACTAAAAATAACTTTTTCCTAGTCACCGTACGTTCCAAGTAGCTTTCGTGATGACTCATAAGTCAAATGCCACTTGTCACCTTTTTATACTTCCACGGTTTTCACTATCTCCCGAATTCAAAGATGCTAACCCCGAAGTCGGAGTTTGTTACCTCATATTCGGGGTTAGCATCTCCGACTTCGATGTAACTTTAGTAAACAAACTCTAGATCATGCATAAGATCACTGTAATCCGACTTCGGGATTAGCATCAACAACATTAACTTAAAATGGCATTAGAAAAAATGGCTGTGATACTTTTACCACGATAAAATAATATTATTAATAATATATGTCGTTGAATTTTGAATACTTCAAATATATATTTTTGCTTGTATTTACTTTTTCGTAATAAAATTGAACTAGTAAGAGCGAGAGAGAGAGCAGAGCATCCAGCCATCCAATTCGAAGCTATGGCGTTTGGCGGCCATGGCCATAGTCGTCGAGAGCTTCCGAAAGTGATGGTGCTCCTTCCTCCGTCGTGCTTCTCTCTCCTCGAATCTCTCTCCTCCCACAAGTTCCACTTCCTCAAGGCCTGGGAGGCCACCCCCTCGCCGCCGGACTTCCTCGCCGTCAGAGCACTCCTCTGCACACCCAAGGGCCCCACCATCTCCGCCCATGTCCTCCGCCAGATGCCCAACCTGGGCCTCGTCGTCACCAGCAGCGTCGGCCTCGACCACATCGATCTCGCCGAGTGCCGCCGCCGCGCCATCGCCGTCGCCAACGCCGCCGCCCTCTACTCCCAGGACGTCGCCGATGCTGCCCTCGGCCTGCTGCTCTCTGTGCTCCGGCACGTGTCCGCCGCCGATCGGCACGTGCGCCGGGGCCTCTGGCCCGCTTCTGGCGACTATCCCCTTGGCTCTAGTGTAAGTGTCGAGTCTAGAGATTAAGAGTTGGTTCATTTTACAGTGTTGAATCGTTTTTCAGTTGCGAGGTAAGCGGGTCGGCATAATTGGGCTCGGGAACATCGGTACGCTCGTGGCGGCCCGGCTCGTCCCCTTCGGCTGCACCGTCTCCTACACCTCGAAAAACCGGAAGCCCAGCGTGTCCTACCCTTTCTACCCGGACGTTGCTGAGCTGGCAGCAAACAGCGACGCGCTCATTGTCTGCTGCGCGCTCACTGCCGAAACGCGCCATATCATCGGCCGAGAAGTGCTGGCAAGGCTGGGGAAGCACGGCGTGGTTGTCAACGTGGCCCGCGGGGCGGTTGTTGACGAAGCGGAGCTCGTGAGACAGCTCGTGGCGGGAGAGATAGTGGGCGCCGGCTTGGACGTCTTCGAGGACGAGCCTGGCGTTCCTGAAGAGCTTTTCAAGCTGGACAACGTCGTTCTTTCGCCTCATGCTGCGATGTTTACGCAGGAAAGTTTTAGGGATTTGTGCGAGCTAATTACGGCGAATCTGGAGGCATTTTTTTCTGGTAAACCCTTGGTTTCTCCTTTCTTGAGGGAGTGAGTGATTAACGGTTGTCATTTTTGTACAAATAATACCGATAGTGTTTGTGTACCATTTGAACGAATATGATTCTGTAAAATTTGATATTTTCATCTTATACACGACGACATAAGGTTTCCAATTCGACGGTTTTCCATAAATTCTGAGCAGCTTTCGTTTCCGGCGTCCCCGATCATCATCTATGTCCCGCTTTCCTTCTGAGGGCATTCAATTCATCAAGCTTGCGATTTGTCACGGATTCAAGTTCTGTCGTTGTCCGTGTTCCTACTGTACTGTCATCCGCCCAATAACCGAGCCGTCTGGATGTAATGCTGCTAATGAAGGATAATCTGTCGATCAATTTGTTGCTGCCATTTTCAGGATAAGTTTTTGCACCTCTGCTTAGGACGAAAACGAGTTTGATTCTGCCTCTCGCTAACTTGATTCAGCCGGGATTATATTTGTCCCATCCGTCATATCTCGGGCATGGGAACCCTTGATCCATAGGGGCGTCCTTAAAAAAATCTCGAAAAATGATCTTTACCGTTTATCGGATTACTTCCTAAACTAGAGCCGAGCCCGGGGTAGTGGAATCGATCGGATAAATGATAACTAATATAATTTCACTACAATGCATTACTAACTCTAGTCAAGGAAATAAATAAAGCAATAATTGATTGTATTTATCAACCCGATGCATAAGGCCGTACCTCAATAATTCCGATGCACACTTATAAACATGGGCAGGGCTCTTCCTCTTTCAGAACTTCAGGTACTTCCACCAATGCCAAAGGAAACTCCCATGCCCTTCCGAGATATTATCACGAACTCCTCATTCGGAAGTGTGGGTTTCGCCGACGAAACTTAGACGCCAAAAACATCATTATTTATTTATTTATTTTTAGCTTTGGGGTATGGGATCCCGCACAACAAAAACATCATTATTTATTTATTTATTTATTTATTTTTAGCTTTGGGGTATGGAATCCCGCACAACTAAACCTTGGAGGTATAAAGGGAAAACGCGATCTAATATTTGCATTTTCAACTCGCTTATTATTTTTGAAACTTTAGGTACTTTTCTAATCCAAATGTAAAACTCTCTGAAATTTTCCACAAACTTTAGTTTTAACTATTCAATCATATGTTAGGGAACCATAGACTCACTGACTTAAACTCCAACATATAGATTCGTTTACGTGTCCCCCTTGATCAATAAAAAAAAGTAAATAAAAGTAGTCAACTACCGCTTGAGAGAACCTCTATAAAATTCCGGGTGTCATTTTCTATATTCTATATATATATATATACTTGCATGGTGAAATGAAGTAAGTATTAAATGAGATATTGAGATTCTACGGCAAATTAAGCCGACAAAATAATATAGAGAAGAGAATGAAATCACTTTGGCTATCAGTACTCACATCACATGAGCAGCAGACAAGTCGAACTGATTCATATCGATCCTTGGATAATTTCACACAAGTAATGTGAAACTATTAATATAAATCATAAGCAAGCTTTTGTGGACCCCACACAGTGACACCCCAAACTGCTTAAATATATATATATATATATATATTATTTTTTAATCAGCCTCACTTTCTAGCTTTTTGTGCCACATTTTCCCTCGCATATTATAGTATTCTTATTTTATAGAGGAAAAAACAAGATGGCTATTTGTGTTGAGAAATCCAGTGAGTGAAGGCGCTGAGGGTTTTCATGTCCGCTCTGTAATGCTTCTGAGTGAAGTGAAGGAGAGAGGACCAGGTGAAGTCTGGGTATGACCGTGGGCTCGCAGCGTTGACCAGGCACTGGGGTGGAATGACCATTTTGTCCATCCTCGGGGAGAGGAAGAAAGCCAGAGACTTCCTCACGCTTGTGTTGTTCACCACTGCTCTGTGCAAACAGCTCTGATAAATCCCATTCGACAGAGCCTGCAATGCAATTCAATTAAATAACTTGAGGCGAAAGCAACTATATAGGACTAGAACAAGTTTGACTAGACCCATCAACATGGCTTCTTACCATGAAAGTGTCGCCGATGTTTACGACGAAAGCGTCGGGGTTGGGGCGAATGCTGTGCCATTTATCGTCCACGAACACCTGAAGCCCTCCCACTTGGTCCTGTTGCAGGATCGTCAGCGAAGTGGGGTCGCAGTGAGGACCGGTTCCGAGAGTTTGATCCGGTGTTTGGCAAACCGGGTAGTAATTTAACCGCATGATTGAGTCGTTTCCCTGGAAGAAGTCCCGAAAATAGTCTCTCCCCACTCCGAGGCTCGTTCCAAGAAGCTCCATGATCTCGAGTGAGAGCTTACTCATTGCTTCACAATATTCCTGGTAAACCTTCCTGCCACAACCAAACAATAAAATCTCTCAAACTCAAATTACCGAAACAAATTAAACGTTCGATATATCCTTTTTAAAATTTGAAACTTCGAGATACAAACTCAAATACTCAACTGTCTCCTTTTTAGGACTTGAAACTTCGAGATACAGGTTCAAATACTCAACTGTCTGATAAGTTTTATCGATAATTGTATCACCATGCTTCGAGATAAAAGGTCGAATGTTAATGTTTGATTTTGTTTTTATCTTTTATAATTGAGTTATATTTTCCCTTTTTTTAATTATGATATTATTGACAATTGTATTTCAAGTATACTAAACTAGAGCATTTCTTACCCGAATTGTGTGAAATCCTCGCCTAACTTGGCAACAAAATACTCCTCAACAATGCGCGTCCTCTCGTCGCAATACCGGAACGAGAGTGTCTCCTTCCACGGAAGCTTCGACGAGAATCTTCCCGTAAAGCTGCTCGCGTAGCCGCAGTGATCTCCGGCGCTCCTCTGGGCCCTCTGCTTCTCAGCGAGCGTCATCCCAAAGAATCTGTCCATGCTGTCATGCGCTGCCTTCACAAGCTGCCGGTCAATCCCGTGGTTAACCACGAGGAAGAAACCGTGCTTCCGACACGCCTCGTTCACGAGCCTCGTCGCGTCAGCCACCGCAGGAGAATCTCCGGCGAGGAAGCCTCGGAGGTCGATGGGAGGGATGACGAGCTCCGGCGAGTGAGGACACGGCTTCTCGTGATCGGGCCAGACGAACTCCGAGGGAATGTCGGGCTGATGTTGGAGGATGGAAGCGTCGAAGACCAAAGGGGTCATGGCTTGTATGTGTGTGCTTGAGAGAAGGGTTGTGTTTGGTTCCAAGGAAAATGGAGTTTTAATAAAGAAAAGATCAAAGCTTTAGAGTTTGGAGAGAGAAAGAGAATGAGAAAAGGCCAAAGCCATTTTCATTGGGAAGTACGGTAATACAAATATGGGAATCTTATTGTTCTCACTGTTGCGTCATTCCTCCAGAATTACCACTGTTTTCTGGAGTTTGCACTTGCAGGAGCGGCCTAACTTTCTGAACCGAATCCCGTGTTTTTCTCTCGAGTTGTAAAATTTAATTCACCGAAACCACGAACTGGGGTATCAACCTTAACTTTATTAGCGAATATATTTTGTTTATTCAACATTTGTTTAGTGTAATTTTAATTTTCGAGCTTATTAATTTGTGCCGACTTTCGCAATGCTCATAGTACAAAAGAGAGAGGGTTAAAAAAAGAATTGTAACACTAGACTTCCTAAGAATGAAAATTGTTTGCAAACTAAGTGGTCGAACACTTCAACATTGAGAATTTGAGAATGAATCACTATAATTCACTATAATTCTCTCGTCAATATACGAGAAATCCTTGATCTCTTTGATTAATTCTATGATTAATGATTTCTACAAAATTTATTCATCCACAGCCTTTCTCTTTTTTTGGTTTATTATATTTGATTTATAACAAGAATAGACATTGACACGTGTTCGTTATTTGACATGGAAAATAAGTAAGACCCATTTTCTTAATTTTGTTTTAGCTCTTGATCGAAAAATTTAATGTGAAAAAGCCACTTTCATATGATATGGATCTAAAATCTAAAGCAAAAGGTTTATATATATATATATATATATATATATATATATATATATATATATATATATATATATATATATATATATATATATATATAGGGATAATAGCGGCAAAAGTGGCCAAAGTTATGCCAAGTGTGCAAATAAGTAGCCAAACTGATTTAATATCGGCATAAGTAGCCAAAGTTTACCAAACCGTGAACAGTACAAATTCCATCCATTTCAAGTCAACGCCGTTTGCCACGTCATTTCCACAAGTGTTGAGCTTTGGCCACTTATTTGCACACTCGGCCTAACTTTAGCCACTTTTGCCGCTATTATCCCTTGTTTTTTTACGTTCCAAAGTATTTTTTAGCGTTATCTAGATTTGTTTTTGTTTTTTCTTTTTCTTAAGATTTGACTAAAACTTGATTTCTGAAATAACTGATTCCGTTTCTTAAATTTAGAACGGTGAATATCACTCTCAATTTTGAAAACATTAAAATGTGTTATCGATTTCACATGTAATTTACGATCATAGGATTTGACATAAAACCTCTATATACTTAATTGTTAGAGACCATTAGATTATTTTAAAGGAATTGGTACAAAATACCCATTTAGCCACAAGTTTTTTTTTTTAATTACTCATTGTGTGTATTAAAATGTACTAAAATATGTATGCTTTAATAAGTTTGTACAAAATAAAAATTTCGTTAAGAATGTTGGCCTAACATTGTTAGTTAGAGCTGAGACTAAAATCGAGACCTTTTTACATTATTTTATTAAGATTATTAATTTTATGAAATTTTATTAAATACAATAAAATTTCCTAACATGGTACAATAAAATTTCATAAAATTAATAATCTTAATAAAATAATGTAAAAAAATCTCGATTTTAGTCTCGGCTCTAACTAACAATGTTAAACCAACATTATTAACGGAATTTTTATTTTGTACAAACTTTTTAAAACATACCTATTTTAGTACATTTTAAAACACACAATGAGTAATTTGAATAAAAAAAACTTGTGGGTAAATGGGTATTTCGTACCAATTCCTTTAAAAAAATCTAATGGTCCCTAACAATTAAATATATAGAGGTTTTACGTCAAATCCTATGATCATAAATTACATGTGAAACCGATAACACATATTAATGTTTTCAAAATTGAGAGTGATATTCAGCGTTCTAAATATATAAAACGAAATAAGTTATTTCGGAAGTCAAGTTTTAGTCAAATCTTAAGAAAAATAAAAAAAAATAACAAAAAAATCTAGATAAAACCTAAAAAATACTTTGGAACGTAAAAAAATAAGGGATAATAGCGGCAAAAGTGGCTAAAGTTAGGCCGAGTGTGAAAATAAGTGGCCAAAACTTAACACTTGTGGAAATGACGTGGCAAACGGCGTTGACTTGAAATGGATGGAATTTGTACTGTCCACGATTTGGTAAACTTTGGCTACTTATGCCGATATTAAATCAGTTTGGCCACTTATTCGCACACTTGGCTTAACTTTGGCCACTTTTGCCGCTATTATCCCATATATATATATATATATATATATATATATATATATATATATTTCTTGGAATATTATATCTAATCAAATACTGTTCTTTAGAGAATGGTATCGTAATAAGCATATAACACACATACGCATGTATCTATATAAGAACAGACATGAAACCCCATAGTAACCCATGTTCTATATTTATTATATTGCTCTTGAGTTAAGAAAGAGAATTTAATGTTAAGAAACAGAAACAATAGTATTTTACAGAATATTATAGAGATAATTGGTGGATAAATTATCTAAAACTACCCAAAATAACGCGACATGTTCTCAAGCTTTCAATAGTGTTGATCAACTACACAAGGTCGTGCATTTTGCGTTTTTAATTGATTACGTCTCATATTTCTTCATTACTGGTTGATTTTTTCACATGTACAACAAAGATTAAAACTTATTTTTTTTACGTGTTGAGATTTTTCATGTTGAGTATGCCAATCTGAGGCATACACGTGCAAATGATCTAACAATAACAAAGAAAGATGAAGAAAAAAAGGCGCAATTTCATGACTAATTACTTATTTATCAGCTCAGTCGAAAGGTCGAAAGTTTTAGGAGTTTTGATATAATATTCCAATATTATATATATCTTGAAGTCTGTAGTATGAAGAAGGTTGTCCTTTTGGATGCTTATGGCCACCAACCACAATCTTGAGAAATATGTTGGGTATATAGACTATAGATATAAATATAAATATATATAATAATATATATAAATAGCACAATGATGGATAGGAGTTGTGGCAAGCTAGATCTATGAAGACAACAGGAAGGTTATATTTAAAAAAAGATTGTGGCTTTTCAATCGGAAGCATAACACTGGTTGGTTAGTGAGGCATAAGACAGCTTAACAAATGATGACATTTCTTAGTCTAATCTCCGATTCTCAATGTTGGTCTTTTTATGATTCTTATGGCCAACTTATTACTATATATATATACACACACACTCACCCAAATTATAATATAAGATCATTTGAATTGGGAACGATGGTGAAACTCACATTTGTAGCAATTGTAGTCATTTGAAACTTAAGCTTTTCAATTTTAGGAAAATGGTGAAGTAAGAAATGAAGAGCAAGTTATGTTGAAAATCTTATAAATAGAGTTCATTTGGGACAATAATGGAATTGTAGTGAATTAAAAAATATAAGAGAAAATTATGGATAAAAAGTAATCTTAGAAAAGGAAGTTCAATCGGGACAAAAATGAAACTTAAAACAACTAGTATTGTAGTAATGTACTCAACCTTAAACTTGTCAATGTTAGTAAAATAGGGATATTATTATTATTATTATTATTATTATTATTATTATTTGGAAAGCTTTAAAGGTGAAATATATTAGAAGATTTTCTTGACTTTTTTTAGCATCAATGCTAATTTGTATTAAAGAGCAATGTTGTTTGATGTTCAATAATACAGCTCAACATGTAGTAGATCCCACCTTTGGTGGATAATAGTGATATTGGGTATAATGCTCATATCTTTGAGCATTTTAGTTATCTTCAACCAAGATCAATAATGATTTAATAAGGTATTATTATTAGGGAAAAGAGTAATAGTCTACCAATTTGTGTTGTTTGGGGCCAAAATGAAAAGAAAGATGATAATCATTTGGTTGTAGATGCAACTTTTCCATTGTGTTCCCTATCTTGCTTCTCGGAGCCCATTATCACCATTTTATATTTAGTTTTAATAATCTAGCTTTAATGCATATAAAGTTGAATGTTGCATCTTTATGAAGAAACAAAAAGGTTTTAGAGAGGAAAAAAATCTATGTCGAGCTAGTTCAAGACTCAACAACACTATTAATCTTAAACAACAAAAATAATCAAGTGATAATAATAGAAAGGGTTGTTACGCAGCTAGCATAGAGAGTTGACAGCAATTTTCTTAGGCAATTAAGTATTCTAAATCCTTAATCTTTATGATTGGTGTTAAAGAGTGCTTTTCAAAAAGCTAAAAGTATTATGGGAACCCAACCCAAAATAGATCTAAGAAGGCGCCAAAATGATGAAGGCCCATAAATTTGGTTCGGACCCACTCCGAAAAAGTCAACTCGATCTCAGTCTAAAAATTCAACCTAAGCCCACTCGAAAAAGTCAAGCTGATCTCAGCCTCAAAAAGTCAACCCGAGCATGGTCGGGAAAAGTCAAAAGACGACCAGACGCGAGGAGACGAGGAAAAATCCAGCACAAGGTACTTCATAAAAACCTAAAAAGTAATTCAAAAACGCGATACGTGTTTCCCGAATAAGAAGCCTCCCAAAAGCGAGCAAGCGTGTAAGTGCCTCAAAGTGCCCAAAATTTTATATATATATATATATATATATATATATATATTACCACTATTAATTACTTGTACGTCTCCTCATCCTAACAATCTCTGTGACGAGATGATATTTCATCACTATATGATTTTCCTACTAATGGTTTCTCGGCTTTTGAACGACAATGTTTCAACAATTTTAAACAACAAATAAGAGATACAATGGTGCCCAATACAATGGGCAAGTGGGGATGGGATTAGGTTCTAATAAGCTTTTTGTGAGTCGATCTATGGTCTTAACTCTTAATTTGCTACAATTAATTTGGTCCTCTTTTAAATCTAAGTACATCTTCAGAGCATTATTTTTTGG
Source organism: Parietaria judaica (assembly GCA_954871525.1). Taxonomy (NCBI): domain Eukaryota; kingdom Viridiplantae; phylum Streptophyta; class Magnoliopsida; order Rosales; family Urticaceae; genus Parietaria; species Parietaria judaica. The sequence continues at coordinate 910,292 of OX940865.1, read as the reverse complement.
CATCTTCCTATGATTATTCTTATTGCAATGTGTCATTGACTTATTAAAGTTCAAAGACTCTTTGCTAAAACATGGATGAAGAAACTACACGCCATTAAAATCCAATAATAATAATATTTGGGATACAATCTTGTGATTTGTCTTAATCACCAAAGAAACATGCCATTACTTGGATCCGGAGAAGATTGCAGTCTATACATGTAACTGCCTATGTATTCAGAAAGTGTCCACTGAATTATTCTTTAATTAGAGACTTAGTATGAGCTAATTATGCCATGTTATTGTTTGGTCATTCACGAACCAACTCATCCTAAATTCTATTCTATTTTTAGAGTAATTGGCGTCTTGCACTCCTTCAACTTTGAGTATAGGTTCAGTTACTCCCCCAAAATTTTATAAATTAAATTAAACCCCTCTTTGATTTTTAGAAATTAAACCCCATACAAGTCCTGATTTTCTAGTTAAAGATAAGACATATATAGATCTACAATGCAAAATAGAAATTGATGTTAATTTTTTCTTCTTTCTAAATAGCTTGAAATAGTAAACATTTATAATGTGGATTAAAGTTCGATTACACTAATTTATAATTTTAATTGATTTTACTATTTTAAAGAAAATATTTTACAGAAATTGTCCTCATTTCTTTATTTCTTTAGAGATGTAGATTTATATCTTATCTTCAAAACCAGCATTGAAGTGATCAATTTAGAATAAAGATGAAAAAGTTGTGATGAAAATAAATCACCACGCGTAACATGATAATAGATAGTCGAAACATGACATCTAATCATCGTATATCGATGATATCGTGAGATTGCATTCTTTAAAAACTAATTGGCAAATGAGCAGAGCAACTCTATCACCTAATAAACATTATTAGGTCTATTTATTATATTTTTCATCGAACATGATGCAAACTATTTATGATAAGTGGTAGCTAATGAATTTGAACAGAAACATTGATGCCGTAAAGAAAAAATCATATGATTTGTTGTCTGTAAAATCTTATATATATATATATATAGAAACATGCCCGGTAGAGCATGTGTTTTCAAAAAAGTACCCGAGTTCGTTAAATTATAAAACTGTGCCTCCAACTCACTTTTTGTCTTTACATGCACTTTTAAACACTTTAAAATATACTCCAGAAACTGTTAATGTATACATAAGCACTTTTTGTCTTTACATAAATATTTTTGGAGCATAATTTTGTAATTTAACAAATTTGGGTACTTTTCTAAAAACACATTGTGTCCGGACATACAAAATGAAGTTTCTATATATATATATATAAGATTCTACAGCAAATTACTCACTATAAAATATGGTGATTGTATAAATTTCTGAAGACACAAAAACTTTGGGAATAAACGATATATATTATCATGAATAATGATTGTTTGATACTTTTGATGAGTGGGGTTCTCACATTTTCTCCAACACAGCAAACAAATCAAACTTTAGAGCTCTTTTCCCAAAAGCAATTCGATTTCATTTCCAGTGAAAGCTCAACATCAATGCCACGTCTACACATTTTCTAATTTTTAGCATTGGTGCAGATATTCCTCTTATTTTTTTCGATTTAACATTGAAACCCCTTTAACTACGTTGATAAATATTAAGTCTCACTGGTCCAGCTTTGTTTTTTTTGGTCGTTTAACCCCTCAAACTTTCCAAGCTCATAAACAAGGTTGAATGAAGCGCGTGAGGCACCAAAAAATCAAAGTCGAAGAGGTTTGAATGAATATTTACAAAGTAAAGTGAGATATTTGCACCCATACTTAAAGTTAGGGGGGCATAAAGCCAATTAATCATAGTTGAGAGTTATTGGTGTCTTTTTTGTGCTCTAGCAAACACTGTTGATTATTATTCATCTGAATAGTTTTTTGTGCTTCGGGCAGAGGAATTTTACGAATTCATGAACTATGCTAGTATTTAGTCAATGTAAGAATTGTCGTATCGGAATCCGTATCGATTTTACATGAAATCAAAACCACTTGATCAGAGATAGTACACACATTTTGATAAGGAATTTTTTCTGCACCGTAATCAAGTTCGATATATTTATTTATATCCCGACATAACTAATTGTTCCAAATTTCAATCACAAATATTCGGAAACCTAGCAATATACGCCGATAAGATGGTCAACATCAAATAACCAATCCACAAAATTCTCCCTTTTTCGTTTTCAATCAAATTATATTCCCATCATCAGATACTGCATTCTGGAATTCTCGTATAAACTCATAGTTTTATTAATTTGGTATTTCTGAATCTACAATTCCTATTTTTTTTCCAGAATCCGGAACATGAGATTCTGTTTCTAGGAAAAAAATACATGAAATCTGTGATTCCGGATTTGGAACAAATATAAATTCCCAATTAATCTGAATTGTTGGATCGAGATCCGACGGTCAAGATAAATTGACCATTCAAAAACTAAGTAAGCTTTTTATGGAATTGAAAAAAATAAAAACGGAATTCCATATTAACCATATTGATAGCATTACTGGAAACTAACAATGAATTTGTGTTACTGTTTCATATCTTAGCTTATAACAAGAAGGGGTGATTCGAGTTTATACAAGTCAAACAACGCGAGAAATTACTTAAACCACCTCGCTCTAATGGGTGAGTCCTAACAAATCAAATGAATCACAAAAGAAGAATAAACAATATGAGAGAAGGAAATACCGAATTAGAAAGAAAAAATGTTTATTTATTCGGTGAGCTTGCAGTTTCGGAGGTAAGGGTGGTCGAACTTGATGTACTTGGTCCAGTACGGTCGGTATTTGGTCATCGCCAGCTCTAGCCATGGTTTCATGTTCCCGTTGTAGTGCACCACAGCTGCGTTATCAATCTCTGAGCGGTCGATGCTCGGATTGTAGCCCAAGCCAAGAACGTGCCACGATTTGGATAAAGGATGAGTCAGCCCGTAGAACGTTATGAGACCCGGTGGGAGCGTTCCGAGCTTCCACAGCGCCCGATCTTCGTTCTGTGATCCGGTATAGAGACAAAGTTATGTCGATATACGGGGCAATAAATGTTCCCAAATTTTCGGTTCTGATTCTTTCATAACCATAACCAAAATTCTGGAATCCGGATTTTAAGTTTTTGGATAGCTAATTAATCTAAACCAATGTTATAAAGGAAAAAGGCGGTGGGGGTTTGATCTTTTTTTTACATCTGTAATTCCAGTTCTGCGAAAAAACGCAATGAAACCGAAATCCCGTTCCGGGATACCATATTAACAGTTTTAGACCATTAATCGGAACCATATGAGTCTGTTAAGTAAATATATTGGGACAAAATGAATACGTAATTTGTTGATTCTTCTGAAAGTTAGGAACAAAAGGGTTGGGAGAACTCACCATGCTCTGCCACTTGTGATATATCCCGGTGATATCCTTCTTCTTCCACTCCTTGAGATCGAAGACGTTCATCCCATATGCCCATCCACACGCATTGGGGTCGAAGTTTCTCGCAATGTGAGGATTCGTAAAATTCAAGTACTTGTCAAAACGATGAAAGCTCTCACCACAAGTTTCAACAGCGCCATTTACTTTACCATTGAGATTAACAGCCCAAAGCCCAGTCAGGTCTTTTTGGACGACGATGTCATCATCGAGAAAGAGGATCTTATCCAACTTTGGATAAACCTGAGGGAGGTAGAATCTTAAGTGGTTAAGCATCGAGAGATACTTAGGGTTACGGTATTTGAGATTGGAAGCGCCGGAGGCAAGTGTTGTGGGATGAGCGGCTTTAAAATAATACTCTTTCATGGCGGCGGATTCCAGTTGTCGGAGAACCGGGCAGTACGAGGAGTTAAGCCACTTGAATTCGTCGACATTTTCGACGTTGATTGTGGCTTTCCCGGGAGGGTTCAACAGAAACCACATGTTCATGGCTCCGAAATTGAGCTTGTCTGTCACAAGATGGAATACATGTTTTGATGGATCCTGTAATTAGAGCAAGAAGAAGAATAAGCTTAAAAGAGCTGGAAAAAAAAAAAAAAAAAAACACTTGCATTGTTAACTAAGAGCTTTAGAACAGAAGAATCGGTAATATTAGACCCGAACCACAGGATATAAACCTATGAGTATATGATAGGACCCAAATCGATAATAAATTTTGTATTAAAAAAGATTCACGGTCTTTCCTTGGAGAGCAAGATTAAAACTCTCCCAAAAGATAATATGTAGGAAAAAAACTCAACTGGACGAACATAATAAAATCCCTAAACAAACCCTTAGACATGAAATAACCAAAATACCACTTCTTAAGTAAAATATTAAAATGCAAAATTAAGTAATTAAAATAAAGAGACTAACAGTAGAACTCACTCCTAAACCCAGCTTGTAGGGGAAGAGATCTCGTGGGTTTATATGGCATCAACTACTTTATTCTTAGTCGAAGTGAAATCGTAACAGCTTCCAAAACTGATAGTTCTAAAAGAAAGAGTCGGCAATCGCTTCACCCATGCATATTACTTGTTTATCCTCTTTGTAATGACGGGAACTACTTGGAAAAAAGTAAACTCTAGTTTCAGATCGAAAAAAAGGATTATTGTCATATAACAAGACTAATTAGCATACTGGAATATCGGATTCACTAGCTGGATGTTTGTGAAAACCCATTTAATTTCATGGTACGCCAAAACGGGACTCAACGCTCTACGAGAACATTCCTTACCCATTAAGAGAATACTTTATAATCTTACAATACAGAGAAGTAGTGATATTGCAATAAGTCATGTCACCTTGGCATTCATGACGGTTGAGTTGACCACAACCGAGGCAGCCAGGACATTATCCGAAAATAGCGCATAGTGATAAAGATTCGGGTTCTCCAAATTCTCACTTCTCGGGAACTTTCTCTTCTCAGAAGGAAGGAGATAATAATCTATTGTTAAGCGCATAGACAAACAATGGATCCCGTTTGGTATCGTCTTGGCGGCTAATTGACTAAGGAACGTGCTCTGCTTTTTCAAGGTCCTCACTTGTTCATCAGCAGACTGAAGCATCGCTCTCAATTTTCCCGTCACCAACTTGCAATCATAAAGTTGCTCTCTTGATTTTGATAGCAGTTGACCCATTGCCCTTAACTTCTCAGGTGCGCTAAATAGGAGTTAGGGCAACAATCAGTATTTAATAATAACAACAGAATAAAATAGTTTGTAAAAGTAGATAATTCTATCGCTTAGTTTTACGACCCAAGATTTGATCTTGAAACAGGAGCATCTTGACGTCGTCAATCTTCGCAAAAAGCCTAATCTCCCCTCTTTTGCGAGACACTAAGTTATTTTGTGAATGGTTATTAGCTAATTTTCTCATTGGCTTAAGGCCCCTTAAACGGACCAAGGATTACACCCTCATGTGCAGGACTAGGCCAAAAAGTAACACTAAAACAACATTAACCAAACCCTAAACATAATCAAAGAATTCCATGAATGATGACAATTAAATAGTTAGATAGCATGATTAAATAACCCTAATTATTACTAGATTTTATGCAGGTAACACTCAGTTACCTCGGATGAAGGTCGGAGTCACTTGTTGCCTCTCCCAAAGCACGTTGGCTTTCTTTCAGCCGATTCTGTAACTCTTGAAACAAGTCAAGCTTGTTCTTCATCTTAGCAATACTCAAATAAACCCTCGCCATTATTATTTGGTCACGCATCAAACGCACTGTGGAATCGGAGTTATCGTTCTCGTTCTCCTTCCTCCAGATACTGTATTTTCCAAGAACTGCAGTGTCAACAGATTTAGAGTGCTCAATGGCTGCATTCTCAAGCTTAACTGTGGCCTCGTCATCCTGTTGTAACAGCTCAGATGCACGCCTTTCCCATTTCTTCTCCCTCAGATGCTGAAGAACCATTAATACTAAATTAATTCTTGATCAAGAAAAGACTAAAAAAAAAACTACAACAAAAGATACCTAAGGTACAAGAGATAGAGAAATAACTCATATGATAGATGCTGTCGAATGAAAATTTCTTAACTCTAAGAGATAATATATAAAATCAAAGATCCAAATAATTACCCTCCGGGCTAGTTTTGCAGGTGAATCGGTAGCTGGAGTATGATCACCTACAGAAGAGTATATCAGAAAGACAGGAACAATTTTTTTTCATTCTTCATAGGGATATTTGCGGCAAAAATACCCACATGTTAAAAAAACTATATTCCCACTTCTTTTTTTTTTAATCTCAATGATGTAAAAAGTTTGGCATAAGTACTCAACTCTCTACCGTGAAGTTCTATGCGGCTAAGTACAATCTGACCATGTTTCACTCCTATTGACCACATTTTTGCCTGTTTTGACCACGTGGCGAATAGATTGACCTACAGTGCCTTTAATTTTTGCATTGAAGAACACATTTTGGCTACTATGCGAGAATTACGTGTTCTTTGTCAACTCTTTAAAGTTCTTGAAGCTCATTTGCTAATTAAATGGGACAAAAGTATGATCAAATCATATGTTGCCACGTGAAACTTCATAGTGAGAAGTTAACAAAAAAACTTTATTACTAATGCCAAACTTTCTTACATCATTGGGAATTTCGCCACCAAATTAAAAAAGATTAGGATTACAAGTCATACTTTTGCCGCAAATATTGCTTCTTAAGATTGTAAGTTTAAAAAGTAAATGCCACCTGAAGAGTCAGTTTCTTTGACTTTAGGCTCTTGATAAACATCTAGAGCGGTTTGGGTTTTAATTGAAGAGTCAGCCCCGACAACTCGCCAAGAAGCTGACATATTATTATTTCTGAAGGCTTCGAGGCTGTAAGGTCCCATGTCGTTTGTGCCAGCTACGATCACATCGATGACCTGCATTCCCGACCAATATATTAATCTGTAAGACCAATCAACGGATAAAACAAAAAGAAAAACAAATAAAACCCTGCAACACAAGGAAATTTGATCAGCTAAAAAACCGCACTTGCCTCTTTTGAGAAAAGCGATTTTAAATGTTTGACTGCCAGCCTCTCTCTCCAAGCTTCAATCTATATTATTTGATGTTAATAATTTACAAGTTCATCAGTAAATCCATAGATACTGACCAGCAGATATATATATATACACATTGTACCTGAATTCCATTGCCGAGTAAAGCATCAATTTCATCTGTATAGAATATATAGCAATAATAAGGTTACCATTTGACGAAGATCACGCAAGATGCTTATGTCATAAGACGAGACAAATGTTTGACATGATTTCATGAATCAGTTTTCATCCAATCCCTATAAATGAGTTCCATTTTTCTTATGAACAATTTTATCTGATAACTGTCTGCAAATTCAAAAGCACATCTTTCACATAGACAAGAAATTTTGAGGGTCGATCGTAAATTGAACTGTAACAATGACGGAACCATATCAAACTAAACAGAAAGATTCGTCCTCTCCTCCGAAAGAAACTCATACGCGGGAGCGGCTTCTAAAAGACATCAAATTGAACTTAATATGTGGAAAGTTCACCCAAATTTTCGACCCTTAATCATACTTAAGCTTTGTTCCGCCACCAACGTCCACTGAGACGAACTAGGATATCAGAAAACACAATCCGAAAATTGAGTAATTTGTTTTTCATAGTGGGAAAGCATATCAACCCTGCGAGAAGTCTGGAAAATTTAGGGCAAGTAAAGAAGATCAAGAAAGGCGAGAGAACTAACGAGAGGAGGAGGCGCGGAGGCCACGGCCCAGGAAGAAAACGAGAGGCGCGAGCAGCAGCGTGAGGAGGGCAACAATGGCGACAGGGATTCGAGATCGGCCTCGGCCTCGGCCTCGCTTGGACGCCATTGCGGATCGGACTGAGAGACTGATGAAGCTAGTCGCGATCGGAATCCATCAACAACGAAAGAGAACGAGAGAGAGAGATCTGTTTGAGGACCCTGAATTTAGATGTCGGTGTGCTTTGCTCTTAACAATTTTTTTTCCTTACATAAAATACCCTTTGCAGTTGCTAGAAATGTGTTTCTTTTTATTTTTTTAATGAGTTAATCTCCGTAAAAGTTTTGATACTTTAAAAAATGGGCTTTTTAGCAAAATACTCAATTTAGGTGAAACTTTTTTAAAAAACCCTCAAAAGTTTACCATAATTAAATAAACCCTCATTTGGTGTTATTTGGACAATTATGCCCTTAATATATCGAATCCTTCATCGTCGAACAGCCTTCGAAGCCTGCTTCTTCGTCGTCGAACAGTGAGCTCGATTCTTCTTCACCAAACTTCGATCAAGTCTGGAAAATTTGGCTCGTCGAACAGCTCGATTCTTCTTCACCAAGGCTTCGAAGCTCACTTCTCTCCGATCGAAGTCGATTCCTTCAGGTTGGTTTTTGTTTTCAGCCAAATTTATACGTTTCGATCGATGCTATTTGGTTCAGAGATTGGATTTTCTCATTTGATTTCTTCAATCGATTGACTTCTCAGTAGTAGATTGCTAAGATTTGTGAATGTGTTATAGCACAATACCGTCGCTTCTCTCAGGCTCTCCAGGTCATACATCTATATATATGTGTGTTTGTGTGTGTGTATATAGATCAATCAGTTTTGTATTGTGCTAATTTGCTATCAGATATACCTTGAAGCTTCTGAATTGCTTATACATATATAATGATATATATACATACTGATGCACACGTATACTCTAGTTGTGTTTGTATGTAAATCATTTGATGAACTGAGCTGAAGGTATGAAATTTGTCACTTTTTTTTTTTATGGGATTTGCGATTTATACGTTTCGATCGATTCTATTTGGTTCAGAGATTGGATTTTCTCATTCGTTTTAGGTAATAGTGATATCGTGATCAATACTCTGATATGCGATTGATTTTTGGTCTATATTAGCTGAGTTAAAGTGTTCAAGAACGCTAGATTTTTTCAATCGATTGACTTCTCAGTAGTAGATTGCTAAGATTTGTGAATGTGTTATAGGGCTGAGGATCTGACTTAGTTGGATAGTAGTTTGTGCTATTGAAAAGATTGTTTGGATCTCTCTTTCCGGTTATCACTCCCCGATTCTGTTTAGGGCTCTTGCACACAGGAGGATCAACTTGTGTATAAAAATATGTGAATAATGATCAAAACTGTGAATTATGGTAGTTTAATAATCAAACTATATTTTAATCTCAATTCTCTAATAAACCATTAACTCATTCCAATAGATAATTTTAGTTTTTTTCATTTTTCTGAAAAGATATGTTCCAAACAATAAATTGAAACTAATGTGTCGTTTACAATCATCTTCCTTCTTCGACAGAGCTCGGGATCGCGTGATTACTTGCGACTGCTAGCTTCGATCAAGTCTGGAAAATTCTGCAATTCAATCATCTTCTCCAGGTTCAATTCAATCTTAACGGTGAGCATTAAGTTACATTTAATAGATAATCGTTTGCTAACATGGTTGAACATCACTATACAGGATCGGGCGCGGACCGACACGTACAGGGCGGCTATCGTGCAGCATCAGAGTTCCATAGCCGGCAAAGTAATGCAATCTTACCCGTTTAAATTCTAGTTGTTACATAAGTGTTACTTGTAACTACAGTTACATTAGCGTAACCAAAGTTACATTATCGTAACTGAAGTTACACCTTTGTAACTTCGGTGTTACACTTTATATTGTGTAGGTTCATTAATGTCGGCCTCCGAGGGATCATCAAGATCGTCGCACACTAAAAATTTGGCCAACCATGGTATATTAAGAACTCTTATTGTCTACACAATTTAAATTCTACTTGTTACATAAATGTTACTTGTAACTACAGTTACAAACGTGTTACCAAGGTTACGTTTATGTAACTTCACATAAATGTAACTTTGGTTACACGTTTGTAACTGAAGTTACATTATCGTAACCAATGTTACATTATCGTAACTGAAGTTACACCTTTGTAACTTCGGTGTTACACTTTGTAACTGGTGTTACACTGTTGTAACTTTTGTAACTCAAGTTACATAAGTGTAACTGGTGTTACACTTTTGTAATTCTAGTAATATATGGTTACACTTTGTAACTGGTGTTACACTGTTGTAACTTTTGTAACTCAAGTTACATAAGTGTAACTGGTGTTACACTTTTGTAATTCTAGTAATATATGGTTACACTTATGTTACACTTCAGTTACCAACGTGTAACTAAAGTTACACTTAACTAACTGAAGTTACACGTTTGTATCTGAAGTTACATTATTTCAAATATTGCAGTTATATAATAAATTTTAAAATTACTATTGTTACAGGGAAATTCACCAGTGAAGATCTAAATAGCAGTTCATCCAACGTATTTATAGATGACGTAACTGTCGAGCATTTTCCAAAGTTGTTTGACGTGGAAAAGGGCAACATGTTCAAATCGAAGAAGCATCCGCAGAACATTATGTGCATGATTGCAATCAGAAGAAACTTCTCATTTACAACTACAAATTCTGATACATGTCGGTTTGAAATCAAATGTTTGAGTGCCGATTGTACGTGGAAAATGCATTCTTCAACGGACTACAATGGCTCAACGACATGGAGGATAAAATCATACAATAAAACACACTCATGCGTGAGGACGGTAACCAGTACCAAGAACCCGCATGCAAACGCTTCTGTTGTAAAGGAATGCTTGAAAACTGCATTTGGTAAAGAAGAAGAAGTTGAATCCATCGCTCCGAAGAAAATAATCAAGAAGATGCGAAAAGAACACGGAGTAGAAATTAGCTATTATACGGCACGGAAGGCCAAGGAATTAACTTTAGAATCCCTGCAAGGAAGTGCGGAGGATTCGTATGCAATGCTACCTAAGTATGCAGAAGCGTTAAAAGCGAAAAACCCTGGTAAAATTACTTACTTTGTTTTACTAGTTATTACCTAAGTGTAACTTGACACTACAATTATAATAGTGTAACTTAAGTAAGTAAGTTACATTATCGTAACCAAAGTTACATTATGGTAACAAAAGTTACATTATCGTAACTGAAGTTACACTAATTTAATTGGAATTAAATTTTTGCAACCGAAGTTACAATATCGTAACCAAAGTTACATTATGGTAACCAGAGTTACATTATCGTAACTGAAGTTACACTAATGTAACTGCAGTTACACTATTGTAACTGTAATTACACTTTTGAAACTTGAGTTACGATAATGTAACTTCGGTTACAAAGATTTCAAATATGATTAAATATAATATGTGTAACCAGTATTACTTAGCTGTAATATAAGTTACATAAAGGTAACTGCAGTTACCATTATCTAAAAAGAATTACTTTTATGTAACTACGATTACCAAATAGTAACTGAAGTTACAGTGTAAAACTTATTAACATTTTTTACTAACATTTTAATGTGCAGGTACCTATACAGCGTTTAGCTCTGACAACCAGGGTCGATTCAAGTACTTCTTTCTTAGTTTTGGGGAATCGATCAATGGATGGAAGCATTGTAGGCCTATACTATCTATCAACGGAACATTTCTGAAAAACAAGTACAAAGGTACGCTCCTTATGGCAGCAGCGATGGATGGCGAAAATCACATCTTGCCTATCGCATTTTCAATAGTGGATTCGGAGAATCATGATTCTTGGCTATGGTTCTTTGAGCAACTGAAGATTGCTATTGGAGAGCGCAAAGGTTTATACATCATATCTGACCGCAAAGATTCAATTCCGAGAGCGATCACGTTGGTTTATCCAGAAGCTGCTCAGGGTGTATGTAAACAGCACTTATCCAGAAATCTTCTAAGCCATTTCAAGAACTCTTCTATTGATTTTTTCTTCTCCAAGTGCGCATTGGCATGTACGAAAAGAGAATTTGATCATTATATGAAGGAGTTGTCAACGATCGATGCACGAATTGAACCGTATTTGCAAGACGTCGATCCAACAAAGTGGGCAAAATTATATAGCACTCAAAGACGCTACGGCATAATGACAACAAACATCTCAGAATGTCTTAATTCAGTCTTGAGAGAAGCAAGAGACCGACCTATTATTTCATTGGTCGAGTCTTACAGAAAGCTCCGTCAAAATTGGTATAATAAACATAGACTAGAGGGAGCGTTGATGCGTATGAGGCTGACCCCGCAAGCAGAGCTGAAGATGGATATCCAAGAAGAATTGGCACGAACATTAATCATAAGTGTTTTCTTTACTTTTTTTATTCATTAATTATATATACCTGCAGTTACTTTAGCGTAACTTCAGTTACGATTACGTAGCTTCAGTTACGGTTACATAACTCCTGTTACGCTAATAGCTAGTAGTATCTTCAGTTATGTAATTATAGTTACACCTAGCCAAATGACTGTATAATCATTTTAAATGTGAAAATATATTTGTAATTTTTTCAATATGCAGGTTGATTCTATAAATGAAAGCGAATATGAAGTCACTGATAAAGGCTCACAGTATGTTGTTAACTTGAGCTGCGAGACGTGCACGTGTAATGTTTGGCAAATAGACGCTTTTCCGTGTGCTCATGCTATGGCTTCATTTTGGAGGATTGGGTGTGATCTTAAAGCCTATGTGTCAATATTTTACACTAGGGAGGCTTATTTAGCCACTTATGCAGGAGGTAATGCACATTTAGATTAAAATATTCTTCATAGAATTTATTTAACACTTTATGTATTATTATGCAGGAGGTATATATCCAAGTGGTTACGAAGCTTTTTCGGAGAACTTATGTAACACTTCAAGTGTTCAGGACCCATTCTTTCCAGACACTTTACCCCCCAAAGTAAGGAGGCAAGCAGGAAGACCGAAAAAAAAAAGAATTCCTTCAAACGGTGAAGAATTCAAGAAGTCACTTCATTGTGGAGCATGTGGTAAATTAGGCCATAACAAACGCTCTTGCCTTAAGTTTCCGAAATGATTTAATCGTTGTAACATTTTCGAAGGCCATTACTGTGATTATATCTTTACACTATAACACAAGTTACATTATCGTAACTGAAGTTACATTATCGTAACTGAAGTTACACTAATTTAATTTATTTTAAATTTTTGTAACCGAAGTTACATTATCGTAACCAAAGTTACATTATGGTAACCAAAGTTACATTAGCGTAACTGAAGGTACATTAATTTAATTTATTTTAAATTTTTGTAACCGAAGTTACATTATCGTAACCAAAGTTACATTACCGTAACTGAAGGTACACTAATTTAATTGGAACAATAACTTGAAACTAAATATGAAGTTACATTATCGTAACCAAAGTTACATTATGCTAACTGTAGTTACATTGTTGTAACTGTAGTTACACTTTTGTAATCGGAGTTACAATTTCAATATATTTGTTCATATAATAATTTAGTGCTTTTCGAGTTAATTTGGAAGTATTAAAATAATTTTTGTAACCGGTGTTACGCTTTTGTAACAGGTGTTACACTTTCGTAATTCTAGTAATATATGGTTACACTTATGTTACATAATTATATTAATCCAGTTTTCATCTAAAGGTACGTAGCAATAAGTTCACATAATTTGAGTTACAAAAAAGAATTTAAATTGAAATATTGTGAAAAAATAGTGACATACAATTATGTAATACTATGACCACAATTAGGTAATACTATGACCACAATCATTATAGTTACACTCATGTACATGTGGTTACACTAATTTAATTGGAATTAAATTTTTGTAACCGAATTTACATTATCGTAACCAAAGTTACATCATGGTAACCAAAGTTACATTATCGTAACTGAAGTTACATTATCGTAACTGAAGTTACACTAATTTAATTTATTTTAAATTTTTGTAACCGAAGTTACATTATCGTAACCAAAGTTACATTATGGTAACCAAAGTTACATTAGCGTAACTGAAGGTACACTAATTTATATTTTAAATTTTTGTAACCGAAGTTACATTATCGTAACCAAAGTTACTATATGGTAACAAAAGTTACAGTATCGTAACAAAAGTTACAATAATTTAATTTGAATTAAATTTTTGTAACCGAAGTTACATTATGGTAACCAAAGTTACATTACCGTAACTGAAGGTACACTAATTTAATTGGAACAATAACTTGAAACTATATATGAAGTTACATTATCGTAACCAAAGTTACATTATGCTAACTGTAGTTACATTGTTGTAACTGTAGTTACACTTTTGTAACCGGAGTTACAATTTCAATATATTTGTTCATATAATAATTTAGTGCTTTTCGAGTTAATTTGGAAGTATTAAAATAATTTTTGTAACCGGTGTTACGCTTTTGTAACAGGTGTTACACTTTCGTAATTCTAGTAATATATGGTTACACTTATGTTACATATTTATATTAATCCAGTTTCCATCTAAAGGTACGTAGCAATAAGTTCACATAATTTGAGTTACAAAAAAGAATTTAAAAATGAAATATTGTGAAAAAATAGTGACATACAATTATGTAATACTATGACCACAATTAGGTAATACTATGACCACAATCATTATAGTTACACTAATGTACATGTGGTTACACTAATTTAATTGGAATTAAATTTTTGTAACCGAATTTACATTATCGTAACCAAAGTTACATCATGGTAACCAAAGTTACATTATCGTAACTGAAGTTACATTATCGTAACTGAAGTTACACTAATTTAATTTATTTTAAATTTTTGTAACCGAAGTTACATTATCGTAACCAAAGTTACATTATGGTAACCAAAGTTACATTAGCGTAACTGAAGGTACACTAATTTAATTTATTTTAAATTTTTGTAACCGAAGTTACATTATCGTAACCAAAGTTGCAATATGGTAACCAAAGTTACAGTATCGTAACTGAAGTTACAATAATTTAATTTGAATTAAATTTTTGTAACCGAAGTTACATTATGGTAACCAAAGTTAAATTACCGTAACTGAGGGTACACTAATTTAATTGGAATTAAATTTTTGTAACCGAAGTTACATTATCGTAACCAAAGTTACATTATGGTAACCAAAGTTACATTATCGTAACTGAAGTTACATTTATGTAACTTCGGTTACACTTTGTAACTGGAGTTACATTGTTGTAACTGTAGTTACACTTTTGTAACCGGAGTTACAATTTCAATATATTTGTTCATATAATAATTTAGTGCTTTTCGAGTTAATTTGGAAGTATTAAAATAATTTTTGTAACCGGTGTTACGCTTTTGTAACAGGTGTTACACTTTCGTAATTCTAGTAATATATGGTTACACTTATGTTACATAATTATATTAATCCAGTTTCCATCTAAAGGTACGTAGCAATAAGTTCACATAATTTGAGTTACAAAAAAGAATTTAAATTGAAATATTGTGAAAAAATAGTGACATACAATTATGTAATACTATGACCACAATTAGGTAATACTATGACCACAATCATTATAGTTACACTAATTTAATTGGAATTAAATTTTTGTAACCGAATTTACATTATCGTAAACAAAGTTACATTATCGTAACTGAAGTTACATTATCGTAACCAAAGTTACATTATCGTAACTGAAGTTACACTAATTTAATTTATTTTAAATTTTTGTAACCGAAGTTACATTATCGTAACCAAAGTTACATTATGGTAACCAAAGTTACATTATCGTAACTGAAGTTACTCTAATTTAATTGGAATTAAATTTTTGTAACCAAAGTTACATTGTCGTAACCAAAGTTAAATTATGGTAACCAAAGTTACATTATCGTAACTGAAGGTACACTAATTTAATTTATTTTAAATTTTTGTAACCGAAGTTACATTATCGTAACCAAAGTTACAATATGGTAACCAAAGTTACATTATCGTAACTGAAGTTACATAAGTTACAAAAGTGTAACTTATGTAACTACACAATTTAAATTCTAGTTGTTACATAAGTTATATTTATGTAACTGAAAGTTACGTTTTTGTAAATTTGGTTACACGTTTGTAACTGAAGTTATACTTATGTTTAAAAGTTACAAAAAACGTTACAATAATTGTAACCTCAAAGTTACAAAAGTTTAAACTTCAGTTACAAACATGTAACAAATAGTGTATCTAAAGTTACAGTTTTGTAATTAAACTTACATAATTGTAACTTCAGTTACAAATGTGTAACTTAAGTTACAGTTACAATTGTTCGAGTTACAATTTCGTAATTCTAGAAATTCAAGAAACATTTCTCTTCAATTAGATAACTTTATTGTTTTAACTATGTAACATTAATTCTGATTAAACACATGTAATCCGATAAGTAAAGGTAATAGTCATAAGAGTTTAAAAGGAAGAGAAAATAAAGCAGACAAATTGGTCACAGACCATATGTTCGAAAATGATAATGACTAAAACTAAATCACACATTTGCTTTCTTTGAAGCCCTTGTAACTTTTCTTTTAAATGTCTTCAAAGATGATGTTTCAACCTTCTCAGCTTCTTCCTACAAATATAGAGGTATGTAAGTTACTTAATTGACATAAAGTAAATGGAATTAAATATACGTAATTCAAGTTACACTTGTGTAACAAAAATTACAACCAGAAATTAAAATTGATCACAAATATTACCTTTTCAAGCATCTGGGTAAAGCCTAAGCTGAAACTAGGACGCTCAATGGCTTTGTCAACAAGATTTTTATCCACCTAAAAATGTAATTACAAAAAAAATATTAAACTAAATATGATTAAACTAAATATAATTACAATATAAGATGACAAGTACCTTCGTAGCCCTTGTTATAACAGCATCAAGGAATTTGGAATCACTATCCATTTGAAGGAGTGTCTCGTCATCCAGATACGCAGATGTAACTTTCTTTGCGTCTTCTGTGGTGTCCTCAACAGGTGACTTCTCGGCAATCTTCTTCTTTTTCGGTAGGGGAGGAATCTCACCATCCTACAAATATAAATGGTAATAACTTAATAGCTATAACTGAATTGTTTATTTGTATTTGGAGTTACAATTAAGTAACTTACCGGCTTGGTGCATAGCCATAGTTGCATTAAGTTTAAATTACATAAGTGGAGCTATATAACAAATATAGTGATAAATGGATTACAAATAGTACCTCTCCCAAATCCGGTGTAGTTAGAGGCTCAGAGGGAACTCTCGTAGTCTTTGTACGAGCACTCTTTGATCTCTTAATTGGATTCTTCTTTGGCTGCCTGGCTACATGCTCGGTAACCTTTTCTCCCCCGGCCTACAAAATACAAATGGTGGTAGTTACATGAACATATTTACAATAAGTTTTATCGGAGTTACAATAATGTAACTGGACCAGAGTTACGGTAATGTAACTGGGGTTACAGTAATGTAACTGGGGTTACAGTAATTTAACCTGGGGTTACAGTAATGTAACTGGGGTTACAGTAATGTAACTGGGGTTACAATAATGTAACTGGGGTTACAATTACTTAAGTGATGCTAAATTACAATTACATAAATAAGTTGTAAATTACATTACAATCAGTACCTTGTTCAAACCAATGTGAGACATTAGCATCTCCACTTGGTTTTTCAAGAAAACAACTTCATTCTTCAAGCTAACTTGCTCAGCCTTCATCTCTTTGTTATATTGTTTAAGCTCTGCTACTTCTTGGCTTAGCTGATCGATCATTAAAGATGAGTCTTGTTGAGGAGCTTGTGGTGAAGAACTAGGTTTTTGAGGAAGTTGTCTCTCAGAACAATATTCCGACAGAACACGTAGCTGTAATATTAGAAAAACAATAATAACATTATTAAGATTCCAAAAACAGTGCCATGGTTATTATAACAAAATTAAATTGTAAATGAAGTAAAGCAATTCGAAAATACCTCAATGTCATAAAAAATGGAAGCAACCATTCTAGAGCATACTTTACCACCGAGCAAACTCCAATTCAAAATTGGTGGACCGATAGTAGAATTCACCTTCGTAGCAATTTTGGCCTTGGACCACAATGGTATAGCCTGAGCTAAGTACACTAAAATTGCAGTTGGCATACCATGAAGGTGATAGCCAGTTATGGGACTGTCGGTATTTAAACTTGCAGCAGCCTTTAACATGAACTCCTTAGTGGTTTCGTAGACAATTCTTCCCCGAGGATAGGACTGAAAAGCACTAGAAGAACTGGCTAAGTCGATGTGCGCATTCTCGATTGGTTTATCCTTTGGCTTGCTGTCGATGAATGCCTCGAAGAAGTAAATGTTCACCATTTTGAGCAGCTCGTCATCATCGATATCATCGGAAGCAGAAAAAAGATCCTCAAAGTCACTACACGTAACTCTTGATGAACTACCAAACCACTTCTCTCTTATGTCTCATCTCCTTGGGATGACGTGGGATGGAAAAGCTGAACAGTTCAAGAAGGTCGTTGCCTGAAACTCTTTAATGCCAAACTCAACGACTTGGTCATTGAACATGAAAGTCAGCAACTCATCTTTACCCTCCACCATATGAAACACGAGGTTGTGTAGCAAACGAGATGGAGATGTTTGTTGCGTGAAGTTGACTAGGTAACCAAAAAGTCCATTCTTGAACTTATCTAAACAAGCTGGCCACGGAGCCAACAACTGCTCGATGTATTTGATGGTATTGATCCGTTGATGCGTATTGATTCTAATATTGTGTCTTCTCCTTGTCAAATCTACAAGAAACTGCAATAAGATAGTGGTAAGTACAATTACATTGTAATTTACAATCATATAACTATAGTTAAAGTTACAATCATGTAACTATACACTAACATATGAAACACTAACAATATGTAACTGAAGTAACTATACAGTAACTATACAGTTACAATCATGTAACTGTAGTTACAGTTACAATTATGTAACTGAAGTTACAATTATGTAACAGTTACAATCATGTAACTGTTACATGTTTGTAACTACAGTTACATGATTGTAACTGTAACTATAGTTACATGATTGTAACTGTAAATATATTGTTACTGTACTGTTATTGTAGTTACAGTTATGTAACTAGAATTACATAAAGGCAGTTGTAGTTACAATCATGTAACAGTAAGTTACATTTATATAATTCTATTTACGTAACTGTAATAACATTTATAATTATATCTTAGTTATACAATGTAATTGGTCTTACTTTTATTTTAGCTTTCTCGTTTGATGCATCTTTGGATTTAGACATCAGTTTAGAGGAGGAAGCCTTCTCGGAATCGCCACATGTTGATTTCCTACCTAAAAGAAATTAAATGAAACATAATAAGTAAGATAATGAACCGAATTATATTGACAAACATACATTGAATAATGTGAACAGTTTACCAAATAAGAAACAAATTATAAAGGGATATAATTACCTGCCGATTTGCGCTTGCGCTCCACAATTTTGCATGAAACTGTGGCCGCTCCCTGCGACTGAGCCGCACTTGTTGCCCCGGTTTCTAGCGCTGCACTAGTTGCCCCGGTTTCTAGCGCCGCACTTGTTGCCTTGATTTCTACCATCTTTACACTGTACTTTGCACAATAATTGATCAAGTCTTAGGTTAGGGCACAATTTGCAAACAAAAATCCTTAATCTATAGAGCGTATTCACATAAAATTTGGCTTTGAAACTGTAGTAACTTTTTACAGATTGTTCACAAGATAATTTGGTTCATAATGATAAAATTCATCATATAAAAGATTAAGAGCATTTAGGTAAACTACATAAACTTCATGTAGATACAATGAATCAATTAATCCTCTGTTTCTTTGAGTTCAGTTATTGAATTTGAAATAATGTGATTAATAGCAATATGCCAGTTACATTCATGTAAAAGGGAACATGAATTCCAAACCTAACAGAAATACAGCTTGAAATGAGCTCAAAAATGAAGATTTGATTATATATATGAGCTGAGTGGGACAAGTACACTTGCTT
The DNA here is from genome assembly GCA_954871525.1 of Parietaria judaica. Classification (NCBI taxonomy): domain Eukaryota; kingdom Viridiplantae; phylum Streptophyta; class Magnoliopsida; order Rosales; family Urticaceae; genus Parietaria; species Parietaria judaica. The sequence continues at coordinate 890,462 of OX940865.1, read as the reverse complement.
TCTAAACTAACGTGATGAAGTATGGAAGAAGGAGATGATATTATATCAATCACAATATATTGTACATTATGTAATGAAAGATGTTGATTACCTTTGAGATTCAACGGAGATGAGAATGTCGGAGCGTCGATTGGCGATTCAAGGACGATGAGAGAAGCTCGGAATCAGAGGAGAGGAGAGCTCGTAGGTTAGGGCTCGAACCGTTTCTAGTGAAGGAGGTCGCGATTTGCAGAGTTAGGGCTCGAGGAGAAAACGCAGAGGAGAGCTCAGGATAGAAGGAATAGTTAGGGCAGAGAGGAGAGCTCGAGGAAGAAGAAGCTCGCGATTTGGAGACAAGGCAGAAGGAGGAATCACGAGACAGGAAACACAGAGCTCGAGGAATCGCGAGAGAGAGAAGGAAAGCTAGGGCAAAGCTCGAGGGAGGAGAAGAGGGAGAAGAGAGCTCGAGGAATCGCGAGAGAGAGAAGGAAAGCTAGGGCAAAGCTCGAGGGAGGAGAAGAGGGAGAAAAGTGATTTGAGGGTAATTAGGGAAAACAAAGTTTAAAATGAGTATAATTTGGATTATTGAAACTTTGAGTACTTTTTTAAATAGTTTGAATTTTATTGAGGCTTTTGCTAATAAGCCCTTAAAAAAATAGATCAGCAGGTTCTAATTTTTTTTATTTTTTTTGCCCATGTAAAATTTTTAACTATGGAAGATGAAAATTTTGACGAAGATATTAGTAGGGATACAAAACGAAAGATCCAAGTAAATATTTTTAAAACATACTGATTTATTTTTTGAAAGTATTACATTTTTTTTTTGTTATTGATCCGTTCGCCAGAGAACCGATAGGGTGCAAATATCATAGACTCTAAAGTTGTTTATTTATAGATAATGTATTACTTTTGAAAAATTAAGACACTAACAAAAAGATTGTAAGGGACAAATGTGTCATATACATGTTGTTTAGTTGTTTGGGACATACATGTTAGATGATACTAGTATCAGTATCGCGACGGAGGACGACGTCGTTTTCATAGAAATTAGAAAGAAATTAATAAACTGTAACCTACCTTTTATCGTTGCTTTCAAGGACTATCTTCATCATTTCTTCCTAAATATACTTTCAGAGTAAATATCAATTGCTCCTTTAAATCAATTTATCAAATTTTTTCCCTCTCTTTCAATTTACGGGATTAACTATTAAAATGACATTTAACTCTTAAAATTCAATGAACGTCGTAAATATGTAGTAAAAATGATAATTTCATGAATCAAACTGATAAAATAAAAACAAATTAGTACAAAATAAAGTTCATGCAAAAATTTGATATTTTGTAATAAATTCAAAGGGTAAATTATATATATATATATATTTAAGATTAAGGGACAATATAACACGGTTTGATAAGTGTTGGTGCTGTTTTTTGGATCAAACACTATTGAGGCCCAAGTTGTGTGTTTTGGGCCTGGCCCAATGTCGTTGATGACGTGGCGGACTTCTGTTGATTTCTGGATGAACCTTGAATGGCCTCATTGCGAGGATGACAGATTCTGTTGTCAGTGATTGTTTCTTTTGATCCCCGTTGACTTCGGGGTGGTTGTCGTTGACTTCAGGGTGAGGTTTTCATTGACCGATCCGGGGACCCTGGGTCAGTGTCTCTGGCACTTTTTGGATCGAAAGTCTCGTGGTCGGTCGGGGTCCAGGCGATCGGGGTGACTCGATACCTGTTACCGCAGAGCATGGAGTGGACCAGGCCGGGTTTTTTTACAGGTCTAGAGACCACGCGGATCGAGGGTACCAGCGAGCGGGGGAGTGCGTTCGTCCAAGAAGTGGATCCTAGGGGATTAGACTCTCCACCGGGCTAGGCTTGCTTTAAGTCTGGGCTGACAGGACTGTCCGCGGAGTCGTTGTATCTATTGCAGATACGAGGACTAAAGGACAGAGTCTGTGCCGTAAAGAGCTTTTAAGGGGGGTGGGGCCTTGGACCCCTCAAGGATCTTTTCTAGAGGTTCCTCTCAGAGTGATTCCCTCAGTCGTCCGGATCTTAGAGGAATTTCCTCAGGCCTGACCCTGTGACCTGAATAGTTGGTCCCGTCACTTGTCCCCAGACTTTCCCGACAGCCGCATAATGGACTGGAGATAAGCTGGACACAGCGTGGAACGGAACCTATCAGGCGGGTCGTGGCCTTATAGAAATTCCTCCAGGGCTTCCGCTTTTATGAAATTCCTCACTTTCAAGACCTGAAAAAGGTAACACCCCTGATTCACCTCCGACGCTCAACATTAGTATAATAATTGAGGGGAGGCGAGTATATCGGGGGTAGAGAGAGAGAGAGAACTCGAGTCGAGAGAGTTCGAATGACTTACCGTTTTAACTGAATTCAGCCTCTATTTATAGTAGGGCCCAGGGTCTAAATGCAGTAAAATATTGTTTCAGGGGGGTCCCGGACAATATTTTAACTGTATTTTAGTCAATGGGAAAAGATGGTTCCATCCCGGCCGTCCGTGCGGGATCGGACGGCCATCAAGCCCCCGAAGGGGGCCCACTTGCGCGAGATCGAAGGACAGGGGCGATCCCCGCCCTACGCGTGGCCTGCTCGAGGCAGGCCTCTCGCCACTTGCGAGGGCATGGCTCCCCGCGCAAGGATCGGGCCCATCAGGGCCCTACGCGTGTCCCTGCGTGGGGCGTGTCCCGTGAGGGGACACGCGAGGCATAGGATCGCGCCATTTGGCGCGATCCGGGAGAGGCAGCCCCCAATTGGGGGGGCTGATGTGACCCCAGGTGGGGACCGCGGGGGAGAGGCGGCGCAGGGAGCCACCACGTGGCGTGGACATGACGGCTGCCGCCCTTGTGGGTCCCACAGGTGTCTCCTCGGTCGTTTTTGCTCCCGGGCGCGTCCCGGGTCTGTTTTTCACAATCTTTATGTCGTTTTTGGGGTTTTTCATGTTTTTGTGAACACCGGGACACTTTGTTTTTCAAAAACGGGCCTTCGGAGGGAATTTTGGGTTTGAAATTGATTAACTTGACTTATAACCTTAATTAAAAGATTAATCAAATCGTATAATTAATTAAAGGAAATTATTTTAATAATTTCCGTTTAATTAATTTGTTTCGTAAATCAATTCCGAGAATTACCCATAACATTAACCCCCCAGTTTTACGGAAGTTTGTGATTTCCGTGAAACTTCTATAAATTCGAGGTGGGCCCTTTCATTTTCTCATTTCCAAGGCGAGACGAGATCTGCGGTTTTATTTGAAGTAAGTCTTTCAGACCCGACTAACTTTTTATTCTGTAACCCTTTTCACACGCCGTTTTTTCTGGTGTGTTGCGTTTTTAGTGGTCTTCTTCGCAACTCGGTTTTTGTAATACGTCTTTCGGATCGTTTTTTATAAAAATCGCGTGGAAATCGAGTTGGTTCTTGAAGAACCAGCTTCGAACTTCTCTCTGACCCTCATGGAGAGCCAGACCGAAGCCACTGCCGCCCAGCCAGCGTCCACCGTCGCCGGAGAGGACCCTCGTCGGGGTCGCCCAAGTCTGGCGAGGCCGGTGGAAGAGGACGGCAGCGCTGGTGGCTGCGAGGTGAGACGGGGAGGCGCGGGCTCACCCGCACGGGTTATTGGCGAGGTCGACCAAGCCCTAGGTGGCGCCGCGCGGCTCGCCGTCGACGGAGGAGGGCCCCACGAGTTCCGGGGGCCGCTGCGAGTCCGTCGGTGCAGGTGGCACTCGGTGGCGAGGCTGGAGGAGACCAGGCAGAGCCGTGCCCTCCGTGGGTTTCAGGCGAGGTAGGGCTCGCTCTCGCCGCTGCCGGAGATGGACCGCACGAGTTCCGGGGAGACCCGGAGGTCTCGTCTGTGGGACCGTCGGGCGCCGAGGTGGCCCGAGGTGGCCGGGCTAGGCTGAGCCCCTCACGAGGATCGCGCGGGGTCGGGCTCGCCCTCGTAGGAGCGGAGCGTCTTGCCGTGGTCGGATCCGGGCTCCTCGAGGACCTGGGGGCCCCGGCGATCCCGTCTGTGGGGTCGCCGCCCTCTGGTGTGGCCGGGGGAGCTCGGTCGGCGTTGGTCTTCTCGTGGGGACCCGACGAGGTCCGTGATGGCGCGAAAGGGTCTCCTGCCACCGGCGATGGGCCCGGCGTGGCTCGGGAGGTCCCGACGGTCCCGTCGGGAGCGGCGATGGGCCGCTTTGAGGTCGAAGGAGGCGCGGGGGTCCGGGGCTCCCCGAGTGGGTACGGGGAGGTCGGGGTTGCCCGTTGTGGGGCCTCGCGGCCTGCTTCCACCGGCGCCCGCCTCCTCGAGGTCCGGGGAGGTAGAGCGACTCTGTCCGTGGTGGGGCCGCCATCCGGGAGGGTGGCCGAAGGTCGGGGTGCCGCGGTTCCCTCTTCGGGAGCCATCGGCTCTGTCGGGTTCTCTGTGGGCCCGGGTTTTTTCAGCCTGGGTTCCGGACAGATCTCTGTTAGTGGGGGCGCGTTGATTCTTTTCCTTCCTTTTTCAGGTGGGGTCCGTGCCTTAAATCTTGGACCGGGTGCAGGATTTGAATTTCCTGCCTCGGATATTTCCCGGGGTTTTTCCACTTCCGGGTTAAGGTTGGATAGGCTCTCGACGCCAGCCTCTTCGGCTGATGCTGACAGGACGCCTTCTTTACCTCTCGGCGGGGTTTCGAGAGGGAATTCTGCTTTGTCGCCCCTGGTGGTGGGGCCAACGTTGAATGGCGGCATCCCTAATCGGGGTTTACATCCTGCTTCTGGGCCATGTCGTAGATTCCTTGGGGCAGGTCTGGATACTCGTCGGGTTTTTGTAGGTACCTGTCCTATGGCTATTGACGCGAGTGGATCGCGTCATAGATCCGTCATAGCAGGCGGGTCATGTCCAATTTTTCATCGGAATGTGAGGAGGCGGGTTGATCCTGATCATGAGGCTCCTACCGGGTTCTGGTTCGATCCGCCTTTGGATTGCTCTGACATTGATGTACCGACCGTCGTCTCTCCCGTTGACCTGGAAGAGTTTTTCCGGGACGAGGGGCTAGTCCCTCTCGAGGGTGTCTGTGCGCCGACGGAGGGATCCTTGCTCAGCTGTCCTCCTGAGGGATGGTGGCAGTGCCTCTGGAGAGTATCCGTCTCGGATTTACTCTCCCGATTCCTCCATTGTTGGAGGAGATTCTAGTACGTACCGGCCTGCACCCGATTCAGCTCAGTCCGGACGCTTTTTGGTTCATCAACGGGTGTTATTGGATGTGGCGGGAAGAGCGTGGCCGTGCTTTGTCGGCCGATCAGCTTTTTCAGTTCTTCATGCTCCGGCTCTATTGGGGCACGCGGGGTCTCAAGAATTGGTGTGTCTTTGACTTTGATCAGCGCGTCAGTGTTGCTGATCTTCATCAGTATTCGGATCCTGACTGGCATAGTCGCTGGGTGTGGGTCCCATGTGATTATTTGAGATCCGTTCCCCAGCGTCTTGTCCCGCCCCCACCCCGCTCTCGCCCGACTTTCGGGAGTTTTGACTTTGGCAGCCTTTTTATGGCAAGGTCGGTGACTCCTGAGTTTTTCGCCCCTTTTTTGGAGCGGTCGGCATGGGTTTTGTCGGGGTGGATTCCGGCCGATCGTCTGCTGGTACCGCGTTGGGCTTCTTTGGAAGGGCCCCAGTCTTTTCACGGTTTTCACTTGGCTGGCTGTTTCGTAGCTTGATTTGTTTCGTCATATGACTCTGCTTTTTTGTTTTTTTGTAGGTATGGATGGAGAGGAAAACGCTACTACAGGTGATTCAGGAAGGACCACTTCGGGGGTCCTGGTGAGTCGGCCCCGCAGGCCGGCGCGGGCTTCGCGGGAGGACGGGGAGCGCCGATCGTCGAGGGGGTCCCTCTTGCGGGGGAGGGCCCCCTATACCACTGCGGGAGCGTCATCGTCGCATGTGGCGGCGCCGGCAGGCAGGTCATCTCGGACGGTCCATGAACCGTCTGTCTTCGACTATGCCCTTCCGATGGAGGAGCTAGGCGCGTCTTGGTAGGCTCTGCCCCAGGTATCGTTTTCTGCATCTGGCAAAACTTGTTCATCTGACTTTTGCCTGTTTACTTTGTGGTCATTTTTTGCTTGCTTTCGCAGATTCCTTCGGTGTTCCCTCCCAGCGGCTCCGACTTCCCGATCCCACCTAGAGATCTCCAGGTGGACGCGGTGTATATGCAGGAGATTGCTTCGCTCCGTGCTCGCAAAGCCTCGTTGGAGCGCGAAAATCAGGAGTACCGTTCTCGAGCCGAGATCTCTTAGGGAGGGATGTCGACTGCCCTTCGCTTACTGCATGAGGCTCAGGAGACCCGCGAGCGGTTGGCGGCCAGATGGCCCGCGGATCAGTAGAGTATCATAGGACGGCATCCGCGCTGGTCTCAACGCGGAACCGGATCGCGGCGTTGGAGACTGATCTTCGCAACATGCGCAGCAGCATGTCAGAGATTAAGGACCCCTGCTTCTGGGAGGGGTTTGTAGCCGTCTTCGTCTCCTTGGTGATGTCTAACCAGGGATTCCCGCTGTCCGTCGCGTTCCTGACGGAGCAGTACCAGCTTCTGGCTCATGTTCCGGCGACTTTGGAGCCTTACGTGGCGGCGATTCCGGGCCCGCCTCCGGCGATGCACCCTGATCCGTTGGCAGGTATCGGCGCTCCTGCAGATTACATGGGTGCCTACGACGCTGCCGTTAGCAGTACGGGTGATCTCTCGCGATTTCGGGGTGGTCACGCGGCAGAGTAGTGTAGCGTTTTTTCTTCTCTTTGTACTCTTTTTGCTTTTGAGAGTTCATGGTACCCACCGCCTGTAGTGGGATTTTGACTGATGCCTTTGGGGCGTAGCTTGTATATATTTGACTTTTCTCACTGCTTTGTATGCTACTTTCTACGTGCTTCAATTGAGGTTGCGTCGGCTTTTGTTTCAACGCCATTGTAGGTTTCCGCTTTTCTCGGTTTTACCCCTTCTTTCTCTTGTTGCAGGTACTCACTATCCTAGGCGATCCGGCTTGGTTTCTGGTTTTCTCACCGGCGGCCATTCTGTTGTCGCCTGATGTACTTTGCGCCTTTCGGGATGGGTTTCTACCCCCCGAGCTTTTGTCGATCTCTTTTTGGGGCTGTCTCTTCTTGCTTTTTACCAAAGTTATGTCTCTGGTTTTGTTTTTCGGTGCCTGAGCCGGCGGGATCGAGGTCCGGGCCTTGCTAGGACTTTGTGCCGGGAGGACGCTTGTGAGGCGTTTGGCTTCCCGAAGTTGGCGCTTGTGAGGCGGCTTACTGTCTCGGGTGCCGAGGTTGGCGCCTGGGAGGGCGGCTTATAGTTTCGGACTTTTGTTGCCTGAGCAGGTGGGATCGAGGTCCGGGCCTTGCTATGTATTTGTGCCAGGAGGACGCTTGTGAGGCGTTTGGCTTTCCGAAGTTGGCGCTTTTGAGGCGGCTTATTGTCTCGGGTGCCGAGGTTGGCGCCTGGGAGGGCGGCTTACAATTTTGGACTTTTGTTGCCTGAGCAGGCGGGATCGAGGTCCGGGCCTTGGTAGTACTTTGTGTCGGGAGGACGCTTGTGAGGCGTTCGACTTTCCGAAGTTGGCGCTTGTGAGGCGGCTTATTGTCTCGGGTGCCGAGGTTGGCGCCTGGGAGGGCGGCTTACAGTTTCAGACTTTTGTTGCCTGAGCAGGGGGGATCGAGGTCCGGGCATTGCTAGGACTTTGTGCCGGGAGGACGCTTGTGAGGCGTTTGGCTTTCCAAAGTTGGCGCTTGTGAGGCGGCTTACTGTCTCGGGTGCCGAGGTTGGCGCCTGGGAGGGCGGCTTACAGTTTCGGACTTTGTTGCCTGGATCATCGGGATCGAGGTCCGGGCCTTTCAGGTCTTTTTTTTTTTATATGTCTCTTTTGCCTATTCCGGTAACCCCCCAGTTTTTGAGTAATCTGTTAGGGTTAGGAAAAAACTATACAAGTACAGACACATGTGATAGTAGAAAAACGGCTTTCTATTGACTTGGCACTTCTTGTGGTGCCTTTTTTACATAGGTCGGCCTGTCGGGGCTGTTCCCGGACCGATTAGAGTACTTCGTGGTGGGGACGATGGTTTCGGGCGTTTTCCCTGCGAGCTTTTCTGCCTGTGTTGGAGCCTTTGTTTTTGTTTTTCTTAGCTTCAACCTGGATCGGAACATTCCAGGAAAGATTTTCCCTAGACTGGTCGGGTTCCAAGTCGTTGCTTAGCTTGTTCGGCTCCGTGTTTTCTTTGCAGGTTTTGAGCTCTGGGTGTGCGGCCCGTCCTTCGTCGTGTGCCACTTACTGGTAGTATTGCTTCAAGTGTTCGACATTCCAGGGACGGGGGATCTCCTTACCCCCCCTTCTCTTCCAGTTGATAAGTCCCATCTCGTATGGCCTTGGTGACGCGGTAGGGGCCTTCCCAGGTGGGTCCCAGGACGCCGGCTCCCTGGACTTGCGTGTTCTCTCTTACTTTCCTAAGGACCAGGCTGCCCTCGAGGAAGCGTCTTGCTTTGATTTTGGAATTGTAGTATCGTTCTACAATTCACTTATGAGCCGCCAGGCGGGTGTAGGCGTTGCTCCTCCTTTCTTCAAGGAGGTCGAGCTCAGCTCTCAGCGCTTTGGAGTTTTGTTCCGGGTCGTAGAGTTCGACCCGGGGTGATGGCACTGTGATCTCCGCGGGGATGACCGCCTCGACGCCATATGTTAAAGCGAACGGAGTTTCACCCGTCGCGTTTCTGGCGGTGGTGCGGTATGCCCAGAGCACCGCCGGCAACTCTTCGGCCCATCTTCCCTTCTTTTCGTCGAGTTTCTTTTTAAAAATCACCTTGATGTCGTTGTTGACGGACTCGACTTGGCCGTTGGCTTTTGAGTAGACCGGGGAGAAATAGGTGTTGTTTATTCCGAGGTCTTGGCAGAACGACCGGAGGTCCAGGTTGTTGAACTGTTTGGCGTTGTTGGTGATGATTGACTCGGGGATCCCATGCCGACAGACTATGTTGCGCCAGATAAAGTTCGTCGTGTTCGTCTGTGTGATTTTTGCCATAGGCTCTGCCTCGACCCATTTGGTAAAATAGTCGATGGAGACTATGGCGTATTCCACCCCTTCTGGTGCCTTTGGAAGTTTTCCGGTCAGATCGATCCCCCACTTTGCGAAGGGGCGAGTGACCATCACAGGACTTAGCGGAACCGCTAACTGTCGTGGGATCTGCGCAAACCGTTGACACTTGTTGCATATTCGCGCCATTTCAGCGGAGTCTTTTCTGAGAGTGGGCCATAAGTACCCTTGTTTCAGGGTTTTCAGCGCCAGGGATCGTCCTGCATAGTGGTTTCCATAGATTCCTTCGTGGATTTCGCGGAGGACCAGGCTGGCATCTTCTTCGTTGAGGCATTTCAGGAGAGGTTGCATGAAACCTCGCTTGTAAAGTTCTCCGTTGTGCAACACATATCTGGTCGCACGGAACTTGAGCTGTCTAGCTTCTTTTCGGTCGGTCGGGAGAGTACTGTGTTTCAGGTACTCTATCATTGGGGCAATCCAGCTTTCGCCGGGTTTGCCGGCCAAGGAAAGGATTCCCTTGTCGCGGGCTGGGGTTGTGCCTTTTTCTATTCCCGTCGTCGTCCCATCTCTGGCGAAGGCGTCGGGAGTTTCGAGCTTACTTTCTTATCGAAGGCTCGTCGAGGGCTTCGATCGGGACTTTTTCCAGTGCTTCGTTGCCTGCTCCGGAAGCTGCCCTGGCCAGGATGTCGGCTTCCGAATTCTTGTCTCGTGGAATCCGTGTGATCTCGTACCAGGATAGCGGCTCCAGGCGTCGTTTTGTTTCCGCTAGGTATGCCACCATGTGAGTTTCCTTTGCTTGGTACTCGCCTTCCACTTGCTTAACGATTAGCTGGGAGTCGCAAGTGGATTCGTAGGTTTTCCACTGAGAGTCTGCGTGCGATTTGCAGCCCTGCCAGCAGCGCTTCGTGTTCAGCTTCGTTATTTGAAGTCTTGAATTCGAAACGTAGGGCGTAGCGGAGCTTTTCGCCATCGAGATTGGTGAGTACTATTTCGGCCCCTGAACCGTGCATGTTCGAGGCACCGTCGACGTGCAGACACCAGATAGGCCCGTCGGATGACTTTTCCTTTTTGGGGTCTTGGGTGATTCGTCAATTTCTTCCTTGGTTTCAGCCTCGGTGTCGTAGGTGAACTCAGCGATGAAGTCGGCCACAGCTTGGCCTTTGATGGCGACCCTAGGCTGGTACTCGACGCCGTACTCTCGTAGCTCTTGTGACCAGATAGCCATGCGTGAGGAGGTGCCTTTGAGCAACGCCTTCCGGACCGGGTGTTCGGTCCTCACGACTATTTGGTGAGCCTGGAAGTAGGGGCGGAGTTTCTTCGCAGCGGTGACCAGGCTAGTGCCAACTTCTCGATCTGCGTGTAACGCGTCTCAGCGTCTAGAAGGGCTTTGCTGATGTAGAAGAACGACAATTGTTTCTTGTCCTCTTCTCGGACTAGTACGGCGCTCAGCGCTCGAGTTGAGACCGAGAGGTAGAGGTAGAGTGGTTCTTCCTCCCTTGGCTTTGACAGCAAGGGTGGTGATCCGAGGTAAGCTTTCAGCTCTTGGAAGGCGGCCTCGCACTTTTCGTCCCATGCAAAGTTCTTTCCGCCTTTGAGGGCTTGGAAAAACGGCTGGCAGCGGTCTGTGGCTTTCGAGACGAACCTTCGTAGGGCGTTGATCCTACCATTTAGGCTCTGCAGTTCCTTGATCCGTTGGGGGCTTCTCATTTCAAGAGGGGCTTTGATTTTTTCAGGGTTAGCTTCGATACCTCGTCTGTTGACGATGTATCCCAAGAACTTTCCGGATTCGACTCCGAAAGCGCACTTGGTTGGGTTTAGCTTCATCTGATACTTTCTCAGTAATAGGAATGTTTTTTCGCAGATCGTCAACGTGGTCGTCTTCTCGAAGATTTTTCACGATCATGTCGTCTACGTACACCTCCATAGACTTTTGGATCAGTGGAGCGAACATCTTATTGACTAGACGTTGGTACGTGGCTCCTGCGTTTTTGAGTCCGAATGGCATGACTTTGTAGCAATAGAGACCTCGGTCGGTCACGGATGTCGTGTGTATCTGATCGGGCTCGTGCATCCGGATTTGGTTGTACCTTGAGTAGGCATCCATCATGCTCATGAACTGGTGGCCGGTGGTGGCGTCTACCAGTTGATCGATCCTCGGGAGCGGAAAACAATCTTTGGGGCATGCGGCATTGAGATCGGAATAATCTATACAGATTCTCCATTTCCCGTTTGGTTTTTTCACCAATACTACGTTGGACACCCAGTCGGGGTATGTTACTTCTTTGATGAAGTTGGCGGCAATGAGCTTGTCGACTTCCTCGCTGATTGCCGGGTATCGCTCGGGGTTGAAGGCGCGTCAGCGTTGAACCTTCGGCGTTCTTCCTGCTTTGATGTTCAGTCGGTGAACGGCGATTTCAGGGTCAATGCCGGGCATGTCGGCGTTTGACCAGGTGAATACATCCTTGAATTCCTTCAAGAATGCAATCAGCTTGGTTTTGATCATGACCGGAAGCTGGGCTCCGATCGTGACCGTCCTTTCGGGCTGGTCTTCCTCGATTGGGATCTGTGCTACTTCCGATGATGGCTCCATGGTGGGTTTGCGCCTGTCATCTCGAGGGTCTAGCTCGCCAAACATCCTTGCGTTCCTGGGGTAGTTGGGAAGTTCTTCCTCGAGTTGGTATGTCGTGTTGATAACCGACTCTTTCTTCCCGGGTTTCGTACCCTGGGCGTAGCAATTTCTGGATTCCAGCTGACTACCTTTCATGACTCCTATCCCGTTGTCGGTCGGGAATTTGACGAGTAGGTGAAAGGTATATGCGATGGCTTGCAGCTTGTTGAGGCTAGGACGCCCCAAGATGACGTTATAGGCTGAAGGTTGGTCCACCACGAGGTATCTGACCATTTTGGTAGTCAGGGCTCCGTCCTCGGATCCGAACGTCGTGGGTAGGGTGATGGCACCCTCGGTGTAGAGAGGCTTTCCGTTGAAGCCGTACAGGGGTGTCCTTACCGGTGTGGGGACCAGTCCTCCGAGGTTCATTTGGACCAAGGCGGATTTGAAGATGACGTCGGCTGAGCTCCCGTTATCGATCAGAACTCGCCGAATTCGGCTGTTGGTGACTAGGATATCTGTTACGATAGCGTCGTTGGGGGGGGGGGGAGAGATTCTCCGAGCTTCCTGCTCGGTGAAGGTGATTTCTTGGCTGGGGAGCACGTGGGATGCTCCTCCGAGGTGAGTGACGTTGATTTGATGGATGTCATGGTCTTCCCCGAGGTACTTGGTGTATCGCTTTCGCTGATTGTTCGAATCTCCGGTCTCGGGTCCGCCCATGATGGTTGATATGATGTGGAATTGGGAAGGCCTGTCCCCTTCCGGCCCTTTGCCAGTGCGGGATAGATTGGGGCTGCCTTCACGTTGTTGCCTGATCTCTTGCTGGCTCGGGTTGCTGGAGTTCCCGTTCCCCGAGACCAGCTTTTTGACGAATTCTTTGAGTTTTCCGTCCTGGATCAGCTGTTTGATCTGCCTCTTCAGCTGATAGCATTCTGACGTCATGTGGCCGTGGTCTTGGTGGTATTCGCAGTACCGGCTCATATCCTTTTTGGCATTTTTCTTGAGCGGCGGTGGTCTTCCGAATTTGTCTCCATGGAGGCTGAAGATTGTTGCGGGCGAGGCCGTTAGGGGTGTGAAGTTCGCGTCTTTTTGGAAGTTTTCCGCCCGTTTGTGCAACGGGGGTTTATTTCCGGAATTGGGCTGTTGGCGCTGCTTTTTACCCTGTGGTCCGTCGCTACCACCTTTTCGGTCGTCGCGATATCGATCGTTAGAGTTGAGCTGGTTTCTGCCGCCGAAATATTGTCGACAGCAATGTCCTTTGCTGCCCTTGCCATCAGTTCGGCCATAGAGGCCGGCCTATCTTTGACAGGGGAGCGAGAGAAATGGCATAGTGGCAGACCGTCAATTACGGCGGTGATGGCGTCTTTGTCTATGTAGCTGGGGACTTTGTTTGATTCTTCGACGAACCTTTTCAGGTATGTCTGTAGGGTTTCGTCTTTGCGCTGCTTAAGAGTCCACAGGTAGGACTTCGGCTTTCGTTGAGTGATTGAGCTGGCGAAACGTGAGGTGTACCGTTCTGCGAGTTCGTCGAACGACCCAATTGATCCCTTTGGAAGGCGTTGGTACAATTCGAACACGGGTCCCGCAAGTGTGAGGCAGAAAGCCTGGCATATTGTGGCGGGTGAACATTTCTTTACTCGCATGTTGAACTGATACTGCACCAGGTTGTACGTCGGGTCGGTGGTGCCGTCGTAGGTGAGGTTTAGTGGGAACCTTAGGTCTCCGTCGAGGTCTTCGGCGAGCAGGTGATCCGCCAGAGGGGAAAGGTTTCCCTCAACCAAATTTCGTGTGACTGGGTCAGCACTCTGGGCCGCGGCGAGTTTCTGCATCACCCGTTTGAGGGTTTGGAGCTCGCCTTTGAGGTCCTCGTATGGTGGGGTTACCACCTGAGTACTTGTTGCGGGGATGACATATTCTCCCTCCTAGTGTCGGGGGCGTCGGGAGTTGTCGGACCTTCTCGTGCTGTCGTCATCGCTGGATTCTTCCGGTTGGTGAGGTCTTTCCCCATTCCGGTCTTTGTGTTGCTGCCGATCTTTTTGATGATCGGCGCGATCCAGATGGTGCCGGAAGTCCTCTCCACTGCCCGGGCGAGTTTGGATGTGCCTTTGCCACCGACGTTCTCTTCGCCGGTTTCTTGCATTGTTGGCAGCACCTTCGTACCCTCCGAGTCAGTCGAAGGCTGCTCGTCGGGTACTTTGTGATTGCGCCGGTTCCTGAGAGTTTTCAGGGACGGGGCGTTCTTCGTTTGCCTCTTTCTGGGTGAGTTCGAGGGCTTCTTCGGGGCTTTCTTCCTCCCCTTCGTTGGCGTCTCTGCTTTCGAAGTGTTTGGAGATGAGTCCCGTTAGCCGGAAAATACTTTCTTCGACTCGGGCCAATCTTTCCTCGTTGTGAGCTGACTCACGACGAGCGCTTGTCTCTGGCAGGATGCGGACCTGCTTTCGACGAGCTTGGATTTTGGGCCGAGTGTTTAGGGCGATGCTCTCTGTGGGGTGAGAGGGTGTTCCTTCCGTCGATTTGGATGACATTTCCCTGACTTGTGGGACCAGAATGTCATCGGCTGGTGGGGTTATTCAGAGGTCTGAATTCGTGGGCCCCCTCCTTCTAGCGCCAAAATGTTGATGCCCTTTTTTGGATCAAACACTGTTGAGGCCCAAGTTGTGTGTTTTGGGCCTGGCCCAATGTCGTTGATGACGTGGCAGGCTTCTATTGATTTCTGGATGAGCCTTGGATGGCCTCGTTGCGAGGATGACAGATTTTATTGTCAATGATTGTTCCGCTTGATCCCCGTTGACTTCAGGGTGGTTGCCGTTGACTTCAGGGTGAGGTTTTGATTGACCGATCCGGGGACCCTGGGTTAGTGTCTCTGGCACTTTTTGGATCGAAAGTCTCGTGGCCGCTCGGGGTCCAGGCGATCGGGGTGACTCGCTACCTGTTACCGCAGAGCCTGGAATGGACCAGGCCGGGTTTTTTAGAGGTATGGAGACCACGCGGATCGGGGGTACCAGCGAGCGGGGGAGTGCGTTCGTCCAAGAAGTGGATCCTAGGGGATATTAGTAGGGGTGCAAATAATACCCGGAAACCGGGTAATTATCCGGAACCGAATCGGTATCCGGATTTAAAAACCGGAACCGGAACCGGATACGGGTACCGGGTATTAAAGATAAAAAAACCGGGTACCCGGTACCCGGTTTTACTACCCGAATTTTTTAATTTTTATGATATTTTAAATTTTTAGGGTTTGTGCTTGGCCCTTTTTATCCGTGTAATTAACCTTTTGTGACTTAGTCTCCCCCCTCCATCTCTGCCTCTCGGGGTTCTCGAGACTATGTTTTTTTTTTCTTTTCTTTTTTGCGCGGTATTATGTTATGTTTGATGCGCGGGACTATGTTTTATTTATGCTTGATGCGCGAGACTACTTTTTATGCATTTTGGACTTTTTTTTTATGCTCGATGCGTTGGATTATTTTTTATGCAATTTTTTTAAAGATGAATGTATGTTTTGTTTTTTAAATAATATATATATATTTTAAAACGGGTACCGGGTAAAAACCGGGTACCCGGATCCGGTTCCCAAAACCGGATACCGGGTATCGGTACCGGGTATCGAAATATAGATACCCGGAAACCGGGTACCCGGATTTTTGGGTACCCGAATTTCGGATACCGGTTCCGGGTATCAATTTTCGGATACCCGGATTCCGGTTCCGGGTACCGGGTACCTCGAAAAAACCGGGTACCCTACCCGATTGCACCCCTAGATATTAGGGATACACAAACGTCCATGACTTGATTACCATAACAATAAGTTTTTCAAGTATTGCAAAATTAGGGATATTTACTTTTATTTTAAAATACGATGTAGATTATATAAGAAAAAAGATTTCATATTTGAAACAAGTGGTCATAATCCCTTGACTTTGTCGGCAGACACTTAAATGACTACTCTATCATCCCATTGTTTATAACTTATATCTCCGTTATTATTTGTTTTCCAATATTAGTACTGCAAGCACAAAATATATTGCGGCAATAGTATCAATTCTCCTTAAAAAAAATTATCTTTTTAAGAAATAGCGATAAATATTAATTTTTAGTATTAGCGGGACATAGACAAGTTTATTTTATCAAGTTTTTTACCGATCATATATGATATCAGAGTTTTAGTACTTTTTCGGCTATAAAAAAAAATTCAAAATTTATGCGTTAAATTTGTAATTGTGCAAGAATATCCTTTGATTATAATATAGCATGTTAATGCCGAAAAATGGATCAACACTTAAGGCGGCCCAAGTCTTGATTTTGGGCCGGGCCCAATGACCTCTTGACGGTCAAAGGGGGTCTTAAAGCTTGATTCGTATTTCTTGATAAGCCGGAAATATCTTCCAGAACTCCGTCTCCGTATTTTTTGCTAAAATAATGAAATAAACGTGAACTTAAAGGGGTACGGAGGGGGTGCCTCCTTATCCACCTCCGACGCTCAACGTTAGTCGGGTATTTAAGTCGGGATATTTAAGAGAATGGAAAACGGATGTTTTATCGCTTTAGAGCGTTTTTTGTGAGTTGTTCCGAGTTACCGTTTTGATTGAAATGAGCTTCTATTTATAGAAGGGTGCAGGGACCTCTTAGTAATTAATAATTACTTTGATAAGCCCCTGAGCAATTATGATATTGCTTGCGCGGTGCGCGGTGCTCGGTGCGTGGTGCGCGGTGCTCGGTGCTCGGTGCTCGGTGCGCGGTGCTCGGTGCGCGGTGCTCGGTGCGCGGTGCTCGGGGCGCGTTGCTTTTAATTAATATAAAGCCCCTTTTATGGTAAAAGTAACTATACTTTTACTGGCTTTATTCGGGCCGAGTCCCGTTGACTTTTTAGGTTGACTTTCTGGACCGAGTCCCTTTGACTTTTTTGCGCCGAGTCCTGCTGACTTTTTGTGGCGGGCCCGGGTCGTCTTTGTGGACTTTATTAGTCTTTTAAGTCTTTTGGACAGGTTTTTTGAGCTGGGCCTTAATTTTTGTAGGCTTGAAAAATACCCATAACATAGCCCTTTAGTTGCTCTTGTGAAATGTAAACTCTAATTAATTAAAGTAGCTAACCCCCCATAACTAAATAAGTCTGTGTTGCTCTTTTTTTTTTTTTCCCATTATTTGTTAGTCCACATTAGAATCCCCAATTCACGAGCCAATTACGAGTTTGACCCTTAATGATTTTGAGTAGTGCGCAAATGCTCCCTAAAACTCATATTTTGGCACAAATAACCGGTGAACTGGTTCTTTTAGTGCATTATTAAAGTCTTTATCCGTGAAATCTTGTAATTAAGGGTACTTTGGCAAGCTCATTCACTCACCAGAACATATATCTATGAGGGAAAAGAAAAGAAAAGAAAAGCCTAGACTTTTGGATTCCCTATATGATGAGATCAAAAAGTACATGGAATTAGGGTTCATAGCAAAGTCTAATGTATTTAGGAGAAACACACCACAGAAGATTCTCTACAGTATTGCCACATCCAAGTAATCTCCAATCTGCACATCCAAAGAGAACTACAATAATTGGACTCATTGCTTCAAAATAGTCCTATAACTCGCACTATGTTACTTTTTTATAGTATGAAAAGAGTAATTTTCCCATTTTGATTATTTAATTCTGATTTAGGGTTTGGTCCGGCTTGTTTGACTGTAACATTCTACTATTTAAAGAGCCCTAAGCAATGCCATGGCAAAGCTAATTATTATTCAAGAGCGTAAAACAGCTTAGATAACTCGGGCGTTTTTGGGGGTAGACACAACTGGGGGAAACATATTCACTAATTCTATACCCGTGATGAGATCCTGAACGCGGGACCATAACAAAAGGTAGCTTAAGAATGACTTGCTTACCTGAAAACCAAGTTCCGCTAGCGATTTGTTGTCATCAAGTCTTCCATTTCCGTAAGAAAATGTTGTTCCCACCTTCATGAAGAAAAGGCAGTGTGGGACAACCATAATAAGTAAGTTATACCCAAATATTAGTTTAATTACATTAAATTCATTCTGTCACCCCGTAAAATTCACCGAATCAGACGTGAATTTTATAACAATGTCATGTCAGACGTGAACTCGCACTATGTTGTCACCCCGTAAAATTCACAAAATCAGAAAGAAGTAAACTTCCAACGGTGACTTGAATACCATGTATATCGGGTGTATATATTTTATGGTCAAAAACCCGGGATTTGTTTAACTGTCATTATTAACGGGTATAATGTGTATCAGACTTTTCACTCCCCTCCAGAACAAATTTCTTGATTGTTAGACACTTTGAATACAGTCCGTACAAATATTTGAAATCCAGCTTAAGATTATAGGCGGTGCAAGTAAGAAACAAATAAGCGTACGTTCGTATCAAATAAAGTAAACGATCAAACCGCTACATGAATTTACTTTCCAAGCAAGCCTGCAATCAATAAATTCCAAGCTACTAACCTCTCTCACCAAGAACCGGCCATTTTTATCCGGATACACAAACGCAAAGGACAGTTTTGCATTCCTTCTCCTAGCAGCCGGAGCGACCTCTTTGACCTACGCAAGAAGCCGTCTCAAAGGAAATCCGAGGGAATCATTAAAAAATTGAAATTTTTTATCTGCACTCATATGAAAATTGAATTTCTTAAACATTATAGGACTTGGTCGTTAGGACTCATATGTATATCAATAACTACATTATGACCGTGACCAAGACTAACTCGACAGTTTCCAAATCGTAAACGAAATAAGAGCCGAACCAGGTCGGTAATCTCGCGAAGAGTCGCATCTTTCCAGGTGTAAATTTGAAGCTCGTCCTTGGGCTCCTTTCCTCTCACTGTATAATCCTCATTTGTGTGATGACCTCCATTCTACCAAACAAATTGCATCCATTACAGCCAAACAAAAACAAAAACAAAATTCGATGACTCGATTGATCATCCCCAATATATGAGAACACTTGGTAAACCTAACCTTGGAGAAAAGCCGAAGCAGCAAGGGACAAGTCTGAAAAATCATGGTAGGAACTCCGTTAGAGAAGGGAATGATGATTCGATTCGAAAAGAAAGGAGAAGCGAGAGAGACACCTTGTCGCGGTCGACGGCTTGGACGCGAGGTCCCCTCGGAGGCGGCGGAATCGCTCTCCTTGCTCCTCCTTCCAAAGCTCCCGCCATTTTCTATCTCGCTCTCTTTCTCCGTGTTTGTTTGTTTGTTAAACCCACGGCCACGATATAGAATTGGGCTTTTGGTATCGAGCCTTAGTGGGTTTCTAGGGTAAATGAAATACGTTACTATTTTTTCAATGTACGGTAAAAGTACCACCATCAACGCGGCATATTTTAAATTTTATTTATCCGTGGCATAAGTTCTTAAAAATAAGAATATAAGTATGCCGTAAGAAGTTTGGAACCTACAGTTACTGATGTACAAATTCGTCTCGGTTAAAAAACTATGCGTTACTTTAATTAAATTTACGGTCTAAAATTAGTAAGATCAAAGTTAAGTAAATAAATAAGGGTAATTAGCGGCATAAGTTGCCAATGTTTTTGAATTTCCTTAGGCATGATGTCAATGCCAAAAAACGACGGCAAAAGTCCCCATTGTGCACTAATCACTCTAATCACAAAATTCCATCCAACTAATTAGATGATTGTTAGTCAAATAATGACGTGGCAGTGTTGACTGACACGCGGACATCTACGTGGCACGCCATGTCGTCTTTTTTTTTATATAAAAAAATTGCCACGTCTTTCTTTTATTTTTAATTTTTTTTACGGGGACTACTTATTTTCTCGCCCTCTCCCACGTTGCCATGTGTACTCTCTCTCTCTCTCTCTCTCTCTCTCTCTCTCTCCCACGTGACA
Source organism: Parietaria judaica (assembly GCA_954871525.1). Lineage (NCBI taxonomy): Eukaryota > Viridiplantae > Streptophyta > Magnoliopsida > Rosales > Urticaceae > Parietaria > Parietaria judaica. The sequence goes on along the minus strand of OX940865.1, from coordinate 870,983 downwards.
TCCAAATAAGTAATCAAAATATTTTGTATTTGTATTTTGGAACCACGACCAAACCCAGATAAACAAAGCACTAAATTACTACATCAAATGTATTTGGTGTCAAAATGTAATGGATATAACAATTTAAATAGCAAACATATCCATTAATACGCGAGATATCTTTTCGATTATTATTTGTCATTTTTCGGGTAGTGGTTGAAAATACTACTAAAGTTATAAATATTATCCTACTTATAAGTTTATTTTTGGGTAGTTGTTGAAAATACTACTAAAGTTGTAAATATTATCCTACTTATAAGTTTATTTTCGGGTAGTTGCTGGAAATACTACTAAAATTGTAAATATTATCCTTCTTAAGAGTTTTAACTACTTACATCTTATGATAATTTAATAAAGTGAAATAAATATGAAATAAATTTATCTATCTATTAATAATATCACGACTAATTAAATAAATAAAATGAGTTTAGCATAGCTACTGTAACTAGCTTATTATGATTAGTTAATAAACATGATGATCATAAATCTATAGAGATTAAAAAATGAATAATCTGACTCGACTAACGTAAACCCTTTTGATTGTTCAGAAATTTTATACTTATCTTGATAAAGTCCAACTATATAAAACCAAACTTTAAATAATGTGGATTACTTGTTATGCTAATTATACAAGATTATTTCCTATTGGTTTAGTTAATTATTCTTATCTTCATAATCTCTTAAATAAATACTCACTTACTAACACACAAATGAGACCAGAATAAATTAAGGCCCACCACGAAAATGGGAAGCCAGAAAGCCCACGAGGAGGGAACCACTACACGAGCAAGAGAACTTTCTCTTTTTGAAATCCAAAATAGCATTATTTTTACCGTCGCGCTGGGCAGAAGTTATCCTATATATACCAAGGAAGAAGCTCCAAAGCTGCGTGTTTTTTACATTGTAAGAGTGTATTTTATTCTTTTCCGAGTAGAAATTGTACGTGTGTTGTTTCGTGCTCGTTTTCTATTCAATAAACATACAGATGACGTAGTCAACTACCGCATTGGGACAAACCTTTCTAAGAAACCTTCTATCTCAATATGTATATATACATATATTTATATTTACGTATTGTGTATTTGAGAGGATGCAAGACGTGAAGATCAAAATCCACCATGTTACGCATTTTAGCCATTGAAAGTCTACACTCATCGTGAATATTAAGGTAGGAAACCACATTAGGTTTGGAGGGAGATGGGACCTCTTATATAATAGGGGGAGCTGATGCAAGCTTTTTCTTTCAATACCGGGCAAGACTTGATCTCGCATTCTCCATTCTCTTGTTTATAACTACTCGGGCGCTACCAAGCTGCGCTACACCCTTTTCAATTGGTCTATATTGGGGGGAGCGTCAACAACGACAATACAAGTTTTTGGTTTTTCTTTTGGAACTTTTAAGCTAAAATTTAGAATATACTGCGTCAAAGAGACATATTATGGTATTTTTGTTGTATAAGAAACCAAAATCTGCAGAAGGAAAAAAAAACTTTATAAGTTATACAGTTTTTAGATTATATTTGTTAATGTATAGGATTTTATAAATTATTGTCGATGATATTTATATATTGTTGACAGGAGAATCTCACACCAACACTCAAGAAACTTATTGTAGGGTTTCGATTTGAATATACTTACGAGATTGTGGATCTTGACCTCCGCGTCGTTAGTACTCCAAACGTTGATTACGTCCTCTGTAAGTTTATTGATAGTAGAAGATCAACTAGATACACAAGCCGATTCCAATTGATTAGAAAGATGAAAAAGCACTCAGAAAAATATAAGGCTCTCAAGACTCTTTTGTCTCTCTGGTGATTGCGTGCGTGTAATAGTGTTGTCTTCTTGCATTTATAGGTCTATGATTTTTTTTTGTTGGAGCGTCTTTGTGTACGTTGGTAGTGGCTCTGGATTCAATGCTTGACTTGCTGCCAAGCTGACACGTGAGGTATTTTTGGAGATAATTGCGTGTGGTTGATTTGACATGGCGTCGTGGGAGAGTTTGAATCTTGGTCGTGGCGTAGTTCCAGGTCAGTTTTTGGAGCGTTTGAATAGAGAGCCATACAATAATCTTCACAAGAAACTGTACGCATAGTAGATGATCGTATATACAAAATCGTGTTCCTAATTTTGGGGATACTATAAGAAATAACGCGAATACCGGTTTGAACTATCAAGTTTATAATATGACATGCACACCTTTGATGAAAACAATCGTCTCTAAAATTGGCCAAACTCTCCTTCATTATTTCTACGGCATTGGCGTGGGCACTTGCGTTATCTAACATAATGGAAACTACTCTATCCTTAAGGTTCCAATCCGAAAAACTTATAGTATAGCCTCGACTAGGTTTACTGATGTGTGCCTAACCCTCATCGGCCTAAAACCTATGATACGCTTTTCCATTTTCCAATTATCGTTAATAAAATGAGCTACGACTGTAATATAATCATCATTAGCGGGGCCTTTCCAACAATCCGACGTTAAAGACACTTTGTAAGAAGATTGTTGAAACATTTCTTGTAAAGCGGCCCTTTAATGGTAATAAAATTTAATAATTGTCTCGTGGGTTATATAATACGAAATTTCCTTATGATTTATCGGCGCCACCTTCATCATCATTTCATTAAAACCTTCTCCCTCGGGCGCCGATATAGGCAAACCATCGCGTACAACCCATTGAGCAATGTACATTCTATATATATCATCGGGTAAGCGACTTACCTCCTCCGCCCGCTTTTTCTTCAAGCAATTCTTGACGTGGTTTTCAAGGTGGGTGTTGCCGTGGTTCTTCAGATAGGCCGGGAATTCCTCACTGTAGTGTCGGCAAATCCCCCACCTATATTCTTTGCCAGTTTCCCAGTTGTATCTGTAGTCGGGTATGAAGTCGTGCTGCCAAACCGCTCCCGTTAATTTCTTTCGCTTCCTCGCAGGCGGATTTGGGGGGGGGGGGGGGGGGGGGGGGGCGATCGCGCTCACCCAGAACTAAGGGTTGTTGGGCACGTCCACGTCTAGCTGGCGGCGGCGTTGATAGAACTTCGTCAACTTCCTCCTCCTCTCCTTGGCCTTGAACGTAGTTCGGGTCCTCCGTATCATCATCATCATCACCACCACCACCATTGTACTCGCCATCGGGGTCGTTGGATTGGTTCCTCGACCTCGTTTCCTAAAAGACAAAGGAATATTACAAGAGTTTAATATTAATTTAAATATCACAATTAATATTACAATTATTAAATTTTAATAGTAAACATATTAATTTAATTAAATTTCATATAGTTAAATAAAAAAGTTAACAAAATTAAAAATGGTATTTCTTATATGTGGAAATAATTATCAAGCTCTTTTAGACAGAACTCCCCGAGGTTCCACGGCCAGATCGGCTGGAAAGGATGCTATGGTCTCGCTTTAGGCCCAAGCTTTTCTAGACAGAACTCCCCGAGGTTCCCAGGCTAGCTTTGAGGAGATTGCAAAGAAAACCTTATTTAAAAACCAATCTTTCTAAGACACCATAATCCTTAAAAACTTTATAATTATCACCACACACAAAAATTATAATTTTTTTAAACTCTTATAATTAACTATTTAAAATTTAACTAAACTAATATGACTAATGATTATTTAGTTATTCATTATTACGAATTTATTAATTATTAATAACTAACTTATTATTTATTACTAATTAGTTATTAATTAACTTATTAAGTAACTTATTACTTATTAGTTATTAATTATTAAGTATTAACTTTTTAATTTTTATTAATTACTATTAATGAATTTTTTAAGTGATTTTTTTATTTCACTTAGTAATTAATTTATTATCTATATGACTAATGACTATTTATTAAATATTAAGTAAGAATTTATTTTTTAACCATCATTTTTTTAAGTAAGTAACCATTTTTAACAAACTAATATTTAATTTATTAGCTAACAATTTTAAATCTAATAAAATAATTATTTAATTAATTAACTACTTAAATTAAACGTACCTCGGTATCAGGGGAAACATATGGTTGATGATGTTGTTGGACTTGGTGTTATTGCTCGTGATGGCAGATTTGTTGTGCTTGGTATTGTTGTTCGTTGCTAAGGCTTTGTCATTCCGGAGTATTTGTACCTTGATAATTAAGTAAGTTAGTAAAAGCACCGACGTTACCTTGAAAAAATAATAATTGTTGGTTCGGCCCGACGCTACTGGCACCATATTGACCATGAACTGCTAACGGTTGGCTAGAAGAACCGGGAACATTTTGTTGATTCATAACTCCAAAATTATAGTTATGTTGACTAAAAACTGTCCCGCTATTAATTGACTGCGGCGATGGAATAGTGGACTATCCTTTTCCTTGGACTTCGGGACGTCCTCGAGAACAGTTGTTGCCACTCGACATATTAACGACAAATTAAAATAGTAAACGGTAAAATAAATATAAACTAAATAATAATGACAAATTATACTAATAATAACAAAAATATAAACTAAATTAAACTAATAATATTATTATTAACTAATAAAAACTATAACTAATAACAACAAAAATACTTAAACTATATATTAAACTAGTATTTGGGAGTATTTATATAATTAATAAAGTAGCTAAACTATAACTTAAATTCGGATCTTTGAGAGCTTGAGAGAGTTTGAGAGAGTTGGAGATGAAGAAAAGAGGATGTGTGAAAAAAATGGGAGTGGAATGGGGTATTTATAGGAAGGCTCCAGCGGCTACTTTTGAGGGCCCCGATGCATTTTTACCGTTGCCTCAAACGGTAAAAAAATTCTGACGCGTGTAAGGTACTTTTGCCGCTGACCCTAGATATTCGCAACGGCTACGATCAACGGCCCAGATTAAAGAGTCGTTACCTTTTTATTTATTTTTTTAAAATACCGGATATTATTCTATCCGTGTTGCACAAAACTCGGACCCGGATATATCCGGATCCGGAAAAACACGGATCCGGATATTTCCGTATCCGTGTTTTTTCTTTTTCTTTTTTTAATTCGGGTTTAACCCGGTAGGGAAATTTTGAGGATTAATAGAGGGGCTAATGAGGTGACTCTTGAGCAGACTCTAAGAGGGGGAGCTAAGGAAGATGTAGAGAGGGAGGCTGCTAGAGCAGTCGTTGAGAGGAACTTTGTCGTCATCTACGACGAAGAGGTGCCTTTGCCCGTCCTGGCCACCCCTGACTCGACCATCGGGTCTGCTCTGGCTGGGGCTACTGAATCCTCTGTCAAAGGAAAAAGGGTCACGTCTACCGAAGAGGAGGCTGCCCGGAAGTAGCCAATAGGGGATAAGCATGCTCCTTAGGTGGTGCACGCGAGCATTATTAAGACTTCCTCCAAAGGGCATGTCTTGGAAAAGTGTGGGCAAACACCTAAGGCTCATAAGAATGTGATGACGGGGGAGAATCGGGAACCGGACAGAGATTCTTCTAAGCTCAGGAGCGAGGATTTTGCTCGCAATGCTGCTTCGAGCAAGCCTGTAGGTGCTGGTCTTTCGTGGGTACAAGTACGAAGGCATGCCGGGGTTACCTGGTACGGGGAGAAATATCTTCATGACGCTTCTAAGGTATGAAAGTCACTAATCTCGTGTAAGCTTTGCAATCGCACATCGCCTGGGCTAGGGGATGTGTTGATGGGATGTTCCCGAGACTGTGCAGGTATGGGACTACATGGTTGTCAAATATTATAGAGGTATTGGACTGTATGGTCGAAGAGGCTAAAAATAATTGATTGGTACTACATATGTCAATAAGATTCATCTTCTTTTCGGTAGCTCGCTCATAGGAACTCCAAAGTTAAGCGTTCTTAGCTTTTGAGCAATCCTGAGATGGGTGACCTTCTGGAAAGTTTCTCGAGAAGCATGCGAGTGAGAACAAAGCACACTGAAAGGACTCGTGTTGGCTTGTAGTATCAGAGCCAAGCCCAGCAAGAAGTGTGGCCGACGAGGAGGTCGGGCCTCCATTAGGTGTGGTGATTGTGACAATCACTAATCCCGTGAGCTACGAGGGCAAGAACAGGTAAGCTATGTAGTCCCACATTGCCTGAGCAAGGGGATGTGTTGATGGGAATTTCCCGAGATTGCGCAGGTATGGGACTGCACGGTTATTGAAGATCATGCTAGTATGGGACTGTATGGTCGAAGAGGCTTAAAATAATTGATTGAAACTAGCTATGTCAACAAGATGCATCTTCTTTACGATAGCCCGTTCATAGGAACTCCAAAGTTAAGCGTGCTTGGCATGAAGTAGTCCTAGGATGGGTGACCTTCTAGGAAGTTTCTTGGGAAGCGTGCGAATGAGGAAAAAGCACCCCGAAAGGACTCGTGTTGGCTTGTGAGGAAAATCATCGATTCGATTGAGGAGTCGGGGCGTTACATAAGGTGTCCGGGAACCTTATGAAGCAGATGACACGCGGGGGTGTGCCCCTCATTCAGGACAAGGATGTTTCTCATCCGCGGGAGTACAATATTGTGGCTGCAATGCAGACTTATGTCAGTCAGGTGCTGCCCCTTTTGTCTCTATGACAAAGTAGTAAGGGAGTTCCCTTTTAATCGTGTTAAGTTTATTTTGCAGCTACGGTCGTGCATCAATGATCTGGCTTCTGTGTATGCGGGCTCGATCGACGAGCTCGAAGGGAGAGCGTGAAGGCTGAGCTGGTGGAGAAGGAGAAGGTTGGACATATTCTATATATGCCCTCTATTCAAATTCTAATCCCGCTTGTATAAGATTATGGTCGTTTGCCTAGGAATGAAAATACTTACTAATATATAGTTATCAACGGATTATATATGTAATTATCTACATATTGTAGATATGACTATCAAATTGAATGTTTGATCCTTAGTTCTTTATCTTTTTTATTTATGTTAAAGTCATCACATAGGTATTGGACATATGTGTCCTTAAACAAGATATTTATCCATTTGGAAAAGATTATGACAAGTCGTTGAATAAAGATGATGCTTATTATGTTAATCTTATTATAGTTTTTGGTAGAGTAAAATAGAATGTTTGATTCCTTAGTTCATAAAGGATGCAATTATGTTATTATTATCACAACAGAGTCATGTGAGGAAGAATTAATAATCATAATAAATGAACTTAAATTGTCCGTGACCTGATTAACTAGGTGTGAGCCCGTTAATCGGTAAGGTCATTAATGTGACTAAGTGACAATCATATTCCGGATTATGTGTGTGTCATACTCACTAGAAGTGGATTAAGTATGAAGCGTCTGCATACTGGACTGGACCTGACTTAAACTCAAGAAGTTATCATATAAGACCATCACTGATAACTTGTAGTTGAGTCACAAAATGATGATCAAATGGATATTAGTTCTAAGTCCTGAGTGATCATGAGTCCGAGCTACTGACTTGATTGTTCTTTGATTTAACCATTAAAGAACACAAGATATTACCGCTGTTCCCAACACTATTATTTTGGGAACATGATAGTCAGTATTAAGGATGGCTTGATCATAGACATGGGCATCACACAGCTCTCTTCAGAGTCATGATGATTCCCTTTGTTGTCAGTGGTGAGAAGTGAGAGGTACCCGTACGCAACTTATGAATCGAAACCATAAGTGGGTTGCTCATAATATTACTGACTGAGTCAATGATGAAAATGCAATGGGGCATTACGGTAAAAACCGCCTGCTCTTGTGTGAGTCATCAAGTGAAAGGACAATAACCCGAATTTGATTGAATCAATGGAAACCCTGCTGTTATAAGGGAATAATATATACCGTATCACTAAAGAGTGCAGCCTCGGGTCTAAAGTGGAATCACTTCGAGGTTTGACGAACAAGTAGCAGTTTGTTGGAGCTTAAGTGATACGGGTCCATGGTCCCCAGGATAGCTCCGTAACGGATAATACGTACGTGATTAAAATACATTCGGGATAATTTTTAATCATTTGGCTCGACTTATAAAACTGACAAGTCTGTGTCAGACGTCAGATAGTTTTATCGTCAGCGTGGCAAAAGTATCATATCTTGGTACACGGAATTAACTGATAAAAAGAAAGTTAGAATTTAGATTTTCTAACAGCATCATGTTGTTGTAAATTAAATTCTAAGCAACTTTGCTTTTTTGAACCAAGTCATTCAGACTTACGTTTTGTGATTTTTGGATTTTCTAAGTTTACGACTCGGTTCGATAAACTATAAAATTAAATCACATGTCACGAATTTAAATGATGGTATTGCACCATGACATTTAATGTGTGATATTTATATCAGGTTTTATTAATATAATTTAATTATTTGGATTTAATTATTAATATCTAATTAATAATTAATTAATAATTAAAAGATTTATATTAATAAATAAAAAATATATATTTATATATTGTTACATGTGTAAATTCGATTTAGGGTTTGGAGAATACAAACCCTAGCCAAATTCGAATATGAGAATTGGAGAATTTATATTTATGGCATAAATACCTATTGTTTTGGTATTTTGGCAAAAACCCTAAAATCAGTTTAATCCATTGGATTGGTTATGATTTAATATCAACCTTGGATTTATATAATTGATTTGAACCCTAAATGTAATTCAAAATTGAAACTTGGTGACAAAGTTTATGTATTTCGAATTTGCTTAATTAATTGTGTCAGTTGGATCGGTTTTGAGATTTAATCTTTACCGTCAAATTAGAAATTAATTAATGTTATATATATAATATATAATTAGAATAATATTGTAGATAAAAGTTTGAATTAGGGTTTTGTAAAACCCTAGGGTATTTGACTTTATCCCTAATTGATTTGATCCGTTGTATTGGTTTAAGTTTTATTTTTAACCATTGGATCTAGATAATCATAAACAAATTCGAATTTTAATATGTATATATATATATTGAATTCAAATTATATTAATATGATGATAAGATTAAATATTTTGATCTTATCATGTATTATTATTTAATTAAATCACTGATAAATTATATCCATTGGATTTAGATGAGATTGAATCTGGACCATTGGATTGAAATAATTCGTCATATTTAATTTTATAAATTCGAATAAAGGGAGGGAAAATCTCCAAATCGGTTATAGCTTGAGCCTATAAATAGGAGGCTCATTCTACACATTTTTTACACCTTCCCCAGAGAAAAACTCGAGCTCTCCCTCTCTCTCTAGGGTCTGCGAGTTTTCTGCTTCTGATCACTCTTCTGGTTCGGCTTAGGAGATATTTTCTCCGGTAGCTTTAAAAGAACCGTCAGTTAAATTTTGCGACGGAGTTCTGCCAGGCGAAGCCCACGCTTTGGTACGAGGAGTCCAGGAGAATATCCTGGAAGATCACGTGATCTTCCGGGATATTCTCCTAGATTCCTAGCTACGGAAGCGTGGGCTTCGCTGGCAGGACTCCGTCGCAAAATTTAACTGACTTTCTTTTAAAGCTACCGGAGAAAAATATCTCCTAAGCCGAACCAGAAGAGAGATCAGAAGCAAAAAACTCGCAGACCATAGAGAGAAAGGGAGAGCTCGAGTTTTTGCTCTGGGGAGAGGTATATCAAATGTGTAGAATGAGCTTCCTATTTATAGGCTCAAGCTGTAACCGATTTGGAGATTTTCCCTCCCAATTTTTGAATTCTTTTAATTAAATATAAATAATTATTTCAATCCAATGATCCAGATTCAATCTCATCTAGATCCAATATATATAATTAATCAGGGATTTAATTAATTAAATAATACAAGATAAGATTAAAATATTTAATCTTATCATCATATTATATATTTTCGAATTATATTATATATATATATTTAAATTCGAATTTGATAATGATTATCTAGATCCAATGGTTAAAAATAAATCTTAAACCAATTCAATGGATCAAATCAATTAGGGATAAAGTAAAATACCCTAGGCTTTTACAAAACTCTAATTCGAACTCTTATCACAAATTTATTCGAATTTAATACCATATATATAATATTAATTAATTTCTAATCCGACGGTTTAAAGATAAAATCTCAAAACCGATCCAACGGACATAATTAATCAAGCAAATTCGAAATACCTAAACATGGTCACCAAGTTTCAATTTCGAATTATATTAGGGTTCAAATCAATTATCTCAATCCAACGGTTGATACTAAATTATAACCGATCCAATGGATTAAATTGATTTTAGGGTTTTTGCTAAAATACCAAAATTCAGGTACTTATGCCGCAAAAATAAAATCTTCAATTCAGTGATTCGAATTTAGATAGGGTTTGTTATCTCCAAACCCTAATTCGAATATACACATAAAACAATATATATAAATATATTATTTATTTATTAATATAAATCCTTTAATTATTAATTAATTATTAATAAGATATGAATAATTAAATCCAAATAATTAAATTATATTAATAAAGCATGATCTCTTTATCATACATTAAATGTCATGGTGCAACACCATCATTTAAATTCGTGACATGCGATTTAATTTCATAGCTTATCGAACTGAGTCATAAACTTAGAAAATCCATAAATCACGAAACGTAAGTCAGAATGACTTGGTTCAAAAAGCAAAGTTGCTTAGAATTTAATTTAGAAAAACATGGTACTGTTAGAAAATCTAATTCTAACTTTCTTTTTATCAGTTAATTCCGTGTACCAAAATATGATACTTTTGCCACGCTGTTGATAAAACTATCTCGAGTGACGGTCTTATATGACAACTTCTCGAGTTTAAGTCAGGTCCAGTCCAGTATGAAGACGCTTCATACTTAATGCACTTCTAGTGAGTGTGACACACACATAATCCATAATAGGATTGTCACTTTAGTCACATTAATGACCTTACCGATTAATGGGCTCCCACCCAGTTAATCAGGTCACGGACATTTTGAGTTCATTTATTATGCTTATTAATTCTTCCTCACATGACTCTGTTGTGATAATAATAACATAATTGCATCCTCTATGAACTAAGGAATTAAACATTCTATTTGACTCTACATAAACTATAATAAGATTCATAATAAGTACCATCTTTATTCAACGACTTCTCATAATCTTTTACAAATGGATAAATATCTTGTTTAAGGACATATATGTCCAACAATGACCTATTACCGAGTCAGAGTGCTGTCTGTTCACTAGTAAGTTCATCGGGTATGAAGTGTCTTCATACTGGATAGGGACAGACTTATATTCAAAAAATCATTATGTAAGTCCGCCACTGATGAAAGTAAGATGAAGTCGCTAAGATTATCACATTAAATCGGTTGAAGTCTTGAGCATTGTGGACTTGCACGGTTCAACTTATAAAATCTTTGATTTAATCGTAACAGGGTACAGTTCGGTACTCCTAATACTTTTATTTTGGGATTAGACGGTTGACCGAGATGAGTTGCACAATAGCAGATATGGATAAGAACTTTATGATATCCTTATTATGATTTTATGGAAAGTAAAGAAGTACTTATGGCCAGCTTACGGACTCATAACCCGTAAGTGAGTAGTTTGCAATAAATCATAGATTAAGGTAGTGTCATCAAAAGGGCAGAATGGTAATAATATATATTTACCCTTTTGATGAGAATCATAATAATACGAAAACCGATCAATTCATATATCTGATTGTATCGATGGAAACCCATTTCAGGAAGATATAATTATACACACTTGAGAGAGTTCAGCTTCGCGCTATAGTGGAATGTTAACGAAGCTGATGAAAGTTCTACAATTTCATCGTAGTTCAAGTGTGTTGTCCTTTTGTCCGCTTTGAAGCTCCACAAGGATGGCACCGCAAATATGTTTATTATATTAGTTAAACATTGCATAGATCCAATCACGAGTGATTCGTGACTTTTTTCACGAATTCTCTGATTAACCCTAAAGTTACAAAAGTACCAAAGTTTTTGGTACAAGCCGGGAATGTGAAAAATTGATAACTAAATTTGAATCCTGGATAGTTCTAGGATTATAGGAAATCAAATTTTGTGAATTTATCATTTTAAATAGTGCAATTTTGATGTACGGTTTGAGAGTTATGGTCAAAACAGTTTTTCAGCAAAGCCTGAAATGGCCTTTGTTTTCACCTGCGAAATTGAGAGAAAACTAAATATTGGATTTTAATTCCTGGAATATTTAATTAAGAAAATAACCATAATGAATTTCGAATTATGGCTATATTGATTTTAAATATTGAAAATATAAAGACTTGATTTATTATATCTTTTAATGTATTTTTCTGAAAAGTTTTGATTTGGATTTATTCTTAATTTGATTTAATCATTAAATAAAATATTTGAGTGAATATCTCGAAATCGGTTGAGATAATCTCTCCAAAGTGGTTGGGGTCAGCTATCTATAAATAGGGGATCCCTAGAACCCTAAATCACACACCGCACATCCTAAAAACATCTATTAACTCGTTTTCTCTCATGCTCTCTCAGTTCCTGCGAATTTCTCAGGGAAAATTCTTCCTGGGATTTTGCGTTTATGGTTTAGAGGTTCTTCAAGAAGATCCCATGCTCTTGGCGATGTAATCCCGGAGTCATACACCGGAAGAAAACTGGGAGTTATCTTCTCACAGAAAATTGCAAGAAGCAGCGTGGATCAGAAGGCACAAAATTCTTGAAGATCACAGAACGTAGACAGAATCGTCGAACGTGTCAGGTACACGTTCTTGTATTTATCGATTATTAGATTATTTACTTTTACTCGAGGCTCGCATTAAAACCAGTAAACATGTTGATAAATTAATTTAATTAATCCATCAGGATCTTCGAAATTAACTGTAGGTTGATTTTGATACAGACGGTTCGACAAGGTTATTGGTATGGGACTCTAACCCCGTCAATTTTTTAAAGGTCAAACCGTGTGCCTCAATCAAAGGATTACAGTTTCTTAGGAGTCGGCGGGGTCTAGATCCGCAGATACGAATCGGAATCAATGTCTTAGCGACTTCGATTCCAACAGAAGGAGCTTTCCTGGATTATCGAGGATCTGAAGAAGAATTCGGGGTCTTGGCCGTGCGGAGGAACAAAATTTCCGAGATCAGGCGCCACATTGGCAGGATGGACAGAAATGTGAAGGAGCTGGAGGACGTCGATCTGGATCTTCGTTAGAAGCTTGCTAACGCCTCTTAGGTTGTGTCTGACGCCAATCGTGAGGTGAGCTAAGCAATAGGCATGCTCACCCAAAGTGACGTTGCTCGGAGCCGGGCGGAGAAGGACTTGAAGAAGAAGACCGAGGAGCATGCTATCGTAAGGGTCGAGTACTCATAGTGTTGGTTAGTGGGCTGGCGCCAATGAGAAACTTTATGTTGCATAGGGCGAGGCCAAGGATATTCGGGCAAGTTATTAGAAGCGCGTGTCTCAGCAGGACGCCGTGATTACCCATCATGCGGAAGTCGCCGATGATACCAAGATGTTCCACTAAGTCAAGCGGAAGATGGAGATATTCGGTGAGATTATCTCTTGAAAATTGACGGACTTTGAGGATGAGCTGAAGACCCTCATGGAAGATAAATCCAAATATGAAGCTTTCTTGGCGGGGCAACCGGCACCTGTTGTGGAGTTTCTAGTGCTTTATCCTATGATGGATGTGAGCAAGGGTGTTAATGCTGTAGATCAAGATGTCCTTCGACTAACGTCGAATCTCTTGAGTCGAAGGATCCTGAACAAACCTTTTTCGAAGCGACCCGGTCCAAGGCAACCCCGAACGAGCCGATCCAGATTGAGGAGATCCTGACTATGAAGGTCCCGATGAAGAAGAACCATTTAGAAGAAAGTAAGAGTCCGAATTTTTGAACTCTTTTTCCTCTTTTTTATTTGTTGTAATAATCTCGTACAATCTGTTGCCCATGGTTAGGGCTCTTTCTTTTTGGGCAAGTCATGGGACCTGAACCCTCTTTTGTAATTTTTTGACAATATTTATTCCCGTGGTTAGGGATTTTCCTTTGCTGGTACTGCTTTTCTTTTATTAATAATATTCGTTCCTTCCTTTCTACTTGCTTGTTGTTGAGCTTTTTTCCCGTAATGCTTTTGCGTATTGTTTTGGCCTGAGCAGGTTCAACTATCATATGATTAACTAGTACTAGAAATATAATAATAGTTGGCCAAGGATCTGTACCCGGGCTTAATGTAAAGATTGCAAGTGAAATAGGTATGACACCACTAGATAAGGTTCTGAACCTGTAAGGGTGTGATACTCGGGCCCCAAGTTTGGTACTTGTGAGCTATAATGGTTTGATACCCATAGGGGTCCGATACCCAAGAAGATAGTATATTACTCTTAGGTAGGGACTGATACCTGTAGATAATTTCCATGACATAGGAATCCTAGTGTGACAGTCACTAATCCCGTGCGCCACGAGGGCAAGACCGGGTAAGCTGTGCAGTCCCACATCGCCTGGGCAAGTGGATGTGCTGATAGGACGTTCCTGAGACTGTGCAGGTATGGGACTGCACGGTTATCGGAGATCATACAGGTATGGGACTGTATCGTCGAAGATGCTTAAATGAATTGATTGGTACTACTTATGTCAACAAGATGCATCTTCTTTTCGGTAGCTCATTCATAGGAACTCCAAAGTTAAGCGTGCTTGGCTTTGGAGCAATCCTGGGATGGGTGACCTCCTGGGAAGATTCTCGGGAAGCGTTCGAGTGAGGACAAAGCACGCCGAAAAGACTCGTGTTGGCCTTTCGGGACAGTCGTCGATTCGATAGCAGCCGAGGCGTTACAGATGGTATCACAGCCAAGCCCAACCCGAATTGTGGCCGACGAGGACGTCGGGCCCTCATTAGGTGGGGTGATTGTGACAATCACTAATCCCGTGAGCCATGAGGGCAGGACCGGGTAAGTTGTGCAGTCCCACATCGCCTGGGCAAGGGGATATGCTGATAGGACGTTTGTGAGACTGTGCAGGTACGGGACTACATGGTTTTCGGAGATCATGCATGTATGGGACTGTATGGTCGAAGAGGCTTAAATGAATTGATTGGTACTACCTTTGTCAATAAGATGCATATTATTTTCAATAGCCCGTTCATAGGAACTCCAAAGTTAACCGTGCTAGGATTGGGAGAAATCCTTGGTTAGGTGACCTCCTGGGACGTTTCTCGGGAAGTGTGCGAGTTAGGACAAAGCACGTTGAAAAGACTCGTGTTGGCCTGTGGTGACAGTCGTCGATTCGATTGAGCAGCCGGGGAGTTACACTTGGACTTACTTAAATACTTTCTTGAAGAATTATAACATTTGTGGAGTTTCTCTAATTTTGCTCGGGGACAAAAATAAAAGAGAAAATACAAATGATTCGTGTAATAGAACAACATAGGTAGTACACAGTCATTATAAATCTAACTCAGAAGCAGCTTGTCTTAAGTGATTGAACATAATTTCGATTTAATTAAATGAAATAGCGTACTTACTTGGGCGAAGGTTCCTTTTGAGTAGGTGTGATGACTTGAAATTAGTAGCGTTATAGTTGTTTCATCGAAATATGCTTATCCAATTCTTTCTTTCTTTGTGCATTGTAGCCTTCTTTGTGCTTTTTTTTGTTGCTTGCGTGAGTTTATCTCGTTGTTGCCCCTTGGGAGGTATATCTTGTAGGTTTTGTTGGGGTTGCATCCCATCTTTTTTATTGGATTGCCTACGTACCCTAATTTTGGGGACTAAACCATTACGTAGTTCATAGGAGGTCGTTTCTGGCCTGTTACGTGTAGTATTTTCTTAGATGCATTTCGTTTGAGCTTCTTAGGAATCTCGCCCCGTTCGGGGTAGCTAGCTTGTTAACATATAGTTTTACTTCTTTGGTGATGACGTAAGGTCCTTCCTGCATTGGGCTCGGCAGTGTTCTGGAAGATCCTTCTGAGGGCCAGTTTTCAAGGGATGAATTTCCGATGTTATTCTACATCAGAATTTTTGATGTTAGCATAGGACTCTGCTTTTACCCACTTCCAGAAATAGTCTGTTACGACTAGTGGGAATCTCGTCCTGGGTAGTGATAGGGGACATGTGCGACTATGTCCATGGACCATTTCATGAATGGGTAGGGCACTAAGACTGATGACAACTATTCCATCAGATATTTACTTCTCAGATGGAGCCGATTTTTAGTAGCTTTTCAACTTCTTTGATGATTACCTGGGCCCGGTCGGGTCCCAAGTTTCTTCTTTTTTTCTTCACCGGTCTATGACTCAGATCCACATTCAAGCGTGAGGGGTTATGCCGGGTCGATTCATGGGATGTCTTTGGGAGACCAAGCGAAGCGACCAAGCAAAGAAATCGTGGTTTTTGGTGAGGAATTTGATGAGCTTTTCCATGACGTTGTCATCAAAGTTGACTCCAATCTCGACTTTATTTTCAGTATTATTTTGGTCGATCTGCACTTGGTGCGTCATTTCACAGTCGGTGCCTTCGTCGTCGTCAGCTCCTTCTTGGGATGGCTCTTCTTTTTCCTTCACCACCAGTAGTTGTGATTGGTCAGGGCTAGGCGTTGTAGCCTGGGATGGAGTGGCAGTGACAGTCGAAACGTGGTCATGTAGCATATTCGCGATTTTTTTATTTTCTTTGACCTGTCCGGCTGCCATCCGGTTTTGGGAACTTGATCAACTAGCGGTATGTGAACGGCACGGCCTTCATAAATTTATCTAGGGTCTCCCTAGGAAGATGTTGTAATCCTTTAGGCAATCCATTACCAAGAATTTTTTAGTCTTGCATACTCCGCATGCGACTATGGATAAGCGGACCGTCCCTATTGTGTTAATAGTTTCTCCGTTAAAGCCTTTCACTGGGAGGCGTCCCCTGAATATCTCGATCTCATCCACCCCCATCTTAAATAGGGTTTTCAGGAATATGACACCGACTGAGCTGTCGTCATGAGGTCCAACCAGTGTCGTAGCCTCACTGTCCTTGAATTTGAGCTCGTAGTATGGCTCCTATTGAGGGAGAACTACGGGCCCAGCCTTTAACCTTCTCTCATGGGCCTTGATTGTGTTGATCGAGTTATCGTAAAACTGTGATCCCCTACCTACGGTGAAAATTCTCCCAGTGACTTCTTTTGTTTCTTTGTCTTGCTCTTCGGCTTTGTCCGACCATTGGTCGGCATGTTCTTTTAACATGACGACCCTGCCTCGCTTATTCGATAGGATGTTACTGCCCCGGGTTTGCTGCTTCTGCTCGGGCTTTATGCCCGAGCTGGAGTTTGTATTCGATTGCTGGGCCTATTCGGTATGTTCCTTTTTCGACCTGAAAATATCCATTGACAGGTCTCTGAGTTCTCCATTAACGAATTTCTCGCCGAGGGGAGAACGTAAGACCATGCAGTTTGTGGTGTCATGTTCATATTTATTGTTGAACTTACACCACGCTTCGGCGTCCTGGTTAAACATGCTCTTTTCGTTATTTGACGCCAAATTACTCGAGCTCATGTACAATTCCTCCTGCGCACCGACTTCATTTTTATTTTCGGGCGTAGATTTTAGGTTTTACACAAAATTTTGGGGGCTGGGCTTAATCCCGTGCTGGAGATTTTTGTTCTGAGGATTAGGTCCCCGACCAGGAAAATAATTCATGGAGCCGTTGTGTTGAGGGTGCAGCAATCCGAACCTTTGATGCTACGGATGAGAGGGGGACGGAGAGAAAGAGAGAGAGAGAGAGAGAGAGAGAGAGAGAGAGAGAGAGAGAGATATTTATGTATTTGTGAGGAATGGTTTCAGGGTTTCGAGGCTATCCTATATATAGGGGAATGACTTAACCACTTTGGAGAAAATCTCTCAACCAATTTTGAGATATTCAATCAAAGATTTGATTTTAAATAAAAATCAAATAATGAATAAATCTAATTCTAAAATTACCCTAAAATATTTAATAAATCAAATCTTTATATTTTCAAGATTTATATTGAATAAATTCACATACATATATATACATACATACATACATACATGATTTTATTTATTTATATCTTTCTTTAAATATTCTAGGTATAAATACCAATATTTAATTTCTCTATTATCATAAATCTGTTATTATCATAAATCTAAAACTATATGTCAGATTGACATGATTCAATAAGATAATTGTACAAGAATTTAATTTCCTACAACCCTGGGGTGTCTAAGGATTAAAATCCAATTAACTTTTTATAGTTTCATTGACTTACCAAACTTTGGTACTTATACCACTATTTAGGGTAATGAGTGATTCGTGACAACAATCACGAACTGAGTCTGATTGAAATATCCTATGCTCAAATGAAACATTTGAACATAGTTGAGGTGTCATTGTTTTGGAGTTACAAAGAGGACTAGTGGACATACACACTCTAGCTCCGATAAAAGTGTAGACTCGTACCAACCTCGAAAACATTCCACTATTGCTCTTGGCTGAATTCTGAAGTTTGTATTGATATTTATCTTACTGATCACAGGTGTCCATTGATTCAATTAGATATATGGTAATTGGTTTTCGTATTATTATGGCACTTATCGAAAGGGTAAGTTTTGTCGTTCTTCTCTTTTGACGACACTATCTTATTCTCTGTGATTATTACAAACACCTCACTCATAAGATGATGAATCCGATGAGGTGATCATGAGTACTTGTTTGGTTTCCACAATTCATAATAAGAATACTAAAAAGATATTACTCATATTTCTTATCGTGCAACTTATCCCAGTCAATCGTCTAACCCCAAAATAAAAGTATTAGGAGCACTCTATTGTACTCTGTAACGATTAAATCAAAGATTATATAAATTCAACCGTATAAGTTCGTGATGCTCATGAATTCAATCGATTCCGATATGAACATATAAGCGACCCTATCGTATTATCATTAGTGACAAACTTAAATAATGATATCTCATATAAGTCTAGTCCGTCCAGTATGATGACACTTCATACCTGATCAAACTTAACGATGCCTGAACTAAACTATGACCCGGTAATAGGTCATCACATAAATGTGATTAAGTTTAATCAATTGTCTTTCACGCATTAGAAATTCTCATTTCTAACCTAGACCACAGACTTATTTAAGTTCTTTTATCGTGATAGTCAAACCTCCTCACGTAGACTACTGTGATGATTTATCACGAGAGTTATATTAAAGAACTAAGGATCGAACATTCAATTAAGTTTCTCTATCCTTACTATGAGAGTACTATTTAAGTATCTGAATAGAGGTCATACCGATATATGTCCAACATTTGAACCTCATCATGAAGTCTCTGAGAGGCTCGTTTGCTTGCTGCTGCAGAGCATATAAATTTGCTACGGTGGTCTCTATTTCCATGAACATGGAGAAATGTTTGAGAAACACCATGATCACTTGTTCAAAGTTCTTGATTGACCTCGGTTTTAAGTTAGAACCATTCCATCGCTGCCCTGGTCAGATTCTCGGCAAAGTACTGACAGCGCCCAACGTCTTGCTCCTGGGCGTCTAGCTTTTCTTGGCCCATGGCGATCCTGAATGATCTCAAGTGAAATTTTGGGTCAGTAGTCCCATCTTATTTTGGTTCACCTGTCCGTTGAACCTTAGATGCGTGCTCGTGATCGTCGTAGAGAAAGGAGTTCTCATATATCCTTCAACCAAGCATCTTTATTTAGGTGTAGATGACATTGTCTTATGTACGCGAGAATCTACTTTGGCCATTTTCGCCCATCTGCCTCATGGTAAGCTTAAGGTCGTCCAAATCGGAGCCGTTCTGTGTTGATGGCTTGGCGTGGATATTTTGGGTATACTGGTTGGTTTGCCTATCTTCCTCTAGGGGAGGAAAGCTGCTCGACCTAGTGGACGCGGGGAAGTCTTTATTTTCTGCCTGACCAGGGCTTTAGATCCTCATTCCCGAGTAGCGATTGCGGGATCGTTGGATGGGAGCATTCTGCCCGTGCCCCGGTGGGATAATTCTTGACATTGGCCTCCTGAATTTATGAGTTTCGTTGCTCGGTGGTGGAGGAGTGGCTGGTGGGGTTCTTCTTAGAGGAGGCGGTGGCAGGTTAAACCATCGGTCTCGGGGCTCATTGGAATCCAGGAAGTCAAAGTGGACCACATTGATTCGCTCATGCTTTTGTTGGCAAGAGTTATACCGCGCTCATTCACAAAATAAGCTCTTTGTTCGGGTTGGGGCAGCTACTCATGAGGAATACAATTTTCATTTTCAACTAATTATTTTCAGGCACCCTTTCCTCCAATTATGTCCTCTGAGTCCTTTCCTCAGCCTCCCAATTCGGATTTTCTTCTTTGAGGGTTTCGATTACGAGATTATCTGTGGAACTCATAGAGTTTTTTGAGTATGACAGTGTTAGCGAGATCAAAGTTTTCCATAGACGGATTTAAACTGTTGATGTGAGAATCTCATACCAATAGTCATGAAACTTGTCGTAGGGTTTCGATTTAATTTTCTAACGAGATTGTGGATCTTGACCTCCGCGTCGTCAATACTCCCGTCATTGATAAAATAAAAGATGAAAAGTGAAAAACACACAAGATTTTTTTAGAGAGGTTTGTCCCAATGAGGTAGTTGATTACGTCCTCTCTAATTTATTAATAACAGAAGATCAACTAGAACATCAAGTCGATTCGAATCGATCAGAAAGATGAAAAAACACTCAGAAAAATATAAAGCTCTCAAGACTCTTTTGTCTCTCAGGTGATGCTTGTGTGCATGTGATGGTGTTGTATTTTTGCATTTATAGGTCTCTATTTTTTGTCTGTTGGAGCGTCTTTGTGAATGTTAGTAGTGGCTCCAGATTCAATGCTTCATTTCATCTCGAGCTGACACGTGGGCCATTTTTGGAGGTATTGCGTGGTGGTGGATTTGACTTAGCGCGTGGGAGAGTTTGAATCTTTGTCATGGCGTATATATTGTTCGGGTCTTGAAGTGTTTGGATAGAGCTTTGTGCTGGAATTAATATCATCTCGATGCCGATTCTTGGTCGTATCTACGGATCTAGACTAAAATAGTCACCGCCGACTTAATAATAAGTAGTAATCTATAATTAAGTCACACGGTTTGACCTTTAAAAATATTTTTCCGGGTTAGAGTCCCACACCAATAACCCAGTCAAACCGTCTGTATCAAAATCAATATACTACTAATTTCCCAAGATAGTGACAGATTAATTATTTTAATTAATTCGTTGTTGATTTGAAATATGAGCCATGAGTATCGGTAAATAATTCTTAATCAATAATCACAAGATCATGTACCTTATTCCTATAGTGTCTGACACGAATCTTGATTCTCTGAAGAATTTCTGATTCCGATCTTCAATGCCTTTTCGAATTTCTGAGAAGAAGATGATTCCAGAAGTCTTCCGATGTATTCTCAAGGATTATGTCGCCATGAGGTATGGGTTCCCAATGGATAAAACCCTAAACCCTAAAACTCGAAAAACCCTGAGAGGAGCTCAGAGAATTTTGCAGAAACCTCCTTGAGAGAGAGAGAGAGAGAGAGAGAGAGAGAGAGAGAGAGAGAGAGATTGAAATCTGAGAATGAAGTGTGTGGTTTTTCAGTTTCACGTGATCCCTATTTATAGGGATGACCCAACCGCTTTTGAGAAAATATCTCAACCAATTATGAGATATTTACTCAATTTTTTGGATATATTCACTCTAATATTTGATTTAATTAATTAAATCAAATAAAGAATAAATCCAAACCAAATCTTTTCTTAAAATATCCTAAAAGATTTAATAAATCAAATCTCTATATTTTCAAAGATTAAATTCGAATTATATAAATATATTTCGAATTTATTTACTTGATTTCTCTCTTTAAATATTTCAATATAAATACCAATATTTAATTTCTCTAATTTTTTATTTAAATAACAGTGTCACTTTTAGTACAAGACCAAAAACTGTTATTATCATAAATCCTGAATCGTCTGTCAGAATGACATGATTCAAAAAGATAACTGTACCAGAATTTAATTTTCCATGACCCTACGGATGTCTTAGTATTAAATTCAATCATATATTTTAGTTTCATTGACATATCAAAATTTGATACTTTTGTCATTTTTTAGGTTAATTAGTGATTTGTAATAATAGTCAAGAACCGAGTCTGATTAGAGTATCCTACTCAAATGAAAAACATTTGAATGTATTGCGATTTCATCCTCTGTGGAACTACAAAGGGTATGAATGGACATACACACTTGAGCTTCGGTAAAAACGTAGACTTTTACCAACCTCGATTACATTCCACTACAGGTCTTGGTTGAATTCTCAAGTGTCTTTTATAATATCATCCTGAGCACAGGTGTCTATCGATTCAATCAGATATCTGGTTTGCTAGGTTTTCGTTTTATTATTACATTTAGTAAAAAAGGGTGATGTTTACCGCTCTGCCCTTTTTGATGATACCATCTTATTCTTATGATTCTACAAACTACTCACTCATTAAATGATGAACGGTAATGAGATAATCATGAGTACTTATTTTTTTCTTTGAATCACAATAAGAATATCATAAAGATATTGGCCCTATCTGTTATTCTACAACTTATCCCGATCAACCCTCTAATCCCAAGATAAAAATATTAGGAGTACCAACATGTACTCCGTAACGATGAAATTAAAGACTATATGAATTGAACCGTATAAGTCCACAATGCTCAGGACGTCAACCTAATTACCATTTGATCATCTTTAGCGACTATTTTGTATTATCATCAGTGCCAGACTTAATTGATGATTTCAAATGTGGAGTCTAGTCCATCCAATATGAAGACACTTCATACTTGATAAACTTAACAGTGCACGGACTACGCTATGATCCGGTAAAATATCATCAACTAATTGCGATCAAGTTTATCAATGGTCATTCACGCCTTAAAAATTCCCATTTCTAATCTAGACCATAGATCATTTTAAGTTCTTTACTCGTGACAGTAAAAACTCCTCACAAGAGACTACTTTTGATGACATGTACACGATAACAACATTAAAGAACTATGGATCAAACATTCAGTTCGCATCATATATATTTATAATCCAAAGACAACTATATAAGATAACTTTGATAAGCACCCTTTATTCTAGGAAAACGACCATAATCTTACGTGAGTGGGATTAGCATTTTAATAGAGGGCATATATGTCCAACACTTTGACTAGTTTTCTCGTATTCCTTGTTGGCTTTGAATTCTGCCCGGGTCTGTTTTGACAATCTTTGTCCGGATTTAAATGTGACCTTGGGCGGAACTCTGTTCGGGCCGGGTCTTGGATTTCTCCTTGGTGGGCCTCTTAGAAGCCCATTTACGTGAATATCTTATTAATTCATGTAAACTTTTGTCTAAAAAATTTGGACCAAAAATTTAATTAATGTGACTTAATTGTTTCTTGTACGGAACGAATTTACACATCAACATATATAAAGTGAACTGGTATTTGTTAAATCTCTGATTCTTTATTTAGATTTCTTTTTTGGGTTTATATAAATCTTTGGTTATTGATTTTTAATTTGCATAACCGAAAAATCCAAAATACTCACGGTGAAGATGCAGAAACTAAAGAGAAGAACGAGGCCTAGCCACCGGGAGGAAGAGAGGCGTGACGGAGAAACACACATTTCTTGCACCTAATGTATATATTTTCTAGGGCACAACTTTCCCAAAGCTTTCCCTGGCGTACAGAGAGAGAAAGAGGCGAGGAAGTGGGACCCACAAAGAAGTAGCGGTAATAGTTATTGACCCCTTCTGCTTTCAAGTTCAGTTTGACATTTACAGTTCCGATTTCGTCATACTTTTCGAGTTTACATATAATTTATTGAAAATATATGAGAGTAGAGAGTGACAAGAATGTAAATTTCGTAAACAAAGTTAAAAAGAGGTCGCAAAAGGTGCTAAAAACAATACTACAAATATGAGATTATATTACTGAGATTGCACTACGCAAGACAAAAATTGTCGTTGGAAGTCATGTTTCGACGATGAAATTTTTTATGCGTTGTCGAATTAAAACAAAAACAGACTTTTGACGATGGAAATTTTTATGATTCATCGGAAGCAAAATGTAGCCGCGACTAACTAATATTTTCCACGGCGAGTAGTGTTCCAACGACGGATATATTTTCGTAATTGGAATGGAAAACGACATTCAATTCCAACGACACTTATAAGTGTCGTTGGAATTACTCGCCGCGGCAAACTTAAACTCGCCGCGGCGAGAGTCGTGTTTTAACCCAAACACAAGACCGCAAAATTTCATTTTGCACGATCTTTCTCTCTCTCTCTCTCTCGCTCTCTCCGCCGTCGCCGCAACCCATTCACCTTCGCCCGCCATCTTCGGAAATGCAGGCGGCTCCGACAATGGAGCAACGAAGGTGGCCTTCAAGAAGGAATGGACGAAGACGCATGATATCCCAACAATGTTTTAATGTTTAAATTACGTTTGAACAATTTTAAATTCAGTTGTTATTTTGTTTATTTTTGAATAATTTTAAATTATGTTTTTATTTTGTTTATGTTGAACAATTTACCCTTTAATTAGTTTTTATTGAATTTGGTTTTTATAATTTCTTTATATTACTATGTTTAATTATTTTGCTTATTTACTTAATTATTTAAGTGTATTTAAATTTTGAAACAACAATTTAAATAACAACTTAATAATTCACTTAATTACCGTAAATTATAACAATTGAAATTTGAAATTATTCAAATCCGCTGCGGCACTTTACTAATACGTCACGGCTATATTTTCAACGACACAAATAAGTGTCGTCGGAAATTGAATTTGCCGCAGCCTACCTATTTTTTGCCGCGGCTAAACCTGCATCGCCAAATCAAATACACTTAACTGTTCACTCAGTATGTGAAATGAAGTATTGTGGACCTATATTTTTACGGTGTATGTATCCAATTGAGCGATATATGAAATTCTTGAAAGGGTACGTGAATAATCACATCGGCCATAAGGGAACATCGTCGAATGTTATATGGCGGAGGAGTCGGTTGAATTTTTTTTTTCTGAGTATTGCGCGAAAACTCCGCCAATTGGGGTGCCTAAACTCGCTCTTGTGGAATCAAAAGGCTTATCCTTAGGTAATAATTAATAATTTCATATATAAAAAATATCATTAAAATAATAAGTAATATTTTATGTTTTAATGCGGAGGTAATCCTTCAACTGTCAACCAAAAAGAATTGTAGCAACCCGTTTTATAACGGTGACAGGTTTTACACAAGAGAAAGAGACGAAAGACACCTCAAACAAAACAATGGTGTTATGTTATTTGCGGAAGGAATGCATGTTGCGTCGGCCAAGGATAAGAATCCAGTATAAGCTATTTTAAGCTACTACGGCTATGTAGAAGATAGTTTGGAGCTTGATTATTGCGTTTGTGAGTTGGATTGTTTAAGTGCAAATGGGTAGACAATAAGTACGTAAAAGTTGACGATGACGGAATTACAGTTGTTGACTTTAGATGAGTGGGCTACGCCAATGATTCACTTATAATGGAATCCCAATCAACTCAAGTGTTTTATGTCTCGGACCCAATTGATCCAGAATTATCTCTCCTCGTGGATGTGAAGGCAAAGAATATTCCAACGAAGAAGCCGTAGACATCACCACCATCGCACCATTCTCAAAGAAGCTACCGAGCATTGAAGAGGTCGAGAACTTTGATGATGATGATGTTTCTAAGTTGTGACGTCTAGATATCTCGTCAATAAATATTGAATGAAACTGAAAAGTAAAATTTTATATTTCATACTACTTGTTTAATAATTCAATTTTATGACTTTATTTATGGTTAACCGTTTATTATTATTTTGATGATATAATTTAATGATGTGATTTAAGTTACATTGTCAAAACCAAGTACTTACATTGACATTTTTTTAATTTTTTCAATGTGTAAATTTTGAAAACAAAACAACTTTTTCAACATGCCGCGGCTAATTATTAATCTGGCGCTACTATATTTTCAACGACACTAATAAGTGTTGTTGGATAAAATATTCATTGCGGCTGGTATATATATGCCGCGGCGGACTCCTTAACCCTTCAACTCGTAGCCTCTGAAAAAAATTTGTAACATACACAGCGGCTCATTTGTTACTAGCCGCGGTGCATAAGGGTTTTCACGACACTTTTTAGTGTCGTTGAAAGATTAGTCGCGGCAAGTCTTAAATAGGCTGCGACGGATTGCAAGTATCGTTTATAAATTATATAATTTTACGATATCAATCACTATAAAGTAAGAGTAATGTGCTGGAATAGTAAGAAAAAAATATTTTTTTTTCTACATCTATTATAATATTATTTTTATTAATCGCGGAAACAAATTTCTCGGTATGTTATTCTCCACTTTTAGTTGTCGTTTGATTTTTTCATTTGAAAAGAAAGTCACATATCTATATTTGAAAGTTAGATTTTTTTCGTTACTTAGAAAGCTATATTACGTTGAATGAAAGTTAAACTTTTAGTTTCTTATAAACTATATTTTTAAATTAGTTGTTTTGAAACAAATGTCGTTGTTGAGATTTTTTTTATGTGGAATATAGTGTATTAAGATGATTTGTGTGATTTTTGTTAAATTTTTTCCTTATTGGGCTTATATTTTAGGGTTAATCCGATTATTTTTAGTATAGTGGCAAAAATACATATTTTCCAGAAAGTGGTGAATTTGAGATATATTTTTAAATTTTTTGATGTAGTTTATTTTTATAACATTATATAGAACTAGTAAACACTGAGTTTGACATAGTTAGTTTTATAATTTGAAATTTCTCAAATTATGACCTTATTGCGGCAAAAGTACATTTTTTTTAGAACTTGGTTAAATTGAGTTTTTTGTTCGATTTTTTTTACGTAATTTCATTTTGTAATTTAATGAAAAAAATTTAGAGCTGTGATTTGAACAATATCATGTTTTGTAATTTATGTTTTTTCCAATTATAGCGACATAAGTACATTTAGTAAAATATATTATCAACGATCGATTACTAAATTTTTATTGGAAGAGATATATTATGTACTCTTGAATTAAAATTTTTTTTTTATATAAAAGTGGTTATTTATGAATTTAATAAATTAGTTAAAGCCTAGCTAAGCCTAACCCTAACCTTAAGCCCTAAGCCCAAAAAAACCCTAATCTAAACCCTAAACCTTAAACCCTAAACCTTCTGTTGGCAAAATTTTACTTCGAAAATCAATGCATAGTGGTATTCATCGTATGTGCACCATACAATGCACAAACATAGAGATGTTTTTCATCGAAAACTTTTGAATATGTAATTGAATAAAGTAAGATTTTTTGTAATAAAAATTTATAATGATCCATTCATGGTTTTCAATGACTTCATGAGTTTTTTTAATTTAAACATTTTTTTTACTATTTTATTATAAATTAGATAATATAATTTGTGTATAATAATCTAAACCAAGAGTAAAATAAGAGATTTTTTTAAGTGTAAAATATTTAAAATATTAATCTTTATACGACGCAGCATTTTAAAATTCCACTGCTGTGTACTGTACGACGACACAAATACGTGTCGTCGGTTATGATCACCGTGACATGATTATATTAGCCATGTCTAAATTTTCATACAATTTTACTGAGGCAACAAGTTTGATTTACGGGATTGAGCACATAAATAATTATCATCATCAATAAATAATCGAGATTACCTGAGACGAATTCCTCACAGTGTTGTTCTGACTCTGACTGAAGCATATGCGATTTTGTGTCTTTGGATTCTCCCAGTAGCCTTCATATGTATTCTACGGAGTTAGACCGCTAGGATGTGTGGGCTCCTAGTGACCACGAACTATGAGGCCTGAACCGGAATCGATTTCTCCGGGCTCTGATGAAACCGAAATCGCATGGAGAAGAAAGAGAGAAAACTCAAATTTCTTGAGCTTATGAACTTGTTAATTCGAGTTGTATATCAAGTTATCTGATTTGTGATCTTAGCTTTAGCCTATTTATAGGGTAAAACAAATCTTAATCACCTCGAGATATTCACTCATTATCTTTATAGATAATGATAATAATCAAATCTTATTTAAATCTTATTAACAAAGATTCAAATCTTAAGATAAGATTTAATATCTCCCTAATTTTCGATTTAATATATTTATATCATCCAATTTCGAAATTATTAATAAATCGAAATAAATATAATCCAAAAATCGATTTTAGGGTTATAAATCAAATCTAATATAATTTTTTTTAATTATAATTAATCATCAATAAATATTGAAAATTAAAATAAAATAATTAAAATTATATTATTGATTAAATACAACTGATATCAAATCTTCTATTTAATAATCAATTTCTAATTCGCAGCCCAATCAGACTCTAATCCAAGTTTTAGTAGGATTACTGTTTTTAGTATAACTCGCTCTCAGAGTGTCGGTATGAAACGATTCAAATTGCTATCTTCTTAGAATTCGATTATATACCAGACTGGAGAGTTTCGTAATCAAATTCGAAAAAAAATTCTCTTTACCGGACTGTACCAAAACTTTAATACTTTTGCCTCTTCAGATAAATAGACGTTTTCTAACTTAAAGTTCTGGAACTATTCTATTAGGATCCACCCAAACATTCATAGAATGAATAAGGTTTCCGTGTTACTCTTGTGGAACTACAAAGGGGACTAATGTACATATTATTCAAGCTTAAGTGAAACGAAGAATTTCACTAACTTTAGTGACATTCTGTTATAGCTTGAAGTTGAAATAAATCTCTTGAATAATTATATTTAATAATAATCCTTACAAAGGATTCCATTGATACAACCATATATGTTGCAACTTCGATTTACCTATTTATGATTAAACCATCATAAGGGTACTAGCTGTCTTATCTGCCCTTTCGATGTTACTATCTTTATCTTAATGAATCTTACAAACCACTCACTCATTGGTTTATTAAGTCAATGAGCTGTACATGAGTGCTTATTTGTTTCTCCGAAACAATATAAAGAAAATCATAAGTGTCTATCCAATATCTGCATCAATCTTTATACGGCCAAACCTTCTGATCCTAATATGAAAGCAATTGAGAATACCAATGTATTCCGTAGGGATCATGTGAGTTAAACAGCATAAGTCCATGATGCTCAGGATATCAATCAATTTCATCTTACCATCTTTGTGACCTAATCGTACTTTCATCAGTGACGGTCTCACTTGATGATTTCGGGTGTTAAGTCTGTCCATCCAGTACGGAGACCCCTCAAGTACTTGGTAAAACTCAAATGTGCTGGACTAGCACCTGACTCGGTATAGAATCTGCACCCACAGTGCCTATTGAGTTTACCAAAGGTTAGCCCAATTAGAAATTCCCATTTTCTAATTATTAACCGTGGATACTTTTAAGTTCCGAACCTATGAAATTTAATAACTCTTCACAAATAGACTATGTGCGATGACTTATGATAGTTAGTAAACGGTTCGTATACTTATGGGATGAAAACATTTAATTTTAAAACACCTTTCGATATACCTATAAAATAACTATCATTAATAAGTTATATATATATATTTTTAATAGAAATTTTAGCCATAATCTCAGTGAAGCGGGATTAGCATATGAATAGAGGGCATATTAGAAAATATGTCCAACAATCTCCTACTTGAACTCTTAAGAAGATGCTTGATACTTTCCTCTAGTTTATTTATCCCAAAAAAATCATGCGATTTTATTCTCACGCTTTATGTGGGTAAGACTTTACCTGTTACTCTTTCGAGAACTTAAATGACTGTTACTGACCTATGTATATTATCTCAAATTCGAGATAATTTTGGCTATCACTTTTATAATGGTCAAAGGCTCCCACTGCATCAGCGGTTTCACCAGGTACTAGTACTTGGTGTAGTTACTTTACCATACGCTAAATATAGAAAGATTTAAGCCAGACTTCATACGTGTAGAAGCCATAAGCCATTTACGGAATCAATGATTTCAAGTTTCAAAACGAAACCTTATAATCAATCCAAATATAGAAGTGTACAAACAATTCTAGATATCCTATAAAAGAGTTCCACGCTTTCGCTGCGCACTCTTATGAGCATTCGGAAATGCAACCTTGATCACATTCCAAAATCTTAACTCCTAGGGTATCGAAATTATTTGTCTAAGTTTACGTATCGTTTATTCAATTATTGATCATCTTGATCACCAATTTTCCGAGTTCTGTGAAGTTTCCGAAACCTTTAATGTCAATGAGCTAATGCGAAAAATCACGGGCATATGATGAAAAGCTTAAGTTTATCGATGAAAATCATCAAACTTATTTCATCGTTTAGACTTAAAAGATTTGAATAAATGTCTTGTTTGCATTAATATTTCAAATCAGTATTCTGTCTCGTACGATTTATATAAGAATTATGTCAACCAGTTATTAAGAAAGACTGTGTTGATCAATTCCCGCCATTACTCAATAGGCTATGAATCAGATATTCTGGTTAGATAGCATAGTAACCAAAGTGAGAGAGTTCTTCCTGTTCTCTCACCTCCATTTGCTAGGGAACAACCCATGATTACTACTCTTGCTATGAAGGCTTTCTCCTTCCCGTCTAATCCTCTCTAACTATCATGAATTCCTTAACATATCTCGGATCGAGATCCATATGGTAAATTCATTAGTGATAATTATAGCAGTTATAATTACCTACATTATTTTAGAATTCTATGTTTCTTCTAAATCAAAGATAATCTAACATTTCGTTTAACACAAGCACGTTATCGATTTATTTGGACTCATACTTATCCGTTCGGCTATTTAGCCTCCCACTACACCTGAGTACCCTTGAATTCTGATCCTTATTGTGGTATCCGTTTCTTCACTCAATTACTTCTACTTATAAGTTCGTTATTAATGTACTTCAAAAAACATTAACTGAACTAAGTATCTTATTTCGGATCATATTAGTGGCTCAAAAATCATAGACAGTTTAAATCACGGACACCGTGTTTTAACTATCAAGTGTTTATCGAAACATTGAATAAAGTCTCTAAAACTTTGAATATGGACTTTTATGTTTATTTTAATCAATCTAGGTAGTAAAACCATTTAACTAAAACTTTAGTTACTTTATTATATCTACTATATTAGTATCTTTTAATGTGCCAAGGATTGATTAGATCATTATATGAAAATTAAAACTAATTTAAAATAACAAGTATGTTTCATATCGTTTAAACATAAACATATTAATCAAATCGATTTTCACTAATTAGAACGTGTTTAATTATTTAAGTTGTGATTCAATTTCGTTTAATCATAAATTATCTAACAAATTTATATAAGAAATATAAATTTTCATTCATAGTTTCATAAAGTCATAAATTTAGATCCTTAAAACAAAACATCATAAACTTAAAAATTAAAAAAACTCAAAGCAATACTAAAGTATCTTCATTCTTCACGATCCGTCTTTGCGACACTCAAAAACCGTGTAGATGATACTTGCAAGATCAGAAAAAACGATTGTGTTAAATTTTAATCTATGGACTTAGGATCTTATGATCCCTCCAATAAAATTAACTTGAGGAAAGTGATGAATCACCTTTCATCCTCTATTTCGTTTCTTCAGTTGTATCTTGTGGAAATCTTTCACAATATGTTCTTGTCAGTGACAATAGAAACATTTTTCTGTTTGATTGCGTGCTTTTCTTGCTTTGCTCTGGGTTTTCTGATAATTTACTTGAGACATCAAGCACTCCATTATCATGACTCGTTGATTAAGTCTGTCGACTTCATCTTGCGTTCTGCTCATGGGATCCCTTTTGTACTTATTATCCTTTTCATGATAACGACTAAACATCTTATTGACGTATAAGCAATCATCATAAGCAAGATATAAAGCACTAGGGTTCTCGGTGTTGTATTAAACTGTCTCTCTCTCGCGAACTCGATAGTACTCTAGAGGTTCGTAACGCCAATGTGCATATCCCACTGTCTCGTCTAGGGGAACCGTAGGGTTCTCCAGAGGTATGATATGCATCTATGCATCTCCGAATGTCTCATCTAGGGGAACCGTGGGGTTCTCCAGAAGCGCGTCATGCTGTTCTTTGACCGTGACTGTATCTTCCAGGGTAACTTCAAAGTTCTCCCAAGACGTGTCACATGGTTCATCTTCTCTGATTCTATCGTATAGAAGGATATCAAGATTATCCTGAGAGACTCCTTGAATTGAATATTAGTCACTTGAGTCATCTGAAGAAGTATCATCGAAAACCATTTGTCTCGTGCCCAGGATTCTAAAAGCGCTCATGAAGTATGAGTCAAAATATGAAACTGGACTTTTAAGAAGACCGTCTTCGCCGGAAAATATTAAAATAGGCTCTGTCATTATAGGTATTCATAACAAAAACTTATAAAAATTCAATATATATAAAAAAAAATTATTCAATTTTTTAAGAATAGAAGAACTTTACAATGTTCTAGGAAAAAAATAGTAAAACCTCTAATTTCTATTCTAAGGTAATTTATCATCTGATACGTAGTTGTACCCTCGCCAGTATACTAACCACGCACTAGTTAAACAGGGCTTGTCTCAGCCCAATTAGTTCACTAAAATTGAAACTTAGTTTTCCGTGAATCTAAGTTTCCTGTGAACTAACTACCTTCTAGATCGGTCATGCTATGATAAAATCGTTTACTACAAGAGCAATCCATAGTTTTCAGAGCACAGACTTAACTCAAAAAGACACCGCCCTTAGGGGATCAGATCTAGCTGCACTCGGCCGTTGAGATACATCTGCTTTCTTTATCCTTAATCATACCAGTACGGTGACTTCTAAAGTTTCATAACTTAAACCTTTCCGAACGAGGCCAAATCTAGCTGACACGAGGTGTTATGAAACTTGTCGTTGTACCGGCAATTATGGAGACCATTACTACTCTAGACCTTCTTAAAAATGTTTTTATGGTATCTAAGATAAGCGTTATCTAACCGAGATATAAACTAGGAACTTAAGTTTTAATTATCCGAAATTAAAAACATCCTATCGTTTTTCATAAGCTCGTTTAAGCTTCCCATTAATTTCTTAATAAGCTTAAATCCTACTTTGTTATCATATACCGAGTATACTAAGAACCTAGAATAAAATCGCATTACAAACATGGTAGTGATAGACCGAACTCTAGTTCCCAGGCAGAAGGGAGGGGTCCTAACCAGTCACCAAGAAGTGGATGGTGAACTGGCCCCACTTTTGATTCCCTCTTTCTAGTCAGGAACACAAGTTCGAGAATTTTTCCGTAATTTATCATGCGAAATTAATTATTGATTAATTATCTATTACTATGCTCAATTATTAATTTCCCGATCAATCCCAATTGAACATATCCACAAATATGCATAATTAATCACATTATGAATTAATTGAATTGGTAATAAAACAATGGATAAGCAATTAAATTAATATCTATGAAAATACTTAATTAAAATAGACAATAATTAAATTCAAGCAAGAAAATAATTATCCAATTTTAATTCTTAATTAAAAAAATTAATGAAGCCTTGATTTTATTTTTCATGCAAATTAAGGTTTCCAAAATACAAAAAATAAAATCGAAATGCAAATTAATAAATTAAATCATAATTTATTTCAAATCATTATTTTCAAATTTGGGTTAATTTGGCTAAAACAATTTTTTAACCCAAACTTATTAAAATTAAATACTAGATATGAAATCAAATTAATTTAATTTATATCATAAATTTAAAATACAAAACAAAATTAAATATAAGACAAAAGTAAATTTAATTGGGCTCGGGGCATCATCATGGATCAATAATCGGACCACTAGCCCGATTATTGCCAAAAGCCCAAAGTCTATTTCCTAAAACCGGTTTGGGTCTTATTACCAGCCCATGAAACTAGCCCGAAGGCCGGTCTCCCGCTGCGGTCAGAACTGGGCCCGAATGGCCCCAGCTAGAGCTGCACAAAAATATCGCCAAAATCACCCACGCCGCGTCGCGACGTATTCCTGGAGTTCGCGACGTTCGGACTGATCGCGATTTGCGTGTGTGGTCGCGACGGGGAGGGGTGATCCGCGCACTTGATCCGACGGCCACGATCTTGCCATGTCAGCGATCCGATGGTTGTGAGATTTTGTGTTTTTTTTGGGCATAAATTCCTATATTTTTACCCGAATTTCAAAAAAAAATTCACCCACCACAATAATTATTCAACCACCCCACTATCTCCTCTAACCCTATAAATACCACCCTTTCCTCCCTCATTTCCTCACCAACAATCTTCCATCTCTCTCTCAAATTCTCAAAGTTCTCTCAATTCCCAAAGTTCTCTAAAGTTCTCAAGTTCTCTATTATGTCTCGAAGAAGCGGTAATTCCGGGGGTCGAAGGACGGCTAGGAGATTGGAACCCCAATTTCAAATCGGGGATCAAGGCCAACCTACGCCCGACGGCTACATTCCCATTATACTATCGGAACAAATATTTCTTTCCCACCAAATCCCGACTACCTTGATAATACGGTACGGTCTCTACGCCCTTGTCTACTCAGGGCGATGGGCGCGCACAATGCCAATCCCACACGTGTGCCCCAAGTTTTGGTCGAAGCGGTACATCAATTAAGGGCAGGAAACAACGATCCACTTTTTTCCCTCATGCTTCAAAAACAAGCCGGTCAAGAAGTCCAACACCCCGACGAAGACGAAACTCAACGCGCCAATGATGCCGACTTTCAGGGAACTCAACACACCGATGATGCCGATCTTTCGACGCCGCCCTCTATCCATGGCTCCGTTGTCGGCTCGTACCACCGCGGTTCCCCCGAACCTTCCTATCAAGAAGCCGGTGAAGCCTCCGTCGGCCGTCCTCGACGTGCTCGGACCGGGTAATAATTAATAAAACTTAGTCATTTTTTTATTTTATTAATATGTAATAAAAATATTATTTGTTTAATTAGTTTTGATTAATTAATTAATTTTTCACGTGTCTTGAAAGTCTTAGTATGCTCTGTGGTTGCGGTTCCGACTCATCTTCCACATCAGAAACAAATTTCTTGAGATTTAATAATCAATTAAATCATATTAGTTAATTTAAACCTTAAATGGTTAAAAAAAGGTAATTTGTATGTGTGGTTATAATTATAAAGTTCTTATTGGATAATGGTGTCTTAGAAAGATTGGTTTTTAAATAAGGTTTGCTTTGCAATCTCCTCCAAGCTAGCCTGGGAACCTCGGGGAGTTCTGTCTAGAAAAGCTTGGGCCTAAAGCGAGATCATAGCATCCTTTCCAGTCAATCTGGCCGTGGAACCTCGGGGAGTTCCGTCCAAAAGAGCTTCATAATTATTTCTACACATAAAAATTACCTTTTTTTAACCATATAAGGTTTAATTAACTATATCAAATTTAATTAAATTAATATGATTAATATTAAACTCGTTAATATTCCTTTTGTTTTTTAAAAGAGTAAATTCTACGGGCTTGGCGTGGGGAAGACCAAACACTGCGCTAGTGTGGAACTTTTTTCACGAAGATCGACGTTTGGAGGATGGTCAACGTATTAAACTCATGATGTGCAAAAAGTGCGGGAAAACTCTAGATGCGATGGGTGACCTTGGAACCGGCTACTTGAAATGACACACAAGGGTATGCTTCCCAACCGGGGACCTTGATGAGGTAAACATAGCACAGGTAAGTGTACTCACGACCCCAAATTTACAAAAATGGACACTCAAATGGTTATTGTCTACGGGCGCACCGATGAGTTTGGTGGAAAGTCCTGCGCATACACAATACATGCAAATGATTAATCCGTCTTGCCAGCAGTTTTTCCGTACGACGTATACTAGGGACATGGAACAAGCTTATTCTATGCAAAAAAACTATTTGGTTGATTTTTTTAAAATGTCTACCATAAACATTGCTTTCACGACCGACTTGTGGAGAGGTTTGATGCTAAACGATTATATGAGTCTGACTGCTCATTATGTAGACGAAGATTGGGAACCGTGTCAAACACTTTAAACCTATCACCGTTCGAGTGTAGCCATACCGGCAAAAATATTTCTGAAAAATTAATAGAACTATTAAATGATTGGGGTTTACAAATTCGTGTTATTTCTATTACATTAGATAATATGCCTCAAACTATAATGCCGCTATTACTATTTTGGAGGCTACTTTGCCCGTTAATCAATTTCGTAATATTTTACATCAACGGTGTGGTTGTCACATTATAAACTTAATTGCACGAACGGGCGAGCGAGTAATTGCCGATCAAGTAGAAAAAATATGCGGCATTGTTGATTGGATCCGGCATTCTCAAATTAAAAATAGGTTGAGACAATTTTGTAAAGAACACAATCATAAAGCTAACAGGTTCGGATTAGATAATAATACACGGTGGAACTCTACTTATCTAATGGTTTCAGTTGTGTGTAAGCAGAGGCTACCGTTGGACCAAATCCTCCACAAGGAACTCGAGCCGTCAGCGCGAATCTCGGAGTCGGAATGGAAAACCGCAGAAAAATTCACCAAATTCCTTAAACCCTTTTATACTGTTACTTTAAATTTTTCTAACAAAAAATGCCCTTCTTTGAATCATGGTCTTTTGAGTCTATTTGAAATTACTAGCACTTTTACAGAATACGAAAACGACCCTATTATTGCTCCCTTGATTCAAGGAATGGTGTAAAAATTCAAAAGTTATTGGGATCCACCCCCTTTTTCGTATTGCTTCGGTTCTATATTAGACTCTTGTATTATGTTTACTTTCGAACCGTTAATGTTAGTAATCGAGCAAAACATAGGGGTGGACTACTCTGATTACCTTAAGATTCTTAATGAAGCTTTTTATGAATTGTACAAGGAATACGACCGGCGGTTCCCACATTTCAACGTTGAGGCGGAGCGGAGGACAGTGATTGAAAGCCCAACCAAGTCCGCACTAGCGTTTAGCCGGAGACTCAAGAAAAGATTGGATCGCGGGGAAGCATCGGGATCCGGTACGCCACTAGCACGGACGGACGACACGGACGGCGCACCAGCCAAAGTGAAGCGGTTCTACGGCCTTCGGATCGACGACCAATCATCTGAGTTCGATGTCATCAAGTGGTGGAAGAATGAACGGGAAATATTCCCGATATTGGCGAGAATGGCGAGGGATATACTGTCCATCCCCATTTCAAGCGTTGCTTTGGAGAGCGCATTCAGTACAGCTCAGAATATCATCAACGATCGGAGGTCATCAATAACCAACACACACCTCGAGCAAGCCGTGGTGTTGAACGATAGGATGTTCCGCAACCCCGTAATCGGCCAACGTTCCGAACCAACCGAGCTTGAGCTTATGACTGAAAGGTTTAACGCTTGGTTCCCCGAGTGATGCAAAGTTAGCGCCAATAATGATGTGCTCTTTCCTCTCTTGGTTTTTAGTCCCTAAGGAGGGTTTTACAAGAGAGGTTTTAGTGAGGCATCTTGTAATGTTTGCACTGAATATTACAGCTTTCTTCCACCTTATTGTAATATTGACAATGAATAATACAACTCTTTTTTTTAATTTCTCGTTTTGTTATATTGATTTATTTGTTATTAAATTTTTAAACACTATAATATGTTACAAATTTACAATTTTAACACTTAAATTCGGCTAAAAACTAACAAAATTAAACATTGGAACCAAATATACAACTTTTGCTGCAACCATAAAAACTACCACTCTCTCCCTTCCTCCTCAAATCGCGACTGCCCGCGACCAAACACGCCACGACGCATCGCGACGTTTTTTCTTGTGATTTTGGCGACTTAGTCGCGACGCGTCGTGGGTACGGGATGTGAAGCTCTAGCCCCAGCCCGCGATTTCCGCTGCGCTGAGCTAACCGGAGCCCTGGTAATTACGCTATCGGTTTCAGTAAGCTGCTCGGAGGTCCAGGGCAGTGTGCTGCCTTTTCCCGTGCGCTGTCCGGGACGTCCCGGGCAAAGTGCCTCGGTTGCGTGCAGTTTCCGGAGAGGATCCCGGGTATCCTCGGGTAAAACCCTAACCCGCTACTCACCCTTATGCCCAATTTGTGATTTCGGTTTTTAAACCGAATCTAATTAATTCAATTTTTAAACATAAAATTAAATCACAGAAAATACAAAAATATTATTTTAAACAAAAAATAATAATTAATATTTTCTCAAAAAAATCAGTTTTCAAATTAACATAATATTATCCAAATCGAAAAAGCAAATCAAAACTATTCAATAATGATTTTACGGGCTCTGATACCCGTTGTTGGTTTGGGTGTTTGGGGGCCAAATCACCTAACTCATATCATATCGTCCCATACCGATAAAGAATAGGGAACGAAAATTTTGCGATTAAATAAATTATGCAAACACTTAGAGTAACCTTTTCACATGTCCCATACCATATCACAATTGAAGATTTAATTACGTTAATGGGCGATAATTAAATTTACTCTATCCGGTTAACAAAATACCGGATAAAATACTTTTTCGATTTTAATTATCACAATAAAAGAATTAATTAAATCACAAACATGATTCGATTTACGGGATTGAGCACATAAATAATTATCATTATCAATAAATAATCGAGATTACCTGAGACGAATTCCTCACAGCGTTTTTGTGACTCTAACTTAGGATTCTGCAGTTTTGTGTCTTTTGATTCTCCTAGTACCCTTTTGATGTATTCTCCGGAGTTATACCGCTAGGATGTGTGGGCTCCTAATGTGACCACGAACTCTGAGGCCTGAACCGGAATTGATTTCTCTTGGCTCTAATGAAACCGAAATCGCATGGAGGAGAGAGAGAGAAAACTCGAATTTCTTGTGCTTACGAAGTTGTTAATTCGAGTTGTATATCAAGTTATCTGATTTGTGATCTTAGCTTTAGCCTATTTATAGGGTAAAACAAATCTTAACCACCTGGAGATATTCACTCATTATCTTTATAGATAATGATAATAATCAAATCTCATTAACAAAGATTAAAATCTTAAGATAAGATTTAATATATCCCTAATTTTTGACTTAATATATTTATATCATCCAATATAGAAATTAATAATAAATCAAAATAAATATAGCCCAAAATTCGATTTTAGGGTTATAAATCAAATCTGATATAAATATTTTTAATTATAATTAATCATCAATAAATATTGAAAATTAAATACAATAATTAAAATTATATTGTTGATTAAATGCAAGTGATATCAAATCTTGTATTTAAATCAATATCTGATTCGCAGCCCAAAACAAACCCAAATCCGAGTTTTAGTCGGATTACTGTTTTTAGCACAACTCTCTCTCAGAGTGTCGGAAAGACACGATTCAAATTTCTATCTTCTTATAATTCAATTATCTACCAGACTAGAGAGTTTTGTAATCAAATTCTAAAAAAAAAGTTTTCTCTTTACCGGATTGTACCAAAACTCTAGTACGTTTTCATATAGACGTTTCCTGACTTAAAGTCCTGGAACTATTCTATTTGGATCCACCCAAGTATTCATAGAATGAACAAGGTTGCTGTGTTACTCTTGTGGAGCTACAAAGGGGACTAATAGACATATTATTCAAGCTTAAGTGAAATGAAGAATTTCACTAACTTCAGTTACATTCCACTATAGCTTGAAGTTGAAATAAATATCTTGAATAATAATATTAAATAATAATCCTGACACATGAGTCCATTGATACAATCAGATATGCTGGAAATTCGATTTATCTATTTATGATTAAACTATCGTAAGGGTACTAGCTGTCGTATCTGCCCTTTCGATGTTATTATCTTTATCTTAATGAATCTTACAAACCACTCACTCATTGGTTTATTAAGCCAATGATCTGTACATGAGTGCTTATTTGTTTCTCAAAAACATTATAAAGAAAATCATAAGTGTCTATCCAATATCTGCATCCATGCAACTTTATACGGCCAAACATTCTGATCCTAATATGAAAGCGATTGAGAATACCAGTGTCTTCCGTAGCGATCAAGTGAGTTAAACCGCATACATCCATGATTCTCAGGATATCAATCGATTCCATCTGACCATCTTTGTGACCTAATCGTACTTTCATCAGTGACGGTCTTACTTGATGATTTCGGGTGTTAAGTCTGTCCATCCAGTAGGGAGACCCCTCCAGTACTTGGTAAAACTCAAATATGTTGGACTAGCACTTGATTCATTATAGAATCTGCAGCCACAATGCCTATTGAGTTTACCAAAGGTTAGCCCAATCAGAAATTCCCATTTTCTAATTATTAACCATGAATACTTTTAAGTTCCGAACCTATGAAAGTCATACCTCTTCACAGATTGACTCTGTGCAATGACTTATGATAGTTAGTAAACGGTTCGTATACTTATGGGATGAAAACATGTAATTTTATAACATCTTTCGATATAACTATAAAGAACTATCATTAATAAGATATATATATATATATATATATATATCTTTAATAGAAAGTTTAGCCATAATCTCAGTGAAGCGGGATTAGCATATGAATAGAGGAAAAATTAGAAAATATGTCCAAAATAATATATTTCTAGATATATATATATATATATTCATAATAAAGATCATAAATGTGCGATTCTTAATTAAGTTGCAAGCGCCATATTCGTAGGCTGCACCATTCTCTCGACATTGAAGAAATTCGTCCTCGAATTTAGACAATCGGCCTAGGTTCTTACACTACACATCTCATTTTATGTCGTCGAAACCCAAAATTTTCAATTTTTTCGCGTATTTTCGGTTTCCCTCCCCTTTTCTGTCCCGTTTCAGCCTTTCCCTCTCTCTTTCCTTCACTTCTCACTTGGGTCTTTTCTCTCTTTCTCTCATTCTCCCTTCTCTCGTTTTCTCTTTTTCTCCTCAACCTTTCCCTAGATGTCGCCGTTGTCGTGGAAGAGAACGCCGACCATCAACAAGTCTACTTCCTAATTGAGTTTCTACCTTGAACAAGGTTAGAATCTGAGCCCTAAATTGATTTTACATTTTTAATTAATTTTTGTGTTAAAATAATATTGTTTATATTTTATGTGATGATATTTTGATGATTTAGTGAATATTTCTTAGTGGGTTAATGAATTTGTTGACGGTTTTTATTTTTTCTTTATTCGTGTTTTGGTTTGTTGGTGGGTTTATATTTTTCAAAATTTATTGATAAATTTTGTGGGTTTATGAACTTGTAGATGTATTTTGTTTATGTGTAGGTTTCTTGGATGTTTTTTATCACTATTTTTTGATCAATTTGTGTTGATAAATTTAATTAGGAGATACGCTACGTCACTATGTCGGATGGAAACGAATTAGCCGAACGTGATATGTCGGATCGAGAAGAATCACCCGCACGTGAAAAAACTAGGCCATCACCCGGTTTTCTATTTTTACATACATATTTCCTTATTTCTTAATGATTTAAATATATGGATAATTTATTCTAGTTTTCCTTATATTATATTTTTATTTATTTGTTGTTATTTGTTACAAATTACATACATGTCAAAAAGTGATGTGAGGGAATTGTACCGTTTTATTCCTCCGTATGATGACATGAACTACAACTCTTACACTGATGAAGATAAGAGGTCCGTAGAATTGGAAGAGGATGTGGAAGTTTACTTCAATAAGATAACAAAATGCAAGAAAGACAAATTGTGGTTGATGTCATACAATAGTCACAAGCATTGGACTCTCCTTGTGTTGAATCCTTGGCGCAATACTTTGACCATATTCGATTCACTTAAAAATTCAAGAGGTTTGAATGCGCATTTATTTGAGTTTTTCGACAAGTAAGTATTCTCGAATATAGAATTATCTTTTTATTATTGATGTATTTCAAATATAGGTTGCGCATATTTAACGTTTAACTTTTTTATAGGCTCGGTGAAAAGTTCAAGTTACACAATACAATCAGCTTGAATTTGCACTCGGTGGTCAAAGTGGCGATTTCAAAATCATGTCCGAAACAACCGGGAAATCACGAGTGAGATACTTTGTCATGAAGTTCATGCACGACATCATCTTAAAGGGTATTGTGTTTGTTGATAAAAAAGTATTTATAGTTTAAAAGAGATAGGTTCTCTTAGAGTTAGATTAGGTGGATATGTTCTTCAAAGAGTTGCTAAGTATGATGAAGAATAGAATACTATGTATATGGACGGTTTTACTTCTTACGTATATGGATGACGGTACTATTTGTAAGTATGAACGATACTTTTTGTAGGTATCATTTTGGAATTTATTTTAGAATTTATTATATAAAATATATATTATTTATTATTTACAGGTGATACTGAAGTATTCGGGCGATTAATCGCCTTGTTTTTTTAATTTTATATCGGCATATTTGATGACGCATAATAAGTGTAGTTGGATGTAAAAACGCCACGGCCAACATTATATTTGCCGCGAAATTTTTCCTTCCAACAAAACTTATTAGTGTCGTTGGATAAATGTACGCCGCGGCACATATAATGTTAGTTGCACCATACCATTGACCCGATGATATTTTTAAGTTTTGAAAGCACCTCACACAATACTTATTATGTGTCGTCGGAATGTTCGCCGCGGCAGGTTTGGATTCCCACGACACTTATTATGTGTTGTACAAGCCACTTTTGACGACTCTTAAATGAGTGTTGTCGGATATCATACGACAAAGGATCCAACGACACATAAGAAGTGTAGTTGGAACTCTCAGACACCACTTTTTAAGTGTAGTCCAATCTATTTTTTTTAGTAGTAAAGTAAAGTACGTCTTCAAAAATTTGATGGCAAAATTTATTAACTTACTTCATCGTTAAGAATTGAGTTTCCATTGTCGAAAGCCTATATGAACTTAAAAAAAAAATAGTTTGACAACTTATAGCAATTTAAGACAAAATCACGAGAATTTGACAAACCAACAAGAAAAAAAAAAAAACTTGAGAGTCAATCTAACCAACAACGATCCATGTGTTTTTCCGCTTGATCATATATCTATATATCCATTTCTTATATTCTCAACAAGTTTTGAACAAATACTATTACATATTGTATATTTTTTTACTATCGCGTGACTTCGACATTAATTCAAAATCCACATATATTCAAGGAATACTAGTTGTAACAAAATAAAATAGAAATAATTCAAAAATAATGCAACCTAACGCATCAAAACAATAAAATACAAGAAAACACAAATAAGAGTGAGAAAACAAAAATTAATTAAACATGTAGGTTAAGCATAAGTAACTCCATTTTGTCTAATTTAAACTAGTCTCTTAGAAGCGGAGTAAAATTGTTCATGCTCGAAAGATGGATCAACACTAAAGCGGCCCAATTCGTGGTTTGGGCCGGGCCCAATGCTAGCTTGATG
The DNA here is from genome assembly GCA_954871525.1 of Parietaria judaica. Taxonomy (NCBI): domain Eukaryota; kingdom Viridiplantae; phylum Streptophyta; class Magnoliopsida; order Rosales; family Urticaceae; genus Parietaria; species Parietaria judaica. The sequence goes on along the minus strand of OX940865.1, from coordinate 827,651 downwards.
ATTGGATCGGCCTGATTCTTCGTGGCCGGGGTTGAGTTGTTGCCCCAGGCGAGGCGACGGAGTCGGCGATGTCTTCGTGGAGATGTGACTCGTCGTTGTATGGCGGTGAGTTCCTGCAAAAAACAAACGATGCCGGATGTCACAAGATGAAGGCTACCTACGTACCCAAACGGGATCAGGGCATCACGTAGTTCAGTGTTACTGGGTTTTCAAATGGTATGAGACGTCTGATTGTATGTCTCTGGTGGGTCGGAGGTTTTTTCCGGTACATTTCTCTTTGTTTCCTTTTCCGAGAATGCCCTCCGGATCTGGAGAGAAACGAGAATAATGTTGCTCCCGAGCTAGGCTCACCGAAGTTCGTTAGTCTCAGACCTCGTCTCTTTTAAGGAAAGATTTCACCCCTCGAGCTGGGCTCGTCAGAGTATCGATCCCAGACCTTTGTCCTTAGGAGAGGGAATGAGACGTGAACTTAGAGTGAGGCACAGTAGGGGGACTTTTGGTCGTTTTGCTTCTCCATATTAGTCGGACGATATTACGTCGGAAAAGGCGAGAGAAATAATGAACGGAGTTTCTCCAGAGTTAGAGAGAAATTAAATATGTACAAGTTGAGATCTTATGCCAGATTCTTCTCTTGCTTATTTTTTTTTTCTAAGTGAGGATGCTCTAGAGTATTTATCGGCATCAAAGAATGATCAAGTGCAACGTGGCTGTGGCATGGGTTAAAAAGTCATCATATGCTTAGATGAAGCACGTTGTCCATTTCCCATTTGTTTGAGCTGTTTCATATATATATATATATATATATATATATATATATATATATATATATAAATAATTGTTGTATGCAATTGTACGCATATATTTGCACTTCCCCTTTTCATATCAGATATATACATATACATAATTATATATATCTTATAACATCTATTATTTTATTTTGACTTTTTGTTGTATATATATATATATATATATATATATATATATATAAAAGGGTTGTGTGATAACGAATTATATATATATTATTTTGGGGAGTATTTCTAGTTGGACCGTTATTTTTTGAGACCGCAAAAAATACTTGTAACAGAAATGTTAACGATTTATCTCTCCTATAGCACTATATTGATCAAGAGTACGATTTTGGTAAACATTTTTCTCATTTATAAATTATATATATACAAAATTACACTTAGATTAGATTTGTAAAATTTTATTTTCAGAGAAAAATTATCTAAGTTTATTTTAAACAAATATTATTAGTATTTGTAATATTATGCCTTATTTTATACACCATTTTAACTCATCTTAAAAGGTTAAACATATGTAAGGAAAACACATGTATTAAGTCCTCAACGAGGTATCTTTATGTATCAAACGAGTATTATGATCTAAGAAACTACTACTTGTAGTTCGAAACACTTTTCTCATGTGATTTTTTTTGGTAGTTTTATATATAAACTGTACGTGCATATAATCTATGGTCCGTGTAGCTTTGATGTCCATGATATACGTACATATTTGATCAATATTCCGTGTTCATACAAAAGATTCATATTTATATATATATATATATATATATATATATATATATATATATATATAGGGTTTTGCAACATTTTTACCTAATTCTAGTTTGACCCTTTTCACGCATAAAGAAGCCTACAAAAAGTTGGACCACTTTTCTTCAAAGTTTTAGGTTTATCAATTTCTAATAAATGACCTAGTTTGATTATAATGCCATATTGTATTTGGTGGTGAATTACCACATGTCTATATCCTCTTATTTCTTAAGAGACAATTTGGAGATAACAATAATAATAATAATAATAAATCTCTCACTTACTCCCTCGTAAACTGTACCATCTACAGCTTGCCTAGCTTTCTTCATATGTAGCATTGTCTATCTATTTTAGCAAATAATGTATATGAGAAGAAATGGTTATATATTATTTAATCATCATCGGTAATAATTTTTCACTGCCCAGAAACAGAGGGACCCAATTATTTGTATTTAGTTTTCATGTCAATTTGGTTTAACTTTTCACTCCTTTACTATGTGCCTTTGGAGTGATTTTTTTTTAGTATTATTACTGGCGTGTTTCAAGTTTTGCATTGTGGGGTATTTTTGAAAGAAAAATATAGGTTTAATTGTAAACATTTTCGACAGTGTAAGATAATAATCATAATAATAATAATAATAATAATTTAATTAATTTTGTTTGATAGATAAATCCAAATGGATCGTTTTTGTGGGCCATTGTATCTAGATCATGATAAAAAAAATTAGCGATAAATCGACAAAATCTCGTGGGCACGCCGAGAAATCAGATTGAACAACGCAACATCCCAATGAAGCGCTGCCGTTTTCCACTTTTTTCGCCAGATGTCGTTTGGATTCGTACCTTTTAGATGTCATTTTAAGACAAAAACGACAAAAAAAAAAATCCCACTAAAACCTAATTTTCGCAACCCACTTAGAGATTCCTCTTTTTTCAATGCAATGGGAGATGAACTACAGAGCTTCGTTTCTTATTCTTGCTTAGGCTACTATAAAAAAAAATCAAATAAAAATAAAAATACTATTTGAATCCATCGTAATTGTTTATTGTTATTAGGGTTAATTGTGGCGAAAAAACTTAAACTTTGGTCAAATGCTCTGCTATGTATACAATCTCCGTAAATAGTAGCAAAACTACCCAAATTCAGCATTTGGGAATTGACCGTTTGTCCATGTGGCTATTAGCCTTTTCCACATGGAACTAGGCCGCCACATGGCATGCCTCATAATTATTATTATTTCAATAATTTTTATAAAAATATTTTTATTTTTAATAAATTTTTTTAATTATTTTTTTTCAAATATTTTTATGTTTTAATAAAAAAAAAATTCCAATAATGACAAATAATGAATATTTAAAATTAAATATTCATTATTGGTTATAGTTATTTATTTTTAAAAAACTCGAGAGAACGAAATAAAAATCACCTTTAACAGTTCACTTGAACTCCTTTTACGATACGGTTCACGAGTCCAATAAAATTCTTTAATATGTTTAATAATAATAACCAATAAACACATACATATTGTTAAAAATTCAAGACATAAAAACTACATACCACTTATTAAAAAAATATTGTAGTCATATTTATATTTAATGAAAAATTGTTTATGTTTGCATGATATTTTTTTTTTGTGTTAGCATTTTAATAATAATAATTGTTTATTTATATATATATATATATATCTAAATTTTCATTATATAATTATATGATTATTATTGGTTATTATTATTAAACAAATTAAGAGATTTCGTTCCACCCATGAACCGGATCGGAGACGGAGCTTGAGAGTACCGTGAACGGTGATTTTTTTTAAATTTATTTCGTTTGACCCACTTTTCTAAAATGAAGAATTATATTTAATAATAATAACCAATAGTTAATGTTTAAATTTAAATATTCATTGTTAATGCCGAAAAATGGATCAACACTTAAAGCGGCCCAAGTCTTGATTTTGGGCCGGGCCCAATGACCTCTTGACAGTCAAAGGGGGTCTTGAAGCTTGATTGGTATTTCTTGATAAGCCGGAAATATCTTCCAGAACTCCGTCTCCGTATATCTTGCTGAAATAATGAAACAAACGTGAACTTTAAGGGGGTACGAAGGGGGTGCCTCCGACGCTCAACATTAGTCGGGTATTTAAGTCGGGATATTTAAGAGAATGGAAAACGGAGGTTTTATCGCTTTAGAGCGTTTTTTTGTGAGTTGATCTGAGTTGTTGAAGTTCTGATTGAAATGAGCTTCTATTTATAGAAGGATGCAGGGACCTCTTAGTAATTAATAATTACTTTGATGGGCCCCTGAGCAATTATGATATTGCTTGCGCGGTGCGCGGTGCGCGGTGCGCGGTGCGCGGTGCTCGGTGCGCGGTGCGCGGTGCGCGGTGCTTTTAATTAATTGAAAGCCCCTTTGTGGTAAAAGTAACAAAACTTTTACTGTTTTTATTCGGGCCGAGTCCCGTTGACTTTTTGGGTTGACTTTTTGAGTCGAGTCCCTTTGACTTTTTGCGGCGAGTCCCGCTGACTTTTTTGCGGTGGGCCCAGGTCGTCTATGTAGACTTTTATTAGTCTTTTAAGCCTTTTGGGAAGGTTTTTTTGGCTGGGCCTTAATTTTTCTAGGCTTCGAAAAATACCCATAACATTAACCCCCCAGTTTTTTGTATGGCTTCGCCTTGCGAAAAACTATTTCCCTTAAGTTGCGGGATTTTTCAATCTGCACTTTTTGTATATAGAGGCGTCTCTAGGGATAACATTCTGTTTTACGTTTATGGGGTATTCCGCGAGATACCTTTCCCTATTTTTAAGTGAGAGCTTTTCGGAAATTGGCCTGGATGGGGCGTCTTTTGTGTTTTGAGCTTCTGCTAGTGTTTGCGCCTGGGCGTCTTGAAGACAAGTTATTTTGGTCTTTTGTCGGAGTTTGCGACTAAATGTATAAACCTCCCAGCCTTTGCGCCTTGGCGTCTTATCTTTATCATTTTTTCGGTCGCGCTTTTAGCGTCTTACTTCTTGGTATTTTGCGAGATTTTGCACCTTAGCGTCTTACTTCGTGGTCCTTCGCGCCGTAGCATATTACGAGTTTTGCGCCTTAGCGTCTTATTTCTCGGTTTGTATTCGCCAGATTTTGCGCCTTAGCGTCTTACTTTCTGGTCTTTCGCGCCGTAGCGTCTTACCGAGTTTTGCGCCTTAGCGTCTCATTTCTCGGTTTGTACTCGCCAGATTTTGCGCCTTAGCGTCTTACTTTCTGGTCTTTCGCGCCGTAGCGTCATACCGAGTTTCGCGCCTTAGCGTCTTATTTCTCGGTTTGTACTCGCCAGATTTTGCGCCTCAGCGTCTTACTTTCTGGTCTTTCGCACCGTAGCGTCTTACCGAGTTTTGCTCCTTAGCGTCTTATTTCTCGGTTTGTACTCGCCAGATTTTGCGCCTTATTGTCTTACTTTCTGGTCTTTCGCACCGTAGCGTCTTACCGAGTTTTGCGCCTTAGCGTCTTATTTCTCGGTTTGTATTCGCCAGATTTTGCGCCTTAGCGTCTTACTTTCTGGTCTTTTGCGCCGTAGCGTCAACCGAGTTTCGCGACTTAGCGTCTTATTTCTCGGTTTGTTTTTGTTTCCCGAGTAGGTGGGATAAAGAACCGACCATTATCATACTTTGTTGTATGAGTCGGCGGGATTGAGATCCGACCTTTCACGGCTTTGCTTCCTGAGCCGACAGGATTGAGATCCGGCCTTTCTCGGACTTTGTATCTGGAAAGTTTTCTTTCAGTTCAGACTTTGATTTCATTTTCACTTGTTTGCTTCGTCTTCGTGGTTCTAATGTTGACCATGCAACTGAGATGAAACTCGAGGTCTTTGAGGTGATCGAGGCGAATCTTGAGGTTGTTGAACTTTGATCGCCGTAGTAAACGGATCAGGCCCTGGGCATCATCTTTGAGCTTCCAACTTTGGTCATTGTCTTGTCTTGATGAGCCTTCTGCGCCATTGTCGGATTTTAGACTCTGTCTTTGATTTTCCTGGTTAGCCTTTGGAGTCGTACTCAGGTTTTGGACTTCACTCGTCGTTTTACTCTGTTGAGCTTTTGGCGTCATCTTCAGGCTTCAGACTTCGTCTTTCCCTGATGAGTCTTTGGCGCTGTCTTCGGGATTCGGACTTTGACCATCATCTTTCCCTTATGAGCCTCTGGCGTCATTTTCGAGATTCAGACTTTGATCATCAATTTTCCCTGATGAGCTTTTGGTGTCATCTTCGGGCTTTAGACTTTGTTCGTCGTTTACCCTGTTGAGCTTTTGGCGTCATCTTCGGGATTCGAAATTTTTCTTTCCTTTGTGAGCCTTTGGCGTCGTCTTTGGGCTTTAGACTTTGTTCGTCAATTTTCCCTGATGAGCTTTTGGTGTCATCTTCGGGCTTTAGACTTTGTTCGTCGTTTACCCTGTTGAGCTTTTGGCGTCATCTTCGGGATTCGAAATTTTTCTTTCCTTTGTGAGCCTTTGGCGTCGTCTTTGGGCTTTAGACTTTGTTCGTCAATTTTCCCTGATGAGCTTTTGGTGTCATCTTCGGGCTTTAGACTTTGTTCGTCGTTTACTCTGTTGAGCTTTTGGCGTCATCTTCGGGATTCGAACTTTGTCTTTCCCTGATGAGCCTTTGGCGTCGTCTTTGAGATTAAGACTTTGATCATCAATGTTCCCTGATGAGCTTTTGGTGTCGTCTTCAGGCTTTAGACTTTGTTCGTCATTTACCCTGTTGAGCTTTTGGCGTCATCTTCGGGATTTTGACTTTGATCGTCGTCTCTCCCTGACGAGCGTTTGACATTCTCTTCGGGTTTTAGACATTGATCGGCGTAGAGCTTCGTCTTGGTAAAAGCGAGCTCTTTGTAAACTTATATAAATATATAAGCTTAATAGAATATGTACTCACTCTTATTTATTGATATATGTATATATAAATAGTGTATATATATACTTTATTTATAAAGCGACATCAATTGTCGTTTGAATATATATATGCTTATATATATATATATTTATTTTATTTTTCTTTTCCTTCCTATCACCCGTGTACATCGCACGTGGGTCTTTTTTTTTTCTTTTTGGTTTTCTCTCTCCTGAAGCACGCACATGAGGCCTCCTTTTTCCTCTTCAGATCTGTCGCCGGATCTCTTTGTCGCTGGAGCTCCAACAACGATCTCTCTTGCTGCGAAGACGCCGGTGTTCCTAGGCGAGCACGAGACTCACGAGCTTCTATTCTCAGGCGAAGCGATGACGGCGAACGAGGAATTGATTCCGGCGACGACGTTCGGCGCTCGCTGGCGTGCGCGGAGATGGCGGGTGACGTCGAGGCGTGCGATGCGGGCCGACGACATCGATGGTTCCGTGCGGCTGTGCTTTGGTGCCGATCTGGGGTGGCATGAACCTCGTGACACCAGGGGGTTTTCTTCGCCAGGATCTCACGCGGAGAGGCATGTGAGATCGTGGTGGGTCCGGTGACGCTTCTCGGCGATGGCTGGGGTGACAGCCAGCGGCGATGGGGGCAGGTCGCTTCACTCGTGCAGGGCTTTGGTCTGGCTATTCGAGCATCCTTTGGTGGTGGTGATCGGAATCGACCGTTCCGGCGATGAGCTAATAGTGACGGAGGTCACGCTGAACCCGGTTGTAGCAGATCTTCCGATTTTGAGCAGCGGCGTGAGACTATGTGACGATCAATGACTTTGAGACACGTGATGATTTGCACTTGATTGTGGGCGGCGATCTTACGGACGGGTCATGTCCGAGAGCCGGTTGAGACTGAGTATGAGACTCTTGAATGTACTGGTAGGGACTCGAGGCTTAAACGTGTCGGGAGCCCCTCCTTCTAGCGCCAAAATGTTAATGCCGAAAAATGGATCAACACTTAAAGCGGCCCAAGTCTTGATTTTGGGCCGGGCCCAATGACCTCTTGACAGTCAAAGGGGGTCTTGAAGCTTGATTGGTATTTCTTGATAAGCCGGAAATATCTTCCAGAACTCCGTCTCCGTATATCTTGCTGAAATAATGAAACAAACGTGAACTTTAAGGGGGTGCCTCCGTATCCACCTCCGACGCTCAACATTAGTCGGGTATTTAAGTCGGGATATTTAAGAGAATGGAAAACGGAGGTTTTATCGCTTTAGAGCGTTTTTTTGTGAGTTGATCTGAGTTGTTGAAGTTCTGATTGAAATGAGCTTCTATTTATAGAAGGATGCAGGGACCTCTTAGTAATTAATAATTACTTTGATGGGCCCCTGAGCAATTATGATATTGCTTGCGCGGTGCGCGGTGCGCGGTGCGCGGTGCTCGGTGCGCGGTGCGCGGTGCTCAATGCGCGGTGCTCGGTGCGCGGTGCGCGGTGCGCGGTGCGCGGTGCTTTTAATTAATTGAAAGCCCCTTTGTGGTAAAAGTAACAAAACTTTTACTGTTTTTATTCGGGCCGAGTCCCGTTGACTTTTTGGGTTGACTTTTTGAGTCGAGTCCCTTTGACTTTTTGCGGCGAGTCCCGCTGACTTTTTTGCGGTGGGCCCAGGTCGTCTATGTAGACTTTTATTAGTTTTTTAAGCCTTTTGGGAAGGTTTTTTGGGCTGGGCCTTAATTTTTCTAGGCTTCGAAAAATACCCATAACATTCATTATTGGTTATTATTGAAAAATAATTTATTTTTTTAAGTAAATTAAAAAGTTCTTTTAAAAATAATATTTTTAAATTATTTAAAAAATGATAATTATGTGGCATGCCACGTGGAAAAAAGCTAACAACCACATGGATAGATTTCTCGGTCAACTCCCAAACACTGAGTTTGGGTATTATTACCGTCATTTATAAGAGTTGGGTATACGGGAGAGAATTTGACGAAAGGTTGAATCTTTTTGCCACAATTAACCCTTATTATTATTATTATGGCATTTTGGACTACAGAATGCAACACTAACAAGATAGATACGAAATGACAATGGAAAAGGTCTCTATTCAATCTTATCCACTAATTGTGAATAATTTACATTAAGTATAAGAATTAAATACTTAGTTGAAAGCAAATCCAATTTACAGGTCCAATGACTCAAAACTATAATTTACTATTAATAAAAATACTAAATATTTAACCCTGAAACCAAATCATAAACATTTTGAATTCAGAAAAAAATTGAAGGACCACAATACATACATACATACATACATGATCCTTTTAAGTCTCACCCTTAACATTTTCTGATGCTCATGTCAAATGTCATGTGCAACACTGCTCCACAGAAACAAAGGGACAAATGATAACTCCAAAGATAATTTATTTATTTAATTTGTTTACTATTCCTTTCACTATTTCCTTTAGTACGAAAAGAAAAAAAATTTTCCTATTGGTTTCTATTAATTAATTAGGTAATAATAGGACTTTAAAGAAAGCTGAGGTGATAGTGAAATTGTGGGTCAGAAATTGCATTTGAGAGCAAACACATAAATCAAAGCATTCTATAAAAGGAAAGACCTAACTACCCCACTAATTTCTTGTTTTGGTAACCTATGATTCGTAAATAAATAGGGTCCTTACGTTTCTAAGTATTATTGATTAAAAATAAATAAAATAATATAGCTATGTTGCTGTAATTTTGATTAATTGGCCTAACTGTTATATGTTAACATCATGGTCATTATTGATCACTAATTGGTTTGTTTCTTATAATCTGGCCAATAAATTTAGCCTCGAATTATTGTTTAGAAAAAATTGTTGCTAATCTGTTTTTCTAGTCAACAATGTAGCTTATTGTTATGATTTAACAACAATTTTCAAACTAATTGTATTATTTAAGCAGCTAGTTGTGGTTAGAAGCATTTTCTAATATTTGTCCGGTGTAATTTTTAATTATCCGATGTAGCGGAAGGTATGAGATTTGGAACAATCTACAATTGTTTATTAAAGAAAAAATTTACCTTAACTTGATGTTAGGTCCACAATTTTTAAATTTTTAGGCATCAAAACCTATCTCTTGCGATCACCGTACAGTGCTCGGTATTGTGACGTGAGTCTTTCCCCATGCCATATGCGCAAGAACATATGGTCAGAAAATCCGACCAATAGGAAAAAACTCAAAATTATTGATTCAAATTCAGTATACCAACAACTAGAACATAAATTGCAGCTTAAGAAGTCAAGCTGAAACCTTAAACAAACAATGACAACAAAATATGAGAAACAACATAAATTTTTTATACAACTCTGAACATATAACACATTAAATGATACAATGAGGTAGAAGACAAGTAGGTCTTAGCCTCTTGAAAGAATACATTCATGCATAAATCCAAAAGCCTTCATTATGAAAAAATAAATAGTAATACTTAAAAGTTTCCCTAATTAATGTTTGATAATATTTAGAAACTCTTATATCTCATCACCTTTTCATGTTTAATATATGACAAAACAATGATTATTATTAATGCATTAATATTTTCTATAGTACCAAAACTAGTATACACTAAGTTGCAAATGCCAAGAGTTATATACTTCTATTATAGTATCATTTCTTATGCTAGTACATAACACGCTCATATATACATACACATTTACATGGACATATGTATACATATGGAAATATATATGTGATAATTTATAGGTAAAATATAATTAGACGGTAAGAAGAAAAAAAAGGAAAGATTATATGCCAAAAGTGTCGCAATAGATTCTGACAAAAAAACTATTGTGCTTGTTTAGGGTTTCAGTTGAGGGCAGAGAGAGGAGTGAAAATTAAAGAGAAGATTTTGGTAATTAGATATTTTTATAATTTTTTAACAGTTATTTTTTTTTATATGTGATCCATTTCAGATTATAATCATGTCAACATTATAATCTTTCAACAATAGGTGCGTTTGATTCATCTTAAAAAAGCCTATTTTTGTTTCTAAAATAATCTAAATAACTTTTTTAGTGTTTGGTAAAATTGTTGTTACAAAAAAACACAAAAGTGATTTTAGATTTTCGTACATGAGTTGTAAAACCTAGGTTCTAAAAACAAAAACACAATTTTTAGGTTTAGTATTTTTAATCTAAAATATTTATCTTACCAAACGCTAAGTCAACTTTTATTGTTCGTGTTTTAGGGACGACAAAAGTCCCGACAACGTGTCCGATCCCAGGCCAGGCCCGTTGACCGCGCGGTGAGTAGTGACTAAGATATTTCTCTATTCTTCGCTGCTCCCGCAACTGAAATAAGATTCTGCGTTGCCTAGTAGTTATTCCCGCTTCCTCCTCTCCGCCAGACGTTGGTGGGAATAAGATCCCCGGTCTGACACACCATAGAGCCATCGTCTTGATGGTGTTTAGGTACGTGAGCGTTGATGGGAATAAGATTCCCGCTCAGCGTACACTAGAAACGTCGTTGGATGGTGGCCAAGAACCCGAGCACTGATGGGAAGAGGATTACTGGCTCTATGTGCCCTAGACTCATGGGGTGTGGATCCGAACCCTAGCCTGAGGGGGAGTGGGGGGTTTCGTTTTGTATTATGGATGGCCCACCTAGTTAATTACGGGTTTCTTACATACCCTTCCTCAGGGATCAAGCCGCTACATAGTTCGCTTTTAGGTGAAAAATAAGGATTAGCGAATATAGCGTGGCTAGATCCGCTAATAGTCCCTGAAGATTTTAAGCGGTACTTCTGGAAGATAAGGCATCGGGACGATATGTTCTAAGAGAATAGCGTGGATGTGGAGCAGAGCTTCGAGGGAATGAAGGTGTGTTTCTTAAGTAGTCGCGGAGACCGACTAGCGAAGTGGGAAGAGCTTCGGTAAGACGAAGGTGGGCCGACTAAGATGTTTAGGGGACCAACCGTCGATGTGGGCAGAGCTTCACTAAGACGAAGGTGCATCACCAAGACTGTCGTGGAGACGATTAGCGAGGTGGGAGAGCTTCACGAAGGGAAAGTCAATGTACCGTGGATCAAGAGCGGGCAGACGACCCCGCTCGGCCCACTGTAGATCCGAACCTGCGTGGACGGGTTCACAGTTAGTCCATTTTTGTTCATTAACATTTTTTATTAATATATATTGTTGTATAATGCAATCATGATGAAACAGTCAACTAACAAATGTATAGGTTTAATTTTCACTTAAAGATGCGAGTTCCACTATTTGAACTAACAATTCACTATTTGTTGGACATATGTGTCCTTAACCAAGATATTTATCCGTTTGTAAAAGATTATGACAAGTCATTGAATAAATATGGTACTTATTATGTTAATCTTATTATAGTTTCTGGTAGAGTAAAATACAATGTTTGATTCCTTAGTTCATAAAGGATGCAATTACGTTATTATTATCACAACAGAGTCAATGTGAGGAAGAATTAATAATCATGATAAATGAACTTAAAATGTCCGTGACCTGATTAACTAGGTGGGAGCCCATTAATCGTGTAAGGTCATTAATGTGACTAAGTGACAATCCTATTCTGGATTATGTGTATGTCACACTCACTAGATGTGCATTAAGTGTGACGTGTCTTCACACTAGACTGGACCTGACTTAAACTCGAGAAGTTATCATATAAGACCGTCACTGATAAACTTGAAGTTGAGTCACTAATAGATGATTAAATGGATATTAGTTCTAAGTCCTGAGTGATCTTGAGAGTTACTGACTTGATTGTTCTTTAATTTAACCTTTAAATAACACAAGATATTACCGCTATTCCAAACACTATTATTTTGGGAACATGATAGTCAGTAGTAAGGGTAGCTTGATCATAGACATGGGGGCATCACACAGCTCTCTTCAGAGTCATGATGATTCCCTTGATTGTCAGTGGTAAAAAGTGAGAGGTGTTGATGTGCAAATTCGTCATTATTTAATATGACATAAAGTGCTAAAGTTGTGAATTAATTAAATTTACAAACAAAGACAAAAGGCTTTAAAGAAATAAATCGATATTCGCAAAAGCCCAATTGAGAAGCCCAGTGAAATTCTCAATCAGACCAAAGCCAACGGATACAAGGCCACTAGGCCCAAAGAGCCCAAAGGCCCAATATCCATTCGACATCAATCCAGAAAGACGAGGGTAGAATTGTCATATTCTCTACCCGGCATCCCACTTCAAACCCAAGCGGAAGACTAGGAGCACGGAGTCAAGCCTCCAACGGGCATAATTCAAACACGCCGACGAGAACGAAGTCGTGGGACAAGTGTAGCAAGATCATCCATTCAACCCGGTCAGCTCGGAGAGAAGACCCCATGATTCCCGGAAGACCAACGGGAAGAATTGAAGCCTATAAATACCAAGCTCAAGCTCAGATCAACACACATGCATATATATCTCTCTATGTCAGCTCGGAACGAAGGCGTGATTTTGATGTCTGTAGCTATCTCTCTATGTCAATTGTCGCAATAAACTAACAGAGGAAGTAGTCAACTACCGCCTTGGGACGAACCTCTATAAAAAATCCCTCGTCTCATTTATATTTCTTTTATATATATACATATATATCTTGAGTGAATCGAGAGCTTGCAACGTGAGAGATCGAATTCCACCAAATCATCCTATTCCAAAATATCATACACTCACAAGTCACACTTGACTGTTTGAGGTGGGAAACCACGTCAAAAGTTTGGCGCCGTCTGTGGGAAATTGATCTCGCCAACTTCTACAAGCTCAAAGCACTCTGCCAACATGAGCAATGACGAAATCGCAATCGTGAACGAGTCTGAGGTGAACAACCCATACCAAAACACGGAGTGTAACAATCTGAAATCTTAACTAGAGGCTAGTACCGCTGAGAACCGAGAGTTGCGCCGGCGACCCTAGTCTCTTGAAGCAAATCGAGCCCAATGAGCATTGCCAGACTAGTAACCGGGCAGACCCGGGACAGAGCTCTGGGCATCAAGGCCGGGTAGGCCTCAACGCTGTCCATTTCTACTTTGCTGACCTGGACAATCCGCAAGCGTCGAGGCAAAACCAACCCCGACCACCCAGCGGCCCTAGACCCTTGACACCTCCACCACCTCCTGAAACAGGAACGCCCCTCTTCACCCCCTTGCCGGGTCTCTACCCGTCTAGTGCGGGAAATTTTGCTTTTAGCAGTCGCCAACGCTCTGGACCCCAGAACCGCCCATCGGGGTATGAGCAAAGTCGCGACATTAGCCAGGCCCTTAACGGCCAGCCGGTCATGTACCCAAGGTATCCCAGCCCGGTGTACGGACAGGAACCCCTCGAAGTTGTGCTTCCCAAACCAGCTCCCCAACGCACGGAACTGGAGGAGCTTAAACTCTCAATGGCCGAAATGAATGAGAAACTCATTCACGTGCGCTCTCGCGTATACAGTTCCACGAGCGCTGCCCCCGAGATAGAACGCTTAGTAGAAGTGGAAGGAAGGACACCCTTTAAGCCCGTCATAACTAACGTTATACTCAGGGAAGGCGGACGCGTATATGTGTCGAAGTACGACGGGACGACCGATCCCAAAGTACACCTGAGATCCTTCAGGATCGCGATGGGGCGGGCCCATCTAGAAGCGCATGAATTAGACGCTGAATGCTGCCACTATTTCTCAGAGAACCTGGTCGGCCCATCGATGAAGTGGTTCTCAAAACTGGAACCACGGCCCATAGATAACTTCGGACAGCTGACGACCCTGTTTCTCAAGCACTTTTCCATGTTTATGGAAACTGAGATCTTGGCGGCAAACCTCTATGCCTTACAGCAAGAGAGAGGACAGCCCCTTAGAGCTTTCATGACCCAGTTCAAGATGACCATAGTCAAAATAAACGGGATCAGTGACGAAACCACCATAGCCGCTCTTACGGCCGGATTATGGTACGACTCGAAGTTCAAAACGGACATCGTCGTAAATCGTTACGACTCCATCGAAGACGTGATCCACAGATCATCCAACTGGATCAGACACGACGAGGAGCTCGAAGCCATGCGAAGGAGACATGGACCTCACACCGTCCATCAACGAAATCCTGGACCACCCGGACAACAACCGCAGCCCAGAGCTGGGAATCACAGCAGCCCCTTCAGGGGACAGAGGAGCTCCTCCCCAATCCAAAAGCACCCATTCCAAACCCAGAATCCAAGGGCAAATAACGGACCGAACCCGAAAAATTCGTACGTTTTCAACGTAAATTCGGGAACCGCGGACTTCGAAGAACAAACCGAAGCGGAAGAAACCCCGGGAGAAGTATTGGTCAGCTCCAAGGACCTCCCACCATACAGCAACGAAACCTTCCCGAAGCATGACCCAAAAGCATGGTGCAACTTCCACAAGGTGTTCGGACACCATACAAAAAATTGTATGGTACTCCGTGCCCGCCTAGCGGAAAAATACATGAATGGAGAATTGGGAGAAATTAACTTCAGCAATGAGCTGAAGAATGGAGAAGCAACCAAGCATAACCCCCCTCAAGACCAACCTCAGAATGGCCAAAAAAGAGGCGAACAACAAAGAACATTGCGCGAGAATATACAGCCAAGCAAGAGAGGACGAGTACACATGCTCGAAGAACCAGACGAGCATGATCCGCTGAGATGCCGAAAACACCTACTGAGATGAGAGTAGTACGAGGAAGCAGAAGATTTCAGAGAGCACCTCAACGAAATTCCCGAGCCCATTGGCAGAATCTACACGATTGTAGGAGGGTCCCAGCTACATGGCAACTCAGTAAACTCAATCAAGGCCCACCAAAGGAGACTCAAGGCTGGACCGGTAGTCAGACCGAGGCAAGAGCCAGACTTTGAGATCTCATTCAAGGATAGTGAAGCAGCCACACTGATCGGTCCGCACGACGACGCGCTGGTTGTCACACTCCTAGTTGCCTCGTACACGATGGATAGAATCCTAATCGATAACGGGAGCTCATTCGACGTGATCTTCCTAGAGCCATTGCTGAAGCTGGGAGTCGAGGAGACGGAGATCAACAGGGAGGCCATCCCGCTGACCGGCTTCGATGGAGGAACCATCAATGCAATTGGCACGGTGCGGCTGTCCATTGCAGCAGCAGGGGTGGGGAAAACCAAGAACTTCCTAGTGTTGGACTGCCCGTCGGTTTACAACATGATACTAGGAAGACCCTGGCTGCACATGATGAAGGCCGTACCATCAACCTACCATCAACTAATACGCTTCCCAAATAGGGTGGGAAAAATCGTTGAAATAAAGGGAAACAAAAACAATCTAGAATCTGCTACATGAGCGCATTCCGGAACATCCAGGCCGCTAAGGCCGGAAAAGAACAATCTACCGCATTGCAGCTAATGGCGGTAGAAGAAAAAGAGAAGGACGGCCAGGAAAGGACCACCAATACGGATGGACCTAACCTGGAAATGACTGTCCAGGTCCAAATCGATCCCGACAACCCGGACCACCGGGTAGGAATCGGAAAAAGGCTAGACAACAATGTCAGAAAAGATCTCCTCAAATTCCTCACAAGAAACCAGGACTATTTCGCTTGGTCTCACGAGGACATGCCCGGGACAGATCCAAGCGTTACAACCCACTGCCTAAACATAGACCGTAGCTATAAGCCGGTGAAGCAAAAAAGGCGAAAGCTAGGCCCGGATAGGGCCCAAGCTGTGAACGAAGAAGTCACAAAGTTGTTGCAAACCGGATCCATCAGGGAAGTCAAATACCCGGAATGGTTAGCGAATACAATCGTCGTGAAGAATAAAAACGGGAAGGCTAGAGTCTGCATTGACTTTACCGACCTAAACAAAGCTTGTCCCAAAGACAGTTTCCCAATGCCCCACATCGCCGATTAGTTGAAGCAACGTGCAGGCACGAATTACTGTCGTTCATGGACGCATTCTCGGGATACAACCAGATCCTAATGCACCCCGAGGACCAAGAAAAAACGGCATTCATAACCGATAGAGGGATATACTGCTATAAAGTTATGCCTTTCAGATTGAAAAACGCCGGAGCCACATATCTGAGATTAGTCAACCAGATGTTTGGCGAGAAACTCGTTAAAACTATGGAAGTCTACATCGACGAAATGCTAGTAAAGTCCTCCCAAGAAACGGATCACGTGTCCCACCTAGAAGAATGCTTCGCCATACTACGAAAGTATCAAATGAAGCTCAACCCGACAAAATGCACCTTCGGGGTAACTTCAGGAAAATTCCTAGGTTATTTGGTCTCACGGCGAGGAATAGAAGCTAATACCAACCAGAT
Source organism: Parietaria judaica (assembly GCA_954871525.1). Lineage (NCBI taxonomy): Eukaryota > Viridiplantae > Streptophyta > Magnoliopsida > Rosales > Urticaceae > Parietaria > Parietaria judaica. The sequence continues at coordinate 810,936 of OX940865.1, read as the reverse complement.
AAATGCCCTCCAGAACATGCCCTCCCCGAGGACTGTTCGGGAGACACAAAGGCTGACTGGGAGAATCGCCGCTCTTAACCGATTCATATCAAGAGCTACGGACAAATGTTTGCTCTTTTACAAGTTGTTACAAGGGAAAGAAAAGTTTGAATGGACCGAGGAGTGCGAAGAAGCTTTCCAAAAGTTGAAAAGGTATCTCTCCGCCCCACCAATATTCACTAGACCAATTTTGGGGGAGCCATTGTTCTTATTCCTGGCTGTCTCACCATCGGCGGTGAGCGGAGTAATTGTGAGAGAGGACCGCGGAGAGCAAAAGCCGATCTTCTATATCAGCAAATCCTTGGAAGATGCTGAAACTAGATACCCGGCTATCGAAAAACTCGAATTGGCAATGATAACCGCAGCGAGAAAACTTTGGCCTTACTTCCAATCTCATACCATCATTGTAATGACCACCCAACCTTTGAGGATCATCCTTCATTACCCGAATCAATCGAGAAGACTCACAAAATGGGCAGTCGAGCTAAGTGAATTCGATATAGAATACAAGATCCGAACCTGTGCGAAATCACAGTTTTTGGCTGACTTTCTCATCGAACTACCAGCCGACGGTTCAAAAGAGGGCCACGAAGATGGAGAATGGAAACTTGAAGTTGACGGTGCTTCAAACCAAGGTGGATCTGGGATCGGAATTCGTTTGATATCCCCTACGGGAGATGTGTTGGAACAATCATTTCAGTTGAAATTCCACGCAACAAACAACGAGACCGAATACGAGGCCCTCATCGCCGGCCTCAAACTATCAAAAGCCGTAGGAGCCCAGAAAGTAAGGGCCCATTCCGACTCGAAACTAGTTACTAGTCAGATCAGTTGCGAGTATGCCACCCAGATGACAGAATGGAAAAATACCTCTCGGTACTAAAGGGTTTGATTCAACAATTTGAGCACGTTGATATAATCCAAATACCGAGAAGTGAGAACGCGTCTACAGACGCATTTGCCGGCTTAGCCTCAACTTCGGACCTCGAAGTCAAAAGGATAATCCCGGTAGAAACAATAGACGAACCCAGCGTAACACGCGAAGTTTGCAATATCCAAATGGAAGAAAATGACTGGAGGACCCCAATCATTAACTACATCCTAACCGGAGTCAAACCCCAAGATAAGCAAAAGGCCAGGAAACTAAGAATCCAAAGTGCTAGATTTTGCATGATCGGGGAAAAATTGTACAAACGCAGCTATACCGGACCCTACCTAAGGTTCCTAGGAAAGACCGAGGCTCAAATAGTACTCCACGAAATCCATGACGGAGAATGCGGCAACCAATCGGGAGGAAGATCTTTGGCAAACAAAGCAAAAAGGCAAGGCTTTTTCTGGGCCACCATGTTGGCGGACAGCGAGGCATATGCCAGAAGGTGCGATAAATGCCAAAGACACTCCCCGTCGATACACCGGCCAGCAGAAGAACTCTCATCAGTCTCAGTCTCATACCCGTTCATGAAATGGTCTATTGACATAGTAGGACCTTTTCCCCTGGCTCCAGCCAGAAAGAGGTTCCTACTCGTCGTGACCGACTACTTCTCCAAATGGGTGGAGGCAGAAGCGTATGCAAACATTAAATATGTTGATGTAGAAAAATTCCTATGGAAAAACATCATCAGTCGTTTCGGCCTCCCAAAAGAGATAATAGCTGATAATGGACCACAATTCATTTAAACGAGATTCCAAAACTTCTGCATTAATTGGAAAATATCCTTGAACACGTCCACTCCGAGATATCCTCGAGGCAACGTCCAGGCTGAGGTAGCTAACCGGGTAATAGTGGACGGTATCAAGAGACGCCTAGACACTAAAAAAGGACGATGGGCAGACGAGCTCATAGGAGTCATTTGGTCCTACAGAAACACCCGCGTAAGGCCACCGGGGAAACCCCATTCTCAATGGTACACGGCACTGAGGCCGTAATACTAGCAGAGATAGAGACACCCAGCCTTCAGAGGGAACTCGCCCATTTGAACACAGAAATCAATGACAAAATGAGGGAAGACCAGCTCGACTACATCGACGAAAGACGAGAACAAGCTTTCATAAGAATTGCCAACTATAAAAATTCAATAGCAAGGTATTATAATTCAAAGGTCAAACGTCGAAAACTCATAGTGGGAGAACTGGTCCTCAAAAAAGTTTTCCAAAATACCACCGAGCTGAATGCGTGCAGGCTCGGGGCCGGTTGGGAAGGACCTTACATCGTCACTGAAGTAGTAAAACCTGGAGTATACCGGCTAGCCACTCCGGATGGAACAAGAGTCCTCCGCAGTTGGAATGCCATGCACTTAAGGAAGTACTACGCCTAACTCGACCTACCCGGTCTCCCATGAACTACGTAATGACCTTATTCTCAAATTTTGGGTATGTAGGCAGCCCATCCTAAACAATGGCCACTGTCTCAATCCAAACCCGAAACCAAATAGGCCCGATGACCACGAAGTGCAAGACTCAATAGAGTCAACCTAGAAAGTAGCATGTCCCAAATACTCACTAAGGCAACAAGCCTACTCGGGTAACAGACCCATCGCATAAGGCAACAAGCCTACCCGGGTAACGAACCCGTCACATAAGGCAACAAGCCTACTCGGGTAACAAACCCATCACAAAATGCAACAAGCCTATCCAGGTAACAAACCCACTATACTAGAACGATGAACCTAACCGGGTATCCAACCCGTCTCTTAAGGCGACAAGCTTAACCTCTTTTGAAATACATAATTATATAAATCTAGCATCCACAAATATGTTTTTTCAGAAGCGAAAAACCTATGGGTTAGTATGGAAGATGAGCAAGAAATATTCGACGGGAAGCATCAAAGGAACAAACGTATCGCAAGGTAACCGTATATTTTCCATACTTAGCAAATTTCAAAGTTTCGGCATCTTTCAATTTTCTACCCGTATATAGAATAAATTAGTAGAAACCTCGAACAGACGAATGAAACATAGCAAATATCAGGGAGAATACGAGGAGAAAATTAGCTTAGAGGCAAAAATTCATAGCATAGCATATAAAAAAATTGCAAAGGCCCTAACCGCGGGCATATCCAAAACATACAAAAAAGGGTTCAAGCCGCCGTAGGCTTGCCCATGAGAAATTGTCCTGGCCTTAGGCCTTATTAACTAAAAAATAAAATAAAAATAGGGGACGCTCTATGCGTCAACCCCGGGTACCTCCACGACCTCTCGGTCCTCCTTCTCCTTCTCTTTCTCCTTCTCTTCTTCTTCACCGCCCTGGCCTCCATGCTCGGTCGGCTCCTCGGTGACGGTCTCCTCAAAAGTGTCAGGCTCATGCAGGGTCTGCTCTTCGAGGGCGACCTCTTCGGCATTGCCAGGAACGGACAGGATGGGCTCCTCGACAACAGGCTCCTCGGCCAAGGGATCTTCAACAACGGGCTCCTTAGGGGCGGGATCTTCAGAGGCAAGCTCATCGACAGTCGACCGTTCAGACCGGAGATTCAGATCTGCAAAGGGAAGGTCTGTCAACTCGGCTTCTAGAGACATAGCCGGAGACCCTATCGATGGAGCTGGAACCGCATCCAAGAGAGCTTGGTAGCGAGCAACGTTGCCTTCTAAGACCTCTTTCTCGGCCTCAAAATCTTGAACATTGCTGTCAATAAAATCTTGGATCAGCTCAAGGCAACCTTCGGCTTGATCCAAGCAGCTATTTTCGGCGGCCGTACCTTTATACCACGCGAGTAGCACGTCCCTTTCCTCCACCTTTCAGCGATATCGGAACGGATAGCCTTCTTCTCGGCCTCACGGTCAGCAGATTGTTGCCGGGCTTCAGCCAGCTCAGCAGCAAGGCGCTGCACGTCCTCCTTCAAGGACAATGCCTCCTCCTCCTTCCTCTTGGCCAACTCCTCAGCCCGTCCTTTTGCCGCATCAGAAGCCAGCATCTGCCTGACGGCCGCCTCACTCGCCTTCTGGGCCTCCCCAATCGACCGGGTAACATTGGTCAGCTTTTCACGGAGATCGACCACCGTGTTCCCAAGCCCCTTAACCTTGGCGTCATAGGTGGCGACCCTCTTGCTCATGAACATGATCTGGTCCGCCTTTTCCCGGATGGCCGCCACAGCATCGGCCAGTTCCCTTTCCTTCCGTGCGAGCTGCTCGGCAGCCTGCCCGCCCTCCTTCGCCTCGTCTAGTTGATCCTCATAATCGAGGACCATGTCGTTGATAGAAGCAACGAGCTACACGTCCAAAAACCAACGTTAGAAAAAATAAAACTTAAGGTAAAAAACCAAACCTAAGGTCAACAACACTTACCAAAGTTTTTGCCGCAGCCACGTCCTTGTATGGCCTCTTCTCGGCAATGCTTCTGGGGAACCTGCCGACCCCGCCATTCGTTATTTGCCGGATGAGACCGGCCGCCACCTTGGGTGCGTTGTGGAGAACTTTTTCCCCCATCCAAGTGCACCCCGCCTTCCGGGAGATCGTTTTCTCCCTAGCCTGCTCCTCGACCACTGGGGGACCGACCCCGTCTCCCTCACCTCGCCTTGTGAGGCCTCCTTAGGGCGCTCACTCCCTCGAGCAACCCCATTCCCTTTCTCCAAGGCCCTCTCACCGCCCTTCGGGGCCATGTCCCTCCTCACCACATCCTTCGGGGCCGGATCCCCTTTCACCCTCTTCCGGACCCCGTAATCCCCTCCTTCATGCGGCCTCTTCACCGCCGCCTCCGAGCCCGTCATTTGGAGGACCTTGTCCTAAGAAGGACGAGTCGCGTCCCTTGAAGGACAAGCAGGAGCAGAAGGAGGAGCAACCTCTTCCTCCGAAGGCTTTGCCAATGGCATAACCTCTGGGGTACTTTCCACATCGTCGAAGAGCTCGACGACATCCTTCTTGGTCGCCTCAGGGACAACCTCAATAGGAGGCACCTGACGAGAAACCATGGCAGGTGCTGATGCACCGGACACCCTTTCTTCCACCCTTCTGCTCGTCTCCTGACGAGCAACTCCAGCCGAGGCCCACACTCTGGCCTGCCCTTCTTATCTCCACCTTTGGCGAAGACTTTGTCACTTCGGGCGTAGTGCATCCATATCATCTGCACGTCAATAATCCACACTTAGAAAAAAGAAAGAAAAATACAAAACAAAACCAAAGAAATAGGTTCAGAAATCATACCCGGAAATTCCTCCTCGTCTGGCTCACACCAAAGACCGGCAGCTTCGAACCTCTCCCTCGTGAAGTTCGACTAAAGCTCCGGACCAGAAGGAAAGAGCCTCTTCTTCAAATATTTCCACTCCTCTGTAATCGGAAGAGACTTAGGCTTCTCAGGGTCCTCGACTGCATAAGAAAAGAAAAAGAAATTAGCAAACATACGAAAATAGCCGAATAAGAAAATAAGAAAACCCAACCCGGAATCTCACCTATCTCGTGGACCCATTCATTCCTATAACTCGGCCAAGAACCAAGCGTTTCCTAACCGGCCAGGAAGAAGAAGTACTTGTGGGTCCAAGCAGTACTCTCCTTCTTGGGAAGACCGGTGATGATCTTCCCTTCCTTAACGGATAGGAAAAACCTACCCTTGGCCTGACCATTAACCTTGATGACCAAGCCCGTCAACAGTTCTTGGAGTGTAAGTGAATACAAACACTCGTGAGCCCGGACGAGTAAGGCCGTTTGAATCCGAAAAGAATTTGGGCTAAGTTGCCCAATAGAAACCCTAAGGTGTGTAAGATACTTTGAAATGAGTTCGGGAATAGGAAACCTAAGCCCCCCGGACTCGAAAAACCTCTGATATACACAGCCCCAGCAGTCCAAGTTCTGCTCGTCGGCATGTTCGTCTGGCCCCGGCAACCTTAGCTCTATAGTTTGGGGAATTTTATATTCTACCAGGATCCTAACTAGATCTTTAGGCTTCAGAATCGACTTAGGAGATCTGTAACCAGAAACTCCGTCTGCCATCTTGAGACTGCCTTTTTAGGACCCATTTTGTCTAAAATATCCTAGAAAAAACTGAAAACTACCTCGACGAGCACAAAAACCCAGAAACCAGAAAAGACAGAGATTCAAACTCTACAAAAACCGAAAGAACAAAATCCTAGAAAAGAACCTCCTAACAAATCCTTAGAAAATAAAAGATAGCAATTAAAAAGAAGGCTAGAACATGGACTCCCTCGGAGTTCGACGAAGAAGACGAAGACATGAACCTCGGAATACCTTCAATGGAAAACGCAGAGCTTGTATCTCTAAACTCGAAACTTTTCTCTCTCTAAAATATCAAAAATAGTATTCGAATGCAAAGAAAAGTATATATAGAGGAGAGAGGGAGAGGTTACCTTCGACAAGACGTGTGATGGGATGAAGGTGAAGAGACGTGCCCATTAATGCGAAACACTCGAGTATTTATACTTGAAAATTGTCGTTGATCCTACGGTTAGGGTTTCCTCGAAAATTGCAACAAACCTCATCCTACGGTTGAGATCAGTGAGCTATCCGGCGACACGTCAGCATGACAGTTGTGTCAGGAGAATGTGAAGAGTTTATTCTCTTCGAACTCCGCAAATTGGGACGCGTGTTGTAACTGTTCCCGCCCGAAATTCAAAGCGACGGTTACAGCTTCAAGACCCTATCCGTCCACCATATCTCAAAATTATCCAAAATCATGCATGGATTATGCAGATTTGCGGAAAAAGTCACAAATTTAATTAATCCTATCCGGCACGATTTTACATGATTTCATCAAGTAAATACTATAAAATTTACTTCGTATTTTTTATAGTAGGGGGCTAACGGTTGATGTGCAAATTCGTCATTATTTAATATGACATAAAGTGCTAAACTTGTGATTTAATTAAATTTACAAACAAAGACAAAAGGCTTTAAAGAAATAAATCGATATTCGCAAAAGCCCAATTGAGTAGCCCAGTGAAATTCTCAATGAGACCAAAGACAACAGATACAAGGCCACTAGGCCCAAAGAGCCCAAAAGCCCAATATCCATTCGCCATCAATCCAGAAAGACGAGGGTAGAATTGTCATATTCTCTACCCGGCATCCCACTTCAAACCAAAGCGGAAGACCAAGAGCACGGAGTCAAGCCTCCAACGGGCATAATTCAAACACGACGATGAGAACAAATTCGTGGGACACGTGTAGCATGATCATCCATTCAACCCAGTCAGCTCGGAGAGAAGACCCCATGATTCTTGGAAGACCAACGGGAGGAATTGAAGCCTATAAATACCTGGCTCAAGCTTAGATCAACACACACGCATACTTACAACTCTGAGAGAATATACCAAAAGCTTCTACCCGGCATTTTTGCTCACTTTGAGATTTTGTTGTATTCTTTCCCCCTTCTTATTCGATTCTATTTCTAGGCGTTATTTTGCTGTCTGTAGCTATCCATCTGTGTCAATTGTCGCAATAAACTAACAGAGGAAGTAGTCAACTACTGACATCGGACGAACCTCTATAAAAAATCCCTCGTCTCATTTATATTGCTTTTATATATATACATATATATCGTGAGTGAATCGAGAGCTTGCAATTCCACCAAATCATCCTATTCAAAAATATCATACACTCACAAGTCACACTTGACTGTTTGAGGTGGGAAACCACGTCAACAAGAGGTACCCGTGCGCAACTTATGAATCAAAACCATAAGTGGGTTGCTCATAATATTACTGACTAAGTCAAGGAGGAAAATACATTGAGAGGAATTACGGAAAAACCGCCTGCTCATGTGTGAATCATCAAGTTAAAGAACAATAACCCGAATTTGATTGTATCAATGGACACCCTGCTGTATAGAGGGAATAATATATACCGTATCACTAAAGAGTGAAGCCTCGGGTCTATAGTGGAATCACTTCGAGGTTTGACGAACAACTAGCAATTCGTTGGAGCTTAAGTGATACGGGTCCATGGTCCTAGGATAGCTCCGTAACGGATGATACATACCTGATTAAAATACATTCTAGATAATGTTTGATCATTTGGATAAACTTATAAAACTGACAGGTCAGTGGTTGACGTCAGATAATTTTATCGTCAGCGTGGCAAAAGTACCATATTTTGGTACACGATATTAACTGATAAAAAAAAGTTAGAATTTAGATTTTCTATCAGCACCATGTTGTTGTAATTTAAATTCTAAGCAACTTTTCTTTATGAACCAAGACATTTCAACTTACGGTTTGTGATTTATGGATTTTCTAAGTTTATGACACGGTTCGATAAACTGTGAAATTAAATCACATGTCACGATTTTAAATAATGGTATGGGACCGTGACATTTTAATGTGTGATATTGAGATCAGGAATTATTAATATAATTTTATTATTTGGATTTAATTATTAATATCTTATTAATAATTAATTAATAATTAATAGATTTATATTAATAAATAAAAATATATATTTATATATATTAAATGTGTAAAATTCGAATTAAGGTTTGGGTAAATGAAACCCTAGCTAATTAGAATGATGAGATTTGAAGATTTCATTTTTTCGGCATAAGTACCTAATGTTTTGGTATTTTAGCAAATCCCTAAAATCAATTTAATCCATTGGATCAGTTATGATTTAATATCAACCGTTTGATTAAGATATTTGATTTAAACCCGAATGATAATTCAAAATTTATAGCTTGGTGACCAAGCTTAGGTATTTCAAATTTGCTCAATTAATTATATCCCTTGGATCGGTCTTAAATATTTAATATTTACCGTCGGTTTAGAAATTAATTAATATTATATATATATTATATAAATTCGAATTAATTAAAGGGATAAGAGCTCAAATTAGGGTTTTTATTAAAACCCTAGGGCATTTGATTCTATCCCTAAATGATTTAATCTGTTGGATTAATTTAAGATTTATTTTTAACCATTGGATCTAGATAATCATTAAAAAAATTCGAATTTCATATATATATATATAAGGGTTAATTGCGGCAAAAATACCCAACCTTTGGTCAAATTCTCTGCTGTGTATACAACCTCCGTAAATGGCGGCAAAAGTACCCAAACTTTGCATTTGGGAGTTGACCGAAAAAATTCACCTACGTGGCAATTACCCTTTGCCATGTGGCATGCCACATGGCACTTGGCCGCCACGTGGCATGCCACGTAATTATTATTTTTTAATAATTTTTCTAAAAAAATATTTTTTTAAAAAAGAAAAATTTTAACAAATTTTTTTTTAATAAAAATATTTTTCAGATAATAACAAATAATGAATATTTAAATATAAATATTCATTATTGGTTATAATTATTTATTTTTAAAAAAGTGGGTAGAACGGTATAAAAACCACCGCTCGCGGTTTACTTGAACTCCGTTTTGGATCCGGTTCACGCGTCGAATAAAATTGTTTAATAATAATAATAATAATAACTAATAAACACATCAAAATTGTTTAAAAAGTCAAGACATAATTAAATACACACCACTTATTGAAAAACAAAAAATAGTAGTCATATTTATATTTAACAAAAAATTATGTTTATTTGTTTGCATGATACTTTTTGTGTGTTTGTATTTTATATAAATAATAATTGTTTAATATGTTTTTTTATTTATATATTATTCTTGTTTTGAAAATTGTCGTTAAATAATCATATGATTATTATTGATTATTTTTACTAAACATATTAAGCGATTTTATTTCACCCGTGAACTGGATCGAAGGCGGAGTTTGAGTGAACCGTGAACAGTGATTTTTTTCTTTATTTATTTTGTTTGATCCACTTCTCTAAAATGAATAATTATATTTAATAAAAAAACTAATAATGAATATTTAAATTTAAATACTCATAATTGGTTATTATGGAAAAATAATTTTATTTTAAAAAAAAAAAAATTAAAAAGTTTTTTTAAAAAATTATTTTTTTAAAAAAATATTTTTTAAAAAAATTATTTAAAAAAAATAATTACGTGGCATGCCACGTGGCGGCCAAGTGCCATGTGGCATGCCACGTGGCAAAGGGTGATTGCCACATAGGTGAATTTTTTCGGTCAACTCCCAAATGCAAAGTTTGGGTACTTTTGCCGCCATTTACGGAGGTTGTATACACAGCAGAGAATTTGACCAAAGGTTGGGTATTTTTGCCGCAATTAACCCTATATATAAATATAATTCGAAATATATTAATATGATGATAAGATTAAATATTTTGATCTAATCATGTATTTATCATCTAATTAAATCCCTGATTAATTATATCCATTGGATTTAGATGAGATTGAATCTGGACTAGTGGATTGAAATAATTAATTAAATTTAATTATTAGAATTCGAAAAATTAGGAGGAAAAATCTCCAATTCGGTTACAGTGTGAGACCTATAAATAGGAGGATCATTCTACACATTTTTCACACCTTCCCCGGAGCGAAAACTCGAGCTCTCCCTCTCTCTCTAGGATTGCGAGTTTTCTGCTTCTGATCACTTTTTCTGGTTCGGCTTAGCTGATATTTTTTCTCTCATAGCTTTAAAAGAACCGTCAGTTAAATTTTGCGACAGAGTCTTGCTGGCGAAGCCCACGCTTCTGTACGAGGAGTCCAAGAGAATATCCCGGAAGATCACGAGAGTTTCCCTCTGCATCAGCGGAGCCCTGCCCGAGTTCAGAACGCGCAGCCGGAAACGTCATTGAGGTACGGCCTTATGCAATGGGTCAATAAATGCAACCATTTACTTCTTTCAATTTATTTCCTATTCGACTAGAATACTAATAATGTTTATGAAATATTAAATTCGTAATATTTATCGGATCTTGATGAAATGATAATTACTCGATATCCGTGGCGTCGGGCCTGTTACAAGTTTTCTGCTTCAAAATAATTTTTAAATGTTACCGGGATGCCTCGAAAGCTAATTTCTTGGTAATGAAGTCGGGAATCAAAACCCAATTTCCAACACCATTTACACTACAACCTCTAAAAATATAAATACAGAAGAATTCTACGTAAGAGTACAGTAAAAAAAAAAACATTATAAGAGTAAACATAATAATTTTTTTATTTTTTATATGTAGTGAACTTCAAGAATTAATAAGTAGGGATAACAAAACTATTATATTATTGAGATTATTATATCATCATCTTGGCTTTAATTTAATAGTCTTCTTCAGAGTCGAGACCGGACCAAATTATAGTTTTGTCGAGGTTATTAAATTGTCAATATTATAAAAAAGAGTAAGAGTTATATATTTTTTTTTTATAATTTTAAAATATAGTGGTGCCCCTCTTAGACAATTTAGACTAAAGGGTTGGCTATGTTTATTGACCTCACTAGTCTACTTAGTATTGACAATTTAAGGTATTATATATGTACTAAAGACTTTATGAGTTTACATATTGTTATACGTATTTTTCGAGCTATTTAAAACTTGGGCCCCATTGGAAAAAGTGGCAAAGTCAAACACCGAGAGCCTAATACCCAACTCATTTAGTGAGGCCCGGAACCCTGAAGGCTCAGAATACAAAGTCCTTGATCGAAGTCTATGCTCATGAACGACAATTTGGATAACCCGACAAATTTATCATAGCTCCGGGAAAGTCCTCGACTGGAGAGCGAGAATACAAAGGCCAAGGTGAGCCTCCTGACAAGCCTTCCCGACGAGGTCCTAGACGAGTCTCCACGACAAGGTCCCATAACGAGCCTCTCCGACGACCCCCTCGTCGATAATACCGATAGGGGTTAACTTGCAATAATTGCACACAAAGAGAAGACCCGAGCTTACAATGATCTTTAGGAGTTCTTCAGGATTCCCTCGGACTCGGTATACAAGCTCGCTGATACCCGAAAGACGCTACGGATGAGCCACAAAGCAACCGACTAGTCCCTCGCCACGAAAAGAACCTGTGACAAGCCTCCCGTGGCAGGGAGATATGGCGCCATTTCCCTAGGAAATTAATGGGAAATATTCGTCATTAATTCCCCCAACATCAAAAAGAAGTGGTCATTCTTTTCTCCTATAAATAGGAGCCTACTTCTCCTAATTTTACACATTCACTCACAACTTTTGCCCAAGCTTCTCTCTCTACCTTCTTTCTGTAGAATTCGCCCCCTCCTCTAGCCTTTCTGTTGGACATGTGTCATGAAACAAGCTTTCTTTTTCCTTATTGTAAAAGATTTTGACCAAAGTCATTGAATATAAGATATTACTTATTATGTTATCGTTATTATAATTTATGGTAGAGTAAAATAGAATGTTTATTCCATAGTTCATAAATGATGCAATTAAGTTATTATTATCACAACGAAGTCAATGTCTGGAAGAATTAATAATCATAATAACTGAATTTAGAATGTTTGCCACTTAATTAATTAAATGGGAGATCATTAATCGGATAAAATCATTAATGTGACTAAGTGATGTAATCCTATTCAAGATTAAGTGTGTGTGTCACACTCACTAGAAGTGCATTAAGTATGAAGCGGCTTCATATTGGATTATACCTGACTTAAAATCCGGAATTCGTCATACAAGACCGTCACTAACAACTTGGAGTTGAGTGACTAGTAGATGATCAAATGGATATTAGATCTAAGTCCTGAGTGACCTGGAGCCTAGACTTTTGACTTTATTGTTCTTTGATTTAACTGTTAAAGAACACATTTATCGTCGTTCCCAATGCTGCTATTTTAGGAGCATAATAGTCAATAGATAAGGGTAGCTTGGTCATAGCAACGGACATCACATAGCTCTCTTCATAGTCAAGATGATTCCCTTGATTGTTAGTGGTGATAAGTGAGAGGTAGCCGTACGCAACTTATGAATCAAAACCATAAGTGGGTTACTCACAATGTTACTGTTAAGATGTATTTTTGCGTTGCACATGTAATATAACGTTATGAATCTGAACAATGGGAATAAAGTAAGTATGGAAAAGTAAATGAACACCAATACTTTTTGGTAACGCAGGTCGAACTTTCTGTCACTACTTCTGCGGGGCACTCACCCAGATTAATCAACCAAGAGTTACAAGATGAAGATTACAATACGTAATACAAATACGATTCAAAGCGTAAACTGGAAACTCACCCTTGTTGTCACGACAACAGCTTTGACATCCAAGATAACTCTTGACGAATATGCAAGATCCCCTTGCAACAAGCAACTGCGAACTTCTTGTCCTTCTTCACTTCTCTTGTGAATTTATTGATTGAATTCTCCCAAAGATTAGAGATGTTCTCCATAAGTGCTAACGAAATAAGACCTCATTAGCTGAAACATATAGGAGTTGTACACTGATCCCAATCCAAAAATCAGCTCCTGAAATCTCTCCAATTATTAGATCAATCACACATATCTCTACAATTAATCCAGCGTGATAATCATCAATAAGTACAGGGAGATAATGACTCAATCGCTCCTTGATTGAGGATGCGACTTTATTCTTTCTTGAAATATCTCATCAGCTGTATTGACATCAAGTATGTCAATACTTACCATAAATAGACAAATCCAATCATGAAAATTATTAATACTCAATAATCGCAAATCATGATTCAACAAACTCCCCCTTTGGCAATTTATGGAACAACTGATTTCAGAAAGTCGCAAGGATCTTCAAACTTGGACAAGGCGAAACAGCAGGCAGGATGACATCTCTTGTCATAGCAGCAGAGGTAACCTCACACTTTGAGCACTTGTAAACCTGCATAAAATGTTAGTGTTCCTGAAGATTTTCTGAAAAAACATTTCAACCACAATTGTGCAACAAAGAAACATTCATTCAAACAAAAACAAGCAAGCGGTCAAGACATACCAACAAACAAGTTCTAGTGATTCATGAATTTGAAACTGAATAAAATAAAAGGCTAAAAATTCTTGCACGACTATGATTTTTCGCCCTTGGGCCTGGAATTGCCGAAGGGGAAGCGACTCAAACTGGCATAGATTGAGCAGGATGGAGATGACTCAACACTGAAGTCATCGTCATCGGTGCCGGCAGGATAATTCGTCTTGTTAGTAGGAGGGGTAGTTTCTTCAGATGAGACAACTTCATTATCTTCCTCAGAGGTGGCTTCTGCAAAACTTTCTTCAATACTAACATTTTTGTCCTTGTCGTCGTGACTTTGGGCATCATTGTTAGTTTTGTTCTTGGATTCTGAACTGGAAGCAACAGTTGAAGCAGTAGGAGCAGGAATATCCTTGGGGTAAGCAGTAGAAGGAGTCTTGGCATGGTCAGGAGAGTCAGAGTCTAAATCATCAATCTCTGGGATCTTGGCCAGTGTGTTACCCCCAGCTGAGGCTTTATCAGTCTGAACCAATTTCTTTAGTTTCTCTACTTATTTTGCCAAGGAGAGATGAATAACAAGATTTTATTCTAAGGTTTTACTGATACGATCAAGAATTATGAGAAACAGATCACCTCCTTTCATGCCTTTTGTGGAGATGGTTGGTGTCGCGCCAGCAGGGGTGATAGTAGAGACATGTTTGAACAGATCACAATTTTCTTCCTTGAGGCTAGTCTTGTTGATCAGGATGGGATCAACATTGATAGACATCTCTTCCTTGTTCTTGAGACCAGAGTTATTAGTACGCAGAATGGTTGTGATGAGACATGGATATGGCAGATTTGTTGATGTGACATTGGACTCACTAAACCGCATGATGTTGTCGTAGATTATCTACCCCTGATCAAGAGGCATCTTCATGATGAGAGCAAAGAGAAGTTTTCCACAGTCCATGGTGACATTATTGGAGTTTGTGGATGGGAGAATGTTGCCTTGAACAAGCTTCCACAAAATGTAGTGAAGTGGAAGGAGCTTAGAGGCACTAAAATTTATTGCATTTTAAGGCCATGTTGCCGCATCTTTCTTGGGGAGAGCACGGAGTATTACCTGCGAATCTTGAAGAGAGGGGTCACTTAAAGTGATGACATTCTCCGGAACTTCCCAATCTAATGGCTTCATTTATGACAGAAGGGGAGAATTCATACGTACGCCCACGCACATATACCCTTGAGAACCACTTGAAGGAGGGCTCACTGCAGCCATGCATCAGATTTGCATAGAATTCGTACACCACAGCAGTCAGATGATTGGTGAGAGTAGTGGCAATCTTTGTCAGGCCAAGGTCTTGTAGAGTATCAGGAACAGTTGTGTTCTTGAATTTTTCAAGAGGAATGATGCGCTCATTGGTGAGTTTGCGCTTCCTGTAGAAGAACATCCTCTGATGAACTGCAGTGTCTAAGTATTCCAGATGAATGGCGTCTGCCGGTATGGCATGAGTCACCTTTATGTGAGCAGCTTTCTTCTTCTTCTTAGGAAGAGCTTATGAGACTGGAGCTGGGCCATCATCTATCTTCCTTTTTCCTTTATCATTAGCAGGGGCAGTAGTTTATTTAGCCTTGGATTTATTGGAGGGCGTCACCTTTTGGTGCTGAGATTAAAAGTTGGACTTGACTTTGGACCTAGTGAGACGAGAAGTCGGAGACAAAGAGTCTTCAAGTTGTGGCTTGGAGGCAGAGTCAGCAAGGAGGTTCAGGTTCTCCAAACTTGTGACAGGAGAAGTCCGAGATTTCGGTGAGGAGGTGGAGGAATTCCACATGGGGTCTGATGAAGTATCATCCTTTGCACCTTGTTGTTGAACTCGGGAGCTGTGAGTTGCAGTAGGTTCCTTTGCATCAATCCTGTCTAACAAATTGTGAGAAGTGTGCCGTCGTGACATCAGCTATACCATCAGGAGATGGGTGCTCTTGAGATTCCATCAGGGATGGAGAGGCCTTGTGTGGTGCATCAGAAGCTCCTGGGGTCGATAAGGCACCGACTTATGGCACATGGGATGGTGGCTGATTGAGGACCCCGGTGTGATGTAAGAGGGTATGACAGGTGGTAACATGTCAGATGCAAAGGACGGCTTGGCAACAGACTTTCCAGGAGACTTCTTTGACTGTTCTAGCACCCACCATTGCTGAAATTGTCTTGGAGACGAGAGAGGAGAACACAGGCATGGACATGGAAGATATAGCAAAGACATTGTTGTAGATGGATCGTAGCACTGCTTGAATATCCGGATCATGAAGACTTGAATGATGTTCAGTGGGTACGGCAATGATCAGAACTGCAGCAATGGGATCGCCGGACCCTGTCGCATCTTCCTTCGCCTTCTTGGTCTTCTTCTTTGTCCTCGGGGTGGGTTCGCGTGATGTACTCTTTCCCGTTCGTGTCTTCGCCATGTGAAAAGATGGGTGGTCGAATAAAAGAGGTTTAAAGAGAGAGGGAGAGAAAGAAGAAAGATAGAGAGAGAGAGGCACATATGTAGAGGAATGAAGAGTAAGGAGGTAGTTAAGACACGAAATGCGAGAAACAAGGGAGAAAATGCGAAAGTGGGAGTAAATGGGAGAGATTTGAATTTTAATTGAAACTAAATTGAACTTTCCTTTTTAAAAAAATCAAAAAATAAGACACCCACTAATTTTGGAGGAAAAAAAATCCCGTTTTATCCCCCCCCCCTTTTTATTATAAAAAAAAACAAGATTTAAATGCAAACAAATTCACACAAATGAAACACACACAAAAAAATAGTACGAAAAAGATAGAAAAGTAAAAAAACAAGAGAGAAGGATATAAAATCCGGTAGATGCTTATTTTGCGCCGAAGATCTTCAAATCGAGACGCATCCACTGGTTTTGTGTAGATGTTTGCAAGGTTCGCTGTTGTCGTGACATGGTTCATGACAAAAACCTTCTTCTCAACTAACTCATGAATGAAATGATGTATGATGTCGATGTGCTTGGTTTGTGAGTGCTGAATAGGAATTTTGGAGATGTTGATAGCACTTTGGTTGTCATAGAGAAGCTTTAGACGATGTTGATGCACACCATAATCACTGAAAAATTTGTTGCATCCATAGTAACTGTGTGTAGAGCAGCAGCTAGAGGCAGCAATGTACTCCGATTCAGCAGTGGATAGGGAGATGGAATTTTGTTTTTTGGTGAACCAGGACACTAGATTTTCTCCGATTAAAAAACATCCACCAGTGGTACTTTTACTATCATTGGCATCTCCAGCCCAATCGGCATCACTGTAACTTGTCAAACAAAGAGGAGAGCCACGAGAATACCATAGACCATAATCGAGTGTGCCAGATACATACATGATAATCCTTTTAGCGACAGTGAGGTATGATTCTTTGGGATCAGCTTGATAACGTGCGCAAACACCTACACTTTGACTTATATCTGGTCTACTAGCAGTAAGATATAATAAGCTGCCTATGATACTGTGATAGAGTTTAGGATCGACAGAGACACCATCCTTATCTTTAAAAAAAAATCGGATGTGGAGATTGGTATCCTAACACGAGACTTTGCAAGTCCAAATTTTTTGACAAGATTTTTGGCATATTTAGATTGAGAGATAAAAAGACCATTGTAATTCTGAGAAACCTGTAACCCATGAAACAAGGAGAGTTCTCCAATCATACTCATCTTGAATTCTTTATTTATCATAGAAACAAACTCTTTCATTAGTGCACATGAGGTAGATCCAATGACAATATCGTCAACATAAATCTGTGCAATAATACTGTTAGAGTGATACTTGTGGATGAATAAGGTTTGATCCGAGCCTCCTCGTTGGTATCCTTTGTTTTCAAGGTGTTTTGTAAGTCTTTAATACCACGCCCGGGTTGCTTGAGACCGTAAAGAGCTTTGTTGAGTTTGAATACATAGTGAGGAAGATATGGATCTTCAAACCCTTGAGGTTGACGCACATAGACTTATTCTTGAATAACTCCATTAAAAAATGCACTCTTTAACGTCCATTTGATATAATTTGAAGTTTAGACTACATGAAATGGCTAGGAGTAGCTTGATTGATTCAAGTCGTGCTACAAGGGAAAATTTCTCTTCAAAATCCACTCCTTCCACTTCAGTATATCCATGTGCAACTAGACAGGCCTTGTTCTTGATCACAACACCTTTCTCATCCGTCTTGTTTTTGAAAATCCACTTTGTTCCAATCACATTGACATTTGAAGGACACTACACAAGATTTCATACGTCATTTCTTTGAAACCGATTCAGCTCTTCTTGCATGGCATTTATCCAAAACACATCTTCCAAGGCTGTCTTGATGTTTATAGGTTCAAGTTGTGATGTGAAATAGCTCATACCAGCCAGTTCTTTATAATCAGATTATTTCAGTGTTCGTTTACTTCGCTCTAAAGTCACTGATCTGATGACTTGTGTGATTGGTTGATTCTTGGAAACTATGGAAGAGGGTATCGGTTCATCGGTTGTAGCTGTTGGTGTGTCATCAGTTGGAACATCAGGAGTTTTAGTGCCACTTCATGCTGCGGTTGATGAAGATGGTAGATGAGGTGTGGTAGAGGAAGTTGCAATGGAAGATTCTCTATGCATGGCAAAGTTGCAATAGAGTTTCCCTTTTGATTTTGAACTTGAGTGCACAGATTTTTGAAATTCTCAAAAGTCTCACTTTTATCCTGCAAAAATTATTCAATCCACGTAAATCTAGAAAAATCAACAACACATACTAGAATGTACCTTTTTCCTCCTGAAATGATGACTACTGTCGGATCAATGAGGTCGATATGAAGGAGTTCAAGTGACAATGGAGCTGACAGCTTTGTGACTACTCTTTTTTTGTTTTCCAAGTTGATAGGGATCACACACACCACTGTGAGTTTTTCTTAGAGCAAAAAGACCAATGACACCTTGGTTGTGAGATATGTTGATCAGGTGGTGATCATTGATGTGTCCTAGCTTTTCATGCCAAAGATCCCATGTAGAGTCCGTGGTTCTGAAACAAACATCATTTTTCACAAGATGATAACAATTGTCTACAGATCTCTCTCCTGCCATGACATGGGTTAGGTCATTACTGAAGAAAAAAAAACATCTAGTGCGAGTGAATAAGACATTATGTTCAGTATCACAAATCTGGCTAATGTTGATCAGGTTAGCCTTTAGGTTTTTAACCAGTAGAACGCCCATCAATTTTTGATAGCCATGCAGCATCAGATCTCCAACACCAATCACATCACTTTTTCGACCATTTCCTAATGAAAATTTGCCAAAAAACCTGGAAATGTTAATCAAATACTCACGATGTCCAGTCATGTGACGAAAATATCCACTGTCAAACACCATGCTTCTTCAGCAGTAGAGTGAAAAGAAGTATATTCAACAAAACAGTCGTAATCATGAACAATAGGTTTAGGTATCCATTCTCTTCTTAATTTTCCAGTGTTAAAACTTTGAAAAGAATCTTCCTTAGTGATACGGGTTATTTCTTTCCATTAAAAATAATCTTAAATAGTATGCTACACTGATCAATGATGTTTCCTGGAAGTTGACATAAGGCACATCGTTTTATGACACGATTCTTCACAAGAGAATCAAATTGTTCAGTGCAACGTGTAAATGTTGATTCAATAGTTGGAATGGGTTTTAGAACTGGATTTTGAGTTTTGATAAATGTTTTTCTGGATACAAACCTTTTGTTACTGGTGCAGGGTTGGAATTTGTACACCTGATTTGCAGAATTGTAGTAAGGATCAAAATTTTGGACAGCGTAGGTGGGTCCCATGGTGGTTGTTTTTTGAGAAGCTTTTCCCTTATCTTCTTTGAAACCTATTCCACGCACATCACCACTCCCTTTGGATTGATCAATAATTACATTCAGTTTGACCTTTCCCTTGTTGAATTTTCAGATAGAGTCTTCAAGACTTTGAATCTTCTTGTTCCTTTATTTAATCTTATGAACAAGATCTTTGGTAATTAGATCAGAAGAGCTCAATTTGTTCGAAAGTCATTCAATGGTCTTCTTGTATTCATCAACCTGTACGGTTAGTGCATAATTTTCATCTAAAACTTTTGAATTTTGATCACATACCTGAAGAAATTTTTTGTACATTTCATCGTACATTTCTTGAACATCTTCCTCAGAGGATGAATCACCATTTTCACTATCCGATTCTGCTGTCATATATGTTGACGTACCTGCACCTTCTTCTTCGTCAGAGGAGTATGAAACGAATCGACTGGAGAAGGAAACAAAATGATTCACAAGTTCTACTTCTTCATTATTGTCATCCTCGTTGTCATGTTAAGAACTCTCATCATTCACTAGAGCATGATAGGATTTGGCATTGTTTTCCTTCACAGTGTTGATGCATTCATTTTAATGGTGACCAAAAGCTTCACATTCTCTGCATTGAACTCCTTTGCTGGATCTTGAAGAATCTTCATGTTTACTCCTATGATTTTTCGATAAGCTCTGGTTTGAAGAAGATTTGTATCCTTCTTAGGAGAAGTTTTTCTTTGTATTGAATTTCCCAGAACCCTGCAAAAAAATTTTGGTTAGTAAAGCATGATCATCAATATTTGCATCAGAATTACCTGAATCTCCAATGGTTGAACGGAAGGCAAGAATCTTTTCTTGTTTGATATCAAGATGATTGAGTTCAAATGTCTTCAAGATTCCCATCAGTTCTGCCATGGTCATGGACTCAATTTTCTTGTTTTCTTCAATAGCAGAGATCTTAGGAAGGAAATTTTTGGGAAGATATCTGAGAGTCTTCCAGATCAGTTCAGCATCATAGTATCCCTTTTTGAGTCGAGAAGCTTGGTTGGCCAGTTCTTGAAGACGAGCATTGATGTAAAAGATAGATTCGTTCTCCTCCATCTTAAGATTTTCAAATTGAGAGGCAAGATGTTGTCTTTTGGATGCTCTGACTGTGTTTGTTCCTTCATGAAGAAGTTGAAGACAATCCCAGGCTTCTTTAGAAGTAGTACATGTAGCCATTTGGTTGAATTTTATTTCGTCAATTGATGAAATAATGGCATTGAGAGCTCTGGAATTTGCAAGACCAGCATCTTTGTCGGAAGCATCCCAACTTGCAAGGGGCTTTGGTGACGCGACATCATTAACGACACTGACAAGATGCTTACCATAAATAGTGCTAGGCTACGCGTTGACATCGATTGATTGAATATAGATGATTATTCTGGATTTGCAGTAGGAGTCGTTTGAACCACCCAGTATAGGAGGCCTAGCAATTACAGTAATTTCTCTAGATCCCATTTCTTAAAAATAGTCAAGCAAATCTTTCGACGCTTTCTCTGAAATCAAAGCAAACGTTAAGCGTACCTTCTCTTATACCAATTGTTAAGACGTATTTTCGTGTTGCACATGTAATGTGGCGTTATAATGTGAACAATGGGAATAAAGTAAGTGTGGAAAAGTAAAGGAACACCAATACTTTTTTGTTACGCAGTTTGGACTTTTTGTCACTACTTCTGCGGGGAACTCACCCAGATTAATCAACCAAGAGTTATAAGACAATGATTAAAATCAGTAATAAAAATAGGATTCAAAGCGTAAACAGGAAACGCCCCCGTTGTTGTCACGACAATAGCTTTGACATGCAAATAAACTCTTGATGAATATGCAAGTTCCCCTTGAAACAATCAGCTATGAACTTCCATTCCTTCTTCATTTCTCTCGTGATTATGCTGATTGACTTCTTTGAAGATTAGAGATGTTCTTTGTAAGTGCTAACAAAATAGGTCCTCATTAGCCGAGACATATAGGAGCTGCACACTGATTCCAATACACAAATCAGCTCCTGAAATCTCTCGACTGATTAGATCAATCACGCATATCTCTACAATTAATCCAGCGTGATAATCATCAATAAGTGCAGGGAGATAATGACTCAATAACTCCTTGATTGAGGATGTGACTTGATTCTTTCCTAAAATATCTCAGCAACTGTCATGATATCAAGGATGTCGATACTTTCCATAAATAGGCAAATTGATCATGAAAATATGCAAATCATGATTCAACAATTACTAACTGAGTTAAGGATGAAAATTTACTGAGAGGAAAAATGGTAAAAATCACCTGCTCTTGTAGGATCATCAAGTGAAAGATGAAAAACCCGAATTTGATTATATCAATGGAAACCTTGCTATAAAGGGAATAATATATATCGTAACACTAGAGAGTGCAGTCTCGGGTTTTTAGTGGAATAACACTGAGGTTTCACGAACCACTAGCAGTTCGTTGGAGCTTCAGTGATACGGGTCATGGTCTTGTCCATGGTCCCTAGGTTTCATCAACTGGAAAGTTTGTGGAAATTAAATTCTAATAAACTTTTCTTTTGACCAAAAACTTTTTAACGTACAGTTTGTGATTTAAACAATTTCTAAATTTACGATCGTTTTCGTAAATATTTGAACTTTAATCACATGTCCCTAATTTAAATGGTGGTGTTGCACCATGACATACATTGCGTGATATTGAGATCAATGGTGAATAATATAATTTAATTATTTGGATTTAATAATTAATATCCTTATTAATTAATAATTAATAGATTTATATAATTTGAGTAAGATATATATTTGGTATATATATATATATATATGTGTGTGTGTGTGTGTGTGTGTAGAAATGATGCGGCCTAGGTAAATGTGCATAAATACCTAAGTTAAGGTATTAATGAAAAACCCCAGAATTAATTTCGTTCATTAGATCAGTCAAGATTTAATCTTAACCGTTGGATCATGATAATTAATTTGGAAACCCTTGTTCGAAAATGACTGGGTGACCAAGAATGAATTTTGAAATTGGTTGAAATTAATTCCAACCATTGGATCTAGCTTATTGATTTGAATTTTTTATGTGAGTACATAGGGAATTCGAATTCTATTATATAAGAAAGTGATTGGATAATTGTTTTATTCATGGTTTCCCTATTTGGTTTAATCCTAATTAGAACCATTGGATCTTTGGCGATTCAATCTTGGCCATTGAATTGGATTAATCAATTATATTTGCCCATAATAGAATTCGAAATCAAGGAGGGAAGCTTCCCTAACTGGTTTTTCCTTGAGCCTATAAATATACAGCTCATTATGCACATTTTACACACCTCTCTCCAGAGACAAATTCCACCCCCCTCTCTCTTTTTAGAGTCTGCGAATTTTCGTAACTTCAGATCTCCTTTTTCTGGTTCGGCGTAGTGAGACATATGTCCAAGAAATAAGGGTATCGGAGGCTAAAATTGTAGTCTCTAATACCTAAAAATCAGTCACGAATTTGTATCGGAGACTGATTCCCAGTCACAATGCTCAGTTATAACTGCTTTGTCCTTAATAGTTGTATTGGTAACTAAAATACAAGTCCTTGTTATATGTGCCACTAAGACTATCACCTAGTTTCGAATACGTATATGTTCAGTCTTCAATATGTCACCCGAGACCACGTTAGTTCAGTCCCTAATACATCACTATCGTGACTAAACAATCAGTCTCCGAAAATGCTTCTTTTCAGTCTCTTTTGTACACCTTTAGAGACTGCAAATTAGTATGCATTACATGTATATTTTTTCTCTAATAGCGACGAGATACCATGTCAATTCAGTCCCTAATAAGGTGTTTCAAGGACTATCGATTAGTCTTTGATACCTTGTTACTTCAGTACCCAATATGTTTCTATTAAGGACTGAAAATTAATCTCTGATATCATTTTCTTTTAGTTCCTAATACAGCTCTTTAGAATCTAAATATCAGTCTTTAATAATAAAATAATTTTAGTCTCTAATATGGTTTTTTAAGACCGTTTATCAGGCTTTGATACGTAAGTGTTTCAAGGACTGTCGGTTATTCTTTGATACCACATTATTTCAGTCTAAAATATGCCTCTATTAAGGACTCAAAATTAATCTCCGATGTCATTTTATTTTAGTTCCTAATACCGGTCTTTAGAATCTGAAAATCAGTCTTTAATAATAAATATTTTTAGTCCCTAATAAATGTTTCATGGACTGTTGATTAGTCTTTGATACCACGTTATTTTAGTCTCCAATATGCTTCTATTAAGGACTGAAAAATAATCTCGAAAAATGTTTTTATTTAGTTCCTAATACACATCATTAGAGTCTGAAAATCAGTCCTTGATAATAATTATTTTCAGTCTCGAATACCATCAGGTATTGATAAATCAGTCTTAGATATTTGGTATTCGAGACTGATATATCAGTCTATCGCAAACTAGTCCTAGACGCTAACATTTCTTGTAGTGCATTGTTCTCTGGAAGCTTTAAAAGAACCGTCAGTTAAAAGTTTAGCGACGAAGTACTGCCAGCGAAGCCCAACTTCGGTACGAGGAGTCGATGAGAATATCCCGAAAGATTACGGGAGTTTCCCTCAACAACAGCGAAGCCCTACCTAGTTCAAAACGCGCAGCCAGAATCGTCATCACCTGAGGTATGGCCTTATGAATTGGGTCAATAAATTCAAACCTTTATTTATAGTTTATTTATTTTCGATAGACTAGATTATTAATAATAAATCTATGAAAAATTAAATTTCTAATAATTTATCAGATCTTGATTTTGGTTATTATCCGATGTTCGAACCGTTGTACGGACGATAAGTTTTCCGCTTTAAATATTTTTTAAAAGTTACCCAGACGGTTCGACAGCATCATGATAATATTATCGGGAAACGTAGCACTTTCTCGGTTTGCGAATTCCCCCCCCCCCCTCCCCGAGATTGCCAAGAAAGATCGAATACGAGCTAAGACTGTCGCTGGAAAAGTTTTTTGACGTAGTCATACTCATTGCCTGATATATGCCGAGAGTGGACCGCGACAGCCCTCGCCATCAGTGACAGTCACCCTCGCACCGCCAACATCGGCTTCACCGGCGAGTTAAATAACATAATCACTCATCCATTTACCACTAACCCTTGACTACTAGACGATATGTAGGAAGCTCTGCTATAATGACAGGGTGCGACATCAATTATTTCTTTTTTTGCAAGTCCTCCCTTGCCGCCGAAGACCACGCCTAAGAAGGAAAATAATCAATGATCGCCAAGAATATCTTAGAGCCTTGCCAAGAACGAAGGGTTTTCCTCCAACTTTGACGATCATTAGTCAACCGTTCTTGACTCCACCTTTGACTACACACGCGACCACCAGGTCCGGCTTGGGTTCTAGCCGTGGATCAGGTTCTTATAAGCCATTTTTGCGCATTTTTTGTGCATTTTTGTGCATTTTTGTTAGAGAAGAACCCCACCCATGGTTCGAGCCTAGGGCCAGACCCGGTGGTCGTGTGGATGGTCAAAGGTGTGTGAGTTTAATCCTAATCACTTGTCTCAACAACCCTTAGCAGAATTACCTCCTAGCAGAATGGGTCCCGGGTTGAAATGTTCCCTAGCAGCAATGGAGCTTAGCATAATGGAGCCGGCCAGAAAGGCTCAACGCACGCAAGTTAGAAGAGTTCCTTAGTTCAGCTAGTTGCACCCTAGTAGGTCTTTTAGGGACACACGCGAGAAGTCAACTAAAATCATTCCAAGAAGATTCTAAAATTGTACAGCAAGTTTGGGGATCTGATTTCGCTTCATGATTTGATAGGATTCTTGTGTAATTGTAGAGATTTGATTGAATGTATTTTAGAAAATTTTAGCTAGGGTTTAACTGTCTTTTTAACTATAAATACAAGTCTTAGTGACTTTAGAATGTAACTCCTTTATTTGTATTTTTTGCATTCGATTAATCAGAGAAAAACTTTCTCCCAAATATTTCATTTTTTCTTTTGTTGTTCTTCATGGTGTTTCTTTTGGCTACGATCTTTTCATGAATGAACTGTGATTATAACCATTGACTATGGCTCGTACCATAACTTGCATAGCAAGTTAATATGTTTATTATTATTTAATACTACTTGCAAAGCAAGTATACGTGCGCATCACGTTTTCTTAATGACCAAGTAAGTGAGGCATTATAGTAATTCTATAAGTTGTGTAGTCTATATAAACAAAGCTATGTGTCTTGTATTTTCAACTCCAGCTTTGTATTCGACATTACTTCTTCAATCCGAGAGAAACTTTTCCTCCCACTCTCCTCTTGTTTTATTTTCCACTGCATATATAGTATAATATACACAGATCGTGAGTGTGTTATTATTTTTTTGTGAGCTGTGTTTAGTGGCGTTGTTGACAAATCGATTGTCATATTTCGTCGAGTGTTTTTCGGCAACGATCGTTATATTGGAACCAACATGAACAAGGTGGAGTCAACATGGGTTGACTGATGATCATCAAAGTTGGAGGGAAATCCTTCGTTCTTGACGAGGCTCCGGGCTTTTCTTCACAATCCTTGATGATTTTCCTTCCCGACGATGTCTTCGACAGCGAGGGAGGACATGCAAAAAAGAAATAATTGACGCGTCACTGAGATGCCTACGTATAGCTTTGTATTTTAAATTTATTTTTACTCTTATACGAGCATTTACTATTTAGGTTTTAAATATAAATTAAATATATACAGATTTTTAAAACCAATTTATATAAAACTTGTTGGCAGTCTCACTTTAAATATTATGAAATGATTATAAAATATGCAAAGAGTAGACTGAACGTGCAGTGCCACTTCACTCGAAGCATAGCATTATATTTATACGTCAAGTGTGAAGGCAATAACCATGTTTTGTCACTCAAAAGAAAAGATATCCACTTTCTTTCTTTTGTAGTTATTTTACCATAGATAACCAAGCGGAAATGGACAAGATATGAGCACTTACATTGACTCTAAGATTATTCTCATCTTAGCCACACATAGTTGATAAAGATCATTCATCACTTTGATGCTTGAAGAGACCACTCTTCCCATACTATTTTTATTTCTACTCACAACTTTAATGAATAATTAGATTTTTCATGCACTACCCTTTGGTTTCTCTGAGTACACGGTCAATTAAACTGACAAGTATAAATATATGTAACATGTATTTCAAATTATTTTAACAGTGCGTCCAAATAAAACATAAAATAACAAGAGAAAATGACGCAGATTAATGTTGAAATATAATTTTAAAGAAAACAATATGAATACGATAACTCATTCACTTATAGATATAGTAGTATAAAGTGTCAGAAAAAGTGAAAACTGACTCAATCATGAAAACTGACATTACGCTTCATAATGCTGATTTTAAGGGTGTTATGCAGGGGAATAGGGCCGTGACTTTCCGTTAATATTGTTTGCAAGTAAATACATAGAGAAATGGAACAATGATATGAGAATAAATGCTAGTTCATGTGTACTTCATTTCCATGGAATTCTTCATAATCGAGTACAAAAGAATGGAGAAAACTCAATTACGAGTTTGGATTCTTTAGTAAAAGAATAGCAAAAGTACAAGATTGGACTCTCTAGTACAAGAATAATAAAAAATAATAAATGTTTTTCTTGAGGAATTGTGTTTTACAGAGAGAATGTTGGTTGTCCAATAGCTATAGGTCCTCTTTTATGAAGGAAATTTATTCTATTTACATATCTATTTTGGGCCTTTAATGGCTTTCATTACATGAGTGAAAACCCTAATCTCGTCATTCCATACGGTCTCGAATCCCTGCACATGTAGCTGGCGTAGTAATCTTGTCTGGGCGTTAGTGGACATGTCAATGTGTGGAAAATATGCTCCTTTGTCGTGTATTTGAGATCGTCCCTTGAGCTTTGCGTTAGATCAGACATGATTTATCATGGAGACGTCTCTGCTCGACGTTATGATTCTACTTGATTGAAATATCTGCTCGACTGGGAACTTCGACTCGACGAGGCCAATCCCAATCTTGCTCAATGTGGGCGACCCTGCTCGACCTTGTTGCCTAGTTGAACGGCGGATAGAGGAATGTCATTCTAAGCAGTGGTATTGCAGCCCTTTCAGAAAGGCCGTGGCACATTTATATACAAATGACATATAGTAAATGACAAAAATACTTCTGTCGCTTGTTTCTCGCGCACCGCGGCATGTAGAAATAACACATGGCACGCTAAGACTTCAAACGATAGTTTTTGTATTGCGTTGTTTAAAGGCCAACTTTTTTAATATTTGACCACAATATTTGACTTTCGTGGTTTGATCTCCATGGTAAAATCCTAAGTTTGTAGTAGCGTGTGTAATACAAAAGATGTAATATATTTGCAATGGAAAGTGATGAAGCTAGTATATATAGATAGGGTGTGAGGTTAAGCTCGATGTGGTTCAGCTCTCTGAGTCGAAGAGCGATCCGAAAGGCAGGACCCAGTCTACCATGTCAGGAGGGCCTACTCGCAGACAGACTAGTCACGCTGACCAGAAACCAAACATCACGTGTTCACAAAGAACCAGACATCCAGTCGACCAGGCCACGTGTGAATTATAAACTTAGTCTTGGTCAGCAAGAAAAACAACCAACGATTAAGCCCACGTGTTAGTGTAAGCCTTGCTCATCAAGCTTGCAATTAGTTTTTTTTTATATTCTTACTTCTACGTGAAGTACAAGAAAGCTAGGGCATAGTGGTAATTTTGAATGTGATGTTGTAGCTATATAAACGATGTATGCCTCTGTTTCATTAGAACTCCCACTCCCAATTCTGTAGCTTGAATTCGATAGCTAAATAACAAAAATATCTTCTCTCAATATTTGTTTGATTCCTTTACTTTCCATATAATCCATTCGGTGGATATTATCTCAAAACACCACCATTTACATTAGGACCAACATTTGGTATCAGAGCGGGGTTATCAGTATTGTCAAGTCTCTTGAATTCTTAGTATGCTCTGTGGTTGCGGTTCTGACTGATCTTCCACATCAGAAACGATTTCTTGAGATTTTACAGTACGAGTTCCCTTTATGCCGAAGTACATGGAGTCGTCAAGCAAATCAACCGGAGGACATGTGACGCTACAGTACCCGATGCTCACGAAGAGCAACTACTCGGTGTGGGCGCTGAAGATGCGAGTAAATCTGCAGGCGCAAGGAGTCTGGGAGGCTGTAGAAGGCGGAGATGTCGAAGCGCACAAGGATAGGATGGCTCTCGCCGCCATCTATCAGGGAGTTCCGGAAGATATCCTTCTCATGATCGGCGAGAAGGATTCCGCAAAGAAGGCGAGGGAGACGTTGCGGACGATGAACATGGGTGCAGAACGTGTCAGAGAAGCCAAGGTTCAAACCTTGAAAAGCGAGTTCGAGGTTCTCCGTATGAGAGACGGTGAATCCGTGGACGAGTTCGCTATGAAGCATTCATCTCTTGCAATGGGTATCCGCTCACTAGGCGAACCGGTGGACGAGACCACTGTGGTCAAGAAATTCTTGAGATCTGTAACTCACAGATACATGCAGATCGTGACGTCGATCGAGCAGTTCGGCGACCTCAAGACTATGTCAGTCGAGGAGGTCGTCGGTCGTCTTAAAGTCCACGAGGAGAGGCTTCGGGGCTATGGCGACAGAGACGAGGAGAAACACCTCCTGCTCACGCATGAAGAATGGAAGGCTAAGCAGAAGTGGAACCAGCGAGAAGGTTCTTCTTCAAGCTCGTCGAGTCGCAACGGATACGGCAACGAGAGCCGTGGACGTGGCAGAGCCCGAGGTCGAGGACGTGGTCGCGACCAGCGTGGTCGAGGCAGTAGCACTCCTCGCCAAGACGACACCACCTGCAAAGACAAGAGCACAGTGAAGTGCTATAATTGTCAGAAGTATGGTCACTACGCAAATGAGTGTCATACTAAGAAACGCGACGAAGAAGCGAATCTGGTGAGATTCGATGACGACAAGCACGCACTTATGTTCGCCAAGGAAATGGTGGATTTAAGTGGCAACGAGCACGACGACCAGGATGTGGTCGACGAGACACACGTCGAGCAGGAGCGCGTCGACGTAGTACTTGACGACAAGGTATCCAGAGAGGAGGTACCTGACGACCAAGTACCGAGCCGAGTGGACGAGCTGATGATGGCAGAGAAGCCCAGCTTGACCAGGAAGAACGACGAGCAAACCAGAAAGGTGATGCTCAATGAAGACAAGATTGTCGCCAACCTACTTGCAGATGGCGAAGAGAAGGTCTATACCGACATTTGGTATTTAGACAACGGAGCCAGCAACCACATGACGGGTCATCGAGCGAAGTTTGAAGAGCTCGACGAGAAGATCACAGGAAACGTGAAGTTTGGCGATGGTTCCATCGTCGACATCAAAGGCAGAGGGTACATCCTGTTCAAGTGCAAGAATGGGGACCAGCGCCTACTGACCGAAGTCTACTACATACCGAAGCTGAAGAGTAACATCATCAGCTTAGGACAAATGACGGAGATTGGTCACACAGTGATCTTATCCGGAGAGTTCCTAAAGATGTGGAACAGCGACGGCGCCTTATTAATGAAGGTGAAGAGATCACCGAGTCGGTTGTACAAGATCAACCTGGTGGTAGATCAACCGATTTGCTTGATGGCATCGATCGAAGACCCAACATGGCTATGGCATGCGAGACTTGGGCACGTGAATTTTCACGCCCTCAAGATGATAGGCGACAAAGAGATGGCCTTTGGGGTACCGAAGATTGAACACCCCGAGCAGCTATGTGAATGTTGTATGGTCGCGAAACAGGCAAGAGTGTCATTTCCTATCAAGGCCAAGTTCCGAGCAGAGCGACCCCTCCAACTGGTGCACGCTGACCTGTGTGGTCCAATCAGCCCAGCAACCCTAGCTGGCAACAAGTACTTCTTTTTGCTTGTTGATGATTACAGTCGCTGGATGTGGGTGTACACGCTCAAAGAGAAGGCAGGAGCCTTTGAAGTCTTCAAGAAGTTCAAGCGGCTCGTGGAGAACCAGTCAGGACATAGGCTGAAGACTTTGCGAACAGACCGTGGAGGAGAGTTCACGTCTGAGAAGTTCGCCGAGTACTGCGGAGAAGAAGGTGTAGAGCGACACCTCACTGCACCATACACGCCCCAGCAGAACGGCGTGGTGGAGAGACGGAATCGAACCGTCATGGACACTGCAAGGAGCTTGATGAAAAGCATGCAAGTCCCAGCGAACTTCTGGGGAGAAGCAGTACGTCACGCGGTTTACTTGCTGAACCGCTTGCCGACAAAGGCGCTAGGCGAGCGCACCCCTTACCAAGCATGGAAAGGGAAGAAACCTCATCTAGAGCATTTAAAGGTGTTTGGGTGCACCGCACATGTGAAGAGTGTGGGACAACACCTCAATAAGCTCGATGATCAGAGTCAGCCGATGGTGTACCTTGGCACCGAGGAAGGGAGCAAGGCACACAGGTTTTACGACCCCCGACGCGGCAAACTCCATGTGAGCAGAGATGCCGTGTTCGAAGAGGAGAAGAAGTGGGATTGGCGCGACGAGAACGGAGAGCCTGAACAGAACTCGGTGGAGTTCATCCTCGAAGACGCAGAGGCGGTCGAGCAGGTTGAGGGAGAGAGTCCCTTCCAGGGGCTAGCAACGCCCAGCTCGACGGAAACCAGCTCGTCTGGAACCAGCTTACCACCAGGCTCGCCCAACCCAGGATCAAGAATGAGCACCCCGATCCCAATGATAGCTAGTTCGGGAGGAACCAGCTCGGGAGACTCATCAATCAAGGACGGACCAAGAGGGTTCCGTACCCTATCTGACGTCTACGAAGAAGCGCGGGAGCTTGATTTGAGCCCGGAGGAGCTCCTGCTAGTCAGTGAAGAGGAACCGACCAACTACCGTGACACAGCCACCGAGAAGGATTGGCAGGAAGCAATGAAGAGAGAACTGGAGTCCATTGAGAAGAATCAAACGTGGGAGCTTGTCGACCTTCCAAGAGGTCACAAGTCCATTGGTCTGAAGTGGGTCTACAAGCTCAAGAAAGACTCTGAAGGAAAAGTTCTCAAGCACAAGGCCAGATTGGTTGCAAAAGGCTACGTGCAGAAGCAAGGAGTAGACTTTGAAGAGGTCTTTGCTCCAATGGCCAGACTCGAAACAGTCAGGCTGATCATAGCCCTTGCTGCTCACCGAGGCTGGAAAATCCACCACCTGGACGTCAAATTGGCGTTCCTGAATGGTGAACTTGAAGAAGAAGTCTACGTTTCTCAGCCGGAAGGCTTCGTGGACAAGACCGCAGAGCACAAGGTGTACAAGCTGTCAAAAGCTCTTTATGGGCTGCGCCAAGCACCTCGTGCATGGAACACTCGACTCGACAGGAGTATGAAGAGTCTTGGCTTCAAGGAACTCAGGAGAGGAGGCCCTCATCGTCGGTGTGTACGTCGATGACCTGATCGTGACAGGATCCAGTGCAAAAACTATTGATGGATTCAAGAAGCAGATGATGAAGGAGTTCGAGATGAGCGACCTCGGACTGCTCTTGTACTACCTCGGCATTGAGGTCGATCAGAAGAAGGATTTTGTCACACTGAAGCAGTCGGCTTACGCAATGAAAATTTTGAAGCAGTTCAAGATGGCAGACTGCAACCCGAGCAAGTATCCGATGGAGCCGAAGTTAAAACTCGGGAAAGACGCAGATGGAAAACCAGTGGATCCCACAGAGTATAGGCGTGTCGTCGGGTGTCTCAGGTACTTAACCCACACCCGACCTGATATCTCATATGCAGTTGGGATGGTGAGCCGTCACATGGAAAAGCCTACCAGTCTACACCAACAGGCTGTGAAGCACATCCTTCGTTATCTGAAAGGAACGACGAGCAACGGGATCCAGTATGGAAGAGGAAATGAAGCTGAAGAACTGGTCGGTTTTACCGACAGTGACCTAGCCGGTGACGTCGATGACAGAAAAAGTACCGGTGGGATGGCGTTTTATCTCAACGGTAATCTTATCACCTGGCAGTCTCAGAAGCAAAGAACTGTGGCCCTATCCTCTTGTGAGGCTGAGTTCATGGCAGCGACCGCAGCGGCGTGTCAAGCATTGTGGCTGAGAAACTTATTGAGCGAAGTTACTGAAACCGAGCAGAAGCCAGTGACTCTTTATGTGGACAACAAGTCCGCAATCGCGCTGATGAAGAACCCAGTATTTCATGGACGCAGCAAGCACATCGACACTCGTTTTCATTTTATTCGCGAGTGTGTGGAAGAGCGAGAGATCATCGTGGAGTTTGTCAGCACAAAAGAGCAACGTGCGGACATTCTCACCAAGGCCCTAACAAGAGTCAAATTCGCGGAGATGCGAGAAATGCTCGGCATAAAGAGCCTCGTACTAAGCCAAGTTTACGGGGGAGAATGTGAATTATAAACTTAGTCTTGGTCAGCAAGAAAAACAACCAACGATTAAGCCCACGTGTTAGTGTAAGCCTTGCTCATCAAGCTTGCAATTAGTTTTTTTTTATATTCTTACTTCTACGTGAAGTACAAGAAAGCTAGGGCATAGTGGTAATTTTGAATGTGATGTTGTAGCTATATAAACGATGTATGCCTCTGTTTCATTAGAACTCCCACTCCCAATTCTGTAGCTTGAATTCGATAGCTAAATAACAAAAATATCTTCTCTCAATATTTGTTTGATTCCTTTACTTTCCATATAATCCATTCGGTGGATATTATCTCAAAACACCACCATTTACATTAGGACCAACACCACGATGACTTGGTCCCAGACTACTTTGTTTAGAAGAGCAGGCCAGGACAATCAAGTCAAGATAAATAGAACCAAAATTCCGTGGTTCATAATCTAACAAGCAATGCGATTTAATGATAAGACATGAGAGAATGTCAATACCCATATGTTTGTATATATTAGTTACCGATGTCTAGTAATAAATAGTTATGTACGATCTCAATATAAGAGAAGGTTTTCTCTCCAGATTCATATCACTCATGCTTTGTGTTTCTTGGGTACTTTCGGTTTAAAGATCCATTAGTAGAACCATATTGTTGGATCAAACCCTAATTTCACAATTATTCTTCACAATGAAGATTTATACACACAGTGAGAAGAAGAAAGGAATGACGAGGGAAACTTCCATTGCAAGTCAGTACTGTTAGTGCCATCGTCATGTT
Organism: Parietaria judaica; assembly: GCA_954871525.1. Classification (NCBI taxonomy): domain Eukaryota; kingdom Viridiplantae; phylum Streptophyta; class Magnoliopsida; order Rosales; family Urticaceae; genus Parietaria; species Parietaria judaica. The sequence continues at coordinate 777,133 of OX940865.1, read as the reverse complement.
AACCTCATTTTAATTGAAAAAGAAGGATCAACGTCTAAGAGTCTATATGTCTTCGAGTCCTACGATTTCATGGCCTCGAGATCCGCAATCTCTTTCCATCTCTCTCTCTCTATATATGATGAGATTCAATTCGATATATGGTTATTAGAAGAAATGAATATTAGTAGGTTCTGAACATTTGTTTAATTTTTCACCAAACCTTGTGAAAAATATTAATTAGAAAAAGTGGGATACCCTTTGCCACAGTGGATTAAACCGTGCTCTATAGAGAGAAAGAGAGAGAGAGGCAGGTTTTTCCAAAAGTAATTAGAAAGGAAAAGGAGAAGGAGAAAACCTAAAAGAATTTACTGAGAATTACCATTTTGTCGTAACGTGCAGTGAAAAAGGTAGATAGATATTCCCACCCAAATAATTATACACACACATTTGTGTGCTAATTGTAGAGCTCTGCTCATCATAATACCATTTCTATATAAATATACACAGCCCTCTCTGTAGCTAACTCCCACTTCTCTATCACTTCTCTCCAGAAAGCCCCCATTTTTGTGTAAACCCCAGATAAAGAATCAGGAAGATGAGAACATAGCTCTTGTATTTGCCCTAATTTGGCTATTAAATGGGGAGAGGAAGAGTGGAGTTAAAGAGGATAGAGAACAAGATCAACAGGCAAGTGACTTTCTCCAAGAGAAGGAATGGTCTCCTCAAGAAGGCTTACGAGCTTTCCGTTCTCTGCGATGCCGAAATCGCCCTCATTGTCTTCTCCAGCCGCGGCAAGCTCTACGAGTTTGGCAGCTCTGGGTAATTTCCTCAATTTTTCTTCTTATATGTGTTTTCTTATCAGCAATCTCTTACAAAACCCTAACGTACGGTGCTTCTAATTTTCCTTTCTTTTGGAGTTTTGGTGGGCTATTTTACTGTATATATGTATATCATTATTTGTATTTGCTATGTTGTTTTTCTGAATCTTACGTCTCACTTGTCGATCATCCCTAGTTTTTTTTAATTTTTTTTTGGGTATTTAGGGTTTGAGTGTACTGTTCTTTCGAAGTACTAAGTAGACCTTGTTTTTTTTTTTATTTAAATAAATTTTATTTTTTGTTCTAGTACTTGAGAAAGTGCTTTCTGGCGAGATCCTAGAAAGCTTTGAATAATCTCTATTCTTTCCCATTTCGAAAACAAAAATAAAAATATATGTATAATATTATATCTCTGTCTCTCATTGAGATCCTGAGAGTACTGTTCTCTTCTTAGTAGATCTTGTTTAGTTCTTTTTTTTTTTTTTTACTTAAATCAAATTTTAATTTTTGAGAAAGTAGTCTCTAGTTATACATATATATTATCTTTTTTTCTGAAGAAATGGATCTCTCTTTAACTCTGGAATGAGCGGTGACGATCTGAGATATAACTCGTGCCTCCGAGGAATCTATGGTTTATTTTCTAGGGTTTTGTGTGTGGCTTGTTTCTTAAATCCCAACCACAGATATTTGACACGTCTCGAAACCATTGATCCCATCACACATCATATCATATCAAAGCTTGAAGCTTTTCTCTCTCTTGTTTTCATGGCTTCTCTCCCTGGCCCTGCATATGTATGAACTTATACAAATATTATATACAATACATGATGTCTGTCAGTTAATACGAGGAAACATTGTTTCTCTCTCGGACCTCTGTGTAAGACTATAAAATATTCTCTCTTACTGTACTTTCTTGCAACTAATTAATGCTGTTCACTTTCGCTTTTGCTTTCATGGTTCTTCTGATATCAAGCAATACTATATATATATACATATATTAAATGTCTTCTCATACGTCACTGAACTTGATCAAATTCATTTTCTATTGTTTTATTAAGTATTTTTGTTTCTATCACATTACAACTTACAAGCACGCGGAGAAGCCCTGCATTATGGTTCAAATTTTGTTATAAGGTTAATTAACTGAGTGAATATGAGTTCATTTAATCAAATTTTAACTGATTCCTAAGAAATTAGGATTCTCTTAGATTATTATCTAATTAAATGATTTTACAGCGATAAAGGGAAAATTTTAGTGTCGCTAATAAGGTACTATTTTTTGTATAAAAAAATTAAAAAATCATAGCAAAGTTAAGTTACCTTAAAATTAAAGGATCTTCATAAATAAATCATGGAGTCTATCATATTTTTTTATGTATAAATATGTTAACAAAAAAAAAAAAAAAAAGTGGTAAAATGTCATAGTCCAAAGTATATATAAAGCCTTTTCATTTTTTTGAAGGATATAAAGCCTTTTCTATTCCTTGAGGAGTTGAGGTTTTGAATTGTAGATGGGTCAATGGTCAAAGTGTGAAGAGAATAATTATGATGATTACCAGTGGCTGCACAGATCTATACCTGCCATATGAGATTCAGAAACTCTACCATTTCTAATATTGATCATCATATTTATTCTGTGTTTATTTCTGCAAGAACTGCTTCTTCTTTTTTTTTGTTGCAATTATTCTGAAATAGTCTGAATATTAATCCAGTAATTAATCACATAGCTAGTGCTCTTTTTAAATGTACTACATTATGGTAACTGTCCAACCATAGGATTTCGAAATTCTGTAGGCTATATTTTTTACAATTTAATGTTAGAAGGATAAACAAAAACAAGATTTTAATTTATTTGAAATAATTATCAATTGACCCCTTTAACATGCCTGTTTAATCGATAACACAACTATAAATCGTGCAAATAATTTTCTAATATGACATCTCTATAGTAGTGATACCATCTGAAAATCGAATTATGCTTATATGAAAGTATTGAAGTGTAAGGTTTTTGTGTGACAGGACTATAACCAAGACACTTGAACGATACCAACGTTGCTCTTTCACTCCTCAAGACAACAACAACATCATTGAACGTGAAACACAGGTAAGAATAATTTGGATTGATGTTTTTTCTTTCTTTTTCAAAAATACATTTTGAAACAATATTTATATAATTTTAATACGCGCTTACTATATTTTTTCCGTTGGATATTAAAATCGAAGAGCTGGTACCAGGAGGTGATGAAGTTAAAGGCTAAATATGAATCTCTTCAACGCAGTCAGAGGTTATTTAATCGATTATAAGTTAATTGGTGTATTAATTAATTATTAATTGTTACTAATTATAAGCTTGCGATTCTTTTGTGAAAGGCATTTGCTTGGTGAAGATCTTGGACCACTCAATGTTAAGGAGCTACAGAATCTTGAAAAACAGCTTGAAGGAGCTCTTGCTCAAGCTAGGCAAAGGAAGGTTGATTACTCTCTTAATTATATCTAATTTATATTAATTATAGATCATTTAATATTTCATTGTAGTCTTCCTATATATATTTTGTTCGGTATAACTTTGCACACATGTTTTTTCAACAATATGAACCATTAAATATTGAAATGTATAGCAATAAAGACGTTAATTAGTATTAATGCTAATTTTTCCAAATTAAACATTGCAGATGCAAATTATGGTTGATCAAGCGGAAGATCTGAGGAAAAGGGTAATAAATAATTAAAGATATTTTTATAAGTTATAAAACTATTCATACGAAGCTCAAGTAATCGTGATTTTGCCATATCCGGTATGATCTCACTTCAAAATATGTTTATTTTATAAATTTTAAAAAATATATATGCATTCTTGATTTGAAATTTGAATTATCTAGGGCTTCTAATTACTAGTTTCATTTTCGTATCACTTTTCATTACTTTGTATTTTTATATATCAATGATAAAACTTGGGTAAATTTAATCACGATTATTAATATCGATCATTATAGGGCTATATATTATAATATAACATTTAGAAGATTCTATATATGAATATTGATAAGGATAAATTCTGGCAGGAACGTCAGCTTGTGGACCTTAACAAGCAGCTTAAGCTTAAGGTAGATCATCTGGACTTTAAATTTGTATAGATAGAATTACCTCAAACAAAATAGCTAGGTTTTGCCGGCTATTTATCCCTTTTGCCGGTACTTTAGTACTAAAAGCGCCGGCATCAGTCTTTCTAGCAAAAATAAGGTTTTGCCGGCTATTTATACCTTTTGCCTGTACTTTTTCAGTGTTGCGCAACCAAAGCTAGTGTTTTTTTTTGGCAAACAGATCGTTCAAAACTCTTAGACATTGCGTAAATGACAAATTTGCGGGAAAATGTTTTTTCTCGTAGACTTCCGCGGGTACACATTTCGTCAATTGTAGCGGTGATTAATGTTTTAGTTGCTTTGCCTTAAATTAATGTTATCTTTGCCTTAAAACTAATGTAATGTCAAATCATCGCGAATAAATTAATGTTATCTTTGCTTTAAAAACTCTCTAATTATATATAATCAGCTTGAGGCGGAAGGAGAGAACTTGAAAGCCCTAGAGAGTTTGTGGAGTTCACATGTTGCATCTGGGAGCAACCACACATTTCCTAATTTGCCCTCGTCTTCTCAAAGCAACATCACCATGGACTTGCACTCTACAGAGCCCATCCTTCAAATGGGGTAATTTCTTTACATTCTAATTGATTCCCTTATAGTTTTGAACTAATTTTCCTTATAGTTTTGAAATTATATATATGTAGTCTCTTTCATGATTCATCATGCGTCTAGGTTTAAAATTAGCACCGGATGGATTTTAGAGACAAATAGGACTCCCAAAGTTATATACATCGAAACCTCGTTAAATAAAACTACTTAATAAATTAAAAACCTCAATTAATTTCATCTTATGGTCTAGAGTCGAACTCGCTTTACTAAATTATAACTCGATTTAATTAAAAACCTTGATAATATTTTAAGATTATATGGTCCTTACAATATTAATTTATGAGGTTCTGTAGTTTATTAGGACAAAGTACTCATCAATATGAATGTCACATCATATTATTTTACGTTTTTTGTTTTGTCGCGACGTTTTTTGTTACCTAAGATTACTTAAGCGTCTATTTTTTTTGTCGTAGCGTCTATTTCTTAAAGTTTTATTCGTAACCATAAAATTTGTTACCTAAGATTACTGTTGTCAACATTAGAAATAGACGCTACGACAAAGAAAAAAGTGGAATTTGCCATCACATTTTCCTAATATTTTGGTCCCTGTGCGGGAAATATTCAATATATATACATATACACATAAGTTAGGAATGATGAAAATCAATGGAAATCTCGCAATGTTATCGGCGACATTTTATCTTTATTTTGATAAGCTGTAAATTATTGATTATAATATTTGTATCATTGTATGTTTATTTAAAATGAGTAACTAACTTCATCAATTTGGAATATGATTTTCATCAGGTATCACCAGTATGTATCTGGCGAGGGAACATCAAATAGTATACCAAAGAGCATCAATGGTGAGACTAATTTCTTCCACGGATGGGTTCTTTGAGCACTATTCTATCAGACATGTGACTCATATTTAGTATAAGATATGATTGCTTTTGACATGCAATATTTAATTATCATTTGCTAATTTCAAGACATGCCTTAATTATGTGTATATATATATATATATTATATATATAAGATGTTATTAGAAGTAATTAATAGTTTGTTAGCATAAGAGTTCATGGATCGAGTTTATTGTACGTAGTTAGCAACGTATTTCCTAATCAAATCTCAAAGAATCGAAATAGGTTTTTTTGAAGACCATGTGTCGCCCAATAAGAGAAAACGGAACCGAAATAGAACTCCGTATGCAAACGTGAGAGCAGGAGGTATAAAAAGGTGATACGGATTAAATGTTGATGGCTTAATGTTATGGATATACCAACAAATAATGCGTATTTTCTAAAACATATATACACGATATTCAAGTGTTTTAAATAAAATGAACACGAAAATGCAGAAGAAAAAAGATTGAATTATCTCGTGCCATTATTTCGTTCTCCGATGAGCTTCGGTCTATTCCGACAAGCCTTTCTTGGTCTTCTAAGCTCTCGCTCTCACTGGTCTGATGGTATACGATTTTCAAAATGTGTGAGTGAGTTTAGGAACTTCAAAGTGGTGTAATATTATAGCTTCCATAACCAATAACAAAGGCATGCGGGCCGGAGGGTGGACACGTGCCCCCTTCGACAATTTATAATTTGTAATACTAGTGGAAAGGCACCGCGCTTTGCGCGGTGACGTTGAACCAGAACACGAATAAGTTTTAAATTAAATACTGACTAAACTTATTATATTTTTAAAAACACGTCGATAATTGTATTGAGAACTTTAGCCGTTTAAAAATAAAGGAAAAAATTTCAAAACATCAATGCAAGGAAATATTTAATGAAATCGGATACGGACGATGTTGGGAACGATGTCAGGACAAGTATATCAACACACATTAAAATCGCTCAAATTACCAAACACGCGCATAAAGTAAAGAGACAAGTGAACACGCGATATTTGGTAGCGCAGTTCGCGAACCCTTTGTGGGAACCTAGTCTGCGAGGCACTGACCCGGATACTTCATTCCAATGGAAAACATTCAAAAATATTACACAGTTATATAGGATACTTATATGAGTTTGACAAAGGAATAGACAACTCTTTCTAAAGGCCAGGCGCAACTGGTGATCCAACTCAAGGGAAAAAGCAAGCACTTCTCTATCGAAAAGGACCTTGGATGCTTCGACCGTCAAACAGCCGGTCGTCATTCCTCGAATGAGATCGCAGGACCCTCCAGCTTCCTTTGACCATATTCTTACATTTTCACGTGCTAGTTGATAACCACAACCAGCAATGGTTAAATAGTCGGTCAAATTGGCTTCCAAAAAGGAATTAAGGCTCCACGATCTTGGGTGATTGAAGGGATGATTGGAAATCTTCAACCACAGCTATTTAAGGGGCTGATACTCCAAACCACTCATTGATTATGCAAATACATGATGAAGATCATGGTCAAGACTCTCAAGATCTTGGACATTAACTTTGTTGAAGATTCTGGTCATTAAATGTTGGATATATGTGTCCTTAAACAAGATATTTATCCATTTTTAAATGATTATGACAAGTCGTTGAATAAAGATGATGCTTATTATGTTAATCTTATTATAGTCTCTTGTAGAGTAAAATAGAATGTTTGATTCATTAGTTCATAAAGGATGCGATTATGCTATTATTATCACAACAGAGTCGATGTGAGGAAGAATTAATAATCATAATAAATGAACTTAAAACGTCTGTCACCTGATTAACTGGTTGGGAGCCCATTAATCGTGTAAGGTCATTAATGTGACTAAGTGACAATCCCATTCTGGATTATGTGTGTGTGTCACACTCATTAGAAATGCATTAAGTATGAAGCGTCTTTATACTGGACTGGACCTGACTTAAACTCAAGAATTTATCATATAAGACTGTCACTGATAATTTGTAGTTGAGTCACAAAATGATGATCAAATGGATATTAGTTCTAAGTCATGAGTCCGAGCTACTGACTTGATTGTTCTTTGATTTAACCATTAAAAAACACATGATATTACCGCTGTTCCCAACACTATTATTTTTGGAACATGATAGTCAGTAGTAAGGATAGCTTGATCACAGACATGGGCATCACACAACTCTCTTCAGAGTCATCATGATTCCCTTGGTTGTCAGTGGTGAGAAGTGAGAGGTACCCATGCGCAACTTATGAATCGAAACCATAAGTGGGTTGCTCATAATATTTTTGATTGAGTCAAGGATGAAAATGCAGTGAGGGGCATTACGGTAAAAACTGCGTGCTCATGTGTGGGTCATCAAGTGAAAGGACAATAACCCGAATTTGATTGAATCAACGGACACCATGCTGTTATAAGGGAATAATATAAACCGTATCACTAAAGAGTGCAGCCTCGGGTCTATAGTGGAATCAGCTCGAGGTTTGACGACCAACTAGCAGTTCGTTGGAGCTTAAGTGATACGGGTCCATGGTCCCCATGATAGCTCCGTAACGGATGATACGTACGTGATTAAAATACATTCTGGATAATGTTTAATCATTTGGCACGACTTATAAAACTGACAAGTCTGTGTCAGACGTCAGATAGTTTTATCGTCAGCGTGGCAAAAGTATCATATTTTGGTACACGGAATTAACTGATAAAAATAAAGTTAGAATTTATATTTTCTAACAGCATCATGTTGTTGTAAATTAAATTCTAAGAAACTTTTCTTTTTGAACCAAGTCATTCAGACTTACGCTTTGTCATTTATGGATTTTCTAAGTTTATGACTCGGTTCGATAAACTATGAAATCCTTACGATGTACGTCGGTGATGCTCGAGTAATACACCTTTACAACCTCAGGCCAGTCGAGGATGTCTTCGTCATTGATATTGGGTTGGATGCATAATGCATTTAAAACTGTGCCGAAAACCCTTTGTCGATTCACTGGCACTCTTAAGACAAGCTTTTTTGAACCTATATGGGACATCAAATTCTTGTTTTACTTCATCTCATATTCATTCTTTCACGGGGCCGTGTACGTTATTTCTCTAATTCGGCCCGGAAATCAGAATCAAATCCTTAGCAAACACGCCAATGTAGCTCATTAGCATGCTGCCCACCTCTCCCCCTGGTTGCCACTTTGCATCAAATTTCACTGGTCGTTTTTTTACCTTTATCTCTTACTTTATTAACTCTCAAAATATTCGTGATTTTTCTTTTTTCTATTTGCGACTACAAGTTTTCTTCAAGGTACATGTTTCTTAATAAATAAGTCAATTCATATATATATATATATATATGTATATATATATATTTACTAATAGTGTCATTTAATAACCATTCATCCCTAATATTAATGAAACAAATTTTAAATATAATTAATATCATATAACAATTTTATTAACGCACCGTCAATCTTTTAGGTCCACGCATTATCGTGCGGTGGCGATAGACTTTATCGTATGTTCGAAGCTCCTAATTATATAATCACCATGCATACATAATATTATTGAAACACATTTTAAACATAATTAATTTCAATTAACAATATAATTAGTGCACCGTCACTCTTTGAGGTCCTCGCACTGTCTTGCGGTGGCGATAGACTTTGTTGTGGTTGCGACACTCCTAATTATTTAACCACCATGCACAAATAATATTAATGAAATAAATTTTAAACATAATTAATATCATATAACAATTTAATTAATTCAGTATAACTCTTTGAGGTCCTCGCATTGTTGTCCGGTAGCGACATATTTTCAAGTGGTTCCGACGCTCCTAATTATTTAACCTCCCTGCATACATAATATTAATTCAAAATATTTGAAAAATATATTAATATCATGTAACAATCGAATTAACCCAGTGGCACTTTTTGAGGTCGTCTGATTGTTGCGGTGTGCCAATAAACTTGTCGCAACACTCCTAATTATTTAACAACCATGCATTAATGTAACAAATACTAAACATAATTAATATCATATAAAAATTTAATTAACGAACCGACACTCTTTGACGTCGTTGGATTTTTGTGTTTCTGCTATAGATTGGTCGTGGTTGCGACACTATAAACTCATCTCCGTAATCATCATCGGAATCTTGCGACATATTGATATCGTGGTACCTAAGACCATATCATAATTCATAATAAATATTTATAACTAATTAACATTATTCCTATTATCAACTTCACAAAATTTCAATTAAGATAATTCATTAAACAATAAATATCATTATCAACTTCACAAAAATTAAAATAATTAATTAATTCCCAATAAATGAAACTATTTAATTAACATTCCCAATAAACATAACTAAAATTAATCTCATTATCAACTCCACAAAACTTAAAATAACATTCCAAATAAATGAAATATAAATGCATTCTAAAAGAACAAAACTTTATTCACCAAACCAAAACTAATCAACATTCCCAATATAGATAGCTTAAAAAACATTAAAAATACAAAACTTGATTATGTAATGCCTATAAAACATAGATGTGTATATATATATATTTATTATTATAAAAAAAACAATCGAATTTGGACAGGGGTAGTCACCTCCCCTCCCCTTGTCTCTCTTTTCTTCTGTCGTCGATTCCCTTCCTCTCTTTCTCTCTCTCCAAAATAGATTTCTATCACATCCAAGATTCAAGACACCAAAACTTATTCTCTAGAACTCCAATCGATGAATGGTTTGTACCGTCAGAAAGCTCGTGAAGAGACGAGTAGTGTGATAGGTGGTTATGGCCCACAAGTCGTGAGCATTGGCCAGAAAGTCCACCGAGAGCTTCGGTTGCAACGGTTTAGATACGCGGAGATTGAGTGATCGTTCGTAGAAACGAGCTCTGGATTAACAGTAGGGACGTTCGATAGATGGTTGTGGAAGCCTCTGATGTCACTGGCGAGCCATCTCCGGTGTTGCCTCTCACCGTAACCGGCGACCGCCATCGAGCTCCGATCTCATAATTGATTTGGGGGTTTTGAAGCCATCCTTGAGGAGATCCAAAGCCCTCAATCGGATTCGTCATCCGACTTCTGGTAAGCCTTCGATTTTATTGCCCTAACATTTAGATTTCCATGATTAAATTAGATAGGTTTCTGGCCCTTGATTGATGAAATTCACATTTCCATTGATCTTAGAGTGGTCGGATTAGGCTAGAGAAGGTATTAAATCCTCGAAATGTTGCCCGTTTTGTTGTCTCGTTTTGCGTGCCCGACAAAGATTCGGCCTGGGTTATATTTCAGCATACTGGGTTTTCATTTGGCGAATTAAACTCTAATCTTAGTGATGTTTATAATTATGGATAGTATCGGTATTACATTAAAGCATATTGTCATTCCTTTCTAGAATCAGAGATTGTGCAAATCGCACTTCCCTTCTCAGACAGTATATCGGAGGCTCCGGATCTTGATCATAGAACTCAAGGCCGAGACGAACCCGCTCCTTCAACTAGTTAGTGGACTGAACAAAGTTTCCATGACATTAGGTAGGGGCTATTACATTTTCGCGGTATTTAAAATGAATGTAGAAACCAACGCTTTAATGAAGATTGAACCGGATAGATTAAAAATGAATTTAATGTAATGATTTCATAATTAATAAAATCAATGTTATGATTGTCGTCGCTTGATAGCGAGGCTGGATGCCTGGTATGGTAACATCGGTTCAATACTTGTTATTATATTTATGTTTATGGTAACGTTGGTATGACGTATGCTGATATGGTACCCGCATTGGGCGGATGATGATTAATAAGATATGGTATCCGCTTTGGGCGGATGATGTGTGTTGATATGGTACCCTCTTTGGGCGGATGAGCTACTGACGAGCAGTTGGCTACTGCGTAGTAGGCCGGGTATGGTTATCGATATGGATATGATTGGTGGCCCAAAAGTAAAGATTTTGGCCCATGGCGAACTGGCCGCCTTTGCGTTAATTAAGATCCCAATTCGAGGGCGGGTAAGGGTCAGGAACTTGTAGTCCACGTGTGCTCGTTGCCTTGAGGACTCAATAAGATATAGTGGTGTAAAGGCGCGAGCTGACTCGGCATGGTCCACCGGAAGGATTTGGCTTTTGTGGGGTATATTTATTTATTTATTTATATTATTGTTGATAAAATGATTGACATATTATTAAATGGTTCATGTTGACTTTTAATTTATTTAATTAAAATTTGACTAATAATTGTTCGGTAAAGAGATTTGGTAATAGTTTCCTTAGTGAGCACGTGGAGCTCATCATTTCCATATACATTTTTTTTCTCTCCCAGTTACAGGTGGTGTTCAATGTTAATACTCCGGACGAGGAGTAGACTAGTTTGGGAGACCGAAATGTTTATTATATTTATCCATATTTTTAGAGTTTGTCGAGTTGAATTTATATTCGTGATTATCTTTATATTTTGAAAATTGTAATTTATTAAATGAAGGATATATGTGTTGGTGATATTTTGCATTTCACATTTTTTATGGTGTTGTATAAATCGTGGTCGTCTGTGTTTGTTTTGTCGTTTTATATCCAATAGAAAGAAACTATGTGTTTGTTGACATGGATTTTGAATTTTCAATGTTATTGTTTAAATGATGATGTGTCATTGGCCGGTCAAAGTTAAAAAAGTCTTTCCTTTTTTGTATTCTTCTAAACCCCGTGTAGGGGTGTTACAGATTCACACATTCAAACCGTCAAATTTATTGTCAATCCTTGTCTAACCACGATGATGGTAGCGGTAGACTGTAGCTAGAACGTGATATAAGGAGGGCTGGAGAGCGAGAGCGAGAGCGAGAGAGAGGGAGAGAGGGAGAGAGAGAGAGAGAGAGAGAGAGAGAGAGAGAGAGAGAGAGAGAGAGAGAGAGAGAGAGAGAGAGAGAGAGAGATAGAGAGAGAGAGAGAGAGAGAGGGGGCGGGGGTGGGGGAGAGAGGGAGGGGAGAGAGAGAGAGATAAAAAAGAGGACTTTCCGAAGGCGGATATGGGGACGGCGATATGGCAACAACGGATATGATGGTGATGGTGGCGGTTGAAGGTGGCTAACAGCAAAGAGATGTTGCACATGTGTTCTTAAACACGCTGATTTTATCTATTTGAAAATATTATGAAAAGTCGTTGAAAAAAAGGTGGTGCTTATTATGTTAATCTTATTATAGTTTCTTGTAGAGTAAAATATAATGTTTGTTCTTTAGTTCATAAAGGATGCAATTATTTTATTATAATCACAACAGAGTCAATGTGAGGAAGATTTAATAATGATAATAAATGAACTTAAAAATTTTTGTGACCTTTTTATCTGGGTGGGAGCCCATTAATCGTATAATGTCATTAGTGTGACTAAGTGACAATCCTATACTGGATTTTGTGTGTTTCACACTCACTAGAAGTGCATTAGGTATGTGGTGTCTTCATACTGGACTAGACTTGACTTCAAATCCGGATGTTATCATATAAGACCGTCACTTATAACTTGGAGTTGAGTTACTAGTAGATGATCAAATGGATATTCGATCTAAGTCCTGAGTGATCTTCAGTCTGAGCTGCTGGCTTGATTGTTCTTTGATTTAACCGTTAAAAAACAAAGAATATTACAAAGTTTCCCAACAACATTATTTTGGGAACATGATAGTCAACATCGAGGGTAACCTTGTCATAGACATGGGCATCAGACAACTCTCTTCAGAGTCATGATAATTCCCTTGATTATCGGTGGTGAGAAGTGTGTTATACCCATGCGCAACTTATGAATCAAATTCATAAGTAGGAGAAGGAAAATAAGGAAAAGTGAAATAAATGTTGCTAAGCTCATAAGGCCACGACTGAATTAACCTCAGCAAATTTGACGCGTGTTAGATGTGTAAATATGTTCCGTCATCGGAATTATAAGGTCTTTAATTAAATTTAATATTCACGTAATTTATGACCAAAGTTTTGAATATAATTAAATATTCACACTAATGAGCCTGTTAAATATATGGGGAAAAGTTTAATAAGCACTTAACAATGCTTGGGCCGAACAAGAACCTTAAGCCCAAAGAACAAAGGCTCAACACGAGTAGAGAATGCTTCAAATGGACCCGAGCATAATGTGAGCACCGCATCAGCCGAAGACTCGAAAGCCCATTACACTTGGCTAAAACCCATGCCTGACCAGGCTCGTTAACCAAAAAATCCAAAGCCCATCCCAAGTAGGAAGTGCCATGAAAGAGCACGAGAAAGAATGATCCCAGCAAGAAAATCGGAGCAGGAACACACTGATTAAGCACTGAAGCCCGGACAGACATAGTCAATAGCATCAATCAAACCTCCAGAGCCAGACCTCAAAAATTGCCATGACCAAGATTCAAACTCCCACAACGTTGAGTCAAAGTCCAAAACCGCGCAATTCTCTCAAGAAGTGGCCCACGTGTCAGCTCGACAGCTAGTCAAGCTCCGAACTCAAAGCCACTACCAACGTCTACTACCAACGGGCATAAATTTGAGGCCTATAAAAGCAAGAAGACAGCTCCATTAGAAGCACGCAAGAATTCACCCTGAGAGAAAAAAGTATGTGAGATTTATATTTTTTAGAGTGTTTAATCGTTCTTTTTCGATCAACTTGGAATCGGCTTGTGGTTCCAGCTGATCTTCTTTTCATCGTCAATAAACATACAAAGGACATAGTCAATTACCGCATTGTCAACGTCCGAGTATTGATGATGCATTGTCAAGGGTGCATTTTGAATTGATCAAAGATGATACAGCATTGGTGTTTATTGCAGTAAACGCCTCAATGTTTGCCAGTGAGTGTGGATGCTTTTGCGACATGCTATCGATCCAACAAAACACAGATGGTGTGATCAATATACTGATGAGTTGCAGAACGAATTTTATATCAAGTTGGGAGTAAGTAAAATATTTATAGTTAATATCTTTGTTAGTATATAAGCTTGAATAATTACGAGCATGGATTAGGCTTAGTTTAGGTTTCTATTATTCAACATTTAGGCTTAGTCATTATAAAAAGAGAGATAATATTCTCATATATTAGCACTTCCATTACTCTGCCGCTTTATTCTTCTTCAACTAAATGGTGTGTGATTATTATAGAGTATGGTGTTTGTGTTGTCGTTTTGCTCTGAATATCAATATAATTTATATTGTATAGTATATATACACAATCACTAAGCGTGTGAGTGTTATCGTGAGTGGTCGTGTTAACAGTGCGAGGTTTTGATCATTCCGTTGGTCTATGTCGATCAAGTGTTCTCTCAATTTTCTCTTGGTGTTGTTTCGGCAACGATTTGAATATTTGGAACCAACAATCTTAACATCTTTAGTTATATTTTATTACATGCGTCTCACTTATATTTTGATTTGTGCAGAATGTGTTTGATTTAGATCTAGAAAATGAGGAAATCAAGTTCACAGTTGATGAATATTTGCATCGTTTGTGGATCCAAACTCGAAGTAACTTCCGTAACAATTGGAGTGCATCTGGTCGTGATAGAAACAACCCATGTCCACCGTGTACAAAGGAAAAATGGATTCAATGGTGTGATTTTTGGGAAACTCCGAAAGCTGTTGTAAGTTAAATTTTGATGAAATTAATTTTTCTTATGTTTAAAATTCAAATATTATTTGGTACTTATGATTTTTTTATCTTTAGGATAAATCAAGAAAAATGTCTGAAAACCGTAAACAACGAAAGTGGGTATCTACTGTTGGGTCAATGTGTATTTCGAATCATCGACATAGATTGGTAAGTTTTATGTAACTATTCTATCATATATACTCTTTTTTTTCTTTCTTATTGGTGTTTAAATGTATACTTTTTCGGTTTAACCAAGAAACCCAAATGTCAGCTTCCCCGATTGAAACATATGAGCATGTTAATTGGAAAGGGGGAAGATTCCAAAATGATCATCATAAAGAACACATGGTAAGTACTGTACCGAAGGATGTTTCTTTTTTTGCAAAACTAGGTTAAGGTCAAGTGATATTGTGTTTGTTAAAGATAGGAATTATTTTTCCAAGATTCAAGGTTATGATTAGTTTAAATATAGGGGAGTTGTTGTCCAAATTTATTCGGAATCGTCTTGTTATTGAAATATTTGATTATCTTCTACATTTTTCAGGAAAAGATAAGAAGGGGTCGTGAAATGGCTATATCACAAGCTGAAGTCGACGGCTTAGAATTAACCAAAGAGGAAATTCATAAGATCGAAAAAAAAATGTCTTATTGCAAAATGGGAACAAAAAAACAATTCAATCAGGTCATTTACTTGGATACGGACCGGTACCGAAAAAGAAGGATCATGTGTTGGAAATCGAAGGTATCAAGTCGACTTCCTTACCACGATAATAGCCTCCGCGCCGTCCCCGTAACATTTAAAAATTCATTTTAAAGCGGAAATTTTGTTATCGGACCGACGACACGGATATCGGGTAACAACAAAACGAGATCTGATAAATATTTCGAATTTAATATTTTCATATTCATTATTAATAATCTAGTCGAACAGGAAATAAATAGAAAGCAGTAAATGGTTGCATTTATTTACCCAATGCATAAGGCCGTACCTCAACTGATGATTCCGGCTGAGCGTTCTGACTTGGGCAGGGCTCCGCCGGTGCTGAGGGAAACTCCCGTGATCTTCCGGGATATTCTCCTGGATTCTTCGCTACCGAAGCGTGGGCTTCGCTGGCAGGACTCCGTCGCAAAATTTAACTGACGGTTCTTTTAAAGCTACCGGAGAAAAATATCTCCTAAGCCGAACCAGAAGAGAGATCAGAAGCAGAAAACTCGCAGACCCTAGAGAGAGAGGGAGAGCTCGAGTTTTTGCTCTGGGGAGAGGTGTGTTAAATGTGTAGAATGAGCTTCCTATTTATAGGCTCAAGCTGTAACCGATTTGGTGATTTTCCCTCCCAATATTCGAATTCTTTTAATTAAATATAAATAATTATTTCAATCCAATGATCTAGATTTAATCTCATCTAGATCCAATGGATATAATTAATCAGGGATTTAATTAATTAAATAATACAAGATAAGATTAAAACATTTAATCTTATCATCATATTATATTTATTCGAATTATATTATATACATATATTTAAATTCGAATTTTTTAATGATTATCTAGATCCAATGGTTAAAATTAAATCTTAAACCAATCAAATGGATCAAATCAATTAGGGATAAAGTAAAATACCCTAGGGTTTTACAAAACCCTAATTCGAACTATTATCTCAAATTTATTCGAATGTTAATATCATATATATAATATTAATTAATTTCGAATCCGACGGTTTAAAGATAAAATCTCAAAACCGATCCAACGGACAGAACTAATTAAGCAAATTCGAAATACCTAAACTTGGTCACCAAGTTTCAATTTCGAATTACATTAGGGTTCAAATCAATTATCTCAATCCAACGGTTGATACTAAATCATAACCGATGCAATGGATTAAATTGATTTTAGGGTTTTTGCCAAGATACCAAACTTCAAGTACTTATGCCTCAAAAATAAAATCTTCAATTCAGTGATTCGAATTCAACTAGGGTTTGTTATCTCCTAACCCTAATTCGAATATACACATAAAATAATATATAAATATATTATTTATTTATTAATATAAATCCTTTAATTATTAATTAATTATTAATAAGATATTAATAATTAAATCCAAATAATTAAATTATATTAATAAAGCCTGATCTCTTTATCACACATTAAATGTCATGGTGCAACACCATCATTTAAATTCTTGACATGTGATTTAATTTCATAGTTTATCGATCCGAGTCATAAACTTAGAAAATCCATATATCACAAACCGTAAGTCAGAATGACTTGGTTCAAAAAGCAAAGTTGCTTAGAATTTAATTTAGAACAACATGGTGTTGTTCGAAAATCTAAATTCTAACTTTCTTTTTATAAGTTAATTCCGTGTACCAAAATATGATACTTTTTCCACGCTATCGATAAAACTATCTGACGCGTGACACAGACTTGTCAGTTTTATAAGTCAAGCCAAATGATTAAACATTATCCAGAATGTATTTTAATCACGTACGTATCATCCGTTACGGAGCTATCCTGGGGACCATGGACCCGTATCACTTAAGCTCCAACGAACTGCTAGGTGTTCGTCAAACCTCGAAGTGATTCAACTATAGACCCGAGGCTGCACTCTTTAGTGATACGGTATATATTATTCCCTTATATACATTAGGGTGTCCATTAGATTCAATCAAATACCGATTATTGTTCTTTCACTTGATGACCCACACATGAGCAGGCGGTTTTTTACCGTAATGCCCCTCAAATAATTTTCATCCTTGACTCAGCCAGTAATATTATGAGTAACCCACTTATGGTTTCGATTCATAAGTTGCGCACGGGTACCTCTCACTTCTCACCACTGACAATCAAGGGAATCATCATGACTCTGAAGAGAGCTGTGTGATGCCCATGTCTATGATCAAGCAATCCTTACTACTGACTATCATGTTCCCAAAATAATAGTGTTGGGAACAGCGGTAATATCTTGTGTTCTTTAACGGTTAAATCAAAGAACAATCAAGCCAGCAGCTCGGACTCATGACCACTCAGGACTTAGAACTAATATCCATTTATCATCATTTTGCGACTCAACTACAAGTTGTCAGTGACGGTCTTATATGACAACTTCTTGAGTTTAAGTCAGGTCCAGTCCAGTATGAAGACGCTTCATACTTAATGCACTTCTAGTGAGTGTTGACACATACAAAATCCAGAATAGGATTGTCTCTTCAGTCACATTAATGACCTTACTGATTAATGGGCTCCCACCCAGTTAATCAGGTCACGGACATTTTAAGTTCATTTATTATGTTTATTAATTCTTCCTCACATGACTCTGTTGTGATAATAATAGCATAATTGCATCCTTTATGAACTAAGGAATCAAACATTCTATTTTAATCTACAGAAACTATAATAAGATTAACATAATAAGTACCATCTTTATTCAACGACTTGTCATAATCTTTTACAAATGGATAAATATCTTGTTTAAGGACACATATGTCCAACATCATGTTAGGTTGGTCGAGTCATCAAACAAGAAGTATAAGGAGCTAGAAGAGAAATGTACTGTTCAAGCTGCTGCATTGGCTGCTAAAGGTGCTGCATTTGCTGCTCTTGAGGCACGACTAGCACAAATTGAGAACACGGATGCACGCGCACAACCTCCGACTACAACACTTGGCGATGGTGATACGGTTTAGAGTTAGGGACTAAGTTTTTAGTGTTACGAACTAAGTTTTTTTTTAACTTAGGCTTTTTAAACATAAACATATTAATATTATATGTATGGGGTGTATTTTGAAATGCTTATATTTTATAAATGTCGGATATATATATATAGATTTAAATGAATATTTTTTTATTCATTAATATTTAGTGAATAACTATAGTAATTAATATATATCTGCATGTCATAAATTAACAGAAAATTTAGTCTGGAAAATAAAATGCCGTTTTCACGATAACTAATTAGTTGCGAAGTAGACAACATTGCAACTAATTAATAAATTATCGCGACAAAAGGTTCTGTCGCAAAGGTATCTTCGCATCATAAATTCAAATCTTTGCAACAAACCTTTTCGTCGAAATGAAAGTATGTCGTAAAGTAAAGTTGTTGCGAATATATATTTGCAACAAAAATATTTATCGCAATACTTCAATAATTCTATCGCGAAGGTATGAATCTGTCGTGAATTTGTAGCAGGTGAATACTTCAACAATGCAGCAGGTGAATTTGTCGCAAAATAATATTCGTGACAAGCACATTGCGACAGGTTCCGCGAGTGAGTTTCTGTTGCAAAGAAAACTTTGCGACAGATTTTATCATTATTGCGACTGAAACTTCTGTTGCAAAGATGCTTTTTTTACTAGTGAATTAACACGTCGAGATCAACAAAGTTCTTTGAAAATTCCAATCGAAATATGATTCACAATCACGTGACTGCTGGTGTGCGAAACCACGTCAACAGCGTGGATCCGCAAAAAATCTCGCCGATATTATAAATCCGCAACTGCTTACTAGAGTCAAAAAAATTTGGAGGGAGAAAAACACAAAGCCGCGGCGGTTCAAACTTTTCCGCAGAAGCGAGAAAATTTACAGCAAGTTCAATTTTAGGTCTTGCGCTAAAGCCTCGTTATTCCAATTGTGCGCCGCAGCCTTCTTGATAAAATCCTAGCTTATAATAAGTGCGCCTCTTTTTTGAAATGCGAAGAAATCTTACGCAAGTTCAATGCGAGATATTATTATCTTACTATCATTAGGATCTAAATATATGAGCTTAACAATATGAAAATATTTTTTTTCATCACGGTGACGTTGGTGATGTGAGTGACGTGTTTGTTTGTAAAAACGAAAGTTGAACCCGAGGCATGTTGGGCCGTATGAAATTTTGGAACGTGCAGGGAAAGTTTCCAGTAGGCTCGCTTTATCAAAAGACTTAATTGTTGTTCACGATGTCTTTCACGTTTCGATGCTAAGAAAATACAAATCTGACCCATCACATATCCTAGAGCCCGAACTTATCCAATTAAGTGAGGATTATCATATCAAGAGTAGTCAATAGAAATTATTGACCGCAAAGAGAAAGCATTGCAAACAAGACTATTGCTCTCATCATGGTTCTTCTGAGTAATCACTCGCATTCTTAAACAACATTGGAGAGAGAAGATAAGATGCAAACCAAGTACCCCTAATTGTATTTGCGAGGACGAAAATTTTGTAAGAAGGGAAGATTTGTAATACCCACGATCAATAAACGAGAGCTTCTTGATGGTACATGCGTAAAACGAAAGGAATCGTTTTTCTTTGTATATAGACTTTTTACAAAAATACATTGACGTCATAGTTATGGATGCATATATATATATATATATGTGTGTGTGTGTGCGCGCGCGCGCGCGCGCGCGCAATGTTATTATGTTCATCATTTGATACGACTCTAAGTTTATGCCAAATATTATAATGGCAAGAAATATTTATATTTCATCCAAGAAATCACACATATATATATATATGTTAATGAATGAGTTTTATGATATATATATATATATAATATATTTATATATTCTATGTTGATACCGAAAATTGGATCACACACTGTAGCGGCCCAATAGCTAGTGTTGGACCGGGCCCATTGTCGTTTGTTGACTTTCGTGGATTTTGGGCTTTGACTCCTAGACTATTGAGTCAAACAGATCCTCAACTGTCATAGGGTCAGAAATCCGCAGCAAACATCACTAGCTGTTGCCGAGGGGCCAGGGCTTAGCCTGGCCCTGGTTACAGGTTCGGGAAGCCTAAAATGGACCTAACCGCTGTGTAGGGGGGATCACAGTATTTACTTTCCAGTGAACCCTGGTGGACCAGACCCTCGACCGGCGTCACGGGTACATATCCGGGTCCTACGGTCTATTCGCTGAGTTAGTATATCTGCTGGAGATACAAGACGGAAGAATAGAACGAGCACCTCGCGTATCTAGAACCTTGGCAAGGAGGGTCTTAAGTCGTGCCAGAATTTTCTCTAGAGCTTCCGCTCTATGTTGATTTCCTCGTATCCGAACCTGAGCACAAGAACACCCGAGGTAAGGGGGGGGGGGGGACCCCGGATTCACTTCCGACGCTCAACATTAGTGTAATACATGAAGGGGATGTGTTTATAGGGTGCTCGAGAGAGTTTTGGTCGAGTTCCGTTGAGAGAAAGTGAGTTACCATTCAACTGAAATCGAGCTTCTATTTATAAGGAAATCCGGGAATTGAAATGCAATTGAATAATTATTTCGGAGGGGCCTCGTGGAAAATTTATAGTGTTTTTTGGGTCCTTGGATCATTCTGGACCCATTGCCACCATCGGATCGTCAATCCGAGCAAAAATGCGCCCTCACGCGCCCAAAACAGCCGACAGTGTCAGTTCACGCACTCGCGAGTCAAGGGGACAGGGGAAGCTGATGTTCGCGTGCTGACGCACGCGTGTTGGCATCAGCCCCTGTGTAGTAGTGGGTCATTGGGCCCCCTTAGGGTGTTTCCGGCTCTCTTTCGTGATTCCGAGGCGTCCCGAGGCCCTTTTTCGCAAGTTTTACGAATTTTTTGGGTGTTTCGATTTTTTTGGGATCACCTAGACACTTAATTTTGCGAAAACAGACCACCGGTGAATATTTTGTGACGAAATTGATTTATTTTAATAAAAGAAAAGATAATTAGCATAATTTTTCCAATATTAATTCATGAAAATTAACCCGGTAAAAATAACCGTAACATTCTACATAGATGTGATCTTATCTATTTGACTAGTTGTAGGCTTGTAGCATTTGTTACCATAGCTTTATATATATATATATATATATATATATATATATATATATAAATGGTGAGAAGATTACACATACATATCTTTTGACCATATAGGTAATAGTGCTCAGTTGAATAGGCTTTAGGCGTTATAAACCTCGTAAGGAAATATCATCAGAGTGATATATATATATATATATATATATATATATTAAGAAGGCATTTTGACTATGCATGTGGTACACAAAAAGAAAACGACACCCTGACATCGTGTCCGGAAGAAGCACAATGAGACCCTTGGATATCAAAGCTACACCATAGAAAAGGGTTGACACTATGAATGACTCCTTAGTCAATGGCCAACGACAAAAAAATGAGGGGGTTGTACATCTAGAAGGGTGCCATATCTCAAAACGTCACTTTAGTACTGAGGAGGACAATTTCAATTTCAAACATGCATCTCAGGATGCTTTTTCCATGTGCCTCATTAAATGTTCACTGAAAACTGTTCGTTGAGGGGTTATTACTCAAAACCCAACACCCTTTAAATATATGCTTGAACGCTATTTGAGGAGAGAAAAGGACCCCTCATATTCTCCTTTCCTACCGAAAGTTTCTTCTAAACCAAGCCATGAAGAACTCCATTGATGATAAAAGAATTCTCCATCCAAAAATAACGCCACGCTATTACTCATAAAAATATTGTCCTCAAGGTCAGTTCGTATTATGGTAGTGAGACCCGGTAGAACGTCGACGACTTTCGGTGACTCACCAACGAGAACCGAAGCTCGCCGACGACACCCGGAAACACCGCCGCCGACGACAGAAGCTTGCCTGCGACTTTCGAAACACGCCGACGAGAGCCGTGGTGCCGCCGACGAGAACTGAAACCACCGTCGAGTCGTCTTATTAAAGCCCAATGGCTGTGTGGTGAGATAATCTCGTCTTAAGCTTTCGTACGTCTGATTATGATTCTATCGGCAAAAGTAGTGTAGACGTGCAACTTTTATATACCATGCAGAGAGAAATAGGGGTTAAGGCTAACGACAAAGCTTCAGGTTTTTAAAATATTAATACGTCCATTTCTTTAAGCATTAAAATGTTCATATATATATATACTTGCACGACATGGGGATTATAGTTTGGTTTAATATGTATAGGGTTTAGGTATAGTTTATTATATAGCTATATATATAACATTATAGGTATACCGAAAGTATACTTACATATAACTTTCACTATACATATATTTATATAAAGATTAGAGGATTCTAAGACAGTTTTGGTTATAAGTCTAAGGTGCATTAGGAAATTTAATGAAGGGGTTTATGAGTTTTAGAATCTGATATTTGGAAATAAATATCAGGGATTTTGATTTTGTATAGGGGTGAACATGGGTTGGGTTGGGCCGCCCCAATGCTTTTTATGGACCAGACCCAATCACTCCGGGTTCCTGAAAAATAGCCTGATCCGACCCAAATTTTTTAATGCCCGAACCAAACCGACACGATAAAAATTTGGTTGGGTTGGTTTGGGTCGCTGTGGCCCGATTAATTAAAATTTAATATTATATAACAAAACATATTATGAAAAAATGCATTAATATAACTCAAAATTCTAGTAAAAATACCTCAAACAAATTTAATCAAACAAACATACACCAAACAATGTAAAACATGAAAATGAGAGATTAAACGGTATTTGAATGTAAATAAAATTGAGAATGTGAAGTTATAAAATACTAAAGATTGCACTACTTGAAATAAATATCAATATGAAATATATATTAATTATATTGGTCGGGTCGGAATCCGTATAGCAACAGCATGTGTTGAATAGGACTAATTGCGAGTTAACGTATGTACAAGTAGTCATCTACATCACAACAATAATATTGTGTGCATAAATATTTTCAGTATACTTTATGAAGCATGTTGATGATGCTTATATTATATGAATATAATGCACGTATCTTTACGATAAAAACTATATATAGAAATATATAATTTTATGAAGAAAAGTTTTTAAGGCATCGTACCAGAGACGAGTCTCCTTATGTTATGATTATGTTATGCTACCACGAGTTGATTTGGTTTGGGTCGCGCCCCCAATCTTCTGTTGGTTTTGCGCGCAGGTACGTACGCAGGGCCCAAGTTATGTTAAGAATATGTTTATAAAGTATTATGGTATGATATGATATATTTTATATACAACTTAATATATGATGTTGTATTAAACATCATTATATAACTTGTACATACTGGGCGGTAGCTCATTATAGTTAGGAGCGGATGAAGCGAAACCAGCATCGTGGCATATATAGTGCATAGTGGTGGAATCGATCTTTGAGACTTCTTTTCCGCAAATTATCATTTTTCGTATTTTAAAAGCCTATTTTCAAACCTCACTAGAGGATTATCATTGTGAATCTAAGTATTGTACAAACGACATTTTATCGTTTGGCCTTAAGTTGTCAGCTATATATGGATCTTTACGAGGTTTTATTTTAAACATATTTTATAATAATAAAAATAAAAAATATGACAAGTTTAGAAACTTTATTTTTCATAAATAAGAGATTTCGACAATTTTAAGTACAAGAAGTAACGGCCAAAAAAGGGGGCGTTACACAGTACAAATAGCAGCAATTCCGCACAACACCGTGGTAATTGTAAAAACAAACGAAGACATTATTTACTATGCCCCGGCTTAAATAAATTTGAATATTTTAACGAATTTTTTTTTCCAGTGTTGATACTAAGCTGCGGTTTAAATTTACAAAACGTTGCATGATTCCCTCAACCCAACTTCCGCACCATTCAGAAAATATTCTAAGTGTTGCGTTTTTTTTTTCATGAAGACACTAGCCGCGACGTATAGTCTCTATAATCGCGGATTAAACCTTCCTTCTCGCATTTTTTTAATTTTTTTAAAGTTTCTTTCTCGGATTTGTATATACGCAGTGGTTGTCATTTTGAGCTTCTTAAACTGCTACTAAAAAAAACATCATAACAACATGATACCATACCGAGAACAACCAGGTCTAGTATATTGACAAGAGAAGTTCGAAAACAATAGTAACAAAGGAGACACTCGGAATCCACCAAGATAAGCTAGGATAGAAGAAACGCCACTTCCAGAATCCACAGAAAGATAAGTTTCTGGTAGAAGAAACACCACTCCCGGAACTCACCGAAAGATAAGTTTCTCAACTCGCCACTAAAGGAATCCACGAAGACATAAAAGGGTTTTCACAAACATAATGTTGAGAGGATTTTTTTATCAAACATTATCTTTCTTTTCTCATTGCATGCTTGCCCTTTAAATAGAGCTGATGGGTTACAAATCCATACATCCCCTCCAACCAAATTCTAAGGCTTTCCAACTTCTCTTCAATGAAAAAATATAGCCCCATAAAGAGAGCACCAAGTCCCCCGATCATAAATGCCTTTTAAGGCTATTACAAGACTCAAGAAACTAATAAAAACCATACATACCACCTGGACTAATCAGAAAATAAATACACACCCACTATCATAATTAAGACTAACACTAATACAAAGGGCAACCGCTAGCCAACGAATTTATATTGGGAAACCAGGTATATATTATTCACACTATACCCGCTAACACCGCTAGCATTCTGGCTATCTCTGTTACCGCTATGCTTCGTGGTATTGCTATTCCCGCTAGTATTTCCGTGATACCCTCTAGCATTGTCAATCCCGCTAATCATATTACTGTTAGTCACTTCGGAATCTGTATCATTCTCCCCTGGTTGGAAAAGACTCGACCTCGATTCTAGTGGTTCATCATCAAGAAACGATGATGGATCGTAATCGTTGAAGGTTGTTGAAACAGCATAGTGATGAGAAAGCTCAACTTTATATGCCTGATTGGATTTTCCCGATTTGTGCTTGATGAAGAAGTTGAAGAATGAAAGAATTGAACCCACTTGCATGGCGAGACATTAACTTGTGTTGTGCATTCAAATACTTCAAGTTTTCATGATCTTTAAACAGAAAAAAATCATTAGGGTAAAGATAGTGACTCTAGTTTGCCTATGCGCAAATGATGGCATAGAACTCCTTGTCGTATGTTGAGTACTTCCTCTTCACCTCATTCAGTTTCTCACAGAAAAATGAAATAGCTCGGCCTTCGTGACTAAGCACAGCCCCGATGCCCACTCCGAAGCATCGCACTCCACTTCGAACATCTAGGAGAAATTCGGCAAGGAAAGGACCGGTGCTTCCGTCATCTTTTTCTTAATCAGTTCAAAACTCTCTTGGCATTCTTTTTTCAACTTGAAAACTCCACCCTTCATGCACTAGATGATTGGTGAAGTGACTGTGGTGAACTTTGTAATGAATCGTGGTAGAAGGATGTCATTCCATGAAAACTTTGGATATAAAAAAGATAATTCAAAATTGGCCACATGGAGATTGCTGTGATCTTTGACTCGTCCACCTTGATTCCATCCTTGGACACAACATATCTAAGAAAAATCAGGCTCTCCACCAGAAACTCTTTCTTCTTTATATTGAAATACAAGCTTTTACTCCTAAATTTTTTGAAGACTTCCCTCAAATGCTTCAAATGATCATATGTGCTCATACAGTGAACCAGAATATCGTGAAAATAGACAATAACACATATTCCCATCAATGGCTTCAAAACATGAGTCATGACGCGCATAAAAGTTCTTAGAGCGTTAGACAACCTTAATGGCATAACAAGCCATTCGTACAAACCCCTCCCAGTCTTAAAAGTTGTCTTCCATTCATCTCTCGGTTGCGTGCAATATGATGGTAACCACTGCGCAAATTGATCTTAAAGAATATTGTGCTGCCGTGCAATTGATCAAGAAGGTCATCTAACCTTGGAATGGGAAAATGATACTTGACCGTAATTCTATTGATTGCTCGGCTATCCATGCACATTATCCAAGTTTTATCCTTCCTTTGAACTAAGAGTGCCGGAACCGCACAAGGACTCAAGCTCTCTCCAATCAACTCTTTAGTAGCTCTCAACTTGTCGTTGAAATTCGGCTTGTTACTTTGTGTTTAGCCAATAGCCTACTTTGTTGGGTAAAAAAGATCCCCGCATCAAATCAACCCGGTGCTAAATTCCTCGTAATGACGGTAGGCCACTCGGTATCTCCTTCGTTGCGCAATTTTGAAACTCCTTTAAAATTATTTGAACCGCTTTGGGTAGCTCCTTCTTTTTTTCTGATGTTTCCTTCAGGTCGAAAATAAAAACAACTTCACACTTTGATAAGGATTGTGTAACCTGCGAACCAGTGAGCAATGAGTGCTTCTTCGATTCGAAGGTTTCAGTGATATTCTACGCCTTCAAGGGTGCTAACACAATCCGTAAACCATCATTGGTAAAGAAATGAGTATTGTTTAATCCGTCATGAATCGCCCTTCTATAGTATTGCCACGGTATCCCAAATGACACCTAACAAGCATCCATTGAAACAACATTACACCAGACTTCATCGTTGTAGTTCTTTCTAATGAAAAATGTTACTAAGCACCTATTTGTTACTTTGTGCCCATTTTCGTTATGAAACAATTGAATGCGATAAGGATGAGGATGAGGCTCTGGCTTCAAGCCAAGCTTTTTTACTATTTCTTAGGCAACAACATGTGCAACTTTCTCCATCAATGATAACGGTTCACACACGCCCATTTGAAGTACACCGATTCGAGAAGATGTTATGTCTATACCATAGGTCTTCGTTCATGTGGCTGAAGTTAAGGAGTCGTCGGATGAACGTAACATATCCTTCATCGGGTTTTTCAACACATTCTTCCTCGTTGTAGATTTTTTCCCCTTCTTCTTCTTCTTCTTCTTCTTCTTCTTCTTCTTCTTCTTCTTCTTCTTCTTCTTCTTCTTCTTCTTCTTCTTCTTCTTCTTCTTCTTCTTCTTCTTCTTCTTCTTCTTCATTGTTAGCTATGGCAGATTCCACCATAGTAATTACTCTTCGGTTTGGGCAATCAACATCAATATGACCAAAACATTGAAATTTTAAACATTTCCTCGAAGCTTTGGAATTAGTCGAAGAAAAAGCTTCTCGGATCTGACCTAGGTTTTTGAGGAAATTGATGCTTTGTCAAGGGTTGTATTTGAGGACGACGCTCAGACGATATTCTTTACTCCATTTCCCGAGCTCTTCCTTACGTACTTCTTTGCCTCATTTCACTGCATTTCCTTATTCTCCACCAACTTCCAAACATCATGAAACACCCAACATTGTTGAAGTCGATCGGCTTCTTACATATCTCACTTGAGACTGACAAGGTAGAGAGCCACTGTTTGTTCATCATGTTCCACCACATCGCATTTAAGAATAAGATACTTAAACTCGCGAGTATAATCCTCTACAGAATTATCAAATTGTTTGAGTTGTAAAAGTTCAGATGGTTGTCTTGCTTGTAGCTATCTGAAATGAACCTCTTCTTGAGGTCTTTTTTTCATATTCTCTCACGTTACGTTCGGATTGCTCGTCTTCCCTCTCGAAGTCGTTCTCGCCTCAAATTCTCCAACCAAAGGGATGCATAACCCTTTAGCTTGACTGTCTTCTCGTAAGAATAATCCTTGAACTTAAAGATCGGCTCCACCGTATAAAGCCAATCGAGAAATGCGTCACCATGAGGTCTTCCTTAAAACTCAGGAACATCAAACTTGACATCACTTTCGTAACATTGGGGATGATTTTCCCATTGAGGCCCATCGTCCTCATCGCTAGATACTTCAACATGAAAAGGACTCACGTCTATGCCATGGTTTCACTGTTGTTGATGGTGATGCTGATGTCCTTCCATTTCGGTTAAGCTTTGTTGGAGATCAGCCATCGCTTCTCTTAGGGTAGCCATCTCCATCTCTCTTTCATACTTCACAGCCGTCTGAATGATAAGAGGAATATGGTTTCCAGGTGTTTCCATGAGGATGATGATTTAGGAAACATTAAAAATCAACTAGAGCTCTAATACCAAGCTACCGGACCAAGAGAAACCATGTCTAGTATATTGACAAGACAAGGTGGGAAATAACAGTAATGAAGGCGCCACTCGGAACCCACCAAGATAAGCCTAGGATAGAAGAAACACCACTCACAGAATACACCGCAAGATAAGTTTTTGGTACAAGAAACACCACTCCTAGATACAGTTGAAAGATATAAGTTGCTCAACTCACCAATTAAGGAATCCACAAAGAGATAAGAGGCTTTTCACAAAGATAACTTTCATAGGATTTTTTTTTTAAACATAATATGCCTTTTCTCATTGCATGCTTGCTCTTTATATAATGCTAATTGGTAACAAATTCGTACATCCCCTCCAACAAAATTCTAAGGCTTTCCAATTTCTCCTCAATGACCCAAAATAGCTTCATTAAGAGAACCATAAGTCCCCACTATCATAAATGCCTTTTAAGGCTAATACAAGACTTAAGACACTAATAAACACCATACATAACTCCTAGACTAATCAGAAAATAAATACACTCACTAACATAATTAAGACTAACACTATTACCAAGGGTAACCCTTACACCATGAATTTAGATTGGGAAACTAGGTAAATACTATTCCCTCTATACACGCTAGCACCACTAGTACTCCGGCTATCTTCGTTGCCACTATGCGTCGTAGTCTTGCTACTCCCGCTAGTATTTCCTTGATACCCCCTAGCATCGCCAATCCCGCTAAGCGTATTACTTCTAATAACTTATGGATCCACATCATTCTCCCCTGGTTGGAGAAGACTTGACCTCGAGTCTAGAGGTTCATCATCAAGGAATGGTGATAGATCAGCAACGTTCAACCTTGATGAAACACCATAGTGATCAAGTAACTAAACATTGTACGCATAGTCATTAACTCGTTCAATTTCGGTGAAGGGCCTGTCGGCTATCAGTTGAATCTTAGGGAACTACTAATTGGGAAATTGTTCCTCATAAACTTGGCTCGCTCATACGCTGCTCCACTAAACCTCGTCTTCGTCATCAATGGGATCAAATTTAAAGGAGAACTAAGATTCTTTCCATAAACAACTTTGAATGGGCTGGACTTTGTGGGTGAATGAGTGGACCAGTTGTAAGCAAATTCAGCATGTGCAAGAGACAAATCCCACTCGTTTATGTTCTTCTTGACAAGGCTTCGCAACAATGCTCGCAACGATCAGTTGACCACCTCAGTTTGTCTTTCGGTTTTCGGATGGTGTGAAGTACTATATTGATGCCACGTGCCCATATTCTGCCAAAGAGTTCTCCAAAAATGACTAAGGAACTTAGCTTCTCAGTCATATGTGATGGTCTTCGGAACCCCATGTAACTTCACAATATCTTGAAAATAAAGATCCACAATGTTGGTTGCATTTGCTGTTTTGCCGCACAACACAAAGTCATCCATTTTTGAGAATTCATCATGTAATACCAAAGTAGTTCTCTTAAGTTAAGAAGAATATTAAGGGTATTCGTGACTTAATATCTAGTTATTGTGTCTTTTATTTCACATGTTATTAGTCATTAGATGGCTGAATTTCATACTGTATATGTGTGTATACCATATATATATTAGTCATTAATGGTTTAGCATTCAAGTGTGCGCATATATATACCATATATATATGGTCTAAGATTCAGGTTCTATGTGTATGTTTAGAATCAATATTAAGAATTGTTGTAAGATGATAGTAGACATCTTCAAGTATTGAGTTATTTATGTATATATAAAATATACATGTATACGATATGATCATATAAGTGTATGTATAAAATAAATGACGAGGATATGTATATGAGTATGTAACAAAAATAATTTTGAATTCCAATGCTTATGGAAGCATGAATAGATCAATTGTGTTTTAGGCAAGGTTTTAAATACCGCTTGCCAATGTCGTTTCGCACTTTTCATTTTACGGATATATCGCTTGTCAATTAATATCTCATAGATAAATCGATGGATATGCCGATGGATATGTCGTTACGCATATCCTCGAAAAAAGATTT
The DNA here is from genome assembly GCA_954871525.1 of Parietaria judaica. Classification (NCBI taxonomy): domain Eukaryota; kingdom Viridiplantae; phylum Streptophyta; class Magnoliopsida; order Rosales; family Urticaceae; genus Parietaria; species Parietaria judaica. The sequence continues at coordinate 746,363 of OX940865.1, read as the reverse complement.
TCGATGAGCATGCCGATGGATATTCGAGAAATTTAATTCCTTGGTTTTAGGATCGTTCGAAATTCTTTATGTATTTACGTGATCCCTGATGCAAGAAAATATCGAAATTTGGACAATCCCACATCTCTATTAATTATGACAAGAACTTTGGATGTGTCAAGCACTCCACTCCACGTTTGACCACTTTATTGAGACTAGACACTAGAGTTAATTATATGAGTCAAAACCCCTATTCTTGGAGCACTGCATTAACACCTTTTTCACTAAGCAGAGAGTGAGCCTAATACTCAAGAGTCAATAGCTATAGTCTAGGTACGTTTAACCCGCTTACACAGCTAGATGTAACAGCACGCATCAAATACTCTGATCCAAGGTTCAACTTACCAAACTTGCCGATAAATCGCTTGCCGTTATCGACGGATTATTCGATAACTTACCGGATTATCGACGGAAAACTAATAATACTGTAGCTTACCGATTACAGATCTTTTCGATGATTATCGACACTTATCGGGGATTATCGATGAAAAATCACTAAAATATTTTTAAGAATATATTTAGTAAGTTTATAATGTTGATAAAACATTAAAAATGCTAAAAATAAAATCATTTCATACTTAAACAAAGGTAAATAAAATATAGTCTCACTCTTACATATGTAAATAAAATCATCGAAAAGTGCAAAATTTCTTGAAAAATACATATTTTTGTTATTTTTCAAGATGTTTGCCGATTTTTGGCAAAAATTATGGAAAAGTACTGGCATGGCCGTCTTACCGATAAATACCGGCAAGACGGATAATCGAAGATTATCGAAGATAATCGTGGAAAAGTCGAACCTTGCTCTGATCAATGTATTTTCCTTTGCTCGCACATCTCTAAGACTGACAGAGAAGCATTTTCCCTCGACGCTAAGCTTGCTATCATTTCATTATCTTATCTCCTCTATTCACCCTCAAGCTAAAAACCCTAACACGCAGCTGCTCAAATTCCTAAGCTCTTGAACCTTCAATCTCCATCTCATGTTAACTTTCTATCCCTCTCGCTTCAACTTCATTCCTCTCCAAAGTTTTACGGCTTCCTAGTCATTCACGTCACATCCTTTCCTTCCATCTGAGGAGTAGCTCCGCCACTGATCTTCTACCAGCGAAGATCCGAGCATACCTACGATATTCGGAACCGCACCACGGGAACCGAACGCACCGTCGGCATCCGAAACTGTGTCTAGGAGACGAGATGAGGTTCGGAGATGCACTTCGAAAAGGCACGCCGATGAGATCTAAAGTCATGCCGGTCGACGAGATCGGAAGCGCGTCGAAGAGGTCCGAATATGTGCGGACGAAAACGGAAGCACTTCGGCGAGATCCGAAAAATGTGCCGACGAGAACCGAAGCACTTCGACGAGATCCGACAACCGGATATCCGGTTTCTTGGAGTCGAACGATTTAGCATGTGAGCTATGTTTCCCTTAATGTTTTGTATGTGTTATTAGGTTATGCTATGCATATCGTTCATGGTGTTTAAGAATCTTAGAAAATATTTATATATATATATATATTTATATATATATATATATATAAGAAATCATAGGAATGGATATGTATGGATGTATAAATATTTGTGAATACATCTTGCATTTATGATACATGTGTAAAGTTTCATCGGAACTTGCTTAGTCGAGCCTTTTTATTGAAAGACTAAGAGACTAAAGGGTATTTATGTCATAAGAAAAATATAAGTCCATGCCTCCTAGGTGTTATGTCTATGTACGTATAAGTTTTCTTATTATAATGTTTACATATATAAAATATTTTTTTTATCTAGTTTCTATGTCACATAAGGTAATATATGTATATTTATATACACACGTATATAATAAATTATCCCATATTTTATCATATGTATATATACATATTTATAAATGCTCAATAAAATTTGTATGAATGAATAAATATTATATGTACCTATGTGCATGTGAGAGAAGGATATAAATATAGTGTTATTTTCGTAGATATTATTACTGTATATAAAAGTGAGTAGAGGCTATTTTGATAGTATATGTATATATATATATTTAAAAGTATTTATATGACTTTGTGATATATATATATATATATATATATATATATATATATATATCTATATCAGCAAAGTTAATTGAAAACACGCTTATCACATTTTAAAAGTGTATATGTATAATAATATGTTATTATAAATATGCATATAAGACAAGTACTTTTATTAGAAACATGCATCTATGTAGAGTTTAAAGTGCAAGAAGAATAAAAGAAATGGGTATCTGGAATTACTTTTTAAGATAGAGTTAGTATTTAGTTTATGATAGGACGAGGTATAATGTGAAGGACAATTACTATGAAGTTTTAAGAACTGATATTCGAAGACCAATATCAGGAATGTCGGAGTTCGTAGGCAATGACTTATGTTGAGTAGGACTACTTATAAGATTAATGTACGTATAAGTATTCACCTACATCACGACAATAATATTGTGTGCGTATATAGTTAAATATGCTTGTATGTGCTTATATGTTATTGATATGCTTTGTATGGCCATTACTTTATGTGATGTGTCTGCTAATATGCTAAGTATGATGCTTATTAAAGCATGATGATATGGTTTATATGATATGCAAATGATAAGTATATTTTTACGATAAATATATATATATATATATATATATATACGTAAATATATTATTTTACAAGAAATTTTTTTAAGGCGTCGTACCAGAGACAACTAAGGTCTCATTATGTTATGTTATGATGCCACGGGAACGATTCGGTTTGGGTAGCTCCCCCGATCCCCTGTTGGTTGCGCGCAAAGCTACGTACGCAGGGCCCAAATTATGTTAAAAATATGTATTTGAAAATATCATTATACTTTCAAGATGATATGATATATTTGAATATGATATGACATGTTTTAAGATGATACAATACACTTTATGGTAATATTTTATGTTTATGTACAACTTAATACGATGTTGTGCGAAATGTCACAACATAAATGATATATGATTTCTATGTATGTTTATTGTGAGTTATATAAGCTTGTACGTACTGGGCATTAGTTTATTATAGTTGTGATGTAGATCCAGGAAATAAACCAGTCGGGATTTAGGAGCGGATGGAGCAGAGCCGACATGGCGGCATATAAGTGCATAGGTGGTGGAACCGATCGCTAAGACTTAATCCACAATTTATCAATTTTTTTCGTATTTTATTTAAAAAAAAAAACTTATTTTCAAACCTTAGCAAAGGATTTTCCCAACATCTTTCAGTATATCGTAATATGAATTTTTGTGATACGATTTTAAGTTGTCCAATATGTTTTAAGTGGAATGATCACCATGAGTTTTTGGTGTAAAGATATTATATATCTAATCTGTTATTTTGATATATAAAAGAAAAAAAAATCATAAGTTAATTTTAGAACTTTATTTTCTTATAAACAGAAAATTTTATAGGCTTAAGATTAATAAGTAGTGACCGATAAAGTGGGTCGTTACATATCAACCACCACCATGATTGAATCCTTGTGAGAGTGAGTTCTAGGAAGTCCCAAAACAAAATCCATGCTCACATGTTCCCACAGAGCATGAGGGATTGGAAGTGGCATGTACAATCCAGTGTTACTCCCATGCATCTTCGTTTGCCAACAAGTCTGACATTGCTCAACAATTCTCCTTACATCCCGAGTCAGCTTCGGCCAAAAGAAATTTTCTTCAACAAGCGCGATTTTTTTTTCACGGCAAAAATGACTAACTAGTCCACCCGCATGAGTCTCCCTTATGATCGCCTCCCGTGATGAATATCCAGGAACACAAAGTTGCACACCCCTGTACAGAAATCTATCTTGAACAAGAAATTTTCCAAAAGGCTCCTTTTCACATCGTTTCCACACTTGGCAAAAATAAGGGTCATCCACATATAGATCTTTAACAACTTCAAATTCACACACTTTAGCATGCATCATATGAAAAAGTAAATGGTGTGTACTCAAAGCATTCGCTACCTTATTGGATTTCCCCGATTTATGCTTGATGATCAAGTTGAAAGACTACAAGGATTCAACCCACTTCGCATGGCGATAGTTTAACTCGTACTGTGCATTCAAATACTTCAAGGTAAATAGAACAAAATCATTAAGGTAAATATAGTGATCCGGATCACCAATGCGCAAATGATGACATAGAACTCTTTATCGTATGTTGAGTACTTCCTCTTCACCTCATTGAGTGTCTCACTTCGAAGCGTCTCACTCCACTTCGAACATTTGGAGAAATTCGGCATGGAAATGACCAGTTCTTCCGTCATCTTCTTCTTAATAAGTTCAAAATTCTCTTGGCCTTCTTTTTTTCACTTGAAAACTCCACCCTTCATGCACTTGGTGATTGGTTAAATAATCGTACTGTGATTAGTAATGAACTGTGGTAGAACGAAGTCATTCCATGAAAACTTTGGATGCCAAAAAGAGAATTTAGAATTGCCCACATGGAGATTGCTTTGATCTTTGACTCGTCCACCTTGATTCCATCCTTGGACACAACATATCAAACAAAAATCATACTCTCCACCAGAAACTCACAGTTCTTTAAATTGACATACAAGCTTTCACTCCTCAAATTTTTGAAGACCTACCTCAAATGTTTCAAATGATCATATGTGCTCTTATTGTGCACCAGAATATCGTGAAATCACATATTCCCATCAATGTCTTGAAACATGAGTTATGAGGCACATAAAATGCTTAGAGCCTTAGACAAGCTAAAACGGCATAACAAGCCATTCGTAAAAACCCGTCCCGGTCTTGAAAATTGTCTTCCAATCATCTATCGATTGCATGCGAATATGATGGTAACCACTTCGCAAATCTATCTTAGAGAATATTGTGCTACCGTTCAATTGATCAAGAAGGTAATCTAACCTTCAAATGGGAAAATGATACTTGACTGTAATTCTGTTGATGGCTCGGCTATTCTAACGACCCGCTTTTTTGGCCGTTACTTCTTGTACTTAAACTTGTCAAAATCTTTTGTTTATTGGAAATAAAATTTCTACAAATTGTCATATATTTTTTTTTTATATAAGAAACATCTTATAATATGCTTAAGACAAAATTTCGTATCGATATATAACACATAGCGAACAACTTAAAGCCAAAGGATAAAATGTCGTTAGTACAATAATTAGGTTCATAGTGATAATCCTCTACCGAGGTTTGAAAATAAGTTTAGAAAAAAAAAGTACGAAATGATAAATTTGCGGAAATGAAGTCTCAAGGATCGGTTCCACCACTATGCACTGTATAAGCCACGACGATGGTTCCGCTTCATCCGCTCCTAGCTCTCAACTGGTATCTTTCCTGGATCTACATCACAACTATAATGAGCTAACGCCCAGTATGTAAAAGCTTATATAACTCACCATGCAAACATGCTTTAAAATTATATATATATATATATATTCATATATAGTGATGTTTAATACAACATCATATTAAGTTGTACATAAAAATATATCATATCATCTTATATCATAATACTTCATGAACATATTCTTAACATAAGTTGGGCCCTGCGTACGTACCTGCGCGCAAAACCAACGGGAGATTGTGGAGCGACCCAAACCAAATCAAGCTGTGGTATCTTAACATAGTCATAACATAAGGAGACTCGTCTCCGGTACGACGCCTTAAAAAAACTTTTCTTGTAAAAATAATATATTTACTTATGTATCATTTTTATCGTAAAAATACGTGTCATTCGTATCATATAAGCACGATCTACATGCTTCGTCAAGTATACTGAACATATTCATGCAACCAATATTATTGTTGTGATGTAGGTGAGTACTTGTACGTACCTTAGCCTTTACGAAATATTTCCTATCGCAAATTAGTGTCTGCGGAGCACAAATTTCCTGATAATCATATATTTCTCAATATCAGCATCCCAAACTCTATTACGCTTGTGATCATATTCCTAATCTTATATCTCCCAAGAATATAACCCCTCTCTAATAAAAGTACCACTGTAGTACAAATTTGATTAAATTAATAATAATAATAAAAATAAGCATACTTTATGATCATAATTATCGTTGTAAAACTAAAGCTGGTAAAAAAATATATTCTCTGCTATTATTATTACGAATATATATATATATCTTCTTCTCAAAGTATATATATATATATATATATATATATATATATCAGTATCATAACGGTGTATATAATATGTACACTAAGTAATATGTACCGTGAGTTTTTAAAACAATCAAAGCCATTTATATATATATATATATCTTCTATAAGCCTAGAAATTAAGGTTACAACATATATATATATATCTATGTATCTTTAATTATATATACATATATATTGAGGTATAAAGTATATATAACTTGTGACTTAGGTTTATATCATAATAGATAACCACCATATAACGTTTAAATTTACATTTATCAAACTTATGGTTCTAATTTCAAAAATAACCAATCAGAGTGATGTGGCACTGAAAACCAATTTATCCATACTGAAATTGCCCCTCAATCTATTAAAATTCGTTTTTTATTTTTAATTAATTTAAATTTTAATATATTATTAATTATGCACTATTTTAGGAATAAATTTATACCAAATTTCAAAATTATACCCTAAAAAAGTTGACTCTCTCCCTCATTCACGAAGCACCTCTCTCTCTCTCTCTCTCTCTCTCTCTCTCTTTCTCTCTCTCTCTCTCTCTCAAAACACGGTCGCACAGCAGCTCCGGTAGAAGCAGAGCTAAAATTTCGAATTTCCTTTATCCATTGTTGCATTTGAGGCTAAGGGCGACGCCGGAGCTTCTCTTTTTTACATTAAAGCAGAGTACCAGTTCGAGGCCAATGGCGACGGCGGAGCTTCCAAGACCTTCCCTCAGCAGGCTGGAACCATCCACAAGAACAGCTACATCGTCAACAAGAAGAGGCATGCAGGGTAGGTTTGTTTCGAAATTCAATTGACATAAGAACAATTGGATCTGGAATTTCATCTCTGTTTGTTTAAAAGTTGTTCGGTTTTCTCTCGACTATTGAAATTGTGTTCGATTTGACGGAGGTGGTGAACGCTTGGTGTGAATGGATTCATTGGGCTTCTCTTTTGGTGTCTATGTTGTTTTGTGACTCTCTTGCGATGATGATCGGTGAACACTTGCAGGTGAGTTTGCTGACTGACAGCGGCGACACCAAGGACAACCTGAGGCTTCCGACCGATGACGCGCTCCTGAAGTAGGTTCATCGTTTAGGGTGATTATTGCGGCATCGTCGTTGTTGTCGAAAGAGTGAGAGGTAGCGGACGACGAGGACGACCGGAAGATGAAGATCTCCGGGAGAAAGAAGGGATGTTCCTCGTGGGGGTGGCTATGGCGGTGCCGCAGTGGTGGTCGCGATGAAATGAGTGGGTGGTGGGACTAACGAGTGGTGGTGGTGAAGAAGATATCGTCTTTGGTCTTGCTCGGATTCATGGAGATCGACGGTGATTTTTTGTGAGTTTTTCGTGTAATTTCTATGTATTCGTGTTTATTCGAGGTGTAAATGTATGGTAATTCGAATGGTAAATGTAGATTTATTGGTTTATTCGTGTAAATGTATATTAATTCGAACAATAAATGTCGCTTTATTTGTTTATTCGTGTAAATGTCTGTTAATTCGAATTGTTAATTTGGTTAATGTTTTTTAATTTAAATTTTTAAAAAATTATTAATATGGGTAATTCGAATTATTGTCTGTTAAGTAATTTGAATTTTTATTTTAAAAAGTGAAAAATATTTTTTTTATTTAAATTTGAAATTTATTTTTTTTAATTTTGATTTCAAATATTTGTTCCTAATTTAGTATTTTTTAATAAAAATTCGTATTAATTTTTAATTATTTAAATAAATTTGTTAATTCAAATTTTAATATTAATTACTATTATTAATAAGGGTAGATAAGTCATTTTATATCAATTAATGTGGTTTATTGGCTATAACACAATATTAACCAAACAGTGGATATTTTGACAATTTTAAAACGTTGATATCGCTAGTTATCTTGAGCTCCCTTAAAAAAAGTATATGTACTTGAACATATTTAAGTCGTTTTGCTTAGCACCATTTTCAACTAAATCACTTCCAATATATTATCGGTCTGTATAAGGAAAAAATTATTTATCATACTACATATTATAAAATCTCAAACAACTTCATATTCATGCACTTATAAGAACCTTTCTGCTCATCATATATATAAATATATATATTATATATATAACCAATCCATAATATATAAACATGATCCTAAACACGTAAACGTTAACGAGGACAAGCTCACCACAAAATGTCGTGAGTTACTTCGCTCGCAATCTCCGTAAATGATCGTTCGCCATATCGAAAGCCTCGCCGACACACGACGATGAGTTTTGGATCCGCCCTCTATGCCTTGAACCATGTCGAGATGGTTTACGGTTCCGTCGCCAAACTCCGAGAACTCGCCGATGCACTCCGAAACTCGTCAATGTAGTTTATGGTTTTGTCGCCGCATCCGGGGACTCGCCGATGGACTTCGGAACTCGTCGGTGCGTTTCGGGAATTTGCCAAAATGCTGCGGAATCTTGCGTGCGGACTTTAGAACTCGCCACCGCACTTTGGAAGCTCGATGCAGCTACTGTACGAGTTCGGTTCTCTTATATGCAGGGGATCACAGGTATTTTTTTTTTTTTTTGAGATGAACAAATATTATTTCGAGAGCTCGAGTCTGAATGAGAGAGTTTGGAAGGGATTGGAGAAGATATAACCTCAAGGAATGATGTCGAGAGAGACAATAAATGAGGCATATAAAGGAGGTAGATATATGGAAAAGGTGAAGAAATGGAATGGGCAAGGGGGCATATACAAGAAGGTAGATAGAAGAAATAGGGAAGGGGCATCAATGTTGAAATAACGGGGCACTTTTTAATCTTCATCTTTCCTGTATGTGTATTTTATAGAAAGGTGTCATGATGAAGCTATTGCATGTGCTACGGTTGCTGTTTGTTCCTTTTTCTTTTTCTTTATATTTATATATATATATATTAATTATTGTTTGGAACCATGCCAATATGGATAGCTTCGGAGAGAAAATGACCTCTTAGTATGAGAGGGTCAAAAACGCATATTTAATGATGTCCAGAATAAAATAATGGAGATATTCATATATGTATTTGGCTACGGATAATTTTTCTAATAAACCGTTACTTTTGTTACGCACATCTAATGTCACAAAAATATCTCGTCCATTGATCGTGGGTATTACAGCTATCCACGCATATTCTCCGAGTTTCATTCTTGTTTGGAACTAAGAGATCAGGAACCGCACAAGGACTCAACCTAGAAATCAGCTTCTCGACTTGTCGTTGAAATTCGGCTTGTTGCTTTTGGTTTAGCCGATAGGCTGCTTTGTTGGGTAAAGAAGTTCCCGGCACCAAATCAACATGGTGCTGAATTCCTCATAATGACGGTAGGTCACTCGGTATCTCCTCTGTTGCGCAATCTTGAAACTCCTTTAAAAATATTTGAACAGCTTCGGGTCGCTCCTTTTTTTTCCCCGATGTTTCCTTCACTTAGAGAATTAAAATAGCTTTACACTTTGATAAGAACTGTGTAACCCGTGAACCGGTAAGCAATGAGTGTTTCTTCGGTTGAAAGTTTCTGTGATCTTCTCCGGCTTTAAGGGTGCCAACACGATACAACAACCATCCTTGGTAATGGAATGAGTATTGTTGAATCTGTCATGAATCACCCTTCTATCGTACAGCCACGATATCCCCAATAAGATATGAGAAGCATCCATGAGAACAACATCACACCAGACATCATCGTTGTAGTTCTTTCCAATGAAAAATGTTACCAAGAACCTCTATGTAGTTCTAACAAAAATATTGAGTTGTGTTTGTTGCGGTATGAAAAGTATTGCGGACTCGGCGATGATTCAATGATGTATATATATGAAAAATAAAGTACCTAATTGCATATATTTATATATAACAGTATAAGTAACCATTTTAGCTATATTTATATCGTGTGTATATATATATATATATGAATAGTTACAATTTTATCCATATCATTTTTAATATGCATATTATGGTCAAGTAAGTAATTAACTATTGTATAAGGGTAGTTCGGGGATCTTATCTCTTAAATCTTAATAAACCCAAGACGTCTAAGTGTTTAACACCTTATTCTTTTTCTTATCCCATTGATAGACACACAGCTACTAAGAGTTAAAAGTCTATCTCATGTATGTCTCATGTCTTCCAATGAAATAAAACCTTTCCTTTTGAGGCAGCAACGTTTTATTTCGATCCCAAACACCCTATCTATCTGTCTTGACACCTCAGTTTGTCTTTCGGTTTTCGGATGGTGTGAAGTACTATATTGATGCCACGTGCCCATCTTCTGCCAAAGAGTTCTCCAAAAATGACTAAGGAACTTAGCTTCTCAGTCATATGTGATGGTCTTCGGAACCCCATGTAACTTCACAATATCTTGAAAATAGAGATCCACAATGTTGGTTGCATTTGCTGTTTTGCCGCACAACACAAAGTCATCCATCTTTGAGAATTCATCATGTAATACCCAAGTAGTTCCCTTAAGTTAAGAAGAATATTAAGGGTATTCGTGACTTAATATCTAGTTATTGTGTCTTTTATTTCACATGTTATTAGTCATTAGATGGCTGAACTTCATACTGTATATGTGTGTATACCATATATATATTAGTCATTAATGGTTTAGCATTCAAGTGTGCGCATATATATACCATATATATATGGTCTAAGATTCAGGTTCTATGTGTATGTTTAGAATCAATATTAAGAATTGTTGTAAGATGATAGTAGACATCTTCAAGTATTGAGTTATTTATGTATATATAAAATATACATGTATACGATATGATCATATAAGTGTATGTATAAAATAAATGACGAGGATATGTATATGAGTATGAAACAAAAATAATTTTGAATTCCAATGCTTATGGAAGCATGAATAGATCAATTGTGTTTTAGGCAAGGTTTTAAATACCGCTTGCCAATGTCGTTTCGCACTTTTCATTTTACGGATATATCGCTTGTCAATTAATATCTCATAGATAAATCGATGGATATGCCGATGGATATGTCGTTACGCATATCCTCGAAAAAAGATTTTCGATGAGCATGCCGATGGATATTCGAGAAATTTAATTCCTTGGTTTTAGGATCGTTCGAAATTCTTTATGTATTTACGTGATCCCTGCTGCAAGAAAATATCGAAATTTGGACAATCCCACATCTCTATTAATTATGACAAGAACTTTGGATGTGTCAAGCACTCCACTCCACGTTTGACCACTTTATTGAGACTAGACACTAGAGTTAATTATATGAGTCAAAACCCCTATTCTTGGAGCACTGCATTAACACCTTTTTCACTAAGCAGAGAGTGAGCCTAATACTCAAGAGTCAATAGCTATAGTCTAGGTACGTTTAACCCGCTTACACAGCTAGATGTAACAGCACGCATCAAATACTCTGATCCAAGGTTCAACTTACCGAACTTGCCGATAAATCGCTTGCCGTTATCGACGGATTAATCGATAACTTATCGGATTATCGACGGAAAACTAATAATACTGTAGCTTACCGATTACAGATCTTTTCGATGATTATCGACGGATTATCGACACTTATCGGGGATTATCGATGAAAAATCACTAAAATATTTTTAAGAATATATTTAGTAAGTTTATAATGTTGATAAAACATTAAAAATGCTAAAAATAAAATCATTTCATACTTAAACAAAGGTAAATAAAATATAGTCTCACTCTTACATATGTAAATAAAATCATCGAAAAGTGCAAAATTTCTTGAAAAATACATATTTTTGTTATTTTTCAAGATGTTTGCCGATTTTTGGCAAAAATTATGGAAAAGTACTGGCATGGCCGTCTTACCGATAAATACCGGCAAGACGGATAATCGAAGATTATCGAAGATAATCGTGGAAAAGTCGAACCTTGCTCTGATCAATGTATTTTCCTTTGCTCGCACATCTCTAAGACTGACAGAGAAGCATTTTCCCTCGACGCTAAGCTTGCTATCATTTCATTATCTTATCTCCTCTATTCACCCTCAAGCTAAAAACCCTAACACGCAGCTGCTCAAATTCCTAAGCTCTTGAACCTTCAATCTCCATCTCATGTTAACTTTCTATCCCTCTCGCTTCAACTTCATTCCTCTCCAAAGTTTTACGGCTTCCTATTCATTCACGTCACATCCTTTCCTTCCATCTGAGGAGTAGCTCCGCCACTGATCTTCTACCAGCGAAGATCCGAGCATACCTACGATATTCGGAACCGCACCACGGGAACCGAACGCACCGTCGGCATCCGAAACTGTGTCTAGGAGACGAGATGAGGTTCGGAGATGCACTTCGAAAAGGCACGCCGATGAGATCTAAAGTCATGCCGGTCGACGAGATCGGAAGCGCGTCGAAGAGGTCCGAATATGTGCAGACGAAAACGGAAGCACTTCGGCGAGATCCGAAAAATGTGCCGACGAGAACCGAAGCACTTCGACGAGATCCGACAACCGGATATCCGGTTTCTTGGAGTCGAACGATTAAGCTGGTGAGCTATGTTTCCCTTAATGTTTTGTATGTGTTATTAGGTTATGCTATGCATATCGTTCATGGTGTTTAAGAATCTTAGAAAATATTTATATATATATATATTTATATATATATATATATATATATAAGAAATCATAGGAATGGATATGTATGGATGTATAAATATTTGTGAATACATCTTGCATTTATGATACATGTGTAAAGTTTCATCGGAACTTGCTTAGTCGAGCCTTTTTATTGAAAGACTAAGAGACTAAAGGGTATTTATGTCATAAGAAAAATATAAGTCCATGCCTCCTAGGTGTTATGTCTATGTACGTATAAGTTTTCTTATTATAATGTTTACATATATAAAATATTTTTTTATCTAGTTTCTATGTCACATAAGGTAATATATGTATATTTATATACACACGTATATAATAAATTATCCCATATTTTATCATATGTATATATTCATATTTATAAATGCTCAATAAAATTTGTATGAATGAATAAATATTATATGTACCTATGTGCATGTGAGAGAAGGATATAAATATAGTGTTATTTTCGTAGATATTATTACTGTATATAAAAGTGAGTAGAGGCTATTTTGATAGTATATGTATATATATATATTTAAAAGTATTTATATGACTTTGTGATATATATATATATATCTATATCAGCAAAGTTAATTGAAAACACGCTTATCACATTTTAAAAGTGTATATGTATAATAATATGTTATTATAAATATGCATATAAGACAAGTACTTTTATTAGAAACATGCATCTATGTAGAGTTTAAAGTGCAAGAAGAATAAAAGAAATGGGTATCTGGAATTACTTTTTAAGATAGAGTTAGTATTTAGTTTATGATAGGACGAGGTATAATGTGAAGGACAATTACTATGAAGTTTTAAGAACTGATATTCGAAGACCAATATCAGGAATGTCGGAGTTCGTAGGCAATGACTTATGTTGAGTAGGACTACTTATAAGATTAATGTACGTATAAGTATTCACCTACATCACGACAATAATATTGTGTGCGTATATAGTTAAATATGCTTGTATGTGCTTATATGTTATTGATATGCTTTGTATGGCCATTACTTTATGTGATGTGTCTGCTAATATGCTAAGTATGATGCTTATTAAAGCATGATGATATGGTTTATATGATATGCAAATGATAAGTATATTTTTACGATAAATATATATATATATATATATATATATACGTAAATATATTATTTTACAAGAAATTTTTTTAAGGCGTCGTACCAGAGACAACTAAGGTCTCATTATGTTATGTTATGATGCCACGGGAACGATTCGGTTTGGGTAGCTCCCCCGATCCCCTGTTGGTTGCGCGCAAAGCTACGTACGCAGGGCCCAAATCATGTTAAAAATATGTATTTGAAAATATCATTATACTTTCAAGATGATATGATATATTTGAATATGATATGACATGTTTTAAGATGATACAATACACTTTATGGTAATATTTTATGTTTATGTACAACTTAATACGATGTTGTGCGAAATGTCACAACATAAATGATATATGATTTCTATGTATGTTTATTGTGAGTTATATAAGCTTGTACGTACTGGGCATTAGTTTATTATAGTTGTGATGTAGATCCAGGAAATAAACCAGTCGGGATTTAGGAGCGGATGGAGCAGAGCCGACATGGCGGCATATAAGTGCATAGGTGGTGGAACCGATCGCTAAGACTTAATCCACAGTTTATCAATTTTTTTCGTATTTTATTTAAAAAAAAAAACTTATTTTCAAACCTTAGCAAAGGATTTTCCCAACATCTTTCAGTATATCGTAATATGAATTTTTGTGATACGATTTTAAGTTGTCCAATATGTTTTAAGTGGAATGATCACCATGAGTTTTTGGTGTAAAGATATTATATATCTAATCTGTTATTTTGATATATAAAAGAAAAAAAAATCATAAGTTAATTTTAGAACTTTATTTTCTTATAAACAGAAAATTTTATAGGCTTAAGATTAATAAGTAGTGACCGATAAAGTGGGTCGTTACATATCAACCACCACCATGATTGAATCCTTGTGAGAGTGAGTTCTAGGAAGTCCCAAAACAAAATCCATGCTCACATGTTCCCACAGAGCATGAGGGATTGGAAGTGGCATGTACAATCCAGTGTTACTCCCATGCATCTTCGTTTGCCAACAAGTCTGACATTGCTCAACAATCCTCCTTACATCCCGAGTCAGCTTCGGCCAAAAGAAATTTTCTTCAACAAGCGCGATTTTTTTTTTCACGGCAAAAATGACTAACTAGTCCACCCGCATGAGTCTCCCTTATGATCGCCTCCCGTGATGAATATCCAGGAACACAAAGTTGCACACCCCTGTACAGAAATCTATCTTGAACAAGAAATTTTCCAAAAGGCTCCTTTTCACATCGTTTCCACACTTGGCAAAAATAAGGGTCATCCACATATAGATCTTTAACAACTTCAAATTCACACACTTTAGCATGCATCATATGAAAAAGTAAATGGTGTGTACTCAAAGCATTCGCTACCTTATTGGATTTCCCCGATTTATGCTTGATGATCAAGTTGAAAGACTACAAGGATTCAACCCACTTCGCATGGCGATAGTTTAACTCGTACTGTGCATTCAAATACTTCAAGGTAAATAGAACAAAATCATTAAGGTAAATATAGTGATCCGGTTCACCAATGCGCAAATGATGACATAGAACTCTTTATCGTATGTTGAGTACTTCCTCTTCACCTCATTGAGTGTCTCACTTCGAAGCGTCTCACTCCACTTCGAACATTTGGAGAAATTCGGCATGGAAATGACCAGTTCTTCCGTCATCTTCTTCTTAATAAGTTCAAAATTCTCTTGGCCTTCTTTTTTTCACTTGAAAACTCCACCCTTCATGCACTTGGTGATTGGTTAAATAAACGTACTGTGATTAGTAATGAACTGTGGTAGAACGAAGTCATTCCATGAAAATTTTGGATGCCAAAAAGAGAATTTAGAATTGCCCACATGGAGATTGCTTTGATCTTTGACTCGTCCACCTTGATTCCATCCTTGGACACAACATATCAAACAAAAATCATACTCTCCACCAGAAACTCACAGTTCTTTAAATTGACATACAAGCTTTCACTCCTCAAATTTTTGAAGACCTACCTCAAATGTTTCAAATGATCATATGTGCTCTTATTGTGCACCAGAATATCGTGAAATCACATATTCCCATCAATGTCTTGAAACATGAGTTATGAGGCACATAAAATGCTTAGAGCCTTAGACAAGCTAAAACGGCATAACAAGCCATTCGTAAAAACCCGTCCCGGTCTTGAAAATTGTCTTCCAATCATCTCTCGATTGCATGCGAATATGATGGTAACCACTTCGCAAATCTATCTTAGAGAATATTGTGCTACCGTTCAATTGATCAAGAAGGTAATCTAACCTTCAAATGGGAAAATGATACTTGACTGTAATTCTGTTGATGGCTCGGCTATTCTAACGACCCGCTTTTTTGGCCGTTACTTCTTGTACTTAAACTTGTCAAAATCTTTTGTTTATTGGAAATAAAATTTCTACAAATTGTCATATATATTTTTTTTTATATAAGAAACATCTTATAATATGCTTAAGACAAAATTTCGTATCGATATATAACACATAGCGAACAACTTAAAGCCAAAGGATAAAATGTCGTTAGTACAATAATTAGGTTCATAGTGATAATCCTCTACCGAGGTTTGAAAATAAGTTTAGAAAAAAAAAGTACGAAATGATAAATTTGCGGAAATGAAGTCTCAAGGATCGGTTCCACCACTATGCACTGTATATGCCACGACGATGGTTCCGCTTCATCCGCTCCTAGCTCTCAACTGGTATCTTTCCTGGATCTACATCACAACTATAATGAGCTAACGCCCAGTATGTAAAAGCTTATATAACTCACCATGCAAACATGCTTTAAAATTATATATATATATATTCATATATAGTGATGTTTAATACAACATCATATTAAGTTGTACATAAAAATATATCATATCATCTTATATCATAATACTTCATGAACATATTCTTAACATAAGTTGGGCCCTGCGTACGTACCTGCGCGCAAAACCAACGGGAGATTGTGGAGCGACCCAAACCAAATCAAGCTGTGGTATCTTAACATAGTCATAACATAAGGAGACTCGTCTCCGGTACGACGCCTTAAAAAAACTTTTCTTGTAAAAATAATATATTTACTTATGTATCATTTTTATCGTAAAAATACGTGTCATTCGTATCATATAAGCACGATCTACATGCTTCGTCAAGTATACTGAACATATTCATGCAACCAATATTATTATTGTGATGTAGGTGAGTACTTGTACGTACCTTAGCCTTTACGAAATATTTCCTATCGCAAATTAGTGTCTGCGGAGCACAAATTTCCTGATAATCATATATTTCTCAATATCAGCATCCCAAAAAGTTGACTCTCTCCCTCATTCACGAAGCACCTCTCTCTCTCTCTCTCTCTCTCTTTCTCTCTCTCTCTCTCTCTCAAAACACGGTCGCACAGCAGCTCCGGTAGAAGCAGAGCTAAAATTTCGAATTTCCTTTATCCATTGTTGCATTTGAGGCTAAGGGCGACGCCGGAGCTTCTCTTTTTTACATTAAAGCAGAGCACCAGTTCGAGGCCAATGGCGACGGCGGAGCTTCCAAGACCTTCCCTCAGCAGGCTGGAACCATCCACAAGAACAGCTACATCGTCAACAAGAAGAGGCATGCAGGGTAGGTTTGTTTCGAAATTCAATTGACATAAGAACAATTGGATCTGGAATTTCATCTCTGTTTGTTTAAAAGTTGTTCGGTTTTCTCTCGACTATTGAAATTGTGTTCGATTTGACGGAGGTGGTGAACGCTTGGTGTGAATGGATTCATTGGGCTTCTCTTTTGGTGTCTATGTTGTTTTGTGACTCTCTTGCGATGATGATCGGTGAACACTTGCAGGTGAGTTTGCTGACTGACAGCGGCGACACCAAGGACAACCTGAGGCTTCCGACCGATGACGCGCTCCTGAAGTAGGTTCATCGTTTAGGGTGATTATTGCGGCATCGTCGTTGTTGTCGAAAGAGTGACAGGTAGCGGACGACGAGGACGACCGGAAGATGAAGATCTCCGGGAGAAAGAAGGGATGTTCCTCGTGGGGGTGGCTATGGCGGTGCCGCAGTGGTGGTCGCGATGAAATGAGTGGGTGGTGGGACTAACGAGTGGTGGTGGTGAAGAAGATATCGTCTTTGGTCTTGCTCGGATTCATGGAGATCGACGGTGATTTTTTGTGAGTTTTTCGTGTAATTTCTATGTATTCGTGTTTATTCGAGGTGTAAATGTATGGTAATTCGAATGGTAAATGTAGATTTATTGGTTTATTCGTGTAAATGTATATTAATTCGAACAATAAATGTCGCTTTATTTGTTTATTCGTGTAAATGTCTGTTAATTCGAATTGTTAATTTGGTTAATGTTTTTTAATTTAAATTTTTAAAAAATTATTAATATGGGTAATTCGAATTATTGTCTGTTAAGTAATTTGAATTTTTATTTTAAAAAGTGAAAAATATTTTTTTTATTTAAATTTGAAATTTATTTTTTTTAATTTTGATTTCAAATATTTGTTCCTAATTTAGTATTTTTTTAATAAAAATTCGTATTAATTTTTAATTATTTAAATAAATTTGTTAATTCAAATTTTAATATTAATTACTATTATTAATAAGGGTAGATAAGTCATTTTATATCAATTAATGTGGTTTATTGGCTATAACACAATATTAACTAAACAGTGGATATTTTGACAATTTTAAAACGTTGATATCGCTAGTTATCTTGAGCTCCCTTAAAAAAAGTATATGTACTTGAACATATTTAAGTCGTTTTGCTTAGCACCATTTTCAACTAAATCACTTCCAATATATTATCGGTCTGTATAAGGAAAAAATTATTTATCATACTACATATTATAAAATCTCAAACAACTTCATATTCATGCACTTATAAGAACCTTTCTGCTCATCATATGTATAAATATATATATTATATATATAACCAATCCATAATATATAAACATGATCCTAAACACGTAAACGTTAACGAGGACAAGCTCACCACAAAATGTCGTGAGTTACTTCGCTCGCAATCTCCGTAAATGATCGTTCGCCATATCGAAAGCCTCGCCGACACACGACGATGAGTTTTGGATCCGCCCTCTATGCCTTGAACCATGTCGAGATGGTTTACGGTTCCGTCGCCAAACTCCGAGAACTCGCCGATGCACTCCGAAACTCGTCAATGTAGTTTATGGTTTTGTCGCCGCATCCGGGGACTCGCCGATGGACTTCGGAACTCGTCGGTGCGTTTCGGGAATTTGCCAAAATGCTGCGGAATCTTGCGTGCGGACTTTAGAACTCGCCACCGCACTTTGGAAGCTCGATGCAGCTACTGTACGAGTTCGGTTCTCTTATATGCAGGGGATCACAGGTATTTTTTTTTTTTTTTGAGATGAACAAATATTATTTCGAGAGCTCGAGTCTGAATGAGAGAGTTTGGAAGGGATTGGAGAAGATATAACCTCAAGGAATGATGTCGAGAGAGACAATAAATGAGGCATATAAAGGAGGTAGATATATGGAAAAGGTGAAGAAATGGAATGGGCAAGGGGGCATATACAAGAAGGTAGATAGAAGAAATAGGGAAGGGGCATCAATGTTGAAATAACGGGGCACTTTTTAATCTTCATCTTTCCTGTATGTGTATTTTATAGAAAGGTGTCATGATGAAGCTATTGCATGTGCTACGGTTGCTGTTTGTTCCTTTTTCTTTTTCTTTATATTTATATATATATATATTAATTATTGTTTGGAACCATGCCAATATGGATAGCTTCGGAGAGAAAATGACCTCTTAGTATGAGAGGGTCAAAAACGCATATTTAATGATGTCCAGAATAAAATAATGGAGATATTCATATATGTATTTGGCTACGGATAATTTTTCTAATAAACCGGTACTTTTGTTACGCACATCTAATGTCACAAAAATATCTCGTCCATTGATCGTGGGTATTACAGCTATCCACGCATATTCTCCGAGTTTCATTCTTGTTTGGAACTAAGAGATCAGGAACCGCACAAGGACTCAACCTAGAAATCAGCTTCTCGACTTGTCGTTGAAATTCGGCTTGTTGCTTTTGGTTTAGCCGATAGGCTGCTTTGTTGGGTAAAGAAGTTCCCGGCACCAAATCAACATGGTGCTGAATTCCTCATAATGACGGTAGGTCACTCGGTATCTCCTCTGTTGCGCAATTTTGAAACTCCTTTAAAAATATTTGAACAGCTTCGGGTCGCTCCTTTTTTTTCCCCGATGTTTCCTTCACTTAGAGAATTAAAATAGCTTTACACTTTGATAAGAACTGTGTAACCCGTGAACCGGTAAGCAATGAGTGTTTCTTCGGTTGAAAGTTTCTGTGATCTTCTCCGGCTTTAAGGGTGCCAACACGATACAACAACCATCCTTGGTAATGGAATGAGTATTGTTGAATCTGTCATGAATCACCCTTCTATCGTACAGCCACGATATCCCCAATAAGATATGAGAAGCATCCATGAGAACAACATCACACCAGACATCATCGTTGTAGTTCTTTCCAATGAAAAATGTTACCAAGAACCTCTATGTAGTTCTAACAAAAATATTGAGTTGTGTTTGTTGCGGTATGAAAAGTATTGCGTACTCGGCGATGATTCAATGATGTATATATATGAAAAATAAAGTACCTAATTGCATATATTTATATATAACAGTATAAGTAACCATTTTAGCTATATTTATATCGTGTGTATATATATATATATATATATGAATAGTTACAATTTTATCCATATCATTTTTAATATGCATATTATGGTCAAGTAAGTAATTAACTATTGTATAAGGGTAGTTCGGGGATCTTATCTCTTAAATCTTAATAAACCCAAGACGTCTAAGTGTTTAACACCTTATTCTTTTTCTTATCCCATTGATAGACACACAGCTACTAAGAGTTAAAAGTCTATCTCATGTATGTCTCATGTCTTCCAATGAAATAAAACCTTTCCTTTTGAGGCAGCAACGTTTTATTTCGATCCCAAACACCCTATCTATCTGTCTTGACACCTCAGTTTGTCTTTCGGTTTTCGGATGGTGTGAAGTACTATATTGATGCCACGTGCCCATCTTCTGCCAAAGAGTTCTCCAAAAATGACTAAGGAACTTAGCTTCTCAGTCATATGTGATGGTCTTCGGAACCCCATGTAACTTCACAATATCTTGAAAATAGAGATCCACAATGTTGGTTGCATTTGCTGTTTTGCCGCACAACACAAAGTCATCCATCTTTGAGAATTCATCATGTAATACCCAAGTAGTTCCCTTAAGTTAAGAAGAATATTAAGGGTATTCGTGACTTAATATCTAGTTATTGTGTCTTTTATTTCACATGTTATTAGTCATTAGATGGCTGAATTTCATACTGTATATGTGTGTATACCATATATATATTAGTCATTAATGGTTTAGCATTCAAGTGTGCGCATATATATACCATATATATGGTCTAAGATTCAGGTTCTATGTGTATGTTTAGAATCAATATTAAGAATTGTTGTAAGATGATAGTAGACATCTTCAAGTATTGAGTTATTTATGTATATATAAAATATACATGTA
The DNA here is from genome assembly GCA_954871525.1 of Parietaria judaica. Lineage (NCBI taxonomy): Eukaryota > Viridiplantae > Streptophyta > Magnoliopsida > Rosales > Urticaceae > Parietaria > Parietaria judaica. The sequence continues at coordinate 724,890 of OX940865.1, read as the reverse complement.
TACGATATGATCATATAAGTGTATGTATAAAATAAATGACGAGGATATGTATATGAGTATGAAACAAAAATAATTTTGAATTCCAATGCTTATGGAAGCATGAATAGATCAATTGTGTTTTAGGCAAGGTTTTAAATACCGCTTGCCAATGTCGTTTCGCACTTTTCATTTTACGGATATATCGCTTGTCAATTAATATCTCATAGATAAATCGATGGATATGCCGATGGATATGTCGTTACGCATATCCTCGAAAAAAGATTTTCGATGAGCATGCCGATGGATATTCGAGAAATTTAATTCCTTGGTTTTAGGATCGTTCGAAATTCTTTATGTATTTACGTGATCCCTGCTGCAAGAAAATATCGAAATTTGGACAATCCCACATCTCTATTAATTATGACAAGAACTTTGGATGTGTCAAGCACTCCACTCCACGTTTGACCACTTTATTGAGACTAGACACTAGAGTTAATTATATGAGTCAAAACCCCTATTCTTGGAGCACTGCATTAACACCTTTTTCACTAAGCAGAGAGTGAGCCTAATACTCAAGAGTCAATAGCTATAGTCTAGGTACGTTTAACCCGCTTACACAGCTAGATGTAACAGCACGCATCAAATACTCTGATCCAAGGTTCAACTTACCGAACTTGCCGATAAATCGCTTGCCGTTATCGACGGATTAATCGATAACTTATCGGATTATCGACGGAAAACTAATAATACTGTAGCTTACCGATTACAGATCTTTTCGATGATTATCGACGGATTATCGACACTTATCGGGGATTATCGATGAAAAATCACTAAAATATTTTTAAGAATATATTTAGTAAGTTTATAATGTTGATAAAACATTAAAAATGCTAAAAATAAAATCATTTCATACTTAAACAAAGGTAAATAAAATATAGTCTCACTCTTACATATGTAAATAAAATCATCGAAAAGTGCAAAATTTCTTGAAAAATACATATTTTTGTTATTTTTCAAGATGTTTGCCGATTTTTGGCAAAAATTATGGAAAAGTACTGGCATGGCCGTCTTACCGATAAATACCGGCAAGACGGATAATCGAAGATTATCGAAGATAATCGTGGACAAGTCGAACCTTGCTCTGATCAATGTATTTTCCTTTGCTCGCACATCTCTAAGACTGACAGAGAAGCATTTTCCCTCGACGCTAAGCTTGCTATCATTTCATTATCTTATCTCCTCTATTCACCCTCAAGCTAAAAACCCTAACACGCAGCTGCTCAAATTCCTAAGCTCTTGAACCTTCAATCTCCATCTCATGTTAACTTTCTATCCATCTCGCTTCAACTTCATTCCTCTCCAAAGTTTTACGGCTTCCTATTCATTCACGTCACATCCTTTCCTTCCATCTGAGGAGTAGCTCCGCCACTGATCTTCTACCAGCGAAGATCCGAGCATACCTACGATATTCGGAACCGCACCACGGGAACCGAACGCACCGTCGGCATCCGAAACTGTGTCTAGGAGACGAGATGAGGTTCGGAGATGCACTTCGAAAAGGCACGCCGATGAGATCTAAAGTCATGCCGGTCGACGAGATCGGAAGCGCGTCGAAGAGGTCCGAATATGTGCGGACGAAAACGGAAGCACTTCGGCGAGATCCGAAAAATGTGCCGACGAGAACCGAAGCACTTCGACGAGATCCGACAACCGGATATCCGGTTTCTTGGAGTCGAACGATTAAGCTGGTGAGCTATGTTTCCCTTAATGTTTTGTATGTGTTATTAGGTTATGCTATGCATATCGTTCATGGTGTTTAAGAATCTTAGAAAATATTTATATATATATATATTTATATATATATATATATAAGAAATCATAGGAATGGATATGTATGGATGTATAAATATTTGTGAATACATCTTGCATTTATGATACATGTGTAAAGTTTCATCGGAACTTGCTTAGTCGAGCCTTTTTATTGAAAGACTAAGAGACTAAAGGGTATTTATGTCATAAGAAAAATATAAGTCCATGCCTCCTAGGTGTTATGTCTATGTACGTATAAGTTTTCTTATTATAATGTTTACATATATAAAATATTTTTTTATCTAGTTTCTATGTCACATAAGGTAATATATGTATATTTATATACACACGTATATAATAAATTATCCCATATTTTATCATATGTATATATACATATTTATAAATGCTCAATAAAATTTGTATGAATGAATAAATATTATATGTACCTATGTGCATGTGAGAGAAGGATATAAATATAGTGTTATTTTCGTAGATATTATTACTGTATATAAAAGTGAGTAGAGGCTATTTTGATAGTATATGTATATATATATATTTAAAAGTATTTATATGACTTTGTGATATATATATATATATATCTATATCAGCAAAGTTAATTGAAAACACGCTTATCACATTTTAAAAGTGTATATGTATAATAATATGTTATTATAAATATGCATATAAGACAAGTACTTTTATTAGAAACATGCATCTATGTAGAGTTTAAAGTGCAAGAAGAATAAAAGAAATGGGTATCTGGAATTACTTTTTAAGATAGAGTTAGTATTTAGTTTATGATAGGACGAGGTATAATGTGAAGGACAATTACTATGAAGTTTTAAGAACTGATATTCGAAGACCAATATCAGGAATGTCGGAGTTCGTAGGCAATGACTTATGTTGAGTAGGACTACTTATAAGATTAATGTACGTATAAGTATTCACCTACATCACGACAATAATATTGTGTGCGTATATAGTTAAATATGCTTGTATGTGCTTATATGTTATTGATATGCTTTGTATGGCCATTACTTTATGTGATGTGTCTGCTAATATGCTAAGTATGATGCTTATTAAAGCATGATGATATGGTTTATATGATATGCAAATGATAAGTATATTTTTACGATAAATATATATATATATATATATATATATATATATATATATATACGTAAATATATTATTTTACAAGAAATTTTTTTAAGGCGTCGTACCAGAGACAACTAAGGTCTCATTATGTTATGTTATGATGCCACGGGAACGATTCGGTTTGGGTAGCTCCCCCGATCCCCTGTTGGTTGCGCGCAAAGCTACGTACGCAGGGCCCAAATTATGTTAAAAATATGTATTTGAAAATATCATTATACTTTCAAGATGATATGATATATTTGAATATGATATGACATGTTTTAAGATGATACAATACACTTTATGGTAATATTTTATGTTTATGTACAACTTAATACGATGTTGTGCGAAATGTCACAACATAAATGATATATGATTTCTATGTATGTTTATTGTGAGTTATATAAGCTTGTACGTACTGGGCATTAGTTTATTATAGTTGTGATGTAGATCCAGGAAATAAACCAGTCGGGATTTAGGAGCGGATGGAGCAGAGCCGACATGGCGGCATATAAGTGCATAGGTGGTGGAACCGATCGCTAAGACTTAATCCACAGTTTATCAATTTTTTTCGTATTTTATTTAAAAAAAAAAACTTATTTTCAAACCTTAGCAAAGGATTTTCCCAACATCTTTCAGTATATCGTAATATGAATTTTTGTGATACGATTTTAAGTTGTCCAATATGTTTTAAGTGGAATGATCACCATGAGTTTTTGGTGTAAAGATATTATATATCTAATCTGTTATTTTGATATATAAAAGAAAAAAAAATCATAAGTTAATTTTAGAACTTTATTTTCTTATAAACAGAAAATTTTATAGGCTTAAGATTAATAAGTAGTGACCGATAAAGTGGGTCGTTACATATCAACCACCACCATGATTGAATCCTTGTGAGAGTGAGTTCTAGGAAGTCCCAAAACAAAATCCATGCTCACATGTTCCCACAGAGCATGAGGGATTGGAAGTGGCATGTACAATCCAGTGTTACTCCCATGCATCTTCGTTTGCCAACAAGTCTGACATTGCTCAACAATCCTCCTTACATCCCGAGTCAGCTTCGGCCAAAAGAAATTTTCTTCAACAAGCGCGATTTTTTTTTTCATGGCAAAAATGACTAACTAGTCCACCCGCATGAGTCTCCCTTATGATCGCCTCCCGTGATGAATATCCAGGAACACAAAGTTGCACACCCCTGTACAGAAATCTATCTTGAACAAGAAATTTTCCAAAAGGCTCCTTTTCACATCGTTTCCACACTTGGCAAAAATAAGGGTCATCCACATATAGATCTTTAACAACTTCAAATTCACACACTTTAGCATGCATCATATGAAAAAGTAAATGGTGTGTACTCAAAGCATTCGCTACCTTATTGGATTTCCCCGATTTATGCTTGATGATCAAGTTGAAAGACTACAAGGATTCAACCCACTTCGCATGGCGATAGTTTAACTCGTACTGTGCATTCAAATACTTCAAGGTAAATAGAACAAAATCATTAAGGTAAATATAGTGATCCGGTTCACCAATGCGCAAATGATGACATAGAACTCTTTATCGTATGTTGAGTACTTCCTCTTCACCTCATTGAGTGTCTCACTTCGAAGCGTCTCACTCCACTTCGAACATTTGGAGAAATTCGGCATGGAAATGACCAGTTCTTCCGTCATCTTCTTCTTAATAAGTTCAAAATTCTCTTGGCCTTCTTTTTTTCACTTGAAAACTCCACCCTTCATGCACTTGGTGATTGGTTAAATAAACGTACTGTGATTAGTAATGAACTGTGGTAGAACGAAGTCATTCCATGAAAATTTTGGATGCCAAAAAGAGAATTTAGAATTGCCCACATGGAGATTGCTTTGATCTTTGACTCGTCCACCTTGATTCCATCCTTGGACACAACATATCAAACAAAAATCATACTCTCCACCAGAAACTCACAGTTCTTTAAATTGACATACAAGCTTTCACTCCTCAAATTTTTGAAGACCTACCTCAAATGTTTCAAATGATCATATGTGCTCTTATTGTGCACCAGAATATCGTGAAATCACATATTCCCATCAATGTCTTGAAACATGAGTTATGAGGCACATAAAATGCTTAGAGCCTTAGACAAGCTAAAACGGCATAACAAGCCATTCGTAAAAACCCGTCCCGGTCTTGAAAATTGTCTTCCAATCATCTCTCGATTGCATGCGAATATGATGGTAACCACTTCGCAAATCTATCTTAGAGAATATTGTGCTACCGTTCAATTGATCAAGAAGGTAATCTAACCTTCAAATGGGAAAATGATACTTGACTGTAATTCTGTTGATGGCTCGGCTATTCTAACGACCCGCTTTTTTGGCCGTTACTTCTTGTACTTAAACTTGTCAAAATCTTTTGTTTATTGGAAATAAAATTTCTACAAATTGTCATATATTTTTTTTTTTATATAAGAAACATCTTATAATATGCTTAAGACAAAATTTCGTATCGATATATAACACATAGCGAACAACTTAAAGCCAAAGGATAAAATGTCGTTAGTACAATAATTAGGTTCATAGTGATAATCCTCTACCGAGGTTTGAAAATAAGTTTAGAAAAAAAAAGTACGAAATGATAAATTTGCGGAAATGAAGTCTCAAGGATCGGTTCCACCACTATGCACTGTATATGCCACGACGATGGTTCCGCTTCATCCGCTCCTAGCTCTCAACTGGTATCTTTCCTGGATCTACATCACAACTATAATGAGCTAACGCCCAGTATGTAAAAGCTTATATAACTCACCATGCAAACATGCTTTAAAATTATATATATATATATTCATATATAGTGATGTTTAATACAACATCATATTAAGTTGTACATAAAAATATATCATATCATCTTATATCATAATACTTCATGAACATATTCTTAACATAAGTTGGGCCCTGCGTACGTACCTGCGCGCAAAACCAACGGGAGATTGTGGAGCGACCCAAACCAAATCAAGCTGTGGTATCTTAACATAGTCATAACATAAGGAGACTCGTCTCCGGTACGACGCCTTAAAAAAACTTTTCTTGTAAAAATAATATATTTACTTATGTATCATTTTTATCGTAAAAATACGTGTCATTCGTATCATATAAGCACGATCTACATGCTTCGTCAAGTATACTGAACATATTCATGCAACCAATATTATTATTGTGATGTAGGTGAGTACTTGTACGTACCTTAGCCTTTACGAAATATTTCCTATCGCAAATTAGTGTCTGCGGAGCACAAATTTCCTGATAATCATATATTTCTCAATATCAGCATCCCAAACTCTATTACGCTTGTGATCATATTCCTAATCTTATATCTTCCAAGAATATAACCCCTCTCTAATAAAAGTACCACTGTAGTACAAATTTGATTAAATTAATAATAATAATAATAATAAGCATACTTTATGATCATAATTATCGTTGTAAAACTAAAGCTGGTAAAAAAATATATTCTCTGCTATTATTATTACGAATATATATATATATCTTCTTCTCAAAATATATATATATATATATATATATATACATATATATCAGTATCATAACGGTGTATATAATATGTACACTAAGTAATATGTACCGTGAGTTTTTAAAACAATCAAAGCCATTTATATATATATATATATCTTCTATAAGCCTAGAAATTAAGGTTACAACATATATATATATATCTATGTACCTTTAATTATATATACATATATATTGAGGTATAAAGTATATATAACTTGTGACTTAGGTTTATATCATAATAGATAACCATCATATAACGTTTAAATTTACATTTATCAAACTTATGGTTCTAATTTCAAAAATAACCAATCAGAGTGATGTGGCAGTGAAAACCAATTTATCCATACTGAAATTGCCCCTCAATCTATTAAAATTCGTTTTTTATTTTTAATTAATTTAAATTTTAATATATTATTAATTATGCACTATTTTAGGAATAAATTTATACCAAATTTCAAAATTATACCCTAAAAAAGTTGACTCTCTCCCTCATTCACGAAGCACCTCTCTCTCTCTCTCTCTCTCTCTCTCTCTCTCTCTTTCTCTCTCTCTCTCTCTCTCAAAACACGGTCGCACAGCAGCTCCGGTAGAAGCAGAGCTAAAATTTCGAATTTCCTTTATCCATTGTTGCATTTGAGGCTAAGGGCGACGCCGGAGCTTCTCTTTTTTACATTAAAGCAGAGCACCAGTTCGAGGCCAATGGCGACGGCGGAGCTTCCAAGACCTTCCCTCAGCAGGCTGGAACCATCCACAAGAACAGCTACATCGTCAACAAGAAGAGGCATGCAGGGTAGGTTTGTTTCGAAATTCAATTGACATAAGAACAATTGGATCTGGAATTTCATCTCTGTTTGTTTAAAAGTTGTTCGGTTTTCTCTCGACTATTGAAATTGTGTTCGATTTGACGGAGGTGGTGAACGCTTGGTGTGAATGGATTCATTGGGCTTCTCTTTTGGTGTCTATGTTGTTTTGTGACTCTCTTGCGATGATGATCGGTGAACACTTGCAGGTGAGTTTGCTGACTGACAGCGGCGACACCAAGGACAACCTGAGGCTTCCGACCGATGACGCGCTCCTGAAGTAGGTTCATCGTTTAGGGTGATTATTGCGGCATCGTCGTTGTTGTCGAAAGAGTGACAGGTAGCGGACGACGAGGACGACCGGAAGATGAAGATCTCCGGGAGAAAGAAGGGATGTTCCTCGTGGGGGTGGCTATGGCGGTGCCGCAGTGGTGGTCGCGATGAAATGAGTGGGTGGTGGGACTAACGAGTGGTGGTGGTGAAGAAGATATCGTCTTTGGTCTTGCTCGGATTCATGGAGATCGACGGTGATTTTTTGTGAGTTTTTCGTGTAATTTCTATGTATTCGTGTTTATTCGAGGTGTAAATGTATGGTAATTCGAATGGTAAATGTAGATTTATTGGTTTATTCGTGTAAATGTATATTAATTCGAACAATAAATGTCGCTTTATTTGTTTATTCGTGTAAATGTCTGTTAATTCGAATTGTTAATTTGGTTAATGTTTTTTAATTTAAATTTTTAAAAAATTATTAATATGGGTAATTCGAATTATTGTCTGTTAAGTAATTTGAATTTTTATTTTAAAAAGTGAAAAATATTTTTTTTATTTAAATTTGAAATTTATTTTTTTTAATTTTGATTTCAAATATTTGTTCCTAATTTAGTATTTTTTTAATAAAAATTCGTATTAATTTTTAATTATTTAAATAAATTTGTTAATTCAAATTTTAATATTAATTACTATTATTAATAAGAGTAGATAAGTCATTTTATATCAATTAATGTGGTTTATTGGCTATAACACAATATTAACTAAACAGTGGATATTTTGACAATTTTAAAACGTTGATATCGCTAGTTATCTTGAGCTCCCTTAAAAAAAGTATATGTACTTGAACATATTTAAGTCGTTTTGCTTAGCACCATTTTCAACTAAATCACTTCCAATATATTATCGGTCTGTATAAGGAAAAAATTATTTATCATACTACATATTATAAAATCTCAAACAACTTCATATTCATGCACTTATAAGAACCTTTCTGCTCATCATATGTATAAATATATATATTATATATATAACCAATCCATAATATATAAACATGATCCTAAACACGTAAACGTTAACGAGGACAAGCTCACCACAAAATGTCGTGAGTTACTTCGCTCGCAATCTCCGTAAATGATCGTTCGCCATATCGAAAGCCTCGCCGACACACGACGATGAGTTTTGGATCCGCCCTCTATGCCTTGAACCATGTCGAGATGGTTTACGGTTCCGTCGCCAAACTCCGAGAACTCGCCGATGCACTCCGAAACTCGTCAATGTAGTTTATGGTTTTGTCGCCGCATCCGGGGACTCGCCGATGGACTTCGGAACTCGTCGGTGCGTTTCGGGAATTTGCCAAAATGCTGCGGAATCTTGCGTGCGGACTTTAGAACTCGCCACCGCACTTTGGAAGCTCGATGCAGCTACTGTACGAGTTCGGTTCTCTTATATGCAGGGGATCACAGGTATTTTTTTTTTTTTTTTGAGATGAACAAATATTATTTCGAGAGCTCGAGTCTGAATGAGAGAGTTTGGAAGGGATTGGAGAAGATATAACCTCAAGGAATGATGTCGAGAGAGACAATAAATGAGGCATATAAAGGAGGTAGATATATGGAAAAGGTGAAGAAATGGAATGGGCAAGGGGGCATATACAAGAAGGTAGATAGAAGAAATAGGGAAGGGGCATCAATGTTGAAATAACGGGGCACTTTTTAATCTTCATCTTTCCTGTATGTGTATTTTATAGAAAGGTGTCATGATGAAGCTATTGCATGTGCTACGGTTGCTGTTTGTTCCTTTTTCTTTTTCTTTATATTTATATATATATATATTAATTATTGTTTGGAACCATGCCAATATGGATAGCTTCGGAGAGAAAATGACCTCTTAGTATGAGAGGGTCAAAAACGCATATTTAATGATGTCCAGAATAAAATAATGGAGATATTCATATATGTATTTGGCTACGGATAATTTTTCTAATAAACCGGTACTTTTGTTACGCACATCTAATGTCACAAAAATATCTCGTCCATTGATCGTGGGTATTACAGCTATCCACGCATATTCTCCGAGTTTCATTCTTGTTTGGAACTAAGAGATCAGGAACCGCACAAGGACTCAACCTAGAAATCAGCTTCTCGACTTGTCGTTGAAATTCGGCTTGTTGCTTTTGGTTTAGCCGATAGGCTGCTTTGTTGGGTAAAGAAGTTCCCGGCACCAAATCAACATGGTGCTGAATTCCTCATAATGACGGTAGGTCACTCGGTATCTCCTCTGTTGCGCAATCTTGAAACTCCTTTAAAAATATTTGAACAGCTTCGGGTCGCTCCTTTTTTTTCCCCGATGTTTCCTTCACTTAGAGAATTAAAATAGCTTTACACTTTGATAAGAACTGTGTAACCCGTGAACCGGTAAGCAATGAGTGTTTCTTCGGTTGAAAGTTTCTGTGATCTTCTCCGGCTTTAAGGGTGCCAACACGATACAACAACCATCCTTGGTAATGGAATGAGTATTGTTGAATCTGTCATGAATCACCCTTCTATCGTACAGCCACGATATCCCCAATAAGATATGAGAAGCATCCATGAGAACAACATCACACCAGACATCATCGTTGTAGTTCTTTCCAATGAAAAATGTTACCAAGAACCTCTATGTAGTTCTAACAAAAATATTGAGTTGTGTTTGTTGCGGTATGAAAAGTATTGCGTACTCGGCGATGATTCAATGATGTATATATATGAAAAATAAAGTACCTAATTGCATATATTTATATATAACAGTATAAGTAACCATTTTAGCTATATTTATATCGTGTGTATATATATATATATATATGAATAGTTACAATTTTATCCATATCATTTTTAATATGCATATTATGGTCAAGTAAGTAATTAACTATTGTATAAGGGTAGTTCGGGGATCTTATCTCTTAAATCTTAATAAACCCAAGACGTCTAAGTGTTTAACACCTTATTCTTTTTCTTATCCCATTGATAGACACACAGCTACTAAGAGTTAAAAGTCTATCTCATGTATGTCTCATGTCTTCCAATGAAATAAAACCTTTCCTTTTGAGGCAGCAACGTTTTATTTCGATCCCAAACACCCTATCTATCTGTCTTGACACCTCAGTTTGTCTTTCGGTTTTCGGATGGTGTGAAGTACTATATTGATGCCACGTGCCCATCTTCTGCCAAAGAGTTCTCCAAAAATGACTAAGGAACTTAGCTTCTCAGTCATATGTGATGGTCTTCGGAACCCCATGTAACTTCACAATATCTTGAAAATAGAGATCCACAATGTTGGTTGCATTTGCTGTTTTGCCGCACAACACAAAGTCATCCATCTTTGAGAATTCATCATGTAATACCCAAGTAGTTCCCTTAAGTTAAGAAGAATATTAAGGGTATTCGTGACTTAATATCTAGTTATTGTGTCTTTTATTTCACATGTTATTAGTCATTAGATGGCTGAATTTCATACTGTATATGTGTGTATACCATATATATATTAGTCATTAATGGTTTAGCATTCAAGTGTGCGCATATATATACCATATATATATGGTCTAAGATTCAGGTTCTATGTGTATGTTTAGAATCAATATTAAGAATTGTTGTAAGATGATAGTAGACATCTTCAAGTATTGAGTTATTTATGTATATATAAAATATACATGTATACGATATGATCATATAAGTGTATGTATAAAATAAATGACGAGGATATGTATATGAGTATGAAAAAAAAATAATTTTGAATTCCAATGCTTATGGAAGCATGAATAGATCAATTGTGTTTTAGGCAAGGTTTTAAATACCGCTTGCCAATGTCGTTTCGCACTTTTCATTTTACGGATATATCGCTTTTCAATTAATATCTCATAGATAAATCGATGGATATGCCGATGGATATGTCGTTACGCATATCCTCGAAAAAAGATTTTCGATGAGCATGCCGATGGATATTCGAGAAATTTAATTCCTTGGTTTTAGGATCGTTCGAAATTCTTTATGTATTTACGTGATCCCTGCTGCAAGAAAATATCGAAATTTGGACAATCCCACATCTCTATTAATTATGACAAGAACTTTGGATGTGTCAAGCACTCCACTCCACGTTTGACCACTTTATTGAGACTAGACACTAGAGTTAATTATATGAGTCAAAACCCCTATTCTTGGAGCACTGCATTAACACCTTTTTCACTAAGCAGAGAGTGAGCCTAATACTCAAGAGTCAATAGCTATAGTCTAGGTACGTTTAACCCGCTTACACAGCTAGATGTAACAGCACGCATCAAATACTCTGATCCAAGGTTCAACTTACCGAACTTGCCGATAAATCGCTTGCCGTTATCGACGGATTAATCGATAACTTATCGGATTATCGACGGAAAACTAATAATACTGTAGCTTACCGATTACAGATCTTTTCGATGATTATCGACGGATTATCGACACTTATCGGGGATTATCGATGAAAAATCACTAAAATATTTTTAAGAATATATTTAGTAAGTTTATAATGTTGATAAAACATTAAAAATGCTAAAAATAAAATCATTTCATACTTAAACAAAGGTAAATAAAATATAGTCTCACTCTTACATATGTAAATAAAATCATCGAAAAGTGCAAAATTTCTTGAAAAATACATATTTTTGTTATTTTTCAAGATGTTTGCCGATTTTTGGCAAAAATTATGGAAAAGTACTGGCATGGCCGTCTTACCGATAAATACCGGCAAGACGGATAATCGAAGATTATCGAAGATAATCGTGGACAAGTCGAACCTTGCTCTGATCAATGTATTTTCCTTTGCTCGCACATCTCTAAGACTGACAGAGAAGCATTTTCCCTCGACGCTAAGCTTGCTATCATTTCATTATCTTATCTCCTCTATTCACCCTCAAGCTAAAAACCCTAACACGCAGCTGCTCAAATTCCTAAGCTCTTGAACCTTCAATCTCCATCTCATGTTAACTTTCTATCCATCTCGCTTCAACTTCATTCCTCTCCAAAGTTTTACGGCTTCCTATTCATTCACGTCACATCCTTTCCTTCCATCTGAGGAGTAGCTCCGCCACTGATCTTCTACCAGCGAAGATCCGAGCATACCTACGATATTCGGAACCGCACCACGGGAACCGAACGCACCGTCGGCATCCGAAACTGTGTCTAGGAGACGAGATGAGGTTCGGAGATGCACTTCGAAAAGGCACGCCGATGAGATCTAAAGTCATGCCGGTCGACGAGATCGGAAGCGCGTCGAAGAGGTCCGAATATGTGCGGACGAAAACGGAAGCACTTCGGCGAGATCCGAAAAATGTGCCGACGAGAACCGAAGCACTTCGACGAGATCCGACAACCGGATATCCGGTTTCTTGGAGTCGAACGATTAAGCTGGTGAGCTATGTTTCCCTTAATGTTTTGTATGTGTTATTAGGTTATGCTATGCATATCGTTCATGGTGTTTAAGAATCTTAGAAAATATTTATATATATATATATTTATATATATATATATATAAGAAATCATAGGAATGGATATGTATGGATGTATAAATATTTGTGAATACATCTTGCATTTATGATACATGTGTAAAGTTTCATCGGAACTTGCTTAGTCGAGCCTTTTTATTGAAAGACTAAGAGACTAAAGGGTATTTATGTCATAAGAAAAATATAAGTCCATGCCTCCTAGGTGTTATGTCTATGTACGTATAAGTTTTCTTATTATAATGTTTACATATATAAAATATTTTTTTATCTAGTTTCTATGTCACATAAGGTAATATATGTATATTTATATACACACGTATATAATAAATTATCCCATATTTTATCATATGTATATATACATATTTATAAATGCTCAATAAAATTTGTATGAATGAATAAATATTATATGTACCTATGTGCATGTGAGAGAAGGATATAAATATAGTGTTATTTTCGTAGATATTATTACTGTATATAAAAGTGAGTAGAGGCTATTTTGATAGTATATGTATATATATATATTTAAAAGTATTTATATGACTTTGTGATATATATATATATATCTATATCAGCAAAGTTAATTGAAAACACGCTTATCACATTTTAAAAGTGTATATGTATAATAATATGTTATTATAAATATGCATATAAGACAAGTACTTTTATTAGAAACATGCATCTATGTAGAGTTTAAAGTGCAAGAAGAATAAAAGAAATGGTATCTGGAATTACTTTTTAAGATAGAGTTAGTATTTAGTTTATGATAGGACGAGGTATAATGTGAAGGACAATTACTATGAAGTTTTAAGAACTGATATTCGAAGACCAATATCAGGAATGTCGGAGTTCGTAGGCAATGACTTATGTTGAGTAGGACTACTTATAAGATTAATGTACGTATAAGTATTCACCTACATCACGACAATAATATTGTGTGCGTATATAGTTAAATATGCTTGTATGTGCTTATATGTTATTGATATGCTTTGTATGGCCATTACTTTATGTGATGTGTCTGCTAATATGCTAAGTATGATGCTTATTAAAGCATGATGATATGGTTTATATGATATGCAAATGATGAGTATATTTTTACGATAAATATATATATATATATATATATACGTAAATATATTATTTTACAAGAAATTTTTTTAAGGCGTCGTACCAGAGACAACTAAGGTCTCATTATGTTATGTTATGATGCCACGGGAACGATTCGGTTTGGGTAGCTCCCCCGATCCCCTGTTGGTTGCGCGCAAAGCTACGTACGCAGGGCCCAAATTATGTTAAAAATATGTATTTGAAAATATCATTATACTTTCAAGATGATATGATATATTTGAATATGATATGACATGTTTTAAGATGATACAATACACTTTATGGTAATATTTTATGTTTATGTACAACTTAATACGATGTTGTGCGAAATGTCACAACATAAATGATATATGATTTCTATGTATGTTTATTGTGAGTTATATAAGCTTGTACGTACTGGGCATTAGTTTATTATAGTTGTGATGTAGATCCAGGAAATAAACCAGTCGGGATTTAGGAGCGGATGGAGCAGAGCCGACATGGCGGCATATAAGTGCATAGGTGGTGGAACCGATCGCTAAGACTTAATCCACAGTTTATCAATTTTTTTCGTATTTTATTTAAAAAAAAAAACTTATTTTCAAACCTTAGCAAAGGATTTTCCCAACATCTTTCAGTATATCGTAATATGAATTTTTGTGATACGATTTTAAGTTGTCCAATATGTTTTAAGTGGAATGATCACCATGAGTTTTTGGTGTAAAGATATTATATATCTAATCTGTTATTTTGATATATAAAAGAAAAAAAAATCATAAGTTAATTTTAGAACTTTATTTTCTTATAAACAGAAAATTTTATAGGCTTAGGATTAATAAGTAGTGACCGATAAAGTGGGTCGTTACATATCAACCACCACCATGATTGAATCCTTGTGAGAGTGAGTTCTAGGAAGTCCCAAAACAAAATCCATGCTCACATGTTCCCACAGAGCATGAGGGATTGGAAGTGGCATGTACAATCCAGTGTTACTCCCATGCATCTTCGTTTGCCAACAAGTCTGACATTGCTCAACAATCCTCCTTACATCCCGAGTCAGCTTCGGCCAAAAGAAATTTTCTTCAACAAGCGCGATTTATTTTTCACGGCAAAAATGACTAACTAGTCCACCCGCATGAGTCTCCCTTATGATCGCCTCCCGTGATGAATATCCAGGAACACAAAGTTGCACACCCCTGTACAGAAATCTATCTTGAACAAGAAATTTTCCAAAAGGCTCCTTTTCACATCGTTTCCACACTTGGCAAAAATAAGGGTCATCCACATATAGATCTTTAACAACTTCAAATTCACACACTTTAGCATGCATCATATGAAAAAGTAAATGGTGTGTACTCAAAGCATTCGCTACCTTATTGGATTTCCCCGATTTATGCTTGATGATCAAGTTGAAAGACTACAAGGATTCAACCCACTTCGCATGGCGATAGTTTAACTCGTACTGTGCATTCAAATACTTCAAGGTAAATAGAACAAAATCATTAAGGTAAATATAGTGATCCGGTTCACCAATGCGCAAATGATGACATAGAACTCTTTATCGTATGTTGAGTACTTCCTCTTCGCCTCATTGAGTGTCTCACTTCGAAGCGTCTCACTCCACTTCGAACATTTGGAGAAATTCGGCATGGAAATGACCAGTTCTTCCGTCATCTTCTTCTTAATAAGTTCAAAATTCTCTTGGCCTTCTTTTTTTCACTTGAAAACTCCACCCTTCATGCACTTGGTGATTGGTTAAATAACCGTACTGTGATTAGTAATGAACTGTGGTAGAACGAAGTCATTCCATGAAAACTTTGGATGCCAAAAAGAGAATTTAGAATTGCCCACATGGAGATTGCTTTGATCTTTGACTCGTCCACCTTGATTCCATCCTTGGACACAACATATCAAACAAAAATCATACTCTCCACCAGAAACTCACAGTTCTTTAAATTGACATACAAGCTTTCACTCCTCAAATTTTTGAAGACCTACCTCAAATGTTTCAAATGATCATATGTGCTCTTATTGTGCACCAGAATATCGTGAAATCACATATTCCCATCAATGTCTTGAAACATGAGTTATGAGGCACATAAAATGCTTAGAGCCTTAGACAAGCTAAAACGGCATAACAAGCCATTCGTAAAAACCCGTCCCGGTCTTGAAAATTGTCTTCCAATCATCTCTCGATTGCATGCGAATATGATGGTAACCACTTCGCAAATCTATCTTAGAGAATATTGTGCTACCGTTCAATTGATCAAGAAGGTAATCTAACCTTCAAATGGGAAAATGATACTTGACTGTAATTCTGTTGATGGCTCGGCTATTCTAACGACCCGCTTTTTTGGCCGTTACTTCTTGTACTTAAACTTGTCAAAATCTTTTGTTTATTGGAAATAAAATTTCTACAAATTGTCATATATATTTTTTTATATAAGAAACATCTTATAATATGCTTAAGACAAAATTTCGTATCGATATATAACACATAGCGAACAACTTAAAGCCAAAGGATAAAATGTCATTAGTACAATACTTAGGTTCATAGTGATAATCCTCTACCGAGGTTTGAAAATAAGTTTAGAAAAAAAAAATACGAAATGATAAATTTGCGGAAATGAAGTCTCAAGGATCGGTTCCACCACTATGCACTGTATATGCCACGACGATGGTTCTGCTTCATCCGCTCCTAGCTCTCAACTGGTATCTTTCCTGGATCTACATCACAACTATAATGAGCTAACGCTCAGTATGTAAAAGTTTATATAACTCACCATGCAAACATGCTTTAAAATTATATATATATATATATATTCATATATACTGATGTTTAATACAACATCATATTAAGTTGTACATAAAAATATATCATATCATCTTATATCATAATACTTCATGAACATATTCTTAACATAAGTTGGGCCCTGCGTACGTACCTGCGCGCAAAACCAACCGGAGATTGTGGAGCGACCCAAACCAAATCAAGCTGTGGTATCTTAACATAGTCATAACATAAGGAGACTCGTCTCCGGTACGACGCCTTAAAAAAACTTTTCTTGTAAAAATAATATATTTACTTATGTATCATTTTTATCGTAAAAATACGTGTCATTCGTATCATATAAGCACGATCTACATGCTTCGTCAAGTATACTGAACATATTCATGCAACCAATATTATTGTTGTGATGTAGGTGAGTACTTGTACGTACCTTAGCCTTTACGAAATATTTCCTATCGCAAATTAGTGTCTGCGGAGCACAAATTTCCTGATAATCATATATTTCTCAATATCAGCATCCCAAACTCTATTACGCTTGTGATCATATTCCTAATCTTATATCTCCCAAGAATATAACCCCTCTCTAATAAAAGTACCACTGTAGTACAAATTTGATTAAATTAATAATAATAATAATAATAATAATAATAATAAGCATACTTTATGATCATAATTATCGTTGTAAAACTAAAGCTGGTAAAAAAATATATTCTCTGCTATTATTATTACGAATATATATATATATATATATCTTCTTCTCAAAGTATATATATATATATATATATATATATATCAGTATCATAACGGTGTATATAATATGTACACTAAGTAATATGTACCGTGAGTTTTTAAAACAATCAAAGCCATTTATATATATATATATATCTTCTATAAGCCTAGAAATTAAGGTTACAACATATATATATATCTATGTATCTTTAATTATATATACATATATATTGAGGTATAAAGTATATATAACTTGTGACTTAGGTTTATATCATAATAGATAACCATCATATAACGTTTAAATTTACATTTATCAAACTTATGGTTCTAATTTCAAAAATAACCAATCAGAGTGATGTGGCACTGAAAACCAATTTATCCATACTGAAATTGCCCCTCAATCTATTAAAATTCGTTTTTTATTTTTAATTAATTTAAATTTTAATATATTATTAATTATGCACTATTTTAGGAATAAATTTATACCAAAATTCAAAATTATACCCTAAAAAAGTTGACTCTCTCCCTCATTCACGAAGCACCTCTCTCTCTCTCTCTCTCTCTCTCTCTTTCTCTCTCTCTCTCTCTCTCAAAACACGGTCGCACAGCAGCTCCGGTAGAAGCAGAGCTAAAATTTCGAATTTCCTTTATCCATTGTTGCATTTGAGGCTAAGGGCGACGCCGGAGCTTCTCTTTTTTGCATTAAAGCAGAGCACCAGTTCGAGGCCAATGGCGACGGCGGAGCTTCCAAGACCTTCCCTCAGCAGGCTGGAACCATCCACAAGAACAACTACATCGTCAACAAGAAGAGGCATGCAGGGTAGGTTTGTTTCGAAATTCAATTGACATAAGAACAATTGGATCTGGAATTTCATCTCTGTTTGTTTAAAAGTTGTTCGGTTTTCTCTCGACTATTGAAATTGTGTTCGATTTGACGGAGGTGGTGAACGCTTGGTGTGAATGGATTCATTGGGCTTCTCTTTTGGTGTCTATGTTGTTTTGTGACTCTCTTGCGATGATGATCGGTGAACACTTGCAGGTGAGTTTGCTGACTGACAGCGGCGACACCAAGGACAACCTGAGGCTTCCGACCGATGACGCGCTCCTGAAGTAGGTTCATCGTTTAGGGTGATTATTGCGGCATCGTCGTTGTTGTCGAAAGAGTGAGAGGTAGCGGACGACGAGGACGACCGGAAGATGAAGATCTCCGGGAGAAAGAAGGGATGTTCCTCGTGGGGGTGGCTATGGCGGTGCCGCAGTGGTGGTCGCGATGAAATGAGTGGGTGGTGGGACTAACGAGTGGTGGTGGTGAAGAATATATCGTCTTTGGTCTTGCTCGGATTCATGGAGATCGACGGTGATTTTTTGTGAGTTTTTCGTGTAATTTCTATGTATTCGTGTTTATTCGAGGTGTAAATGTATGGTAATTCGAATGGTAAATGTAGATTTATTGGTTTATTCGTGTAAAAGTATATTAATTCGAACAATAAATGTCGCTTTATTTGTTTATTCGTGTAAATGTCTGTTAATTCGAATTGTTAATTTGGTTAATGTTTTTTAATTTAAATTTTTAAAAAATTATTAATATGGGTAATTCGAATTATTGTCTGTTAAGTAATTTGAATTTTTATTTTAAAAAGTGAAAAATATTTTTTTTATTTAAATTTGAAATTTATTTTTTTTAATTTTGATTTCAAATATTTGTTCCTAATTTAGTATTTTTTTAATAAAAATTCGTATTAATTTTTAATTATTTAAATAAATTTGTTAATTCAAATTTTAATATTAATTACTATTATTAATAAGGGTAGATAAGTCATTTTATATCAATTAATGTGGTTTATTGGCTATAACACAATATTAACCAAACAGTGGCTATTTTGACAATTTTAAAACGTTGATATCGCTAGTTATCTTGAGCTCCCTTAAAAAAAGTATATGTACTTGAACATATTTAAGTCGTTTTGCTTAGCACCATTTTCAACTAAATCACTTCCAATATATTATCGGTCTGTATAAAGAAAAAATTATTTATCATACTACATATTATAAAATCTCAAACAACTTCATATTCATGCACTTATAAGAACCTTTCTGCTCATCATATATATAAATATATATATTATATATATAACCAATCCATAATATATAAACATGATCCTAAACACGTAAACGTTAACGAGGACAAGCTCACCACAAAATGTCGTGAGTTACTTCGCTCGCAATCTCCGTAAATGATCGTTCGCCATATCGAAAGCCTCGCCGACACACGACGATGAGTTTTGGATCCGCCCTCTATGCCTTGAACCATGTCGAGATGGTTTACGGTTCCGTCGCCAAACTCCGAGAACTCGCCGATGCACTCCGAAACTCGTCAATGTAGTTTATGATTTTGTCGCCGCATCCGGGGACTCGCCGATGGACTTCGGAACTCGTCGGTGCGTTTCGGGAATTTGCCAAAATGCTGCGGAATCTTGCGTGCGGACTTTAGAACTCGCCACCGCACTTTGGAAGCTCGATGCAGCTACTGTACGAGTTCGGTTCTCTTATATGCAGGGGATCACAGGTATTTTTTTTTTTTTTTTGAGATGAACAAATATTATTTCGAGAGCTCGAGTCTGAATGAGAGAGTTTGGAAGGGATTGGAGAAGATATAACCTCAAGGAATGATGTCGAGAGAGACAATAAATGAGGCATATAAAGGAGGTAGATATATGGAAAAGGTGAAGAAATGGAATGGGCAAGGGGGCATATACAAGAAGGTAGATAGAAGAAATAGGGAAGGGGCATCAATGTTGAAATAACGGGGCACTTTTTAATCTTCATCTTTCCTGTATGTGTATTTTATAGAAAGGTGTCATGATGAAGCTATTGCATGTGCTACGGTTGCTGTTTGTTCCTTTTTCTTTATATTTATATATATATATATATATATTAATTATTGTTTGGAACCATGCCAATATGGATAGCTTCGGAGAGAAAATGACCTCTTAGGATGAGAGGGTCAAAAACGCATATTTAATGATGTCCAGAATAAAATAATGGAGATATTCATATATGTATTTGGCTACGGATAATTTTTCTAATAAACCGGTACTTTTGTTACGCACATCTAATGTCACAAAAATATCTCGTCCATTGATCGTGGGTATTACAGCTATCCACGCATATTCTCCGAGTTTCATTTCAAAACTTATCACAAGAAATATAGTATGAAAAGTTTATGATAGTTTATTGTTTATAATAAAATGAAGGTACCTAAAGTTTTAATATCGACGTGTACACTAATGCCAATAAAAAAAGTAAAGCAAGAAAGGGTTAATTGCTTGAGCTCGCGTCGAGCAAGAAAGTTTAATCCCTTGAGCATAGACGGAGTAAGAAAGGGCCAATCGCTTGATCTTTGATCGAGCAAGAAAGGGAAGAATGCCTTGAGCGCTCGTCGACCAAGACAGTGTAATCGCTTGAGCATTAACGAAGCAAGAAAGGGTAAATACATTGAGCTCATGTTGTGCAAGATCGTGTAATTTCTTAAGTTCCCGATGAGACAAGAAACGGCAAATCCCTTGAGTCTATTTGACAAGAAAAGGCAAATCCCTTGAGCCGAGATAATTTGTGTACACTGAGATATAGCGTGCAAATGAAAATGTTTTATGAAGTTATAGCGGGTACATGTTTATAAATAATTTCACATATAAATAATTCATACACTTCTCAAGCTCTACTTACCGGGACATAGCTCACCTAGTTCTTGTGATACAGGTAAACCAAAGGTCAAAGAAGACTAATTTTCAAGGATTGACTGAGTCTGCTATCGCTAACGAGATTTGGGTGCATATGCGGCATTTGACCTTTGGGCCTAACTTTTGAACTAAGTAAATATGTTCTAGTAGATCATTTGTATGTTTACAAACTATGTTTATATAAAGCTATAAGTGTATGAAAGCGTTGTGTTGCAACTATAAACTACTCAATGTTTTTAAAGTTCAAATTTTTCGTAGTTTTATTACAACTTACAAAGAGAAGAGATAAGTTTTACAGTTCGCCCGGCTGGTGTTACATGAGTATTCTTAATCTTTCCAATCATGACTATAGTTTCATATCTTGAAATATTTTAAGATTTAACATAGATTTGATGTTCATGGAATAAAGTGAACAAATCACTTTTGAATAGACAATGATTCCCAACGAAACTAGTCTACTTATCACTAACATATTTTATCATATAATTATATTCCAAAAGACTTGCAATCATGAAAGCTAATAATTTTTTATATATAATTATAAACTAATTAAAGTCCAAGTTTAGATTTATCATAAATCAAAGCATTGATTGTTTATCCTTGTTGCTTTTGAAAGAACATCCTTAAATATTTATCATAGATTTAGGTATTAATTTCTAGGTTTGGTTCAAATATCATGCTACACTAACTGTAATAGCGTACCCGGAACCGTTAACTGACGAAGAAATCAATTTCTCTATCATGTGAGCATTGCACTCAAAGTTCAGACCCACTTAGTGATTAGCCGACGACATATATGCTTGAAGTCCAAAAACTTAGAAAAAGATTATATTTCTAGCATTAGTTATATATATACCATAATCTTGAATAACTCTTAATCAATTGATAAAGCATTCATATTCTATATCTTGTTTATGATTGACCATAATACAAAAAGTATAAACAATTTTCTTAAAGAATACCATATCTAAGAATTTTTCTGAAAGAATAGTCTATTAATCATTTTAACCTTTATATAAGATTTTCAAACAAGCCGGGAACTTACAAGCAGTTAACTCATTGGTCAATCTTGTGTCTGTTATCTATATTAAGATGATTCATGATCCCTATGGTATATTAATTTCTTTATTCTACCAAAGAATATTTATGTTTCTCAAAACTGAATATCAAATTCAGCTAAAGAATTTACCTAACGAATCATACGAACGGGTTAAGTTATTATATTTTCTATGTTCAAGTTCTAGTAATTTCTCAGTACTGAACCAGGTCCAAATACATAGAACTACTCCATTTTAATTCTAGCGAATATATTAATCGTGAAAAAAAAGATAATTCACAAGTGAACAAATCACTTAGTTTGGACAACTGTTGTTTCTATTCTAATCCAGAGTGTTTTTCAACAAGAACGACATGGTGGGGTGCGACATAGCTTATAGACATGAATGAAACTTTTTTTAAAACTTATATAGGAGAATGTGTCGATAAATTTTGGGAATAAAACACTTTTGCATTGTATCGAAAGATAAACACAGGAAAAATCCTTACTCACTATTCTCAAGGAAATTTAGCAACCAATACGTGGTTACAAATTCTCTAGCATACTATCCACACACTAGCTAAATAGAGTTTAGTGTCAACTCTATTAATTTACAAAAACATACAAAAATTTATCAGGTGAAGTAACTACCCACTTTAGAATGGCCATGCAACGAATTTAATCATCACATGCAAGAGTAACACACTCGTTTCGGTCCACACACCTAACTCAAACAGTCACCGCCCTTAGGGGGCCAGATCTAGCTAACACATGGCTGTTGAAATACATCTGCTCACCTTATATATAAACAGACCAGTATAGTGACTTATCAGCTACCTAACAGAAAGCTTTCTGTAGGAGGCCAGATCTAGCTGACACGAGGTGTTGTGCATCATGTTGTTGTACTGGCAACAAATGGAGACCTTCTTACGCTAAGTCTTGCTTTTTTTACTACAAATGTTTTAACCATCTAAGATAATCATGTTTATCTAGGCAAGAGCTATAAACTAGGAACTTACATTTTAATTATCTAGAATTGAAAGAAATCCTTTTTTTTGTCAACTCATTATAAGTTTCCCATTAATAAGTTAATTCCTAGGTTATTATCATATAGCAAGTATACTAAGAACGAGAATAAAATAAAATATTATTAACAACAGTGATAGACTGAGG
Source organism: Parietaria judaica (assembly GCA_954871525.1). Classification (NCBI taxonomy): domain Eukaryota; kingdom Viridiplantae; phylum Streptophyta; class Magnoliopsida; order Rosales; family Urticaceae; genus Parietaria; species Parietaria judaica. Next base: position 701,280 of record OX940865.1, on the reverse strand, counting down.
TATATTCTCCAGTCAGATGAGAGGGGTCCCTGACCGACTATCCTAAGGGACGTATACCAGACCCTCTTTTGGTTCCCTCTTTCTAAGACAAGAATATGGTCCTTAGAAATTGTTTTGTAGTTAATAAATTAATTTATTTGACGATTAATTATTTACTATCAATTACTCGATAAAACCGCTCAACTAAATCCCAATGTTACATAGCCCACTATGTAACATAGACGTGTTAGGTAATTGGATTAATAATCAAATTATTATCTGAGGAATATCTTATCAATAGGTCAATAATTAAATCTATCCATTAAACGAATTATTATTCATTTTAATAAATTATTAAAGACAATAATTAATTTAAAATTAATTATCCATTATCAATTAATTGCGAATTACACAGGATTAATAAAATAAACAAATTATTTTATTTTACCAAGGAGAAAATAAAATTACGATCACGCATTTAATCTTCGGGTTAAATTTAATTTACCAATTTAAAGTAAAATAAAAATTAAATAATTCTTTTAGCCCGAATTAATAATATTGGGTTATTAATTAGTAAATTAGCTCATATTATTAATATACTTATATTTTTAAAAAATTGCGTGTAGGCCCATATGGTCCGGCCCGTGGGCCGAACAAAGCTCGCCAAGCCCATTAAGGTCTGCAATCCTATCAACAAGGTAAAAAAGGACCTCCCCGGAAAACTGCAATGGCCGAAAGGCAACTGTCTTCTCTTTTTCCCAGCCCGGACGCAGACTAGGATTTTCTCTGCACTGCCAGCCTGGACGCGGGCGGAAGAGAAGTTATGTGGCTGGGAAATCTCAGCCCCTATCGCGCCGCAACAGGGAGCCCGCGGGCTCCCGATCCTTTGCCCTAGCTCACGACGACGAGATGGTTTGGTTCTTTGAACCACCAACCCGGACGCGGGCCGGTCTGCAAGATCGTGTGGTAGGGAAATGTCCTAGCCGCTTGCTGTGAATCCGGAGAACCCAATTAAGTTTCCATCCTTCCCGTGTGGTCAGTTCGAACACGAGCTGAGTGGAAAACTATCTCGCCAGCCCGGACATCAGCTGGCTTGCATCCCGCGCGGCTGGAAAATCTAGCCGTAATTCCCTATTCGTCGGTAAGCCAATTGGCTTGCCGAAACCCTAATCCTAACGATGGCTTAGGGTTTCGACATTCGCTGAACCCTAGCCGGCATCTTATTTTAACAACTAAAATTAATTAACAGAATAGTATAATTAAATAATTTTTCATTGGATTAATTCCAAAATAATTCTTCAATTATTATCCCAGATTAAGAATAATTATTCGCCAGTAACTTTAGGCTTTGATACCAATGGTCTGAACTAGCGTGTAGCCCGGTTATCGATTGTTGAGATCGTTACCTCTAGGATGCCGATTCGCTGGGATCTTATTCTCAATGAATCCCCAAAATAAATTCTTGCTCATTATGTACGACACGTCGGGTAACCCTCTCAAAGAATCCTCATCCGGTTGTTGATAAAACAAAAATTAATTTGCTAGATCATGATAAAATAATTTTCTTATTTTTCTTTACACGTTATTAACTGTTTTTATTGAGCCACGAGTAAAAGTCAACAATTTCATAATCAATAAAAACAAGAACGCGCACCTAACACCTTCGACAATTATTTCTATGTTTTCTGATCTTCAAGAAATTCGTGCCTCTTATCCACATGCTCTTTGCGATTTTATGTGAGAAGATAGCTTCAAATTGTCTTCCAACGTATGCCTTTGGGATTATGTCGCTAAGAGTGTGGGATCCCCTAGAATAACCTCTAAACCCTAAAAGCAGAATCCCGAGAAGAATTTTCCCTGAGTAATTCGCATGAACTGGGAGAGCCAGAGAGAATGGTAATTTTCAGAATTCTAAAGTATGTGTTTTAGGGTTCCGGAACTCCCTTATTTATAGGAAACTGACCCAACCACTTTGCATAGATTCTTCTTAACAAATTGGAGAGACTATCTCAACCATTTAGAGATATTCACTCTAAAATTTGATTTAATGATTAAATCAAATAAAGAATAAATTAAAAAAATCTTTCAGAATATATTATATAAGATATAATAATAAAATCTTATATTATTTTCAAGATTATAAACAAAAAAATCATAATTGGAATATAATTATGATTATTTTCCTGATTAAATATTCAAGGAATTAATTTTAGTATTTTATTTTCTCTCACATTCGCAGATATAAACATTGACTATTTCGGCTTTAGCTGAAAAACTGTTTTGACCATAACTCTAAAACCTTACCTAAGAATTGCACGATTAAAATTGATAAATTCACAGAATTTAATTTCCCATAATCCTAGAACTATCAAGGGATCCAATTCAATTATTGATTTTCACATTTCCTGCAAGTACCAAAACATTGGTACTTTTGCCAATTTTAGGTTAATCATTTTATTCGTGATAACAATCACGAATCACTCTTGATTGGGTCTATTCAATTTTTAATTGCGAGGACAAATTGAAAACACACCTGAGTTACACTGAACGTGTAGAACTTTCACGAGCTTCAGTAACACTCCACTATAGCCCAAAGCTGAACTTTCAAGATTATTTATTATATCCTCCTGATCGTAGGTGTCCATTGATATAATAAGATATGTGAAGATCCATTTTCGTAGTATATGATTCTCATCAAAAGGGTAAATATAATATTACCGTTCAGCCCTTTTGTCGACACTACTTTAATATGTGACTATTGCAAATTACTCACTCAACGGGTTATGAAGCCGTAAGCTGCGCATGAGTACTTATTTCCTTCCCTAAAATCATAATAAGGAAATCATAGAGTTATTATCCATATTTGTAATATGTAGTTTTTCACGGTCAACCTTCCTATCCTAAAAATTACAAACCGTTTAAGTTCAACCGTACAAACTCATATTACCTTAGAAAATCAAATAATTTCATATGATTAGCTTAGCGACCTTATCGTACTTTTATCAGTGACAAACTTACATGATGATTTTGGATATAAGTCTATCCATGTCCAGTATGAAGACACTACATAACTGATGAACTTAATAGTGCATGGACCGCACTATGACTCGGTAATAGGTCATCACATTTACATGATATATTAAGTTCACCAATAGTCATTCCTTATCATAAGTTCACACTTCTGGTCTAGACTATGGACCAATTTTAAGTTCTTTATTTATGTTAGTCAAACCTCCTCACATACACTCAGTGTGATGACTTAACATAAATGCAAAGTTAAAAAGATCAAATATTCAATTTGATAAGAATATCCATAATCCGTAGATAACTACAGAAGTTTAACATTAATAAGAACCTTTAATTCCTAGGTAAACGACCATTATTTTATACAAGCGAGATTAACATGTGAATAGAGGGCATATACAGAATATGTCCAACAAAGAAATCCCATTGAGGTGAAATGGTCCATATGTAAGAGCATATGGTGTCTTTTCAATGTGGGAGAGAGTTGAGGGGTATTTTGGGTGTTATTGAGAAGTTTGGAGGTGATTCATGTGAGTAGGACTCACTTCGAGGGTATTTGTGTCATTTGTGAGGGTGAAGATATCCTCACATTGCAAGGCATCTGTTTTGGGTATAAGGGAAATTTCTAGGGTGTCTCTTATCTTCTCTAGACGCTAAGGAGGCATGAGGAGGTGTTTGGAGGAGTTTGGCACGAGGAGTTTGCTTCCTGAGCCACTACGAATAGCGGTTGGGATTCTCGAGTCACACTTTTTGGTGGCAGGGCAGCTTCCAGCCGCAGATCCTGGTGGCAGGGACGCTTGCAGCCGCAGTTTCTGGTGGTAGGGCTAGCTTCAGGCGCAATTTCTGGTGGCAGGGAAACGTTCAGCTACAACTTTTGGAGGCAAGGGAGCTTTGAGCCGCATTTTTTGGTGGCTGGAAGGATTTCAGCTGTAGTTTTCTGTGGCTGGGAAACTTTAGCCACAGTTTCCTGTCACTGGTACTTCTTGAGCTAGAAGTCATATGTCCCGTAGAAAGTCATCGGGTGCTGTTGGTGGCCTTCAAGTGCCCCGTGTGGTCCATAGGTACCACTGGTAGCCTTCGAGTGCCGCTGGTGGCATTTGGGTGCCTCGGAGTGTAGTTGGAGCTACAAGGACATGGTTGGAGCCTCGGGTTCGTATGGAATATGCGGCTGGAGCCATCTGACACAAGGAAGCTCCAGCCGCAGTTTCTTGTGGTAGGGCACCTTCCAGCCACAGTTTCTTTGTCGCAGGCAAGCTTTCAGCCAAAGTTTCTAGTGGCTGGGAAGCTTTGAGCCCCAATTTTTGGTGGTAGGGTAGCTTCAGCCATAGCTTCCTGAGGTAGGGCAGTTTCCAGCCGCAGTTTCTGGTGGCACAAAATTTTTTAGTTGCTGGTTTTTGTGGCATAACAGCTTTGTGAAACAGGGATGCTTGCGAACTTTAGGATATGGCTTTTGCTGCCTTCTCCCGGTGTTTCATGTTGGAAATCGGGGTATCAATTCTGACTTCCTTACCACGATAATAGCCTCCGAGGCGTCTTGGTAACATTTAAAAATTATTTTAAAGCAAAAAACTTGTTACCGTACCGGCGACACGGATATCGGGTAATGACCATATCGTTAAGACCCGATAAATATTTCGAATTTAATATTTCATAAACATTATTAATAATCTAGTCGAATAGAAAATAAATAGAAAGCAGTAAATGGTTGCATTTATTGACCCAATGCATAAGGCCGTACCTCAAACACGATTCTGGCTGCGCATTCTGAACTTGGGCAGGGCTCCGCCGGTGCTGAGGAAAACTCCCGTGATCTTCCAGGATATTCTCCAGGACTCCTTGTACTGAAGCGTGGGCTTTGCCGGCAGGACTCCGTCGCAAAATTTAACTCACGGTTCTTTTAAAGCTACCGGAAAAAAATATCTCCTAAGCCGAACCCGAAGAAAGACCAGAAGCAGAAAGCTCGCAGACCCTAGAAAGAGAGGGATAGCTCGAGTTTTTGCTCTGGGGAAGGTGTGAAAAATGTGTAGAATGAGCCTCCTATTTATAGGCTCAAGCTGTAACCGATTTGGAGATTTTCCCTCCCATTTTCTGAATTTCATTATATAAATTTAATTAATTATTTCAATCCAATGGTCCAGATTCAATCTCATCTAAATCAAATGGATATAATTAATAAGGGATTTAATTAAATAATAATAAATAATAAGATCAAAATACTTAATCTTATTGTCATATTAATTAAATTCGAATTATATATATACATATTAAAATTCAAATTTGTTAATGATTATCTAGATCCAATGGTTAAAAATAAACCTTAAACCAATCTAATGGATCAAATCAATTAGGGATAAAATGATATGCCTTAGGGTTTTACTGAAACCCTAATTCGAATTCTTATCCTCATATTTATTCGAATTATATATTGTATATATATAATATTAATTAATTTCTAATCCGACGGTGACGATTAAATCTCGAAACCGATCCAACGGACATAATTAATTAAACAAATTCGAAATAACTAAGCTTGTTCCCCAAGCTTTCAATTTCTAATTATATTTAGGGTTTAAATAAATTATCTCAATCCAACGGTTGATATTAAATCATAACTGATCCAATATATTAAATTGATTTTAGGGTTTTGCTAAAATACCAAACCATAAGGTACTTATGCCACACATTTGGAATATGCAATTCTCACTATTCGAATTAGCTAGGGTTTGTATTTAACCAAACCCTAATTCGAATTTACACACACACACACATATATATATATATTATTTATTAATATAAATCTTTTAATTATTAATTATTAATTAATTAGATATTAATAATTAAATCCAAATAATTAAATTATATCAATAAAACCCGATCTCAATATCACACATTAAATTTCATAGTGCCATACCCTCATTTAAATTCGTGACATGTGATTTAATTTTATAGTTTATCGAACCGAGTCATAAACTTAGAAAATCCATAAATCACAAACCGTAAGTCAGAATGACTTGGTTAAAAAAGCAAAGTTGCTTAGAATATAATTTAAAACAATGTGGATCTAATAGAAAATATAAATTATAATTTTATTTTTATCCGTTAATTCAGTGTACCAAAATATGGTACTTTTGCCACGCTGACGATAAAACTATCTGATGTCAGACACAGACCTGTCAGTTTTATAAGTCGAGCCAAACGATTAAACATTATCCAGAATGTATTTTAATCACGTACGTATCATCCGTTACGGAGCTATCCTGGGGACCATGGACCCGTATCAGTTAAGCTCCAACGAACTGCTAGTTGTTCGTCAAACCTCGAAATGATTCCACTATAGACCCGAGGCTGCACTCTTTAGTGATACGGTATATATTATTCCCTTATAACAGAAGGGTGTCCTTTGATACAATTAAATTCAGGTTATTGTCCTTTCACTTGATGACTCACACATGAGCAGACGGTTTTTACCGTAATGCCCCTCATTGCATTTTTCTCCTTGACTCAGTCAGTAATATTATGAGCAACCCACTTATGGTTTCGATTCACAAGTTGTGCACGGGTAGCGACACAACTTTAATTAATTCAACATTACTCTTTGAGGTCCTCGCATTGTTGTCCGGTAGCGACATATTTTCAAGTGGTTCTGACGGTCCTAATTATTTAACCTCCCTGTATACATAATATTAATTAAAAATATTTGAAAAATATATTAATATCATATAACAATCGAATTAACCTATTGGCACTTTTTGAGGTCGTCTGATTGTCGCGGTGTGGCAATAAACTTGTCGCAACACTCCTAATTATTTAACAACCATGCATTAATGTAACAAATACTAAACATAATTAATATCATATAAAAATTTAATTAACGAACCGACACTCTTTGAGGTCGTCACATTTTTGTGTTTTGGCTATAGATTGGTCATGGTTGCGACACTATAAACTCATCTCCATAATCATCATCGGAATCTTGCGACATATTGATATCGTGGTATCTAAGACCATATAATAATTCATAATAAATATTTATAACTAATTAACATTATTCCTATTATCAACTTAACAAAATTTAAATTAAGATAATTCACAAAACTTAAAATAACAATCCCAATAATTGAAACCTAATAATATTTTCAATAAACAATAAATCTCGTTATCAACTTCACAAAAATTAAAATAATTAATTAATTCCCAATCAATGAAACTATTTAATTAACATTCCCAATAAACATAGCTAAAATCAATCTCATTATTAACTCCACAAAACTTAAAATAACATTCCAAATAAATGAAATATAAATGGCATTCTAAAAGAACAAAACTTTATTCACCAAACAAAAACTAATCAACATTCCCAATATAGAAAGCTTAAAAAACATTAAAAATACAAAACTTGATTATGTAATGCCTATAAAACATAGCTGTATATATATATATATATTTATTATTATAAAAAAAAACAATCAAATTTGGACAGGGGTAGTCACCTCCCCTCCCCTTCTCTCTCTTTCTTCTGCCGTCGATTCCCTTCCTCTCTTTCTCTCTCTCCAAAATAGATTTCTATCACATCCAAGATTCAAGACACCAAAACTTATTCTCTAGAACTCCGATCGATGAATGGTTTGTACCGCCGGAAAGCTCGTGAAGAGACAAGTACGGTGATAGGTGGTTATGGGCCACAAGTTGTGAGCATTGGCCGGAAAGTCCACCGAGAGCTTCGGTTGCAGCAGTTTAGATCCGCGGAGATTGAGTGATCGTTCGTAGAAACGAACTCTGGATCAACATTAGGGATGTTCGATAGATGGTGGTTCTGATGTCACTGGCGAGCCATCTCCGGTGCTGCCTCTCGCCGTCACCGGCGACCGCCATCGAGCTCCGATCTCATAATTGATTTGGGGGTTTTGAAGCCCTCGTTGAGGAGATCCAAAGCCCTCAATTGAATTCTTCATCCGAGTTGCGGTAAGCCTTCGATTTTATTGCCCTAACATATAGATTTCCATGATTAAATTAGATAGGTTTCTGGCCCTTGATTTATGAAATTGACATTTCCATTGATCTTAGAGTAGTCGGATTAGGCTAGGGGAGGTATTAAATCGTCGAAATGTTGCCCGTTTTGTTGTCTCGTTTTGCGTGCCCGACAAAGATTCGGCCTGGGTTATATTTCAGCATACTGGGTTTTCATTTGACGAATTAAACTATAATCTTAGTGATATTTATAATTATGGATAGTATCGGTATTACATAAAAGCATACTGTCATTCCTTGCTAGAATCAGAGATTGTGCAAATCGCACTGCCCGTCTCGGACAGTATATCGGAAGCTCCGTATCTTGATCATAGAACTCAAGGCCGAGACAAACCCGCTCCTTTGACTAGTTAGTCGACTGAAAAAAGTTTCCATGACATTAGGTAGGGGCTATTACATTTTTGCGGTATTTAAATTGAATGTAGAAACCAACGCTTTAATGAAGATTGAACCGGATTGATTAAAATTGAATTTAATGTAATGATTTCATAATTAATAAAATCAATGTTATGATTTTCGTCGCTTGATAGCGAGGCTGGATGCCAGGTATGGTAGCATCGGTTCGATACTTGTTATAATATTTATGTTTATGTTAACGTTGGTATGACGTATGCTGATATGGTACCCGCATTGGGAGGATGATGATTAATATGATATGGTATCCGCTGCGGGCGGATGATGTGTGTTGATATGGTTCCCGCTTTAGGCGGATAAGCTAATGACGAGCAGTTGGCTATCCGCTTCGGGCGGATGATGTGTGTTGATATGGTTATCGATATGGATATGATTGGTGGCCCAAAAATCAACATTTTGGCCCATGGCGAACTGGCCGCCTTTGCGGTAAGATCACAATTCGAGGGCGAGTCAGGGTCAGGAACTTCTAGTCCACGTGTGCTCGTTGCCTTGAGGACTCTATGAGATATAGTGGTGTAAAGGCGCAAGCTGACTCGTCATGGTCCACCGGAAGGATTTGGCTTTTGTGGGGTATATTTATTTATTTATATTATTGTTGATAAAGTGATTGAAATATGATTAAATGGTTCATGTTGACTTTTAATTTATTTAATTAAAATTTGACTAATAATTGTTCGGTAAAGAGATTTGGTAATAGTTTCCTTAGTGAGCACGTGGAGCTCATCATTTCCATATACATTTTTTTCTCTCCCAGTTACAGGTGGTGTTCTATGTTAATACTCCGGACGAGGAGTAGACTAGTTTGGGAGACCGAAATGTTTATTATATTTATCCATATTTTTAGAGTTTGTCGAGTTGAATTTTATATTCGTTTTGATCTTTCTATTTTGAAAATTGTAATTTATTCAATGAAGGATATATGTGATAATGATGTTTTGCATTTCACATTTTTATGGTGTTGTATAAATCGTGGTCGTCTGTGTTTTTTTTTTTTGTCGTTTTAAGTCTAATAGACAGAAACTATGTGTTTGTTGACATGGATTTTGAATTTTCAATGTTATTGTTTGAATGATGATGTGTCATTTTCCGGTCAAAGTTAAAAAACTGTCTCCTTTTTCGTATTCTTCTAACCCCCGTTTAGGGGTGTTACAGATTCACACATTCAAACCCTCAAATTTATTGTCAATCCTTGCCTAACCACGATGATGGTAGCGATAGACTGTAGCTAGAACGTGATATAAGGAGGGCCGGAGAGAGAGAGAGAGAGAGAGAGAGAGAGAGAGAGAGAGAGAGAGAGAGAGAGAGAGAGAGAGAGAGAGAGAGAGAGAGATAGAGAGATATAAAAGAGGACTTTCCGACGGCGGATATGGGGACGGCGATATGGAAACAGCGGATATGATGGTGATGGTGGCGGTTGAAGGTGGGTAACAACAAAGAGATGTTGCACATGTGTCCTTAAACACGCCGATTTTATCCATTTGAAAAGATTATGACAAGTCGTTGAATAAAATATGGTGCTTATTATGTTAATCTTATTATAGTTTCTGGTAGAGTAAAATAGAATGTTTGTTCCTTAGTTCATAAAGGATGCAATTATTTTATTATAATCACGACAGAGTCAATGTGAGGAAGATTTAATAATGATAATAAATGAACTTAAAAATTTCCGTGACCTTTTTAACTGGGTGGGAGCCGATTAATTGTATAAGGTCATTAGTGTGACTAAGTGACAATCCTATACTGGATTTTGTGTGTTTCACACTCACTAGAAGTGAATTAAGTATGAAGTGTCTTCATACTGGACTGGACTTGACTTCAAATCCGCAAGTTATCATATAAGACCGTCACTTATAACTTGGAGTTGAGTTACTATTAGATGATCAAATGGATATTCGATCTAAGTCCTGAGTGATCTTCAGTCTGAGCTGCTGGCTTGATTATTCTTTGATTTAACCGTTAAAAAGCAAAGAATATTACAAAATTTCCCAACAACATTATTTTGGGAACATGATAGTCAACATCGAGGGTAGCTTGGTCATAGACATGGGCATCAGACAACTCTCTTCAGAGTCAGATGATTCTTTTGATTATCGGTGGTTAGAAGTGTGTTATACCCATGCGCAACTTATGAATCAAGATCATAAGAGGGTGAAGGAAAATGAGGAAAAGTGAAATAAATGCTACCAAGCTCATAAGGCCACAACTGAATTAACCTCGGAAAATTTGACGCGTGTTAGATGTGTAAATATGTTCCGTCATCGGAATGATAAGGTCTTTAATTAAATTTACTATTCACGTAATTTATGACCAAAGTTGTGAATATAATTGAATATTCGCACAAATGGGCCTGTTAAATATATGGGGAAAAGTTTAATAAGCACTTAACAATGCTTGGGCCGAACAAGAACCTTAAGCCCAAAGCACAAAGGCTCAACACGAGTAGAGAATGCTTCAAATGGACCCGAGGATAATATGAGCACCACATCAGCCGAAGACTCGAAAGCCCATTACACTCGGCTAAAGCCCAGGCCTGATCAGGCTCGTTAACCAAAAAATCCAAAGCCCATCCCAAGCAAGAAGAAGTGCCATGAAAGAACACGAGAAAGAATGATCCCAGCAAGAAAATCGGAGCAGGAACACTGATTAAGCACTGAAGCCCGGACATACCAAGTCAATAGCATCAATTCAAACCTTCAGAGCCAGACCTCAAAAATTGCCACGACCAAGATTCAAACTCCCCCAACGTTGAGTCAAAGTCCAAAACCGCGCAATTCTCTCAAGAAGTGGCCCACGTGTCTGCTCGACAGCTAGTCAAGCTCCGAACTCAAAGCCACTACCAACGTCTACTACTAGCGGGCATAAATTTGAGGCCTATAAAAGCAAGAAGACAGCTCCATTTGAAGCACGCAAGAATTCACCCTGAGAGAAAAAAGTCAGTGAGATTTATATTTTGTAGAGTGTTTAATCGTTCTTTTTCGATCAATTTGGAATCGGCTTGTTGTTCCGGCTGATCTTCTTTTCATCGTCAATAAACATACAAAGGACATAGTCAATTACCGCATTGGGACGAACTTCTCTAAAAACCCTTTTGTGTCGTTATTGCTTAATTTTAATTTTTCTCAACGTCGGAGTATTGATGATGCATTGTCAAGGGGGACATTTTGAATTGATCAAAGATGATAAAGCATTGGTGTTTATTTCCGTCAACGCCTCAATCCAACAAAACACAAATGGTGTGATCAATATACTGATGAGTTGCGGAACGAATTTTATCTCAAGTTGGGAGTAAGTAAAATATTTATAGTTAATATCTTTGTTAGTATATAAGCTTGAGTAATTAGGAGCATGGATTAGGCTTAGTTTAGGTTTCTATTATTCAGCATTTAGGCTTAGTCATTATAAACAGAGAGATAATATTCTCATATATTAGCACTTCGATTACTCTGCCGCTTTATTCTTCTTAAACTAAATAGTGTGTGATTATTATAGAGTATGGTGTTTGTGTTGTCGTTTTTCTCTGCATATCAATATAATTTATATTGTATAGTATATATACACAATCACAGAGCGTGTAAGTGTTATCGTGAGTGGTAGTGTTAACAGTACGAGGTTTTGATCATTGTGTTGGTCTATGTCGATCAAGTGTGCTCTCTATTTTCTCTTGGTGTTGTTTTGGTAACGATTTGAATATTTGGAACCAACAATCTTTACATCATTAGCTATATTTTATTACATGCGTCTCACTTTATATTTTGATTTGTGCAGAATGTGTTTGATTTAGATCTAGAAAATGAAGAAATCAAGCTAACAGTTGATGAATATTTGCATCGTTCGTGGATCCAAACTCGAAGTAACTTCCGTAACAATTGGAGTGCATCTGGTCGTGATAGAAACAACCCATGTCCACCGTGTACAAAGGAAAAATGGATTAAATGGTGTGATTTTTGGGAAACTCCGAAAGCTGTTGTAAGTTAAATTTTGATGAAATTAATTTTTCTTATGTTTAAAATGTTGGAAATCACGTCTCGGATTCCGTATAATTATCACGATTTATACGTCCGAACCGTCAGGGTAACATTTAAAAATTATTTTAAAGCGGAAAACTTGTTATCCAAACAACGGTCCGAATATCGGATAATAACCATATCCCAAGATCTGATAAATATTATGCAATTTAATATTCTTAACTCATTATTAATAAACTAGTCATAATAGGAAAAAAAATAGAAAGCAGTAAATGTTTGCATTTATTAACCCAATGCATAAGGCCGTACCTCGTTTGACGATTTCCGGCTGCGCACTCTGAATCGGGCAGGGCTCCGCCGGTGCTGAGGGAATCTCCCGTGATCTTCCGGGATATTCTCCTGGAATCCTCGTACCGATGCGTGGGCTTCGCCGGCAGGACTCTGTCGCAAACTTTAACTGATGGTTCTTTTTAAGCTTCCGGAGAAATAGTCTCCTAAGCCGAACCAGTAGAAAGTGATCAGAGAGAAAATTCGCAGACCCTGAGGGAGAGGGAGAGTTCGAATTTTTCTCTGGGGAAAGGTGTGTAAAATGTGTAGAATGAGCCTCCTATTTATAGGCTCAAGACTGTAACCGATTTGGAGATATTCCCTCCCTAAATTCGAACTTCATTAATTAAATATAATTAATTATCTTAATCCAATGGTCCAGATTTAATCTCATCTAAATCCAATGGATATAATTAATTAGGGATTTAATTAAATAAGAAAGATTTAGATAAATCAAAAATCCAATCTTATCTTCTTATCATCATAAAATTCGAATTATGATATATATATATATATATATATATAAAATTCGAATCATTATTATCTAGATCCAACGGTTGAGATGATTCTTAAAACCGATCTAATGGATCAAATAAGTTTAGGATAAATAGATTTATTAAAACAATTTTTTGAATTTATCCTTAAACATAATTCGAATATATATAGATATACATATATATAATTAATCAATTCTCAATCCGACGGTAAAGATTAAATCTTAGACCGATCCAATGGATACAATTAATTAATCAAATTCGAAAAATAGAACTTGGTCACCAAGTTATTAATTTCGAATTTATCAATATCCTAATCCAACGGTTGATACTAAATCATAACCGATCCAATGGATAATATTGATTTTAGGGATTTGCCAAAGTACCAAAACATTTGGTACTTATGCCGCAAATATAGAAATATTAAATCATGCCATTCGAATTTAACTAGGGTTTCTTATAACAAACCCTAATTCGAATTTACACATATTAATATATATAAATATATATATTCATATATTAATATAAATCTATTAATTATTAATTAATTATTAATAAGATATTAATAATTAAATCCAAATAATTAAATTATATTAATAAATCCTGATCTCAATATCACACATAAAAATGTCATGGTGCCACACCATCATTTAAATTCGTGACATGTGATTTAATTTCAAAGTTTATCGAACCGATCACAAACTTAGAAAATCCATAAATCACTAACCGTAAGTCGAAATGACTTGGTTCAAAAAGCAAAGCTGCTTAGAATTTAATTTCCAACAACATGGTGTTGATAGATAATCTAAATTCTAACTTTCTTTTGTCAGTTAATTTCGTGTACCAAAATATGATACTTTTGCCACGCCATCGATAAAACTATCTGATGTCTGACACAGACCTTTCAGTTTTATAAGTCAAGCCAAATGATTAAACATTATCCAGAATGTATTTTAATCACGTACGTATCATCCGTTACGGAGCTATCCTGGGGACCATGGACCAGTATCACTTAAGCTCCAACGAAATGCTAGTTGTTCGTCAAACCTCGAAGTGATTTCACTATAGACCCGAGGCTGCACTCTTTAGTGATACGGTATATATTATTCCCTTTATAACAGCAGGGTGTCCATTGATACAATCAAATTCGGGTTATTGATCTTTCACTTGATGATTCATAAATGAGCAGGCGGTTTTTACCGTTATGCCCCTCATTGTATTTTCATCCTTGACTCAGTCAGCAATATCACGAGTAACCCACTTATGGTTTCGATTCATAAGTTGCGCATGGGTATCTCTCACTTCTCACCACCGACAATCAAGGGAATCATCATCACTTTAAGGAGAGCTGTGTGATGCCCATGTCTATGACCAAGCTATCCTTACTGCTGACTCTCATGTTCCCAAAATAATAGTGTTGGGAACAGCTGTAATATTTCGTGTTCTTTAACGGTTAAATCAAAGAACAATTAAGTCAGCAGCTTGGACTCAAGATCACTCAGGACTTAGATCGAATATCCATTTGATCATCTACTAGTGACTCAACTCCAAGTTATCAGTGACGGTCTTATATGATAACTTCCGGAGTTTAAGTCAGGTCCAGTCCAATATGAAGACACTTCATACTTAATGCACTTCTAGTGAGTGTGACACACACAAAATCCAGAATAGGATTATCACTTAGTCACATTAATGACCTTGTACGATTAATGGGCTCCCACCCAGTTGATCAGGTCACGGACATTTTAAGTTCATTTATTATGATTATTAATTCTTCCTCACATTGACTCTGTTGTGATAATAATAACATAATTGCATCCTTCATGAACTAAGGAATCAAACATTCTATTTTACTCTACCAGAAACTATAATAAGATTATCATAATAAGCATCATCTTTATTCAACGACTTGTCATAATCTTTTACAAATGGATAAAATATCTTGTTTAAGGACACACATGTCCAACATAAAATTCAAATATTATTTGGTACTTATGATTTTTTCTATCTTTAGGATAAATCAAGAAAAATGTCTGAAAACTGTAAACAACAAAAGTGGGTATCTACTGGTGGGTCAATGAGTATTTCGAATCATCGACATAGATTGGTACGTTTTATGTAACTATTTTATCATATATACTCTTTTTTTTTTATTTCTTATGGGTGTTTAAATGAACACTTTTTTCAGTTTAACCAAGAAACCCAAATGTCAGCTTCCCCGATTGAGACTTAAGAGCATGTTAATTGCAAAGAGGGAAGATTCCAAAATGATCATCATAAAGAACACATGGTAAGTACTGTACCGAATGATTTTTTTTTTTTTGCAAAACTAGGTTAAGGTCAAGTGATATTGTGTTATTAAAGATAGGAATTATTTTTCCAAGATTCAAGTTTATGGTTAGTTTAAATATAGGGGAGTTGTTGTCCAAGTTTATTCGGAATCGTCTTGTTATTGAAAATTTTTATTATCTTATACATTTTTCAGGAAAAGATAAGAAGGGATCGTGAAATGGCTATATCACAAGCTGAAGCCGACGGCTTAGAATTAACCAAAGAGGAAATTCACAAGATCGAAAAAAATGTCTTATTGCAAAATGGGAACAAAAAAACAATTCAATCAGGTCATTTACTTGGATACGGGCCGGTACCGAAAAAGAAGGATCATGTTAGGTTGGTCGAGTCATCAAACAAGAAGCATAAGGAGCTAGAAGAGAAATGTACTATTCAAGCTGCTGCATTGGCCGCTCAAGGTGCTGCATTGGCTGCTCATGAGGCACGACTAGCACAAATTGAGAACACGGATGCACGCGCACAACCTCCGACTACAACACTTGGCGATGGTGATACGGTTTAGAGTTAGGGACTAAGTTATTACTCTTACGAACTAAGTTTTTTTTAACTTAGGCTTTTTAAACTTAAACATATTAATATTATATGTACGGGGTGTATTTTGAAATGCTTATATTTTTTAAATGTTGGATATATATATATATATATATATATATATTTAAATGAATGTTTTTTTTATTCATTAATATTTAGTGAATAACTATAGTAATTAATATATATATCTGCATGTCATAAATTAACAGAAAATTTAGTCTGGAAAATAAAATGCCGTTTTCACGATAACTAATTAGTTGCGAAGTAGACAACATTGCAACTAATTAATAAATTATCGCAACAACAGGTTCTGTCGCAAAGGTATCTTCGCATCAGAAATTCAAATCTTTGCAACAAACCTTTATGTTGAAATGAAAGTATGTCGTAAAGTAAAAATGTTGCGAATATATCTTTGCAACAAAAATATTTATCGCAATACTTCAATAATTCTGTCGCGAAGGTATGAATCTGTCGTGAATTTGTAGCAGGTGAATACTTCAACAATGCAGGAGGTGAATTTGTCGCAAAATAATATTCGTGACAAGCACATTGCGACAGGTGCCGCGAGTGAGTTTTCTGTTGCAAAGAAAACTTTGCGACAAATTTTATCGTTATTGCGACAGAAACTTCTGTCGCAAAGATGCTTTTTTTACTAGTGAATTAGCACGTCAAGATCGACAAAGTTCTTTGAAAATTAAAATCGAAATCCCATTCACAATCACGTGACTGGTGGTGTGCGAAACCACGTCAACAGCGTAGATCCGCAAAAAATGTCGGCGATATTATAAATTCGCAAAAACTTTTACAGGAAGAAAAACACAAAGCCGCGGCGGTTCAAACTTTGCCGCTGAACCGAGAAAATTTACAGCAAGTTCAATTTTAGGTCTTGCGCTAAAGCCTCTTTAATCCAATTGTGCGCCGCAGCCTTCTTGATAAAATCATAGCTTATAGTAAGTGCGCCTCGTTTTTGAAATGCGAAGAACTCTTACGCAAGTTCAATGCGAGATATTATTATCTTACTATCATGAGGATCTAAATATATGAGCTTAACAATATGAAAATATTTTTTTCATCACCGTGACGTTGATGATGTGAGTGACGTGTTTGTTTGTAAAAACGAAAGTTGAACCCGAGACATGTTGGGCTGTATGAAATTTTGGAACGTGCATGGAAAGTTTCCAATAGGCTCGCTTTATCACAAGAATTGATTGTTGTTCACGATGTTTTTCACGTTTCGATGCTATGAAAATACAAATCTTACCCATCACATATCCCTGAGCCCGAACTTATCCAATTAAGTGAGGATTATCATATCAAGAGTAGTCAATAGAAATTATTGACCGCAAAGAGAAAGCATTGCAAACAAGACTATTGCTCTCATCATGGTTCTTCTGAGTAATCACTCGCATTCTTAAACAACATTGGAGAGAGAAGATAAGATGCGAACCAAGTACCCCTATTTGTTCTAAATTTTTTAGGACGAAAATTTTGTAAGAAGGGAAGATTTGTAATACCCACGATCAATAGACGAGAGCTTCTTGATGGTACATGCGTAAAACGAAAGGAATCTTTTTCTTTGTATATAGATGTTTTACAAAAAATACATTGACGTCATAATTATGGATGGATATATATATATATATATGTGCAATGTTATTATGTTCATCATTTGATACGACTCTAAGTTTATGCCAAATATTATAATGGCAAGAAATATTTATATTTCATCCAGGAAATCATATATATAAATATATATATATATGTTGATACCGAAAATTGGATCACACACTGTAGCGGCCCAATAGCTAGTGTTGGACCAGGCCCAATGTCGTTTGTTTACTTTCGTGGATTTTGGGCTTTGACTCCTAGACTATCGAGTCAAACGGATCCTCCACTGTCATAGGGTCAGAAATCCGCAACAAACATCACTACCTATTGCCAAGGGGCCAGGGCTTGGCCTGGCCCTGGTTACAGGTTCGGGACGCCTAAAAATGGACCCAACCGCTGTGTAGGGGGATCACAGTATTGAATTTCCAGTGAACCCTGGTGGACCAGACCCTCGAACGGCGTCACGGGTACAGATCCAGGTCCTACGGTCTATTCGCTGAGTCAGTATATCTGCTGGAGATACAAGACAGAGGAATAGAACGAGCACCTCGCGTATCTAGAACCTTGGCATGGAGGGTCTTAGATCGTGCCATAATTTTCTCTAGAGCTTCCGCTCTATGTTGATTTCCTCGTATCCGAACCTAAGCACAAGAACACCCGAGGTCAGGATAAACCGGGGGGGCGGGGGGGGGGGGGGACCCCGGATTTACCTCCGAAGCTCAACATTAGTGTAATATATTAGGGGGAGGTGTTTGGAGGGTGCTTGAGAGAGTTTTGGTCGAGTTCCGTTGAGAGAAAGTGAGTTACCATTCAACTGAAATATAGCTTCTATTTATAAGGAAATCCGGGGTTGAAATGCAATTGAATAATTATTTCGGAGGGGCCTCGTGGAGAATTTATAGTGTTTTTTGGGTCCTTGGATCATTCTGGACCCATTGCCACCATCGGATCATCAATCCGAGAAAAATGCGCCCTCACGCGCCCAAAACAGCCGACAGTGTCAGTTCACGCGCTCGCGAGTCGAGGGGACAGGGGAAGCTGATGTCAGCGTGCTGAGCACGCGTGCTGGCGTCAACCCCTGCGTAGTTGTGGGTCAGTGGGCCCCCCTTAGGATGTTTCCGGCTCTCTTTCGTGATTCCGAGGCGTCCCAAGGCCCTTTTGAATATTTTGTGACCAAATTGATTTACTTTAATAAAAGAAAAGATAATTAGCATAATTTTTCCAATATTAATTCATGAAAATCAACCCGGTAAAAATACCCGTAACATTCTACATAGATGTGATCTTATCTATTTGACTAGTTGTAGGCTAGTAGCATTTGTTACCGTAGCTTTACCGTAGTTGCAGGCTTGTAGCTTTATCTATTTGACTAGTTGTAGGCATTTTGACTATGCATGTGGTACACAAAAAGAAAACGATACTCTGACATCGTGTCCGGAAGAAGCACAATGAGACCCTTGGATATCAAAGCTACGCCATAGAAAAGGGTTGACATTATGAATGACATCTAGAAGGGTGCCATATCTCAAAACGTCACTTTAGTAATGAGGAGGACGATTTCAATTTCAAACATGCATCTCAGGATGCTTTTTCCATGTGCCTCATTAAATGCTGACTGAAAACTGTTCGTTGAGGGGTTATTACTCAAACCCAATTTTTCCATGTTTTTTCCATGTGCCTCATGATGCCATATATATGCATGAACGCTATTTGAGGAGAGAAAAGGTCAAAAGGACCCCTCATATTCTTCCTTTCCTACGGAAAGTTTCTTCTAAACCAAGCCATGAAGAACTCCATTGATGATAAAAGAATTCTCCATGCAAAAATAACGCCACGCTATTACTCATAAAAATATAGTCCTCAAGGTCAGTTCGTATTATGGTAGTAAGACCCGGTAGAACGTCGACGACTTTCGCTGACTCACCAACGAGAACCGAAGCTCGCCGACGACACCTGGAAACACCGCCGCCGACGACAGAAGCTTGCCGGCGACTTTCGAAACACGCCGACGAGAACTGAAACCACCGTCGAGTCGTCTTATTAAAGCCCAATGGCTGTCTGGTGAGATAATCTCGTCTTAAGCTTTCGTACGTGTGATTAGGATTCTATCGGCAAAAGTAGTGTAGACGTGCAACTTTTATATACCATGCAGAGAGAAATAGGGGTTAAGGCTAACGAGAAAGCTTCAGGTTTTCAAAATATTAATACGTTCATTTCTTTAAGCATGAAAATGTTCATATATATATATATATATACACTTACACGACATGGGGATTATAGTTTGGTTTAATATGTATAGGGTTTAGGTATAGTTTATTATATAGCTATATATATATATATATAACATTATAGGTATACCGAAAGTATACTTACATATAACTTTCATGATACATATATTTATATAATGATTAGAGGATTCTAAGACAGTTTTGGTTATAAGTCTAAGGTGCATTAGGAAATTTAATGAAGGGGTTTATGAGAACTCAGGGTCTAGTATATTGACAAGACAAGGTGGGAAATAACAGTAACGAAGGCTCCACTCGGAACCCACCGAGATAAGTCTAGGATAGAAGAAACACCAGTCCCAGAATACACCGGAAGATAAGTTTCTGGTACAAGAAACACCACTCCTATATACAGTTGAAAGATAAGTTTCTCAACTCACCACTTAAGGAATCCACAAAGAGATAAGAGGCTTTTCACAAAGATAACTTTCAGAGGATTTTTTTATTAAACATAATATGCCTTTTCTCATTGCATGCTTGCTCTTTATATAAAGCTAATGGGTAACAAATTCGTACATCCTCTCCAACAAAATTCTATGGTTTTCCAACTTCTCCTCAATGACCCAAAATAGCTTCATAAAGAGATCAGTAAGTCCCCACGATCATAAATGCATTTTAAGGCTAATACAAGACTTAAGACACTAATAAACACCATACATAACTCCTAGACTAATCAGAAAATAAATACACTCACTAACATAATTGAGACTGACACTATTACCAAGGGTAACCCTTACACCATGAATTTAGATTTGGAAACTAGGTAAATACTATTCCTGCTATACATGCTAGCACCGCTAGTACTTCGGCTATCTTCGTTGCCACTATGCGTCGTAGTCTTGCTACTCCCGCTAGTACTTCCTTGATACCCCCTAGCATCGCCAATCCCGCTAAGCGTATTACTGCTAATAACTTATGGATCCGCATCATTCTCCCCTGGTTGGAGAAGACTTGACCTCGAGTCTAGAGGTTCATCATCAAGGAATGGTGATAGATCAGCAACGTTCAAGGTTGGTGAAACACCATAGTGATCAAGAAACTCAACATTGTACGCATAGTCATTAACTCGTTCAATTTCGGTGAAGGGCCCGTCGGCTCTCAGTTGACTCTTAGGGAACTACTTATTGGGAAATTGTTCCTCATAAACTTGGCTCGCTCATATGCTGCTCCAGCAAAGCTCGTCTTCGTCTTAATTGGGATCAAATTTAAAGGAGAACTCAGATTCTTGCCATAAACAACTTTGAATGGGCTGGACTTTGTGGGTGAATGAGTGGACCGGTTGTAAGCAAATTAAGCATGTGCAATAGAAAAATCCCACTCGTTTACGTTCTTCTTGACAATGCTCGCAACGATCAGTTGACCACCTCAGTTTTTCTGTCGGTTTTCGGATGGTGTGAAGTACTATATTGCAGCCACGTGCCCATCTTCTGCCAAAAAGTTCTCCAAAAATGACTAAGGAACTTAGCTTCCCAGTCAGATGTGATGGTCTTTGGAACCCCATGTAACTTCACAATATCATACTGTATATGTGTGTGTATACCACATATATATTAGTCATTAATGGTTTAGCATTCATGTGTGCGCATATATATACCATATATAAATGGTCAAAGATTCAAGTTCTATGTGTATGTTTAGAATCAATATTAAGAATTGTTGTATGATGATAGTAGACATCTTCAAGTATTGAGTTACTTATGTATGTATAAAATAAACATCATGATCATACGAGTGTATACGATATGATCATATAAGTGTATGTATAAAATAAATGATGAGGATATGTATATGAGTATGAAACAAAAAGAATTTTGAATTCCAATGCTTATGGAAGCATGAATAGATCAATTGTGTTTTAGGATTGTTAGAAATTCTTTATGTATTTACGTGATCCCCTGCTGCAAGAAAAGATCGAAATTTGGACAAGCCCACATCTCTATTAAAAAATTATGACAAGAATTTTGGATGTGTCAAGCACTCCACGTTTAACCGCTTTATTGAGACTAGACACTAGAGTTAATTATATGAGTAAAAACCCTATTCTTGGAGCACTGCATTAACACCTGTTTCACTAAGCAGAGAGTGAGCCTAATACTCAAGAGTCAATAGCTATAGTCTAGGTACGTTTAACCCGCTTACACAGCTCGATGTAACATCACGCATAAAATACTCTGATCAATGTATTTTCCTTTGCTCGCACATCCCTAAGACTGACAGAGAAGCATTTTCCCTCGACGTTAAGCTTGCTATCATTTCATTATCTTATCTCCTCTATACACCCTCAAGCTAAAAACCCTAACACGCAGCTGCTCACATTCCTAAGCTCTTGAACCTTCAAACTCCATCTCATGTTAACTTTCTATCTCTCTCGCTTCAACTTCATTCCTCTCCAAAGTTTTACGGTGTCCTATTCATCCACGTCACATCCTTTCCTTCCATCTGAGGAGTACCTCCGCCACCGATCTTCTACCAGCGAAGATCCGAGCATACCGACGATATTCGGAACTGTACCACAGGAACCGAACGCACCGTCGACATCCGAAACTGTGTCTAGGAGACGAGACGAGACGAGATGAGGTTGGGATATGCACTTCGAAAAGGCCGCCGATGAGATCTAAAGTCATGCCGGTCGACGAGATCGGAAGCGCGTCGAAGAGGTCCGAATTTGTGCCGACGAAAACCGAAGCACTTCGGCGAGATCCGAAAAATGTGCCGACGAGAATCGAACCACTTCGACGAGATCTGACAACCGGATATCCGGTTTCTTGGAGTCGAACGATTAAGCTGGTGAGCTAGGTTTCCCTTCATGTTTTGTATGTGTTATTAGGTTATACTATGCAGATCGTTCATGGTGTTTAAGAATCTTAGAATATATATCTATATATATAGGAAGTCATAGGAATGGATATATATGGATGTATAAATATTTGTGAATGCATCTTGCCATTATGATACATGTGTAAAGTTTCATCAGAACTTGCTTAGTCGAGCCTTTTTATTCAAAGACTAACAGACTAAAGGGTATTTATGTCATAAGAAAAATATAGATCCATGCCTCCTAGGTGTTATGTCTATGTACATATAAGTTTTCTTATTAGAATGTTTAAATATATAAAAATATTTTTTTATATAGTTTCTATGTCACAGAAGGTAATATATGTATATTTATATACACACGTATATAATAAATTATCCCATATTTTATTATATGTATATATACATATTTATAAAAGCTCAATAAAATTAGTATGAATGAATAAATATTATATGTACGTATGTGCATGTGAGAGAAGGATATAAATATAGTATTATTTTCGTATATATTCGTACTACTGTATTTAAAAGTGAGTAGAGGCTATTTTGATAGTATATGTATATATATACTTAAGAGTATTTATATGACTTTGTGATATATTTATATATATCAATATCAGCAAAGTTAATTGAAAACACGCTTATCATATTTTAAAAGTGTATATGTATAATAATATGTTATTATAAATATGCATATTAGACAAGTACTTTTATTAGAAACATGCATCTATAGATATTGTCAAAAGAATAAAAGAAATGGGTCGGAATTACTTTTTAAGATAGAGTTAGTATTTAGTTTATGATAGGACGAGGTATAATGTGAAGCAAAATTATTATGAAGTTTTAAAAACTGATACTCGAAGACAAATATCCGGAATGTCGGAGTTCGTAGGCAATGACTTATGTTGAGTAGGACTACTTATAAGATTAAGGTACGTACAAGTACTCACCTAAATCACGACAATAATATTGTGTACGTATATAGTTAAATATGCTTGTATGTGCTTATATGTTATTGATATGCTTTGTATGGCCATTACTTTATGTGATGTGTATGCTAATATGCTAAGTATGATGCTTGTTAAAGCATGATGATATGCAAATGATAAGTATATTCTTACGATAAAAATATATATATACGTAAATATATTATTTTACAAGAAAAGTTTTTAAGGCGTCGTACCAGAGACGACTAAGGTCTCATTATGTTATGTTATGATGCCACAGGAACGATTCGGTTTGGGTAACTCCCCCGATCCCCTGTTGATTGCGCGCAAAGGAATGTACGCAGGGCCCAAATTATGTTAAAAATATGTATTTGAAAATATCATGATACTTTCAAGATGACATGATATATTTGAATATGATATGACATGTTTTAAGATGATACCATATGCTTTATGGTAATATTTTATGTTTATGTACAACTTAATATGATGTTGTGCGAAATGTCACAACATAAATGATATATGATTTCTACGTATGTTTATTGCGAGTTATATAAGCTTGTATGTACTGGCGTTAGCTCATTATAGTTGTGATGTAGATCCAGGAAATAAACCAGTAGGGATTTAGGAGCGGATGGAGCAGAACCGACATGGCGGCATATGCGGTGCATAGGTGGTGGAACCAATCGCTAAGACTTGTTCCGCAGTTTATCACTTTTTTCGTATTTTAATTTAAAAACTTATTTTCAAACCTCAGCAAAGGATTTTCCCTACATATCTCAGTATATCGTACTATGACTTTTTGTGATACGATTTTATGTTGTCCAATATGTTTTAAGTGGAATGATCACCGTGAGTTTTTGGTGTAAAGATATTATATATCTAATCTGTTATTTTGATATATATAAAAAAAATCATATGATAATTTTAGAACTTTATTTTCTTATAAACATAAAATTGAATAAGCTTAAGATTAGTAGGTAGTGAGCGATAAAGTGGGTCGTTACAAGTTGGTATCAGAGCGGTTCACCTATCCCCACTGTATATGTATATGTATGCTATGTTGATTTCTAGGAAATCCTCAAGTAAGTTATTATTTCTCTTAACTTACATTGAGAATATGTTCACGTGAATTTCGGAATCATTTCGCCATCTCCTATTAGGAATGCATAGACCGACGGGTAGGTCTCGGTCATTATTTCGAGATCGAGGTCAAATTATGTATAGTAAAAGAAATCAGATTTTAGAGAAATTAAAGGTGCTCAAATTTCTATGGCGGAGCCTCGCGCCACAATTTTATGGACCAACAAGTATGATGATTAGATTTCACCTATAAAAGATTGAACAAATACTCAAACTTCTAAGGAAATGACCATTTATAGAGTTGGTAATATGGCAACATAGTTAGCGTTTAGCTGGCTTGGTTGAAATTTCCTTATATTTTTGTTGAAGGAACTTCTTGGAGAAAATTTAAGCTACGGATATATGAGAGATTCCTCAACAAATTAGTCTGTTATTTCTTTTGCGAAACGATGAATTATGGTAGAAATTATTGCTACATTAAGAAGAAGAAGAAGAAGAAGAAGAAGAAGAAGAAATTACCACACCAAATCTTATGATGTTTACAGCCTTGTAGATTATATAAGAGCATGTATTCGTTATAATGGCCATGCTCATTGTTGAAGATGATATTAGTGATGAATATGTGAGTGCTTCGCCTAAGGCGTATTATTATCCTCTAGTATGTGTTATAATGGTTAATGCAAATCCATCAGAGAACCTTGTTAGTTTGAATCCGTATGGGACCTGATAGTAGTCCTTTGTATACTATATGAGAGGAACATTTGGAGCTAGCTTCATCGAAATATTAATCCGGTAGCTGACGAAGGAAAAGATCTTGAAGAAGATCATGTGGGATACCGAATTGAAGACTTGGAAGAAGACCTATAACAGTTCTCAGTGCATGATATAGAAGTCGAATAAGTATGCCCTAGAGATTATCTGACGGGAATATTTGATGAGGATCCCAAATCTTTTAGGATGATGATTTAGAGGAATACCCATAAGATGATCCAATATGAGGATTTAGTAACGACTTGGCAAATGATGCCATATGTCATCAAGATTTTGACTACGATCAAACTAAGGAAGTTATGAGCTGTCTGTTACCATGAAACATTTTTTTAAGATATTAACAAAGTGATGACTGAAGAAAAATGTCGGAGGGCAAAATACATGGTAGCGGGCATAGTTGTGCCCATGTATGCTGAAATAGTAATATTCATAATGATATGCCCAACATTAAAGTAGTCACTTTACAGTATACCTAGAATGCTGATTAGATGAGAAACTTTTAGAAGTCTAGTGGTTTATAGAGCAACTAAATGCTTGCGGTAATGAACTTGTCGTTGTTGAGGTCGCAACAGAAATTGAAGGAGTCAAACACATTATATCGTAAAACTAATAAGAGAATGAGATTTTGCATAAACCACTTGTGGTCCGCATTAAACCACAGTATAAAATTTTGTGAAGAATCTATGTCCCGATAATTTAGGGGACTACAGATCTCTTGATCTTTATTGAATGGATATGTCGGAGATTCAAGTTATTTTCGACCCCAATATGTATCTTAAGAGAAGATCGTCTGCACATTTATTTGTGCTCAAGCTCGACGCACGATCATTAGGGACACTACTAATTTGATAAGGAATATAAATCTCATGACATGTGAAGGCTTTTTATACAAGATTAAGGCCTGATATTATTATCTCTCTACAATAAGGGCCTAAATATGTGATTTCACCAACTCGAAGGAAAAGAAGTAAAGAAGATTTTTTTACTTTGAAAAAAAAATCCTAGCATGACTATCACATCATGATTTGTACCCAGTAAAAGTCAGCATGAGCTATACACAATGCATATGTTCCATGTGAAGGTAGCATTTCACATCAATATGTGGATCGCCACTAATGACGGTGAAGGATTACGTCGATGAAATTCTCAGTGCGGAGAAGCACTCGGCCCAAACTAATTAACAGAAACATATTAAAATATGTGAAGCTTATAAGAAACGGAAGTAAGAAAATTCGGCTAACGTACATTAAGGTAATAGTCAAAACCTTTTGGGAAAGCAAATTGGATGGCTAAGAACAACATCAATGCCAGTGTAGACAAGATATTATTATTTACTATATTTATGGATGAGAATGACATTATGCCAGAAAAGGTACTAATTAGTCGTTAAGTTTTATCAAGAGATGATTTACGGATCTCAATTAATAGGAAATTGACCAAAATTATCTCCCATGAAGACCAATGTTAAAGTACATGTATGTGTTGAAACCTCGGATGTGGTGATAAAAAAAAAATGAGTAAGGAGATATGAAGTTTTGTATATAAATGGTGAAGGTTGAGCAACTCCGAAGTGGATGATGTATGGAATATTTAACAAGGATATGGAATAAGAATAATGAGAAAGAACGACTATCTCGATTGAGTGTAGTACCAATTGTGTGCATCCAGCTGTGCTCTCGAACGATTTGCTATGAATTCAACCAAATTAAGGTAATTAAATACAAAATATATATTTTCTCACAGAATAGTTCCGGTATCCGCAATGTCTTATCATAAAGATCTTGAGGAGTGAACATAGTTATAAAGTCAATTAAAGGATCTTCAAAGGCGATAAATCGACTGAGCCATTTTTCTTGACGAATTTTATTTCTTTCATAAAGAAAGACGGCTTTCTTCGTACATGAATTGATTTCTAAGGTCTTAACATAACAACTTATGAAGAACGAGTAACATGTCTAAGGATCAAAATATTTTTATTAGTTTTGAGGAGCAAGAAAACTAAAAGAAATATCGATTTACGACCTAATTGTCATCAGTTGAAGGCTAAAAAGATAGATATACCCAAGATTACATTCCACACTCGACGTGGACACTTCAAGTTTTGTTTATGTATATTGAATTGACTAATATTCAAGTAACATTGACTGACCTTGTAAATCGCGTCTGTAGTGGATATTCTGATCTTTTCAAGACTTAAGAAAATCGTGATGAAAATTTAAAGGCGGCCTTGAAAGTTTTCAAAAATTATGAGCTCCATCCAAAGTTCTCACAATGTAAGTTGTAGTTTTGACGAGTGGCAACTTGAGGCTATGTTGTCTCATGAGATTTGATCTAAGTTGATAATTAAGGATTAAGGGATTTGGCGAATAAGCAAGCTGACCAACATTACGGAAGTTAGGAGTCTTTTTTTATGACTGGTTATTATCGATGATTGTACAAGGTTTTATCTTACTTACCTTCGCTAGAAAATACAAGAAATTCAAGTTGGCAAAACAATGTGCGGAAAACCTTAAAGAACTCAAGAAGTGCCTTGTGACAACTCAAACACCCATTTTGTGCGAAATGGAAAAGTAAATCCTTATGCATCATGTCATCTAAGAAATTGAGCGGGATTACTTTGCTTATAACCTAGAATTTTGAAACTGATGTTTCGGGCCTAAGGACTTAAGGATAGTTAAATTCTTCCTAGAATTTTGCTTATAAGAGTTTTAAATTCTTCCTTGTGTAGAAGAAGTTAACGACGATTCAACAGAGATGGTTAAAGTATATAAAGGATCATATAGAAAGTATGTAGCCAATCTCACGTCGATACACGCCTTGCCTCAGCAAATTTATAGGGATATTTATTCGTTTGATCTAGAAAATTTTGTGTGGGTAAGTTAGCAGTTCTAACTTAATTCCCAACGATCTTTAATGGAAATTGAAGGATCTCAAGAAGCGGATGACGACCTAGTAAACATCAACAAGGAAATCCTAGTATGGAAATGGGCCGATCAGGTTTAGTATGCGGAGATAGAGTTCCTTATATTAGAGGAAGACTCTGTGTTCCAAATGATTACGGGGTTAAGGAACAAATTCTCTTAGAAAAGCACAAACGCTTATTTTGTCTACCCCGATGCGGCAAAGATTTTCCAAGCTTTAAATCAATTTTTTTTGGTGGCCCCGAAAGAAGAAAAGTGTTCCAAAGCATATTCAACGATGTCTCACGTTCCAATAGGTATATATAAGCATCAAAGACAAGAAAGACAACATCAGCCTCTTGAAAGAGAAACAAAATTGAATGAAAATGGGAGCTACTATCCAAGGATACCATTGTGGGGGTATTATTCTACAATTGAGATGACTCCTTGTTAAGCATTGTATGAGAGATAATGATAATCTCCTGTCTGTTTGTAGGAGACGAGATAGAGTAATATAATTAGCTTACGTTGCGTAAAGGATGCAACTGAGGCTATTCGATTATTTGTCAACGTTGAAAGGTTGCTAAATATTGACAAAAGAAAGAAAAAGAGCTACTTAAATTTTCAAAGGAATTCACACGAGTTCCACGTGGATGATGCCGTTCTCATCATTTAAGTCACAATGCCGATGAAAGGCGTGATGTGGATTAGAAAAATGGAAAATTTCATCACGACATGCATTTTATATTAGATCATAACACCGATGAAGGCCATATGATGTGTTGGAAAAAAATAAATCGTGCAAGCTCGCTTTATCAAAAGGTTTGGCCGATGTTCACAATTTCTTCCAAGTCTCGATGTCAAAAGAATACATCTCTTACCTATCACACATCTGGAGACCTGGGCCTATCAAATTATTTTGGAATCTATTTTATAAGTTATTTAAAAATCTATTATGTGAAGACAAAAACTAATAGAGAATCTGATCCTGGAGAGGAAATAAATATGGCGTAAAAAAAGTTATTACTCTTGTCAATGTTCTTTGTATTGCCCACTCACGCTTAGTAGCGATGTAGGGCGGAAAAGAACGGGAAGAAAAAAAAAGGGCCATGTGACATCTTTTATCTTAGATTTTCGAGGAAGAAAATTTTATAAGGGGAGATTTGTAATACCCAAGTAGTTCTCTTATGTTAAGAAGAATATTAAGGGTATTCGTGAATTAATATCTAGTTGTTGTGAAGAAACTAGAATCCAGGGAAGGCATAGTGACACTCCATTACCCCATGCTCACAAAGAGCAACTACGCCGTGTGGGCGCTGGAGATGAGGGTGAATCTGCAAGCGCAGGGAGTGTGGGAGGCCATTAAAGGTGGCGATATCGAAGGACGCAAAGAAAGAATGGCACTCGCAGCAATCTACCAAGCAGTTCCAAAAGAACTCCTCCTCATGCTCTCTAAGAAGGATTCCACAAAGCAAGCATGGAAGACGCTTCGGACTATGCACATCGGCGCAGATCGCGTCAAGGATGCCAAAGTCCAGACCCTGAAGAGTGAATTCGAGGTCATGCGTATGAAAGAAAGCGAGTCGGTGGACGACTTTGTTCTGAGACTCACATCCATTTTGACTGGCATATGATCGCTAGGAGACAAGGTGGACGAGACCACTATTGTCACGAGAATTTTACGTGTGTTGCCTCGCAGGTACATGCACACAGTGATGTCGATTGAGCAGTTCAGTGATCTCAAGACCATGACGGTTGAAGAGGTTGTTGGGCGTCTCGAAACCCACAAAGAGAGACTTCGGGGCTACGGTGATAAAGAAGACGATAAAAATCTCCTTCTCATGCATGAGGAGTGGACGGCGAGACAGAGGAGATCCGGGGGGGGGGGGGCGAATCTTCCTCAAGTTTCTCAGGACGGAACAACCATAGTTGAGAGGTCCAAGGACGAGGTCGAGGCAGAGATTTGTGAGGACGCGGAAGCAGCTCAAGCCGTCAAGAAGGACCGACGAGGAAAGACAAGAGCACGGTGAAGTGCTACTCTTGTCAGAAGCTCGGGCACTTCGCATCAGAGTGCCGGAGCAGAAACCAGGGCGAGGAGGCTAATCTAGCGAGATTCCCATACGACCAGCCGGCATTGTTTTTTGCCGAGCAGGTATTGCAGCTGGCCGGACAGAACGGCGAGCACGAAATTGAGGAGAACTGTCTGGAGGATATCAGCGATCATGTAATCGGTGAGAAGAAAGCCGAGCAGCGCTACCAGAAGAAGACCAGCGAGGACAAGGTTTTTGCAAACCTCCTCACGCGAGATGAGAAAAGAGTCATTACCGACGTATGGTACCTTGACAATGGTGCGAACAACCACATGACCTGGGAACGAGCTTAGTTTGAAGAGCTCCATGAGAATATCACGGGCAACTTTAAATTCGGCGACGAACTTGTTGTAGAGATCAAAGGCAGATGGTCGATCCTGTTCGAGAGCAAGAATCACGACCAACGTTTGATGACCCATGTTTACTACATCCCAAAGTTGAAGCGCAAAATCATTAGTCTGGGACATATGACAGAGATCGGGAATACGATGGTGATAGCTGGGTCGTACCTGAAGATGTGGACTAAGGATAGATTATTGTTGATGAAGGTGGAGGGAACACCCAACAAACTCTACAAAATCCTCCTAAAGACGTGCCAGCCCGTTTGCCTCATGGGGTCGATGGCACATCCAGCTTGGCTGTGGCACGCTCGACTCGGACACGTGAACTTTCATGCGCTCAAGATGATGAGCGAGAAGAACTAGGCCTTCGGAGTTCCCAAGATACAACACCCCGACCAGCTATGTGAGAGCTGCATGATCGCGAAGCAGGCGAGGATACCCTTCCCGATCAAGGCCAAGTTCCGAGCCTACAGATCCCTACAGTTGGTGCACGCTGACCTCTGCGGTCCAATCACCCCTGCGACCACGGCCGGAAACAAGTATTTCTTTTTACTTGTTGATGACTACAGTCATTGGATGTGGGTGTATATGGTCAAGGAGAAGAGCGGAGCTTTCGAGACTTTTAAGAAGTTCAAGAAGCTCGTGGAGAATAGCACGGTGCACAGGTTGAAGGTCTTGCGTACAGACCGAGGAGGAGAATTCACTTCATAGCAGCTCGGAGAATTCTGCAACGAGGAAGGAATTTAGCGACACGTGTCGGAACCCCACACGCCTCAGCAGAATGGTGTTGTAGAACGACGAAACAGACTGGGATGAAAATAGCGAGGAGCTTTCTAAAGAGTATGCAGGTTCTGGCCAAGTTTTGGGGAGAAACAGTGATACATGCTGTCTATATGCTTAATCATTTGCGGACCAAGACACTAAGAGAGTGCACTCCCTACCAGGCGTGGTACGGGAAGAAACCCCACTTAGAGCACTTAAAAATGTTCAGGAGCACCGCACATGTGAAGATTGCGGGCCCTAATCTCAAGAAGCTGGATGATCGGAGTCAGAAGATGGTATACCTTGGAGCAGAGGAAGGAAGCAAGGCACACAGATTCTATGATCCACGACGCGGTAGACTCCAAGTGAGCAGAGATGCCGTGTTCGAAGAAGAGATGAAGTGGGATTGACGCGACTAGAATGGAAAACCCGAGCAGAACTCAGTGAAGTTCATTGTCGAAGACGACCAGGATGTTGCCGAACAGGAAGAGCCTAGAACACCCAGCTCGGGAACAGTCCTACAAGAGATGAGGGAACCCAGCCCGGAAGAGAGCACCCCGGACACACCACGGACACCAAGTCTGAGCAAGACCAGCCCGTCCAGCTCGGAAGATTCATCTATTAAAGATGGACCACGAGGATTCCGACCTCTAGGCGAAGTCTAGGAGCAAACTCAAGAGGTGGATTTTGAGGAACTCTCATTGCTTTGCGCAGAATAGCCAGCCAACTTCCAAGAGGTAGCGGCCGAGTAGGAGTGGAAGGAAGCGATGAAGATGGAGATGGAGTCCATCGAGAAGAACAGGACATGGGAGCTAACTAACCTTCCAAATGGTCACAAGTCCATCGGCCTGAAGTGGGTGTACAAGCTGAAGAAGGACATGGAGGGGAATGTCCTTAAGCACAAGGCAAGACTGGTAGATAAATGCTACGTGCAGAAGAAAGGTATAGACTTCGACGAAGTCTTTGCACCTGTAGCGAGACTAGACACGATCAGACCGATCCTTGCCTTAGCAGCGCATCGAGGATGGGATGTTCACCACATGGATGTCAAATCGACATTCCTAAACGGTGACCTCGAGGAAGAAGTGTACGTCACGAAACCAGAGGGGTTCGGCGTCATAAGCGACGATCAGAAGGTGTAAAGGCTATCGAAGGCCCTATACGGGTTAAGAAAAGCACCAAGAGCATGGAACATACGTCTCGACAAGATCTTAAAAAACCTTGGATTTGCAAAGTGCCTGAGGGAGCAGGCAGTCTATACTAGGAGTACCGGATAGGAGACTCTGATCGTGGGAGTATATGTGGACGACCTGATCGTAACAGGATCCAGCGCAAGAGGCGTGGATGGATTCAAGCAGCAGATGATGGCAAAATTTGAGATGAGCTATCTCGGGTTACTTTCGTACTATCTCGGAATTGAGGTGGAACAGAAGAAAGACTATATTACGCTAAAACAGCAGGCCTATGCGAGGAAGATCCTTAAACAATTCGAGATGGAGGACTGTAGCTCGAGCAAGTATCCCATGGAGGCGAAGCTGCAGCTCGGGAAGGATGCTGAGGAAAGAAGGTGGATCCCACAGAATATAGACGCGTGATCGGGTGTTTGAGGTATCTCACTTATACCCGACAAGACATTGCACACGCCGTAGGAATAGTCAGTCGCTACATGGAGAACCCCACGAGTGCACACTAGCAAGCGGTGAAGCACATATTGCGTTACGTGAAGGGGACAACGGATTACGGGATTCAGTACAACCGAGGAAGTGGAACAAAAATGCTAGTCGGCTTTACGGACAGTAATTTGGCCGGTGACATCGACGATAGAAAGAGTACCGGAGGGATGGCATTTTATCTCAACGGGAATCTAATCACCTGGCAGTCCCAGAAGCAGCAGACAGTAGCTTTATCCTCGTGTGAAGCGGAGTTTATGGCGGCAACCACAGCAGCATGTCAGGCTAAGTGGTTGAAAGGGCTACTCAGTGAGATGACGGGTTCTGAGCAAAAACCACCAACTCTCTACGTGGACAACAAGTCTCCGATCGTGTTGATGAAGAATCACGTGTTTCACGGACGAAGAAAACACATTGATATGAAGTATCATTATATTCGTGAGTGTGTGGAGAAGCGACAGATCTTCGTAGAGTTCATCAACACAAGGGAACAACGGGTAGATATTCTCACCAAGGCATTGGCGAGAGTCAAGTTCGCAGAGATTAGAGAGTTGCTCGGGGTGAAGAATTTATCAAGTCAAGCTTACGAGGGAGAATGTGAGCTTAACCTTGAATAAAATCGTCACACGGAGGAAGTCAGCCCTGCTCGGAGACGCGAGCAAGTCTGCTTGGGAGATGCGAGCAAGGATGCTCGGCGATGCGAGCAAGTCCGCCCAGAGGACGCGAGCAAGTGTGCTCAGGGAGATGCGGGCAAGTGTTATCATGAAGGCGCGAGCAAGTGTGCTCGAGGAAGGGCGAGCAAGTCGGCTCGCGGATAAAGAAGCTGTTAGAGGAGAAAAAAGGGAAACTCTACCCAGAAAGGAAAACGCGTAGCTTGAAGAGCAAGCAAATAAAGTCAAATATTTGGCGAGATTATTTAGGGTAGTTTCCAGATTTAGTGCGATTGTGTTAGCTAGGGTTTTGCCTATGTGAGGCCTATATAAACCTAGCATTGTACACTGTAAAAGTGTAGAGTACATTTGAGTCCATCAAGCTTTTCGAGTTATCTCTTTGTAATTGCCTTCGATATTAATCAGAGAATTTATTCTCCCAAATTCGTCTTCTTAAGTTCGTTTGATTTGTGGTGATTATTTTTGTTATTAGCAGATCCGTGATTTGGGATCCAACATTTACGTGATCCCCTACTGCAAGAAAAGATCAAAATTTGGACAAGCCACATCTCTATTAATTATGACAAGAAATTTGGATGTGTCAAGCACTCCACGTTTGACCACTTTATTGAGACTAGACACTAGAGTTAGTTATATGAGTCAAAACCCCTATTCTTGGAGCAGTGCATTAACACCTTTTTCACTAAGCAGAGAGTTAGCCTAATACTCAAGAGTCAATAGCTATAGTCTAGGTACGTTTAACCTGCTTACACAGCTCAATGTAACAGCACGCATGTGTTGGAAATCGGTGGTATCAAGAGGACTTCCTTACCACGATGATAGCCTCCGAGGCGTCCCGGTAACTTTTAAAAATTCATTTTAAAGCTGAAATCTTGTTACCGGACCGACGACACGGATATTGGGTAATAATCTTTTCGTTAAGATTTGATAAATATTTCGAATTTAATATTTTCATAATCACTATTAATAATCTAGTCGAATAGGAAATAAATAGAAAGCGGTAAATGGTTGCATTTATTGACCCAATGCATAAGGCCGTACCTAAACTGACGATTCCGGCTGTGCGTTCTGAATTGGGTAGGACTCCGTCAGTGCTGAGGGAAACTCCCGTGATCTTCCGGGATATTATCCTAGACTCCTCGTACCGAAGCATGGCCTTCGCCGGCAGGACTCTGTCGCAAAATTTAACTGACGGTTCTTTTAAAGCTACCGGGGAAAATATCTCCAAAGCCGAACCAGAAGAGAGATCAGAAGCAGAAAACCGCAGACCCTAGAGAGAGAGGGAGAGCTCGAGTTTTTGCTCTGGGGAAGGTCTGTAAAATTTTTAGAATTAGCTTCCTATTTATAGGCTCAAACTGTAACCGATTTGGAGATTTTTCCTCCCTTTATTCGAATTTATTAAATTAAATATGATTAATTATTTCAATCCAATGGTCCAGATTCAATCTCATCTAAATCCAATGGATATAATTAATCAGAGATTTAATTAAATAATAATACATAATAAGATCAAAATACTTAATCTTATCATCATATTATTGAAATTCGAATTACATATATATATACATATTAAAATTCGAATTTGTTTATGATTATATAGATCCAATGGTTAAAAATAAATCTTAAACCAATCCAATGGATCAAATCAATTATGGATAAAGTCAAATGCCCTAGGGTTTTACAAAACCCTAATTTGAACTCTTATCCACAATTTTATTCGAATTACACATTATATATATCATATTAATTAATTTCTAATCTAACGGTAAAGATTAAATCTCAAACCGATCCAACTGACACAATTAATTAAGCAAATTCGAAATACCTAAACTTGGTCACCAAGTTTCAATTTCGAATTAAATTTAGGGTTTAAATCAATTATCTCAATCCAAGGGTTGATATTAAATCATAACCGATCCAATGGATTAAATTAATTTCAGGGTTTTGCGAAAATACCAAAACAATAGGTACTTATGCCGCAAATATAAATTCTCCGATTCTCATATTCGAATTTAGCTAGGGTTTGTATTCTCCAAACTCTAATTCGAATTGACACATGTAACAATATATAAATATATTTTTATTTAGTAATAAAAATCTTTTAATTATTAGTTAATTATTAATTAGATATTAATAATTAAATCAAAATAATTAAATTATATTAATAAATCCTGATCTCAATATCACACATTAAATTTCATGGTGCAACACCATCATTTAAATTCGTGACATGTGATTTAATTTCATAGTTTATCGAACCGAGTCATAAACATAGAAAATCCATAAATCACAAACCGTAAGTCAGAATGACTTGGTTCAAAAAGAAAAGTTTCTTAGAATTTACTTTAAAACAACATGGTGCAGTTAGAATATCTAAATTCTAAATTTATTTTTATCAGTTAATTCCGTGTACCAAATTATGATACTTTTGCCACGTTGACGATAAAACTATCTTATGTCTGACACAGACTTGTCAGTTTTATAAGTCGAGCCAAATGATTAAACATTATCCAGAATGTATTTTAATCACCTACGTATCATCCGTTACAGAGCTATCCTGGGGACTATGGACCCGTATCACTTAAGCTCCAACGAACTGTTAGTTGTTCGTCAAACCTCGAAGTGATTCCACTATAGACCCGAGGCTGCACTCTTTAGTGATACGGTATATATTATTCACTTATAACAGCAGGGTGTCCATTGATTCAATCAAATTCGGGTTATTTTCCTTTCACTTCATGACTCACACATGAGCAGGCGATTTTTACCGTAATGCCCCTCATTGCATTTTCATCCTTGACTCAGCCAGTAATATTATGAGCAACCCAGTTATGGTTTTGATTCATAAGTTGCGCACGGGTACCTCTCACTTCTAACCACTGACAACCAAGGGAATCATCATGACTCTGAAGAGACCAGTGTGATGCCCATGTCTATGATCAAGCTATCCTCACTACACACTATCATGTTCCAAAAATAATAGTGTTGGGAACAGCGGTAATATCTTGTGTTCTTTAACGGTTAAATCAAAGAACAATCAAGCCAGTAGCTCGGACTCATGATCACTCAGGACTTACAACTAATATCCATTTGATCATCATTTTGTGACTCAACTACAAGTTATCAGTGACGGTCTTATATGATAACTTCTTGAGTTTAAGTCAAGTTCAGTCCAGTATGAAGACGCTTCTAGTGAGTGTGGCACACACATAATCCATAATAGCATTGTCACTTAGTCACATTAATGACCTTACCGATTAATGGGCTCCCACCCAGTTAATCAGGTTACGAACGTTTTAAGTTCATTTATTATGTTTATTAATTCTTCCTCACATGACTCGTGTGGTAGGGAAAATTCCAAGCCGATTGTTGTGAATCCGGAGAATCCAATTCAGTTTCCTTCCTTCCCGTGTGGTCAATTCGAACACGAGCTGAGTGGAATGCTATCTCGCCAGCCCGGACGCCGGCTGACTTGCATCCCGTGCGGCTGGAAAATCCAGCCGTAATTCGCTATTCATCGGGAAGCCAATTGGCTTGCCGAAACTCTAATCCTAACGATGGCTTAGGGTTTCGACATTGGCTGAACCCTAGCCGGCATCTTATTTTAACAAATAAAATTAATTAATAGAAAATTATAATTAAATAGTTTTTCATTGGATTAATTCCAAAATAATTCTTCAATTATTATCCGAGATTAATAATAATTATTCGTCAGTAACTTTTGGCTCTGATACCAATGGTTGGAACTAGCGAGTAGCCCGGTTTAGCGATTGTTGATATCGTTACCTCTATGATGTTGATTCGCTGGGATCTTATTCTCAATGAATCCCCAAAAGAAATTCTTGCTCATTATGTACGACGCGTCGGGTAACCCTCTCAAAGAATCCTCATCCGGTTGTTGATAAAACAAAAATTAATTTGCTAGATCGTGATAAAATAATTTTCTCATTTTTCTTTACACGTTATTAACTGATTTTATTGAGCCACGAGTAAAAGGTAACAATTTCATAATCAATAAAAACAAGAACGCGCACCTGACACATTCGACAATTATTTCTATGTTTTCTGATCTTCAAGAAATCTGTGCCTCTTATCCACATGCTCTTTGCGATTTTATGTGAGAAGATAGCTCCAAATTGTCTTCCAATGTATGCCTTTGGGATTACGTCGCTAAGAGTGTGGGCTCCCCTAGAATAACCTCTAAACCCTAAAAGAAGAATCCCGGGAAGAATTTTCCCTGAGAAATTCGCAGGAACTGGGAGAGCCAGAGGGAATGGCAATTTTGAGAATTCTAAAGTATGTGTTTTAGGGTTCTAGAACTACCTTATTTATAGGAAACTGACCCAACCACTTTGCAGAGATTATCTCAACCAATTGGAGAGACTATCTCAACCATTTAGATATATTCACTATAAAATTTGATTTAATGATTAAATAAAATAAAGAATAAATTAAAAAAAAATCTTTCAGAATATATTGTATAAGATATAATAATCAAATCTTATATTATTTTCAAGATTATAAACAAAAAATCATAATTGGAATATAATTATGATTATTTTCCTACTTAAATATTCAAAGAATTAATTTAGTATTTTATTTTCTCTCAAATTCGAAGATATAAATAGTGACTATTTCGGCTTTTGCTGAAAAACTGTTTTGACCATAACTCTAAAACCTTACATAAGAATTGCACGATTAAAAATGATAAATTCACAGAATTTAATTTCCCATAATCCCAGAACTATCATGGGATCAAATTCAATTATTGATTTTCACATTCCCACCAAGTACCAAAACATGGGTACTTTTGCCAATTTTAGGTTAATCATTTTATTCGTGATAACAATCACGAATCACTCTTGATTGGGTCTATTCAATTTTTAATTGCGAGGACAAATTGAAAACACACATGAGCTACACTGAACGTGTAGAACTTTAGGAAGCTTCAGTAAAACTCCACTATAGCCCGAAGCTGAACTTTAATGATTGTTTATTATATCTTCCTGATCGTATGTGTCCATTGATATAATAAGATATGTCACTACTACAAATCCGGGTTTCAACTATGGTTGAAAAATTTCAACCATGGTTCTTAAACATGGTAGAATCCTGCATGGTAGTAAGTTCCAACCACGGATTTTTTCCATGGTTGAGAAAATCTTCCTACAACGGAAATTTCCGTGGTTCGAACGAGATAACGCCGCGGCGTGTAATAAAACACGCCGCGGCTCTAATCGAATGAACAACGGAATTATCCGTGGTTCGAAATCAAAAGCCGCGGCACAAAATAAAAGGCCGTGGCTATAATCGAATAAAAAGCCAACCACGCCGTGGTGTTATGTTTACATGCCGCGGCTAGAAATGAACGAACAACGGAGTTTTCCGTGGTTCAAAAGCAAAACGCCGCGGCATAATATAAATCAGGCCGCGGCTATAGTCGAATCAAAAGTCAAAAACGCCGCGGCGTTATTTTAACTAGCCGCGGCTAGAAATGAATGAACAACGAAATTATCCGTTGTTCGAAAGCTAAAATGCCGCGGCCTTTTATCAAACAGGCCGCGGCTGGAAACGAATAATCAAGGCAAACACGCCGAGGCTTAGTTTAGCCAACGCTGTGGCATGTATTTAACAAGCTGAGGCTTATTTTAGACATTTCGACACATTCAAACGCCACGACATGATCAAACCACGCCGCGGGTTTTTTTGATATTTCAAAATTAAGCCTCGGCTTGAAGAAACATGCCGCGGCATTATTTGAGGTAGGCCGCGACATGTTTCCAAAAAGCCGCGGCGTAAAACTATTACGAACGACGAAATTTACCATCGTACGTAGTATTGTTCCGCCGCGGCGTGTTTTTTGAAGCCGCGGCGTAAACTGCCTTCCGAAGGGTTGTATTTGTTTTGGGCGACGGTTTTTAAGCGTTGTTGAAAAAGAGACTAAAAAAAAATAAAAAACCGGGCGATTTTTTGAAAAAAATCGCCTGGTAACTTTTTATCCTCTTTCTAATACCGATAGAACCTGTAATTAATAATTAATATTTTATTAAATAAAATATAAATTAAATTTTTAATTAAAAGCATTAATCCAAAATATTAAAATAAAAATATTAATACATTAAAATATCATCGGTTAAAGATTATACGATCGATACATACAAAACATATAATCCACCATACAAAATTCACCGTTCAAATATAAACAAACAAATCCAAAATATGTTCTAATCTTCATCGTCATAGTTAGCAAACTTTGATAGCACATACATACCTAAATCTACATTCAATCCATCTATCTCGTTTACACTATAATTAAGTTTTCTATCGATGAAATTCATACCATTTCTCACAACGTCGTGCATGAACTTCATGACGTAATATCCGCATTCATGATTTCCCGGTTGTTTCGGACATCCTTTTGAATTCACCGTTTTTATCAACGAGGGTGTCATGAGGCCGGTGTCGTGATTAACCTTGAATATGTCTTCACTACTACTACAAAAAAAGTAAAGAATTCAAATAACTTAAACATAAAAATGATTATGTTTTAGAATACTTACTTTTGGAAAAATTGCTCTAAGTGGCTATTTAAACCGCTTGAATTGGGGAGAGAATCAAACTTCGCTACGGTAGCCTTCCAAGGGTTAAAAACAAGAAGAATCCAATGGTGACGACTATTGTAAGGCATTAACCATCTTTTGCCATTCTTGCAATTTTGTATAAGTTTGTAGTATCGATCAACATCAAGTTTTAATGCATTTTTCTTAGCATCTCCTACTTTTGTGTTGGACCCGATGTCTTCATATGGCGGAAGAAAACCGTAAATGTCCGGATTGCGAATGTGATTTTTTGCAAATAACTACAAATAAAAATAACAATAATTAATGTATAACAAATGAATCAGTAATTTATATATTTAATAATTATGAAATCGCAAATGAAAATGGAAACATACCTTTGACAAATCATTATCCATAGTACGGTCAAGTCTTGAGAGAGGAAAAATTCACGTGTATCATCAAAATTCAACAACGGAGCGAAATCACACAAACTCTTATCAAGCTCAACTGCTATTTTCTTTCCCTTTGCAAGCATATAGTCGTTTGCAGAAGACGCTAACGCTCTCAATCGGGGATTAACATGGTTCAAGTTAATCTTTTGTGCCATTTCATTGTAATACGAACTTTTGGCTATATTTTTGGGCTTAGGTTTGGGAGCTTGATTACCTTTGGAGTTTAATTCTTCAATAAGGGACACTGGCCAAGGCACAAAGGTCCCCACCACGTCATCAATGGTTTCGATCCATTGAATCGATACCGGGAGAGGAATAGGGTCTTTAGACATCGACACTTCTACTAACACCTGACGATGATCTCTATCCAATGGTATGTTGTGAATTTTCTCGCCAACCTCTTCATTTTTTAGGAACACCTTCCTGGTTGCGACGTGCTCAACGATTCCCTCCGTAAAAAGGAGACAATCAACACCTTCATTAAATGAAATGGGCGTATTTGGAATAGACGACGCCGGATCAACCGCGGAAATTCCGCCAATACCTAGAATAGGTCCTTTTGAAACCAAAGGCGAGCTCTTTGCCTTTTTAGCTTGAATTTGAACCTTCGCAAGCTCCGGTGAAGGAGCAATCGATTGACTAGCGCAACTTTGCACATTAAAAGATTTGATATTCTCTCTATTCGGCCTTTTCGAAAGGAACCCTTTACGCTTAGGCTTTTTCGCGGGAATTTGACCTTCATCAAGTTGCACATTAACCGGCGCTACGGGAGTAAACGGTGGCCTTCCCGGACATTGCACATCACAAGGCTCGTTACTCCCTAGACTCGGTCCTTTCGAAATAAAATCTTTTCCCTTAGCCTTTGTTGCGGGAGTACGATCATCATCAAAATTCAATTCAATCGGTGCTAAAGGAGCAAGAGGTTGACTTACCGGACTATGCGCATCGAGTGGTTCATTACTACCTTGAATATTTCTTGAAGATGATCCTTGGATCATTTGTTCCACTTTAGCCTTCCATTCCTCGAAAGCCGCATCTCTCGCTTCCGACTTGACTTTCATATCTTTAATTTCGGCTAGGAGACTTTGAACGAGGGGATTCGTTGAGTCTTTGGCTTGTTTGTAAAATGCTCTCTTTGAGACGTATTTGGATTGTCTCCGAACTCGTCCGGGATGTTCTTTCTTCCCCAAAGCTCTTGTCAAAATATCTTCTTCCTCATCGTTGTCCACAACTTGAGTGGTACATTCCACCTAATAACAAAATGAATTATTACAAATATTTAAGTCAATAATATACAAATAAACTCATTGTACTTACTATTTTATTCACAGTAGGCTCTAGATTTGGATCCTTTAATGAACCATCCTCATTATTCCTCATTTCGATCCAAAGTTCCGGCTTTGTCGCCCATACGCCGTTTTTTTCAAACTACGAAACAAAGGAAAATGTTATTCAATTATAGACAATAGATTAAATTTAAAATATAAAATTAAAACCCTTACTAGCATTTGATCGATCTTCAGATATCCGTTTCGACCCGATCTAGAGGGGTACTCAACGAGAGCCCTATTAGCTTTGTTTTGATTCGAGACTTCTTTGAACTCAACGCTTAATCTAATATTAACAAACTCCTCCCAATGTTCGTCCGTGATGCTCGTGTAATACTTCTTAACAATATCCGGTCGCTCGAAGATTCTTTTATCATTCGGATCTCTCTTGAATAGGGTAGAGAGATCATACCGGAAGTATCTTGCCGATTCCCCGGCACAAGATAAACACATCTTCTTGTACTCGTTCAAGATAACAAATGCTTGTTGGATTTCATCCCATATCCTATGTTTCACCTTTTTTAAACTCTTCAACCTCCAATCGGATATAGTAATTGAAATAAATTCACGAGCAAGAACACCAATCCAACTAGCTAAAAGATCACCATCTCTTCCATCCGGTTGTTTTTTCTCATCAAATCTCACAAGTATTTTTTCCCCCTTATGCTTTAAGATATTGATACTTTTCATGAGGTTCACTTTTCTTTTTCCTTCTCCTCTAAGTTTTCTTCTACATTTTGCTACTTCATCATTTTGGTTAAGAACTAGAAACAAATAAAGTAATAAATTATAAATTTTATATACTAGATAGATTCAATGAAATATAATACCTTAAACAAAATAACAATACTACTAACCGGGCGTAGTTTCTTCTTCATCGGATGATGACGTTTCTTCTCGATCGATTGACGGCCTAGTTACTTCTCGCTCCGACATAACTTTCCTAAATATATATTTGACTCGTTTCCAAAAATTCATAAACATCAAATAACTCAAGACAACAAATACATTTCATTGCAAACATTCAAGACAACAAAAGCATAAAACAACATTTCATGGCAAACATGAAAGACAACAAAAGCATAAAAACATTTCATGGCAAACATTAACAAAATGCAATACATATGTAATATTGAATTCGGATAGGATTCTAACCTTGTTAGAATCAATAACTCGGAGTTAGGGAACGGGGTAGGACTTAGCTTGTTGAAGAAACAAGATGAAGCACACCTCAACGGAGTAAGGGCACGGCAAGGATACGTCGGCGGCGGAGAATGGTGGAGCACGGCGGATAACGGCGGGGCACGGCGGAGCACGGCGACGGAGTGAAGAGAGAGAGGAAGAAGAGAGAAGAGAGAAGAGAGAAGAGAGGAGATTTAAAGAAAAAGAGGGAAGGAATAGGGTTGAAATGGAGGGAAATCAGGTTAAAATCGAATAAAAAATTCAAAAACGGCTTTGGACAACGGAAAAACGCAATCGTTGTCTTAAAATCCCGATACATACCGCGGCATAACCTTTAAACTGCCGCGGCATAGTCCAACGTGGAAAAATACACGCCAGGGCGTGGTTTATATAAGCTGGGGCACGTTGAGATTTGAAATAACACCGACTCTGTATAATTTTGGGATGTAAATACGCCACGGCATGAAATAAATGAGCCGGGGCTCGTAAAGGTACGCCGCGGCAGTTACATACTATACCGCGGCATACACCTCGTCCTTGCAGTCATGCTACAACCTATTTGGGTATGCCGCGGCAAGATTTGGCCTCCAGAAAGCATGCTCTCTGTATAATTTGTACGCACTTTATGCCGCGGCACAATATACGCGCGCCGAGGCTTTTTGTACTCATGCCAATGCGTAGATATAATAAAGCCGTGGCATCAAGTTGAATTTACCTATTTACCCATGTTAAATATGAAACTCGCCACGGCTTGTCTTGAAACGCCGCAGCATTGTGAATCCCGTATGAAACGCGCCGTGGCACGGTGTTCACAAGGCCACGGCACGTTAAGATTTAACTTAACACATACTCTTTGATATTTTGGTATGTAAATACGCCGCGGCACAAAAATATTAGAGCCGAGGCTCGTCTACAAAAGCCGCGTCATGTTAGACATTACAGCGGCATAACCTGATTTAACGCACGCGTAAAAATTTGGTTTTTAGTTTTTGTCTAAGAATGCCGCGGCATGATTGTACTACGCCTCGGCCTTTCTTGCATGCCAAGGCATATTCTTTGTACGCCGTGGCATTTCTTTGCCTGCGGAAAACACATGCTCTCTGTATAATTTTGATGCGATATATGCCGCGGCAGGAACTAAATACGCCGAGGCTGTATTTACATATGCCAAGGCGTCGGTATGTATAAGCCGTGGTGTTCTTCTGAA
Organism: Parietaria judaica; assembly: GCA_954871525.1. NCBI lineage: Eukaryota > Viridiplantae > Streptophyta > Magnoliopsida > Rosales > Urticaceae > Parietaria > Parietaria judaica. The sequence continues at coordinate 656,495 of OX940865.1, read as the reverse complement.
TTTACGTAAATACCCTCTGCCTTACGCAACTCGCCGCGGCCTATTTGGGAAATGCCGCGGCAATATTTTCTCGTATGAAACGCGCCGCGGCTTCAATCGAAAAGGCCGCGGTATTAAGTACAAAATGAACCAAATTTACATTTATTTAACCAACTTTTTTATAAAAAAAATTGTTCAATCAATTTTCAAATAGTAAAATTTTAAAAGATAACTAATTGAAAAATAATTGTTCAATCAATTTCCAATTAAATAAACATGATAACTAATTGTTCATACATGAAAAACAAGATCAAAATATAACATTATTACAATAAAATTATTATTCAATCAATTTCCAATGCCGGGATATCTCGACGTAGCAAAAACGAAACATCATCATCATCATCAACGTCTTCAAACGATTGTAGCCCGATGGAGAATGGTGCGATGGTAGTGATGTCTTCAACTTCTTCATTCGATTCCTCTACATTTCTCGCATTAACATGCACGACGAGAGATAATTCTTGAGATGCTTGGGATGCCAACATGAATGAATCATTGGCATAACTCATCCGTCTGAAGTCAACAACCGTAACTCCATCATTGGTAACTTTGACGTGGTTGTTGTCCGCCCATTTTCACTTAAACAATCCAACTCGCAAACCACAATAATCTAGCTCCCAAATATCTTCTACATAGCCAAAATAGCTCATAAAAGCTTTTTTTGGATTTTTATCCTTGGCCGACGCAACATGGACTCCTTCCGCAAAGAATGTAACACCACTATTTTGTACGGGGTGTTTTTCGTCCCTTTCCCTTGTGTAAAATGTGTACCCGTTAACGTACCATGACGTGTACCTGGTAACTACTTGTGAAGGCCCACTAGAGATCTTCAATAATGTCTCATCTAAATTCTTTCTTCTTGCATAACAATATTCATCGATCCACTTTGCAAACGTACGGTTATGCTCTTCTTTTAGCCATTTTTCGTTTTTTGACTTTTTCGGATAAGTAGACCTTAACTCATTCATATGCACATCGATAAAGGGTTCCACGACGTCTAAATTGTGCAACACATGGAGAACAGCTTGCTCCCATTCTTTTCGGTTGACAGTTGAAGGATTTGCTGTGCATAAAAACATCAAAATAAATATTATATTCAACACGTAATTTAAATATTTACATCGTATTTATTTATAAAAAAATTATAATAATTACCTGCAGATAAGCCTTTGGATTCCGCTTTGGCTAATTTGGGAACACCAATTGGCCGAGTTCTCGGGAAATACTCTACACAAAATTCAACCGACTCTTCTGCCATATATCCTTCGACAATGCTCCCTTCTGGTCGATTGTAGTTCTTCACGTATCCTTTCAAGACTTTCATATACCGTTCAATTGGATACATCCACCGTAGAAATATAGGTCCACATAATTTCACTTCCCGTACTAGGTGAACGGTTAAGTGAATCATGATGTCAAAAAATGAGGGTGGAAAGAACATCTCGAGCATACATAGGGTTTTTACCAAGTCCGCTTGCAACTCGTCAAGACCTTCAACCTTAATAGTTTTGGAGCAAATTTTGTTGAAAAATTCACATAACTTTGAAATTGCGAATCGAACTTCCTTTGGCAAAAACCCTCGCAATGCAAGAGGCAGTATTTGTTGAAGCAACATATGACAATCGTGAGTCTTCATTCCGATAAGTCTCAAATCTTTCATAGATACAAACCTCTTGTAGTTCGAAGAATGACCTTCGGGAACTTTTATCGCCGCAAGCCATCCACAAAGCTTCCTTCGCTCCGCTCTCGATAAAGTGTGGACAGCCGGTGGTAGTAATGTCTTCTTTCCAGCCATTTTAGGATGCAAATCCGGTCTTATACCCAATTCAACGAGATCTTGTCGAGCATTTTTCCCGTCTTTTGTTTTATTTGGATCTTCAAGCAATGTACCAACAATCGCTTCACATACATTTTTTTCGATGTGCATAACGTCCAAACAATGTCGAACGTAATGCGTCTTCCAATACGGGAGCTCGTAGAAGATTGATACTTTTTTGAACGGTCTATCTTCAAATTTCTTTTGCTTCCTCTTACCACTCGACGTTCTTTTTCCAAGAACTTCATAAGTCTCTTCACAAATCAGTTTATAGACATCTTCACTGTTCAAAATTTTTGGAGGAGGTAGATGTTCTTGTTGTCCATTAAACTTTTTTTCTTTCTTTCTGTACGGGTGATCTCTCGGTAAAAATCTCCTATGGTCGAGAAAAACTGTTTTCTTCCCATGTTTCAGCCGGACTGAAGATGTATTTTTGATGCAGACTGGACAACCAATAGAACATTTCACCGAGTAACCAGACAAGTTTCCGTACGCCGGGAAGTCATTGATTGTCCACATTAACATTGCTTTCAACTTGAACACTTCGCGTCGGTAAGCATCGTTGATCTCAATTCCTTCGTTCCACATCATCTTTAGATCATCGACCAAAGGTGCCAAGTAGATGTCGATGTCATTTCCTGGTTGGCTCGGTCCCGAAATTAAAAGAGTCAACATCAAGAACTTCCGCTTCATACACAACTTCGGAGGGAGATTGTAGTTGCAAAGTATTACCGGCCAAACACTATAGCGACTACTCATGTTACCAAAAGGATTCATCCCGTCTGTTGCCAAACCGAGACACATTCCTGGGTTCTGAGCTGAATTCCGGATACCGAGTATCAAAACTTTTCCACTGTGAAGCATCACAAGGGTGTCTTAAAATGCCATCATTACTCTGATTTTTTGAGTGCCAAACCATGTTCTCCGCGTGATTAATATTGTTAAACATGCGTTTGAGGAACCCCTTTGATACCGTCATGTGGCTCCTTTCCTGTCTTCCACCTTGACCCATTGCACAGTGGATATTCACTTAATTCTGTATGCTCGTTCCTATACAGTACGCAATCTTTTGGACATGCATGAAACTTTTCAAACTTTAAACCTAACAAGCCCAGTGTCTTTTTTGCCGCATATATTTCTGTCGGAACTTTATTACCGGCCGGCAACGTTTCACGAAGGAGTTCCAACAATTTCCGTGAAGCTAGAATTTGTCCAACTTCCTGCCGCCTTTAAATGGAATAGTGATACCAAAAACCCTATTTTCGTTGTGTTACTCCCATCATACAAAGGCGCTTCGAAATCCCCCACCATCGACTCTAATAATTGCGGTCTTCCCACAAAATTATAGTCGATATCATCCATCAAACCACCAATGTCATCGGCTTCGTCTTTGCATTCATCTTCTTCAACTAAATCATTGACTCTCTTACCACGTATCTTTTCTCCATGAAAGTACCAATGATCATAGGAACTCATAATACCAATTGCTAACAAATGCGATTTGACTAGTTTCATAGATTTCGAAACTAAATTTCCACACAAAAGACAAGGACACCTAATCAAATCTCCTTCTTCAAAGTTTAAACGCACAAAATCCATAAATTCCTGAACACCATGTCGGTAATCATCGCTCATTCTATTTTTCGTCATCCATTCCCTAAATGCCATATTGCAAATAAAGAATTTGAAGATTAAATACCGTTTTCTTCCGTGACGAAGCACCGAGCCCGAATTCGAAATCGAAGGAAAGTTGCCTAAGGGAGAAAAAATAGGGTTTTTGGAGTTATGGTGTAAATGGTTATGAAAATCTGCGTAGTATGCCGCGGCATTAGGTAATTACGCCACGGCATGTTGATCTATTATCGACCCTTTTTTTAGACATTCTCGATCAAACTTGATTTTGGATGAATATTTTTCCCGATATACGCCGCGGCATGGTCACAGCAAGCTGAGGCTTTTGTGTTTCATGCCTTGGCATTTGTTACTTAACGCCGCGGCATACTTTGTCATTTACAGTTAGACCCCATATTAGCGGCGGCTTTCGTCATTTATCGGAGGGCATAATGGTGACAAGCTTCAATGTGCCGCGGCTTTGGGTAACATACGCCGCGGCTTGATCGTGCTGACGTAAAAACGACTATATTTTTACTAGCTACTAGGGTTAAATTTATTACCTTCCAACGGTTATAAACGGCTATATTCGCAAAAATAGTTTAAAAAACTTATAATTCATAACTTCTTTCTATATATACAACCATTTAACTTATATTTTGACCCACACAAAATATCTTGTCTACAAAAATTGAAAATTATTATGGATGATCATCCGTCTTCTATCGGTAATGGCCCAGTCGTTATTGTTTCGTCCACTTCTTCGTCTTCTTCTGATGATGACAACGATCACCAGGTAAATCTATCAGATGATACAGTGGCTTACAATAGCCGCGGCAGAATGGTAGTAACGCCGCGGCGTTTAGTGACTTACAGAGTCCATGCTCTCTGTATATTTTGAAACAACATATAGGCCTCGACATGGTATCAGCAAGCCGTGGCTTCGTTGGCCATGCCAAGGCATGGGTAACAGAATGCCGCAGCTTACATCGTCTGTTTACCAAAGTACCGTCACAATATGCAACTCGCCGAGGCCTTTCTTGAAAGTGCCGCGGCGAGTTGTATAATCAAGAGGGCAACTTTGTAAATTAAAATGAAGCCACATCGTGTTCATTCAAATTCCGCGGCATGATAAGTAAATTTACAATGTAATTATTAGTTATCATATTAATTGTAACACAATTTTAGTAAATTAAATTATCTCATTAATAAACTATGAAAATGTTGATAATTTTATTATAAAAAAAAACAAAATAATGCACTTAATAATCATAACTAAATAATCGTTCAAACAAAAAACACAACATTGTACTATTAATTATATAATTTTTCAAACCAAAAATATAAAAAATTAATATAATTACAGTTTAATTTTATGGGTTTAAAGTCTAGGGTAAAATTGTAAAAATTAATTAACCACGCCGCGGCTTATTTTGTAGAAGCCACGGTTTTATCTCAAACGTCGGATATATCCGTTGCAGAAACTGAACACGCCGCGGCATATGTAACCCCTGCCGCGGCTTTCTGTCGCTGACACAAAAACGACTAGTTTTTTTTTTACCCGAATTATTACCCCACAACGGTAATAAAACGGCTATATTTGTTAAGAACGTTTAAATTCACACAAATCTTCTATTTAAACCTATATTTGTTCACATTTTATTCTATGTTTCATCAAATTAATCCTTAGATTCAAAAATATCATCATTTTTCTTTGTTATGGATGATCCGTCTCGTTTCGGTTCGTCATCGGAATATCATCAGGGATTCTTTTTCGGGTTTACCTCTTCCTCTTCCTCCGATGATGATAGTTTTTCTATGGATACAAGTTCCAATAATACTACTGTCATATCCTCCGACGACACCGAGGACTTTGAAATGCCTCCGAATCCAACTCTAAATCGGACCTCTCGTGGCGGTGGGCCACGACCGACGAGGGGGCGTGGGCGTGGGCGTGGGCGTGGGCGTGGTAGGCCACCGTCTTTACTATGGGAAACATATTTTCAAATGAGGCTCAAATGGAACAATGAGACTCAAACTCAAGATAGGTACGCGAAATGCAAATGGTGCCGTCAAGAGATTCTCGCAATCGTTGAACGAGGCACAACTCATTTACGCCGACATGCCAATCGTTGTCGTAGAGATTTAGGTATTGATGACGAATTATGATTTTAATTGTTGTAGTTTTATTAATATAATTTTGAATTGTTGTGAGGTATTTTGTTATTTGAAAAAGTATTAAATGTAATGTTGGATTGTTGTGAGTGATTTTGTTGTTTTAAAACAATTAAATGTAATGTTGAATTGTTGTGAGTGATTTTGTTGTTTTAAAACTATTAAATGTAATATTTAATTGCTGTAAGTGATTTTGTTGTTTTAAAATTATTAAATGTATTGTTTAATTGTTGTAAGCGATTATGTTGTTTTAATATTAAATTTAATGTTGAATTGTTCGAAGTGATTTTGTTGTTTTAAAATTAATAAATGTAATGAAGTATGATACTCGCCGCGGCACAATGTTAACAATGCCGTGGCAAGACCTATTGAACCATGATTAATAACCGTAGTCGAACTCACGCCACGGCATATCAAAATCTATGCCTCGGCATTTTTACAATGGCCGCGGCAGAGTGGTAGTAACGCCGCGGCGTTTAGTGACTTACAGAGTCCATGCTCTCTGTATAATTTGAAACAACATATAGGCCTCGGCATGGTATCAGCAAGCCGTGGCTTCGTTGACCATGCCAAAGCATGGGTAACAGAATGCCGCAGCTTAGATCGTCTGTTTACCAAAGTACCCTCACAATATGCAACTCGCCGAGGCCTTTCGTGAAAGTGCCGCGGCGAGTTGCATAATCAAGAGGGAAAATTTGTAAATTAAAATAAAGCCACAGCGTGTTCATTCAAATGCCGCGGCATGATAAGTAAATTTACAATGTAATTATTAGTTATCATATTAATTGTAACACAATTTTAGTAAATTAAATTATCTCATTAATAAACTATGAAAATGTTGATAATTTTATTATAAAAAAAACAAAATAATGCACTTAATAATCATAACTAAATAATCGTTCAAACAAAAAACACAACATTGTACTATTAATTATATAACTTTTCAAACAAAAAATATAAAAAATTAATATAATTACAGTATAATTATATGGGTTTAAAGTCTAGGGTAAAATTGTAAAAATTAATTAACCACGCCGCGGCTTATTTTGTAGAAGCCACGGCTTTATCTCAAACGTCGGATATATCCGTTGCAGAAACTGAACACGCCGCGGCATATGTAACACCTGCCGCGGCTTTCCTTCGCTGACACAAAAACGGCTAGTTTTTTTTTTCACCCGAATTATTACCCCACAACGGTAATAAACGGCTATATTTGTCAAAAATAATGTTAAAAACGTTTAAATTCACTCAAATCTTCTATTTAAACCTATACTTGCTCACATTTTATTCTATTGTTCACCAAATTTATCCTTAGATTCAAAAATATCATCACTTTTCTTAGCTATGGATGATCCGTCTCGTTTCGGTTTGTCATCGGAATATCACCAATTCTTTGTCGTGTTTTCCTCTTCCTCTTCCTCCGATGATGATAGTTTTTCCATGGAAACAAGTTCCAATAATACTATTGTCATCTCCTCCGACGATACTGAGGAGTTTGAAATGCCTCCGAATCCAACTCTAAATCGGACCTCTCATGCCGGTGGGCCACGGCGTGGGCGTGGGCGTGGGCGTGGACGTGGTAGGCCACCGTCTTTACTATGGGAAACAGATTTTCAAATGAGGCTCATATGGAACAATGAGACTCAAACTCAAGATAGGTACGCGAAATACAAATGGTGCCGACAAGAGATTCTCGCAATCGTTGAACGAGGCACAACTCATTTACGTCGACATGCCAATCGTTGTCGTAGAGATTTAGGTATTGATAACGAATTATGATTTTAATTGTTGTAGTTTTATTAATATAATATTGAATTGTCGTGAGTTATTTTGTTATTTGAAAAAGTATTAAATGTAATGTTGAATTGTTGTGAGTGATTTTGTTGTTTTAAAACTATTAAAGGTAATATTTAATTGTTGTAAGTGATTTTGTTGTTTTAAAATTATTAAATACTATCTCGTACGGTATTCAATTTATGCCCTCAAGTTTACATTCCGATATTCAATTTATGCCCTCAAGTTTAAGAAGTACTACATTTCACATCTCGCGAGTAGAAATATAAGTAACTATGGTATAAATAGACAAAAAATGAATTTATATTTTTTAAAAATTATTTTTGCGAATATAGCAGTTTTTTAACGTTGGACATCATAAATTAAACTGTGGCAAGTATAGACATACCGCGGCAAGTTTTAGTCACACCGCGGCCTAATATGGCTAAAGTTAAGCATGCTCTCTGTATAATTTTTTGTCGTAATCAGCCGCGGCAGGTTGTACATAAGCCGAGGCTTTACTTGACAATGCTGAGGCATTATAATCTTGATGCCGTGGTGTGTTGTTGCTATTTACTATTTTAACCTATGGCTAATGAACACAGCCGCGGCTTTAATAGGTCACGCCAAGGCGTGTGGAAAGAATGCCGTGGCTAGCGTGAGTCACACCTCGGCATAGTCCGACTAAAGTTAAGCATGCTCTCTGTATAATTTTTGGTTATTTTCCGCCGCGGTAGGTTATACATAAGCCGCGGCTTTATCTAACAATGCCGAGGCGTTACAATCTTAATGCCGTGGTGTATTGTTGCTATTTACTATTTTAACCTCTGGCTTATGAACACAGCCGCGGCTTTAATAGGTCACGCCAAGGCGTGTGGAAAGAATGCCGTGGCTAGCGTTGGTCACACCTCGGCCTAATTCGACTAAAGTTAAGCATGCTCTCTGTATAATTTTTGGTTATTTTACGCCGTGGTAGGTTATGCATAAGCCGAGGCTTTATGTGACAATGCCGAGGCGTTACAATCATGATACCGTGGTATGTTGTTGCTATTTACTATTTTAACCTCTGGCTTATGAATACAGCCACGGCTTCAATAGGTCACGCCAAGGCGTGTGGAAATCATGCCGTGGCTAGCGTTGGTCACACCTCGGCATGACGAATTATACAAATAATTAATTAATATACTACACAATTAAATTATGAATTATTTAATTTTTCGATTGTTTAACAATCTAAATTAGATCTTATAAAATCATTTTAAATTTTTTATAAACAATTATTTTATATTTCAACAAAACGAAGTATAATAACATTTGAAAATTTATACTTTTTTTCAAATAAAACTAAATATTAACTAATTGTTCAAAGGAAACATAAAATATTAACTAATTTTTTAAACAAAACAAACATAATAGCTAATTGTTCAAACATAAGAAATAACTAATTATTGTCCACGAGGTTGTTGTCATCATTGTTCTCGACTTCTTGATTATTGTTTTCTTCGAGGCCGTCGTTGTTGATTTCTTCCGGGTTATTTGGGTTCTCTGGGTTCTCGGGGTTCGCCTCATTGTCGTTCCCGCCTGCTGCATTCTCGCCTCCTTGATTCTCGTTACCGTTCCCGCCTCCTTCTTCGTTCTCAACCTCGCCGTTCCCGCCTCCAACGTTCCCACCTGCTTCAACGAATGCCGGCTGATACTGATCTGGATATCCTGCTGGCCATGGCATTGGTGGAATTTTATTTGGCGCCTCAAATCCTGGGTAGATACCGGACCAAAACGAGCTACAATAGGTATTGAACTCAAGAATGCTCCGAATACCGTGAGCCACGAAGGCTCTCATTGGCGGATCATCGTAGTTGAGCTCCGGCATCGGTGGGGCAGCAACAGGCTGTGCTGGTATATCAGCGGCCTAAACCATGAATTTCAAGCAAAGTTAGATTATTATTAAAACAATAATAAACAATTAAGCAATATAAGATGTACATTTACCTCGTTTGCAGGTTGTTCAGGTATCTCGTTCGCAGGGGCCTTAACAAAGGGTTCCTTTAAACTCCGGATCCAAGCTTGGTCCATCTTCTTTCCATACGGCACCGTCAGGTCGAACTCAGAATCCTCGATCTAAAAAATGAAATAAAGCAAGATTAGATCAATATTGAAAAAATTGAATTTCACAATTGAAGACAAATAAAGATATATATACTTACCCCAGCTTTCTTGCATAGACCTGTGATAAGGAACGGGAAGCCCAATGCATTCTTCGAGGCGTCGTACGCCATGTGGGTCATGTAGAAGAAGATGAATCGACCAACGTCGATATTCAACCCCCTAACCGCCGCATAGATCAACTTGAGAAAGTTGAACTACAGCTCCGTGAAGTGCAGATGCGGGAATAGGTTGGCCCTGAAGAAGTACATCCAAACCTTGGCTAGCCGATTCAACTGATTTTTATTTAGTCGCATCTCTCCGGCCCTATTGTGCCATTGTGCTCCGGGAGTAGCAATGGTCGCTGCCATGTTGTCGTAAAACTCTTGATTCAATTCTTGATCGCCCAATTGGTTGTGCTCGTTTTCCTCGTCGGTTAAATTTGGGGTTCCGTAGTATTCATTGATTACTTGAGCATTGATTGCAAATCGGATATGCCGAACAGTCACAAATCCATCGACTGACTCGTCGGGAAGAGCGGCATAGAACTCGTGGACCAATGTCCTCCTCGCCTTAGACCTAGGTTGGAGCATGAAATTTTTCCAACCGCGTTGTTCGATACTCTCATTGAGAGCGTCGCCAAGGTCACCCATGTCCGTAATGGGTATTTTCACAAATCCACGCTCCGAGCATAATTGTCGCTTGCAAAGAACTTGAAATCGTTTCCTTGCCGCTTCTGTTTTGAAACTGGGCGGTACTTGAATTGAAGGTGTTAGTGGTACTTGTTCCTCCTCGTTGACTGTAGGCGGGACTCGGATCGACGATCCGTTTCTAACCAAAAGATATCCCCTTGCGCGTTTTGACTTTGGTGCCATTGAAATCTATAAAAAAGAAAAGTTAATGCCATAACATATTAATTCAAGCCAAAAAACTAATTAACCAAAGATATTAGATAATCCTATAAACTAACTAACTTAACTAATTAAACTCATTAATCCAAACCAAACTAAATAAACTAATTGACCTAAGGATACATCACAAATAACTAATCATATAACCAATCAAACAAAACCAAACATAATCAAAGTACAAAATTTAATCATATAACGTAATTCGATAACGCAATTTCAATACCTAATTAAGTTAACACCCAATTTCAAAACTCAAATTTGAAATTAAATTTCAATACCCAAACCTAATTTAAAAACCTAAATTCAAAACCCAATTAATTTCAAAACCTAATTTCAATACCCAATTAACTTCAAAACCTAATTTCAAAACCTAATTACAAAACCTAATTACAAAATCTAATTTCAATACCCAAACCTAATTTAAAAACCTAAATTAAAAATCCAATTAATTTCAAAACCTAATTTCAATACCCAATTAACTTCAAAACCTAATTTCAAAACCTAATTACAAAACCTAATTTCAATACCCAAAAAAAAATTTCAATACCTAAACCAATTTAATCAATTCATAAAATCAAATTTCACTTAAAAATAGATACAAGAACTTGATATCAATGACTTAATACAACAATACTCAAATCCTATTTCGAATTAACAACAACAAAAAAACAAAAAAAAAACAGAAAAACAAAGCTTGAAATCGACACTTACTCGTGGAGGTCGACGGCGTAGGGCTTGGACGGCAACGGCAGATGACGGCGGATGACGGCGTGAATCGTGTCGCGGTGAGAAGACGGCGGCGCAAGGCGAGTGCGAGAAAGAGAGAGCGAGAGGGGTAGGGTTTTGAGTTGTGACGGCACGAAGTGAAAATGAACTCCTCGCGGGTAAGACTGTAAATACAAGTCACGCCGCGGTGTGTTAAGAAACGTGCCACGGCGATATAATTAAAAATCGTATTATGTAGTGTGCCACGGCGTATTTGAAAAACACGCCGCGGCAAAAACGTGCCGCGGCGGGAATTGGTGAAACAGGGCGAGGGCGAGGGCGAGAGGCACGGCGAAAGGGAAGGAGTCGCGGAGAGTCAGGCACGGCGCAAATGAGAAAATGGCTAAATACGATACACGCCTCGGCTTATTGTTTGTAACGCCACGGCGTATTTTTACAAACGAAATGTCGTGGCGTTATTCAAGACACGCCGCGGCATACAAGGGGTTTATTGCGGCTTTATGAACAACGGTTTCATTCTGTCGTTGTGTACCATCCATGCCACGGCGTGTAAGAGATCATGCCACGGCTTATTTCTTGAAAGTCATGTGCCGTGGCGTTTTCAAATGCAAGCCGCGGCGTAATGTCCATGGTATGAACAACGGTTTTTAAGGTTTCATCGTGTACCAATAATGCCGCGGCGTGTAATACATAATGCCGCGGCTTATACCGCGTGGTATGAACAACGGTTAATAGAGTGTCGTTGTGTACCAACAATGCCGCGGCATTTTATATACGCCGCGGCTTATAAACATCTCAATGACACATTTTCAACAATGGAAAATATATCCGTGGTAAATTTGAAAATGTCCCGCGGCGTGTTTATGCGTGTCGCGGCGTGACCTGATTTTCAACCATGGAAAAAAAAATGGAAAATATATCCGTGGTGAATTTGAAAGTGTGCCGCGGCGTGTTTATGCGTGTCGCGGCGTGACCCGATTTTCAACCATGGAAAAAAATTTCCATGGTAGAAACTTGGATTTCGACCATGGATAAAAAAATCCATGGTTGAAACTCCGTGGTAGGATCAACAATTTGTACTAGTGTGTGAAGATCCATTTTCGTAGTATATGATTCTGATCAAAAGGGTAAATATATTATTACCCTTCAACCCTTTTGTCGACACTACCTTAATATGTGATTATTGGAAATTACTCACTCAACGGGTTATGAAGCCGTAAGCTGCGCATGAGTACTTATTTCCTTCCTAAAAATCATTATAAGGAAATCATAGAGTTATTATCCATATTTATAATATGCAGTTTGTCACGGTCAACCTTCCTATCCTAAAAATCACAAACCGTTTAAGTTCAACCGTACAAACTCATATTACCTTAGGACATCAACTAATTTCATATGATTAGCTTAGCGACCTTATCGTACTTTTCTCAGTGACAAACTTACATGATGATTTCGGATATAAGTCTATCCATGTCCAGTATGAAGACACTTCATAACTTATGAACTTAATAGTGCATGGACCGCACTATGACTCGGTAATAGATCATCACATTTACATGATATATTAAGTTCACCAATAGTCATTCCTTATCATAAGTTCCCACTCCTGGTCTAGACTATGGACCAATTTTAAGTTCTTTATTTATGTTAGTCAAACCTCCTCACATACACCCAGTGTGATGACTTAACATAAATGCAAAGTAAAAAATATCAAATATTCAATTTGATAAGAATATCTATAATCCGTAGATAACTACAGAAGTTTAACATTAATAAGAACCTCTCATTCCTAGGTAAACGACCATTATTTTATACAAGCGGGATTAGCATGTGAATACAGGCCATATACAGAATATGTCCAACAAAGAAATCCCATCGAGGTGAAACGGTCCATATGTAAGGCCATATGGTGTCTTTTCCATGTGGGAGAGAGTTGAGGGTTATTTTTGGTATTAATGAGAATTTTGGAGGTGATTCATGTTAGTAGGACTCACTTTGAGGGTATTTGTGTCATTTGTGAGGGTGAAGACATCCTCACATCGCAAGGCATCTGTTTAGGGGTATAAGGGAGATTTCTAGGGTGTCTCTTATCTTCCCTGGCCGCTAAGGAGGCATGAGGAGGTGTTTGGAGGAGTTTGGCACGGGGATTTGCTTCCTGAGTCACTACGAAGAGCAGCTGGGATTCTCGACTAACACTTTTTGGTGGCAGGGCAGCTTCCAGCCGCAGATCCTGGTGGCAGGGACGCTTTCAGCCGCAGTTTCTGGTGGTAGAGGCAGCTTCCGGCGCAATTTCTGGTGGCAGGGAAACGTTCATCTGCAACTTTTGGAGGCAAGGGAGCTTCGAGCCGCATTTTCTGGTGGCTGGAAGGATTTCAGCTGCAGTTTTCTGCGTCTGGGAAACTTTAGCCACAGTTTCCTATCGCTGGTACTTCTTGAGCTAGAAGTCATGGGTTCCGTAGAAAGTCATCAGGTGCTGTTGGTAGCCTTCGAGTGCCGCGGGTGACATTTGGGTGCCGCGGAGTGTAGTTGGAGTTACAAGGACATGGTTGGAGCCTCGGGTTCGTATGGAAGATGCGGCTGGAGCCATCTGACACAAGGAAGCTCCAGCCGCAGTTTCTTGTGGTAGGGCACCTTCCAGCCACAGTTTCTCTGTCGCAGGGAAGCTTTCAGCCAAAGTTTCTAGGGGCTAGGAAACTTTCAGCCCCAATTTTTGGTGGTAGGGTAGCTTCAGCCGTAGCTTCCTGAGGTAGGGCAGTTTCCAGCCGCAGTTTCTAGTGGCACAAAATTTTTTAGTTGCTGGTTTTTGTGGCATAACAGCTTCGTGAAGCGGGGATGCTTGAGAAATTTAGGATATGGCTTCTCGCGGTGTTTCATGTTGGAAATCGGGGTATCAATTCCGACTTCCTTACCACGATAATAGGCGTCCCGGTAACATTTAAAAAATTATTTTAAAGTAGAAAACTTGTTACCGTAACGACGACACGGATATCGGGTAATGACCATTTCGTTAAGACCCGATAAATATTTCGAATTTAATATTTCATAAACATTATTAATAATCTAGTCGAATAGGAAATAAATAAAAAGCAGTAAATGGTTGCATTTATTGACCCAAAGCATAAGGCTGTACCTCAAACACGATTCCGGCTGCGCGTTTTGAACTTGGGCAGGGCTCCGCCGGTGCTGAGGTAAAATCCTGTGATCTTCCGGGATATTCTCATGGACTCCTCGTACCGAAGCATGGGCTTCGCTAGAAGGACTTTGTCGCAAAATTTAACTCACGGTTCTTTTAAAGCTACAGGAGAAAAATATCTCCTAAGCCGAACCAGAAGAGAGATCAGAAGCAGAAAGCTCGAAGACCCTAGAGAGAGAGGGATAGCTCGAGTTTTTGCTCTGGGGAAGGTGTTAAAAATGGGTAGAATGAGCCTCCTATTTATAGGCTCAAGCGGTAACCTATTTGGAGATTTTCCCTCCCATTTTTCAAATTTCATTAAATAAATTTAATTAATTAATTCAATCCAATGGTCTAGATTCAATCTCATCTAAATCCAATGGATATAATTAATCAGGTATTTAATTAAATAATAATACATAATAAGATCAAAATACTTAATCTTATCTTCATATTAATTAAATTCAAATTATATATATATACATATTAAAATTCGAATTTGTTAATGATTATCTAGATCGAGTGGTTAAAAATATATCTTAAACCAATCCAATGGATCAAATCAATTAGGGATAAAATAAAATGCCCTAGGGTTTTACTGAAACCCTAACTCGAATTCTTATCGTCATATTTATTCGAATTATATATTGTATATATATATTATTAATTAATTTCTAATCCAACGGTGAAGATTAAATCTCGAAACCGATCCAACAGACATAATTAATTAAGCAAATTCGAAATATCTAAGCTTGGTCACCAAGCTTTGAATTTCTAATTATATTTAATGTTTAAATTAATTATCTCAATCCAACGGTTGATATTAAATCATAACCGATCCAATAGATTAAATTGATTTTAGGGTCTTGTTAAAATACCAAAACATTAAGTACTTATGCCGCAAATACGGAATATGCATTTCTCACTATTCGAATTAGCTAGGATTTGTATTTACCCAAACCCTAATTCGAATTTGCACATATATAAATATTTCTTTTTATTTATTAATGTAAATCTTTTAATTATTAATTAATTATTAATTAGATATTAATAATTAAATACAATTAATTAAATTATATCAATAAAATCTGATCTCAATATCACACATTAAATGTCATGGTGCCACGCAATCATTTAAATTCGTGACATGTGATTTAATTTCATAGTTTATCGGACCGAGTTATAAACTTAAAAAATCCATAAATCAAAAACCGTAGTCAGAATGACTTGGTTAAAAAAGTAAAGTTTCTTAGAATATAATTTAAAACAACATGGTGCAGATAGAAAATATAAATTCTAACTTTCTTTTTATCCGTTAATTCAGTGTACCAAAATATGGTACTTTTGCCACGCTGACGATAAAACTATCTGACGTGAGACACAGACCTGTCAGTTTTATAAGTCGAGCCAAATATTAAAAATTATCTAGAATGTATTTTAATCACGTACGTATCATACGTATCACTTAAGCTCCAACGAACTGCTAGTTGTTCGTGAAACCTCGAAATGATTCCACTATAGACCCGAGGCTGCACTCTTTAGTGATACGGTATATATTATTCCCTTATAACAGCAGGGTGTCCATTGATTCAATCAAATTCGGGTTATTGTCCTTTCACTTGATGACTCACACATGAGCAGGCGGTTTTTACCGTAATGCCTATCATTGCATTTTCCTCCTTGACTCACTCAGTGATATTATGAGCAACCCACTTATGGTTTCGATTCACAAGTTGCGCACGGGTACCTCTCACTTGTCACCACTGACAACCAAGGGAATCATCATGACTGTGAAGAGAGCTGTGTGATGCCCATGTCTATGATCAAGCTATCCTCACTACTGACTATCATGTTCCCAAAATAATAGTGTTGTGAACAGCGGTAATATCTTGTTCTTTAACGGTTAAGTAAAAGAACAATCAAGCCAGTACCTAGGATTCAGGATAACTCAGGACTTAGAACTAATAGCCATTTGATCATCATTTTGTGACTCAACTACAAGTTATCAGTGACGGTCTTATATGATAACTTCTTGAGTTTAAGTTAAGTCCAGTCCAGTATGAAGACGCTTCATACTCAATGCACTTCTAGTGAGTGTGACACACACATAATCCATAATAGGATTGTCACTTAGTCACATTAATGACCTGACACAATTAATGGGCTCCCACTTAGTTAATCAGGTCACGGACATTTTAAATTCATTTATTATGATTATTAATTCTTCCTCACATTGAGTCTGTTGTGATAATAATAACATAATTGCATCTCTTATGAACTAAGGAATCAAACATTCTATTTTACTCTACCAGAAACTATAATAAGATTAACATAATAAGTATCATCTTTATTCAACGACTTGTCATAATCTTTTACATATGGATAAATATCTTTTTTTAAGGACAGATATGTCCAACAATCTCCCACTTGTACTTAAAGAAGATTACCCATGTCTTTCACGCCCATATTTTCTAGATGCCTCCTGAATATTTTCTCTGGCAACGTCTTGGTAAATTGATCAGCCAGATTGTCCTCCAAAGCTATTTTCATAACCCCTACGTCCCCACGACGCACTTTTTCTCTTATAAGATGGTATTTCCTTTCTATATGTTTTGCCTTGTTATGGTCTCTAGGCTCTTGCTGTATGTTTTGCCTTGCGTTGTAGTTGGAGACTTGATGGTTCCAGTGAGTTTCCTTGGCAAATTTTTGGATTATTTACCCCTTCGAGATTTTTTTGGAAATTCTAAGACCAGACATATTACCCTCGTATTTTTGCGGGTTTTCTTTTGACGTAATTTTCTGATACCTCAAGACTTTTGGCTTTTTTGAGAAAAATTTCTAACGGCATCGAGGACATCCCAAAGGTTTCCTGAACCTTTAGGGAAAGTTTCGGAATTTTTGGAATTTTTTAATATTCGGGTCGTTTTTCCTATTTTTTTAACTCGAGTTGGACTTCACGTTTCTTCCTAAAATCTTCGTAAAAATTCCAAATTATGAATTTTGGAAATAGGGGGTGGGAGAGGGGGATATCCTTATAGTATTTAAATTTTATTATGAATGTTTGGAAATTTTCGGAATTTATGGATTTTTTTACTTCCAGGCGCTAAAAGACGAAAAATCTTGAGGTTGGAAAAGTCAATCCTTTGGCCCTCCAAGTTTTTAGCTCCATGGAGTTGTTTTTTTTTTTGTGGGGAAAATTCGAATTGTGGGTTGCAGGGTGAGAGGGGACATCTCTTACATGCTTATGTCACCTAAAGTACACTTTCGTACTTTTATGTTTCATTCCACTTTTTGCGTTACCACTCATCGTTAATCCTGTAAATGTGGAGGGTCGGATTTCCTGGACCCTCCAGATTTTTTTTTTTTTTTTACGGAGTCGGAGCTCCGACTCCGACTTAATACGGAGCCGGATTAATCCGGCTCCGACATTTAAAAAAAAAATAAAAAAAATAAAAAGGCAGCGGCTCTATTTTTTGAGCTGTTGGATGAACCACGTGTACGGCTCGATGGAAGGAGCCGTTGGGCAACGGCTCTCTTTGGTGGTCCCGAGGTGATTTCTGCAAATTGCAGAAAGGGGCCTGAATCTATCCGTTAGGTATTAATTATACCCTCTTTACTCGATTCTCTCCATTTTTTTCCTATAAAAACCACATTTCTCCCTCATTTTTTTCACTCAACTCATTCTCTTCATCTGATACTCTCTCAACTCGCCCAAGCTCTCAAAAAATCCGATTTTAAGCTATAGTTTTCTTATCTTATAGTTATATTAATACACTTATTATCATAATGTCTATTATATTATATAGTTTAGTTATATTATAGTTATAATGTCGAGTTCCGATAACCGTTCTCGAGGCCGAAATGATCGCCGAGGAAAAGGACGGGCCGGTTCCAAAACCGGGTCGGTTAATAGTATTTCGCATTCAACTCTGCCGGTACAACAACAAAAAATACAACATACATATTATGGCGGTGTTTACCAACAAAATGCTCCGGGTTCCTCTAGTCTACCATCGCCACAAATTCAACCCCATGCCATCGTTCCGGTAATTTATGGTCAACAATTTGGTGGTTTTACTAACTTGCTTCAAAATGCTACAGGAAATATTGCGGAATGGTCGAGCGAGCAAGAGGCGTACGATGCCCAAAATCGAGAAGCTTCGGGATCAATGAACATGAACGACGGAAGAGACGACGATCCGAATTACGAAGGTCTTGAAGGCGGGGACGACGACGACGACGATGAGGACGACGACGAAGAGGAGGACGAAGTCAAAGAGGAGGACGAAATTCTTCCACCGCCGCCGCCAGTCCGAGCTCGTGGTCGGCCTCGTGGTTCTAGTCGGCCTCCTATTCCGCCGCCGGCAAACCCGCCACCGCCAAAACCGAGGAAAAGGAAGAACCTAACATCTCCGGTATGGCGAAATGACTTTTTCCCGCTTTATATTCTTAATCCTACTACAGGAAAGGAGGAAAGATTCGGGAAATGTCGAACTTGCGGAGAAATAAAGCCGGTCGATCCAAAAACTCAAGGCACATCGTACCTCCAAGATCACGCCTTGCAATGCCGAAAGCGTAAGAAAGTGGAGGAGGTAAGTCGCTTATCCAATCTCATTTATAGGAAAGCTCTCGCTAGAATTATCATACGCGATGGTTTACCGATATCGTTTTCCGAGGGTGATGGTTTGAACGAGTTTTTAGCATTCATCGCCCCGATAAACTACAGGTACGTCTCACGTCATGTAACTAGAGAGACAATAATTCAATATTATGATGAACAGAGAGTTGAGCTAGACAAATTATTTCAACAAGCGTCGTACAAGTTTGCTTTAACATCGGATTGTTGGAAAGGTCACACTAACGATGATTATATTTCCGTTGTAGCTCATTTTATTAACGATGATTGGAAATTAGAAAAGCGTATTTTAGGATTTAAACCCATGCGTGTTAGGCATACCAGGGTTAACATTGCCGAGGCTATATTGAATGTGTTGACATTTTGGAACCTTAGCAATAGGGTAGTTTCAATCACATTAGATAATGCTAGCCCCCACAACATTACCGTTGATGTGTTAAAGGATAGTCTTGACAATTTTAGGGCCGATTATTTCCATCAAAGATGTGCATGCCATATTATCAATTTCATAGTTCAAGCGGGTTTAATTATTATTTCTCCGAGCATAGATAGAATTAGGAGTGCCATTATGTACATACGATCATCTACTATGCGCACGAAATCTTGGTTAGCATATAGCAGGGAATACCACAAAGCGGAGCGAGTGTTCTCCCCGGATATGCCTATCCGGTGGAGCTCTACCTACTTGATGTTGGAGGCGGTCATACCGTACAAGGAGCTAGTGACGAACTGGATCAACAGACAAGAGTTCAGACACGTGGACGACTACCTCGACGAATCCGATTGGATGACGGCTATCCAATTCCAGGCTTTTCTATCCCTTTTTTACACTATTACCGTTACTTTATCTCATGTTTACAAACCCACATCTCATTTAGCTTTAGCTTGCATTTTTGATATTATTGTTCATTTTGATAAAGCAAAACAAAACCCTTTATTTGGAAATGTTTTGACACCGATGATCGAAAAATTTAGGGTTTATTGGAAACATATTCCATTTTTGTTTTGCGCGGCTATAATCATAGATCCTACACTAAAGCTCGGTAAATTGCAGGCGATCTTGCCTATGATGCAACAATTGACGGGAGATCCATACCTTGACGAAGACTATCCCTACGCGGAATTGAAGACGAGGCTTCTTTACAAGGAGTACGAGACGAAGTATTACGACGACATGGAGCAAGAAGGAGACAAGGAACACGTCCCGACGCCGCCCCCAAGCAACGCACCCGGAGCGCCCTATGTTTCGACGCATCGGGTGTTTTACAACCTAACTCATACCGGCGGGCACGGAGGATCATCAACGGTGTCAAGTCCGGCGTCAACATCACAACATAGCGGGAGTTCCGGAGGTCGTCGTCCCCGAAGAGCAAACCGCCGAAGAATCAACGAGTACGACGTCTTTTGTAACCTTCCACCAGCACCGTGTCCCGATGAAGGCCTCGACATACTTGAATGGTGGCGCGTAAATCGTATTGAGTACCCGATTTTATCATTGGTGGCTCGCGACATCCTCATTGTTCTGGTCTCCACGGTCTCATCGGAAGAGGCTTTCTCATTGGCGGGACGCCTATTGGAGGCTCGACGCAAGTTAATGAAGGCGTTTTGGTCGAAATCCTTATGCTTTCCAAGGATTGGATTTTGGCCGAAAAGCGAACGCAAGATAATCAAATGGTAGACAACGAGTTGTTAGACTATTTCAACGAGCTTAATGTGGCAAACCCGGAGTAATCGGGTTGTACTTTGTAATTGTATGACATTTGTATTTGCTTTATAATATAAATAAAATCCTTAGGGCGCTCTTTCCTCGCCCGAGCCGCACCCATTTGGGGGGCTTGGAGAGGTTTTAACGAGGCCCGTTATTTATATATCTCTATGTTTATATCCTACTTGAAATTTTAAATTTGAATCTCAAAACCGTAAAAACCGTAAACTATAATTTGAATTTTGAATTCTAAACCTGTGTACAAGAACTCTAAAAGGCGTATGTACAACATTTTTTTTAAATAAAAGGACTAAAACGCAATTTTCAAACAAAAATATAAAAAAAATACGGAGTCGGATTAATCCGGGTCCGAGAAAATCCGGACTCGGATTAATCCGACTCCGACAAAAAAAAAGAGAGGGCACGGATATCTGTGCCCTCCCACATTTGCAGGACTACTCATCGTTCCATTAACTTTTCACTCTTTATATTTCTTCTCCCCATAATCGAGCTCTCCTTTCTCATCACCAAAGATGAGTATGGGTGATTTATTTTTTGACGAGCTCAAGGAATCCTGCCCAGGGTCGCCGGAACGGTTTATTTTGCTGAATTTGGACCTCTCCTTATCTCTGTTCTCTCGGCCATTGTAGCTTCCATGGAGCTTCCTCCTAATTAGAAATCGTCTCAAGATGGTCTTCACGCCACCCAGGGTAAGTTTTGTAGTTAGCTTTCTCTTGAAAAGTCGTTCGAACACTCTATTTTGATGATAGTTTTTTGTGCGGTTTTCAACATTTTTAGGGGAAACTATAGCAAAAATATTTCAACCCTCGGACATGCAGTGAAGGTTCCAATTGCCGTGGAAGGTGGCGTAACCGTAGGGTGGTCCCGGTGACTCCATGAAGCCGATAGACGACGCAGATAATTCGGTCTTTGAGTTATGGAGACTTTATGCTGCATGAGGTGTGGCTGTTGCGGCTCCTGCGGATCTCGAGGCGACTGTGGCTCTAGCGACTTCCGGGGCTGTTTCAGCTGCTACAGCTCGCGAGGGTGCTGCAGCTCACGCAGAAGATCCGGCGTTTTTGGCACCCGCGGCTGAGGCACTTACTGTTTCGGGGGTGGGGTTTGTCGACGCGACTCTTGTTGATCGTAACTAGTCCTTTGTGCTTTCGGAGCTCCATTCCGGTCTTTTCCTTGGTGGAGGTTCATTATTTGGCTACGGATGAATGGATGATCCATTAGCCTTTAACTTCATGGTGGTTCCGCCTCGCCGCGTAGTAGCAATGTTGGCATTATAGCCCCGTCAGAGACTTATTTGTGGTTTATCGATTGTCGAGGCATTTCTTGCCTCCAAAATTTCGGACTTGTGGCTGCTCTTATATGGGTCGACCCTAGGTCGCTTTGTTCAGACATTTTTGGACTTGTTCGGCTTCAGCTCGTCGGCTAGCGGACCTTTCTGGACGCGGTCCTTCTTTACCCTCATGGCCTAGTTGGGGATTGGTAATAACTTTTGGTCTGACCTTCTTGGTTGGCGCGGGGCTTAGGAGGTTCAAGTGTGACTCTCTTGTTGAATCGAGACATCAAGGTTTCTCTATCGATTATCCGTCGTGATGTCTTACCGTGTTGGGAGGTTAAATTGTGACTCCATGTTTAGTAGGTACGTCAAAATTTCTCTGTCGATATGCCCTCGTGATCTTGGTAGGGGTTGTTTCAGCACTTCTAGCCGCGACTAGCGTTGC
This sequence comes from Parietaria judaica, assembly GCA_954871525.1. Lineage (NCBI taxonomy): Eukaryota > Viridiplantae > Streptophyta > Magnoliopsida > Rosales > Urticaceae > Parietaria > Parietaria judaica. Next base: position 634,050 of record OX940865.1, on the reverse strand, counting down.
ACCTCAACCTTTCTTGGTTGTTGAGGGTCCTTCTTGAGAATCGTCTTTGTATGAAGAGGAAGATGTGTGTTAGGTGCAGATGATTGGATGCTCCGCGGTTCTCTACCTTGGCAGTAGTTTTGCCATGTCGTTTTATGGCATCGTTGAAATTTCCTTTTGCGTTGTTGACCCCATTGGAGTGGGACCCTCCGTTAATCGACTGAGTGTCGAATTGTCTTCCTAGGACGAGGAGAAAACACTTAGGCTGCGGATAATTGGATGCTCTATGGCTCGCTACCTTAGTGGTAATTTTTCCTTGACATTTTGTGGCATCGTTGGCGTTCCTTTCAACGTATCTAACAAGTGGGTGTCGAGCCACATTTTGCTTTCACAAATTGTGGCCCTTGTCATACGGGAGAGCTTGTGTCGATGTAGTCCATGAATCTTGCATAATTATGTGATGACGACTTTTTGATCGGCGGACTTACCCTAGAGTGGTCCTTATTTTCCCTTCGTCATTCGACGGGATGTCGTGGTCCAATTTCTAGCGAGTTCTTTTTTCTTTGTTGACCATCTTAGGAAGGTTCATATGTAACTCCAACGAGGCGACGCATTGAGACTTCTTCGACAGCAATCCCTTGTGGTTGCTAAACCGCCTTAGGAGGCTCATTGTAACTCGGTCTCGCGGCGTTATGTTGAGATTTCTCATTGTAACCGCCTTAAGAGCTCGTGGCCGTTGTCCTTCTTGCTTGGTTCAAGTGTAACTCAATCGCTGAGGCATGACGTCGAAATCATTTTACCAGTGTCTTTAGTGGTTGGACCGACATCACTTTTGCTACACCGATTGCTTTTGCGTCCTAGACCTTAATTTTTTGTTAGCTGGTCATTTTACTATTCTAGCTACAGAGGCTTTGTTAGGATGGTCGTCTTATCAGTCCCAATATTGATCGCCTATAATTCTGGTCGTGTTAGCATCGTAGATCTTAATTTGGTGTTCACTAATCAATTGAGCATCCCATATATTGATGAACTGTCGAGCTCGTCGTTCTAAAATTCCAGACCTTGATGTATTCCTTAGCTTGTAGTTTTAGCGTTCGAGGTATTTATGTATCGTTTAGCTTGTCGTTTTAGCGTTCCAGATCTTTATGAACTACTAAGTTGGTCGTTTTAGTGTCTTAGATCTTGATTTTCCAATTAGCTGGTCGTTTTAGTGTCCCAAATCTTGACTTTTCTGTTTAGCTGGTCGTTTTAGCGCCCAAATCTTGATTTAGTGTTTGGCTGGTCGTTTTAGTGTCCCATACTATGATTTATTTTGAGCTTTTAGCATCTCAAACCTTGATTTTCATACTTGGCTGGTCGTTTTAGCGTCCATGTACATGAAAAAAACCACAAAATCCCGAAACGCCTAGACCTTCAAACAAAAACCTAAAAATTCAAACCTAACGACAAGAAAAAATGCGCAAACGGAGCCTATGAAACCTAAAAACCACCTTGTTTCTATTCAAAAACGGAAGCAAAGCCTATAAAACAAGAAGCGAAAGCAAAAAGGAACTTTGAAACCTAGACCGAAGCTTGAGGTAGTGAAGCACTTACAACAATGGCGAAGGCAAAAAAGCTCCGTGTTCCTTTTGAATGTGAAAATGAAGAAAGGAAGAAGACAGAGGCTTAAATAGAGAAGAAAGAGCAGTTACCTGGTAGTTGAAGAGGTACACCAAGCACGTGAGGAAGCGATTGATTGGACCTCATTGATTCCACACTCGAGTGTTTTTATACTCGAATACCGACCCGTATCGTAAGGCTAGGGGTCCCTCGATTATCGCATCCCATCTCATTGAACGGCCGAGATCAAACCCCTGGTCAGGCCATGTCAGCATGATCATGAGCTTACCAAGTCAGCAAAAGTCGAAGAGGTTGATTTTCTATTCAAATCTTGGGCAGAGCGACACGTGTCACAACTCCCCCCCCCCTTCCAAAAAAAAAAACTATATTTAAATCATTTTGCCTTCGGCAACATTAAACTCTTCTGATGTCCTCCAATTAATTTGATTTTGCGGCAAAAGATACGAAAGTTTCTGATCCCGCAAATTTGATTAATTATCATCACGAATTTTTACATGATTATATCAATTTTAATTCTATAAATAGTACTTCGTATTTTTTTATAGTAGGGGCTATCTATTGATGTGCAAATTCGTTCTTTAATCGGAATAATTAGGTTATTAATTCAATTTACGGTTCAAGTAAATTAAACCCAAAGTTTTGAATATAATTGAGTATTTATACAATTGGATTTGTGAGTACATAGCCCAGAGGTCCAATATACCACCTAATAGTGTTGAGGCTAGATCAGAGTTAAAAAGCCCTAAAGGCAGAAGCCCATCTCGAGCAGAGAATGCTCCATAAGAGATAAGGGCTAAAAGCGTCCAAAGGGTAAAATCCCGAGCAGAACTCAAGAGTCACACCAGCTTTAGAAAAAAACAAATACTTGGCTAAAAACTAAAGTATCGATCAGGCCTATCGGCCTGTAGAATCTAAAGCTTGTCTCGGGCAAAGATTGCCATGAAAGAATCCGAGAAGAATTACACGAAGTACCCAAGCACGAACATACCAAGTCAACAACCTCGATTCAAACTTCCAGAATCCGACCAGAAAGATCGCCATGATCTAAATTCATATCCCCACGACGTCAAGTAAAAGTCCCCTACTGTGCAATTATATTAGAAAGTGGCCCACGTGTCAGCTCGATAGCAAGTCAAGCTCCAAACTCAAAGCCATCACCAACGTACACTTCCAACAAGCAGAAATCGAAGGCCTGTAAAAGAAAGAAGACAGCCCTATCATATGCACGCAAGCATTCGCCGTGAGAAAAAAAGAGTCTGTGAAATTTGTATATTCAGAGTGTTTTTCTTGCATATTCTATCACCTCGGAATCGGCTTATGGTTCTTATTGATCCCTTTTTCAAAGAAATAAGCGTACAGAGGACGTAGTCAACTATCTCATTGGGACTAACCTCTCTAAAAAACTCTTGGTGTTTAGTTCCTTTTATATTCAGCGTGTCAACGTCGAAAGTATTGACAACGCGGAGGTCAAGATCCACAAAATTCTTATCACCTTCAAACCGTTATCCCATTCAAAACTCACGTGACTATTGGTGTGCAAAACCACGTCAACAGATTTCAAGTTCATTCCATTTAGGACAAAGTTTATTCTACGTGTTTCATAATTAGACAAATATTAATTATTCAACATATAAGAAATTTTTTATTACCTAGCGTATCGGTTTAAGACCGGTTAGATGGCATTATATATATACCAAATATATTTTTATTTAAATAATAAATATGTTAATTATTAATTATTTTTTATCAGGATATTAGTAATTAAATCTAAATAATTAAATAATATTATTAACCACTGATCTCAATATCACACATTAAATTTCGTGGTGAATAACCACCATTTTAAATAACAAAACATAAACGACTAGGTTCCAAAAGAAAAGTTTCTTAGAATTCAATATCCAGAAATTTCCATTTGTTGAAAAGTCCAAATTCAACTTTATTTTATCATTTAAATTTCTAGTACCAAACTGTTGTACTTTTACCATATGAAAAATAAATTTCCAAAGTCTAACACAGACTGTAGTTTTATATACGATGAAAAATGATAAAACATATTGAATGTTTTAATAACATAAGTATCATCCATTCTAGAGCTAACCTAGAGACCATGTACATGTATCACTTATGCTCCAATGAACTGCTACTGGTTCGTCAAACGTTGTTATTATTCTATTATAAACATGAGGCTACACTCTCTATTGATAGAATATATATTATTCTATTTATAGCAAGGTGTCCATTGATACAATCAAACTGAGATTATTGAACTTTCACTTGATGATCCAAACACAAGCAGGCGGTTTTTATTGTTTTTCCTCTCATTGCATTCTCAACCTAAACTCAGTTAGTAATATTGTGAGAAACCCAATTTAGTTTCGATACATAAGTTGCACACGGATACCTCTCACTTATCACCATTAATAATCAAGGAAATCACATTGACTCTGAAGCGATCTATGTGATGCTCGTTTCTATAACCAAGATACCCTTATCTATTGACTATCATGTTCCAAAAATAACAGCACTGAGAACAACAGTAAATGTGTTCTTTAACTCGAGGTCACTTAGGACTTTTATCCAATATCCAATGGATCATCTAATAGTGATTAAACTCTAAGTTATCAGTGGCAGTCTTATATGATAACTTCCGAAGTTTAAGTCAGGTCCTTTCCAGTATAAAGTCGCTTCATACCTAATGCACTTCTAGTGAGTGTGACAAACACACTTAATCCATAATAGGATTATATAATTTATTGACTCTGGCTCTGATACCAATGGTTCGGAAGTTCATTACGTTTCTTGATAGTATTATCACGATCTATGCTATCGAAGCGTACGGGTAACATTAAAAAAGTATTTAAAACGGAAAACTTCTTAACCGTGCAACGGATCAAACATCGGATAATAACAAAAATTCACGATATTATAAATTATTAGCAATTCAACTATTCATAAATTCATTATAAATAATCTAGTCTATAAGAAATAAATAATTAGTAAATAAAGGTTTGCATTTATTGACTTAATGCATAAGGTCGTACTTAGGTGATGACGATTATGGTTGCGCGTTATGAACTAGGTAGGGTTTCGTTGATGCTGCGGAAAACTCTCGTGATCTTCCGGGATATTCTCATGGACTCCTCGTACTAAGATCTAGGCTTCGTTGGCACGACTTTATAGCAAAACTTTAACAGAAGGTTCTTTCAAAGCTTCCGGAGAATAATGTCTCACTAAACCGAACCAAAAAAGAGAGATTAGAGGCTAGGCAATTTTCAAACTCTAGAGAGAGAGAAAGAGAGGGGGGAGAGAGGGAGAGAGAGATAGAGAAAGAGAGAGAGAGAGAGAGAGAGAGAGAGAGAGGTCTGTAAAATGTGTAGAATAATCGTGGCTTTGTGCAAAGCGTCCTCGATCGTCCTAGGTCGGCTTTTGGTGAGCTCCTCGTGGAAAGGCACCTTGTACCATAAGTCGTGCTTCAATGCTTAGATGGCTACTAAGTCTTCTATTATAGAGATCTTTTCCAGCACGTCCTTGAATCTTTCGATGAAATGCCTCAGTCCTTCGTTCATGCCGTGCTTTAAACTCCAGAGATCAGTGATTTTGACCTCCGCTTCCACATACATAGAATATATCCGTGAGACACAAGATCATCAAAGCAACGAATAGAGTTTGGCTGAAGTCTTGAGAAACACTTTCATGCTTCCATGTGCAATTTTTCCACAAACAAAATACACATTACCACTTCTCTCTCTTGTCTGTACAAGTTGACTTGACTCATGTCTATGCGTAAAGCCTTTAGGTATGCCTTTGGGTCCGTCACCCTTATGTAATATGTGACACTAATCTTGTAGATGTCGTGCACATAGACGCTAGTGATCAATAGCGAGAATTAGGTATTCCTTGTCTCCTCCAACAAGCCGGTCGATTTTGGGGTTGTGCTCGTCACCATGTACGTCTAAGATGTAACGTATCCCATCTTGGAGTGAAGCTGTGTGATGGCCCTGTTTATCTGCTTTTGGCTATCCATTTGTTGTTTTCTCCGCATGCCTATCAGTGGTGATTGTGGCATTTCCATGTTCTGCTCTCGTCGTGGTAGTAGGTTTAGTGGAGGTAAGTAAATTCCTCGCTAAATGAACTATCGGGTTGTCCCATTCATTTTTCCATTATGGAAATGATTTCCATTAGATGGTAGAAAACGTAGCGGGAGATTAATATTAACCCATTCGTCGTTGTTGCTTCTTATTCATTGTATCTGTCTTCTATGATCCATTCGCGCCATTTGTCGCATGTCTTATCGGCGTCCTCTCATTTCCTTACTTCTTAGAGGCTCCACCAAGTTGTTGGTTTTTGTGCCCCAAAGTTGCAATTATATGCTGGTACTCTTCTAGCATCAGGAAAGTCACCAATATTGTAGATTAAAATTCCTGGTTGCTGGGTTGATGGCCAATTTCCCATGTATTGGCATCCCAAGGCAGCTAACTCCATTTGTCGTTTTTCTTCTTTCTTGTATATGTGTCTCTGACTCGTTCTCTGTTTCCATTTTCTCATAAACCCATTTTATTTAGCTATGCATTGAAAATCACATCTGCCCCTCGGTGGGCGCCAAACTGTTAAGGTGGAAAAATCACGTACGGAGTCAGGGAGTCACGATTGGTGTAATTCTATTTTTAGTTTACCTTAGAGCTCGGGTCTCTCCGTTAAAACTAGATCACGTTGAATAAGATGTGTTTTTACGGGTGAATAATATGATTCCTAATGGGTTTCAAAGTCAAAGCCTTGTATATTATGATAGTAAAAATTGCCTATAGCTTTCTATTTATAAACCATTAACAATCGAATCAAACCTCATAAATGGAACGTTCCAAATGCGTTTGAGTCTCTTATAGCTGCCATAATGGAAAAACTCAACTCAATAATTTTACTTATGTAAATAATCTATAAATGTGAGCGTAAACATCGTCGTTAATTTCCTGAAGCAACGCGTGGGCTGCACTGATTGCTCCATGCTCCTCCATCTTTGTCCTCTATTAAACAACCTCGTCGCAAGGTTGTGTCTCATCACTGACTTAGCATGCTATTTACTCTACATTGGCGATGGGATTTTTCCATGAGGCTTCATTGACAAAGCTATTTTGAGGCATGCTTCCTCACTGATGAAGAGCTTCTTCGCATACCTTCATAGCGTGCCTTCTCTTTGACATGTTAGCTTTAATTCTGCAGTTGTAGCCCAATATGATAATCTTTGCTAGATATGTTGACTTTCCTTAACTTAGCTAGTTGGGCCTATATTCTGGTATTGGGCTTTTGCAATTGTAGCCCAATGTGATAAACGACAGAGATATATTTTTTCATATGGACACATGTTGTCGTATAAAAAATTGTGCCTCAACTAGAATATAAAAAAAAGTATACCAAAGAGCGTAAATGGTGAGAATAACTTTTGATCAAAAAAATTTAATTTAATTAATGATCATGAAAGATTTATGGTGGAATTTCAAAATTTCTTTCATCATAAAAAACACATTTTGTCATATTAACATTTACAATATTGATAAAACGATTAATCATGCATGCAATATATTTAGTACGTAAAATAACCATGAATAAAAACATAACATAATATAACTTATTATATGATGAAGAAACTTACAATTCCAAATTTATTCACGAATTAACGTCGTCGATCTTTAAGAGTCGTCGATCCGTCTTCAATCAAACAACCATGATAGAATCCATGTTATGCCTATCAGGTTTTATGAGACTCATAGGGTGGAACTATTTTATGATAAAGATAGGAAAAAATTGAAACTTTTATCACTTGTTTTCCTCTCTTAAAAATCGCAAAACGAAGAACAATTTATTTCTCTATCTCTATGATGGTGGCAATGAATTTTGTGTGAGGAAGAAAGGTTATATTTTTTAAGAGGAAGTGTGCATATAATCTTGAATCAATTTTGAATTAATGCCCAATATTTTCTTGCGAATTATGATGCCAAATAACAACCAATATGGTAAGCTTCCCTCCCAGTATATGCACGTCATATTGGTTCATAGATTATTCAAGTGATTCTACGTGATACTTTACATATAAAGAGTATAATGCATTAAATTCAAATATTCTTGTATCATTTTCCTTATAAAAATCGAATGGACTAATCCAATTTAGGAGAAAATGACACATCATTAATTCTCATCACGTTAGATTAAAAAATAGGTATTAAGGAATTAACTTTCTCCACCTTAACTAATTTCATAACCGCATATTATACAGTTATCAATATAAGAATACAACTTGCCAGCAATGAAAGTGATTAAAATAAAATAATCATTTATTTATTTAAACATAAGAAATGTTTCTCGTAGCATAAATCATAATTTACACGTAAGAGAAAATTAACAAACCAACTCCATATTTAATTTGTTTATCAGTTTCGTCGCAAAGTCTAACATGGATACCTCATGAACCCATATGAACGAATCTTTAGAATAAAGTCTGGACATAAAAGTTCACAAACATTTTCCAAACTTTTAATTATTAATATTAGTAGAGTCAACCAAAGAACATATATTGAAAATTTCTAAGTTCACATGCGCTCACATTTCTGTTTAATGTGATACAATTCCTCTTCATGCGTTCCACATTGTATATTATGATATTAACCCTTGTGTGTATCAGTAACCAAGAGGAATATAAAATATGGTTTTACCCTTCAGTTATTATTTCACCAACTCCTTTGTTTTTTCTGAGCGAGAAAAAACATAAAATGAGATGTACCAACTCCATTTTGCTGTGGATGACAGGTGCTGTAATTTAAGAATGAATACCCTCTTATTTAAGAAGGTCCTTGGATTCTCCAAACAAGTATTCTCTACCACAGCCGGATCGTAATGTTTTGATTTGTTTCCCTCTTTTGTTTTCAACCAATTCGCAATACTGCTTGAAAATTATGCTAATGTCTCTTCAATATGCTAAAATAGCATATGAAATGTTGAATTATATAAGGTAAGTTCCAACCAACAAAATCATTCAAACATATAATCCACACATTGCACACGCCACAAAAATGCACAAAGTATATTATTGTTATGTTACAGTGAGTTCTTTTACATACCTTATTTTTATAGAAACACTAAAGACAACTCGGTGTTTCCTTCATTACAAAACTCCTAGAAACTACATCGATCGATCCGTCAAACAAGGCTCCAAGAGAGGAATTTGAGCTCAAAATGAAGATCCTACTTCAAACTTTATCCAGGAACAAAACACCTTATTCTCGGGCTAATCGGGCTGACTTTATCGAGGGGAAGAGGAAAACAAAAGATTCAGATCATAAAAAATATTGAACTCGTCCAGAGCTTCGACAAATAACAAAAAACGCCACCCGATTAAGTGAGGAAACGAACAGATATTCATCAGCTAAGAAAGAGGTACTGAGGAAGAGCCGGTAATTTTGGTTGACAAAGAGACGTGGAACGTCCTCAGAGAAGCAGATGGATTCCAAAAAGAGAGAGAAAAGGTTGAGGAATGAATGACAGAAACAGAGAAAAATCGATACCTAGAGAAAAATAGAGGGTATTGACACGTTGTTGATGACTCACTCAAGGAGTCACGTGACACGTATCAAATTCTAAAAAAAAATCATCACAGTCCCTACATTTTTATAAATGAGTATAATAACTAACTAAAAATTAGTCATTTATTTTTGGGTATTACAATACGCCTATTTTTTGAACTATGAAACCGCGTCGATCCCAAATATGGCTACCAATGATGGCTATCGAGATATTAAATGGGATTATATAAGACTAATGATTATAAATTCCGGGAATATTGAAAATTGATGAAAAATCCAGGCCTTTATCACATCACAATTAAGATTGACTCGGGCCTCGATGACGCCATGGATTAAACAGACTAGCAAACCCTTACCAAAACACATCACCTACAGACATGTATCCCAAGCATGAAGAAAGCTTAAAACCTTATGAATTAATTCAGTTCAAGCTATAGTTTGTGACTTTATACGTCGCGAGTGTAGAGAGCATCCATCTCTATCCGATCAACGATCAACCTCTTTTTTCTCTTCAAAAATTACAATGAAAACAATTCAGATATTTTTCCCTATGAGGTTGTCTTCTCTAAAATCCTCAAATCCTAGGTCGTCTTTAAAACCTGGCGGGATCACATATCTCGCGATGTGTCGTTTATTAACGCTCACTAAATCTGTTAGGACGCAAAAAATTGGTCAGTCTTTGTTTCCATCGCTGAACGGGGGATGGAATAGTTTATACTGATGTTGATAAATGGAAAAACAGTGTAGAAAATTGACATTGCGGATCTCAACCCCGCAAACCACCATCTAATGATGGTGGGCTCTTCCAACGGCTTAGCCTGCCGGATACTCCGGTGGGACAACGTGACGCGACTCGCGGTTTGCAATCCGGCAAATCGACATGTGAGATATCTTTCGATTCGAACATCCTATTTTCCCGAGTTCAAGGGAATCATTCGGTGTTAGGTTTCCGATTCAACATTGTAAGCAACGACTACAAGGTCATCTGCTTGTGCCTTGGAAAGCGGGATCATCCGTTCGTATGCGTGCAAGTGTTTGACTAAAGTGGGATCATCGGGCGAAATGAAGGGTTCTCAAGACTGCCACAGATAGTGGGGAGAGCGAATTGAGAGCATGGATTATGGCCAAAAGAATGGGTATTGGACATGGAGGACGGGGTTCTTCCTGCCTCTTTTTTGGATCGTAACAGTGTTTGGAAGCAAGCCTAAGAATAAAAAATTTGTTTACTTCGACCTGCGTGATGAAGTGTTCGCCTCGATGCGGAACGGACAAAATTTAATAGATTAGCAGTAATGTCGGAGATTTTCCACTGGTGGAAGAAAGAATGGAACAAGCTACACCGAATTCCTGTACGTCGTGTCCATGAGCATGTCGAGAGTATCGCTTGTGTGTTTTTTTCTCTTAGTCATGCTATACTATATATTTTTATCTTTAATGCTCATTTATTTCTATGTTTAATACTTTTTCCTATGTTTAAACTATATATAAATATGTTTAAAAACGGCTGGTTTCCATAAGACATCTCCGACACATTTGACACAACCTCGGCTAGTTTGTTTTTGCTTTAGCCTATTAAATATACTACGGCAAAAATGTATTGCCAACTACTCTTTTGTCGTTTGTTTGGTGACAAAAAAGACTACACCGTCGTGGTGTTCATAAAGTCACTAAGAACCTATGATCACAGCCGCAACTTGTTTAAGAATTATATTCTAAGCACATGCTTCGGTGTGGCCATTAAATTAAACTAGTGTAAATAATTTTTATATAGCTTTGATAATATTTTTGATCTTCCGGGTAAATTTTGCCTTCAAATTTTTATAAACGTTTAAAACGTTCCTACATGGGCAGACCAGCGCCTCCCAACACCCATACAATACCAAGACACCCATCCCCCCCCCCCCCCTCATCGTGCAACGACGCCCCGAGCACACCTAGGAGCATCCCCTAGCGTGCTATGATAAAGTAGGGCACCCAACCGTGCCCGCAACAGCCGATAGCCACATGCGGCATCCGAAGGCCACCGGCAACACCTTCGCAACGCCCATGCGGCACCAGCCAGGGCACGCCCTTGCGGCGTACCACAATGCCCCCGGCGCACGCAAGTATGCCCCAGTACATGCCTCGACGCATGTCCCCAAGGCATTCCCACGCATCCCCGAACACGCCCTCTGGCGTACACCAACGTACGTTCTGATTTGGCGTTGGAACGCCCCGAGGTGTGAACCTGCAGCCCTTACAATAATCCCCTAGCTGCATTAAGGCTTCCAGTGTCATCCACCACCCATAAGAAGGCTTCCAACCTCAGCCCCTAGCCGTGGGAAGGTTACAAGCTTCAGCCCCTAGTTCTAGCCCGAACCCCTAGCCGTGTGAAATGTTGGACATGTATCCTTAAATAAAATGGTTTTATCCATTTATAAAAGATTATTGACAAGTTGTTAAATAAAAGATGATGCTTATTATGTTAATCTTAATATAGTTTCTGGTAGAGTAAAATAGAATGTTTGTTACTTAGTTCATAAAGGAAGCAATGATGTTATTATTATCACAACACAATCAGTGGATGAAGAATTAATAATCATAATAAATAAACTGAAAATGTTTGTGATCTGCTTACCTGGCTGGGAGTCCATTAATCGTATAAGGTAATTTATAAGACTAAGTGACAATCCTATTTTGAATTATGTGTGTGTCACACTCTCTAGAGTACATAAGTATAAAGTCTCTTCATAGTGGATTGGACCTGACTTAAACTCCGGAAGTTGTCATATAAGACTGTCACTAATAACTTGGAGTTGAGTCACTAGTAAATGATCAAATGGCTATTCGATCTAAATCCCGATGGATCTTGAGTCCGAGTTGCTGGCATGATTGTTCTTTGATTAAACCATTAAAGAGAACAATATATTACCGTTCTTCCCAACACTATTATTTTTGGAACATGATAGTCAGCAGCAAGGGTAGCCTGGTCATAGACATGTGCATCACACAACTCTCTTCAAAGTCAAGATTATTCCTCAGTTTTTGGTGATGCGAAGTGAGAGGTATCCATGCGCAGCTTATGAATGGAAACCATAAATGGTTTTTCATGATATTACGAACTGATTCAATGATGAAAATACAATGAGGGGTAAAACGGTAAAAATTGCCTGCTAATGTGTGAATCATCAAGTGAAAGATTAATAACTCGAATTTGATTGTATCAATGGAAACTATTTTGTAATTAAGGGAATAACATATGTTGTATCACTAAAGATTTCAGCCTCGGGTTTAGAGTGGAATTACACCGAGGTATGACGAACGGCTTAGTAGTTCGTTGGAGGTTAAGTGATACGGGTCCATGGTCCCAAAGATAGCTTCAAAATGGATGATACATACGTGATACAAAAATTTTGATATGTTTAATCATTTGGCATGACTTATAAAACTGTAGTCTGTGACAGACAGCAAATAATTTTATCAGTAGCGTGGCAAAAGTACCATATCTCGGTAACCAATATTAACTGACAAAAGAAATTAGAATTTGGATTATTTGTAAACATAAAAGCTTTTGGAAATAATATTCTAAGAAAATTTTCGTTTGGAACCGAGTCGTTTCGACATATGGTTTGTGATTTAGAGAATTTCTAAGTTTGTGAAAGTTTCGGTAAACTATGAAATTAAATCACATGTCACGAATTTAAATAATGGTGTGGCACCATGACATTTGAATGTGTGATATCGAGATCAGAGGATATTAGTATAGTTTAATTATTTGGCTTTAATTATTAATATCTTATTAATAATTAATAGATTTATATTAATAAATAAAAATATATACATAATTATATAAATTAACATGTTTAAGTCGATTGGCTGCTTGGAATGTGGAACAATATAGCATTGGAATGGATTGACTTTGGTCTTTTCATATTTGCAGCAAAAGTTCAAAAAAATTGGTATTTGAAAAAACCCCTAAAATCAATTTAATTCATTGGAATGGTAAGGATTTAAAATCAACCGTTGGATTAGGATATCTGATTTTTCACCCAACCCTAATTCGAAAAATAGTAGCTTGGTGACCAAACTTAGGAGTTTCGAATTTTACATAATTAATTGTATTCGTTAGATTGGTTTAAGATTTAATCGTTACCATCGGATTGGAAATTAAATAATTATATATATAATATAAAATTTTTGAATTATGTATAAGGATCAAATCGAATTAGGGATTTTACCAAGTCTTAGGGTATTTGATTTTATCCTTAATTAATTTGATTCATTAGATCGGTTTAAGATTTATCTGAACCATTGGATCTACATAATTAAGTTTTCAAAAAAATTATTACACACATATATATCTATATCGACTATATGGACAATAGGATAAATTTATTTTTTATTTAAAAAAGTCTTTCTTATTTAATTCAATCCCTAATTAATTATATCCTTTGGATTTAGATAATATTAAATCTAGACCTTTTGATTGAAATAAATAATTATATTTAATATATAGTGTTAATGCATAAAAATGGCTTTAACTTAGAGTCGGAACCAAGGTTTCGGTCCCGAGATTTACTCGCTGAACACAAGGATGATTGAATGCTGAGTCAACGCGAGTTTACTGTTGATAATCAAAGATGGAGACGATTTCGTCGCCTTGGGTGAATCTCCGGGCTGTCCTTGATGATCCTCGGCAAACTTCCTTGGTGGTGGGGAAGTCTGGTTCACGGCAAAGCTCCTCGTCCAGGCGGAGTCTTTGTCTTGGCGATGTCCTCGTCTGGGCGAACTTCGGTCTTGATGAAGCTCCAAGCTAGTCTTGATAATTCTTCATGCTTTTCCTTCCTTGGCGAGCTCCTATGGCGAGGGAGGTCCTGCAAAAAAGGATAGAATGGGCCGGTGCCCCGTCGCTTATGGTTGGGCAACGATGCCAACGTATCTCAGTTTAAGAGAATCAGGTCCCACGTAGTTTGGGGTTAGTCATAAACGGCGCGTGAACGACGACATGGTTTTACTCATCAGAAGTGCCATTATTGGCGGCGCGGGGGTGACCCTTAGCCTAATGGCCGGGTATTACCGGCGTGATGTGTTCTTCGTCGACCTCCTTGGTGCTGGCGAGCTCACTGTCGACCTTCCCTCGTGTTGGCAAACAGTGAGAGCCTTGGCCTAACGTGGTGTGCTGCTTTGTCGACCTTACCGGGTTAGATGACCTCGTATCACGAGGGGCCTTATTCTGATGAAGAGATGCTCATTCCTTTATCAACCTCGCAAGTGGTGGCGTGGTTACCCACCTAGCAAGGGACGGCTTAGCTGACCAGTAGAACAAAATTTCTTCTCAGGCCTAAGACTTTGCTTCTAGATCGATCTCAGTGCTTTCCTCTTTAGAGTAGACGAGTTTTTAGAGAGAGAAAGCTATAGAGAGAAGCTCTGGAGAAAGCTGTGAGTGTGTATGGAAATGAGGAGGGGAAAACTCCTATTATAGGCTTGGTAAACTAACCCCCTTCATTCTTGGGAAATTTTGAACTTTTATTTTTCCTTTGTGGATGATTTTGGCGCATGGTTCCTCTCTTGGGCGGTCATGAGGTCTTCGCCGGGGCTTCTTGCTTTGGCGGTTCCGAAAATGGTCTTCCGCGTGTCTGATTTCCGATCTGCTGAATCCTGTGCGCTCCTGAGAGTCTTGCAAACATCTTCATTTTGTTGATCCTCTACTTAGATTCGTATTTACGGTCTTTCTTGGGGTTACGATAACATCTTTGAAGGCACATCGAGGTACCCTGCCGGATTTTTCTTTTATGATGTCAAGCTTCTCGATCAAGGACTTCATCTTCTTTGTCTTCAGGCCTTCGTCTTCTTTGTCTTCAGTACTCCGCACCTCGCCAAATGTATTGGGTATTGAGCCTTTGGTCTTTGACTTCATCGGTGGGCTTTGACTTTTGCTAGTGGAGCTCAATTTTGACATATCCCGAAAAACACACATAACATTAACCCCCCGTTTCTTGGGTAATTGTATTGCGCGAGAAAAGTTTTCTTCTAAAACTTAAGGCAACTTGTATTATTTGGCGAGGATCCGGGTTGTCATAGATTTTCGTCTCCTCTCCGTCCTCCCAAGGAATTGAAAATTTGCTTTCACTAGGTGTTTGTAAAATATTTTCAAAAATATTCGCATAATAAGCGGGAAAATAATTTCGAGCATACTCAATGCATAATTGGATTGATTAAATAAATCACAAGTCAATTTTTATGATTTTATTCGATTTTTGGATTCTTGGAGGTTCATAGGCATACTTTGTAATATAAAGGCCTTTTAAATTAATTTTGAACTCCGCAAATAAATAAATAAAATCAAGTGATGTAATAAATTTGAAATTAAATAAATACTTTGAAAATAATAATTACGCGTTAAGTACGAATTTTTAAGAAGTTAATTAACTATTGCACATTTTTGTACTTGTAGTAAATACTGTAAATAATTAAATAATTCATGAAATACCCGGGAAAATTTTATAATATGGTTTTCATGTTTGAAAATGAAACCTTATAATGTTCCAAAGTTTAATTTTCAAGGCTTTTTGAATAACCTTTGAAAATAGTATTTTTTACTTAAAAACGTATAAAAGCCCATTTTTGATCGTTTGTTATCATTACAAATTTAAACCTCGGCTTTTTGGGCCTAGTTTATGCGAATGTTGGGCTGCATAGGCTATAGAATTTGAATAAAATAAAAGGGCAAATAAAATTAGGGGAAATATTACCTCATAAATACATTTTAGGGTTTAAGGCAAATTTCTCTCTTTTCCTCCTTCTCCAAAATCGCGAATTGGCCTTCTCCGGGGAGTCTTGACGTGGACGTGATGACTTTTTTTAGCGACCTTGGTGGGGAATTCTCTGTTGACGGCGTCCTTTTATCCGGTACCTTCTCTTTGTCGAGTCTTTTTGTTGACGTCGATATTCCGGTCACCATTGATGGCGTTCCGGCGAACTTGGATGATTGGACATCATCTCTTGAGATTTATTCCGTGTAGGTGATGGTGCGGGAATCGAATTTTCGGCGAAGCTCGTGGAGGAGAATGAACTTGGTCCTGGTGCTTTTGGCGATTCACTCGGCTTCCGACGGCAATGGTGATGTCCGTTGGTGTTGACGATGCTGACTCGTTTGCTTTGTTTTCTCTTCAGGTGCCTCCTCCGGCTGTGGGTGACATTCCTCGCACTGCCTCGTAGGAAAGCGTTCTTCATTCTTCGAGGTTGGATGTTCGTCGTTCTTCGAAGGAAGGTGTTTTTTGTTCTTCTCCGGCGAAGGCTTTGTCAAAGGCGAAGGCTCCTGCTTATGAGCGGCTTACTTCTTCGGTGATTATCCGTCCTTCGGCTGCTCCAGCTTTGTAGACTCATGTAGGTATAATTCCTTTTGCATGGTCTTTAGTAGCTCTGCTGTTCTCCATTGCCTTGTTCGTTTGGTTTCAAGAATTTTGTTCCTCAGATGCTTCCTCTAGTTTTGGCCGCCGCTTCCATTGTTTGTGTTGCCCTTGGTGATCATGCATTCCGGCTTCAAAGTTCTCTGGCGAGCATCATGATGATCATTCCTTCCACCTGCTGAAACATTGGTTATTGCCGGAAAAGGCGTCTTTGTCTCGTCGTTCGCACTCACCGTCTCCTGGAAAGGTTATGGACTTTTCGTGTTGGGTTCATCAGCGTAGCTCCGGTCGTGGTGGGATTTCATCTCCATTCATGGCTTCTGGGGGCGTGCCTGCTCTTGTTGATGCTCTTCCGTCAAGCAGGATTCCTGAGTCTGGCGGCTCGTCGATCGTTGAACGCGTGGAGGGTCTCAAGTGCCTTTGTTTCGGGAGTGTCTCCGATCTTTTTCCCCTGGCGATGCGTCGGTGGTGGGTGCTCCGGACTCGGCTTTGGTTGTTAATGACTCCTTCTGTCAGGCGAAGGTACGTACTTTTTTAGCATTGTTGCTTACTTCATTGTATTGCCTTTCTTCATGTTCATCGTTTCGTCATCTAGGACTTGATTTCGTCGGCAGAGGAAGCTCGTCGTCTTGAAGCTTTCATTGGCGTCTTGAAGTCTTCTGCACTCTGTGTTCCGTTCGGGTTACAAAGCCTCTCAGCTTTGTGATTTCCAAAGATTAGTTTCTCTTTCCTTAACCATTAAGATTTATAGACATTTTCGGGCTTTATAGCCGTACTCGTTGCCCTGGCATGTTTGCTAGCATGTTTCGCCTTTTCTTTGCCACTATGTTTTATAGACATTATCGGGCCTTTAAGCCGTACTCGTTTCCCTTGCATGTGTGTCCGGCGTGATTCGCCTTTTTCCTTCGTACCTGCTTCTTGACATTTATGCATTTAGTATAATTTGAACTTTGAATTTTGTTTATACCTTTTCTTTGTCGAATGTGCGAGTCGTGTTGCGTTGTAGCATTCTTGTGAGTGCACTCTGCTGCTATTGTAGGGTTGTCACCCTTCTTTAACCTGCAATTAGTATAGTTTGTCCGTAGATGATTATATACCTTTACTCGCCGGGTAGCTACTCCGGCCAGTAAGCTATGTCAATGGTGAGGGTGATCTTTTTGAGAGGCTTATCTGAAAGCGGGATTAGTTTCTGACCTTTTGTGAAACTCGGGATTCGTTTCCTGAGCCGTCGGGATTAGTTTCCGGCCTTTTGTGGAACTCGGGATTTGTTTCCTCAACCGACAGGATTAGTTTCCTGTCTTTCGTGGAACTCGGAATTTATTTCTTGAGCCGGCGGGATTAGTTTCCGACCTTTCATGGAACTCGGGAATTGTTTCCTGAGCAAGCAGGATTACTTTCCAGCCTTTTGTTGAACTCGAGATTTTTTTCCTAAGCCGGCGGGATTAGTTTCCGGCTTTGTTTTTTTAGGGCCGGTATATACCTTACTACCCCCTGAGTTATGGCGTAATCTTCCTTGGAGTTTCGGAAAAACTCTCAAAGTATTTCGAAAAAAATGAATTTATTCATAAATACGTTTGCCTTCATAGTAGACTTGGCCTTGCGCATTGTGCTTTAGAAGGATATGGGATATCTTATTTGTGCGTGTTGACCGGTGGCTCGCCTTCGGCGTTGATGGTGAGAATTTCCTCGTAGGCGACTAAATCTTCCTCCGTTTCTTCGTCCGTGGTTTTGCGCCCTTCGTCTTCTCTTATTCCGCTCATTGCTTGAGCTAGTGTGGCTTCTTCCTCGTTGGTTGTTGCAGGGATCCAAGCGATCTCGTACCAGATTAACTGCTAGAGGCAGTCCATGGCTTCTTGCAGCCGAGTCAGCGGCCTGTCCTCCTGTGTCGATAGTTCGCCGTTCATCCGGCTTGCGATCTTCTGTGAGCTGCAGTGTATTTTAGCTATTGATCTATCTCTAGTTCGGCTTAAGAAACTTATTTCTCCAGAAGCTTAAAAAGAACCATCAATTAAAATTTGCAATGGAGTCCTACCAGCGAAGCCCATGCTTCCATACGAGGAATCGATGAGAATATATGGGAATATCACGGGTATTCCCCTCTGCAACGATAGAGCCTTGCCAAGTTAAGAACGGACAGCCGGAAGTTGAAAACTAAGGCATGACCTTGCATTGGGTTAATAAATGCAACCATTTATTGTTTTCTATTTATTTCCTATAGATTAGAATTATTAATAGTGATTTATGAATATTAAATTACATAATATTTACCAGATCTTGTGATATGGTTATTGTACGATATCAAGACCTTTGGTTGGTTAACAAGTTTTTCGTTTTAAAATAATTTTTTAAAATGTTACCCGGACGGTTCGGATGCATATTTCATGATAATATTCTTGGATCTGGTGACCAGATTCCCAACAATTGGTATCAGAGTAGATCTAACTTCCAACAATTGGTATAAGAGCATATCCAATTCCAACATGAAAGGCCTCCAACTGAAGCCCCCAACCGTGGGTAGGCTTCCAGCTTCAGCCCCTAGCCGCAGGAAGACTTCCAGCCTCAGCTCCCAACCGTGGTAAGGTTACCAGTTTCAGCCCCAAGCCGTGGGAATGCTTTCAGCTTCAGCTCCCAGCCGTGAGAAGGCTTTCAGCTGCAGCCCCCAGTTATAGGAAGGCTTCTAGCCTCATCCCCTAGCCGTGGGAAAGCTTCCATTCTCCGCTCCCAGCCATGGAAATGCTTCTAACCTCAGCCCCAGCCAGAGGAAGGATTCAGCCTTAACCGTGTCATATGTCCTAGCCGTGGCCAGAAAAGGTAACCATGACAGAAAGCCTTCCAGCCCTCAGCTTCCTCGAAGACATATTTCACCGATACCAAATCACGCGAAACACCTTGTTATGCTCCCTTCACGATTAAGGAAGACAAGAAACACCCTAGAAATGTCCCTTATACCCATAATCACATGTATGGCCATTTGTAGGTGTATTCACCACCCAAAATGACAAGAATTCCCTTAAAGTTATTCATACTCACATAGAAAACACCAAAAACTTCTAATTAACCCCCAAAATTAAATTTCAAGCTTTCTCTGACATAAGGACTCCATATACCCTTACATATGGACCATAATCCCCTCACGATAGGTCTTTACACCTAGAAATATTATCCTACCCCCAACCCCCTAAAGGCTATAAATACACCACCATTCACAATGAATCACTCATTGACTCCAACCAAACATTACTATGCCAAAATCTATCTAGAGCTTAGCATGATTTTCCACTTCACTTGCAATTACTATGCTCAATTCTATCCTTCACTCTTAGAAAGCTTCATTTTTCATCTTACCATTACTATGCTAAATTATTTCTAAAATTCTTGCTAGAAGTCAGTTCGCCGCATCTTAACCTTACCTAATTCTCCATAGAATTCGAGTAAGAAAGGAAGATTCGCACACAAGGGATTTTTCTTACCACGAGCCACCATTTATCATCGTGCTACGAAACATCTAGGCGAGATCTCAGCTTCGGCCTCCCGCATAGTCTGGAAAAACGCACCTTCTAAGGGTCGGGATCACCACCCGCGGCTCTAGGGCACGCCGAGCCAGGAATTGTATTCCCATCAATAGTCACGTAACTAGTCATCATCGAGGCGATTCTATTCCCATCCAAAGTCACGTGCCTAGTCATTATTCAGGCGATGAATCTAGACTACAACGAGTCGGGAATCCTATTCCCATTTACGTTTACTTACCTAGCTACGTCTAGACGACGGCTCTAAGGTGTGTTGGGTCGGGAATCCTATTCCCATAAAATTCCACACACTTGGCCACCTCAAAGACCACGATGTAATGGGTCGGGAATCTTATTCCCATCATATCCATAGAGCTTAGCCTCTCTGCCAGGGAGATGATGAAGTGGGGATAGAAGCCAGGTGTGGTGAAATCTTATTTGAGGCGCGGGAGCAGCCAAAAACCTAGAAATCTCCTAGTCACTACCCATTAAGAGGTCACCAGATTATGTTCGGGGTCGGAGACGCAGCAGGGATTCTTGTCTTACCTAAAAACACAGACAACAATAGGTAGTGAGATTTTTTGAACTTAATAGAATCGCAATCTATCCTGCCAACAAGGTTGAAATCTACCCTTCATCATAATTATCCAACATACAACAAGTTCAAGCGAGCACGAGAAAGAGTAGTCGTCCACCTCATCCTCCTCCTGTAGACTACAAAGCAATGCCCGACAAACGAAACAAGGCTCGGCACCAGATCCGTCAAGTAATATGAAGCCAAAGGAATGTACCAAAATACTCAATGTTCTTATTTCCCCGGATTGCCGTTACAGCCTGCCACAATGGATCGATGCCGTGTGCACCTACAAGACTCCGCACACAAAATCATCAACTATAATGTGAGAGGAGCATCGCTGAACTACTATGTTGCGCTACCAAACGCAACGTAGATGTCTATGAGGTGAAATGAGTCACCCACAATGTCGATGCCGGTCCTAGTATGTCGCCGGATCTTTAATAAAAAAACAGTGAAACGTTAGTCAGCAAAAAGATGCAGTTGGTTCCAAACAAAATTTCCACGCCACATATGTCAGAGATGGAGATCTCCGAATTCGAATTTGAAAAGTTCCAATGTGGATGATCATATCTCTGATGTTAGGGATAGCACAACCGAATTCTGAGTTTTCACACCTGAATTTTGAGATAGCACTTTCAGGGTTAGCATCAATGAGCATCGTCGAGCTTTGGGTTCATTTTACCATCCCTAACATCGGGGTTATAATCTTCAAACTCGGTGTAAAAAATCACCAACCTCGGATATTGTAATGGTCCCACACAGATTGGGAGTTTGTACGATAAAAAAAAACAACTTCAGAGATGTTGTCATTGAATGCGAGGTTACAAATTGCGACTTCGGGAGTAGCATCACCGATTCTTTTAATGACCATTCTGAGTACAATGATGCAGACTGTCGTGGAAAATTATACAATGCGGCTGCTCTACGCTTAGACCTATGGTTTTTATCCCTCAAAAGCATGTAATGGACAAAAAAGTATGAGGTTTGGGTTTCGAATGCTTAAAGTGGAAATAAGGGAAGGGCATATTCGTGGCTTTTTGCGATGGCGATAGTGACGATTTGACGAAAATGGGCGTCTTCCCCACGTCAACACTTCCATGGTCCCACCATTGAGGAGACTCTAAGATCCAAACATAAACATATTTAGTGAGGAGAATTGGTCCTTCCTACGTAGAGAGAATGTCATAAAATAGAGAATGAATGAAATGGAAAGTGTGGTCCCAAAAGTTGGGTTTGGTCATTATATATGAAGTTTCAGGGACAAAGAGGGAACAAAACAATGATAATCACTAGTTTTGAAGTATTGGAACATTCATTACCAAGTTTTTAATTTCACCCTCATTCATCACCAACTACACTTAATCAAATTCAGTTTTTATTGTTTTATTTGACTATTTTAGTTTTAATCACATTACAACTTAACAGCACGTGGATAACGAAATAAAAGGAAAGCCATGAATTAATTGACTTAAAATGAGTTATTTGATCCAACTTTCAGCTCATTAATTCCCACCCATTAAATAAGCATATTGTGTTATATAATGTTCTAGGAAGGGTCATGGGCGACCTAGTGTCCTCCGGCAATGTCGAAGTCTTTGACCTGGAAACCCACCTGTTGACCTCGACCACATATAAGGAAACCTGATGAGGTGGAAGATTTAGCTTGATAAGGGCTTTGGCCTTGTTGAGCCGACGCTCGACGTGGGAAGCTGTGCATGACGCTCGACACTCGAAGTACTCGTGTGTCCGTCATGTTAAATGGAAATTATCGTAAACTGGGAACTTCATGTGCATGATGGCGATGATCTTGAGGTTGTTCATTGAGTAATATCTTACCCTATTAGCACCAAACTGTTAATACTCAAAATTTTATCAACTGTGAACCCGGTCCACGCTTTAAGCCCTAGGATAGACCCGCTAGTCGTGTGGTCGGTCAAAGGATGAGTCAACGAGGGTTGAATAATATCTCTACTTATCTGAAGGCAAGTAATCATCTCAAGTTCCGCACGAGCTGAATAGATGGTGCTTGGCTTGGCAACAACTATGTTGTCGTCTCCAACAAGTCTCTGAGCAAGGAAATCACCATAACATGAGGTCTATTGAAAGCCCTAGGCTCAAGGTCGATAGTCTTGGTGTGACCTTCCTTGATGGCGAGATGCTTCAAGTCGAAAGATCCTACTCGATAGGTGACTCCAAGTGATAACTTGTTGATTCGAAAAGGTGTCAAATTTTCATTAGCGATGTGTTTGTGTGACGTCTCTGCAGAGATCTTCCTGTGTGAAACAGACATGAAAAACATATCTAGAGGTTTCCTGAAGGGGAACTCCAAAAACTCTCCTATGCTACATTAGTAGGGGTGTTGGAGAAGTACTAAGTTCAGGCTTTCTCTACAGATAGAGTCAACGTGATGGCGGTGAGAGAAAATAATTTGTGTTTCATAATATTTGATACCAAACTTATGAAAGAATGCCTGTATATCCATTAGAGGGATCATATCATCCGTAGTTAAGTGAGGAGGTCCATAACTGAGCTTGCCCCGGCAATTTGGAAGCTGATTACGGAAATGAAGATATCTAACAAGGATTTGAACCATCGTGTTGGGCGATCCTCAGAGGATAGAGGTAATCTTGGATAAGGACTCATGACGGGCATTATCTTGAGGTCGCTGTTCTTCATGGCGAGCGCCTGAGGCGACAACGGTTTGACCATTTGCGTGTGGCGAGGGTATAACCGTTGAGGGCAACACAGTGATGGTGAGGCCATGAAGGCCTTGAGTCCTTGCACGTGGTGGGGTGGAGACGAAAATGCCTCAGAGGCGTCGAGGCCCTAGGTCTTAAAGAGAAGTTTCACAGAGACTGTCACTTTAGGGAGAAAGTGAGAGTGTGAAAAATGGTTAAATGTCTCCTCTATTTATAGGAGAGAAGGTTCAACTTTTTCCTTTATTAGAGGAGGTTAACAGAGAATATTCTCTATTAATTCCAGAAATGATGACGTTATTGCCGAGCTTCCTCGTTCGTTGGCGGTTTTTAGGTGATCTTTGTAGTCCATCGTCTTCGCCTTGGCTTGTTGGGAACCTCCAGGGTCATCGTCCAAGGTCGCTGGGGACTCCCTGGGGTCGACGTGGCCTCATTGAGGACATTGTAAGATTGCTGATAGCTTGGTGTGAGTATTCTAAGGTATTCATTGCCTTTCTCCTAGATCGAGGACTCTCCCAAAATTAGCATAACCTTATCGATTTTCCCGAACCGTCTTCTAGAATGTGGAATCCGGTGTTTGACCCTGCCAAATGAGTTAAGACTTGGTCTAATGGGTTTTGACTTCATCGATGGGCCTTGACTTTTGTCTTAAGGGGCCATATTTTAAAAATCTGAAATATACGCATAACAATATATATAGAAACATATATATAATTTTACATTACGTGGAACTTATATAAGATGGTATGGAAATTATATAAGATGGTATTTCATAATATAAAGTAAATATTGGGATTACATAAAGTATACCCAAATGTTAGCATAATATATTGCACGCAATATCTTTAGTATGTTCCTAATAGGCTAATACTACATAGTTCCGAGCTTTATAAACATATAAAAATGTATGGTCCAACAATGCTTGTTCTTCTAAAATAAACATAGGCTTAAAACGTGACCAATTTAGCATATGCCTAGATCAATGCTATCCGCGTTTTAGGGACAAAAATTATCTCGGCCGCATGTCCGATCGCGAGCCAGACCTGGTGACCGCGCGGTGGGAAGTAACTAGGATATTACTCATGTCTTCGCTACTCCCGCACCTGGAATAAGATTCTGCGTTGCGTAGCTGCTATCCCTTCTTCCTCCTCTTCCTGCCAGAAAGGCTAGGCGCTAGGGACTTATCGGGATTAATAATCCCGGCCTGTTACGCCGTGGTCTTCAAGGTGGCCAAGTAGGCTGGCGTTGGTAAGAATAGGATAGGTGACTCCAAGTGATAACTTGTTGATTCGAAAAGGTGTCAAATTTTCATTAGCGATGTGTTTGTGTGACGTCTCTGCAGAGATCTTCCTGTGTGAAACAGACATGAAAAACATATCTAGAGGTGTTCTGAAGGGGAACTCCAAAAACTCTCCTATGCTACATTAGTAGGGGTGTTGGAGAAGTACTAAGTTCAGGCTTTCTCTACAGAT
Organism: Parietaria judaica; assembly: GCA_954871525.1. Classification (NCBI taxonomy): domain Eukaryota; kingdom Viridiplantae; phylum Streptophyta; class Magnoliopsida; order Rosales; family Urticaceae; genus Parietaria; species Parietaria judaica. The sequence continues at coordinate 609,235 of OX940865.1, read as the reverse complement.
AGAGTCAACGTGATGGCGGAGAGAGAAAAGAATTTGTGTTTCATAATATTTGATGCCAAAATTATGAAAGAATGCCTATATATCCATTAGAGGGATCATATCATCCGTAGTTAAGTGAGGAGGTCCATAACTGAGCTTGCCCCGGCAATTTGGAAGCTGATTACGGAAATGAAGACATCTAACAAGGATTTGAACCATCGTGTTGGGCGATCCTCAGAGGATAGAGGTAATCTTGGATAAGGACTCATGACGGGCATTATCTTGAGGTCGCTGTTCTTCATGGCGAGCGCCTGAGGCGACAACGGTTTGACCATTTGCGTGTGGTGAGGGTATAACCGTTGAGGGCAACACAGTGATGGTGAGGCCATGAAGGCCTTGAGTCCTTGCACGTGGTGGGGTGGAGACGAAAATGCCTCAGAGGCGTCGAGGCCCTAGGTCTTAAAGAGAAGTTTCACAGAGACTGTCGCTTTAGGGAGAAAGTGAGAGTGTGAAAAATGGTTAAATGTCTCCTCTATTTATAGGAGAGAAGGTTCAACTTTTTCCTTTATTAGAGGAGGTTAACAGAGAATATTCTCTATTAATTCCAGAAATGATGACGTTATTGCCGAGCTTCCTCGTTCGTTGGCGGTTTTCAGGTGATCTTGGTAGTCCATCGTCTTCGCCTTGGCTTGTTGGGAACCTCCGGGGTCATCGCCCAAGGTCGCTGGGGACTCCCTGGGGTCGACGTGGCCTCATTGAGGACATTGTAAGATTGCTGATAGCTTGGTGTGAGTCTTCTAAGGTATTCATTGCCTTTCTCCTAGATCGAGGACTCTCCCAAAATTAGCATAACCTTATCGATTTGCCCGAACCGTCTTCTAGAATGTGGAATCCGGTGTTTGACCCTGCCAAATGAGTTAAGACTTGGTCTAATGGGTTTTGACTTCATCGATGGGCCTTGACTTTTGTCTTAAGGGGCCATATTTTAAAAATCTGAAATATACGCATAACAATATATATAGAAACATATATATAATTTTACATTACGTGGAACTTATATAAGATGGTATGGAAATTATATAAGATGGTATTTCATAATATAAAGTAAATATTGGGATTACATAAAGTATACCCAAATGTTAGCATAATATATTGCACGCAATATCTTTAGTATGTTCCTAATAGGCTAATACTACATAGTTCCGAGCTTTATAAACATATAAAAATGTATGGTCCAACAATGCTTGTTCTTCTAAAATAAACATAGGCTTAAAACGTGACCAATTTAGCATATGCCTAGATCAATGCTATCCACGTTTTAGGGACAAAAATTATCCCGGCCGCATGTCCGATCGCGAGCCAGACCCGGTGACCGCGCGGTGGGAAGTAACTAGGATATTACTCATGTCTTCGCTACTCCCGCACCTGGAATAAGATTCTGCGTTGCGTAGCTGCTATCCCTGCTTCCTCCTCTTCCTGCCAGAAAGGCTAGGCGCTAGGGACTTATCGGGATTAATAATCCCGGCCTGTTACGCCGTGGTCTTCAAGGTAGCCAAGTGAGCTGGCGTTGGTAAGAATAGGATAGGTGACTCCAAGTGATAACTTGTTGATTCGAAAAGGTGTCAAATTTTCATTAGCGATGTGTTTGTGTGACGTCTCTGCAGAGATCTTCCTGTGTGAAACAGACATGAAAAACATATCTAGAGGTGTTCTGAAGGGGAACTCCAAAAACTCTCCTATGCTACATTAGTAGGGGTGTTGGAGAAGTACTAAGTTCAGGCTTTCTCTACAGATAGAGTCAACGTGATGGCGGTGAGAGAAAAGAATTTGTGTTTCATAATATTTGATGCCAAAATTATGAAAGAATGCCTATATATCCATTAGAGGGATCATATCATCCGTAGTTAAGTGAGGAGGTCCATAACTGAGCTTGCCCCGGCAATTTGGAAGCTTATTACGGAAATGAAGATATCTAACGAGGATTTGAACCATCGTGTTGGGCGATCCTCAGAGGATAGAGGTAATCTTGGATAAGGACTCATGACGGGCATTATCTTGAGGTCGCTGTTCTTCATGGCGAGCGCCTGAGGCGACAACGGTTTGACCATTTGCGTGTGGCGAGGGTATAACCGTTGAGGGAAACACAGTGATGGTGAGGCCATGAAGGCCTTGAGTCCTTGCACGTGGTGGGGTGGAGACGACAATGCCTCAGAGGCGTCGAGGCCCTAGGTCTTAAAGAGAAGTTTCACAGAGACTGTCGCTTTAGGGAGAAAGTGAGAGTGTGAAAAATGGTTAAATGTCTCCTCTATTTATAGGAGAGAAGGTTCAACTTTTTCCTTTATTAGAGGAGGTTAACAGAGAATATTCTCTATTAATTCCAGAAATAATGACGTTATTGCCGAGCTTCCTCTTTCGTTGGCGGTTTTCAGGTGATCTTGGTAGTCCATCGTCTTCGCCTTGGCTTGTTGGGAACCTCCGGGGTCATCGTCCAAGGTCGCTGGGGACTCCCTGGGGTCGACGTGGCCTCATTGAGGACATTGTAAGATTGCTGATAGCTTGGTGTGAGTCTTCTAAGGTATTCATTGCCTTTCTCCTAGATCGAGGACTCTCCCAAAATTAGCATAACCTTATCGATTTGCCCGAACCGTCTTCTAGAATGTGGAATCCGGTGTTTGACCCTGCCAAATGAGTTTAGACTCGGTCTAATGGGTTTTGACTTCATCGATGGGCCTTGACTTTTGTCTTAAGGGGCCATATTTTAAAAATCTGAAATATACGCATAACAATATATATAGAAACATATATATAATTTTACATTACGTGGAACTTATATAAGATGGTATGGAAATTATATAAGATGGTATTTTATAATATAAAGTAAATATTGGGATTACATAAAGTATACCCAAATGTTAGCATAATATATTGCACGCAATATCTTTAGTATGTTCCTAATAGGCTAATACTACATAGTTCCGAGCTTTATAAACATATAAAAATATATGGTCCAACAATGCTTGTTCTTCTAAAATAAACATAGGCTTAAAACGTGACCAATTTAGCATATGCCTAGATCAATGCTATCCGCGTTTTAGGGACAAAAATTATCCCGGCCGCATGTCCGATCCCGAGCCAGACCCGGTGACCGCGCTGTGGGAAGTAACTAGGATATTACTCATGTCTTCGCTACTCCCGCACCTGGAATAAGATTCTGCGTTGCGTAGCTGCTATCCCTGCTTCCTCCTCTTCCTGCCAGAAAGGCTAGGCGCTAGGGACTTATCGGGATTAATATTCCCGGCCTGTTACGCCGTGGTCTTCAAGGTGGCCAAGTGGGCTGGCGTTGGTAAGAATAGGATTCCCGGCCCGTAACACCCTAGAGTCATCGTCTGGAGGAGGCTAGGTACATGAGCGTTGATGAGAATAGGATTCTCGGCTTGGCATACCCCTTCGTCGTCCGTGGGTAGTGGCTAGGTACTAGAGGGTTGATGGGAATAGGATTCCCGGCTCGGCGTACCCTTTGTCTGTCGTCGGGTGGTGGCTAGGTACCGGAGCGTTGATGGGAATAGGATTCCCGTCTTGGCGTACCCTTCATCTATCATCGGGTGGTGGCTAGGTATAGAAGCGTTAATGGGAATAGGATTCCTAACTCGGTGTACCCCTAGTCTGTCGTCCGGTGTTTTCTAGGTACCGAGCGCCTTGAGTCCGTAGCGGTTCATCTTCTGTGAGGCTGGTCCACCTGACTCTACCGAGGCAGGCGCCGCGAGTCCATTTAATCTTTTTTGTAATCGGCCCTCTTGACTCCGACGAGGCAGGCGTCTTTACTCTGTATCGATTCATCTTCCGCAAGGCTAGTCCTCCTAATTCTGCCAAGGCAGGCGCCGTGAGTCCATGGAGATTGATCTTTTTGGTAACCAGTCCTCTTGACTTCACCGAGGCGGTCGCCTTGAGTCCGTCAAGCTTGATCTTCTGTGAATTAAGTCCTCTCAACTCCGCCGAGGCGGGCGCCTTGAGTCCTTTGAGCTTGATTTTCTAGAACACAAGTTATCTCGCTCCGCCGAGGCGGGCGCCTTGAGTACGTATTCCCATGCTGGCGATGGATGAGATCTCCACCTTTTGTCGATGTAGTGGCGTTGTCGTTGTTGGCTCTCGGGTTCTTGTCGTCTTGCATGTTTGAAGGAGTTCGTGCTTGGACACAGGCACCCTTCGTGATGTGGCTCTTAAAATCCTTTCTTATGCTGGCAGTAGATGAGGTCTCCACCTTTTGTTGACGTAGTGGCATTGTCATCGTTTGCTCTAGGGTTCTTCTTGTCTTGCATGTTTGAGGGAGTTTGTGTGGGGACACAAGCGGCCTTGGTTGTGGTTCCCTGACTCCTTTCTTGTGCTGGCGGTAGATGAGGTCTCCACCTTTTGGTTGACTTGATTGAGAAGATTTGTGCATAGTTGTGGGGTGCTCTCCAAGATTTTATCATAGGCCCAGAGTGCATTTGTTTTCTGCGCTCCAGAACAAGTTGACTAGTTTTTATTTCTTCTGACATGGCTTTTTTAAGTTGGATTTGCATTTTTGGACCGGTTTAGCTTTTTATCCGGTTTTTTCTTTCGGTGCACTGCACCCTGTAACCCCTAAGTTTTTCTTCAATTTCGAAAGAGGTTGGAGATAAAAAAAATTATGTCTTTTCACGGGCTCGACTCACTTCGTCTTTTGCTCATTTTGTTCAAGGCAGACTTTTTCTTAAGGAACTTGTACCGGGCAGGTGCTAGGGAAAATTGAGCCGTGGTGCTATTTTCTCTTTGATTCCTTGAATATGTACATCGTTTCCGAGGAAACATAGAAACCATATTTCGTGACCTCCCGAATGGGTCACTTAGAGGAAATCGGTAAAAGGTAGTGAATGTACGTAACACTTTGGGGTTATATACATTCGGCATTGTGGAGGTGGAGGTTGATGCCTGCAGTCGTTCCCACATGGAGCGGGTTTGGCGGGCAGCAATGGTGGGAGAAGGTGGTGCTCTTGCGGATGCTGAGCTCTTCTTTGTGACCTAGATCAGACCTTTTGCAAGGAGTATTTTGGTGGAAAGTAAATGTTCTTTCCGAAGAAATTTTGGAGAAGCGGTTCGTAGAAGCATTGTGTTAGCCATGACACTTCTTGGAAATCTTCAGATGATAGTATCCTACGAAGGATCTTTCCTGAAAAAGGAGAATCCATGTGAGGGGGGAATTTCAGTGAGGGGAGCATCCCTTTAAGAGGGGCTCCTGAACGCTGTCGTTCTTATTGTCTCCACGCTTGTTCTATTGAGGACCCTGGCACCATGGAGGTTGTTCTTCGTTGATTATTTTATTGACGAACTTTTGTAAGCGCCCTTCTCTTACCAAGTCCTCAATTTGTGTCTTTAAATTCCAACAATCCGATGTAAAGTGTCCTTTTTTGTCGTGAAATTTGCAATAGCGATTCTTGTTCTTTTTAGGGCCCCTAACCTTTGGCGGGGGTCTGATAAACATGTCTCTATGTAGACTCAAGATAACTTCTAGAGGAGCCATTATTCGGGTGCGGCAGCATTTGCTTTGAAAACTTTCAACAGTGCAGGGGCGTCGGCTTATAGATACAGAGAGTGATGTTGATCAAAGTTTCTTATTAAGGGAGTCATTGACGCCATGGATATCATTTCCTTGTTGGCAGCTTTCTTGTTCAAGTTTCCTCCGAAGGTCGAGATGCTCTTCCATTGAAATATATCTCGTTGCTCGGCCTTTGAGTTCGTTCATAGTTGTAATGATTCTAGAAATTTTCCGACTCGAAGCCTGTTGATGACAACGTTGATTGCGTCTTTTTTGGAGTAGTCGTCCACCTTGTCGGCTTCTTCATCAAATCAAACTAGGAAACCTCGCTGTGACTGATTTTCTTTTTGCTTTATTGACCATAGATAAGACTTGTCCTTCTTGTACGTGAATGAGCTTGGGAACCTCAAAATAAATTGCTCCTTAAGTTTGTCGAATGCGTTAATCGAACGTTTGGCAAGTCGTTGGTACCACTCAAATGCTGGTCCAGCAAGTGTGAGGCAGAAAGCATGACACATTGTAGCTTTCGAGCACTTCTTCATTTGCATTATGGTCTGGTATTGAACAAGGTGGTAAATAGGGTCTTGACTACTGTCGTACATGAGTTTGGTTGGCCCACAAAAATCCCTGTCCAATACTTCTGCGAGGATGTTAGGTGCAAAGGGACAAATGTTCTCTTCAACCACATTTCCTTCTCCGGGGAGGTTTTAGTGAGCAACTTTGAACTCCATCATCTCGTTCTGGAGCCATTTGACTATGTGAGCGAGATCAGCATTTACCGATGATCCTATCACAAGCGGGGGAGCGTTTTGTGATCCCCCGTTCCCTGTGGCGGGAGTGTTTTGATGGAGAGTTAGATTGTCTAGTGTCCCTGTGACGTTGTGGGGAGCCTCCGGTTTTCGAGGCGCTTCCCATTGTTTATTGAGATTTTGATGATGAATCCCCCCCAAAGCCGTCTAGTTGAGATGATGACGGAGGTCTTCCCTGTTTTCATGCGGTATTCCTGTGTTTGCATGTTTCTTCTGTTGGAATCATCTTCCGCTTCCGCTGTCGTTGACTTGCTCCATCTGTCCTAGTCGTGCGAATGCAGACAGCCTAGAGATTTGAGACCCCGCTCTTTGATTTTTGACATTGAAGTCCCCAGGTTCTTTGTAAGGATCGTCAACATTTCCTCTGCCCATCGTGAAGTCCTGAAGATCTTCATCGTTCTTTTGATCGGGTTCAACGGCGTGAATGAAGTTCAGATTCTTTGCGAGCATTTGCATAAAGCTCATGAAACGATTTTATAACCATTTAAGGCGAGCGATTCCTTTTTCCAACCTATTTGGAGCCGCGTCGTTGCTTGTGCTCGCAGTTTTCTTCCTTTTTACGCCTCTCGGGCATGCCGCTGCTCGAGCTCGAGTATGGCGGGCGACAACTTCTTCTGGGGATTGATCGTTCTCTTCGCTTCCGTCGTAGTTGCTTAACATCTTTGACGGGTACCCTTCCGAGCATATTTTCTTTCTTGGAAAAAGTTCATCGTGCAGAGGTTCTTTAAGGGCGGGTCTCTCTTTGTCCTCCGCGAAAGGGTCTATGATAAATAGAACATGTGGTTGCTTCAAAGGGGCTCGAGGTATATCTCGCTTACCCTCTCCTTCTAGCGCCAAATTTTTGTCTGTGTTTTTAGGGACGACGATTATCTCGGCGGTGTGTCTGATCCCGGGCAAGACCTGGTGACCGCGTGGTGGGAAGTAACTAGGATATTCCTCGGATCTTCGCTACTCCCGCACTTGGAATAAGATTCCGATGTGCCTAGCTGCTATCCCCACTTCCTCCTCTCCCTGGCGAAGAGGCTAGGCGCTAGGGCCTTGTAGAGAATAGGATTCCCGGCCCGTTACGCTGTCATCTTCGAGGTGGCCAAGTGTGAGGGCATTGATAGGACTAGGATTCCCGGCCCGTCACACCCTAGACCCATCATTTGAGGGAGGCTAGGTATGTGAGCATTGATGAGAATAGGGTTCTCAGCTCGACGTACCCCTTGGTCGTCTATGGATGGTGGCTAGGTACCGGAGCGTTAATGGGAATACGATTCCCAGCTCGGCGTACCATTCGTCTGTTATCAGGTGGTGGCTAGGTACCAAAGCATTGCCCAATAGGACTCCCGGCTCGGCGTACCCTTCGTCTATCGTCGGACCGTGGTTAGGTACCGGAGTGTTGATGGGATTACGATTCCCATCTCGCCGTACCCCTCGTCCATCGTTAGGTGGTGGCTAGGTACCGGAGCGTTGATGGGAATAAGATTTCCGGCTCGGCTCACCTTCAGACGTCGGTGGGTAGTCTAGACCCTTAGCCCCGGGTGACTTAGGGGCGTCGTTTATAATTATGGTTGTGCCCGCCTCGTTATGTACGAGTTTCCTACGTACCCTACTTAAAGGATCAAGCTGTTACGTAGTTCGCTTTTAGGTGATAAATGGGGGTTCGCGAAGATAGGGTTACTAGATCCGCTAATAGTCCCCGAGGGTTTTAACCGATAATTCGGGTAAGATACGAATGCACCAGGGACGGACTACTCTTGAAGAATAGTCCCTACATGGAGGAGAGCCTCAGAGGAGCCAAAGATGCGGTGCTTAGGTGGTCCGAGGACTGACTCGCGAGGTGGACAGACCTTCGGCTAGCCGAAGGTGAGCCTCCTTAGCCGTCGAGGGGACCGAATATCGATGTGGGCAGAGCTTCGCCTAAGTGGAGGTGCGGTGCCTAACTTGTCACCTGGACAATCGGGAAAGGGGGAGAGCTTCGAGGAGCGAAGATCACCACCTTTCTGGGGCAGATCTTTGCCTTAGCAGAGGTGTGGTGCCTAACTTGTCACGTGGACAAATGGAAAAAGGGGGGGGGGAGCTTCAAGGAGCGAAGATTGCCGCCTTTTTGTGGGCAGAGCTTTGCCGAGACAAAGTTGCACTTTCCGTCTCTCCCGGTATTTAGTTTATGTGCACAGGTTATTGCGAGCTCCTTGGTGTTGCTAAGGACAACTCGGCCTCACTGGATGGGAGGGCTTCTGACTCCTTGATAGATGGCGAGAAGCGCCCGGCTTACGGAGGCCGAAATCTCACCTGGATGGTGTAATAAAAATCGGCCTTGGAGGGTTGTTTTTGGGTGTGACTGAAACCTCACTTGGGTGTGGTGACGAATCTGTTTTTTGGTGGAGATGAGACGGTAATTTTTCGGGTGAAAGGGAGGCTTGCGATAGCCGAAATCCCTAGGGTAGCGACCTTCCTTCCTCGCCCTGATTCTATGATGAAAGGAGCAAGACAAGGCTTATATCTTAAGAACTTCCTTCAAGCTCGAAATCTAAAGAGAAATCGTTATGGTAAGGAGAGGAGAAAAAGAGAGAATTCGAGCTACTTTGTGGAGAGGACAGATTTGTGCATAGTAAAGGTAAGAGAAGGTGACGATGTGATTCATGTGAAATAGGGTGGTATTTATAGACTTTTGGAGGGTCTAGTGGTAAGGAAGTCTTTCCAAGTGGAAAACACATCCAACAAGGGCATTATGGTCCATAATGGAGGGCATATGGAATCATTTCCATGTGGAGTGGTTAATGAAGGGAATTTTGGGGGCTAATGGGAAATTGGAGAGTGATTTATGTGAGTAAGACTCAAGTGAGGGTATTTGGGTAATTTGTGAAGGTGAAGACATCCTCACATGGTAAGGCAATTATTTGGGGGTAGAAAGGTCATTCCTAGGGGCCTAGGAAGTTCATTGGAGGGTTTCGCAGGAGTGGTGTTCTCCTGGGGTTCGGATAGTGCGGCATGTGAGGCTTTCGGAGGGTCGGTTGCCTTGGCAGGGGAACCCGTGCCACAAGAAGCATCACGGGGGGCTCGGGAGGCTCGAGAGGCTGCCTTGGCAGGGGAACCCGTGTCGCGGGGGCGGCACGGAGGCTGCCTTGGCAGGGGCATCTGCGGCACGGAGGCTCGGGCAGCTCCTTAGGCAAGGGCACCCGTGTCGTGGGGCGGTCACAGGGGCTTCTGTGGGTTCTCGGGCAAGGGCATCAGTGCCACGGGGGCTCTTGGGGCTTCTCGGACAAGTCCACCCGTGCCGCAGGGGCGGCACGGGGGCTTTTATGGCTTCTCAGGCAAGGGCATCCATGCCGCGGGGGAGGCACGGGGTCTTCTGGGGCTTCTCGGGCAAGGGAATTCGTGCCGCAGGGGCAGCACGGGGTCTTATGTGGCTTCTCGGGCAAGGAAATCCATGCTTTCGGAGCGGCACGGGGGCTTCGTGGGCTTTGGAAGTCGGGGCCTTCGTGCCGCAGTGGCGGTACGGAAGGTCGGAACACTTCTTGCACGGCCTTTCCCTATGTTCGTTCTTTACTCCGGGCACTTCCTGACTTGTCCCTCTGCTTCTTAAAGGCATTTTGAGTTGTTGGGGGTCCGTTTTTCCTATGACCAAAAATCAACAACAACAATCAATTTAAATGTACAAAGAAACATTGATTTGGTAAATTCATCAAACACTAGATGACCTGCATTATTTCCTTTCAATATTAATAATAATACAAACTGTAATACATCCATAAGACTTTAGGAATCAGATTTAAACACTCCATCATGTTTAAAACCAAAGCTTAAAACATGTTAATTATATAATTGCAAAATAAAATTAATACATCAAGCATTCTATGATAATAGGGCAACACAATTGAAAATTCTGCAAAAAAAAAAATAATCATAGCATTAAAACAAGTTAATCAAGGGCAATCAGTTAATTACACAATAAAGACGTGACTTAAAATTTGAGAGTCGAGCTAAGGTCCTTAAGTATCGGTTGAGCAAAACAAAGTTGACAGGGTTGAAAGCGGAGACGTCGAGAGGACCATATTGAGCCATAGATCGTAGCTCTCCAACATGGTCAGCAAAACACTGGATTCGTTACACAAAATAGGAGAGAAGGGGAGAAGAAGCATATTATAATTTTGTTGAGGAAAGGGTGGGGAAAAAAGTGAGAAATGGGAGAGACGGGTTTGAGGAAAGAATTTTGTTGCTGAAAATTAATTGGGTGCTAACACATGGGTGGTGACCCACACAAAGAGCTCTTTGATTAGTAGAAATCTCAAAGCAAAGATTTGAGCGATTTCAAAACAGTTCCCCATATTCCCATAGATGAGCAAAAATACATCTATTATCTAATATATTATTTCTGGGTATTATATGGTCGCTCAAAATTAGTTGAGTATTTGAATCGAGCGTTAGGCAAGAGGAAAACAGAGATTTTAAAGCTATAGAGAGTTTTTGAATGAGTGATCGTTTGATTAAAATGAAACTATTACTTATAAGACGGTCTAGGGACATTAAATTAAATAAAAAAAATTATTTAACAATGAAAGAATAAGATATTGTTTGCGCGATGCACAGTTAGGGCTGTATTTATTAGCTCATGTTTTAGGCCATTTTTTCTGGTTAGGCCTAAGTTGACTTTCCTATCGACTTTTTTTGGGTCAAATCCCATTGACTTTTTTTTGGATCAGGTCATGTTGACTTTTTTTATGCGGGCCCGTGTCGTTTATGCGGGCTTTTAGTCATCTCAGAATATATATAAAAAAATATTAATGGAATTTTTGATCCTTAGTTCTTTTGACTTTGCTCTTGTGTTCAGTCATCACAGTAGTCTATGTGAGGAGGTTTGACTATCACGAATAAAGAACTTAAAAAGTCCATGATCTAGATTAGAAATTTGAATCTCTAGGGCGTGAACAACCATTGATGAACTTAATCACATTTACGTGGTGAACTATTACTGGGTCATTGTGCAGTCCGAGCACTATTGAGTTTTGTCAAGTATGAAGTGTCTTCATACTGGACGGACTAGACTTATATCAGAAATCATTTATTAAGTTTTTCACTGGAGATAGTACGATAAGGTCGCTTAGAGAGTGGAATCAGTTGTTCACCTGAGCATCATGGACTTATATGGTCCAGCCCATATAACCTTTGACTTAATCGTTACAGAGTAGAGTTAAGTACTCCTCATACTTTTACTTTGGGAATAGATGGTTGACCGGGATAATTTTCACGATAGCAGATATGAATATTATTTTTATGATATTCTTATTACGGTTTGTAGGAAACAAACCAGGACTCATGGTTAGCTGATAAGATTCATTATCCCATGACTGAGTAGTTTGTAATTATCATGGAATAAGATAGTGTCATCAAAAGGGTAGAACGACAATCTTACCTTTTGCCAAAAAATTATAATAACATGAAACTGATTACAACATATTTAATTGTATTAATGGACACATGTGGTAAGGAAGATAAATATCAATACACACTTGTGAGTTCAGCCGAGAGAATAGTATATTTATTTTCAAGGTTGTAAAAGCCTACACTTTTACCATACCTCGATTGTGTATGTGTAGGGGATCCTGTTGGACATATATGTCCTTAAACAAGATATTTATCCATTTGTAAAAGATTATGACAAGTCGTTGAATAAAGATGGCACTTATTATGTTAATCTTATTATAGTTTCTGTAGAGTAAAATAGAATGTTTGATTCCTTAGTTCATAAAGGATGCAATTATGTTATTATTATCACAACAGAGTCATGTGAGGAAGAATTAATAAGCATAATAAATGAACTTAAAATGTTCGTGACCTGATTAACTGGATGGAGCTCATTAATCGGTAAGGTCATTAATGTGACTAAAGTGACAATCCTATTCTGGATTATGTGTGTGTCACACTCACTAGAAGAGCATTAAGTATGAAGCGTCTTCATACTGGACTGAACCTGACTTAAACTCGAGAAGTTGTCATATAAGACCGTCACTGACAACTTGTAGTTCAGTCGCAAAATGATGATCAAATGAATATTAGTTCTAAGTCTTGAGTGATCATGAGTCCGAGCTGCTGGCTTGATTGTTCTTTGATTTAACCGTTAAAGAACACTAGATATTACTGCTGTTCCCAACACTATTATTTTCGGAACATGATAGTCAGTAGTAAGGATTGCTTGACCATAGACATGGGCATCACACAGCTCTCTTCAGAGTCATGATGATTCCTTTGGTTGTTAGTGGTGAGAACTGAGAGGTACCCGTGCGCAACTTATGAATCAAAACCATAAGTGGGTTACTCATAATATTACTGGCTGAGTCAAGGATGAAAATGCATTGAGGGGCATTACGGTAAAAACCGCCTGCTCATGTGTGGGTCATCAAGTGAAAGACCAATAATCGGTATTTGATTGAATCTAATGGACACCCTGCTGTTATAAGGGAATAATATATACCGTATCACTAAAGAGTGCAGCCTCGGGTCTATAGTAGAATCACTTCGAGGTTTGACGAACAACTAGCAGTTCGTTGGAGCTTAAGTGATACGGGTCCATGGTCCCCAGGATAGCTCCGTAACGGATAATATGTACATGATTAAAATACATTCTGGATAATGTTTAATCATTTGGCTCGACTTATAAAACTGACAAGTCTGTATCAGACGTCAGATAGTTTTATCAACAGCGTGGCAAAAGTATTATATTTTGGTACATGGAATTAACTGATAAAAATAAAGTTAGAATTTAGATTTTCGAACAGCATCATGTTGTTCTAAATTAAATTCTAAGTAACTTTTCTTTTTGAACCAAGTCATTTTGACTTACGGTTTGTGATTTATGGATTTTCTAAGTTTGTGACTCGGTTCGATAAACTATGAAATTAAATCACATGTCACGAATTTAAATGATGGTGTTGCACCATGACATTTAATGTGTGATAAAGAGATCAGGCTTAATTAATATAATTTAATTATTTGGATTTAATTATTAATATCTTATTAATAATTAATTAATAATTAAAGGATTTATATTAATAAATAAATAATATATTTATATATATTGTTTTATGTGTATATTCGAATTAGGGTTTGGAGATAACAAACCCTAGCTAAATTTGAATCACTGAATTGAAGATTTTATTTTGCGGCATAAGTACCTGAAGTTTGGTATTTTGGCGAAAACCCTAAAATCAATTTAATCCATTGGATCGGTTATGATTTAGTATCAACCGTTGGATTGAGATAATTGATTTGAACCCTAATGTAATTCGAAATTGAAACTTGGTGACCAAGTTTAGGTATTTCGAATTTGCTTGATTAATTATGTCCGTTGGATCGGTTTTGAGATTTTATCTTTAAACCGTCGGAATAGAAATTAATTAATATTATGTATATGATATTAAATTCGAATAAATTTGAGATTAGAGTTCGAATTAGGGTTTAGTAAAACCCTAGGGTATTTGACTTTACCCTAATTGATTTGATCCATTGGATTGGTTTAAGATTTATTTTTAACCATTGGATCAAGATAATCACTATCAAATTCGAATTTAAATATATATATATATATATATGATATAATTCAAAAATATATAATATGATGATAAGATTAAATAATTTAATCTTATCTTGTATTATTTAATTAATTAAATCCCTGATTAATTATATCCATTGGATCTAGATGAGATTGAATCTGGATCATTGGATTGAAATAATTGTTTATATTTAATTAAAAGAATTAAAAAATTGGGAGGGAAAATCTCCAAATCGGTTACAGCTTGAGCCTATAAATAGGAAGCTCATTCTACACATTTTATACACCTCTCTCCAGAGCAAAAACTCGAGCTCTCCCTCTCTCTATAGGGTCTGCGAGTTTTCTGCTTCTGATCTCTCTTCTGGTTCGGCTTAGGAGATATTTTTCTCCGGTAGTTTTAAAAGAACCGTCAGTTAAATTTTTCAACGGAGTCCTGCCAACGAAGCCCACACTTCGGTAGAGAGGAATCCAGGAGAATATCCCGGAAGATCACGGGAGTTTCCCTCAGAACCGGCGGAGCCTTGCCTAAGTCAGAACGCGCAGCCGGAATCATCAGTTGAAGTACGGCCTTATGCATTGGGTAAATAAATGCAACCATTTACTTCTTTCTATTTTTTTCTTGTTCGACTAGATTATTAATAATGAATATGAAAATATTAGATTCAAAATATTTATCAGATCTTTGTTTTTTGTTACCCGATATCCGTGTCGTCGGTCCGATAACAAGATTTCCGCTTTAAAATGAATTTTTAAATGTTACCGGGACGGCGAGGAGGCTATTATCGTGGTAAGGAAGTCGACTTGATACCTTCGATTTCCAACAAATGGTATCAGAGCGAGGGTTCAAGGATAAATTATTTCCAAATTTAATTTAAAGGTTTAAAGATCGAATTATTTGATGAATAAATTAATAATTAAAATTGAAATTTATTTCTAGATATTTTAATTTTTAATTTAAAATTATATTATTTTCCAACCCAAAAAATCGTGACGGGAAAATTGGCGTGGCTGCTAGGCGCAGCCCAGCCCGTGGCAAGGGCTGACCAGGGGCTGCCGCCGTAGCCCCAGGGTCAAAACCCTAGGTGCCACGGGCCAGGCCCGTGGCAAAGCCCACGCCAGGCGAGGCCCAGGGCGAAACCCTTGCGGTTTTCCCTGGCGCGCAGCGCCTGGACTTGCGCATTGGCCTGCGGCCCACGCTGCCTGGCAGCGGAATGGGCCTGCGGGCCCAGCGCAAAGCAGGCGCTGCCCTAGCCTCCTAGACTGGCTGGGCGTGGCTTCTCGTAGGGACATGGGCCCGGGCTTAGGCCCGGAGGGCCCACGTACATAATTTTAATTATGGGTCGGAATTTATTCCGACCCGGTTCCCTAGGAATAATTAAATATTAATTATAATTGAAATTAAACAATTATGAATTAATTGAAAAATGAAATATGGATGTTATTTATGGATAAATAACATTGACTTGTTTTATAGAATTCATAAAATTAAATATGGATATTATTTAGTGAATAAATAATATTGTCTTATTTAATGATAAAATATGGATGATAATTCTTAGGAATGATATCATTGACTTATTTTAAAATTTCATAAATAATTAATTGTAAGCCATGGTATGAATTAATGATTATTCTTAAAGAATGGGAATCATTAAAATCTAATTATATATATTCATCATAGATATAATTTGTTATAACCTATTTTAATAACCCGTAAAGATAGTGCTTATGTTTAATCATTATTAATATGTCGAATTAAGGATAGATATGAATAGTAAAGAGTAAATGTAAAGTGTTCATTATTAATCGGAAAAATCTCAATTTTACAATCTTGTTTGAGGAGAGGGAATCAAAAGTGGGGCCGGTTCACCATCCACTTCTGGGTGACCGGTTAGGACCCCTCCCATCTACATGGAGAAAGTATGATTCACCTATCACTACCGACAAAAATAATGAACACTATAATCATTGAGGCCTTATGTAAAAATACGAGTCGTAATTAATAAAGCCAAAATATAAACTTTTAATGTGTCATTAAATGAAAGTTTATAATAAGTTTTAATTAACTTATGTTGAAGTTAAAACGTTAATTTATCAACAACAATGGCAAGTATAAAATTAATAATAAAAGGTCTCCATTCTTACTGTCACAAGGTCTGCTGACCACACCGCCTCTAGTCACCCTAGAGGACCACTCCTCTTAAGGAAAGGCGTGCTTGTGGAAGGTTTGGCATCGTGATAGATTCAAAAGAATATGGGGACGGAGGAATCTTGGAAATGGACCGCGAGTCACCTTAGAGTGACCATTCCTTAAGGACGACGTTTCCAAGAGGATTTCGAGAACCGAAAATAATGGGTTAAGCTTGCACGGAAGTTGGTACTTCCCGACCGTCTATGATGATAGTTAATAATCATAAAGAACTGTGGTGGTTCTTAATTTGAGAATTGATTAAGTTTATGACTAAAACTTAGTTTAACCAAACTACACAGTTGATACCGCGAGTCACCTTAGAGTGACCATGCCTTAAGGACGGCAACGATGTGTACAGTCGGTTAAATTATCATGAAATAGTCAATGGGTTTATTAACATTTTCCCGAGAACATGTTTGCATCATGTGACTATTTCGAACCAACTTAATTACCCAAAACATTCTACCTATAATAAAGTTTAATAAGTTTATTTTTCAATGCCAGTTAAAATGTCTTCCGACAAACAAGATATGTAAATCTCTGCAATGACTCTGATGTCTCAAAAACAAAGCAACATGGTCAATGTCACAGAATCCCTGAGCAAACTGCCTATTAGTGGATCTTCAGAGAAACACAAAATAGCAGAGCAGATTGCTCTAAATTCAATGAATAAGAGGAAGAGAATGTATAACTACCAGGAAGGCGACTTCCAGAATGGTAATGCTGATCAGTCAACGTTAACATCATGTTTCGTTGATAACTCATCCTTCAATTGATATTGGATTCAGGAGCCAATGATCATGCATGTAATTCTCTTCAGTCTCTTGATTCATTAGAAGAAATTCATGAAGGACCAGCTTTAAAAGTAGGAAACAGAGAATTCTTACAAGCTAAAGCTGTTGGGAATCTGAGACTGACATTTGGTAACAAATTTCTATTTGTTAATAATGTGTTCTATTATCCAAATGTCTGCAGGAATATACTCTCAGCTTTTCTGTTGTACAAACAAGGATACACCTTAAACTTTCGTGGGTCCCATTGGGTCATCACAAAGGATGGTGTATACATTTGTACTGCCAAAGCAGAAAATGGACTGTATATTCTAAGACCGGATTATGGAAGTTGTTTGAGTGCTGAAATGTTTAAATTGGCAATGCCAAAGTCAATTAAGAAACCCAAAACTGATAATGATATGCAAACCTATAAGTGGCACTTAAGATTGGGTCATATTAATCTAGACAGGATAAACATGCTGGTTAAGGATGGACCCCTTAAAGAACTAACAATCGGTTCTTTTCCTGTTTGCGAATCCTGTATATAAGCTAAAATGACTAAGAGGCCCTTTTCGGCAAAGGTTCAAAGAGCCACTAAACCATTAGAACTCATCCACACTGATGTATGTGGTCCCATGAACATACATGCAAGAGGAGGAATTGAATATTTTGTCACCTTCATTGATGACTATTCAAGATATGGTTATGTTTACCTCATGGCAAAGAAATCTGAAACTTTGGGAAAATTCAGAGAATTTCTAGCAGAGGCTGAAAAAAAACTAGGACTATCATTAAAGTCTCTTCGATCTGATCAAGGAGGAGAATACCTAGATCATGAATTCTGTGATCTCCTGATTGAGAAAGGTATAACATCTCGACTGAAAGGTCCTGGCACACCAGAAAAAATTGGTGTAGCAGAAAGGAGAAACAGGACATTACTAGAAATGGTAAGGTCAATGCTAAGCTACTCATCACTTCCTAATTCATTTTGGGGATATGCTTTGTTGACGGCCACTAACATTCTAAATGTTGTACCGTCAAATTCTGTTTCAAAAACACCCCAAGAATTATGGAATGGCAGAATACCAAATCTACGACATTACAGAATATGGGGATGTCCAGCTCATGTGCGGACTGGAAACAAAAACAAATTGGAATCACGAACAGAAGTATGCTTGTTCGTGGGATATTCCAATGAGACAAAAGGAGGTTTATTTTATAGTCCACAAAGCAAGAAAGTATTTGTTTCTACAAATGCAATTTTTTTAGAAGAGGACTATATGATAAACTTCAAACCTCGAAGCAAAATTGTGCTTGAGGAAGTGTCAGGTGACAAGGTCACAAAGCCTCCAACTATGACTGTTGTAGAGGCTTATGCAGAAACCACGGTCCCAAATCAGAACCAAGGGGTGCTCATACGTAGTGGGAGGTTCGAAAGACCAGTTGAACGCTACGAGCATTCCCAATTGGAATTTCACCTAGCTGTTACTAACACTAGTGTTGAAGATCCCATAAGCTTCAAGGAAGCTATGATGGATCCTTATAAGGGAGACTGGCAGGAAGCCATGGACCAAGAAATAGAATCAATGGATTCTAATGAAGTCTGGGAACTTGTAGACCTACCTGATGGTTTCAAACCATTGGGAATAAATGGGTATACAAGAGAAAGAGAGGAGTGGACGGGAAGGTTGAAACCTTCAAGGCTAGACTAGTGGCAAAGGGTTTTACCCAGAGAGAAGGTATTGATTTCGATGAGACCTTCGCTCCAGTCGCTAAGTATAAGTCCATCCGGATTCTCATGGCCATAGCATGTAGTCTCAATTACGAGATATGGCAGATGGACGTCAAAACCGCATTCTTGAACGGGTACATTGACGAGAACATCTATATGGACCAACCAGAAGGGTTCGTGCAACAGGGTCAAGAAAGGTAAGTTTGAAGATTACTCAAGTCCATTTATGGATTGAAGCAAGCTTCCAGATCGTGGCATCTAAGGTTTGATGAGACCATCAAGACCTATGGGTTCGTTCAGAATGAAACTGAAGCCTGCATTTATAAACTCAATGATGAGTCTGTGGAAATTTTTCTTGTTCTATACGTCGACGATATTCTTCTCATTCGAAACAGTGTGAAGAGATTATTGGACGTGAAAGCGTGGCTATCTACGCAATTCCAAATGAAGGATATGGGAGAAGCCAGTTATGTTTTTGGGATCCGTATCTTTAAAGATCGCAATAACAGGTTTTTGGCCTTGTCACAAGCAGCCTACATTGATAAGGTGCTTGAACGTTTTGCAATGAAAAACTCCAAGGGAGGTAATTTACCAACCAGGCATGGAGTGTTCCTCAACAGGAACCAGTGTCCAACTTCTCCGGAAGAGCAAAAAGATATGAGGCGGGTGCCCTATGCTTCACCAGTGGGAAGCCTGATGTACGCTATGCAGTGTACAAGACAAGACATTTGTTACGCTGTGGGAATGGTTAGTAGATACCAATCCAACCCCGGTATGTCTCACTGGACCGCAGTGAAGAATATTCTCAAGTATCTTCGGAGAACGAGAAACTATATGTTAGTGTTTTCAGGTTCAGATCTGAATCCACTAGGATACACTGACTCGGATTTTATGTCTGACAAAGACGCGAGAAAATCAACGTCGAGAGCAGTGTACACCCTTGGGGAGCGATATTCTTGAGAAGCGTAAAGCAATCCTGTATCGCAGATTCCACAATGGAAGCTGAATATGTGGATGCATGTGAAGCAGCCAAGGAATCACTTTGGCTAAAGAATTTCTACATGGAACTGGGTGTTGTCCCAGATGTAGATGGACGACAAACGCTATACTGTGATAACAGTGGAGCTGTGGCGAACTCGAAAGAGCCCAGAGACCATAACAAGGCGAAACATATAGAAAGGAAATACCATCTCATTAGAGAGATAGTACGTCGTGGGGACGTGCGGGTTGTGAAAATAGCTTCGGAGGACAATCTGGCTGATCCATTTACCAAGACATTTCCAGAGAAAATATTCAGGAGGCATCTGGATAATATGGGCGTAAAAGACATGAGTCATCTTCTTTAAGTACAAGTGGGAGATTGTTGGACATATATGTCCTTAAACAAGATATTTATCCATTTGTAAAACATTATGACAAGTCGTTGAATAAAGATGGTACTTATTATGTTAATCTTATTATAGTTTCTGTAGAGTAAAATAGAATGTTTGATTCCTTAGTTAATAAAGGATGCAATTATGTTATTATTATCACAACAAAGTCATGTGAGGAAGAATTAATAAGCATAATAAATGAACTTAAAATGTCCGTGACCTGATTAACTGGATGGAGCCCATTAATCGGTAAGGTCATTAATGTGACTAAAGTGACAATCCTATTCTGGATTATGTGTGTGTCACACTCACTAGAAGAGCATTAAGTATGAAGCGTCTTCATACTGGACTGAACCTGACTTAAACTCGAGAAGTTGTCATATAAGACCGTCACTGACAACTTGTAGTTCAGTCACAAAATGATGATCAAATGAATATTAGTTCTAAGTCTTGAGTGATCATTAGTCCGAGCTGCTGGCTTGATTGTTCTTTGATTTAACCGTTAAAGAACACTAGATATTACTGCTGTTCCCAACACTATTATTTTCGGAACATGATAGTCAGTAGTAAGGATTGCTTGACCATAGACATGGGCATCACACAGCTCTCTTCAGAGTCATGATGATTCCTTTGGTTGTCAGTGGTGAGAAGTGAGAGGTACCCGTGCGCAACTTATGAATCGAAACCATAAGTGGGTTACTCATAATATTACTGGCTAAGTCAAGGATGAAAATGCATTGAGGGGCATTACGGTAAAAACCGCCTGCTCATGTGTGGGTCATCAAGTGAAAGAACAATAATCGGTATTTGATTGAATCTAATGGACACCCTGCTATTATAAGGGAATAATATATACCGTATCACTAAAGAATGCAGCCTCGGGTCTATAGTGGAATCACTTCGAGGTTTGACGAACAACTAGCAGTTCGTTGGAGCTTAAGTGATACGGGTCCATGGTCCCCAGGATAGCTCCATAACGGATGATACGTACGTGATTAAAATACATTCTGGATAATGTTTAATCATTTCGCTCGACTTATAAAACTGACAAGTCTGTGTCAGACGTCAGATAGTTTTATCAACATCGTGGCAAAAGTATCATATTTTGGTACATGGAATTAACTAATAAAATGAAAGTTAGAATTTAGATTTTCGAACAGCATCATGTTTGTTCTAAATTAAATTCTAAGTAACTTTTCTTTTTGAACCAAGTCATTTTGACTTACGGTTTGTGATTTATGGATTTTCTAAGTTTGTGACTCGGTTCGATAAACTATGAAATTAAATCACATGTCACGAATTTAAATGATGGTGTTGCACCATGACATTTAATGTGTGATAAAGAGATCGGGCTTTATTAATATAATTTAATTATTTGGATTTAATTCTTAATATCTTATTAATAATTAATTAATAATTAAAGGATTTATATTAATAAATAAATAATATATTTATATATATTGTTTTATGTGTATATTCGAATTAGGGTTTGGAGATAACAAATCCTAGCTAAATTTGAATCACTTAATTGAAGATTTTATTTTGCGGCATAAGTACTTGAAGTTTGGTATTTTGGCAAAAACCATAAAATCAATTTAATCCATTGGATCGGTTATGATTTAGTATCAACCGTTGGATTGAGATAATTGATTTGAACCCTAATGTAATTCGAAATTGAAACTTGGTGACCAAGTTTAGGTATTTTGAATTCGCTTGATTAATTATGTCCGTTGGATCGGTTTTGAGATTTTAACTTTAAACCGTCGGATTTGAAATTAATTAATATTATATATATGATATTAAATTCGAATATATTTGAGATAAGAGTTCGAATTAGGGTTTATTAAAACCCTAGGGTATTTGACTTTATCCCTAATTGATTTGATCCATTGGATTGGTTTAAGATTTATTTTTAACCATTGGATCAAGATAATCATTATCAAATTCGAATTTAAATATATATAAATAATATAATTCGAAAAAATATAATATGATGATAAGATTAAATATTTTGATCTTATCTTGTATTATTTAATTAATTAAATCCGTGATTAATTATATCCATTGGATCTAGATGAGATTGAATCTGGTTCATTGGATTGAAATAAGTATTTATATTTAATTAAGAGAATTCAAAAATTGGGAGGGAAAATCTCCAAATCGGTTACAGCTTGAGCCTATAAACAGGAAGCTCATTCTACACATTTTATACACCTCTCCCCATAGCAAAAACTCGAGCTCTTCCTCTCTCTATAGGGTCTGCGAGTTTTCTACTTCTGATCTCTCTTCTGGTTCGGCTTAGGAGGTATTTTTCTCCGGTAGCTTTAAAAGAACCGTCAGTTAAATTTTGCGACGGAGTCCTGCCAGCGAAGCCCACGCTTCGGTAGCGAGGAATCCAGGAGAATATCTCGGAAGATCACGGGAGTTTCCCTCAGCACCGGCGGAGCCCTGCCTAAGTCACAACGCGCAGCCGGAATCATCAGTTGAGGTACGGCCTTATGCATTGGGTAAATAAATGCAACAATTTACTGCTTTCTATTTGTTTCCTGTTCGACTAGATTATTAATAATGAATATGAAAATATTAGATTCGAAATATTTATCAGATCTTTGTTTTTTGTTACCCGATATCCGTGTCGTCGGTCCGATAACAAGATTTCCGCTTTAAAATAAATTTTTAATGTTACCGGGACGGCGCGGAGGCTATTATCGTGGTAAGGAAGTCGACTTCATACCTTCGATTTCCAACAGATCCGGTCTCGGATCCCGATACCATACCTCGATTGTGTATGTGTAGGGGATCTGGTCTCGGATCCCGATAATATTATCATGATATATGCCTCCAAAACATCTGGGTAACATTTAAACAATTATTCTACAGCAGAATACTTGTTAACCGGCCAAACGTCCGGATATCGGATAATAACCATATAACAAGATCTGATACATATTAGGTAAATTAATATTAATAAATCATTATTAATAATCTAGTCTATAGGAAATAAATAGAAATCAGTCAATGCTCGCATTTATTAACCCAATGCATAAGGTCGTAGATTAGTTGCCGACTTCTGGCTGCGCGTTCTGAACTTGGCAGGGCTCCGCCAATGCTGACGAAAACACTCATGATCTTTCGAGATATTCTCCTGGATTTCCTCGTACCAAAACGTGGGCCTCGCCGGTAGGACTCAATCACAAACTTTAACTGATGGTTCTTTTTAAGCTTCCGAAGAACTAAGTCTCTTAAGCCAAACCAGAGAGAAAGGTAAGAGGAAAAAATTTCAAACCCTAAGGAAGAGGGAGAGTTCAAATTTTTTCTGGGAAAGGTGTGTAAAATGTGTAAAATGAGCTCCCTATTTATAGGATCAGATTGTAACCGAATTGGAGAAATTCCCTCCCCTAATTTCGAATTCTATATGGTCTAGATCGAAACTTATCTAAATCGAAGGGTATAATTAATTAGGGATTTAATTCAATAAAAAAGACTTGGTAAAAAAAAATCCAATCTTATCATCTTACCCTAAACCTTAAACCCTAAAGATTAAGTCTTAAACCTATCCAACGGATACAATTAATTACAAAATTTTGAAAACCCTAAGATTGGTCACCAAGGTATAAATATTAAATTATGGTTGGGTCAAAAATCAATTATCTCAATCCAACGGTTGATATCAAATCCTAACCGGTCCAATGGATTAAATTGATTTTAGAGTTTTTCTCAAATACCAAAATATTTTGTACTTATGCCGTAATTATGATAATTCCAAAACCAATTCAATCGTGTGAATGAATTCCACTTTCCAAGGAGGTAGCTTCATTGGATTTACATATATATTAATATATATATTTATTTAATTATCAGTATGTATCAATTAATTATTAATAAGATATTAATAATTAAATTATATTAATATCCTCTGATCTCAAAATTACACATTCAAATGTCATGTTACCACACCATCATTTAAATTTGTGACATGTGATTTAATGTCATAGTTTACCAAAACAATCACAAACTTAGAAATTCTCAAAATCAGAAAGTGTACATCGAAACGACTCGGTTCCAAATGAAAAAGTTTTGTAGAATTTAGATTCCAACAACTTTAATGTTAACAGAAAATCAAAATTCTACTTTCTTTTGTAGTTAATTTTGGTTACCAGGATATGGTATTTTTTCCATGCTACTGATAAAACTATATGATGTTTGTCATAGAATTTAGTTCATACTGGACTGGACCTGACTTAAACTCAAGAAGTTATCATATAAGACCGTCACTGATAACTTGAAGTTGAGTCACAAAATTGATGATCAAATGGATATTAGTTCTAAGTCCTCAGTGATCCTGAGTCTGAGCTACTAGCTTGATTGTTCTTTAATTTAACCGTTAAAGACCACGAGATATTACCACTGTTCCCAAATCTATTATTTTGGGAACATGAAAGTCAGTAGTAAGGATAGCTTGATCATAGACATGGGCATCACACAGCTCTCTTCAGAGTCATGATGATTCCCTTGGTTGTCAGTGGTGAGAAGTAAGAGGTACCCGTGCGCAATTTATGAATCGAAACCATAAGTGGGTTGCTCATGATATAACTGACTGAGTCAAGGAGGAAAACGCAATGAGGGGCATTACAGTAAAAACCGCCTGCTCATGTGTGAGTCATCAAGTGAAAGATCAATAACCCGAATTTGATTGTATCAATGGACACCCTGCTGTTATAAGGGAATAATATATACCGTATCATTAAAGAGTGCAGCCTCGGGTCTATAATGGAATCACTTCGAGGTTTGACGGACAACTAGCAGTTTGTTAGAGCTTAAGTGATACGGGTCCATGGTCCCCAGGATAGCTCCGTACCGGATGATACGTACGTGATTAAAATATATTCTGGATAATTTTTAATCATTTGGCTCGACTTATAAAACTGACAGGTATGTGTGAGACGTCGGATAGTTTTAACGTCAGCGTTGCAAAAGTACCATATTTTGGTACACGGAAGTAAGTGATAAAAAAAGATATAAATTAGATTTTCTATCAGCACCATGCTGTTGTAAATTAAATTCTAAGCAACATTTTGTTTTTGAACCAACTCATTCTGACTCACGGGTTGTGATTACGGTTTGTGATTAATGGATTTTTATAAGTTTATGACTCGGTTCGATAATCTATGAAATTAAACCACATGTCACGAATTTAAATAATGGTATGGCACAATGACATTTAATGTGTGATATTAAGATCAGGTTTTATTGATATAATTTAATTATCTTGATTTAATTATTAATATCTAATTAATAATTAATTAATAATTAAAAGATTTATGTTAATAAATATTTATATATTTATATATGTGTAAATTCGAATTAGGGTTTGGGTAAATAGAAACCCTAGCTAATTCGAATAAAGAGAATTGGATATTCCACATTTGCGGCATAAGTACCTAATGTTTTCGTATTTTAGCAAAACCCTAAAATAAATTTAATCCATTGGATGGGTTATGATTTAATATTAACTGTTGGATTGAGATAATATATTTAAACTCCAATTGTAATTCAAAATTGAAAGCTTGGTGACCAAGCTTAGGTATTTCGAATTTGCTTAATTAATTATATCCGTTGGATCGGTTTTGAGATTTAATCTTTACCGTCGGATTAGAAATTAATTAATATTATATATATAATATATAATTCGAATAAATATAAGGATAAGAATTCGAATTAGGGTTTAGTAAAACCCTAGGGCGTTTGATTTTATCCTTAATTGATTTGATCAATTGGATTGGTTCAAGATTTATTTTAAACTATTTGATCTAGATAATCATTAAATAAATTCAAATTTTGATTGTGTATATATATAAATCGAATTTAATTAATATGATGATAAGATTAAATATTTTGATCTTATCATGTATTATTATTTAATTAAATCCCTGATTAATTATATCCATTGGATTTAGGTGAGATTGAATATGGACCATTGGATTGAAATAATTAATTAATTAAATTTAATTAAAGGAATTCGAAAGTTGGGAGGGAAAATCTCCAAATCGGTTACAGCTTGAGCCTATAAATAGGAATCTCATTTTACACATTTTTCACACGTTCCCAGCGCAAAAAACTCGAGCTCTCCCTCTCTCTCTACGGTCTACGAGTTTTCTGCTTCTGATCTCTCTTCGTGTTCTGCTTAGGAGATATTTTTCTCCGGTAGCTTTAAAAGAACCGTCAATTAAATTTTGCAACAGAGTCATGCCGGAAAAGCCCACGCTTCGGTGCGAGGAGTCCAGGAGAATATCCCGGAAGATCACGGGAGTTTCCCTCAGCACCGGCGGAGCCCAGCCCAAGTTGAGAACACGCAGCCGGAATCGTCTTAGAGGTTTGGCCTTATGCATTGGGTCAATAAATGCAAAAATTTACTGCTTTATATTTATTTCCTATTCGACTATAATATTAATAGTGATTATGAAATATTAAATTCAAAATATTTATCGGGTCCTAAAGAAATGGTGATTACCCGATATCCGTTTCGTCGGTACGGTAACAAGTTTTCCGCTTTAAAACAATTTTTAAATGTTACCGGGATGCCTCGGAGGCTATTATCATGGTAATGAAGTCGGGAATGATACCCCGATTTCCAACATTTACGTCGGGTCCAGTCCAGTAAGAAGAAACATCATACTTAATGCAGTTCTAGTGAGTGTCACACAGACAAAATCAATAATAGAATTGTAACTTAGTCACATTAATGACCGCATACGATTAATGGGCTCCCACCGACTTCATTAGGTCACAGACATTTTAAGTTTATTTATTCCTCACGTTGACTCTGTTGTGATAATAATAACATAATTGCATTCCTTATGAACTGAAGAACAAACATTTTATTTTACTTTACTAGAAACAATAATAAGATTAACATAATAAGCACCATATTTTATTCAACAACTTTTAATAATGGTTTACAAATGGATTAAAATCAGCTTGTTTAAGGACACGTGTCCAACAATCTCCAACTTGTACTTAAAGTTGATGAATCATGTCTTTAAAACCCATATTCTCCACACGCCTCTTGAATAGTTTGTCTCGCAATGTCCTGGTGAATGGATCAGCCAGATTGTCTTCCGAAGCTATTTTCACAACCCGTACGTTGCAACCATGCACTATCTCTCTTACGAGATAGTAGTTACGTTCTATATGTTTCGCCTTGTTATGGTCTCTTGGCGCTTTAGAATTTTCCACTGCACAACTATTGTCACATAATAGCGTTTGGGGCCCATCTACATCTAGAACTACTCCCATCTCTATGTAAAAATTCTTGAGCCAAACTTATTCTTCGGCAGCCTCACAGGCTGCCACCTATTCAGCTTCCATTTTGGAATCTGCGGTAAAAGATTGTTTTACGCTTCTCCTGAATATTGCTCCACCATCAAGAGTCAACACTGCTCCCGACATCGACTTTCTCGTGTCTCTATTAAACATAAATTCTTAGTCACTGTAACCTAGTGGATTCAGTTATGATCCTGAAAACACTGTCATATAGTCTCTCACTCTCCAAAGACTTGAGAATTTTCTCATTGTAGTCCAGTGAGCCATACCCAGGTTGGATTAGTATCTACTTACAATTCTCGCAGCATAACATATGTCTGGATTAGTACATTGCATAGCATACATCATACTTCCCATTACTGAAGCGTAAGGTATCTGCCTCGTTTCGTCTTGTTGTTCCGGAGAAGTAGGCACTGCTACTTATTAAGGTACACTCTATGTCTTGTTGGTAAAGTACCTCGCTTGGAGTTTGATATTGTAAAATGATCAAGCACCTTATCAATGTAGGCTGCTTGTGATAAATCTAGAAGCTTGTTGTTGCGATCCCAAAAAATACGGATCCCAAGAACATAACTAGCTTTTCCCATGTCTTTCATTTTGAATTGCGTAGATAGCCACACTTTCACGTCCGATAGCCTCTTCACATTGTTTCCAATGAGAAGAATATCGTCGACGTATAGAACAAGAAATATCTCCACGGTATCATCATTGAGTTTTTAAAAACAGTCATCAGTAATGTTCTGTACGAATCCATAGGTCTTGATGGTCTCATCAAATCTTAGATTCCATGATTTGGAGGCTTGCTTCAATCCATAAACAGATTTGAGTAATCTGCAAACCGTCTTTTCTTGACCCTCTTGCACGAACCCTTCTGGTTGGTTCATACAATTTTTTTTGTCAATGTACCCGTTCAAAAATACGGTTTTGACGTCCATCTTCCAAATCTCGTAATTGAGACTACAAGCTATGACCATGAGAATCCGGATTGACTTGTACTTAGCGAATGGAGCGAAGGTCTCATTAAAATAAATACACTCCCTCTGGGTAAAACCCTTAGAAACTAGTCTAGTCTTAAGGGTTTCAACATTCCCGTCCACTCCTCTCTTTCTCTTGTATACCCACTAATAGCCAATGGTTTTGAAGCCATCCAGTAAGTCTACAAGTTCCCAGACTTCGTTAGAATCAATTGATTCTATTTCTTGGTTCATGGCTTCTTGCCATTCTCCCTTATCAGGATTAATCATAGCTTGCTTAAAGCTTTCAAGATCTTCAACGCTAGTGTTTGTGACAACTAGGTGAAATGCCAACTAGGCGTTCTCATAGAGTTTTAGTGGTCCTAAGGACCTCCCACTACGTCTGAGTACTGCCTTTGTTTCAATTGAAACATTAATTAGGATTAATCGTAGTGTCGGTTTGGTCTGTAACCTCCAACTAAATATGAGTATCATTTGGTTCTGATTTTGGGACCGTGGTTTCCGCACTCTCTTCGACAATAGACATTGTTGGTGAAGATGTGATATTTTTCACATGGCTCAGCAAGATAATGTATTTTTACCTATTGCCTTATATTTCTTTCATAGTATATCGATTCAATATTATGATTAGATATCAACCTTTGCGCTTTTAATGGCAAGTTAATGCTTATGGCACGTCAAGGTTAATCTATCAATGAAGAACACATATATTTACTCAAAATTTTATAGGATCGAGGAAAAAAAATTAAATTTTATTGAATAAAAACTTAATATTGTCAAAGAAAAGGTCAAAAGGTTTTCAAATCACCCTTCAACAGAGATCCATACTGAAATAAAATTTGAGTAAATAACTGAAAAAAAAAAAGAAAAAAAAACATTCTTCTTGAGCGCTTCCATTGCTGCCGACCAGAATATCTTAGACTCTTAGATGACCATATACAATCACTCCTTAGATGGTGCAAAAAAAAACAAAGAATGTCACATATTTCAGTTTTAGAACTTTTGGAGAAAAAGACTTTCTAAAACAAATGTGTAGAGGATACTTATCGGGTGAGACACTCACCAGTTTCATTTTTCTTTTCATTTTGGAACTTGGGACAATCTCTTTTCCAATATCCATTTTCCTTGCAGCAGAAACATCTTCCTTTCTCAACGGCTTTCTTGTCTCTAGTCTTCGGCTAGAAATTCTTTCCCCACTTTTTCTTAGGACCAGGGCTTTTCGTCATCCTCGGGTTCTTAGAGGAAGATCGTTTCCTGAACGCCACCTTCAATGAGGATTTCTTCTCAACCAACCCGGAGATTTCTTCAAAGGTTTGCAAATCATTAATCAACTGTGCCAAACCATATTTTTGTTTTTCTTAACGTAATTGCTGGTGAATGGAACAAACTTGGGTGACCGAGAATTGAGAATGATGCTGATCTGAGACATCTCATCCACCATGGCCCCATGCAGTTCAACCTCATTAAACCAATTAGACATATTCGTGACATGTTCACAAACATACGTTCCTAGTTTCATTTTGGCATTCAATGTAGCGACGAGTCACTTCATGTTGAGCTTGGTCATACTACTTTCCAAACATTCCTTGGAGAGATTCCATGATCTCATAAGCAGTGTCGTTTTCCTCTAGCTTGACTCTCAATGGATCAGTCATGCTAGCTAGAATATATGCCTTAGCACAATTATTTGCATGAATCCAAGAGTACTAGAGTTCCTTTACACCTCTGGCGCTGCTAGCAGCCGGTGTAGGGGGGCATTCCTATGTGAGAACGAAGCGTATGGTCTCAATGATTAAGAAAATATTTATATTGCTCTTCCTTTTATGAAAGTTACTTTTCGGCCACAATGTTGTTCAAAAGCAGTGACATAATATGATTTGACATTTAAGACTGGCGTTGAAAAATAAAATTATTAAACTTTATAATAGGCAGAATTTTTTAGGAAAATAGTTTTGTTAGATATAGTTAGTTACATGATGCAAACATGTTCTGGGAAAACGTTCATTAAACCATTTAACTATTTCATGATAATTCAACTGACTGTATAGGTCGTTTCCATTCTTAAGGCATGGTCACACGAACGTGACTCGCGGTATCAACCGTGTAGTTTGGGTAAACTACGTTTTAGTCAAAAAATTAATTAATATTCAATTTTTTTTCCAAAGTTCCATATGATTATTAACTATCACCACAGATAGTCGGGAAGCACCATTTTTCGTTCAAGCTTATCCCCTTATTTTCGGTTCTCGGTATCCTATTGGAAACATCGTCCTTAAGGAATGCTGACACGAAGGTGACTCACGGTCCATTTCCAAGATTCCTCCGTACCCATATTATTTTGCAACTATCACGGTGTCAAACCCCCCACAAGCACACCTTTCTTGAGGAGTTGTTGTATGAAGGTTACTCGAGGCGGTTTTGTCAGTAGACCTTGTGAAAGTAATAATGGAGACGTTTCTTTTATTCTATACTTGCATTTTTTTATTTACCAAATTTATTAAGAATTAATATAAACTATCTATTTATAACACATTTAAAGTATATATCTTTGCTTTATTTATTACATTATGTAATCTTAAATAAGCCTAAGTTTTATGTTTATTATTTTGTCGGTAGTGATAGATCAATCCTTACGCTCTCCAGGTAGATTGGAAGGGTCCAAACTGGTCACCCAGAAGTAGATGGTAAACCGGCCCCACTTTTGATTCCATCTTCCTTAGACAGGATGGTACGGTTGAAATTCTTCCAACTAATAATAAACACTTTTACATTTACTCTCCATCATTTATATCTATCATATACCGTCATATTAATAATTATCCAAACATAAACACTATGTTTAGGGGTTATGAAAATAGGTTACAACAAATTATATCTAGGATGAATATTTATAATGTTATGTTAATGATACTTATTCTCTAAGAAATATCATTAAACATTTAAGCCCATTAATTTATTTATGAAATATTAAAATAAAACAATGATTTTTTCTCAAAGAATTATCATCCATATTTTAATATTTAGATAAGACAATGTTATTTATGTAGAAAAAACATCCATATTTTTATTTTAAATTAATTAATCAAACATAATTAATTTTAATTCATAATTATTAATTTAATTAATAATAGTTAATATTTAAATTTTTTTAATCCATGGGTGTCAGGGTCATATAAAAATCCGGCCCTGTTTAAAAAAATTGCACGTGGGCCTTTCGGGCTTAAGCCCAGACCCACATGCCCGCGGATTGACACGCACAGCCGACGGGAAGCCTAGGGCTGCACGCGCCTTGGGCTAGGCCTGCTGGCCCATAACAATGCATGGAAGCGAGGCCCGTAACCGGAGCGAGGTCTACACGCTGCGCGCAAACGCTGGTCGAAAGGGCCTGGGCGTGGGCTTCCCGTGATCTTTCAGGATATTGTCATGGATTCCTTGTACTGAAGCGTGGGCTTCGCCGAGAGGACTCCGTCGCAAATTTAACTGATGGTTATTTTTAAGCTTTCGGAGAATAAGTCTCTTAAGCCAAACTAGAGAGAGAGTTAGAGGAAAAATTTGTAGACTCTAAGGAATGGGGAGAATTCGAATTTTTCTTTGGGGAAAGGTGTGTAAAATCTGTAGAACGTGCTCTCTATTTATAGGCTCAAAATATAACCGAATTGGAGAAATCGCCTCTCCTAACTTTGAATTATATACATTAAATATAATTAATTATTTCAATCCAATAGTCTAGATTTAATGTGATATACATCCAAAGGATACAATTAATTAGGGATTTAATTTAAATAAGAAATACTTGATAAAAAGAGAAATCCAATCTTATCGTCTTGTCTTGAATTGAAATATATATATATACACAATTCGAAATTTAATTATCTACATCCAACGATCGAGCTAAATC
Source organism: Parietaria judaica (assembly GCA_954871525.1). Lineage (NCBI taxonomy): Eukaryota > Viridiplantae > Streptophyta > Magnoliopsida > Rosales > Urticaceae > Parietaria > Parietaria judaica. The sequence goes on along the minus strand of OX940865.1, from coordinate 577,098 downwards.
TTTATATTGATCTAACGGATCAAATCAAATTGCGATAAAATTAAATACCACGAGACTTGGTAAAAGGCCTATTTCTATTTTATCCATATATTGAATTCGAAAATTATAGATTATGTATATTATTCATTAGTTTCTAGTCCGTCGTTAAAGATTAAATCTTAAACCGATCCAACGAATACAATTAATTACAAAAATTTCAAAAACCTATGCTTGGTCACAAAGCTATTAATTTTGAATTAAAGTTATGTTAAAAAAAAATATCTCAATATAACGGTTGGTATTAAATCCTAACCGATCCATATGTATTAAATTGATTTTAGTGTTTTTTTCAAATACATAAATATTTGGTACTTATGCCGCAATTATCGAAAGTCCACTTTCCAAGGAGGCAAATTCATTCCATTTACATATATATTAATATATATAAATATATATTATTCATTTATTAATATATCTATAAATTATTAATTAAGTATTAATAAAATATTAATAATTAAATCCAAATAATTAAATTATATTAATATCCTTTGATCTCAATATCATAAATTCAAATGTCATGGTGTCACAACATCATTTAAATTCGTGACATGTGATTTAATTTCATAGTTTACCGAAACGATCACAAACTTAGAAATTCTCTAAATCTCAACACTTACACATCGAAACGACTCGGTTCCAAAAGCAAAGTTTCTTATAATATAATTTCCAAAAACGTTCATAATGATAGAAAATCCAAATTCTACTTTCTTTTGTCAGTTAATTTCGGTTACCAGGATATCGTACTTTTGCCACGCTACTAATAAAACTATATGATGGCTGTCGCAGACTTTAGTTTTATAAATCATGCCAAATTATTAAATATCTCAAAATTTTCCTATCACGTACGTATCATCCGTTACGAAGCTATCATGGGGACCATGGACCTGTACCACTTAAGCTCCAACGAACTACTAGGATAGTCGTCAAACCTTAGAGTAATTCCATTATAAACCCGCGACTGTACAATTTAGTGATACATTATATATTTTTCCCTTTATTACAGCAGGGTGTCCATCGGTAGAATAAAATTCGTTTTATTGATCTTTCACCTTATAATCCACACATGAGCAGGCGGTTTTTATCGTTTTGCACCTCATTGCATTTTCATCAGGACTTAGAAGAGATCTGTGTGATGCCAATGTCTATGACCATGCTCTCCTTACTACTGACTATAATGTTCCCAAAAATAATAGTGTTGTTGGGAACAACGGTCATATATTGTGCTGTTTAACAGTTAAATCAAAGAACAATCAAGCCAACAACTCAGACTAAAGATCACTCAGGACTTAAATCGAATATCCATTTTATCATCTACTAATGACTCAACTCCCAGTTATCAGTGACGGTGTTATATGATAACTTCCGGAGTTTAAGTCAAGTCTAGTCCAGTATTAAGACACTTCATACTTAATGCACTTCTAGTGAGTGTGACACACACAAAATCAAGAGTAGGATTTTCACTTAGTCACATAAATAACCTTATACGATTAATTGGCTCCCACCCAGTTAATCGGGTCACAAGCATTTTAGGTTCATTTATTATGATTATTAATTCCTTATCATATTGACTCTGTTGTGATAATAATAATAATACGAATATATCCCTTATGAACTAAGGAACAAACGTTCTATTTTACTCTACGAGAAACTATAATAAGATTAACATAATAAGCACCATATTTTATTCAACGACTTGTCATAATCTTTTCCAAATGGATAAAAAATTGTTTGTATAAGGACACATGTCCAACAGTATGTCCATTAGTCCCCTTTTAGTTCAACAAGGATGAAACCGCAATTATGTTCAAATGTTCCATTTGAGCATAGGATATTCCAATCATACTCGGTTCGTGATAGTTGTCACGAATCACTGATTACCTTAAATGGTGGTAAAAATACTAAATTTCAGTAAGACAATGACATTGTAAAAATTAGATTGAATTTAATCCTTGGACATCCCTAGGATTTAAGAAAATTAAATTATGGTACAGTTATCTTCTTGACACTGTTATTGAAATCGAAATTTAGAAAAAATAAATATTTGTATTTATACATGGAATATTTAAATAGAGAAATTAATGATAAAACTTTGTCGTATACATAAATGTGATTTTTATTTTATTTAAATCTTGAAAATCTAAAAAATTTGATTTGTTAAATTTACAGGGTATATTTCAAAAAAATATTTAATTTAGATTTATTATTTATTTGATTTATTCAAATAAAATCTATGAATGAATATCTGTAGGTATGAATAAATATCTTAGAAGTGGTTGAGAGATTTTCTCCAAAGTGGTTGGGCCATTCCCTATAAATAGGATAGTTAGGTAACTCTGAAATCATACCTTCGTATTCAGAAATTGAACTCTCTCTCTCTCTCTCTCTCTCTCTCTCTCTCTCTCTCTCTCGCTCAGTTATATTTAGAGTTTTTTGAGTTTTACGGCTTTGAGTTTTAACTAGTGGGAGCCCACACATCCCCGCGAAGTATTCCTGAAGAATACATCGGAAGACTTTTGGAAGCATCTTCATCACTTTAAATCGCAGAAGGCTTCAAGAACATATTCAAAGAGTTCAGGAATAAAAAGGTACGTGTTCTTGATAATATCGATTAAAAAATTATTTATTAATACTCAAGGCTATGAATTAAAACTTAACAATGTTATTAAAAATAAAGATAATTAATTTATCACGATCAGGGAAATTTATTGTGAGTTTTTTTTAAACAGATAGGTTTGATAGGGTTATTGGTATGGGACTCAAACCTAGTAATTTTTTCAAGATCAATCCATGTGATGAATACAACGATCATAATTTATTATTGGTTTACGAAGACTCCATTGAGTCTAGATACGTTAGATAACCAATAGGAACGCCTTATATTTTCTGCTAAATATTTGTTCTTGATATTAAGGGTGATAATTTAAGAATTATTTTGGAATAAATACTAAGAAAAATCAAGCGGATAATAACTCGGGTAGCCTGCATCTGCGGTGGCACAAAGGATCAAGAACCCTTAAGTTCCCGAAAAGCGCACCACAACATGTGGGCATTTCCTAGTGGCACCACGTCCATAGACAGCTCGCGTCGGAGCTGTAAGACTGGAGAAGGAGGTATACCAGCCCGCGTCCAAAATGGTTCATTGGATCAAGTTTTGGAAATACGGATAAACCTTAATACCATTAGTCGAAATCCCTTGTATTCAATCCGATACAATTACTTGTATCCAAATCATACGGTTTCAAAAAAAATTATGCGGAATAATTAGTATTTGTCTGATTAAATACACGCGTAGAACAAGCTTTGTTCAACATGGGTTAAACCTGAAATTGTGTCCCATACCACGATTCCCATTATTCTATCCGATTTATGAAATCCAAAAAATAATTAATTGGTCCTAATCATCTTATTCGATTTTTATCATAAAAAATTAAGTCATTATCTAACGTGAATCGATTTAGGGGTTGGAGCAATTAGATAATTATCTAAGCAATAAATAAAACTAACCTTTAATCCAACAGCGTTCTCTGAATTTTGAATCACCTTCTGCGAATTTATGTCTGTCGATTTCTCCTAAAAGCCTTATGATGTATGCGCCGGAGTTAGACCGTCTAGATGTGTGGGCTCCAAGGATGACCATAAAACCTTCAAGCACGAACCGGGAACGGAACTTCTGACTTCACTGAATTTCAAATTTCATAGAGAATTCGCGAGAGAGATAGAATGCGAGTATTTCTCAATTCAAAGGTTATGATTTGTGATTTCAGCTCTTCCCTATTTATAGGAAAAAAATAAATCTTAACCAATTGGAGATATTATCTCATTATTTTTGAAAGATATGAATAATATCAAATCTTATTAAATCTTTATAAAAAATATTTAATCTAAAGATAGGATAACAAATCTTTCTGGAATCAAATTTCCTAATATATATATCTCCATATTTTTTAATTAATATATATTCAATATATATTATTTTAATTTCAAAAATAATATTAAATTCAAATTCTCATAAAATCGAATTTAGGGTTAATGTTAAATCTAACTTAAATATGTTTAATGATAATTAATTATCAATAATAAATATTGATAATTAAATCCAATAATTAAAATTATATTTCTAATTAAATATTTCAAGAAATAAATCCTATATAAAGTTCTGTTTTAAATTCGCAACTCCGTACACACCCTAATCCGGCTTTTACACGAACTACTGTTTTGAGCAAAACTCTCGCTTCGTTCATTTTAATTAGGTGATTCAAATTGCTAACTGTTGACGTGGTTTCGAACGCCAAAGGTCATGTGAATTTGGAATGGGATTTCGATTTGAAGATGATTAGATTTTTGTGGATCCTGACCTCCGTGTCGTCAATACTTTCGACGATGACACGCAAATACAAACAGCGAAGAAAATAAATGAAACACCAGAGTTTTTTAGAGAGGTTCGTCCCAATGCGGTAGTTGACTACGTCCTCTGTACGTTTACTGCTTTAAAAGAGATGGTCAATCGGAACAACAAGCCAATTCCTTATAGATCAAGAAAAACACTCTGAAGAGATGAACTCTCACAGACTCTTTTCTCTCAATGGTGGATGCTTGTGTGTGTGTTAATGGGATGCCTTCTTGATTTTATAGGTGTGTGGTTTCTGCCCATTGGAAGTGTACGTTTCTGGTGGCTCCGAGTTCGGGGCTTGACTTTTCACCGAGCTGACGCGTGGGACACGTGTTGCGAGATTGCTATAGTAGTGGACTATGACTTGTCGTTGCGGGGTTTGAATTTGAATCGTGGCGATTTCTTCGGTCGGGCTTTGGAAGTTTAAATTGAGGTGGTTGACATGGTCTGCTCGTGCTCGGATACTTTACTTGTTTCTCCCCGAGCACTTTGTCCTTCTTTTGCTCGGGTCCCTTTGAGACAATCTTTGTCCGATCGGAGCTTGGGGTGTTGTATTTTAACCAAGTACTAGTTTCTCTTAGAAGTGGGTGTTTGAGTTTTGCTCGGAATTATCCATTGAGACATTCTGTCCGGACTCCTTTTGAGCATATTCTGCTCAGGTGAACATTTTGTCTTCTGGGATTTTAGCTTTGCTCGGGCCCGAACACGATTAAGTGCATAGTGGGCTTCTAGGATTTGTATTTCATAAGTCCAGTTATACTCACAACTTAAGCCTAAATCAATTTCAACTATAAATTTAATTAATGACCTCGTAATTCTGATTAAGGAACGAATTTTCACATCAACAGATAGCCCCCTACTATAAAAAATAAGAAGTATTATTTATAGTATGAAAGCTGATATGATCTTGTAAAAATTAGTGACAAAAATTGGTTAAATTTGCGAAATCAAAAACTTTCATGACTTTTACCGCAAAATTGAATTGATTGGGGGACATCGGAACTATTTTTATGATAATATCGCATTCTTTAGTGACCGAACTGAGAATATTTTGAAATCGAAATGATTTTGAATCTCTTGGAGGGAACGGTTGCGACACGTGTCGCTCTGCCCGGTTTTCGAAGAAGGAATCAAACCCTTCAACTTCCGCTGACTCTGTCAGTCCGGGGTCTTGTTGACGTGTCGCGATCAAGGATTTCATCGTGGTCTTTGGATAAGGTTCGGCGCGATATTCAAGGGAACCCTAGCCTTACGATGCGTTGCGATTCTCGAGTATAAATATACTCGATTGTTGTCAGTGGAGGTCCAATTTATCACGCTTTTGCTCTGCCCGGCACGTCTCTTCGAATTCAGGTAACTGCTCCTCATCTTCCCTATTTAAGCGATGCTTTCTCTTTCTTCTTAATTTTCGCACTCGAGAAAAAGAGCAGTTTCCCTTGCTTTCGCCATTGTTGGGTTGTACTTCATCCTTCCAAGCTCCGGTCTAGGTTTTCATGTTCTCTTTTTTCCTTGCCTCCCGCTTTACAGTTTTTGCTCTTGTTTTGGGATAGAGGAAGCGAGGCTAGTTTTTGTGGGCCTTTGTTTGTTTAACTTTTTAGGGTTTGAGTTTCTGGGTTTCTGGTTAAAGATCTTGGTTCGAGGGCTTGAATATCTGGGTTTATTGGTCCTTATAGGGAGTCTTAGAAATGGCTGAGAGTAGAAAAGTCAAGAAGGGTAATTCTAAGGCTCCGACTCTGGTCTCAGAGTTTCTCCATACTGAATATCCTAGATCCTGATTTATGGAGGGTGATATTCCTAGGCTTAGGTCGGATTACGGTATCCAGGAGTCTATTCCTCTTCGGGTACCGTAGTCTATTCCTCTTCGATCAGGGATGATTTTGCGGATTCTAGTGATTTTGCGGATTCGATCAGGGATGATTGGGTTTGCATTTACGAGAGGTATTTCCTAGACTAGGGGCTAAGGTTTCCGATTCCTAGGGATATTCTTAGGTATGTCAATCAAATGAATATCACTCTGGCACAATTGAGCCCGAATACGTATATGATTTTGATTGCCTACCTTAGGTGTAAGGAGGAGAATATCGATCTTTCTCTGCTCGATATGCTTCAGGTCTTTACGACCAAGAATAATTCTAAGGCTGCGGGTAGGTTTTATATCTCGGTCAAGGGTCAGAAGGGTGATTTTATTCGGGGGATTCCGAACAAGGATGATAATTGGCAGGATAGGTATTTCTTTTTTAAGCCATGTATAGAGTCTTTTGACACAGGGACTGCATATGTTAACAAATGGGCCGACGAGATTGGTAACTTTTCTAGTTTCACTTTGCTCGGATTTAGTTTCTGTTTGGGTAATTTTCTCTAGTCGTATTTTTTGATATGTTTTCAGATCGTAAGGGTAAAAAGGTGAGGTGGATTTCTCTTGGAGCCGGGTGGAAAGCTAAGAACAAAGTTCTCTTCCGGGTGGAGGGATAGAGTGGAAGGAGCTTTCCGAAAGGAGGTTTTTTGCTGCTGGGTTGTGGAAGCTCAGCCCATATAGCACCTACGTTCCCTACTACGCCCGTTTGTTGTTTTCGAGCAGCGAGGAGGAAGGTATGTATTTGGGTAAGTTTTTGTTTTTTTATTCTTTGTCAGGAAATTGTTGAAAGTTTGTTTGTAGGAAGATTCGATGGAGCTAAACTATCGAGAAGTTAGGGCTCAATGAGCAGCTGTTAAAGTTGTTGAGAAGGAGATGGCCAAGGAGAAAGGTAAGGAAGTTCATGTCTCCGGAGAGAACTCTGGTCGGGTTGAGGCAACCAAGGGAACGCAGAAAGCCTCTGATACAGCCAAGGACGTTCCCGAGGAGGGAGTGACTCAGAGGTCAACTCCCACTCTGCCCGTATAAGGGCAAGGAGCAGTTCACAGCTCGGAGGTATCTGCCAGGGTCTCAAGGACCAGTCTGTCCGCGGTTGAAAAAGAGGCTGCTCAGGCCATTGCAGAACGGCAGTTCGTCGATATCTCCGACGAAGAGCCCACTCTGCCAGCGGTGGGAACTCCGGAGCCTCTGGTTTCTTCCGATCTTGCCTGGTGAGGGTTTTAAGTTCTCCGGTTAAGCGGGCTCGATCTTCCGAAGAAGAAGCATCGCGCAAGAAGCCGAAGGGGGACAAGCCTCCCCAGAAATCTGGGAGGGATTCATTGTCGAGGGGAGCTCGGCCATCTTCGTAGGTGCCTGGACCTGGTGGTGGTAAACCGCCGAGCAAGGGCCAGGGCTCCTCGAAGCCCAAGGTTGTCCTGAGAAAAGGCCGAATTGGCCGAGAATGAGGAACTTGCCCATGTGAATTCTGAGCTCGAGGAAAGCTCCGGGCAGTTGTGTTTGACATATGTGTCCTTAAACAAGATAATTTATCCATTTGTAAAAGATTATAACAAGTCATTGAATAAAGATGGTACTTATTATGTTAATCTTATTATAGTTTATGGTAGAGTAAAACAAAATGTTTGTTTCCTAAGGTTTATAAAGGATGCAATTATGTTTTTACTATCACAACAGAGTCAATGTGAGGAAGAATTAATAATCATAATAAATAAACTTAAAACGTCCATGAACTGATTAACTGGGTGGGAGCCCATTAATCGTGTAAGTTCATTAATGTGACTAAGTGACAATCCTATTCTGGATTATGTGTGTGTGTCACACTCACTAGAAGTGCATTAAGTGTGAAGTGTCTTCATACCGGACTGGATCTGACTTAAACTCAAGAAGTTATCATATATGACTATCACTGATAACTTGAAGTTGAGTCACAAATAGATGATCAAATGGATATAAGTTCTATGTCTTGAGTTATCTTGAGTCCGAGGTACGGGCTTGATTGTTCTTTGATTTAACCGTTAAAAAACAAAAGATATTCTCGTTGTTCCCAACACTATTATTTTGGGAACATGATAGTCAGTACTAAGGGTAGCTTGATCATAGACATGCGCATCACACAGCTCTCTTCAGAGTCATGATGGTTCCCTTGATTGTCGGTGGTGAGAAGTGAGAGATACCCGTGCACAAATTATGAATCGATACCATAAGTGGGTCACTCATAATATTACTGATTGAGTCAATGAGGAAAATTTAATGAGAGGCATTATAGTAAAAATCGCCTGCTCATATGTGAATAATCAAGTAAAAGAACAATAACCCGAATTTGATTGTATCAATGGACACCCTGCTGTATAAAGGGAATAATATATACAGTATCACTAAAGAGTGCAGCCTCATGTCTATAGTGGAATTACTTCGAGGTTTGACGAACGACTAGCAGTTTGTTGGAGCTTAAGTCATACGAGTCCATGGTCCCCAGGATAGCTCCGTAACGGATGATACGTACGTGATTATAATCATTTGGCTAGACTTATGAAACTAAAAGGTCTGTCGCAGATGTCATATAGTTTTATCGTTTGCGTGGAAAAAGTACCATATTTTGGTACACGGAATTAGGGTTTGGTCATCAGAAACCCTAGCAAATTCGAATCACATGTTTTGCATATTCCATATTTGCGGCATAAGTACCAAATGTTTTGGCCTTTTAGCAAATCCCTAAAATCAATTTAATCTATTGGATCGGTTATAATTTAATATCAACCGTTAGATTAAGATAATTGATTTTAACCCCAATAGTAATTCAAAATTGATAGCTTGGTGACCAAGCTTAGGTATTTTGAATTTTGTTGATTAATTATATCCGTTTGATCGGTTTTAAGGTTTAATCTTTACCGTCGGATTAGAAATTAATTAATATTATATATATATATATCATATATAATTTGAATTAATAAAGGGAAAATAATTTGAATTAGGGTTTTATTAAATACCTAGGGCATTTGATTTTATCCCTAGATGATTTGATCTGTTGGATTGGTTTAAGATTTATTTTTCACCATTGGATCTAGGTAATCAATAAACAATTCAAATTTATATATATATAATTCGAATTTAATTAATATGATGATAAGATTAAATATTTTGATCTTATCATGTATTTATTATTTAATTAAATCCCTAATTAATTATATCCATTGGATTTAGATGTGATTGAATCTTGACCATTGGATTGAAATAGTTAATTAAATTTATTTATTATAATTCGAAAAATGGGAGGAAAAATCTCCAATATGGTTACAGTCTGAGACCTATAAATAGGAGGCTCATTCTACACATTTTTCACACCTTCCCTAAAGCAAAAATTTGAGCTCTCCCTCTCTCTCTCTACGGTATACGAGTTTTTGCCTCTTATCTCCTTTTCGGTTCGGCTTAGTGAGAACGTTGTTTTGTCCGGTAGCTTAAAAAGAACCTCAGTTAAAGTTTTGCGAGAGAGTCCTGCCGGCCAAGCCCACGCTTCGGTACGAGTAATCGAGGAGAATATCCCGGACGATCACGGGTGTTTCCCTCAGCACCGGCCGAGCCTTGTCAAACTTCACAGTCCGCAGCCAAAAACGTCAACCTAGGTACGGCCTTATGCATTGGGTTGATAAATGCAACTATTTACCGCTTTCTATTAATTTCCTATTCGACTAGCTTATTCATATTTATTATGAAATATTATATTCGTAATATTTATCGGATCTTGATGAAATGGTAATTACCCGATATCCGTGTCGTCAAGCCGGTAACAAGTTTTCCGCTTTTAAATAATTTTTTCAATGTTACCGAGAGGCCTCAGAGGCTTATTTCGTGGTAATGAAGTTGGGAATCAAACCCCGATTTCCAACAGTTTGCCTCGAGGAACAAGGAGATTCTTGAGCTGAAGCGCTTGATCGCAGCTCAAGAGAGCATGATCAAGGCTCTGGAGATCACCAAGCTGGATCTCCGGGAGAAGCTCTCCAATGCGTCTGCCTTAGTCTCTGAGTCCCAAGAGAATGAGAACAAAGTCATCGGGATGCTCATTGATTCTGATGCCAAATTGGGCCAGGCATAGAGAGACGTGAGGTCGCTAAGCGAGGAGCTCATGCTCGTGAAGGTCGAGCACAAATATGCCCTGGAGGCGCTGGAGAAATCCTAGCAGGGTACATCCGTCGAGAATGAGGCTTGCAAGGCTGTCCGGCGCAAGTACAGGAAGCGGGTCGAGCAACGGGATACGATGATTGCTCGCCAAAAGGAATTTTCCTATCAGACTAAGCTCCTGCACCAGGTTCAAGGTAACATTTCCCTTGTCGGTGAGATAACCAATTTAGAGAGCGAGTTGGAAGTCCTCAAGGAGGATAAGTCCAAATATGAGGACTTTCTGGTCGCGAAGCCAGTGCCTGTGGTGGATTCCCCAGCCCTCTCCCCAGATCTCGATCTAACTGAGAATGTTGATGATGCAGATCGGGGAACTCAGGTGGACCTTTATGACCATGCAGAGCCGCCCCTTGAAGCGCCCGAGGTGGCCATGACCCCAACTGAGCCCAACCTTCTTCCCTAACCGAGCCGACACCGTCCGAGCAAAACCCGACCGATCCGACCCCGTAGGACGAGACTTCAAAGGCTATTGTCTGAAGACAGTGCTTCATACCCAGCCGTTCTATTTTTTGTTTTTTTGTTTACACTATGTTTCGAACAATTTGCTTGCCCGCGGTTAGGACTTTTATTTCGGGCAGGTCATGAGACCTGAACCCTTTTTCTGTAATTGTTTTCTTCCTAATACTCTGCCCGTGGTTCGGGCTTCTATTTTTTTTTTATAGATTTCCGTTTCTTTTATATGCTACTGTTATTTCCAAATTTTTGTTATATATAAAATAAATTGGTGATATTATTGCAAAAGATATTGAAATATACCCGACCAGGGGATATTCGGCTATATTTTATAAATGTTATGGCCGGGATTCTTAGTTTTGTTTCGAAGGTTATCTGAAAATGAAGTAAATAGACTTAGTTATTTGATACCTTGAAGGATTCTTGGGCCCGAAAGCCGGAAACGGTTCTCCGAGCTGCTTTGTTAACGGATCGGCTGACCGAGCAGAAATTCCTGAAGGCAACCCTTGCTGCCCGAGCTGGTTTGCTACCTGTTAAGAGAAAGCGTGGTACCTGGACAGATATTATTAGTGAGGAGGGGTATAGTACCTGAGCAAGTATGTTACTTGCGATGAGAGGGTATGGTACCCGAGCAAGTATGTTACTTGCGACGAAAGGGTATGCTACCCGAGCAAGTATGTTACTCGCGATGAAAGGGTCTGATAACCGAGAAAGTATGTTACTTGCGATGAGAGGGTATGGTACCCGAGCGAGTATGTTACTTGCGATGAAAGGGTATGCAACCCCAACAGGTTTGCTAGAATATTTTTTTAAAGAGAATTAATCTTACGAAAAGAATGAATGATTTTGAGGATAGTTACATAATTGTGCCGCTTATGTTTGCATCGCTGCTTGAAACTATTTTAGTAAAAGGTGGGATTACTTACTTGTAATCTGATAGCTACTCGGGTAGTTTCCTCCTACTTTGTTGAATTTGAGAGTTGACTTTTGGTTTCAAATCTCTGCCGAGGTAGAGGCGTATGTAGTTGTTTGGTTTATCGGGGCTGCGTTCCACCGTTTCCTCTTTTTGGTTGAACTGCCTACGTACCCTATTCTTTGGAGATCAAGCCATTTACGTAGTTCATAGGAAGTCAGTCTCTGACTTTTTATTCGTAGTATTTTCTGAGGTGCATAGCGTTCCAGCTACGGAGGATTCTCGATTCGTCCGGGGTAGCTAGTTTATATACACCAGGCTTTACTACTTTGGTAACGATATAGGGTCCTTCCCAGTTGAGTTCGACCGTGTTCCGGAAGACCTTTCTGAGGACCAGATCCCTGGCGACGAACCTGCGGTGCTTAACTTTGGAATTGTAGTATTTAGCTACCAAATTTTGGTAGTTAGAAATTCGTATTAAAGCCTACTCGCGTTGTTCATCTGCATGGTCAAGCTGGTCTAGTCTCATTTCGTCGTTAATTCCTGCGTTTTTGGGAGCGTACTCCCTCCTGAATTGGAGGCCTCGATTTCGGCTGGTATGACTGATTCGGTGCCATATACCATCAAAAAAGGAGTTTCCCCGGTTGCTCTCCGCGGGGTGGTTCTATATGACCATAGAACTCCGATGAGCTCGTCGCTCCATCGTCCTTTTTTGGTATCGAGCCTCTTCTTGATACCATCCACAATATTCCGGTTCGAGACTTCTGCCTGGCCGTTCCCTTGTGGATATCTCGGGGTGGATGTTTTCAAGTAAATCTTCGTGTTATAACAGAAATTCTGGAATCTGTTCGATACGAATTGGGGTCCGTTATCGGCAATAATCTCCTTGGCATCCGAGTCTTTGATGTTGGCATAAGATTCAGCCTCCACCCATTTTGAGAAATAGTCCGTTACGACTAGCAGGAATCTTTTCCTGGCTGGTGCGAAAGGAAAAGGTCCTACGATATCCATGGACCATTTCATAAATTGGTGCGGGACCAAAACTGAAGGGGGTACTATTTCATATAAGGTCCTACGATATCCATTGACCAGTTCTGCCGGACAGTGTATAACCGGTGAATGGCGCTGAAATTTGTCGCACCGTCTGGAGTGGGCTTCCGCGTCGGCCAGCATAGTTGGCTTGAAGAAGCCCTGCCGCTTTGCTTTGTTGGAGAGTGATCTCCCACCGGAATGATTTCCGCATTCTCCGCTATGTATTTCTTGCAGCACGACGTTAGCCTCGTCTCTACCTAAACATCTTCGGTAGGGTCCAGTGTAACTTCGTTAATACAGTTTTCTGTCTATTAGATAGAAACGAGCGCTTTGGATGCGGAGCTTTCGGGCCTTCTGATTATCCTAGGGCTTTACTCCTGTCAGGATATACTTTAGGATGGGGGTTCTCAAATCCTCCAAACCTTTCTGGATATCATAGACGCGTAGACTCACACTTGGTTCGTCTATAACTTCCTTTGGAATTATCCTCTTCACCTCAGGGTCCGAAGTGGAAGCTAGTCTGGCCAGTGCGTTGCCCGAAGAATTTTGGCTTCGTAGTATCTGGATCACCTCAACCTTATCAAATTGGGTGATCAGATCCTCGACTTGTGCAAGGTATTTCTCCATGCAATCGTCCCTGGTGGTGTACTCGCCAATGATTTGGCTGGTGACCAGTTTAGAGTCCGAGTGTGCTCTAACCTTTCTGGCCCCGACTGCCTTAGCCAGTTTTAAACCAGTTATCAGTGCCTCATACTCCGTTTCGTTGTTTGTAGCGTGGAATCTTAGCCTGAAAGATTGTTCCAAGACCTAGTTGGTTAGGGAAAGCAAGCGTATCTCTATTCCGGATCTGCCTATGTTCGATACCCGGTCCACTTCGAGGTGCCACTCCTCGTTCCTCTTTTCCCCTGTTGGGTCTTCTATCGAGAGTTCAATTAGGAAGTCGGCTAACACTTGGGACTTAGCGCACGTTCGAATTTCGTATTCGATGTCGAATTCACTTAATTCGACAGCCCATTTTGTCAGTCGACTTGACTTATTTGGACTATGGAGGATTACCCTTAAGAGCCGAGTCGTCATCACCACGATGGCATGAGACTGGAAGTACGGCCAGAACTTTCTCGCTGAGGTTATCATAGCCAAAGCTAGTTTTTCCATAGCGGGATACCTAGTTTCTGCGTCCTCTAGCGATTTGCTGACGTAGAAAATTGGTTTTTGTTCGCCTCTGTCTTCCCGAACGATTACGCTGCTAACAGCTGAGAGGGATACCGCCAAGTAAAGCTGTAACGGTTCTCCCATGATCGGACGAGATAGTACTGGTGGAGTAGACAGGTACCTTTTGAGGTCTTGAAATGCTTCTTCGCATTCTTTTGTCCATTCAAATTTTTTGTTGCCCCTCAAGATTTTGTAGAAAGGCAGGCATTTGTCCGTAGACCTCGAGATGAACCTGTTAAGTGCCGCTATTCTTCCGGTCAGCCTCTGCGTTTCCTGAATAGTCCTCGGAGAGGGCATGTTTAGGAGGGCTTTGATTTGATCCGGGTTGTCCTCTATTCCTCGCTGAGTTACTAAGTAACCGAGGAATTTTCCAGAAGTTACTCCGAAGGTGCATTTAGCGGAGTTGAGCTTCATTTGATACTTTCTAAGTATCGCGAAGTAGTCCTCTCAGTGAGACACGTGATCTACGGCCTTTGTGGATTTTACGAGCATATCGTCGATGTAGACTTCCATTTTTTTGCCAAGTTGTCTAGCAAAAATTTGGTTGACCAATCGTTGATATGTCGCTCCCGCGTTCTTGAGTCCGAAGGGCATTACCTTATAACAGTAAATCCCTCGGTCAGTCACGAACGCGGTTTTCTCTTGGTCCTCGGCGTGCATCAAGATTTAATTATATCCTGAGAACGCGTCCATGAAGGACAAGAGTTCGTGCCCGCAGGTTGCTTCCACCAGCCGGTTGGTGAGGGGCATAGGGAAGCTGTCCTTGGGGCACGCTTTGTTCAAGTCGGTGAAGTCAATACAGACTCGTGCCTTCCCATTCTTTTTCTTAACTACTACAGCATTGGATAACCAGTTTGGGTATTTCAGTTCCCGTATGGAACTAGTTTTTAGTAGTTTTTTGACCTCATCATTTACCGCCTGGGCCCGGTCAGGTCCCAATTTTCTCCTCTTCTGTTTTACAAGCTTGTGGCTAGGATCTACATTGAGGCGATGGGCGGTTATGCTTGGGTCAATTCCCGGCATGTCTTCGTGGGACCATGCGAAGCAGTCATGGTTCCTTGTGAGGAATTTGATCAGCTTTCTTCTGACGTCATTGTTTAAGTTGACCCTGATTCCGACTTTGTGGTCCGGATTCTGAGGGTCGATCTGGACCTGGTGCGTCATTTCCAAGTCCGGGCCTTTGTTGTCGTCATCCGTTTCTTGGGCTGGATCTTTCTCCTCTACCGACATTAATTGCTATTGGTCGGGTTTTTGGTGCCTTTGCCCGTGTCTTGGGCGTGTGTGACATCCAGAACGATGTCATGTAGCAGATTCAGGCTTGTTTTTTGTTTCCCTTTACTTCCACTATCTTCCCATTCTCTCTTAGGAAGCGGATGGTTTAGTGGTAGGTAGTTGGCACGGCCTTCATCAAATGAATCCACGGTCTCCCGATGATTATGTTGTAAGCCGTGGGGAAATCTAGCACCAAGAAGTTTTTTATCTTGCCTACTCCACAACAGACGATGGATAGTCTGAACGTCCCTATAGTGTCGACCGTTTTCCATTGAAACCGGTCAGAGGGATGTTCCCTCTATTAATTTCCGTGTCATCAATTCCCATCTTGCGTAAGCATGACATGAAGATGACGTCTATGGAGCTACCATTGTCGACCAAAATTATTTTGATCGCGTAGCCGGAGACTAGAGGGATGATGAATAGAGCATCATCGTGAGGCCCGACCAAGGTGGTGTTGGACATATGTGTTCTTAAAAATTATATTTATCCATTTGTAAAAGATTATGACAAGTCGTTGAATAAAGATGATGCTTATTATGTTAATCTTATTTTAGTTTCTGGTAGAGTAAAATGGAATGTTTGATTCCTTAGTTCATAAAGGATGCAATTATGCTATTATTATCACAACAGAGTCGATGTGAGGAAGAATTAATAATCATAATAAACGAACTTAAAACGTCTGTGACATGATTAACAGGGTTGGAGCCCATTAATCTTGTAAGGTCATTAATGTGACTAAGTGACAATCCTATTCTGGTTTATGTGTGTGTCACACTCACTAGAAGTGCATTAAGTATGAAGCGTCTTCATACTGGACTAGACCTGACTTAAACTCAATAATTTATCATATCAGACCGTCACTGATATTTTGTAGTTGAGTCACAAAATGATGATCAAATGGATATTAGTTCTAAGTCCTGAGGGATCATGAGTCCGAGCTACTGACTTGATTGTTCTTTGATTTAACCGTTAAAGAACACAAGATATTACCGTTGTTCCCAACACTATTATTTTGGGAACATGATAGTCAGTAGTAAGGATAGCTTGATCATAAACATTGGCATCACACAGCTCTCTTCAGAGTCATGATGATTCCCTTGGTTCTCATTGGTGAGAAGTGAGAGGTACCCATGCGCAACTTATGAATCGAAACAATAAGTGGGTTGCTCATAATTTTACTGACTGGGTCAAGGATGAAAATGCAATGAGGGGCATTACGGTAAAAACCGCCTGCTCATGTGTGGGTCATCAAGTGAAAGGACTATAACCCGAATTTGATTGAATCAATGGACACCCTGCTGTTATAAGGGAATAATATATACTGTATCACTAAAGAGTGCAGCCTCGGGTCTATAGTGGAATCACTTTGAAGTTTGACGAACAACTAATAGTTCGTTGGAGCTTAAGTGATACGGGTCCGTGGTCCCCAGGATAGCTCCATAACGGATGATACGTACGTGATTAAAATACATTCTGGATAATGTTTAATCATTTGGGTCGACTTATAAAACTGACAAGTCTGTGTCAGCGTGGCAAAAGTATCATATTTTGGTACACGGAATTAACTGATAAAAAGAAAGTTAGAATTTAGATTTTCTAACAGCACTATGTTGTTTTAAATTAAATTCTAAGCAACTTTTCTTTTTGAACCAAGTCATTCAGACTTACGGTTTGGGATTTATGGATTTTCTAAGTTTATGACTCGGTTCGATAAACTATGAAATTAAATCACATGTCACAAATTTAAATGATGGTGTGGCACCATGACATTTAATGTGTGATATTGAGATCAGGTGTTATTAATATAATTTAATTATTTGGATTTAATTATTAATATCTAATTAATAATTAATTAATAATTAAAAGATTTATATTAATAAATAAAAATATATATTTATATATTGTTACATGTGTAAATTCGAATTAGGGTTAGGAGAATACAATCTCTAGCTAAATTCGAATATGAGAATTGGAGAATTTATATTTGCGGAATAAGTACCTATTATGCCGCAAATATAAATTCTCCAATATTGAGTGCTCTGGGGTATGGGCCCACTTGATTACTCCCATAAGGCCGGGGGTAACTGCTTGGCCCATGGGAGGTGTGGTAGTACGGGCTCTCTGCCCGGGATGGACTTGAGGACTGAACTCCGGTCGGGCGGTTACGAGATTTCTGATAGGGAGTATTCTGCCCGGAAGCAGGCTGGTTGATTCCAAACTCCGGGTCTCCAAATCGAGGGGTGCCGTGATAACGCTTCCAGGGGAGCGCGTCCTCCGGCGTATCCGCTGGCTGGGGCGGAGTGCTTGGGCGCGGATCTCTTGTGAGGGGCGCTTGATCGGTTCTATGGGCTCAGGTATCGTTGGGGTCCTGGAAGTCAAAGTGGACCGAATTTACCGTTTCGTGATTCCTTTTACTAGAGGTCTTCCCGGTTTTGTTCACAGAATAAGGTCTCTGCTCGAGCCGGGTCTGGCTGCTCATGAGAAACTCAATTTTTCTTCTGAGCTCAGCATTTTCAGCAGCCTGTTCTTGGAGCTGAGTTCTTAGGGCCTGCCCCTCGGCATTCTGGTCGGGAGTTACCTCGAACAGAGCGTCAGAGGCAGGATTCTTCTCCGAGCTCATGGTTCTGTCTAAGTACGATAGAGTTAGCGAAATCAAAGTTTGCCACAGACGGCGCGAAACTGTTGACTTAGTTTCGCACGGCAAGGGTAACGTGATTTGTGAATGGGATTTTGATTTGATGATGCTAAGATTTTTGTGGATCCTGATCTCCGCGTCGTCAATACTTTCGACGATGACACACGAATACAAAGAGCAAAGAAAATAAATGAAACACCAGAGTTTTTTAGAGAGGTTAATCCCAATGCGGTAGTTGACTACTTCCTCTGTACGTTTATTGCTTTAAAAGAGATTATCAATCGGAACCACAAGCCAATTCCTTATAGATCGAAAATGAAAGAAAAACACTCTGAAGAGACGAACTCTCACAGACTCTTTTCTCTCAATGGTGGATGCTTGTGTGTGTATTAATGGGCTGCCTTCTTTCTTTTATAGGTGTCTGGTTTCTGCCTGTTGGAAGTGTACGTTGATGATGCCTCTTAGTTCGGGGCTTGACTTGTTGCCGAGATGACACGTGGGCCACGTCCCGCGAGATTGGTGTTCTGGTGGACTTTGACTTGTCGTCATGGGGTTTGAATTTGAATTGTGGAGATTTTTCTAGTCGGGCTTCGGAAGTTTCAATTGAGGTTGTTGACTTGGTCTGCTCGTGCTCGGATATTTTACTTCCTTCTGCCCAGGCGCTTTTTCCTGCTTCTGCTCGAGTAGCTTTGAGACAATCTCTGCCCGGGAGGAGCTTGGCGTGTTGATGAAGGTGAAGAGAACGCCGAACAAGTTGTACAACATACTCTTGGATACGGGCCAACCTGTCTGCTTAATGGCGTCCCTGGCAGACCCGGCTTGGTTGTGGCACGCACAACTTTGGGCACGTAAACTTCTACGCGCTTAATATGATAGTAGAAAATAATATGGCCTTTGGGGTACCGAAGATCGAAACCCCTACCAGCTCTGTGAATGCTGAATGGTTGCCAAACAAGCAAGAGTGCCATTTTTTTTATCAAGGCCAAGTTCTGTGCAGAGCGACCCCTCCAACTAGTGCATGCTGACCTGTGTGGTCCAATTACCCTGGCCACCTTAGCCAGTAACAAGTACTTCTTTTTGCTTGTTGACGACTACATCTGTTGGATGCGGGTTTATACGCTCAAGGAGAAGAGTGGAGCCCTTTAAGTCTTCAAGAAGTTCAAGAGGCTCGTGGAAACCAGTTAGGACATAGACTGAAGACCCTACGAACAAGAGGAGGCGAGTTCACATCTCAGAGTTTTGCGGAGTACTACGGAGAAGAAGGTATAGAGCGAGACCTCAGCGCACCATACACGTCTCAGCAAAACGGCGTGGTGCAAAGAAGGAATGAGGACCGTCATGGACACAGCAAGGAGTTTGATGAAGAGCATGCAAGTCCCGGCGAGGTTCTCGGGAGAAGCAGTATGCCACGGGATCTACTTGCTGAGCTGTCTACCAAGGAAGGTGCTAGACGAGCGCACCCCTTACTAAGCATGGAAAGGGAAGAAACTTCATCTGGAGAATTTGAAGGTGTTTGGGTGTACCGCACATGTAAAGATTGTGGATCCACACAAGCTCAATGATCGGAGTCAGTCGATGGTGTACCGTGGCGATGAGGAAGGGATCAAGGTACACAGGTTTTCCGACCCCCAACGTGGTAAACTGCATGTGAGCAGAGACATCGTGTTCGATGAAGAAAAGAAGTAGGATTGGCGCGACGAGAATGGAGAGCCCGAAAAGAACTCGGTGAAGATTCCCTTCCGTGGTCTAGCAACGCCCAGTTCGACGAAAATCAATTTGCTTGGAACCAGCACGAATAAAACCAGCTCACCACAAGGCTCACCCAACCCAGGTTAAGGGATGATTACCCCAATCTCAGAGAGAGCTACTTTGAGAGGAACCAACTCGGGAGACTCATCGATCAAGGACGGACCAAGAAGGTTCCCTACCTTGTCTGACATCTACGAAGAAGCGCGGGAGCTTAATTTGAGCCCGGAGGAGCTTGTGGAAGTTATTGAGGAGGAACCAACCAACTACCGCGAGACATCCACCGAGAAGGAATGGTAAGAAGCGATGAAGAGAGAGCTAGAGTCGATTGAGAAGAACCAGACATGGGAACATGGAGAAGCCTACTAGTTTACACCAACAGGCTATGAAGCATGTCCTTCGTTACGTGAAGGGAACGACGATCTGCGTGATACATTGCGGAAGAGGAAGTGGAGCTGAAGTGCTAGTCGGTTTTACCGACAGTGAACTAGCCGGTGATGTCGATGATAGAATAAGTATCGGAGGGATGGCGTTTTATCTCAATGAGAATTTGATCACCTGGCAGTCTCAGAAGCAAAGAACCGTGGCCCTTTCATCTTGTGAAGCCGAGTTCATGGCAGCGACCACAACGTCGTGTCAAGCGTTGTAGTTGAGAAACTTGTTGAGCGAAGTGACAGGAGCAAAGCAGAAGCCAATGACCTTATAAGTTGACAACAAGTCTGCCATCCCACTGACGAAAAACAAAGGTGTTTCATGGACGCAGCAAGCATATCGACACTCGATTTCACTTTATTCGCGAGTGTGTCGAGAACCAAGAGATCATCGTAGAGTTTGTCAACACGAGAGAGCAACGAGTTGACATTCTCACCAAGGCCCTGGCAAGAGTCAAATTCGCAGAGATGCGAGAACTGCTCGGCGTGAAGAACGCTGAGCTAAGTCAAACTTACGAGGGAAAATGTGGTGATAAGCTTTGACTTGTCTAAGCAGTTTTTTTATTTGTTTTTATTATCCTATTACGTTACTTGGTATATAAGCTTTCGTGATGGGCAAGTTTGCTTTGCTTGATAGGCAAGGCTTTGAGGGTAAAATAGGTAGATTAATAAATTGGTGTCCACTATATAAACACCATCAAGTAAGTGTTTTTCATCCACTCCAATATTTGCAATTTGACTACTTTAATCAGAGAGCAATTTCTCTAGTTCTTGTCTCTTGCCCTCACAAACAAAGTGCGCATTATATATATCTATCATATATATTAAATACAAACACAGAGTGTGATCAATCTAAATTTGGAACCAACAACTTGGTGACTTTCCAAGTAAATTTGGACCAATATATATAAATATACACACACTGTAGGCGAGCAATGCTGGCGTCTCAGCCCTCCAAATGCGATAGGCTCCAATTTATTAGATATATTATTATATACTTAATTATATATAAAAAATATATATTTTTTTAAGAATATTTTAGAGGCCCCTAAAACATACTTAGTCTAGGACCCCGATTAAAAATGACAAACTCAAACCTAAAAAATGACAAACTCCAACCTTGCTATATATAATCAGAATTGGTGAGAGATATTTGTTCTCTTATTACTACTAAAGAAAGAATTGATGTTTTAACTTAATTATTCCATTATCGAATATTGAATTCTAATATCATACTCATTGTTCTCCAAATACGATATAACACTTTAATCACAAACACTATTATTATAAGATGCCAACATTAACGTAGAGCATTTGGTCCTTGATCAATAACCTATCGCAACACATCAAAAAACAAATAATTAGTGAGATTAATGTGCAATTTTCCTCTTGAACTAACTTGGAAATAAATAATTATAATTACCATTACAATCATGTTTTCCATATGGAAGACCAATAAATAATTCTGTCACCACGTCTGAATTATTGACATTTTTTGTCCATGTTGGTTTCTCTATTTGGAGTCTCAGCTCATCTGTTGTTTTGCCATCACACTACCATCAAGTGTAGATATATCATAAAATAAATTATATTACTAATTGAAAGAAGAAGAAAACGGTATAATTCAGAGTATATACCTTTTCAGATAACTTTGCATGTTCAGCTACCAGAACTTTCTCCTGTAACGCTTATTGAGTCAAAAAATTCTTCTGTAAGGTTCTTCATGCAATTATAAATGTACAGTAAAGAAACAAAGACTGAAAAGTTGTTAGACTTATTAAAATGCATTATTCTCACAAATAAAGTGTAATTCACCAAATCGCTACGAAGATTTGATGCAGAACAATCAAACTGGGGATTTAACTAGGGGTAGTAGAGGTCGAACAAATTTCAATAACTGATTTTTCTAGCGAGGGTATTTTTTGTTAAACTTTGTATTCGTGTATTGAGTTTAACTCGAATTCTCGTCTATAAGGTATGTAACTGATTATTTTTTTTTACTGTAACACGGAGGATAATAAGCACTATCATACTTAAAAATTTCATTTTGAGCCATCACTTATACTTTGAAATATTGCGGCTTTATCGATTTTTTAGTACGTCGGTAGAATACCACACATATATAGTCGTTTTATGATATATCGTCCATATTTCAATGGGATATATTTTTTATATAAAATAAATAAATCAGTTGGTACGCTTCTATCTATATTTTGGTTAAATACCCATTGAATAAAATTGATAACTCTTTTGCAAATGTTGTCACAGACTGGATGTATATAGACAGAATAATGAAAATCGCGTGTAAACCGTCTCATTCGTTTCATATTGTGAGACTTGTCATTCTTGTTTAAGTGATTTTCAACATGAATTTCAGTGGCCGGGAAGCTATGTTGTTTATCGGAATCAATGATGCGCTGTAATTATTTTCAGCATGAATTTCAAGTGGACATACCTCTTACATTGAGAGCAAACGACTAAAATATACTATTTTTTGCATTTTTTATTTAGGAGAAAAAAAGAAACCTGTAACGTTTCTAACATTTAATATGCGTGTGATAGGAGTTCAAATAATCAACTAGCTAGACAAAGAAACAATTCACAATGTATATATTATGTATAGTTTACCTGTTCTTTAAGTTTTCCAATCTGTTCCTTGAAAACCTGATTCTGAACAATAGATAAGAAAAGAATCAAGATTCTGAGTTCTCACAGTATATATAATCACAACATATGGTCTTAATTATCATTTCTAGGTACAAAAAAACCAATTTGCAAACTCAATAACCTTTCTTGCTCGGATTTTGATGACACTTTGCTCGAGTTGTTGCTCAACTTGTTGCAGTTCTTCTACAGAGCACAAGCCTAGGTTCTCTCCCAAGAGTTTTCTGAGAGATATTTTTCATTGATAAATAAATAGGACATTAATTCGAAGAGCTTATCGGAACAAAACAGAAAGTAGTCAAGCAAGTAATTTGGAGAATAACCGCTTTGAAATTTCAAGGTGCTCGATTTTCGTTATCATGGTGGCTGCTTCTTGCTTCATTTGCTGCAACTTTAGAGGAATTTATGAGCTATACTCTAAATCTGAAATTTCATTTTTTTTATTACCTCTCTCCGTAAGAAGGACAAGAAGGTCATTTGACATGTCTCATTAGTTACGTCTTTTTCGGTATTATACTTTTAAATTTATTATTCGGAATATTTTGCTAATTTACGTTTTAGGGCCAGAATTTAGGCGCACGCAATGGGTAATGATGATAAGAGGTATGCTTTGATTTGTCAATTTCTTATCTAATATCGTTAGGAGAGTTTGATCTTGTTCTCGAACAAAAAGTAGTTTTTTTCTTCGTTGTTTATGTCAATATAAATTAAATAATTAATGTGTTATATCTTTTGAACCATATGCCCCAAAATCCCAAAAGAAATATCGTTCATCAAATAATGTCAAAAGTTTCTTAGTAGAGTGTTGCTATAAGAATGAAAAATATCTCTCAAAAAACTCTTGGGAGAGAACCTAAGCTTGTGCTCTGTAGAAGAACTGCAACAAGTTGAGCGCATGCTAAGGAACATTAAAATGAAACATTCTTCCACTTTTCTAGTTTCGGAAGACATGCAAAAATATTAAAATGAAAGTGTTGTTGCGAAAGGGTGCTCATTTCTATGGAAGGTTTGATGTATATATATATATCCTCTCTCTCTATATATATATATATATTTTTTGGGTGGTGTTATGACTTATGAGTGTAAGTAATATTAGGCCAAATGAATGTAAACGAGACGAATAATGTAGCAGGTAGTAGCATTGCATGGCATGCACAAAGCCCAAAACGACGATACAACTATATTAACTTGTTACACTGAAAAATCAGAAATAGATAAGAAATAATAAGAATTGTGGTGCACGAACAAAGTTACCATTTCATTTCATAGAGATTATCAGGACCGTTGACTTTTGATAGATTCTTTCACTTCAATTCCTTAATGGTTTCTCTCATTTATGCATAACATAATTACTCTCACTTTAAACGTGATGGTATTTCGTTATAAGACATTATGATCAAAATATGAAAATGTTTTTATTTTTTAACATATCGAGTCTGTTTTAATTCATTTTTATTGATAATATCTCTCTCAATATAGAGTGAAATGTTGTCATATGATGCTTAATTATAAATTGTGTTATATGCATAAAGTTGTTAAGTCTTATTCACTGGAATAGCTACGAAGAGCTGACGCAAAATAATAAAATTCTCCACCCGGGGAAATTTTACATTAGCAAAGGTATGCTTCATGTGTTCAGTGTAGACCTAATTTTCGAGCTTATTAGCTCGTGGCCGATTTTTGTAGTGCTCGTAATGAAAGTCCTGACAAACAATATAAGGAGCGTACCTGTATGCTGTTTTGTTCGAGAGGATTGTTGGTTGTTTTGTTTTCCTTGATGTGCCTCTTATAACGTTCTATCGTAGTGTCCATGCTGAAGAACATTTACCCACAATCATAACCGATAGACATATATATACTGATGGCAAAAATAACTAAATTTTAGTGAAAGAACTCCTCGTATACTTAAAGTTTAAAAGTTGCGGAAAAAATACCCACAGGTGGATTTAGGGCATTGACCACTCCATTCTCGTACATATCCAATTTATTATTTGTTGTTTGTTAATTTGTTTTGTTAATTGCAATTAGTAGGGGTTTAATATGTTCTATTAATTAATATTAATTATGGGTTGAATTCGTTGTTTGGTCGTAAACGAGGCTTATGTGGGCTCGTCCACGTGCCAAAAAATTGTTATATCAGTAACCCACGTTTGTCCACGTGACCAGAGTTAACGAGTAAGTTAACTGCATTACGAGAATAAATTGGTCTACACCCAAATGCGACTTTAAATATTTTTGCCGCTACTTTTTGAAGTGGATAAGCTTGTGAGCAAAACTTTCTCATCAAGTTTTTGTTTAGTTTTTAATTTTATTGTTTAACTTGATAGCCAAGTAAATGTTAGTCTATAGGTAGAGAACTCCCACTAGTATTTGTACTTAGTCACTTCTGCAATTAGAGAAATAATTATACTATTAACATATATATAATATTATATATATATATGTACTCACATCAGAGAGAGAACGTGAGTGGTGCTCTAATTGGTAGCTATTGTCGTTTGCCTTGGATGTGTATCTGGATGTTCGAGTAGTATGCTATGTGGTTTCGATTCTGATTGATCTTCCACATCAAAAACAATTTCTTGAGATTTTACTATGTGAGTTTTCTTTGTGCCGAGGTATTGCCTACACGATAGGTGATCTCCAAGTCGTCGAAGGAATTAAGAAACTCAACAGCAACAACTACAACGCGTGGGCAATATGCATGATATCCTATTTGCAAGGACACGACCTTTGGGAGGTCGTTGGTGTAAGCAAAACTACGCCACCAGAGGAAAACGCTGATGGCATCTTGCGCAAATGGAGAATCAAATTAGGAAAAGCGATGTTTGCCCTGAAGACCACCGTTGAAGAAGAGATGTTAGAGAACATTTGAGACGACAAGACGCCTAAAGAAGCATGGTAAACGTTTGTTAGTTCCAAAATAATTTTAGAACTTTTGCCACAATATGCTAAGAAACCACCACTACACTCACATGAATTATATTGAATGAAGAGAGAGACTTTCTAGTGATTTTGGAGTGATTTTTCAATACAATGGTTGGCTGCTTTTATAGCCAAAGAAAAACACCTAATATTACTATCATACCCTTGCAAAACTTGGTGATCGAGGAAGTTTCATGACACTTTTTTTTCTTCTTGCAAGTATACTATTATTTAATAAACTAATATTCCAACTTGTTATTCAAGTTGTATAGCTCAAATCAAATCAGAGCTTATTCACTACATTCTCCCCCGTAAGCTTGATTTGGCTCAAGGTTCTTCATGCCGAGCATTCCTCGCATCTCCAAAAATTTGACTCTCGCTAGAGCCTTGGTGAGAATGTCAGCTCGTTGCTCTTTGGTGTTTACAAATTCGACGCTGATCTCTCGGTTCTCAACACACTCGCGAATAAAGTGAAAGCGAGTGTCGATATGCTTGCTCCGTCCATGAAACACTGGATTTTTCATCAGTGCGATCGCGGACTTGTTGTCGACGTAGAGTGTCGCTGGCTTCTGCTCGGCTCCAGTCAGTTCGCTCAATAATTTTTTGAGCCATAACGCTTGACATGCTGCTGCGGTCGCTGCCATAAACTCCGCTTCACAAGACGATAAGGCCACAATTTTCTGCTTTTGTGACTGCTAGGTGATTAGATTCCCGTTGAGGTAAAACGCCATTCCTCTGGTACTCTTTCTGTCATCGACATCACCGGCTAGATCACTGTCGGTAAAACTGACTAGTTCTTCTGCTCTACTTCATCGTCCGTACTGGAGTCCGTAGCTCGTCGTTCCCTTTACATAACAAAAGATGTGCTTCACAGCCTGCCGGTGTAAACCGGTAGGCTTCTCCATGTGACGACTCACTATGCCAACTGCATATGAGATGTCCGGTCGGGTATGGGTTAGGTACCTGAGACACCCGAGGACACGTCTGTACTCCGTGGGATCCACCGGGGCTCCTTCTGTATCTTTCCCTAGCTTTAACTTCGGTTCCATCAGATACTTGCTCGGATTGCAGTCCGCCATCTTGAATTGCTTCAGGATCTTATTCGCGTAGGCAGTCTGCCTCAGCATGATGCATTCCTTCTTCTGATTGACCTCGATACCGAGGTAGTATAAGAGTAGTCCGAGATCGCTCATCTCAAACTCCTTCATCATCTGCTTCATGAATCTATCAATGCCTTCTGCACTGGATCCAGTCACGATCAGGTCATCGACGTACACAACGACGATGAGGGCCTCCTCTCCTGAGTTCCTCTTGTAGACCGCTTGCTCCTGAGAGCACTTCTTGAAACCGAGACTCTTCATACTCCTGTCGAGTCGAGTGTTCCATACTTCATAAAGAGCTTTTGACAACTTGTACACCTTGTGCTCGGCGGTCTTCTCGACGAAGCCTTCATGCTGAGCAACGTAGATTTCTTCTTCCAGTTCACCATTCAGGAACGCCGATTTGACGTCCAGGTGGTGGATTTTCCAGCCTCGGTGAACAGCAAGGGCTAGGATCAGCCTGACTGTGTCGAGTCTGGCTACTAGAGCGAAAACTTCCTCGAAGTCTACTCCCTGCTTTTGCACGTAGCCCTTTGCGACTAGTCTGGCCTTGTGCTTGAGAACTCTGCCTTCTGAGTCCTTCTTGAGCTTGTAAATCCACTTCAGACCAATGGACTTGTGACCTTTCGGAAGGTCGACTAGCTCCCATGTTTAATTCTTCTCAATTGACTCAAGCTCTCTCTCCATCGCTTTCTGCCATTCCTTTTCGGTGGCTGCCTCACGATAGCTGGTTGGTTCCTCTTCACTAACCAGCATGAGCTCCTCCGGGCTCAAGTCAAGCTCCCTCTCTTCTTCGTAGACGTCAGACAGGGTACGGAACCCTCTTGGTCCGTCCTTGATCGACGAGTCTCCGGAGCTGGTTCCTCCCGAACTAGTTGTCATTGGGATCGGGGTGCTCATTCCTGATCCTGGGTTAGGCGAGCCTGGCGGTGAGCTGGTTCCAGTCGTGCTGGTTCCAGGCGAACTAGGCGTTGCTTGTCCTTGGAAGGGATTATCTCCTTCTTCCTGCTCGATCGCCTCTTCCTCTTCGAATATAAACTCCACTGAGTTTTGTTGAGGCTCTCCGTTCTCGTCTCGCCAATCCCATTTCTTTTCTTCTTCGAACACGGCGTCTCTGCTCCCATGCGCTTTGCCGCGTCGGGGGTCGTAGAGTCTATGTGCCTTGCTCCCTTCTTCGGCGCCAAGGTACACCATTGGTTGACTCTGATCATCGAGCTTTTTGAGGTTTGGTCCCACAGTCTTCACATGTGCGGTGCATCTTAACACCTTCAAATGCTCCAGATGAGGTTTCTTCCCTTTCCAGACTTGGTAAGGGGTGCGCTCGCCTAACGCCTTCGTCGGTAGACGGTTCAACAAGTAGACCGCATGTCGTACTGCTTCTCCCCAGAACCTTGCCGGGACTTGCATGCTCTTCAGCAAACTCCTTGCAGTGTCCATCACAGTCCTGTTTCTTCTCTCGACCACACTGTTTTGCTGGGGCGTGTACAGTGCAGTTAGGTGGCGTTTGACTCCTTCATTGCAGAATTCTCCGAACTGTTGGGACGTGAACTCTCCACCTCGATCTGTTCGCAGGGTCTTTAGTTTATGTCCAGGCTTGTTCTCGACGAGCCTCTTGAACTTCTTGAAGACTTCAAGGGATCCACTATTCTCCTTGAGTGTATAAACCCACATCCAACGGCTGTAATCATCAACAAGTAAAAAGAAGTACTTGTTGCCGGCTAGAGTGGCCGGGGTGATTGGACCACACAGGTCAGCGTGCACCAATTGGAGGGGTCGCTCTGCTCGAAACTTGGCCTTGATCAGAAATGGCACTCTTTTCTGTTTTGCGACCATGCAACATTCGCAGAGCTGGTTGTGGTGTTCGATCTTCGGTACCCCAAAGGCCATTTTCTTCTCTCCCATCATCTTGAGCGCGTAGAAGTTTATGTGCCCAAGTCGTGCGTGCCACAACCAAGCTGGGTCTGTCAGGGACGCCATTAAGCGGACGGGTTGGCCCGTCTCCAGGAGTATCTTATACAACCTGTTCGGCGTTCTCTTCACCTTCATCAACAGGGCGCCGCTTTGGTTCCACATCTTCAGGTATGAGCCAGCCATCACCACTGTGTTACCGACTTCCGTCATCTGACCAAGGCTGATGATGTTACTCTTCAGCTTCGGGATGTAATACACCTGAGATAGCAGGCGCTGGTCCCCATTCTTGCACTGGAACAGGATGGACCATCTGCCTCTGATTTCGACGATTGACTCATCGCCAAACTTCACGCTTCCTGTGATTTTCTCATCGAGCTCTTTAAACTTAGCTCGGTCTCCCGTCATGTGGTTGCTCGCACCATTGTCTAAATACCAGACGTCGGTATAGACATTCTTCTCTCCGTCCACGATGAGGTTCGCAATAACCTTGTCCTCGATAAGCATGACCGTCTCGTTGGTCATCTTCTCCGGGCCAGGCCTCTTCTCGGCCTTCATCAGCTCGGGCTCCGGGCTCGACTTCACGTCGACTGGCTCCTCCAGGTCGGTCTTCTCTCTGACCGATTCTCGCCCGGGCTCGGCGTTGATTTCGCCTTCGATGCTCGTCTCCTCGTTTCTCCTCACTTCAATGTTCCTCTCCTGCTGGGCGAACATCAGCATTTGCTCGTCTTCGTTGAATCTCGTGAGATTCGATTCTTCGCCGTGCTTCCTACTGCGGCATTCCGATGCATAGTGCCCGAGTTTCTAACAATTGTAGCACTTCACCGTGCTCTTGTCTCTTCGGACCATGGTGCATTCTTGGCGGGGTGAGCTACTGCCACGACCTCGCATGTCACGACCTCTCCCTCGTCCTTGGCCTCTACCACGTGCTCGGTTATCTCCGCCGTACACGCCACGACTCGACGAGCTTGAAGAAGACTCAACTCCATGGTTCTTCTTCTGCTTAGCCACCCATTCTTCATGTGTCAGCAGGAGGTGCTTCTCATCTTCATTCTTCACCGTGACGCCGCCCATTTGCTTAGCCATCGCTTCTTGGCTTGCTAGCAAGTTCTCAAACTCTACAAGTGATGGTTGAACGGGCCATCCTTGTACAGCAATCACGAAGCTTCGGTACTCCGATCTCAAGCCGTGAATGATGATCTTCTTCATACGAGCCTCTCCGATGACGGACTTCGGATCGAGATCGCTAATCTCACGGCATATCGACTTGACCTTGTGAAAATACTGAGTAATCGTCACGTCGCATTGTGAGATTGATAGCAGCTCGTTCTCCAAGAGTTGTAGCCTCGCATCATTCTTCGTTGAGAAAAGCGTCACGAACGTCTCCCATGCTTCTTTTGGCGTCTTATCGTCCCGAATGTGCTCCAATATCTCTTCTTCAATGGTGGTCTTCAGGGCGAACATCGCTTTGCCTGCTTTGATTTTCAATTTGCGCAAGGTGCCGTTAGCATCTTCCTCCGGCGACATAGTTTCGCTTCCGCCGACGACCTCCCATAGGTCGTGCCCTTGCAAATAGGACATCATGCATGTTGCCCATGTATTGTAGTTGGTATTGTTGAGTTTCTTGATTCCTCCGACAACTTGGAGATCAGCCATCGTTTTGGCAATACCTCGACACAAAAAAACTCACACGATTAAATCTCAAGAAATTCGTTTCTGATGTGGAAGATCAGTCGAAACCGCAACCACAGAGCATACTAAGACTTTCAAGAGACCTAACAACGACACGAACAACCTCGCTCTGATACCATATGTTAGTTCCAAAATAATTTAGAACTTTTGCCACAATATGCTAAGAAACCACCACTACACACACAAGTGTTATATTGAATGAAGAGAGAGACTTTCTATTGATTTTGGAGTGATTTTCAAGACAATGGTTGGCTGCTTTTATAGTCAAAGAAAAACACCTAATATTACTCTTGCAAAACTTGGTGATCAAGCAAGTTTGATGACACGTTTTTTTTCTTCTTGCAAGTATACTATTATTTAATAAACTAATATTCCAACTTGTTATTCAAGTTGTATAGCTCAAATCAAATCAGAGCTTATTCAACAACGTTCACGACGTTTTTCTCTAAGAAGAGCGATGCGAGGCTAGAACTCTTGGAGAACGAGCTACTATAATTTCACAACACGACATGACAATTGCTCAGTATTTCCACGTCGTGAAGTCGATATGTCATGAGATTAGCGATCTAGATCCAAAGTCTGTCATCGGAGAAGCTCATATGAAGAGGATTATCATCCGCGAGTTGAGAACGGAGTATCAAAGCTTCATGATTATTGTGCAACGATGGCCCGTTCACCCATCACTTGTAGAGTTCGAGAATTCACTAGCTGGCCAAAAAGTGATGGCTATGCAAATGGGAGGCCTCACGCTAAAGAATAAAGATAACAAGCACCTCTTTCTCACGCACGAAGAATGGGTGGTCAAGAAGAAGAAGAATCATAGAGTTAAGACTTCTTCAAGCTCGTCGAGTCGTAGCGGGTACGGCGGAGATAGCCGAGCACGTGGTAGAGGACGAGGAAGAGGGCGAGGTCATGACGTGCAAGGTCACGGCAATAGCTCACCTCGCCAAGATGACACCATAACCCAAAGAGACAAGAGCATGGTGAAGTTCTACAATTGTCTGAAGCTCGGGCACTATGCATCTGAGTGTCGCAGCAAGAAGCACGTCGAGGAAGCGAATCTGAAAAGATTCGATGAAGACAAGCCCATGCTGATGTTCACCCAAATAGAGAAGAACGTTGAAGTACGGAGAGACGAGAAGACGAGCGTAGCAGGCGAGAGCGACGCTGAGCCCGGGAAAAAACTTGTCAGAGAGAAGACCGACCTAGAGGAGCCAGTCGACGTGAAGTTGAGTTTGGAGCCCAAGCTGGTGATGGCCGAGAAGAAGCTTAAACCGGAGAATATGGCCAACAAGACGGTCATGCTTATCAAGGACAAGGTTATTCCAAACTTCCTCGTACACGGAGAGAAGAATGTCTATACCGATGTCTGGTATTTAGACAATGATGCGAGTAACCACATGACGGGAGATCGAGCTAAGTTTGAAGAGCTTGATGAGAAGATCACAGTGGGGGTGAATTTTGGCGATGAATCGATCGACAAAATCAGAGGCAGGGGGTCCATCCTATTCCAGCGCAAGAACAGGGAACAACGTCTGTTGACTAAGGTGTACTACATCCCGAAGCTGAAGAGTAACATCATCAGTCTCGGTCACATGAAGGAGGTCGATAACAAGTGGTGATGGTCGGCTCGTACTTGAAGATGTGGAACCAGAATGGAGCCCAGAATGGAGCCCAGAATGGTCGGCTCCAAACAAGTTGTACAATTCCTTGTGACGGGCTAACCCGTCTGTTTAATGGCATCCCTGACAGACCGGGTTTGGTTGTGGCACACACGACTTCAGAAGATAAACTTCTATGCGCTCAAGATGATGGGAGATATGAAGATGGCCTTTGGGGTACCAAATATTGAACACCCCAACCAGCTGTGTGAATGTTGCATGGTTGCAAAACAAGCAAGAATGCCATTTCTGATCAAGGCCAAGTTTTGAGCAAAGTGAAACCTCCACTAGTGGACGCTGACTTATGTGGTCCATAACCCCGGCCACCCTAGTCGGCAACAAGTATTTCTTTTTGCTTGTTAATGATTATTGTCGTTGGATGTGGGTTTATACGCTCAAAGAAAGAGTCGAGCCTTTGAAGTCTTCAAGAAGTTCAAGAGGCTTGTGGAGAACCGGTAAGGACACAAGTTGAAGACCTTGATAACCGACCGAGATGGAGAATTCACGTCCTAGCAGTTTGGAGAATTCTGTGATGATAAGTGAGTCGAACGCCATCGCACTGCACCGTACACTAGGGGTGAGCATTTTAGACCCAACCCGATGGCCCAACCCAATCCGTTAGAGACCCGACCCCAATCTAACCCGCCCAATCTAACCCGCTCAAAATTGGGTCGGATCGGGCCGGACCCGACCATTGTTCGGGTCGGGGTCGGGTCCAAAACCTTGGGTCGGGTCGGGGTCTCCGACCCGACCAATATAATTAATATATATTTCATATTAATTTTTATTCAAGTAGTGCAATCTTTAGTCTTTAAATATTTCTCATTCTCAATTTTATTTACATTCAAAGATCGTTCAATCTCTCATTTTCATGTTTTACATTGTTTAGAGTATGTTTGTTTGATTAAATTAGTTTGGGGTATTTTTACTTGAATTTTGAGTTACATTAATGTATTTTTTCATATTATTTTTTTGTAATATAAGAGTAAATTTTAATTTATCGGGCCATGGCGACCCAAACCAACCCAACCCGATTTTTATCGGGTCAATTTGGTTCGGGCATTAAAAAATTTTGGGTCGGATCGGGCTTTTTTTAAGGAACCCGAAGTGATCGGGTCGGGTCCATAAAAAGTGTCGGGGCGGCCCAACCCAACCCATGCTCACCCCTACCGTACACGTCCCAACAAAACAGTATGGTGGAGAGAAGAAACCAGATTGTGATGGACACAACAAGGATTTTGGTGAAGAGCATGCAAGTCCCGACGAAATTCTGGGGAGAATTAGTACAACACGCGGTCTACTAGATGAACTTTCTACCAATGAAGGAGCTAGGCGAGCACACCCCTTACCAAGCATAGAAAGGGAATAAAGCTCATTTGGAGCATTTTAAGATGTTTAGGTTCATCGCACACGTGAAGAATGTGGGACCACGCCTCAAGAAGCTCGATGATCGGAGTCAGCCGATTGTGTATCTTTCACCTAAGAAGGGAGCAAGGCACACAAATTTTACGACCCTCGACGCGGCAAGATGCATGTGAGTAGAGACACCCTGTTCGAGAGGAAAAGAAGTGAGAGTGGCGAGACGCGAACAGATAGCCCCAACAAAACTCGGTGGAGTTCATACTCGAAGAAAAAGAGGAAATCGAGCAGGAAGAGGGAAATAGTTCGACGAAAATCAATTCGCCTGGAACCAGCATGACTGGAACTAATTGACCACCTGGCTTGCCCAACCCAGGATCAGGGATGATCACCCTAATCTCAAAGAGAACTAGTTCAGGAGGCTAGCTCAGGTGACTCATCAATCAAGGACAGACCATGAGAGTTTCGTACCCTGTCCGACGTCTACGAAGAACCGCGGGAGATTGATTTGAGCCTAGATGAGCTCCTGCTAATTAGTCAAGACGAACGAACAACCTATCGTGAGGCAGCCACCTAGAAGAAATGGAAGGAAGCTATGAAGAGAGAGCTAGAGTCCATTGAGAATAATTAGACTTGGGAACTAGTCGACCTTCGAAAATGTAACAAGTCCATTGGTCTGAAGTGGGTCTACAAGCTCAAGAAGGACTCAGAAGGCAAGGTCCTCAAGC
This sequence comes from Parietaria judaica, assembly GCA_954871525.1. Classification (NCBI taxonomy): domain Eukaryota; kingdom Viridiplantae; phylum Streptophyta; class Magnoliopsida; order Rosales; family Urticaceae; genus Parietaria; species Parietaria judaica. The sequence continues at coordinate 542,910 of OX940865.1, read as the reverse complement.
TCAAGGCCAAACTGGTCGCAAATGGCTACGTGTAAAAGCAGGGAATAGACTTTGAAGAGGTCTTTGCTCCAGTGGCCAGACTCGACATAGTCAAGTTGTAACTAGCCCTCGCAGCTCACTGAGGCTGGAAAATCCATCACCTGGACGTCAAATCGACATTATTGAATGGTGAACTGGAAAAAGAAGTCTATGTTGCTCAGCCAGAAGGCTTTGTTGACAAGACCGCAAAGCACAAGTTGTCAAAGTTGTCAAAAGCTCTTTATGAATCGCGGCAAGCACCATGTGCATGGAATAATCGACTCGATAAGTTTTATATAAGATTCTTGGTTTCAAGAAGTTCTCTCACGAGCAAGTAGTCTACTCGAGAAACTCAGGAAAGGAGGCCCTCATTGTCGGTGTGTACGTCGATGACTAGATCATGACTGGATCTAGTGCATAAGGCATAGCTGTATTCAAGAAGAAAATGATGAAGGAGTTTGAGATGAGCGACCTCTGCCTAGTATCATATTACCTCAGTATCGAGGCCGATCGAAGAAGAAACGTGTCACGCTGAATCAATCGACTTATGCAAAGAAAATTCTAAAGCAGTTCGAGATAGCGGATTGCTACCCGAACAAGTATCCAGTGGAGGCAAAGTTGAAGATCGGGAAGTACACAAAAGGAACCCCGGTGGATCCCACGAACTACTGATGTATTATCGGGTGTCTCAGGTACTTAACTCACACACGACCTGAAATCTCATGTGCAGTTGCAATGGTAAGTCATCACACGGAAAAGCCTACTTAGTATACACCATCAGGATGTGAAGCACATTCTTCGTTACGTGAAGGGAACGACGAGCTACGGGATTTAGTAAGAAAGAGGAATTGAAGCTAAAGAACTGGTTGATTTTACTGACTATGATCTAGCCGGTGATGTCGATGACGGGAAAAGTACCGGAGGGATGGCGTTTTATCTCAACGGGAATTTGATCACCTGGCAATCTCAGAAGCAAAGAACTGTGGCCCTTTCTTCATGTGAGGCCGAGTTCATGGTAGTGATCGCAGCATCGTGTCAAGCGCTGTGGTTGAGAAGTTTTTTGAGCGAGGTTACCGGAATAGAGGAAAATCCAATGACTCTCTACTTAGAAAACAAGTCCACGGTCGCATTGATGAAAACCCGGTGTTTCATGGACGCAGAAAACACATCGACACCCACTTTCACTTTATTCGTGAGTGTATGGAGAAGCGAGAGATCATCATGGAATTTATCAACATCATAGAGCAACGTGCAGACATTCTCACTGAAGCCCTAGCAAGAGTCAAGTTTGCGGAGATGCGAGAGCTGCTCCGCATGAAAAACCTCGAACCAAGACAAGCTTACGAGGGAGAATGAAGTGGATAAGATTTTCAGGAAAACTTGCTCATCAAGTTTTGTATTTAGTTTTTAATTTTATTATTTTACTTGATAGCCAAGTAAATGTTAGTCTATATAAAGAACTCTCACTAGTATTTGTACTTACTCACTTCTGCAATCAGAGAAATAATTCTCTAGCTATCTATATTAACATATATAATATTATATATATACTCACATCAGAGAGAGAACGTGAGTGGTGCTCTAATTGGTAGCTATAGTCGTTTGCTTGGGTGTGTATCTGTGATCTTGGTACTTTGACGTTCGTGTTGCGATTGTTATTTCGGCATAATCTTTTGTTTGGGAAGTAACACTTTTAAAATTTGAGTACACGAGGGATTCTTTGATTACACTTTGGGTATTTTTACCGTCATTAAACCAATATATACACATATATAACAGTCCAAAATAAATAGTGTTTTCCAAAATAAACTCATGATCATATAAGTTATTTATTCTTTAGTTTTGGTTGATCACTCTGAAATAGAACACGCTAAACAAAGTTGACAGAACATTCACCATTAAAACAAAATACAGAATCTAATCAATATTCTTGTGAACAAATCGCTGTGCAATTTAATAGTTGATGTATGAGATTGTGTAAGAGATGCATAAAACTGTTTGAATTGCTCCATCATTTCATCAAATATATTTGAGAAGATAAGGTCACACAGACCATTGAAATTTGCTATTGGACTAGATGATATTTTTTGTGTTCGATGCTTAGTGTTGATCATTTTACTATCAAATACATCGTTAAAAGTGCAATTTGATCATTTTACTATTAAATTTGACCGTGTATAGCCAAAAAAAGTTTAAATTTTTTTCCGCAGTTTGGTTAATGAAATTAGGGGTTCTTTTGAGGTTTGATTCGAATTTTTTGTTAAATTCAAGTTTTAAGATTTTAGGGGATAATTATCGTGGATTAGTTTTAATATGGTTACTTCTTTCTAGATCTACTAAGTTTTAGTTAATTTTTTCAGTGATTATGAATTATTTGAATTAATAATTTGGTATTTTATGTTAAATTGTTCATGATCTGTAATTTTTCATGATGATTCGTTGACAAAATAATTGTTTGAGTAATAAATATTAAATTATATTAGTTAAGTAGTTAGTTAATAAGATAGTTAATTAATCGTTAGTTAGTTTAGGGTTAGTATAGTTGATTTAGTTTAGGATTTAATTTAATTTAATCGAATTGTCTTATCAAATGAAATGACTTATTTACTATGGATTTACTTGATATTTAATATTAATGTAAATTAATAATGCTTATGTGAAAATTAAATCTTGACCTTGGCCACTCACTTTTTTCTTGCCCACCACTTTTACTTGCCTACTTGCCCATCACGTTTACTTGGGCATGAAGTAATATTTTAATCAATTTATTTTGTTATACAAAAACTTGGGGATCAAGTTTTTCTCCCTATATAAATGCATGTAGTATATGAATCAAAATCAACTCCCATTTTGTAATCAATTCGGCTTCTAAATCAGAGAAAGCATTTCTCTCTTTCTTGTCTTATTCGAATACATATTTATATATATACACACAGATCGAAAGAGAGTGTATTTGTGGTGTTATAATAAAGTTCCTTGTCGTTTGTTATTAATTTGATACAGCGAGTTTCGGTAAAGCGATCCGGAAGAAACCAACATTTGGTAGCAGAGCGGGGTTGTCGTTATTGTTAAGTCCCATGAAATTCTTAGTATGCTCTGTGGTTGTGGTTCTGACTGATCTTCCACATCAGAAACGATTTCTTGAGATTTTACAGTACAAGTTCCCTTTATGCCGAAGTACATGGAGTCGTCAAGCAAATCAACGAGAGGACACGTGACGCTACAGTACCCGATGCTCACGAAGAGCAACTACTCGGTGTGGGCGCTGAAGATGCGAGTAAACCTGCAGGCGCAAGGAGTCTAGGAGGCCGTACAAGACGGAGATGTCAAAGCACACAAGGATAGGATGGCTCTCGCCGCCATCTATCAGGGAGTTCCGGAAGATATCCTTCTCATGATCGGCGAGAAGGATTCCGCAAAAAAGGCGTGGGAGACGTTGCGGATGATGAACATGGGCGCAGAACGCGTCAGAGAAGCCAAGGTTCAAACCTTGAAGAGCGAGTTAGAGGTTCTCCGTATGAGAGACGGTGAATCCGTGGACGAGTTCGCTATGAAGCTTTCATCTCTTGCAACAGGTATCCGGTCACTAGGCGAACAGGTGGACGAGACCACCGTGGTCAAGAAATTCTTGAGATCTGTAACTCAAAGATACATGCAGATCGTGACGTTGATCGAGCAGTTCGGTGACCTCAAGACTATGTCAGTCGAGGAGGTTGTCGGTCGTCTAAAAGTCCATGAGGAGATGCTTCGGGGCTATGGCGACAGAGACGAGGAGAAACACCTCCTGCTCACGCATGAAGAATGGAAGGCTAAGCAGAAATGGAACCAGCGAGAAGGTTCTTCTTCAAGCTCGTCGAGTCACAACGGATACGGCAACGAGAGCCGTGGACGTGGCAGAGGCCGAGGTCGAGGACGTAGTCGCGACCAGCGTGGTCGAGGCAGTAGCACTCACCGCCAAGACGGCGCCACCCGCAAGGACAAGAGCACAACGAAGTGCTATAAATGTCAAAAGTATGGTCACTACGCAAATGAGTGTCATACTAAGAACCGCGACGAAGAAGCGAATCTGGTGAGATTCGATGACGACGAGCACGCACTTATGTTCGCCGAGGAGATGGTGGATTTAAGTAGCGACGAGCACGACGACCAGGATGTGGTCGACGAGACACATGTCGAGCAAGAGCGCGTCGACGTAGTACTTGACGACCAGGTATCCACAGAGGAGGTACCTGACGACCAAGTACCAAGCCGAGTGGACGAGCTGATGATGGCAGAGAATCCAAGCTCGACCATGAAGAACGACGAGCAAACCAGGAAGGTGATGCTCAATGAAGATAAGGTTGTCGCCAACCTACTCCCAGATGGCGAAGAGAAGGTCTATACCGACATTTGGTATTTAGACAATGGAGCCAGCAACCACATGATGGGTCATCGAGCGAAGTTTGAAGAGCTCGACGAGAAGATCACAGGAAACGTGAAGTTCGGCGATGGTTCTATCGTCGACATCAAACGCAGAGGGTCCATCCAGTTCAAGTGCAAGAATGGGGACCAGCGCCTACTGACCGAAGTCTACTACATACCGAAGCTGAAGAGTAACATCATCAGCTTAGGACAAATGACGGAGATCGGTCACACAGTGATCTTATCCGGAGAGTTCCTAAAAATGTGGAACAACGACGGCGCACTATTGATGAAGGTGAAGAGATCACCAAGTCGATTGTACAAGATCAACCTGGTGGTAGATCAGCCGATTTGCTTGATGGCGTCGATCGCAGACCCAGCATGGCTATGGCATGCGAGAGTTGGGCACGTGAATTTTCACGCCCTCAAGATGATAGGCGACAAAGAGATGGTCTTTGGGGTACCAAAGATTGAACACCCCGACCAGCTATGTGAATGTTGTATGGTCGCGAAACAGGCAAGAGTGTCATTTCCTATCAAGGCCAAGTTCCGAGCAGAGCGACCCCTCCAACTGGTGCACGCTGACCTGTTTGGTCCAATCAGCCCAGCAACCCTAGCTGGCAACAAGTACTTCTTTTTGCTTGTTGATGATTACAGCCGATGGATGTGGGTGTACACGCTCAAAGAGAAGGCAGGAGCCTTTGAAGTCTTCAAAAAGTTCCAGCGGCTCGTGGAGAACCAGTCAGGACATAGACTGAAGACTTTGCAAACAGACCGTGGAGGAGAGTTCACGTCTGAGAAGTTCGCCGAGTACTGCGGAGAAGGTGTAGAGCGACACCTCACTGCACCATACACGCCCCAGCAGAACGGCGTGGTGGAGAGACGGAATCGAACCGTCATTGACACTGCAAGGAGCTTGATGAAAAGCATGCAAGTCCCAGCAAACTTCTGGGGAGAAGCAGTACGTCACGCGGTTTACTTGCTGAACGCTTGCCGACAAAGGCGCTAGGCGAGCGCACCCCTTACCAAGCATGGAAAGGGAAGAAACCTCATCTGGAGCATTTAAATGTGTTTGGGTGCACCGCACATGTGAAGACTGTGGGACCAAATCTCAAAAAACTCGATGATCGGAGTCAGCCGATGGTGTACCTTAGCGCCGAGGAAGGGAGCAAGGCACACAGGTTTTACGACCCCCGACGCGGGAAACTGCATGTAAGCAGAGATGCCGTTTTCGAAGAGGAGAAGAAGTGGGTCTGGCGCGACGAGAACGGAGAGCCTGAACAGAACTCGGTTGAGTTCATCCTCGAAGACGAAGACGCGGTCGAGCAGGTCGAGGGAGAGAGTCCTTTCCAGGGGCTAGCAACACCCAGCTCGACGGTAACCAGCTCGCCTGGAACCAGCTCACCACCAGGCTCGCCCAACCCAGGATCGGGAATGAGCACCCCGATCCCAATGACAGCTAGTTCGGGAGGAACCAACTCGGGAGACTCATTAATCAAGGACGGACCAAGAGGGTTCCATACCCTATCTGACGTATACGAAGAAGCGCGGGAGCTTGATTTTAGCCCGGAGGAGCTTCTGCTAGTCAGTGAAGAGGAACCGGCCAACTATCGCGAGGCATCCACCGAGAAGGAATGGCAAGAAGCGATGAAGCGAGAGTTGGAGTGCATTGAGAAGAATCAGACATGGGAACTAGTCGACCTTCCAAAATGTCATAAGTCCATTGGCCTGAAGTGGGTCTACAAGCTCGAGAAGGACTCAGAGGGCAAGATTCTCAAGCACAATGCCAGATTGGCCGCAAAAGACTACATGCAGAAACAAGGAGTAGACTTTGAAGAGGTATTTGCTCCAGTGGCCAGACTCGACACAGTCAGGCTTATCCTAGCCCTTGCAGCTCACCGAGGCTGGAAGATCCATCACTTGGACGTCAAATCGGCGTTCATGAGTGGTGAACTGGAAGAAGAAGTCTATTTTGCTCAGCCGGAAGGCTTCATCGACAAGACCGCAGAGCACAAGGTGTACAAGCTGTCAAAAGCTCTTTATGGGCTGCGACAAGCACCATGTGCATGGAACACTCGACTCGACAAGTGTATGAAGAGTCTTGGTTTCAAGAAGTGTTCCCAGGAGCAGGCAGTCTACACAAGGAACTCAGGAGAGGAGGCCCTCATCGTCGGTGTGTACGTCGACGACCTGATCGTAACAGGATCCAGTGGAAAAGTCATTGATGGATTCAAGAAGCAGATGATGAAGGAGTTCGAGATGAGCGACCTCGGACTGCTCTCGTACTACCTCGGCATTGAGGTCGATCAGAAGAAGGATTTTGTCACGCTGAAGCAGTCGGCTTACGCAATGAAAATTTTGAAGCGGTTCAAGATGGCGTACTGCAACCCAAGCAGACGATGGAGCCGAAGTTAAAACTCGGGAAAGATGCAGAAGGAACCCCAGTGGATCCCACGGAGTACAGGCGTGTTGTCGGGTGCCTCAGGTACTTAACCCATACCCGACCTAACATCTCATATGCCGTTGGCATGGTGAGTCGTCACATGGAGAAGCCTACTGGTTTACACCAGCAAGCTGTGAAACACATCCTTCGTTACGTGAAGGGAACGACAAGCTACGGGATCCAGTATGGAAGGGGAAATGAAGCTGAAGAACTGGTCGGTTTTACCGACACTGATCTAGCCGGTGATGTCGATGACAGGAAAAGTACCGGAGGGATGGCATTTTATCTCAACGGGAACTTGATCACCTGGCAGTCTCAGAAGCAGAGAACTGTGGCCTTATCATCCTGTGAGGCCGAGTTCATGGCAGCGACCGCAGCGGCGTGTCAAGCGTTGTGGCTCAGAAACTTATTGAGTGAAGTGACCAGAGCCGAGCAGAAGCCAGTGACTCTTTATGTGGACAACAAGTCCGCAATCGCGCTGATGAAGAACCCAGTGCTTCATGGACGCAGCAAGCACATCAACACTCGTTTTCATTTTATTCGCGAGTGTGTGGAAGAGCGAGAGATCATTGTGGAGTTTGTCAGCACCAGAGAGCAACGGGCTGACATACTCACTAAGGCTCTAGCGAGAGTCAAATTTACTAACATGCGAGAACTACTCGGCGTGAAGAACCTCGAGCCAAGTCAAGTTTACGGGGGAGAATGTGAAAATTAAATCTTGACCTTGGCCCACTCACCTTTTTCTTGCCCACCACTTTTACTTGCCTACTTGCCCATCACGTCTACTTGGGCATGAAGTAATATTTTAATCAGTTTATTTTGTTATACAAAAACTTGGGGATCAAGTTTTTCTCCCTGTATAAATGCATATAGTATATGAATCAAAATAAACTCCCATTTTGTAATCAATTCGGCTTCTAAATCAGAAAAAGCATTTCTCTCTTTCTTGTCTTATTCGAATACATATTTATATATATACACACAGATCGAAAGAGAGTGTATTTGTGGTGTTATAAGAAAGTTCCTTGTCGTTTGTTATTAATTCGATACAGCGAGTTTCGGTAAAGCGATCCGGAAGAAACCAACAACTTAGTTGGTTTAAGGTTAGAGTTCATGGTATAGTTTAGGGTATAATTTGTTTGACTTATTATGAATGTGCTTCTTTGGCTGGCTCCGTGTGTCTTATATTTATTAAATTTGTGATTTATAACCTATTTATAAATATATCTTCTTCTTTTTTTTTCCGTTGATATTTCTATCAGTATACGACATGCTCGTGAAATTTATTTGGTATTTGCGGCATGAGGCATGCCCTTTTCTAAATTTTCCCGTAGGCTTGCAGCATACCCGTAAAAAAGAGGGAGCGAAACGGCGTCGAATGACATTGAAAACCTTTGTTTATTCTGTTAAAATTATATTTCTCCTTTGTTCATGTGCTAATTAGAGTTGATGATTAGAGGATGCCAAAACATGAATTCGAAACTCGACGGTCGATCGAGCTATGCAATTTTAAAATAAAAAAGCTTCAACATTTTTAGTTAATGCAGTTTAAAACCCATAATGAATTCATGATTTTAGAATTTTATAAAATAATAAAAAAATACAAATGCAGAATTTATCTACAACCAAAGTAGCATAAAACCGAATGATAACAGTCTAGAACACCCTATCTATAATATCTTCACTTCAGCAATAGATAAATAAGTATAATTTCCGTGAAAAATCCAGTTGTTTTTTGTTTTAATTTTCATCACTCTTGTTTTGGCTTATATTCAAGACCTTAACCAATAAACTATATAACTACATTATGCCTTTTGATCACTAGAAAAGAAACATTTCATTCACGACTCAAATCTTCGGAAGAGTAAATATCACTTAACACACTATCAACTTCACTGATAGTATGTCACCTGATGCAGCATGCGTACAACACAGCATGAAGATTCGTCGATAAATACTTTAGGTCCTTTTATATCTATGATTGCTTATTTACATGTATTTGAGTTGATTATGCATGATTTGTATTTATCACTTCTTATTTATTATTTATTCGGTTGATTCTATATTAGAAAGATTAGGATATCATATTATGGCTTTTTGTTCCTATATAATGTATTTCAAGAATTTTATGTAGAAGAGGGTTGAATATGAATAAAAAAAGTCGAGTATTATATACTTGTAATCCGTGTTTATCGTTTTTTCTATTGAGCAGATCTACATCATTTGGTATCAGAGCCAACCGTTTCTGCGAAGATGGCGCCGAAGAAACGAGTCGTTCCAGATGTTTCTGTATAAGACGTGCATATATGTGACGACAAATCAGGATTACGCGCTCAAGTGGAATTTCTCACCAGCAAGGTTGTTGCGCGCTGATGCAGAATCTGGTGGCTCGACAACACCATAGAGGCGGATCTGACACCGAAGACAACCGTGACACTCCGTTTGGTGGCAGTTTCGGTGGCTATGGACATGTGCAGAATCCACGTGAAACGCCACAGCAAGATGATGGGAGTCGGCGTTTAAGGTGGATACCCCGAAGTATGACGAGTTCACCGACGAGGAAGCTGAGTACGCCAACATCTTCTATGGTGAGCCAGTGTAAGATGAGTACGATGATGTTGTCTACGACAATCTCGTGTACGACGAAGCGGAGTACGCCGACATTGTGTACGACAAGGCCGTATTTGGCGAGGCCGTGTATGAAGTTTCGGAGTAGGGCGAGGCCGTGTACGATGAGTCAGAGGACAATGAAGTCACGTACGTCAACAAAAAATCGGCGCTGAGTAAGGCCATTGAAGCGGCCACACCAAGTGATTCCAACTGTGCAAAGGCCGTGACAATCGTGATTGCAAAAAAGGTCGTAAAATGCTTTGGAACACCCGCGAAAATCATGTCGAATCCGATCGAAGAAACCAAACACAAAAGGGGTTTATGTGTTCCTCTACGAATGCAGCACATTGGCTCCGACACAACGCCCACAAGGCAGCTCGACAATCACCTTCAATTTAGAGCGACGAGTGTGACACACTTAAGGGAAATCTCGAGGACATCTCGCAGCATAGACGAAAAATGCAAATCTAAGAAAGTCTTTTTAGAGTGACGACTTTGGCGACGATATGAACGTGGCGATGGCGGCGAGAGCGCAGCACGAGGCTACTATCAAATTCGAGGACCAATTTTCTCCGGATCGGGAGAATGATGCAGCATGCACACAACACAGTGCTAAAGATTCTTCAATAAATAATTTAGGTCCTATTATATCTATTATATCTATGATTGCTTATTACATTTATTTGAGTTGATTATGCATGATTTGTATTTATCCCTTTGCATTTATTCGGTTGATTCTATATTAGGAAGATTAGGATATCATATTTTATGGCTTTTAGTTCCTATATAATGTATTTCGAGAATTTTACGTAAAGGAGAGTTGAATATGAATAAAAAAGTCGAGTATTATACTTGTTATGCGTATATCGTTTTTCATATAAAGCGGATCTACATTGTCACCTAATAAAGAAATTCATGACCTCCTTTAATATAAATATCTAAGGCAATCAGTCTCCAATATAATCACCAAAATGACATGAATATTCTAATGAAAATAAAGAGTAAAGCATGTACATTTAGTTTTATAAATTCACCTATATATAGAAGAACAAGTAGTTGAGTTGATTTAATAAGTATGTGTAAATGAACCCTAATTTTATTTTTAGATATTGAATTAAGAAAATACAAATAAAAAATGCTATATATATATATATATACATATATAATATATAATGAACAGATACCTGGAACTGGCGAATTCGTTGAGCTTGCCTCTGGGAGAGAAGACGATGACAGCGATTTCAGCATCGCAAAGGACAGAGAGCTCAAACGCCTTCTTCAGAAGCCCGCTTCGCCGCTTCGAGAACGTAACTTGACGGCTTGTGGCATTCTCTATGCGCCGCATCTGAGTCTTTCCTCTCACCATTTCTAATCACATACAAAAAAATATATATGATAAATTTTATGTGCAAACCCAGACAATACATCTATTTTATTTAAGCTCCAAGAAAGCCTGAAATTCGATATGTTTATATAGTCTTGTATTTGTAAGGACGAGCCACTAAAAATTAATGAACACTAAAATGAAAGAATACCAACAAGAGACAAGAAATTGGGATTATAATATATTAACAGATTTTAATGGGATTTAAGATAAAGACTGCCTTTTGACTAAAGATTGAATATATGTCAAATTGATACCTTTAGGGCTTCTGAGAATGATGGGCACGAAATGGACGAACTCAACGTCTTTTTTTTTTTTTTTCCGTATCAACGATGAGAGCTTTATACTGGGTATCTTCAGATTGATCTAAAGATCTGCTCTGTATAAGCTAAATGGGAAGATCTAGAAGTAAAACCATAAAGATTTTTGCGCACCAAAACCCAGAATATGAACATATCATAAGTAACAAAAAACACTGAGAGAAGAAGAAGAAAACAAAAGATGAAAATATTTAGTGAGACTTATTTCTTTTGAGTGATTGACCTTTATTTTACGAAATATCAATTCTTGTGTGTTTTTTTTTTTTTTTTTAATAATATCGTAAACCCAATCCTTACATTCCACCTAAAGAATAAACAACTATATATATAATCATTTATTAATGGGATAATAGCGGCATAAGTCCTCAACCTTTATCAAACTGGAGCGGCATATCCCTAATCCCATTTAATAGCACCAGAAGTATCAAAATATGATTTTCATCCATATAATGTTAATAGACGTTACCTCTGCCACGTCACACTCTCAGTTGCCACATCATTAGCCATGTAAGCAGCCAATGAAAAAAAGTGCTTTGCTTAACGCACTTTTTTTCAACGTGATAAAATTAAGTATTTGGTGATACATGATAGTGTTTCAAAACTGTATTCGTAAAATATATAATTAAGTATTTTGAAATATTTTTTTATTTTAATTTAAAATAAAAAAATATTATGGGATATTTTTGAAATAGAATTATATCTGAATTGTTTTCAAATAATATCTTCTAATAAATCCTTAGCGAATAAAATATCTTTTGATAAAAACAAGCTACTATGATACACACAAAAAAAAAACTATTATTTTATATGATTTGCTTAAAAAAATTATTTTAGGTATAATTTATTTTAAAAATATACCATAAAATTCTTTATTTTAAAACAAAGTAAAAACAATTATTTCAAAATACGTAATTATATATTTCATGAATACACGTTTAAAACACTGTCATGGATCATTAAGTACTTAATTTTATCACGTTGAAAAGAAAATCATTTCAAAATACTTAATATAAGTTGCTTATTGCTAGGTATTTACATGTATATATATATTTAATTTTACAATGTCATATAAGCAAAAACATTGGTGTGGTGGTATGAAGCATGTCTCTCCACGCCTCCGACCAATTCAATTCCTGCTTTCGCTGAAAAAGCATAGTAATTTTTTTCATTATATGGATGAAAATCATCTTTTGATACTTTTACCGCTATTAAATAGGGTTAGGGGTATGCTGCCCTAATTAGATAAAGGTTGAGGACTTATACCGCTGTTATCCCTTTATTAATTATCTATCGAATTAAAAGCTCTTAGCTGGAACCTTATGGCTTATTCTTTTTTATTCTATTTTTTTTATTATTATTATTCATATCCTTATGGCTTATTCTTGTTTTGGTGCGAGCACGAAAAAATAAAATAAAAAAAATTGCTTGTTTTGGTAAAGTCTATAATAGTTGAAGATATGGATACAGTATCAAAATAATTACCTAGAATATATATTATTAAACGGCTAATACAGTAAAATTACATTAAAGTACTTCCATGTGTTCACCGCATTGTCTAAATTTTATTTTTAATAGATGAAAGTAGTAGAATTATTATCATTATTATTATTATTATTAAAGATTAATGTTTACAAAATATCAATGTAAATTACGGCATAAGTACTTAAATTATTATTGACGACATAAACTCTTAAGTTATTATTATTTATTAGCGACATAAATACGTAAACTATTATCATATTCATAAAATATATATATATAGACTGGTGGATAAAATGAAAAAAAAAATATATCAAATCGAGTCTGCAACACCATTAAATTACATATCTTTCATCCCCAAATTTAAAAAACAAACAAACAAAAAAAAAATTTACCTTTATTTTCTTCGTCTCTTTTTTTCCCTTTTAGTGTGCTAAATCTATGATGGGAAACTTGCAAAAATAGCCTAAAAAAAACATCATAATTGAAGTTTTGAACCATATTGAAAAAATAAGTGTTTCTAAACTTTGACCAATCTTAGACGAATTTACCCTTAATTAATTAAAACCCACATTGATTAACCCCCTCTTGAACACACATTTTCTTCCCTCTCTCCTTTCTCATCTCACTTCTCCTCGCTCTCTCTCCTCGTTCTCCATAGAGGACTCGAACAACAATGAGTTCCAAACGCCGCGCCTCGAACATTTGCCGACCACTGAACCCCGCGCCTCCGTCGTGAGTCCGCCGTGCGCACGCCCTCTCCATAAACCTCCGAGGTTCGTTTGTTTCAGAGTTTTAGGTTGGTTTGATTTCTGGTTCGGTTGATTTCGCCCGAGGTTCGTTCGTTGTCTCTATGGTTTGCTCGATTGATTTAGCTTGGTTTGATTTCTGGTTGTTTTTTTTTCTAGGGTTTATTTTTTTTTAAGTTAGGATATGGAATCGTTGTTAAGTTTTGTATTTTTTTATGGAAAGTTTAGTTTTTTTCTCTGTAAGACTTTGTTAGGAAGTTTGTTACAGTTTTTGGCATGGGCTTGGGAGGTTGGGGGATCAATGTTGACGAATTGGGACAATTTCTCCAGATTTAGGGGACAATAATTTGCATTTTGGGGATAATTTTTGGTAATTTAGGGACAGTTTTCTGGGCAGTTCGCTTGAAGGTTGTATGGGTTTGAATCTTGGGACAATTTCTTATGATCCTTGGGGACAGTAATTTGAAATTTTGGGACAATTTTTGTTAATTTAGGGATAGTTTACTGGGCAGCTCACTTGAAGGTATGAATAACATTCTAGGGACAGTTTCTTATGATCTTTGGGGACAGTAATTTGAAATTTGGGGACAGTTTTTGGTAATTTAGGGACAAATTTTTGGTAGGTTGTATGATTAACATTCTTCTCTCTTGTTTCAGATTTTCGTTTAGAGTTTCTTATCAATAGTTTCCAACAGTTGATCAGAAGTCCCCTCGACCAAAAAGGATGCTCGGAACTGGTTGTGTCTCCGTTGGATAATAATAACGACGATTCTGATTCCAATTTTGCTTAGACTATGGGCTCCCGAGAAACTCGAACTACACTAAATCAACGACGATGTTAATTTACATCTCGACGCGTCATTAATTGATATTATGTATTTTTACAAATTTTTAGATGGTACATATGCCTTCTGTTTCATAGATGCAATGTCATTTTTGAAGAACAATTTAGTTGTATCTGAACATATATTGTTTATTATTAAATGATAATCTGAAAATGAGAAGTGAAACTACGATTATTTGTGGATTATTACTTGCTTTATCATTAGTATGAATATGCCTGAAATCTACCTACGAAATCAATAAATAGTTGTCTTGAATAATTTATAAAATTGTGCAATAAGTTGCAACACTCAAAATTTGTTTTATGATTTATCAAAAAAATTCATTGATACACTCAAAAAATGTCTTTGTAAATACCAAAAAATTATTCCGGGAATGACAAATAAAAAATGTCTTTGTAAATACCAAAAAAAATCATTGATACACTCAAAAAATGTCTTTGCTTTAATGTAAACCTTGGACATTTTTAATGTAAATCCGGAAAGTATTCAGGCATATTCATTCTCACTAAAAAAACGAACATAAAGCATTCCACAAAATCCTACAAAATATTTATAATAATTCCAACAAAGTACTTAGAGTAATCTTACAATAATTATCATGTGAATAATTCCACACAATACTTGTAATAATTCCCCAAAATCCTACAAATAAGTCGACATAATTACCCCCATGATTTACATGTTACTCGGTTATGACCTAACACTCCACATTTCGAGCATTTTTAATGTTCCACAATGATTTCAACTTTTTCATACAACTGATCCATCAATTGGGTGTGACTAATGTCCATCGGCGCTAAGAAAAAACTATTCTTCGCATTGGTGTAGTTCCACTTCTCATTTTCGAGATATACATCCAAATCTGTTTCACACGAAAGTATAAAATGAATTAAGAAAAAGCAAGAACAATCATAAATGAAAGGACATAAATAAGGATCAAATCATACCCATTGGTTTTGACGTCGTGCCGATGAGAATATGACAATGTTGATAAGAAACTCCAAACGAAAATCTGAAACAAGAGAGGAGAATATTAATCATACAACCTCCAAGAAAACTGCCACAAATCTGTCCCAGAACTGTTGCTAAATTACCAAAAACTGTCCCCCAATTTCAAAAAACTGTCCCCAAGGATCATAAGAAACTATCCCATGAATATTACTCATACAACCTTCAAGCGAATTGCCCAGAACTGTCCCTAAATTACCAAAAACTGTCCCCCAATTTCAAAAAAAATGTCCCCAACGATCATAAGAAACTGTCCCATGAATATTACTCATCCAACCTTCAAGCAAATTACCCAGAACTGTCCCGAAATTAACAAAAACTGTCCCCCAATTTCAAAAAACTGTCCCCAAGGATCATAAGAAACTGTCCCATGAACATTACTCATCCAACAACCGTCAAGCAAATTACCCAGAACTGTCCCGAAATTACCAAAAATTGTCCCCGAAATTGGAAGAAACTGTCCCAATTCGTCAACATGGATCCCCTTAACCCCCCAAGCCCACGCCAAAAACTGTAACAAAGCTCCTAAAAAGCCTTCCAGCAAAAAAAAACCTAAACTTCATGCAACTTAATGAAGAAAAATTTCGAAAACTAACAAAGATTCCATAGCCTAACTTAATGAAGAAAAATAAACCCTAGAATAAAAGCAAACCAACCAGAAATCAAACCAAGCTAAATCAATCAAAAGAATCACAGAGAAAACAAACGAATCTCACGCAAAATCAAACCGACCTGATGCGAAAGGAGAAGGGAGACTGATGGCGGACTCACGGAGAGGACGTGCGTACGGCGGACTCGAGACTGATGGCGGACTCACGGAGAGGACGTGCTGCTTGAGTCGGTTTGAGTTCTATGTGGGTCGAGTTCTTCATTGCCTTGGTTCGGTGGTCGGAGGACGTGCGTGCTGCCTTGGTCGAGTGGGTCGAGTTATGTGTGGGTGAGGGATGGGAAGGGAAGACACGGGAAGGGAAGGAGGAGAGGAGAGAGAAGGAGAGGGAAATTAATTGGGTTTAATTAATGTGGGTGTTGATTAATTAAGGGTAAATTCGTCATAAATTTGGGCAAAGTTTACAAACACTTATTTTCACAATATGGTTCAAAACTTCAATTATAGTGTTTTTTTAGGCTATTTTTGCAAGTTTCCCTCTATGATCTCTATTTTCCGCCACATCTTCACTTTTCATAAAGTTTTTAGTCAATAATGGGTAAAATATGAAATAGAGACCATGGATTAAACACAATAAAGGGTCATACATGAGTAAGAAAAAGTAAATTCGAAGGTTTTTTCAAAATTTGGGGTGATATGTATGTAATTTAACGGCGTTGGGGATTCCATGTGATATTTTTTTTTTTATTATTTTATCCACTAATTCTTCATATTTTATGTATATGATATTTGTGGAAGTTAACAATTTTGTACTAAAGACATAAATAATGTACAACAATTTAGTATTCTGGTCTTTAAAAAAATAAGGTTTGGAATATGACGTTACTTTCAGATTGAGATACTTCAGAATATTTTTGCATGTATTATAGCTCAATTATTGTTTCTTAATACAGTGACGAATACTTTTTTTTTTTGTTTTAAAAAAAATTAGTGTAACAAATAGAAAATATATGTAGCATTATTACAACTATATTCTTTAAAAAACTAGAAGAACTACTTTCAAAAGTTGCTTTTGTGGATTTTTATTTTGTAAATCCAGAGAGGCACTATTAATTTAGAAAATAATTTTACCAAATAAAAGAAACCCATTTCTCTATTGATAATAAAAAACCATTGGACAACTTACTGTCTTTCTCCCTAAAAAATTGACAAAGAAAATAAGGGTAGCGATGTAAGAATGTTTATTTATTTATTTTGTATGTTTTTGTGATGTTAATTAAAGCTTTATTTCTATCAAAAAAAAAAAATTAAAGCTTTATCCAGCTATGACTTATAAAGAGTTAATTGCGTTAAAATACTCAATCTTTCCCTATATACTTCGTC
The DNA here is from genome assembly GCA_954871525.1 of Parietaria judaica. Taxonomy (NCBI): domain Eukaryota; kingdom Viridiplantae; phylum Streptophyta; class Magnoliopsida; order Rosales; family Urticaceae; genus Parietaria; species Parietaria judaica. Next base: position 525,663 of record OX940865.1, on the reverse strand, counting down.
ATGTACCCAAACTTTAAAATGGTAGTTGAAAATACCCATGTGATTGTTTTGTTGCCGACCAACAAATTTTGTCTAACACCGTTACCATTAGCGTTTTTAAAGTTTTTAAAGGTTTTTAGGGTATTTTCACCTAAAAACCCTCGTAAAAATTGTTGAGGGCGTTTCGGCCAACAAACAGTCACGAGGATACCTCTTCGAGTTTAAAGAAAGCGATTCGGGTTTAATCTCTTTGTTAGCCAAGAATCGGTAAGAAAATGACAAAAATGGCTAAGAATTCCTTCTATTGATAAAACCGTTGTTACAATTTGTGAGTGCACTTGTATTTTCTCTCTAAACTTCTCTTTTGGCATTTTCCCCCCTTTTACAAATACAACGCCCTCTTCTATTTATAGGTGAGTCGTTCTAGCTCCGGCTCGGATAGTTGATCCTCATGTGGTCCTCCTCTGAAATATTTCGTGGTCCCCCACTGACATTCTCTGCTGAGAGTAACAAAACACACTCCTACTAATGTTGTCGTCTGTCATGCTCTAAAACCAATTTGAGCATTAAATGCACGGCCTCATTTCTTGCAGGTTTTCCGACATTGCTTCGGCCTCATTTAATGCGGGGGGTTCGTACGCTTCTGAAACATCCTCGCTGGCATCCTCCTTCACCCCTTCGGCTATCTCCTTCTTCAGATCTTCGGTCAACCTTGTCGAATAGCTTCCTCCCTGCTCAAGCTCCTCGAGCACCTTCCTCGCTGCTCGACCTCATTGAGGACCTTCCACGAGCAATTTCCTCGAGGACCTTCCTCGAACAACTTCACCTATCCCTTCAGGATTGCTACGCCATCGCAGGTCCCCCTGTCAGAGCCTCTCTGCGTCTCTGCCTGACGTCACCTCATCCCCTCTGACACGTGTAGTGTTGAGGAAGGATCTGACAAGATTTAACCTCAACAAAAACCCTAAATTTTGTTGATTGCCACAAAACAATGACGTTGATACTTTCACCTACTATTTTAGAGTATATGTACATGACGGAGCATATGAACAAATGTTCGATATTTTTTCCACAATTAACCCTATTATAAACTCATGTCGTTATATATATATATATATATATATATATATATATATTTAAAGTTTGATGATGCTGGGAAACACAAATTGGATTGATGTACACTGGGTGCTTCCTCTTGTAAGTTATCGTTAGGATGAAATGCTATGGTGACATAACAAGTGAATGAATATGGAAGCTTACATGTATTTGTTGACAATGTTTTTTAAATATTTTTTAATTCCTAAAATTAAACTATGAAATAGAGAGAGTCCAATAAGTTTCTGACTTCATTTATGTGTTTGATACATGGATTGCTTTATACATTTACTATTTAATTATGCCAAATATGTACGTATATTATATAATAAATGAAGTTCTTGAATTAAGGAAAAACAAGATAAGAATACTTGAGATTGAGACTGAGAGACTTGAGACTCGACCCTACTTTTGAGTAAGAGTAGACATAAATTATTATAAAAATATTAAATTTGAATTTTTGTACATAAGGACGGAGCGTGTCAACATCATCCGTACAACATCGTACAAATGAGCCAATAAGGAGGTGAACGTGAAACCACAGTCTGTCTTTTCATCATTTTCTTATTTATTTATTTACTCTCCTAATTTGGGTGGACACAAAATCGTTAGTTTATTAAACAATTTAATTTATTTAGTTTACCTTTTTTTTTTTTATGTTTGCAATTACGATTTTCTCATATCAGTATGAAATTCATGAATGGGCATGGCTTGTTTGAACACTGGTCGATATTTAGTAAATCAAGTAAGATAATAAACATTAAGTAATTTGGTTGACGGTCATAATGATTCTTTAACTTTGTATATCGGTGCATTTTGTCTCTTGAAATTAAATTTTGACAAAATTACTTTTTTTTAAGTAAAAAAATTATGTTTCTAAAAATCAATATCATTGCCCGTTACACATTAAAAATAACAAAAATGTTAAATATTATGGGAGTTTTACGGAATTGATTTTTGTAAATTAATAAAAGAAAAATTATTTAATTTACGTTTTATTTTATTTAGTTTATATTCAATTTAAAGCAAAATGTTGACTGAAGATTTGTTTTCGCGAAACAAAGTATCCAAATGTTTCTTAAAATATCAAGATACTAAAAAAGAACATAGAATTTGTAAAATTCGGCTTCGGGATATTTCTGGGGACCAAAAAACGGCTCTAAAAGCACCCTGAGTGTCACACGCACCTTCACGCATCCTGGCACGTGTCACACGCACCTTCACGCGCCCACTTGGCAGCTGATGTCAGCAACTTGGAGGCCAAGTTTGGCCGGAGCGCCGCGCAAGAAAGCCGCGCGTGTGGGCGTGTGGGACCTCCGATGGGGATGAAACTTGCGGCATCGATTTTCCACATCCCGGGGGGTAAAGAAAATATAAAGTTTTACTCCGAGGGCCTCTGAGGGTAATATATAATCGCGTTTGAATCCCTTGGCCCTCCTATAAATAGAGCCCCGATTTTTCTTATATAAAACATCTCACTCGGAGTCTCTCAACTCGACTTCCTCTCTCTAAAGCTCGCCCTAGAGCTCTCCTCCTCCCTCTAAACACCTCCCCCCCTCGGGTACTTGCCTAATGTTGAGCGTCGCAGGTGAATCATAGGCTAGCCCCCCGATTCTCTTTGACCTCGGGTGCATTTTGGCCCAGGTTCTAAGCGAGGAATACGGCTAGAGTGGAAACTCTAGAGAAATTCCAGGCACAGTTCCCGACTCTCCCCGCTAGGTTTTATTCTACGTGGTATTCGTGCCATCCCCTAGTCTATTATCTCTAGCGGATAGACCGAGGACCCTGTATCAGGACCCACAATACGGATCGAGGGGCCCGACCGCCAGTGATTATCTAGAGATCAGGTCAACAGAGAAAGCGACTATGTGTGGAAGTTGTGGACCCGGTTCTGACACGACTTTACGATCCTGCCTATTTGGATTCCAATCTACGGAACATGTGTTACCGTTCCCCAGTCTGTACTGACTTTGTGGACTGGCCATGTATCCGGATCAACGTTAAGGATTCAGGCGGAGGGGTCTTGTCTGTTAGGGCTCACATGAGGATCTCACCGAGACCCTCCCTACGTGGAGACCATGTCCATAGTGTCATCCCCCGCCTGTAACCCAGCCCAGCTTTGCTGTTGACGATGAGGTTACACGCAACAGACAGAGCCCAGACCCTTGGTCCCCTGATAATGGAGGGTCCGTCTGGTCCAAAGTGCGAACAAGTCAACGCCCTACAACCCACTAACAGTCAAGACACGACGTTGGGCCCGGCCCATATACCGGCATTGGACCGCTGAAAAGTTCGGTGCAAATTTCAGCATCAATATTTTGGTGCTAGAAGGAAGGGTCCCACAAAATCATATGCCTCTCTGGACCCTTCTACCCTGTTTATACTAAAGCCACAGTGTCAAAATCGACAAAAGACACATATTCCCGCCCTGCGGGAAGCAACACTCTCAACACTTGAGCCAAGGTTAACCACGCCGAACTCAGGCACGAAACCAGCCTGAGACCAACAACGCTCATCAAGAGCCTTCCGTCAACGAAGAAAAAGAACGACTATTCCCTCTAGAAGACAGTGTCTTCCGGCTGACCAGCATGATGTCCAAACACCTCGGCCCCAACGACGCCAATCTCAATAGCCCTGACGAGGAGGAAAGTCCAGGGGAGCCTGTCGAACTTTCACAACGAGAGCCCCTCAAGGCACAAGCAGATCGTGAAAACATTCACGAGCCGAAACAGTCTCAGTCTACCCGACGATCAGACTTCGCGCGGCTCGAGAGTAAAAAAGATGGTGCCGACGGCGCGATGGCACAAAGAAACCACCGGCTCCGCCAAGCGCACGACAGAGTGGAAGACCTCCGCCACCATTTCAATTTCCCCGATCGTGAAGGAGACCTCTGGCGACACATCAACAGGCGAAGAGAAAGGTCTTGCTACCAAGGAGACTCAGACGACGCAAACTCCGAGTCGTCTGAGAGACCTCTGTATGCCGCACCTTGCGACACGACGAGACAAGTAAACACAGTCCCAACACTCCCACAGGGCACAAGGGTGGAAAGTAAAGTCAAGGCCCTAAGAAGAGAAGTAAGAGAACTCGCCATAGCCAACAGCTCGGATCTCGTCATAAAAAGCATGGCATATGGAGTAATCTCACCGCTCGCCGATCATCTACTCGTCGAGGTTCTTGACGGAGATTTGTGGCTCCTCTGAAACTCATCTTACGACGGTTACAGCGACCCAACCTACCAACTGGTCCAATATCTGTTCTCCATGCGGGTGAAGAAGTATTCACCCTCCACAATGTGCCCGGATTTCTTCTTCACCCTCACCGGGGCCGCCTTCGAATGGTACCAACGACTCCCTGATAACTCTATGAAAATAGAGTTACTACACGATTTTTGTAGATAAATTCATAACATCCGAATGAAAGATCGATATGAAATTGATGTTTATTGTCCAATATAATGAGAATCCTTGGGTGATTGAATAATATAGAGTAACATTAAATACAAGCACATTTATAGATAAAAAAAATTATGAAAAACCAAGTTTATGTGTGATTTTTGTGTTGTTCTTTCACAGTACTGCAAATTTGATATGGAAATACTGAGCATTCCTGTAGCTTTCGTTAGTTGACTAGGATTCAAGTAAAAACGTGTAAAGGGCATTAACTGAAGCATGTGGGGACCATGTGAGCATCATTGAAGACCTGATTTGGTGTGTTATTATTGGGCTTAATAGGCCCAAATACCAAGAGAACTAAAATTACACCCAAATGGGATATATTGCCATAATTAGGGCAATAATCATCACTCATCTTCAACATTGGACAACAACCACCAAGTTTGGGAATCAAGAAGGCGAAAAGAAGAGAAGACTATTTTGAAGAGGAATTCAAGGGAACTCATCATCAAGGGAGCTTGCTACAATCTAGAGTTCTTCTAAACTCTTATTCTTTTTGAGATTTGTTCTTTGAATTTCTTGGATGAATTGTATATTGAACCAAATTATGCTTTCTAGTTTTCATTGCTCAAATATGAACTAATTTCTCAAGGTTGGATGAATGATGAACTAAGTGTTTTGTTGATTAGTAATTTCTATGAAATTTAGTATTTTTCTTGTTCATGGTTGAGTGTTAATTGATATAGCTCTATTTATTTTCTCAAATTAATAGAGTTTTAGATCTAATCTCTATTGGAAAATATGAATTGGATTTGAAATACAACCTTGACACATGCTGAATTCTTTGGATTTTGTTCATGGGATTGAGAGGGATATATGAATATATATCTCTCCATGTAGATCACAAAATTGGGGTTAATTTAAACCCATAATAAGTATGATCATAGGAATATGAAGGATTAGCTTGCAATTGGTTTTCAAAACAAAAGTTCGGAAGGATCTAAGAACTTGTTGTTTTCAGATTGCTTGGGAAATGCTGTATCGTTTATGAAGCATTCGCTGATTAACCGAAGTGATTCACGAGCCCAACCGATTTCTATTATCGACTCTCAAATTACTTGTTGCCCCTGCTTCTAATATCTTCAATTAGCATGTTCAATACTATTTTGGTCTACACTTTGAATGAATATTAATTTCTAAAAAATTACTTATGATATCTCATCTTTTTATTACTCTTATGAAATACGGAAATTGACTTAGTCTCTGTGGGATTGATCTTTGTGCTTTGCACACTATATTACTTGTTGGCACGTACACCTGCGTTACTATTTTGCACGTACAATAGCCACCAAGTTTTTGGCGCCGTTGCCGGGGACTAAAATTATATTTATGCATTTTTTACGAGTTATTTTTGTTTTCATTTAAATAATTGTGTGCTTAACAAGTGTTCTTTTGATTCTATTCTTAGGAGGATTAATCTAATTGTATGCGGGATAAAAACAAAGCGTTATTGCTTCTTATTGATCCGGAGATCAAACGAACACTCTTGGCTAAAATCCAAGCCTCAAAGAGCGAGCCGAACTTAGTTATCACCGAGAAAATAGCCGGTGGAAACGAGGCTATGTAGCAGCCTCTTATCGTGAATGAAATGGGCCTTCCAATGCAAGATTATGCGGTCCCGGCTCTTAAGGGCTAATATGTGCATTATTCGGTCCACTATCCATGCCACTCACTTTGAGCTCAAGCCGGTGATGTCCTAGATGTTGCAATCCGCAGGGAAATTGAGCCGATTAGCCACCAAGGATCCTCATATTCATCTTCGTGTTTTCATGGATGTCAGCGACAATTTCCGAATTCAACGCGTGCCCGAAGAAGCTTTGAGAATCAAGCTTTTTCCATATATGCGCTACGAGATAGTGCAAGAGCATGGCTAAGCTCTTTTTAATCGGGCTCGGTGCAAACGTGGAATGAATTGGCGGAGAAATTTCTTATGAAATATTTTCCACGAACAAAAGTGTCCAAATTGTGGATTGATATCACTTCTTTCCAGCAAGAAGATAGCGAGTCCATTTATGAAGTGTGAGAAAGTTTTAAGGAGCTTCTTAGGAAATGTCCTCATCACGGACTTACTCATTGGATCCAAATGCAAACTTTTTACAATGGTTTGAATGCTCCAACGAGATCCAATTTAAATGCCACGGTCGGAGGCGCCTTTATGACAATGAGGGGCTTCAAATCTTGGAAAAAATGGCTAAGAATCATAGTCAATGGCCGACTACTCGGCCAGGCACTCCGAATGTTGGCGGTATTGGTTATATGTGTCCTTAAAAAAGATATTTATATATTTGTAAAAGATTGTGACAAGTTGTTGAATAAAGATGATACTTATTATGTTAATCTTATTATAGTTTCTGGTAGAGTAAAATTCAATGTTTGATTCCTTAGTTCATAAAGGATGCAATTATTTTAGTATTATCACAACAGAGTCAATGTAAAGAAGAATTAATAATCATAATAAATGAACTTAAAATGTCTGTGACCTGATTATATGGGTGGGAGCCCATTAATCGTGTAAGGTCATTAATGTGACTAAGTGACAATCCTATTCTGGATTATGTGTGTGTGTCACACTCACTAGAAGTGAATTAAGTATGAAGCGTATTCATACTGCACCGGACCTGACTTAAACTCAAGAAGTTATCATATAAGACCGTCACTGATAACTTGAAGTTGAGTCACAAAATGATGATCAAATGGATATTAGTTCTAAGTCCCGAGTGATCCTGAGTCTGAGCTTCTGGCTTAATTGTTCTTTAATTTAACCTTTAAAGAGCACAACACTATTATTTTGGGAACATGATAGTCAGTTGTAAGGATAGCTTGATCATAGACATGGGCATCACACAACTCTCTTCAGAGTCATTATGATTCCCTTGGTTGTCAGTGGTGAAAAGTGAGAGGTACCCGTGCGCAACTTATGAATCGAAACCATAAGTGGGTTGCTCATAATATTACTGACTGAGTCAAGGAGGAAAATGCAATGAGGGGCATTACGGTAAAAACCGCCTGCTCATGTGTGAGTCATCAGGTGAAAGGACAATAACCCGAATTTGATTGTACCAATGGACACCCTGCTGTTATAAGGGAATAATCTTTACCGTATCACTAAAGAGTGCAGCCTCGGGTCTATAGTGGAATCACTTCGAGGTTTGACGAACAACTAGCAGATTGTTGGAGCTTAAGTGATACGAGTCCATGGTCCCCAAGATAGCTCCGTAACGGATGATACGTATGTGATTAAAATACATTCTTGACAATGTTTAATCAATTGGCTAGACTTATAAAACTAAAAAGTCTTTGGCAGACGTCAGATAGTTTTATCGTCAGCGTAGCAAAAGTACTGTTGACGTGGTTTCGCACGCCAACGGTCGAGTGTATTGTGAACGGGATTTTGATTCGAATGTGCTAAGGTTTTTGTGGATCCTGACCTCCGCGTCGTCAATACTATCAACGATGACACACCAAATTAAAGTGCGAAGAAAATAACTAAAACACCAGAGTTTTTTAGAGGGGTTCGTTCCAATGCGGTAGTTGACTACGTCCTCTGTATGTTTATTGTTTTTTGAAAGATTGATCAATCGGAACCACAAGCCAATTCCTGATAGATCGAAAATGAAAGAAAAACACTCTGAAGATATGAATTCTCACGGACTCTCTTCTCTCAATGGTGGATGCTTGCGTGCGTATGAAAGGGCTGCCTTCTTTTATTGATGTTGAGCTTTTGCCCGTTGTAGGTGTACGTTGGTAGTGGCTTCGAGTTCGGGCCTTGAATTGCTGCCGAGCTGACACGTGGGCCACGTCTTGCGAGATCGTCGTAGTAGTGGACCTTGACTAGTCGTCATGAGGTTTGAATTCAAGTCGTGGCGATTTTTCTGGTCGGTCTTCAGGAGTTTGAATTGAGGTGGTTGACCAGGTCTGCTCGTGCTCGAACGTAGGGCTTTCTTCTTCTCGGGGGTTTTATTCAACTTCTTCTCGGATCCTTTTTGACACAATTGGTCCGGGAGGATCCTTGGGTGTTGGTTCTAACCAAGTGTTGTTTTTGAAGTGAGATTTTGAGTTCTTCTCGGATTCTTCCTTTGGAACTCTGTTCGGACTTCCTTCGAGCTTATTCTGCTCGTGCTCTCTAGAATGTATTATGTTCGGGTGACTTTACCTTCCGAGCTTTTATCTTTGCTCTGGCCCAAACACATTTAAATGACTAGTGGGCTTCTGGACTTTGTATTTCACAAGCCCAATTTCGTATGAATATTTAAATACATTCATAATTTAGGTCGTAGACAATTTAATCTATAAATTTAATTAATGACCTCACAATTCCAATTTATGGAACAAATTTACACATCAACAGCTAGCCCCCTACTATAAAAAATACAAAGTATTATTTATAGTATCAAAGTTGATTTAATCATATAAAAATTAGTGATGGAAATTAATTAAATTTGCGAAATCAGAAACTTTCATGACTTTTACCGCAAAATCAAATTAATTGGAGGACATCAATACTGTTTTTATGATAATATCGCATTCTTTGGGGACCGAGCTGAGAATATTTCAGATTCGAAATGGTTTCGAATTTCTTGGTGGGAACAATTGCGACACGTGTCGCTCTGCCCGGGTTTTGAAGGATGTTAAAATCTCTTCGACTTCTGCTGACCTGGTCAGTTTGACTTCTGCTGACGTGTCCTGGCCAGGAGCTCATTCTCAATCCTTGGATGATATTAGGCGCGAGATTCGAGGGAACCCTAGCCATGTGATGCGGGTAGATTCTCGAGTATAAATATACTCGAGTGCTACTGATGGAAGTCCAATCAATCAAGCTTTCACTCTGCCCGGGGCACCTCTTCGAATTCAGGTAACTGCTCATCCTTTTCCTATTTAAACTTTTTTCTCTCTTCATTCTTCATTTTTGCCATTGTTGAATTGTGCTACATCTTCGAGCTTCGCTTTGTAGATTTCCACGTTCTCCCCAGTCCTTTCTGATTTAGGTTTTGTTCTTTTTCGAAATAGGAAAAACAAGCTTAGATTCTGTAGGTTTCGTTGGTGTGCCGTTTTGGAGGTTTGGGTTTCTGGGATTCTGTTTGGAGATCTGGGTTTTGAGGCTTGAATTCCTTGGTTTTTGTATTTTTAGGTTTCTTAGGTTTCATAGAAATGGCCGAGAGTAGCAAAGCCAAGAAGGGTAAGTCTAGGGCCCCGATTCTGGTCTCGGAGTTCCTCCAGACTGTATCTCCTAGGTCTAGGTTGAGGAGAGTGATATTCCTAGGCTCAGGCTATTTTACTTCGGGTACCAGACTCCAATGAATTTGCATATTTGATCAGGGATGATTGGGTATGCATCTACGAAAGGTACTTTCAGGATTGTGGGTTGAGGTTTCCGATCCCTAGAGCCATCCTTAGGTATGTTAATCAGATTGACATTGCTTTGGCTCAATTGAGCCCGAATTCGTATAGGATCTTAATAGCCTACTTAATTAGGTGCGAGGAAGAGAATATCGAGCTTTCTCTGCTCGATATGCTTCTGGTCTTTACGACCAAGAGAAATCCTAAGGTTGCGGGTAGGTTTTATATTTCTGTTAAGAGTCACAAGCGTGACTTTATTCGGGGAATTCCGAACAAGGACGATAACTGGCAGGATAGGTATTTCTTTTTCAAGCCGTGTTTAGGGTCCTTTGATACGTGGAAAACGTATGTTAACAAATGGGCGCATGATATTGGTAATTTTTCTACTTTTATTTTGCTCGAGTTTTCTTTTCTATTCGGGTATATTTTTCTAATCGTGTTCCTTGGTGTGTTTTCAGATCGTACGGGTAAAAAGGTGAGGCCGATTCCTCTTGGTGCAGTGTGGAAGGCTAAGAACGAAATCATCTTTCCGAGTGGAGGGATAGAGTGGAAGGAGCTTTCGGAGGAGAGGTTTTTCGACGCTGGGTTGTGGAAGCCTGGTCCGAACAGCACCTACGTTCCTTACTACGAGCGTCTGCTGTTTTCTAGCAGCAAAGAGGAAGGTATGTATCGAGTAGAATGTTTCTCCATTTTTGGTCGTGAGAATAATAAAGAGTTTGTTTGCGGGCAGATTCGATGGAGCTGAATTATAGGGAGATCAAGGCTCAAAGGGCAGCTGTCAAGGATGCAGAGAAGGAGAAGGACAACGATAAGGGAAAGGGAGTTCTAATCTCCGAAGAGACTTCTGGTCGGATTGAGCCTACCAAAGGAAAGAAAAGGGCCTCCGATTCGGCCATGACCATTCCCGAGGAGGGAGCGACCCGAGGGGCAGATTCCACTATGACCGTGGAGACAAGAGAATCAGCTCCTGACCCGGACGTCGCTGTGAAGGTTTCGGGGACCACTCTCTCCGAGGCCGAAGAGGAGGCTGCTCGGGCCGTAGCCGAACGGCGGCTCGTCGAGATTTCCAATGAGGAAACTATCCTGCCGATGGTGGAGACCTCGGAGCCTCTAGTCTCGTCTCATCTGGACCCAGTGGTTTTGAGTTCAACGGTTAAGCGGGCTTGATCCTTGGAAGAAGAAGCGACGCGCAAGAAGCCGAAGGGGGACAAGCCTCCCCAAAAATCTGGGAGGGAGTCACTGCCGAAGGGTGTTCGGCCATCATCCGGGGCGCCGCGACCTGCTGGTGCTAATCCGCCGACCAAGAGCCAAGGTTCTTCGAAGCGCAAGGCCGTTCAGAAGAAGCCGGCTGGTTGGGATAGGCTGGTGGTCGGAGACTTACCGGAGCAGCCTGAAGTCGCTCCTGCTACTGGGGGGCCAAAGCCTGAGCCTGAGCCGTCAAGAGCGGCCAACGTATCCTGGTACGGGGAGAAGGGACTTTACGATGCCCCCAGATAGCTGGGAATTCGCTGATGTAGCTTACCAGCGGGGGAGTCTCCCCTGCGAAGGATGCTGAGGTTACTCAGCCTCGGGCGTACAACGCTTTTGCAGCGATGTATTCCAAGGTGAGCGGGGTGCAAGGCCTCACTTTTGTTTTTAATAATTTTCCTTGAAAATTTCTGAAGGTGTTTGCTTTTTTCTTTGTTGACAGCTCGGTGCGTCCGCCAACGACATGGTCCTGAGGTATGAGGCCTCGATCAAATAGTTGAAGGCGAGGTTGGTGATCGTTGAGGGGCAGGAGGCCAATGCTGAGTTGGTTGAAAATAAGAAGGAGCTTGCTCGGGTGAATTCTGAGCTCGTAGAAAGTTCTGGGCAGCTGGCTGCGAGGAACAAGCAGGTCTTCGAGCTAAAGTGCTTGATCGCCGCTCGAGGGAGCAAGATCAAGGCTCTGGAGATTACTGAATTGGATCTCCGCGAGAAACTCTCTAACGCCTCCGCCTTACTCTCTGAGTCCCAGGCGAACGAGAACAAGGTCATCGGGATGCTTACTGCTTCTGATGCCAAGTTGGGCCGGGCGGAGAGGGATCTCAGGTCGGTGAGCGACGAACTCATTTTGGTGAAGGTGGAGCACGATTACGCGGTGGAGGCGCTGGAGAAGGCTAAGGAGGAAGCGGCCGCTGACAGAGAAGCCATCAAGGCTATCGCCGCAAGTACAGGAAGCGGGTCCAGCAGAGGGACGCGTGATTTCTCGCCACCAAGAGGTGGCCTATCAGACCAAGCTCCTGCACTAAGTTCAAGGTAACATGGCCCTTGTTGGTGAACTTCTTGAGGGGAAGCTCACCGACTTAGAGAGTGAGTTAGAGGTCCTCAAAGAGGACAAGTCCGAATATGAGGACATTCTGGCCGCGAAGCCGGTGCCTGTGATGGACTCGCCAATCCTCTCTCCGGATCTCGAACTGACTGAGAATGCTGATGATGCAGATCCGGGACCCCAAGTAGACCCCTCTGACCTTGCAGAGCCAATCCTCGTGCAGCACGGGCCGACTTCTTCCGCCTGCTCCGAACTCAGCCGAGCTCAACCTCTTACCCCCGACCGAACTGATAACGACCGAGCAAGAACAGGCTGACCCGACCACGCACGAGACTCCCCAGACTGACGCCGGAAGGATTTTGCGACAACCAGCTCCTTTTTTAAGCTTATAATAATGTTTGAACAATTTTGTTTGCCCGTGGTTAGGGCTTTTATTTTGGGCAGGTCGTGAGACCTGAACCCCTTTCTTGTAATAAAATTTCTTATACTCTGCCCGTGGCTAGGGCTCTTTGTTTTTATTAATCGCTAAGTTCCTTTATATGTTGCTTTTATTTTTCTCAAAAACTCATATATATGTATACATATTTTTGACATATATAAAGCTATTTGTTGTTATTGCTCGTGAAATATATTGGAATGTATCCGACCAAGAAATTTTAGGTCTTATTTTGTAAATGCTATGGCTAACTGAAAAAGAGAGAATTAAATTGATACGATAAAAGATAGAGAAAATTAAATTGAAATGATAAAATATAGAGAAAATTAAATTGATATGATAAAAGAAAATTAAGTTGATACCTTCAAGGTTTCCCGAGCACGACAGTCGGATGTGGTTCTTCAAGCATTTTTGCTAGAGGGTTGACCGATTCGAGTAAAAATCCTTGGATGTCAGATTCGTTGTCCGAGCTGGTATGCTATCTGAGAGGAAAAAGTATTGTATCCGTACAAAAGTTATAACTGAGTGGGTGTGACACCCGAGCGAGTGTGTTACTTGCGATGATAGGGTATGGTACCCGAACAAGTTTGTTACTTGTAATGGATGGGTATGGTACCCGAGCAAGTATGTGACTTGCAAGGAAAGGGTATGGTACTCGAGCAAGTATGTTACTTGCCAGAAAAAGGTATGGTACCCGAGCAAGTATGGTACTTGTAATGGAAGGATATGGTAACCAGACTTTTTGTAGGTGAATTATGTTTTAAGAACGAAAGAAATAATTCATTGCGTCGCTTATGTTTGCTTTGTTGCTTGAAATTTTAATATAATGAGGGATTATTTGTAGTTGGTTGGCCATTTGGGTATTTTCCTTGTATTTAATTCAGTTCGAGGGCCGAGCTTTCAATTAAGAATTTCGGTTGGGGTTGAGGGGTCTATAGTTGTTTGGTCTATTGGGGTTGCGTTCGAACTTCGTCTATTTGGTTGACTTACCTACGTACCCCATTATTTGGGGATCAAGCCATTACGTAGTTCATGGGAAGTCACTCTCTGACTTTTAAGCGTAGTATTTTCTGAGGTGCATAGCGTTCCAGCTGCGGAGGACCCTCGATCCGTCTGGGGTAGCTAGCTTGTACACACCGGGCTTTACTACTTCGGTAAAAATATAAGGTCCTTCCCAGTTAGCCCCCAACTTACCGGCGTTGAGCTCGGCTGTGTTCTGGAAGACCTTTCTGAGGACCAGTTCCCCGGCGACAAACCTGCGGTGCTTAACTTTGGAATTGTAGTATTTAGCTACCGAATTTTGGTAGTTAGCAATTCGTATTGAAGCTTGCTCTCGTCGTTCGTCTGCGTGGTCAAACTGGTCAAGCCTCAATTCGTTGTTAATTTTTGCATATTTGGGAGCGTACTCCCTCCTGAAACTAGGGGCCTCGATTTCAGCTAGTATGACTGCTTCGGTGCCGTATACCATTGAAAAAGGGGTCTCCCCAGTTGCTCTCTAGGGGGTGGTTTTGTATGACCACAGAACGCCGATGAGCTCGTCGGCCCATCGTCCTTTCTTGGTATCAAGTCTTTTCTTGATACCATCCACAATGGTCTGGTTCAAGACCTCAGCCTGACCGTTCCCTTGGGGATACCTCGGGGTTTATGGGTTCAAGGAAATCTTCCAGTTATAATAGAAGTTCTGAAACTTGTTTGATACGAATTGGGGTCCGTTATCTTCGATGATCTCCTTGGGCAATCCGAAGCGACTAATGATGTTTTTCCATACATAGTGCTCTACATCCGAGTCTTTGATGTTGGCATAAGATTCGGCCTCTACCCATTTTGAGAAGTAGTCCATTACGACTAATAGGAATCTTTTCCCCGCTGGTGCTAAGGGAAAGGGTCCCATGATGTCCATAGACCATTTCATAAATTGGTACTGGACTGAAACCGAAGACAACTTTTCCGCCAGGCAATGTATGACCGGCGAGTGGCGCTGACATTTGTTGGAGCGTTTGGAGTAGGCTTCTGCGTCGGTCAACATGGTTGGCCAGAAGAAGCCCTGTCGCTTGGCCTTGTTGGAGAGTGACCTCCCGACAGAGTGATTTCCGCATTCGGCGCTATGTATTTCCTGTAACACGATGTTAGCCTCGTCTCTAACAAAACATCTCAGGTAGGGTCTAGTGTAGTTTTGTTTGTATAGTTTTCCGTCTATTAGATAGAAACAAGCGCTTTGAATATGGATTTTTCGGGCACTCTGCTTTGGTTCTGTATGACCATAGAACGCCGATGAGCTCGTCGGCCCATCGTCCTTTCTTGGTATCAAGTCTTTTCTTGATACCATCCACAATGGTCCGGTTCAAGACCTCAGCGTGACCGTTCCCTTGGGGATACCTCGGGGTTTATGGGTTCAAGGAAATCTTCCAGTTATAATAGAAGTTCTGAAATTTGTTCGATACGAATTGGGGTCCGTTATCGGTGATGATCTCCTTGGGCAATCCGAAGCGACTAATGATGTTTTTCCGTACATAGTGCTCTACATCCGAGTCTTTGATGTTGGCATAAGATTTGGCCTCTACCCATTTTGAGAAGTAGTCCGTAACGACTAATAGGAATCTTTTCCCCGCTGGTGCTAAGGGAAAGGGTCCCATGATGTCCATAGACCATTTCATAAATTGGTACGGGACTGAAACCGAAGACAACTTTTCCGCCAGGCAATGTATGACCGGCGAGTGGCGCTGACATTCTTCGGAGCGTTTGGAGTAGGCTTCTGCGTCGGTCAACATGGTTGGCCAGAACAAGCCATGTCGCTTAGCCTTGTTGGAGAGTGACCTCCCGCCAGAGTGATTTCCGCATTCGGCGCTATGTATTTCCTGTAATACGATGTTAGCCTCGTCTCTAACCAAACATCTCAGGTAGGGTCTAGTGTAGCTTCGTTTGTATAGTTTTCCGTCTATTAGACATAAACGAGCACTTTGAATATGGAGTTTTTGGGCTCTCTCCTAGGCTTGGGGTTTTGCTCCTGTCAGGATATATTTCAGGATGGGGGTTCTGCAATCCTCCAAGCCTGTCTGGATATTATGGACGCGGAGACTCACACTTGGTTCGTCAATTACTTCCAGTTGAATTATCCTTTTTGCCTCGGGGTCCGAAGTGGAAGCTAGTCCGGCCAGTGCGTCGGCCGAAGCGTTTTTGCTTCGTGGTATCTGGATCACTTTGACCTTGTTGAATTGGGTGATCAGGTCCTTGACCACTGCGATGTATTTCTCCATGCGGTCGTTCCTGGTGGTGTACTCACCACTGATTTGACTGGTGACCAGTTTAGAGTCCGAGTGCGCTCTAACTTGTCTGGCCCCGACCGCCTTACCTAGTTTTAAGCCGGCTATCAGTGCTTCGTACTCCGTTTTGTTGTTTGTAGCTTGGAATTTTACTCTTAAAGACTGTTCCAAGACCTCGCCGGTTAGGGAAATCAGGCGTATCCCTATGTCTAATGCCGCGTCCACTTCGAGGCGCCACTCGTCGTTTCCTTTTTCCCCCATTGTGTCTTTCATTGGGAGTTCAATCAGGAAATCGGATAACACTTGGGACTTGGCACATGTTCGAATCTTTTATTTGATGTCAAATTTGCTTAATTCGACAGCCCATTTTGTCAGTCGGCCCGACTGATTTGGGCTATAGAGTATTACCCTTAAGGGCTGAGTTTTCATCACCACGATGGTGTGAGATTGGAAATAGGGCCGGAGCTTCCTCGCTGAGGTTATCATAGCTAGAGCTATTTTTTCCATAGCGGGGTACCTAGTTCTTGCGTCCTCCAGCGATTTGCTGACGTAGAAAATTGGTTTTTGTTCGCCTCTGTCCTCTCGGACGATCATGCCGCTAACGGCTGAGAGGGATACTGCCAAGTAGAGCAGTAGCAATTTCCCCATGATCGGACGAGATAATACCGGCGGGGTAGACAGGTATCTCTTGAGGTCTTGAAATGCTTCTTCGCATTCTTTGGTCCATTCAAATTTTTTGTTGCCCCTCAAAATTTTGTAGAAGGGCAGACACTTGTCCGTAGACCTCGAGATGAACCGGTTGAGTGCCGCTATTCTCCCGGTCAGCCTCTGCGTCTCGCAAACAGTCCTTGGGGAGGGCATATTTAGTAGGGGCTTTGATATGATCCGGGTTGGCTTCTATTCCTCATTGAGTTAGTAAGTAACCGAGGAACTTTTTGGAGGTTACTCCGAAAGTGCATTTAGCAAGGTTAAGCTTCATTTGATACTTTCTAAGTATCGTGAAGCAATCCTCTAAGTGAGATACGTGATCTATGGCCTTAGCGGATTTTACGAGCATATCGTCGATGTAGACTTTCATTGTTTTGCCGAGTTGTTTAGCGAACATTTGGTTGACCAGTCGTTGATATGTCGCGCCCGCGTTCTTGAGTCTAAGGGCATTACCTTATAACAGTAAATTCATCGGTCTGTTACAAACGCGGTTTTTTCTTGATCCTCGGGATGCATCAAGATTTGATTGTATCCTAAGAAAGCGTCCATGAAGGGCAGGAGTTCGTGCCCGCAAGTTGCCTCAACTAGCCTGTCTATGTGGGGCATAGGGAAGCTGTCTTTAGGGCACGCTTTATTTAGGTTGGTGAAGTCAATGCAGAATCGCGCCTTCCCATTCTTTTTATTGACCACTACTATATTGGCTAACCAATCCGGGCACTTCACCTCCCTTATGGATCCAGTTTTCAGTAGTTTTTTGACCTCATCATTTACCTCCTGGGCGCGGTCAGGTCCCAATTTTCTCCTCCTTTGTTTCATCAGCGTGTGGTAGGGATCTACGTTGAGGTGATGGGCGGTTATGCTCAGGTCGATTCCCGGCATGTCTTCGTGGGACCATGCAACGCAATCATGGTTCCTTGTGAGGAATTTGATCAGCTTTTTTCTGACGTCATTGTCCAAGTTGACCCCGATTTCGAGTTTGTGATCCGGATTCTGAGGGTCGATCTGGACCTGGTGCGTCATTTCCAAATTTGGGCCTTCGTTGCCGTCATCCTTTCCTTGGGCTGGACCTTTTTCCTCTACCGACATTAATTGTTATTGGTCGGTTTTTGGCGCTTTTTCCCGCGTCTGGGGTGTGTGTAACATCCGGAATGATGTCATGCAGCAGATTCGGGCCCGGTTTTCATTGCCCTTCACTTCTAGTATCTTTCCATCCTCTCTGGGGAAGCGGATGGTTTGGTGTTAGGTAGACGGTACGGCCTTCATTAAATGAATCCACGGTCTCCCGAGGATCATGTTGTAAGCCGTGGGGCAATCTAGCACCTTGAATTTTTTTATCTTGCCTACTCCACAGGCGATTATGGACAGTCTAACTGTCCCTATAGTGTCGATCGTTCTGCCATTGAAACCAGTCAGAGGTATGTTTCCCCGATTTATTTTCGTGTTATCGATTCCCATCTTGCGTAAGCATGACAAGAAGATGACGTCCACCGAGCTACCGTTGTCGACCAGGATTCTTTCGCTCGCGTAGCCGGAGAGTAGAAGAGTGATGACTAGGGCGTCGTCATGAGGTCCGACCAGGGTGGAAGCCTCACTGTCTTTGAAGGAGATTTCGAAGTCGGGTTCATTTCGTGGGAGAACCACGGGCCCGGCTTTTAATCTCCTATGATGGGCTTTGATGGAGTTGATCGAGTTCCCGTAGAACTGATATCCTCCAACGATGGTATAGATTCGCCCTGTTAAGGTCATATTTTGTCAAATCATCCCTCAACACTACTGATGTCGTTTTATGCGCAAATGAAAAAGAATGGAGGCAATGTTACTTAAAGATTCTGGGCCCATCAAAAGATAGAGCAGCTTAAGGCCCAACAGCGATGAAGCCCATGAGGAGTCCAAGCCTATCAAGGAGCAAGACGTTATCACGACAAGAGAGCGCATCGAGCAGAGGCTCGTCGAAGAGAAGTCTCATCGGGAAAACCGAACTGAATTAAAAGAGGAAGTCATTCGAGATCACGAGTAAAGAGGGAAATTGGTTTATTCAGTTGAGGATTTCGTGGGATATCCAACGAAAATAAGGAAGGTTAACAACAATCATAGCAAGAAAGAAGGAAATCCTAGCACAATTCGTGGGAATAGTCTAGAAACCCTAAAGCCTATAAATATGCATGTAAACTCGTTGTAAATTGATTCAGGACCATTATATTGTGAGTTTGAGAGAATAATTCTTGAGTTCTTGAGTTTGTTTATTCATAGCATTCTCGATTTTCCAAGGATTAGAGTGTGTAATCTTCGATTGTCAAAGCTAATAAATGGAAGAAACCGGGTTCTCTCGGAATCATAATAAATCAATAATATTTGTGTTCATAGTTATTTGTGTTCTTTCGATTATTCTTGTGACTGTAAGGCGTCGCAAAACGCCCTCTACAGTTTGGCGCGCACCAAGGGGGCTTTGTTTCTTTCTATCGCACAGCCATGAAATCGGAGAGAAGAAGAAGAATGTCAGGCGAGGAAGGTAGCTCTGTCCAGGAGCAGGCCATGCAGAGGATGCAGCAACAGCTAGCCGAAGCCAGGATGACGGAAGCTACGGCTAAAGCCGAGGAATCCTCCAGGAGGGCGGAGGAGTCCAGACGCCTCGCGAGAACAGACGCCTCACGAGCCCCTTGGAGCGCGCGGAGAGACGGCACCCGGCGAATCAGCTAGCAGAGTCGTCTGCACGAGGAGCCGGTGCAAGCGCCAACAGAGGCGCAGTGACGGCGCACACGCCGGTGGACATGTCAACCCCTTCGCTCATCAGAAACCTTTTCCACACAGGCGTAGCCCCGCCTCCGGCCACAGCGAACCAACCGGAGAGCACGCCAGGATCCACGCCGGATAACTCGACGGTGCATGTTGCGACAAGGGTGGCCGAAGAGGTGGCCAAGGAGATGGCGGTGATTTCATCAAATATGGAGGCAAAACTCGGGCAAGTCGCATCTCAACTGCATCAGGCGATGAGCTCAGCACCAGAGATCGACAGAATGGTGAGAGAAGCCAGGATCACCCCATTCACGGCGAGGATTCGGGGGATAGAATTGGAAGAGCTGCCAAAGATCAAGCTCACACCGTACAAGGGAGAGCGGACCCCCATACCCAGGTGAAGTCGTTTCGGATCGCGACAGATCACATCGGAGGCGAAGAGACCCGGAAGGAGGCCGTCCTCTGCCGGCTCTTCATCGCGATTCTGCAAGGTCGAGCCATTGATTGGTTTGCAAAGCTGGGACCCGACTCTATAAACGACTCCAATGAACTGGTCGCCCTCTTCTTGAAGCACTTCTCCATCTACGTTCAGACGGAGTTGACAGTGTCGAACCTCATCGACGTCAAGCAAGGGAAGAACGAGCCTCTCTGGCAATATGTGGAGAAGTTTAAGAACGTCATGTTCTGGATCCCGAAGATAGATGACGTCGTCTCGGTCCAGGCCCTGAAGCACGGCCTATACTATCAGTCCCCATTCAATGACGAGATGTGTGTCTCGTTGCCACACTCGATAGAGGATGCCCTCCATAAAGCGACGATCTACATGGACATGGAGGAGAACAAGGCGATAAGAAAAAAGCAGGAAGAAGAAGCCGAGGGCAGGACAAAGCCTGAGAGGAAGGAGGGACGGACGAGAAGGGTCATCGTCCAGGGCAAGAAGAGAAGGAGATCAAAGAGACCGAAGGGACCGAGAAGGTCCCAACGAGCGAAGAGCTTCGGAGGCCCCGAGGCATGGAGTCTACCATGTAGACGAGAAGAAGGGGCCCACTGACAACCAAGGGAGCCATCAGCCGAGAGGTCGTCATCAGAAAAATCAACGGAGAAAATGCCAAGTACATCGTCGCGATTGGGCCCGGTGTATACCGATAAGCTCATCGCCGCAAAATCAACGGCGAAAACGCCAAGTACATCGTCGCGATTGGGCCCGGTGTATACCGATAAGCTCATCGCCGCAAAATCAACGGCAAAAATGCCAAGTACATCGTCGCGATTGGGCTCGGTGTATACCGATAAGCTCATCGCCGCAAAATCAACAACGAAAATGCCAAGTACATCGTCGCGGTTGGGCCTGGTGTATACCGATAAGCTCATCGCCGCAAAATCAACGGTGAAAATGCCAAGTACATCGTCGCGATTGGGCCCGGTGTATACCGATAAGCTCATTGACGCAAAATCAACGGAAAAAATTCCAAGTACATCGTCGTGATTGGGCCCGGTGTATACCGATAAGCTCATCGCCGCAATCAACGGCAAAAATGCCAAGTACATCGTCGCGATTGGGCCCAGTGTAAACCGATAAGCTCATCGCCGCACACCAAAGTTCACCGCCATGACGAGTACGGGATTATCAACGAAATCATCATCGCGCAGGACTTGTTTAAAAAAAAAGGAATATACATATCCCCATACTTCGTCACCAACACATCACATCTAGAAAATAACAAGTTTTATTGATAAATTTCGTTACAGTTTGTACATTGCAGCCATAAGATAATTTACAAAAAAAGAAAGAGGAAAGTCAATCATCCCGAACAACTTTGTCGGCGATTTGCTCTATGAAAAACTCCGCGCTCTCAACCAGGACTTCCATCAGAAGCTTCTCCACTACGGCATAATGCTTAGGATATCGCCTCTTGAACTCGAGAAGAATATCCGAAGAGGGCCCCGCTCGGAGTGCCTCATCGTTTCGGATCCTTGGAGAGCGTGGCAGTAGTACGCCTTATTAGATCTCTCAAGAACTCTTCAAGGATGGCAGAGTGTTCATCGCTTTCCTCAAGAAAAGAGGCTAGCACGTCTTCTGCGTACCTCAAAGGAAAGGAAACGAGAGGAGTATCGTCGACTGCGAGAAGAAATCTGAGAATAGCCAAATAGTAATAAAAGAAGAAACGCAAGATAAATGACAGACATGGCAACGACATGGTAAGAAGGAAGAAAGCCTGCTTCTTTATTGATAAGTTCGTTGGGAAAATTACAAAGGGTTACAAAGATATAATAAATAATAAAGGCAAAATAAAAGAAAAGAGGGGAGGGTCTAAGGGACTTCGTCTCCCCGTACCGCTTCGCCCGAGGAAGAGACGACCCCGTCATTCGTCCCATTCTCGTCAAGTCCGTCGGATGCCGAAGAAGTATCCCCACCGACGAATCGAGACGCCCAGTTAGCATCGATAGGTGGAGGGTTGCAAGGAGTAAGCGGAGGAGAGCCAGGATCAAGGGAGGATTTGTTATCCAGCTCCCTAGCCTTAACCTCATTCTCTCCCTCTATCTCTTCCCACTTCGGGAGACGATGCAGGAGATTTGCTACGGCCGTCGCAGGCGGAAGTCTTTCGAGAAGGCAGACGTTTTCCCCATACGTGGAAACACGGCGATGAACATTGATAGACTCCTCCAGCTCCGCGTATCTCTCCGAGGCGCACTTTGCCTTGCTCTGGGCCCTCTCGAAGAGACGTAGGCGTGCCTCGCGCTCGGAGGACGTCTCCACCTGCGAGACCTCGAGATCCCTAGCGAGACGCTTCATGCTTGAGGACACTCGAGAAGCGAGCCGGTTTTCCTGTTCGACCGGCGCGCCCACCGCCTCGCTGATTTTGGCCAGCCTCCATTTCTTCGCTTCGAGATGCTTGGAGTAGCTTTGCACTATCATAGAATGGCATTTTTTCTCCTTGGCAAGCTCACTTTTATGCGACTCGGCCTCCCTTTCCGCCTTAGCTTTGTACTCGGCAAACTTATTTTGTTGAGCCAGGCGAAGCGAGACCTCTTTCTCCAGCGAAGCCCTCGTGGCATCCAGGTCGTTGGAGGACCGCTCGGCCGCCTCGCGATATTTGCGCTCCCCGAGGATAGAGAGCTCACGACGCGACTCGGCCTCGTCCAGCTTCGATTGGAACTGACTGGCCTCGTGGGTGGCCTCAAGAGCATTGTTAGTTTCGCCAAGAATGATAGCGTTGAGGCGCGCGAAGGCCTTGAAGAACATGGCGGCGGCTTGGGCATAACCATCAACATTTCTCAGGCACATGCCAGTCTGGGGCTTGGAGGGATCAAGCCAAAACAGATCCCGAAGAACCCGAACGGAATATCTTTCCCACTCCTCAGACGAGAAGTTCGGGGTAGGAACGACTGGAAAACGCTCCAGAGCAAGACGAGCGAAGGCTCTTACCCCTAAATCACGGAGAGGAGATGATTTCGGAAGAGGGAGAGCCCCTTGAGAGTCAGCAGAGATGCGGAGGGCGTGCGCAGAAGCAGCTCCGGAGGGGCCGGCGCCGTCAGCTGGCTCCAAAGAGCGCCCCGCCTGAGGCACTTCAGGAAGGGCGGAAGTATCAGGAAGAGAGGCGTCCGGAATAGGGTTATCCACTTCTACGGAACGCCCTTCGGCCCAAGCCTCTTCGGCAAGAGAACGAGTCGCCTCCGAAATCCCCGATTGCCCGACAGGCTCCAGGGCAAGAAGCGTGTCGGCAGACTCGAGCGCCTCGTCGGGCACCGTGGGTTCCTCGCTAGCCGGAGGGACGACGACTGAAGCAGTCTCCACGACATTGTAGAGGGACGCCTCAGGAGGAACCTCTAAAGGAGGAGGCACATCGGCACTAGTCGGATCACAAGAGTTATTAGACATCAGCTGTGCAGATCTCACGAAAGAAAGGAAGAAAAGGATCAGAAGATACCTAAGGATCCGAAAAGGCTAATGTCGACACCAAGTCGACAAAGTCATCGTCCAAGCGGTACCTCTCCCGTGAAGATGGGGAGGGACGTAGGTCTCCACCGGTAGTTTCAACGGCTTGATCGGCCTCGACCGGGGGAGTTGGAACAAGAAGAATCGGGTTGGCCTCCTCAGTGTGAGCGGTCCCATCCCGCGAAGCGACGGTAACAATCTCCGAAGCCGGAGAGACCGCCTCAGTCTCCTTAGGCAAATTGGAAACCTCGATTTTCTTCGGAGGAGGGGCGTCGCGCGTCTCTTCGGACGCCTGCCTCTTTGGAGCGGCCTTGTCGCGAGAATATTCCCGCGAAGGAGTGTGAGTCTCCGACTCACGACGATCTCCTGAAGAACGAGAAGCCTCGCGAGGGCGAGATACCCCCGACGAGCGCTGGTCCTTCGATGAGCGAGGAGCGTTGGCGTCCTTATGCTTCGCTCGTCGCTCCGAGCTATCCTTCTCGGGCGGGGGTCTAGCGTTTGAAAGAAACCTGCCAGCCACACTCTGAGGGACGAGACCAAGATAGCCTGCTTTCGACAGATCCCTCTGAGGCTCGGAAGGCCCCCTTCCTTGTCCTGGATCTTGGCCTTGTCCTGGATCTTGGCCTTGACGTTGTCGAGAGTCCGTTGATCCGCGAGAAGCCGATTGTGACCTTTTCTTCGGCTTGGGAGCTCTTCGGATGACAGGGGACAAAGAGCCGTCTTTTACCTCCTCGATACAAAACCCCACTGGCCATAGACTCTTAGGGGGCAGACCCATGATGTGGCAGAGATGATAGACTCCGGAGTCCTTAACGCGGGTACGGACGAAATCCTCCGCCCAGTTTCGACGAGGGTTGTCTAGGACAGCCCGGACAACCTCAGCAAATCGCTCATCGTCTGCTTTATTGGCGATGGGCCTGAACTTGGGCAGCTCTTGATCGACGACCCACTCAGTAGGCATCGCATTGAAGTGCGGCCCGAAGGTGAAGCGGTCCAGCTTCACAAAGAAATACCTGTTCTCCCACCCAGATTCATTGTTGGGTGTGTTCGCGATGATGTGAGGATTCACGACATGCGAGAGGAAGAGTCGGCCCAAATTCTTTGCGTTCTTCAACCACTTGAAGAGCCGCATCAAGTCTTCCAGGGGGATGACCACTTTCTGTTCGAGAGCGATCGCCATGGTGCAGAGGAGGAGGCGAATAGAATTGGGGCTGACCTGGGTGATCGGCACGTTTAAGGCGTGGAGAAAGTAGATGATGAGATGCGGCAACGGGAGATGCAACTCCACCGACCGGAAGAAGTGCTCGTAAAGAGCGATATATCTTTCTAGGGGCTCATCGGCAAGCTCGCCGGAGCGAGGAAGGCGGAGATGGCAGGGATCACAGTCCATGTAGTCTTTCTTCATGCTATTCAGATGCTTCTCAGTCATGATAGACTTGGGCGACCGAGTTTTGAAGATTTTTCCAGGCTTAGACATCTTTTACCGTCGGCGAAAAAGAGCGAAGGAGGAAGTCTGGAGATCTTGAAGGAAAGAAAGTTTTCAAGAAAATAAATCGCAAGGGAAATCGCAGAGAATTTTCGGAAAGTTGCAGAAAGCAAAGTGTTTAGGTCGAGGGAGAGATTAAAATTTATAGAGGGAAGGCATCCGGAGTCGAAAGGTCGTGTTTGGATCTGACGGTCCAGGATCGAAGCGAGGGAAATCAATCAACGGTGGAGATTGAAAGAGTCGTTGCAAAACCCAAAAGCACTCGAGTGCGAGAAAACCCCACATTTAATGCTGATGGATTGACATCGATCTCTGAGATTTGACAGCCTGGAAAAGCACGCCGAATCAGAGCTACATGGAAGCACGCGCTTGGAGATTCGCACTCAGGAATTGGAAGAGTCTTCGGAGGGACACGACCGCTTCGGGAAGACACGAGCTCTTCGAGGACATGAGCTCTTCGAGTATACAGCCTCATCGAAGATATACCTCATCGCGGAACTCCTTTTTTGGGATGTACCTTATCGGGCAACAGCTTCGAATTCATTTTACCAACTGTTTCACACTTGATAAAATGGGGGACTAACTGTTAAGGTCAGATTTTGTCAAATCATCCCTCAACACTACTGATGTCGTTTTATGCGCAAACGACAAAGAATGGAGGCAAGGTTACTTAAAGATTCTGGGCCCATCAAGCGATGAAGCCCATGAGAAGTCAAAGCCTATCAGGGAGCAAGACCTTATCACCACAAGAGAGAGCAGAGGCTCGTCGAAGAGGAGTCTCATCGGGAAAACCCAACTGAATTAAAAAAGGAAGTCACTCGAGATCGCGAGAAAAGAGGGAAATTGGTTCATTCAGTTATGGATTTCGTGGGATATCCAACGCAAAAGGAAGGTCAAGAACAATCATAGCAAGAAAGAAGGAAACCCTAGCACAATTCGTGGGAATAGTCTAGAAACCCTAAAGCCTATAAATATGCATGTAAACTCGTTGTAAATTGACTCAGTACCATTATATCGTGAGTTTGAGAGAATAATTCGTGAGTTCTTGAGTTTGTTTATTCATAGCATTCTCGATTTCCCAAGGATTAGAGTGTGTAATCTTCGATTGTCCAAGCTAATAAACGGAAGAAACCTAGTCCTCTCGGAATCATAATAAATCAAGAATATTCGTGTTCATAGTTATTTGTGTTCTTTAGATTATTCTTGTGACTGTAAGGCGTCACAAAACGCCCTCTACACGCCCAATGGCTTCTTCAGCCATCGGCTCCTCTACATCTTCCGACTCTTGGTCGGCCAGCTCCTCTGCCATGAGGACTTTTCCTCATTTGGGAGGGGGAGTGTTGTTGGGTTTGGTCGGTTGCTTTTTATCGGGCCTCGCGTTAGCGCTTGGTCCGGCGTTTGACCTGAAGAAATCCAGCGGGAGATTTTCGAGCTCGCCTTTAAGGTACTTATCGGCAAGTCGGGCCCGTAGGACCATGCAGTTATTGGTATGGTGACCATACCTTTGGTGGAAATCGCACCAGGCATTCATGTCCCTGTTGTTGGGCGCCATGTCACCGGCACTCATGTACAGTTCCCCTTGCTCGTCGGCCTTGGTTTCTTCCTCGGCCTCTGTGCTCAGGTCGTAGACATGATTCTGGGGGTGCGCTTTCCCCCCGGGGTGGGGTACTCCGAATTGGAAGTTCCCTTGCTGAGGGTTTGACCCTATAGTAAGAACTAAGTTCCTAGGACCCTTAAAGAGGGGTGGTTGCCCGCTCCTCGATAGGGATTGGTGCACCCCGGATCTTGGTACGTTCGAGGATGACCCAAATTTCCTCTTTAGGGCCTCGTTCTCTTCATCTTGCTTAATCCAATTGTTCGCGATGGATTATGTCCTCTATCGAGGTGTACCTATTGACCAAAATATCGGTCTTGAATTGAGAATCGTACCATAATCCGCTGGTTAAGGCGGCTATAGCCGTGTCGTCTGCTAGTCCGGCAATTCAGACAATTTTGGCTTTGAACCTCGTCATGAAATCTCTGAGAGCCTCGTTTGCCCTTTGCGGTAAGGCGTACAGATTTTCCACAGTGGTTTGTGTCTCCATGAACGTGGAGAAATGCTTGAGGAACACCATGGTCAGCTGACCGAAGCTATCGATCGAGCCTGGTTCTAATCTAGAGAATCATTCCATTGCTGCCCCCGTGAGGTTTTCGGTGAAGTACTGGCATCTCCCAACATCCAGCTCGTATATCTAGGTTAGCCCGTCCCATGGCGATTCAGAATGCTCTCATGCGTACCTTCGGGTCAGTGGTTCCGTCGTACTTAGGTATGTAAATATGCCCGCCATGCCTCAATCGAACGTCTGTGATTGCCGTCGAGGATGGAGTTATTGTCGATTCCTCGGCCAGACGCTCCATCTGGAGAGCGGCTGATACAACCCGATGTACTTTGGGAGTCCACTTTGGAAAGTTTCTCTCCCATTCTTATCATGGTCCGTTTGAGCTCTTCCAGCTCGGTATTGTTTCGGGGTACTTGCTCCTTTTGAGGGCGCTAGAAGTATGGGCCCGCTTGATTGCTCCCCGAAGGCCGGGAGTAATTGCTTGGCCCAGGAGGGGTGAAGTAGTTCGGGCTCTCTGCCCGGGATGGACTCGAGAACTGAATTCCGATTGGATGATTGCGGGATTGTTGGTAAAGAGTGTTCTGCCCGGAGTCGGGCTGGTTGGTTCTCAACGTTGGAGCTCGGAAACGGGGGGTGCCATGATTAGGCGGCGGGAGGAGCGCGCTCTCTGATGGATCCACAGGTGGGGGTGGAGTATTTGGGCGCGGATCCCTTGGGAGAGGCGCCTGATTTATTCTCTGGGCTCGGGGATCGTTGAGGTCCTGGAAGTCAAAGTGGACCGTATTTATCTTCTCTCGATTCCTTTGCCCGCAGGTCTGCCCGGTCTCGTTCACAGAGTAGGGCCTCTGTTCGATTTGGGTCTGGCTGCTCATGAGATACTCGATTTTTCTTCTAGTTCGACATTTTCAGCAGCCTGTTCTTGGAGCTGAGTTCTTAGGGCATGTTCTTCAGCACTCTGGTCGGGGGTTGCCTCGACCAGGATGTTAGAAGTAGGATTTTCCTCGGAACTCGTTGTTGTGTCTCAAGTACGACAGAGTTAGCGAGATCAAAGATTTCCCACAGACGGCGCCAAACTATTGACGTGGTTTCGCACGCCAACGGTCGAGTGTATTGTGAATGGGATTTCGATTGAAATGTTTTAAGGTTTTTATGGATCCCGACCTCCGCGTTGTCAATACTATCAACGATGACACACGAAATTAAAGAGCGAAGAAAATAAATAAAACACCAGAGTTTTTTAGAGAGGTTCGTCTCAACGCGGTAGTTGATTGATAAATCGGAACCACAAGCCAATTCCTGATAGATCGAAAATGAAAGAAAAACACTCTGAAGATATGAATTCTCACGGACTCTCTTCTCTCAATGGTGGATGCTTGCGTGCGTATGAAAGGGTTGCCTTCTTGCTTTTATTGATGTTGAGCTTCTGCCCGTTGGAGGTGTACGTTGGTAGTGGCTTCGAGTTCGGGCCTTGAATTGCTGCCAAGCTGACACGTGGGCCACGTCTTGCGAGATTGCCGTAGTAGTGGAGCTTGACTTGTCGTGATGGGGTTTGAATTCAAGTCGTGGCAGTTTTTCTGGTCGGTCTTCGGGAGTTTGAATTGAGGTGGTTGACCAGGTCTGCTCGTGCTCGAACATAGGGCTTTCTTCTGTTCAGGGGTTTTATTCAACTTCTGCTCGGATCCTTTTTGAGACAATTAGTACGGGAGGAGCCTTGGGTGTTGGTTCTAACCAAGTGTTGTTTTTGAAGTGAGATTTTGAGTTCTTCTCGGATTCTTCCTTTGGAACTCTGTTCGGACTTGCTTCGAACTTATTCTTCTCGTGCTCTCTAGAATGTATTCTTTTCGGGTGACTTTGCCTTCTGGGCTTTTACCTTTGCTCGGGCCCAAACATAGTTAAATGACTAGTGGACTTCTGGACTTTGTATTTCACAAGCCCAATTTCGTATGAATATTTAAATACATTCACAATTAAGGTTGTTGACAATTTAATCTATAAATTTAATTTATGACCTCAGAATTCCAATTTATGGAACGAATTTACACATCAACAAGTACCATATTTTGGTACACGGAATTACCTGATAAAAGGAAAGTTAGAATTTGTATTTTCTATTAGTACCATGTTGTTGTAAATTAAATTCTAAGAAACTTTTGTGACTCGGTTCGATAAACTATGAAATTAAATCACATGTGACGAATTTAAATGATGGTGTGGCACCATGATATTTTAATGTGTGATATTGAGATAAGGATTTATTAATATAATTTAATTATTTTTTATTTAATTATTAATATCTTATTAATAATTAATTATTAATGGATTTATATTAAAAAATATAATATATATATTTATATATATATTAAATGTGTAAAATTTGAATTAGGGTTTGGTCTTTAAAAACCCTAGCAAGTTCGAATCATATATTTTGGATATTCCATATTTGCGGCATAAGTACCAAATAATTTGGTATTCTAGCAAATTCGTAAAATCAATTTAATCCATTAGATCGGCTATGATTTAATATCAACTGTTGGATTAAGATAATTGATTTTAACCCTAAAGGAAATTTAAAATTAATAGCTTGGTGACCAAGCTTAGGTATTTCGAATTTGGTTAATTAATTATATCAGTTAGATCAATTTTTAGATTTCATCTACACCGTCGGATTAGAAATTAATTAATGATATATATATACAATATATAATTCGAATTAATAAAAGGATAAGAATTAGAATAAGGAGTTTTTGTAAGACCCTAGGGCATTTGATTTTATCCCTAATTGTTTTGATCCATTGGATTGGTTTAGGATGTATTTTTAACCATTGGATCTAGATAATCATTAAACAAATTCGAATTTTAAATATGTATATATTTATAATTCGAATTTAATTAATATGATGATAAGATTAAATATTTTGATCTTATCATGTATTATTATTTAATTAAATCCCTGATTAATTATATCCATTGGATTTAGATGAGATTGAATCTGGATCATTGGATTGAAATAATTAATTAAATTTAATTATTAAAATTTGAAAATGGGGAGGAAAAATCTCCAATTCGGTTACAGCCTGAGCCTATAAATAGGAGGTTCATTCTACACATTTTTCATACCTTTCCCAGAGCAAAAACTCGAGCTATCCCTCTCCCTTTAGGGTCTGTGAGTTTTGTTCTTCTGATCTCTCTTCTGTACGAGGAGTCTAGGAGAATTTAAAAGAACCGTCAGTTAAATTTTGCGACGGAGTCCTGCCGGTGAAGCCCACGCTTCGGTACGAGGAGTCTAGGAGAATTTCCCGAAAGATCACGGGAGTTTCCCTCAGCACTGGCGGAGCCCTGCCCAAGTTCAGAACGCGTAGCCGGAATCGTCATAGAGGTACGGGCTTATGTATTGGGTCAATAAATGCAACCATTTACTTCTTTCTATTTATTTCTTATTTGACTATATTATTAATAATGATTATGAAATATTAAAGTTGAAATATTTATCGGGTCTTAACGAAATGGTAATTACCCGATATCCGTGCATCGGTACGGTAACAAGTTTTCCGCTTTAAAATATTTTTTTAAATATTACCGGGACACCCCGGAGGCAGTTATCGTGGTAATGAAGTTAGGACTGATACCCCGATTTCCAACAGGTGGGAAATTAGAGCTTGACGTCGTTACATCGCTTCAAGTTCAAATTTCAAAAATTCTTCATAAATTGACCAAGATAAGAAACCTGGAACCAAGTGTCAATGCGATAAAAACCTTTGAGACACGCGAGATATCTTGTGTCTATTACGGTGATCCTCACGTTTATGAAGAATGCCATCCAACCCCGCCTCGGCTTTCTATGTCGGTAAATTTCACCAAGCAGGAAGAAATCAACACTTCCAACAAGGCTTTTACAACCAAGGAGGAAGACAATTAGGTAACCAACAAAGGAATCAACATGGAGGAGCTTTTTCTAGTGGAGAAAATCAGTTTCAACGTCCTTATCAAATGGTTCTTCCGGGTTTTCAACCGCAACAAAACGCTCCAACAAGTTCCTTAGAAACCTTGATAAAGGAATTCATGGAGGAAACTTAGGCCAACAACAAAACAAAGATGCGGCTCTAAGACACTTG
The DNA here is from genome assembly GCA_954871525.1 of Parietaria judaica. Lineage (NCBI taxonomy): Eukaryota > Viridiplantae > Streptophyta > Magnoliopsida > Rosales > Urticaceae > Parietaria > Parietaria judaica. The sequence goes on along the minus strand of OX940865.1, from coordinate 494,736 downwards.
AAACTCAAATGGGGAAAATTGCAAACGCCCTCTCCAATAGACTGCAAGGTTTCCTTCCATCTCAAACTAACGATCCAAGGAGAGACGAAAAAGAACAATACAATGTCATCTTCACTTTAAAGAATGGAAAGGAGATAGAGCTCGATTCAAAATCCCAAGAGAAAGCTACGAAAGAGGCAGAGCCCACTTCAATCCAAAGTGTAGTGGAGCAAGCTTCAAGTCATGTGAATGAACAAAGTGAAGTTCAGAAAAATTCAGCTCCAGAGGGAACGAAATGCAATAGCAATTCTGTAGCTTTTTTTCATGTCAAAAATTTTGAGAGCGTCAAGTTACAGAGCCATCCACCACCATTTCCACAGAGGCTACAAAAAAAAAGGAATAATAAATAGTTTGGGAAGTTTTTAAATGTTCTCAAGCAATTCCATGTCAATATTCCATTGGTGGAACCGTTAGACAAACTCCAAGATATGCTAAATTGTTTAAGGAAATTTTTTCTAACAAAACGAAGCTTGGAGAGTTCGAGACCATGGCATTAACGGAGAACTGCAATGCCCTGTTTAAAAATAAGCTTCCGCCAGAATTGAAGGACCCCTCTTACTTCAGGCGAGCCTTTTGTGCGTTGGCAATGCCCGACCTGCTACTGTCACTTTGCAACTCGCCGACCGTTCTATAGCTTATCTGGAGGGAAAGATCGAGGATGTCTTGCTAAAGGTCTATAAATTCATATTTTCAGCCGAATTTATTGTATTGGCCTTTGAAGCCGATCAACATGTTCCGATTATTCTTGGGAGACAATTCCTTGCAAATGGCTGAACTCTCATTGATGTGAGAAAAGGCTAGTTAACCATGGGGTTAGATGACGAGAAGATCACTTTTAGTGTCTTAAATGCTTTTAAATATCTGGATGAAGTTGAAGAGTGTTCTTCGATTGATATCGTGGACGAGTTAGTGGCCAAAGTCGTTCAAAAGCAATTCGGCCAAAACGGAGTTGAAGCACTACCGAACGAGCTTGACGATACAAGTGACGATTTGAAGCCCGAGTTTCAAGGGTGGATCTCGAACCGATCCAAACGAGACTCAGGACCCAATTTGAGTAATTGGGACTTGGAGAGCAAGATCTCAAGGCCCCAAAACAATCCGTTGAGGAAGCATTTTAGATGAGAAGCGCTTTGCTATCGAATCCACAAAGCCATGGTACGTCGACTTCGCAAACTATTTGGTGAGATATTTAAGGACCCCGGATCCCAAAACACAACAAAAGAAGAAATTTCTCCATGATGCCATGTTCTACAAGGAAAAAGTGAAGAAATGGCATAATATCAAAAGTCAAAGAAGAGAATTTGAAGATGGACAACAAGTCTTGTTGTTCAACTCAAGGCTAAATTTGTTTCTTGAAAAGATGAAATCTCTTTGGTCGAGACCATTCCTCGTTTCTACGGTTTTCCCTCATTGTGCGGTGGATCAACAAGATATCAAATCGGGAAGAAAACTCAAGGTCAACAGTAAACGAATCAAGGAGTATTTAGGAGGCCAATAGACCGGGGTAAGACCTCCACAACATTCCGAGATTCATAGAGACATTAAATCAAGAGCTCATTGGGAGGCAGCACAACAAATAAAAGAGGAAAAAAAATTCCGAGTTGGTGCCCTCGCTATCGTAAAGCAAAGCATTTCTATAGTTTTTCTAATTTCGGTTCTGTATAATTCAAATATGGGCTTTGGAGAGGAGAAAAATGCTACCGAAAAGCTAAGCAGTTCTATAGCTTTTCTATTTTTGGTTCTGTGATTTTGGGCAAAATTTCGAGTAAAACCCAACAAACCTAGATTTTGAGCAAACCCAGTCCACGAGAAAAAACAAATCAAAGCACGCCAAGAAGACAACGAATACTCACAAAGCTGAATCGAGCATGCCCACGAGTAAAACAAACAACAAAAAACCTACGAGCACACCCAAGTCCGCTAGCACGATTCCGCCCTCCGAATCGGCGTCGTCAGTTACTGACCACCACTGTCAGGGAAGTTTTTCCAATCCTTTCCTTGAATTTCCTTTGGCTTTTATATAGTTTTTGTGATAGTTTATTTGTGTGTCTGTTAGTTATCATTTATCACAAAAAAAAAAGAACTCGACTGGGCGGTGAAACACGCCCCTTATCAGGCACTAAAAAACCTCGACTAGGCGGGTGAAACTCCCCCTGATCAGGCACCAAAGACCGAGACTGCGGGGTGAGACTACCCCTGCTCAAGGACCTAAGACCGAGACTGGGGGGTGAGACTCCCCCCTTCTCAGGAACACCTGCGATAATTCCAGCATCGCTTGGGGTCTCGATTTCTTTAGCAACGCTCCACTGGTACCAGGTCTTCTACAGTCTCGCGTGCGATTTCCTTAGGGGACTCGTTGTGACCTACGACTGGGATAATTCCAACAACGCTAGGGGTCTTGATTCCCCACGCAACGCTCCACTGGAACCATGTAGTCTACACTATAGCGTGTGATGTACTTAGCAGACTCGTTGCTACCCACGCGTGCGATAAGTCCAACACCTCTATGGGTCTCCATGCCCCGCGCAGCGCTCCACTAGCACCACGTATTCTACACTCTCGCGTGTGATGTCCTTAGGGGACTCGTTGTAACCTACACCTGCGATATATCCAACACCACTAGGGGTCTCGATTCCCCGCGCAGCGCTCCACTGGCATCAGGTACTCTACACTCTCGCGTGTAATTTCCATAAGGGACTCGTTGTGACCCACGCCTACAATAAGTTCAACACCGATAGGGGTCTCGATTCCGCGCGAAGCGCTCCACTGGCACCAGGTACTCTACACTCTCACGTGTAATTTCTATAGGGGACTCGTTGTGACCCACGCCTGCGATAAGTTCAACGCCGCTGAGGGTCTCGATTCCCCGCGCAGCACTCCACTGGCACCAGGTACTCTACACTCTCACGTGTTATTTCCATAGGGGATTCGTTGCGACCCATGCCTAGGATAAGTCTAGCACCGCTAGGGGTCTCAATTCCGGGCGCAGCGCTGCACTGGCGCTAGGTACTCTACACTATCTCTTGTGATGTCCTTAGGGGACTCAGTACAACCCACACTTGTGAAAAGTCCAGCACCGTTAGGGGTCTTGATTCCCCGCGTGACGCTCCACTAGCACCAGGTACTTTACACTCTCCCGTGTGATGTCCTTAAGGGACTCGCTGCTACCTACGCATGTGATAAGTCCACCACAATTAGGGGTCTCGATTCCCCGCGTGATGCTCCACTGGAACCAGGTACTCTACACTCTCGTGTGTGATGTCCTTAAGGGACTCGTTGCTACCCACGCCTGTGATAAGTCCAGCACCTCTAGGGGTCTTAATTTCGCGCGGAGCAGTCCAGTGGAACCACGTACTTTACACTCTCACGTGTGATATCCTCAGGGGACTCGTTGTGACCCACGCCTGCAATAAGTCGAGCACTGCTAGGGGTCTTATTCCCCGCGCAACGCTTTACTAGAACCAGGTACGCGACACTTTCATGTATGACGTCCTTAGGGACTCTCTACGATGCCACCTGCAATAAGCTTAGTGTGGCACTCCGTATAAGTCTAGCTAGCCCCAAGGCACTTGAGCTTGCACTCTGTTTAGCTCTGATGCGGAAGGCCTGACGAACATGCAAAAAGTTAGTACGCGCAAGCGAAAGCAGAAATATCATACATACGAAGAAGTAGCATACATAGTACGCGCAAAAGCAGTATTAGCATATATATATATATGTGTGTGTGTGTGTGTGTGTGGCATCCCTAAGGCCACTGCAGCCCGAAGAAACCTAGTACATCAGCGTACGTACGTAAAGAGCTAAGGCATATGCAGAAGGTGACACATATTCGGTGCAATACTCATGAATACAACAACGGGTTAGAAGAAAACTAGCCACTCAAAAGTCTGTTAGAAGTGCTCACACCCACTCTGCCACCTCAAGAGCCCCGTCTCGTGGTATTGGCAGCCACACTAGATGTGCTGCCACACATCTTAGAATTATCAAAAGCCCCGCCACAGAATGATAGCAGTGGCTGTGGCATCTCGCCAAAGTCCATGAAAGGCAAGGGAATCAAGTGCAGATCCGCCTGGAACAACTCCTGGACGTGCTGTGGAACCATCTGGTCATCCATGAACAGAGTCGAGAGAGGAATCCCCCGGTTCTCATGCAAGAATTATTTGAAGCTTCAGATGAAGCCGTTGCAGAAGAATGCTATAGCCTTCTTGTCAGCACCAGTCTGCGCCGGTGCCGCTGCAACCTCCGTCGCCGCTAGCGCAGCCATCAGCTCGCTGACCTAGCTTTCTGTAGAGGCCCGATGCTCCTAACCTACCCCAGACGACGCCGGGAGTTAGTTAAATCAAAGGATCTCTTAGAGAGCTCCAATGTGATGCACGCAAGCTCTGCCACAGCAGTGTGCATAAGCTAGAAAGCCAGCCCTGCCTCTCCTCAAGATAACTCCAGAATGGACCGCACCTCCAGCGCCTCTCTCTGAGACGAGATGAGTTGCCTACGGGTGATCAAGATCTCCTCGAGCCCAAACGTCTCCATGCTAAAACTGCGAGCACCTACGCCCTGGCTCGTCCCAGCACACTGGCGTGACAACGACGCACTAGGGGTCTGCACAGAAGTCAAACGAGGTTCGTATAAGAATATTGAACCGCCAAAGGTATGTAACAAGAAAGCAAGTGACTGACACATACCCGAGAAGTGCGCCTCCTACCACTCGTCGAAGCCCCAGTCACCCCGCCAGCAGCGGACTCGTCTCTGCAGCCGCAGCCCTGGTTCGAGTCTTCGCACGGGCCCGACAGGCTGGTACCACCGAAGAAGCTGCCGGAGGGGGAGACCCCCTCAAAGTACAATCATCGCCGCGAGCCATACCTGCAAAGAGAAAAAGAAAAGAAACATGTCATAATACAGATCAAACAGCCAGAGACAGACAGGCTCTGAAAAGATAAAAGGGCCGTACAAAAAGCTGAACTTTTTGTAAAGACTCAACAACGGCACGACCAGACTTCGAGGCGCCAACCACCCCAATCGAGTCCAAGGCGAATTCATCATATAAAAGGCAAGGAACTCTGAAACGAAGGATCTTGCCACAATAAATTGGACCAGATCTTGGGCCCCTGCAACCAATCTCGGCGGTACAAGAGGAATACCAAACTGACAAGGAGCAGATCCCAGGTAAACATTTGGAACCCACAACTATCGATACTGCCAGCCTTGATCTAGGCTTCGGCCGAGACCATCGACCATGAAGCCCAAACTCGCAACCGGGACAAGCTAGATCTCCGTCCTTTGCTCGGCTCTGAAAAAGCAAAAGGAGAAGAGCAGCCGGAGCTGATCCAAGGAAAACTCGCTACCGCGCTCTTTGCGCCACATCAAGTAGCAAGCCACCGCATAACGACAGGCGCCTAGACTCAGATCAAATGGATGCAAAACCATTAGCATTAGGATCTGCTCCAAAAGGGACGGGATAGGCAGAAAGAAACCCAGCCGAATGCTCTCGAGTGAAATGGTTGTCATCCTTTCGCACGGTCGACTTGGCAACACACCCTCTATCGGAGCGCAAACCTCTTCAATGGGAGCCATGCACTCGGCCACAAAAATATACTTGAGCCCATCATGGGTAACAACACTCAGAACATCAAGATATGATAAATCTAGCAGAGGATGAGATCGATCAGGAATCGAGCATGACCTGCCTACTATACCAGCTATGTGACGGGGTCCATCTGCGTCACCGGCCTTATGAGTGTTGCCTGCAAACGCACTCGAGACTGCTACATCTGCTTTGGAGGGGTCTCAAATCTGACCCCGAACAAGCCATCAAGCCACCCCATGACAGTGTTTCAGAGGCTGACGCTTCGGCACATAAAATCAACGGTACGGGCGCCTTCCAAGGCGACGGAAGGGAAGGCTTGGATTAAGGTCTTAACCCTGACCGAAGAATAAACATCTGGAGACCCTAGATGTGGGTCCACCAAGAATCCAAGGGATCCGGAAACTCGTATTAATCCTCCAGAACCCGACCATGCATCCCTGGACGTGCCTAAGACGAGCCCGAACTAGCTAATGATAAATCGGCCGAACCACCATGTGCCGTCACGTCGGACAAAGCCACCAAAACTGCCTGCCCACCGCTGGAACTCCTCAGAGGCCGCCCACAGTCACCCGGCGCCATACCCGAATATCTTGCATGGAACCCAGGTCCGCCACCACGCAACGACAACCTCACCGAGACAACTGATCTTCCCCGACCACCGTGGGCCTCTCCTGGCGGGAACCCCCGATTGATAAATCCACTGGGGACCACACATCATCGGAGCTACCAGACCACCACCGACTTCACCTGAGTTGCTGGGGACCCTGAAGCCATATGGGATCTGTTCCCATCAGCGAGGGGACCGTCGCCAAAACCTAGGGTGAGCCTGACGAAGTCCCACCTGGAGACCGAGCCCAACCTCACTCCTCTATTGTCAGCGTCGCTTGCCACCACCGTAGACGAGGTCACCGTCGCCCTCTAGTCCCGGTCCGACCGATCGACGCCAGCCACGACGCCCTCGCTACACTCTGGGGTAAAATAGCCCCCGAAGGGACACCACTGGGAGATCGGGCCCGATCTCTTCCGTCCCCCGTCCTTGCAGCTTGCCTCCACCACAAAAAGGGTCGCCGCCCACCTCCAGTCCCGATCCAAACAACCAGCTCCGCTCCCAAAGCCTTTGCCAGAATGCGAGATCGCCTCTGACGAGACCTCGCGCGGAGATCTGTCCTGTCACCACATATGAAATCGCCTTGACCCTCCAGTTCTGATCTAAACCTCTGCCATCAACGGAGAGTCCGCAAGCTTCGTGAAATGTGGTGGAATTTGTTCACTTATTGAATATCTTTTGTATTTGGCTGGTATTTCCACTCGAAATTACAAGGGAGTAATTTAAAAGTTCTTGAACTTGTGAAATGACTGAAATATGAACAAAGATAAGATCATCATCCAACCCAGAGTCTTTTGATTGGATAAGGTTGAAACCTTGGACTGAATACAAGATTCGAAAGACAATAAAAAGTTGACTATGTTAGTCAAAGTAATCGGATATTCACTGGGAGCAAGTTGTTTAAATATAATAAAATGTAGTTTTCAAGAATAGTATTTATTATACCCGTGACTTACGTGGAAATTCAAATATCCACTTATATAAAACAAAGTTTTATCATTGTAGATAATAATGAAATTATTATTTATGATATGATCTAGTTTTTTTATATTGATTGTTCGGTGAGGTGAAATAAACGAGCTCAAACCATTATGGAATAATGAATGGATAATATGGATGTGACTTCTAGAAAAAGGTTAACTGTGAAAGTGATCGATCATACCTTTGGCATCTTAAAAATAGTCATATTAATTTGGATGAGATAAACCAGATGGACGAATGTGTGGACTATTTGTCAATTCCTTGCCTTTTTGAGAATCTTGTCCAAAGATTAAAATGATTAATAGACCATTTAATGAGAAAAGGTCTTAAGAGCCACAGTTCCTATAATGCTTGTACATACTTTGTGTATGTGGTCCATTATACAAACTCGAGAAGGATATGGATACTTTATCTAATGATTGGAAAGTATTCAAGGTAATGGTATGAATGCAATGTAAATAAGAACTTTTGTGAGTTCAAGTATTTATTGCATGAACCGAATTTTTAATTCTACAAATCACTAATGACTTTTTCAGTTAAACTGAAGGGGTGAGTCTGAATGTTTTAATTCAGTGATCACAAAAAAGAGAAATTAATTCTCTGTTAGTCAACGGTTCCTAGCACACCAGCACAATGAGGTGTTCTAGATAAAATGAATAAGAACCTTTTAGAAATGATTAAGGGAAGATAATCATTTAATATTATTCACTTAATGGGATTTGGACAAGATGTAGTTTATGATCATATAAGAGAGTAATTTTTTTTCAACGATAGTAACTCTTTTGGAATATGACTCTATGATAACCTGAAGGTAAAATATTACTAGAAGAATTGTTAAAGTAAAAAGTAATTACACAATCAAAACTGCTTGTTGATAATCAGGTAGCGGAAACCACAGTCCTAAATCATAACTTAAGGGTACTCAGACGTAGTCGGATGTTCAAAAGACTGGTTGAACGCTACGAACACACCCAGTTAAAGTTTCACCTAGTTGTTACTAACACTAGTTTTGAAGATGATGTAGGCTTCATGCAATCTATGGTTAATATTGATACAAGGGAATGGCAGGAAACCATGAACCAAGAAATAGAATCAATGGATTCTAACCAAGTCTGGGAACTTGTAGACTTACCGGATGGCTTCAAAACCATTGGCTATAATTGGATCTATAAGAGAAAGAGAGGAGTGGACGAGAAGGTTGAAACCTTCAAGGCTAGACTAGTGGCAAAGGTTTTTATCAGAGACAAGGTATGTATTTCGATGAGACCTTTGATCTAGTCGCTAAGTACAAGTCCATCCGCATTCTCATGGCTATAGACTGTAATCTCAATTATGAGATTTGGCAGATGGACGTCAAAACCGGTTTTACTGAATAAGTACATTGACAAAACAATCTATATAGACCAACCAGATGGGTTCGTGCAAAATGGCCAAGAAGGGCAAGTTTGCAAATTACTCAAGTCCATTTAGGGATCGAAGCAAGCTTCCACATCCTAGAATCTAAGATTTGATGAGACAATCAAGACCTATGGATTTGTGCAAAACATCACCGAAGCCTGCATTAATAAACTCAATGATGGTACCATGGAGATTTTCCTTTTTCTTTACATCGACGATATTCTTATCATTGGCAATAATGTGAAGAGTTTATCAGACGTGAAAGCGTGGTTAGCTACGCAATTCAAAATGAAGGATATGGGAGAATCCAACTATGTTATTGGGATCCGTATCTTTAGGGATCGCAACAACTGGCTTATGGCCTTATCCCAAACAGCCTACATAGATATGGTGCCTGATTATTTTGCAATGGAAAACTTCAAGGGAGGTAATTTACCGACCATATATGTAGTATTCCTCGACGGGAAATAGTGCCCAACTTCTCCGGAAGAGCGGGACGCCCTAAGGCGCATACCTTATGCATCAACAGTGGGAAGTCTTATGTACGCTATGTAGTGTACTAGGCCTGACATCGGTTATGTCGTGGGAATTGTTAGCAGGTACCAATCTAACCCTGGTATGGCTTACTGGACAACAGTGAAGAACATTCCCAAGTATCTCCAGAGAACGAGAGACTATATGTTAGTGTTTTCAGGATCAGAACTGAATCCACTAGGATACACTGACTCAGACTTTATGTCTGACAGAGACGCGAGAAAATCAACGTTAGGAGCAGTGTTTACCTTTGCTGGTGGAGTGATATTCTGAAAGAGCATTAAGAAATCCCATATCACATATTCCATAATGGAAGCTGAATATGTGGCAGCCTGTGAGGCAGCCAAAGAATCAGTTTGGCTAAAGACTACGTAGAGCTGGGAGTAATTCCAGATGTAGATGGGCCCTTAATGTTGTACTGTGACAACAGTGGCGCGGTGGAAAATTATATAGCATAGGGCCAAGAGAGCATAACAAGGATATACATATAAAATGCCAATATCATCTTATCAGAGAGATAGTACGTCGTTTCGATGTAAGGGTTGGGAAAATAACTTCGGGAGACAATCTGGCTGATCCATTCACCAAGACGTTGCCAGAGAAAATATTCAGGAGGCATCTGGAGAGTATGGGTCTAAAAGACATGGGTCATCTTCTTTAAGTACAAATGGGATATTTTTGGACATGTGTCCTTTAAACAAGCTATCAATTCCCTAATTGTAAAAGATTTTGACCAAAGTCGTTGAATAAAAAATGTTAATTATTATGTTAATCTTATTATAGTTTCAGGTAGACTAAAACAAAATGTTTGTTCCATAGTTCATAAATGATGCAATTATGTTATTATTATCACAAATGAGTCAATGTGAGGAAGAATTGATAATCATAATAAATGAACTTAAAATGTTTGTGACTTGAATAACTGAGTGGGAGCTCATTACTTGGATAAAGTCATTAATGTGACTATGTGATATAATCATTTTCTGGATTAAGTGTGTGTGTCACAGTCACTAGAAGTGCAGTAAGTATGAACTGACGTCAAACTGGAAAAGACCTAATTTCAACTCCAGAAGTTGTCATTTAACACTGTCAGTGAAAAAGTTGGAGCTGAGTCACTAGTAGAAGATCAAATGGATATTCGATCTAAATCCTGAGTGATCTTGAGCCTGGACTATTGACTTGATTTTTCTTTGATTTGGCTGCTCAAGAACATATTTATCGTCGTTCCTAATGCTGCTATTTCGATAACATGATAGTCAACAGAAAAGGGTAGCTTGGTCATAGAAACTGACATCACATAACTCTCTTCAGAGTCACGATGATTCCCTTGATTGTTATAGGTGATGATTGTGAGGTACCCGTGCGGAAATTATGAATCAAAACCATAAGTGGGTTACTTATAATATTACTAACTGAGTTGAGGATGAAAATGCAATGAGAAGAAAAACAATATAAACTACCTGCTCGTGTGTCGATAATCAAGTGAAAGATCACTAACCCGAATTTGATTGTAACAATGGACACCTTTCTATAAACGGAATAATATATACTATCTCACTAGAGACTGCAGCCTTGGGTTTATAATGGAATAACGCCGAGGTTTGACGAACAACTAGCAGTTCATTGGAGCTTCAGTGATACGAGTCCATGCTCCCCACGATAGCTCGCGAATGGATGATATATATGTGATTTAAACATTTGATATGTTTTATCATTTTTAAGGATTCATAAAACTAAAGTCTGTGTCAGACTTTGGAAGTTTTATTTTTTACGTGGCAAAAGTACAAAAGTTTGGTGCTGGAAATTTAATTGATAAAAGAAAGTTATATTTGTATTTTTGTGGCAAATTAAATTCTAAGAAACTTTTCTTTTGGAAACGAGTCGTTTCGACGTACGGTTTGTGATTTGGAGAATTTACGAGTTTACAATCGTTTTGTAAATGTGTGAAATTTAATCACATGTCACGAATTTAAATGGTGGTGTTGCACTACGACATTTAATGTCTGATATTGAGATCAGTGATTAATAATATAATTTCATTATTTGGATTTCATTATTAATATTTTTATTAATAATTAATTAATAATTAATAGATTTATGTTATTAACAAATAAATATATTTGGTATATATTTAAGTGTTGTGATCGATAGTATGGCAATTGCATGTGAATATATTCACACGAGTTTGACCTAGCTAGCTATGTCAAAATTGCAGCAAAAGTATCAAAGTTTAGGTCTTTGTGAGAAAGCCCTAAAATCAATTTAATCCATAAGATCGGAAATAATTTTATATGAACCGTTGGATCAAGATAATTGACTTTTCCCCTCATGCATTATTCGAAATAATAAACTTGGTGACCAAGTTAAGGTTTTTGAAATATTGCAAGTTAATTATGTCTGCTAGATCACTTTATGATTTAATCTTAACTGTCTGATTGGAAATTAATTAACATGTACATATGGCATGTATAATTCGAATTTATTGAGAGAGAAATCGACTTCTATTACTTGGTAATCAAGTTGGGAAGGTTTATTTTTTCTTGAATCAATATGATCCATTATATTGGTTTTTGAATTAATTCCAACCATTGCATCTAGGACATTGATTTCGAAAATGCTATATATATACATGGTGATTTCAAATTCATCTATATGAGGAAGTGATTGGTTAATTGATTGGTTCACTGATTAATTGATTGATTTATAAAGACTTCCTTATTTGGTTAAATCTCTAATTAATTTGAACCATTGGATTATTTCTAGATGCAATCTAGACCATTGGTTTAAGAGATAATTATATCTACTCTATATAGAAATCAAAATTTTGGGGCAGAAAGACTTCCAAATTGGTCACACCTTGAGCCTATAAATAAGAAGCTCATTTCACACATTCTATACACCTTCCCGAGAGCAAGAATTCGATATCTCTCTCCCTCTCTAGAGTCTGTGACTTTCTTAGCTTCTGATCTTTTTTTTTTGTTCGGCTTATTGAGAAGTTGTTCTTCGGAAGCTAAAAAAATAACTTTAGTTAAAGTTTTTTTGCGACGAGGAGTCCAGGAGAATGTCCCAGAAGATAAGTTTCCCTCCGTATGGGCGAAGCCCTGCCTGGTTTAGAACGCGTAACAGGAAGTCGTCATTATATGAGGTACGGCCTTATGCATTGGGTCAATAAATGCAAACCTTTATTTACAGTTTTATTTATTTCCTATAGACTAGATTATTAATAATGAATTTATGAAAATTAAATTGCTAATAATTTATCAGATCTTGTTCATAGTAATTATACGATGTTATTACGTTGCACGGAGTAACGAGTTTTCTACTTTAAATATTTTTTAAATGTAACCCGGACGTATTAGCGGCATAAATCGTGATAATTACAGTGAAACCGCAATGAAATTCTCGACAATTGGTAGCACTCCGACATCATATGACCGTACTCACAATGGAATTGGTAGTATAGACATTTGTCCTTCGTTGGCCTGCCTAGCGGATGAGGCTCCTTGAGCTTGTCGGCGTGCATGGCAACGATCTTGTCTAGATTAGTCGTCAGCGGCGTTAACTCTCTCTTGTTGAGGCAGAATAGTGTCTTTGTTGCCTGATCTTCTTACGGCTTTGTCATTCAGTTCCAGTTGAAATCCATGTGGCTTTTCTTCACCTTCGGTTTGTCAGAGGAGCGCTCGTTGCTTCATCGTGGGCTCCTTCGCTCTTTTGACTTCCTGGTCGCGACGTATTCGTCTACAGAGATGTGTTGGGCTACTCTCGTCATGAGCATCGTCACAGTCGACCATCTTTCCTTCACGAGGGAGATAATCCCCTAGTCTAGAGTCCATCAATGAAGGAGATGACGGCATCGCTGTCATTCTAGTCATTTACCTTGGTGGATTCTTCGATGAAACGGTTGATGAAATTCTGCAGGGATTCGCCGCTCCTCTGCTTGATTGACCAGAGGCAGGATTTCTCCTTTCTTTGAGTCGTTGCGCCAGCAAAGCGGGCGATGAAGAGGTCCTTGAGCTGGTTGAAAGAGTAGATGCTCGCTGGGTAGCGACCGGTGCCATTTTAACGCTGCTCACGTAAAGGTTAGGCATTATGCCTGGCATATTGTCGAGGCTGAGCATTTCTTTATCTGCATGATTGTCTGGTACTGAACAAAGTGGTAGACAGGATCTCATTTCCCGTCGTAGATGAGGTTGTTTGCAAAGTATAGGTCGCCTACGGCTTCTCCGTCAAGAAAGTGTGGTGCAAGTGGTGACAAACGGCGGGTGCCCTGTGCCCCGTCGCTTATGGTTGGGCAAGGCTGCCTACGTATCTCATTTTAAGAGAATATGGTCCCTTGTAGTTCATGGTTAGTGATAAACGGCGAGTGAATGATGATGTGGTTTGACTCGTCGGAAGTGCCGATGTTGGCGGTGCGGGGATGACCCTAGGCCGAGCGGCTAAGGTATTAACAGCATGAATCTTCCTTGTCGACCTCGTAGGTGTTGGCGAGATCGTTGTTTCCAGGGCCTTAACCTGGATGTGGATGCTCCTTGTTGACCTCGTCGCTGTTGGCGAGCTCGTTGTGGCGAGGGCCTTAACATGGCAAGGGATGCTCCTTCTCGAGCTCGTCAATGTTGGCGAGATCTTTGTAGCGAGGGCCTTAACCTGGCGGGACAATTTTGTTGACTTATCTAACAACCCTTCTATCGAGGCTAAGACTCTACTCTAGCTCTCTTCTCATACGAGCCTCTGTCAACGAGCTTTCAATAGTCGTTGGAGAAGAGGGTGACTTTTTTTTTAGAGAAAGGTAGAGAGAGAAGCCCTAGAGAAAGCTGTAAGTGAGTATGGAAATGAGAAGAGGAATTCTCTTATTTATAGGAAAACCAATTCCCTGATATTGCACAAACGGGGGCCTGCAAATTTCTCCTCTTCCTCAGGGGGTTTGCCCCGGCCCGTAGCCCTGTCGAAGGGCCCTTCGGTGCTTCTTTGTTTGTCATTAAATCTTCTGGTTGTCCGCGAGTTCGTATGTTGCATCTGCGGGAATCTGGAGGATTTCTCGGGGATCTTCGTGAGCTCGGATCTCCTCGTCGTGTGGAATAATTGTAAGTTATTCATTCGTAAAGTTGTGGCGAGGATGCTCGCCAAGCCAGGGTCTTCGTGGGGCCATGGCACCTTGTCAGGAAAGGGACCTCGTCATGACAGGTTTTTCGAGCCATGATAACTTGTCAGGAAAGGTACCTCGTCAAGCCAGGGTCATCGGGCCATGGCACCTTGTCAGACAAGGTACCTCATCAGGCTGGGTCGTCGGACGTGGTAACTTGTCAGGCAAGGTACCTCATCAGGCCGAGGTTGTCGGACCATGGTACCTTGTCAGCCAAGGTACCTCGTCTGGCCTAGGTCGTTAAGCCATGGTACCTTGTCAGGCAAGGTACCTCGTCAGGCCGGGGTGCCTTTCAAGTATTTTGTCTTCTTAGTCTTTTTTACTCCGGGCCTCGGTAATGTCTTGGTTTGTGGGCCTCAGGTCTTTAACTATGCGGTTGGATTTTGACTTTTATGATGGGCTTTGACTTTTTGCTGAAAGAGGCCCAATTTTTATATGTTCCAAAAAATGTATATAACATTAATCTTGGAAGATGTAATTCCAGAAGATTTGTTTTATCTAATCTTAGATTAAATCTTTATTGAAAAATATTTACAAAGATTTAATAATATTCATTATCTTATTTAATTTTTATTATTAAACAAAGATATTGAGTGAATATTGTTGACGTGGTTTCGCACGCCAACTGTCGTGTGTGTCGCGAATGGAATCTCTGTTTGAAAGTGCTAAGATCTTTGTGGATCCTGACCTCCGCGTCGTCAATACTATCGACGGTGACTCACGAAATTGAAGAAAGAAGAAAAGGAATAAAACACCAGAGTTTTTTAGAGAGGTTCGTCCCAATACGGTAGTTGACTACGTCCTCTATACGTTTATTGCTTTAGAAAGATTGATCAATCGGAACCACAAACCATTTCCTGATCGATCGAAAATGAAAAGAAAACACTCTGAAGAACTGGACTCTCAAGACTCTTTTCTTTCAATTGTGGATGCTTCCGTGCGTGTAGAAGGGCTGCCTTCTTGCTTTTATAGGCGTCTGGCTTCTGCCCGTTGGAGGTGGACGTTGGTAGTGGCTTCGAGTTCGGGGCTTGACTTGCTACCGAGCTGACACGTGGGCCACGTCTTGCGAGATTTTCGTAGTAGTGGACCTTGATTGGTCGTCCTGGGGTTTGAATTCAGGTCGTGGCGGTTTTTCTGGTCGGTCTTCGGAGGTTTGAATTGAAGTGGCTGACCAGGTCTGTTCGTGCTTGGACGAAGAGCTCTTTTCTGCTCGGGGGGTTTTGTTCAGCTTCTGCTCGGAGCCATTTTGAGACAATCAGTTCGGGAGGAGCTTTGGGTGTTGGTTTCAACCAAGTGTTTGAAGTGAGATTTTGAATTCTGTTCGTATTCTTCCTTTTGAACTCTGCTCGAACTTCTTTTGAGCATATTCTTCTCGGACAAATATTTTGCCTTCTGGGCTTTTAGTTCTGCTCGGGCCAAGACACGATCAAGTGACCAGTGGGCTTTTGGGCTTTGCTTTTCACAGGCCCAATTTCGTTTGAACATTTAAATTATTCAAAACTTAGGTCAAACAATTTAATCTTTAAATTTGATTAATTACCTCACAATTCCAATTTATGGAACGAATTTGCACATCAATAGTTACCCCCTACTATAAAAAATACGAAGTACTATTTATAGTACCAAAGTTGATATAATCATGTAAAAATTCGTGATGAAAATTAATTAAATTTGCGAAATCAGAAACTTTCATGACTTTTGTTGCCAAATCGAATTAATGTGGGGACATCAGAAGTGTTTTCATGATAATATCGTATTCCTTAGGGACCGAGCTGAAAACATTTTAAATTCGAAATGATTTCAAATTTTTGGTGGTAGAAGTTGCGACACGTGTCGCTCTACCCGGGATTCGAAGGAAGTCGCAACCTCTTCGACTTCTACTGACCTTGTCAGCTTTGACCTCTGCTGACGTGTCCCGACCAGGAACTTAATCTCGATCGTTGGATGAGATTAGGCGCAAGATTCGAGGGAACCCTAGCCGTGCGATGCGGGTCGATTCTCGAGTATAAATACACTCGAGTGCTGCTGATAAAAGTCCAATCAATCAGCTTTTCACTCTGCCCGGGACGTCTCTTCGCATTCATGTAACTGCTTCTCTTTTCTCTATTTAAACTCTCGTCCTCTTTCCTTCTTCATTTTTGCATTCGAGAAGAAAAATACAGTCTTTGCTTTCGCCATTGTTGAACTGTGCCCTACACCTTCAAGCTCTAATCTAGGTTTTAAGGTTCTTTCCTTGCTTTTGCTCTTTTCTTTATAGGTTCGATTTCCATTCTTGAGTTGGATAGGCTAGTTTGACTAGGTTGTTGTTTTGGGCTTCTGGGTTTCTAGGTTTTTGGGTTGAATAATTTTGTTTTTTCGTGTTTTTAGACTTCCCAATTCTTTATAGAAATGGCTGAGAGTGGTAAAGCTAGGAAGGGTAAATCTAGGGCTCCTATTTTGGTCTCGGAGTTCCTCCGGACTGAGTCTCCTAGGTCTAGGTTGAGGGAGAGTGATATTCCTAGGCTCAGGTCAGAATATGGTATTTCGGAGACTATTCCTCTTCGGGTACCAGATTCTAATGAGTTTGCAGATTCGATCAGGGATGATTGGGTCTGCATCTACGAGAGGTATTTTCAGGATTACGGGCTAAGTTTTCCAGTCCTTAGAGCCATCCTTAGGTATGTTAACCAGATGGACATCTCGTTGGCTCAGTTGAGCCCGAATTCGTATAGGGTCTTAATAGCCTACCTGATTAGGTGTAAGGAAGAGAATATCGAGCTTCCTTTGCTCGATATGCTTCAGGTCTTTACGACCAAAAGAAACCCTAAGGCTGCGGGTAGATTCTATATTTCTGTTAAGGGTCACACGGGTGACTTCATTCGGGGAATTCCGAACAAGGACGATAACTGGCAGGATAAGTATAACTTTTTCAATCCGTGTTTAGGGTCCTTCGATACGTGGACGACGTATGTTAATAAGTGGGTGCATGAGATCGGTAATTTCCCTAGTTTTATTTTGCTCGGGTTTTATTCCCTATTTGGGTGTGTTTCTCTGATCGGGTATATTTTTCTGATCGTGTTCGTTGTTGTGTTTTCAGATCGTAAGGGCAAAAAGGTGAGGTCGATTCCTCTTGGTCCGGTGTGGAAGGCTAGGAACGAAATCCTCTTTCCGAGCAGAGGGATAGAGCGGAAAGAACTTTCCGAAGAGAGGTTTTTCGACGCTGGGTTGTGGAAGCCTGGTACAAACAGCACCTACGTTCCTTACTACGAGTTTTTGTTATTTACCTCTAGCAGTGAAGAAGGTATATATCGGGCCAAGTATTTTTAGATTTTTTTATCGGGAAAATATTAACGAATTTGTTTGTGGGTAGATTCGATGGAGCCAAATTACAGGGAGGTTCGGGCTCAGCGGGCAGCCGCCAAAGCTGCCGAGAAGAAGAAAGCCCAAGAGAATGGCAAGGGAGTTCAAGTCTCTGGGGAGACTTCTGGTCGAGTCGAGCCGACCAAAGGGAAGAAGAGGGCCTCTGAAACGGCCAAGACTACTCCCGACGAGGGGGCTACTCGGTAGGTAGATCCTATTCTGCCCGCAGAGGCGTGGGAAGCAATCCCAAGCCTAGGGGTTGCTGCGACGATTCCGGGGACTAGTCTCTCCGCGGGAGATATAGAGGCTGCCCGGGCCGTGGCCGAGCGTCAGTTCGTCGAGATATCCGACGAGGAACCTATCTTGCCGACGGTGGGGACCCCGGCGCATATGATTTTGTGCGGTCTGGCTCCGGTTGTATCGAGTTCTCCGGTTAAGCGGGCTCGATCTTCGGAGGAGGAGGAAAAGCGCAAAAAGCCAAAGGGGGACAAGCCTCCTCAGAAGTTTGGGAAGGAGTCGCTGCCGAAGGGTGTTCGGCCACCATCCGGCGCACCACGACCTGTTGGTGCTGATCCGCCGACCAAGGGCCAGAGTTCTCTGAAGAGCAAGGCCGTTTAGAATAAGCTGGCTGGTCGAGATAGACCCGTAGTCGGGGATTTACCGGAGCGGTCCGAGGTCGCTCCTGCGGCTGGGGGGCCAAAATCACAGCCCGAGCCATCCAGAGCGGCCAAGGTATCTTGGTATGGGGAGAAAGGGCTTTATGACGCCCCCCGAGTAGCTGGCAATCTGCTGAAGCAGGTGACCAGCAGAGGGGTCTCCCCTATGAAGGATGCTGAGGTTACTCAACCTCGGGCATACAATTCTCTTGCGGCATCGTATTCTAAGGTGAGGGGGAGCAAGGCTTCATTTTGTTGTATATATTTTTTTTATATATATAAATTTTCCTTGAAAATTTTCTGAGGGTTTTCCCATGTTTTTTGTTGTTGACAGCTCGGAGCTACTGCCAATGACTTGGTTTTGAGGTATGAAACCTCAATCAAGGAGTTGAAGGCGAGGCTGGCGGTGGCTGAGGGGGAGGAGGCCAAGGCCGAATTGGCCGAGAAGAAGGAGGAGCTTGCTCGGGTGAATTCCGAGCTCGTGGAAAATTCCGGGCTGCTGGCCGCGAGGAACAAGGAGGTCGTTGAGCTGAAGCGCTTGATCGCTACTCGAGAGAGTAAGATTAAGGCTTTGGAGATCACCGAAGTGGATCTCCGGGAGAAACTTTCTAACACCTCCGTCTTGGTCTCCGAGTCCCAGGCGAACGAGAACAAGGCCATCGGGATGCTTACTGCATCCGATGCCAAGTTGGGTCGGGCAGAGAGGGATCTCAGATCGGTGTGTGATGAGCTCATTCTGGTGAAGGTCGAGCTTGACTATGCGCATGAGGCGCTAGAGAAGGCACTCGACGATATTGCTTCTGCGAAGGCAGCGGCTAAGGCCACCCGTCGCAAATACAGGAAGCGGGTCGAGCAGAGGGAAGCAGTTATTGCCCGCCATCAAGAAGTGGCCTACCAGACCAAAATCCTACACCAAGTACAAGGTAATGTAGCCCTTTTTGGTGAACTCCTCGAGGGCAAGGTCACCGACTTAGAGGGCGAGCTAGAGGTCCTTAAGGAGGATGTTTCCGAATTTGAGGGTCTTCTGGCCGCGAAGCCGGTGCCTGTAGTGGACTCTCCAATCCTCTCCCCATATCTCGAACTGGCCGAGAATGCTGATGATGCAGATCGGGGGACCCAGGTGGACCCATCTGACCTTGCCGAGCCGACCTTTTTGGAGCTCGGGGCGACTTCTGCCGATTTTGCCTCGAACCAAGCCGATCCCAGCCAGGTTGAGCCCGATTCTCTTCTCCCGAACGAACAGATATCATCCGATCCGGATCCGTCCGAGCTGAATCCATCCGACCCGATCCCGCAGGAAGACACTACCGAAGCCGCTTGAAGCTAAATAACTCCCTTTTTTTTGTTTCTAATAAGTTTCGAACATAATTTCTGCCCATGGTTAGGGCTTTTACTTTGGGCAAGTCGTAAGACCTGAACCCTTTTTTGTAATTTCTTTTTTATTCTGCTTGTTTATACTCTGCCCGTGGTTAGGGCGTTTATTTTTATACATTGTTATTGCCTTTATGTTTTGCTACTTACTTTTTGCGATTATATTGATATATTGCTGTTGTTTTCTCTTAAAGCTCATATAAATCTACGCGTAAATGTAATTTTAAAATATATGAGTTTATTTTCGATATATTTTTTGTGAAAAATATTGGAAAAAATCCGACCAGAGAAAATTTTGTTTTTACTTGGTAACTGAAAGAAGGAATTAAATTGACTGTAAGAAATAAAACGAAAATAAAATTCGAACAATAGAAAAATAGTAGATTTAAATTTATAAGGAATAGGATAGAAAATTAAGCGGTCATGATGGAAGATAGTTCAAATTGGTACCTTGATCGTTTCCCGAGCACGCTAGTCAGATATGGTTGTTCGAGTGTTTCTGTTGAGGGTTGATTGGTTCGAGTAGAAAACCCTTAGATGCCAGATTCGTTGTCCGAGCTGGTGTGTTTATCTGAAAGAAAATAAGGAAATGATGTTCGGACAAGAATAATAAGCGAGGGGGTGTGGTACCCGAGCGAGTATGTTACTCGCGATCGATGAGAGGGTATGGTACCCTAGCAAGTATGTTACTTGTAGCGAATGGGTATGGTACCCGAGCAAGTATGTGACTCGCGATGAGAGGGTATGGTACCCGAACAAATATGTTACTTATAATGAATGGGCGTGGTACCCAAGCAAGTATGCGACTTGCGAAAGAACAGTGCTGTCCGAATAGGTGAAATTCTATATTTTTTATGGGCAACTTATATTTTAAGAAAGAGAGAAATTATTTTTTGCTTGTTATTTCTGAAATAGGGAATAATTATTCTTAGAACCATTGATTTTGATTGAGGTTGGGGGATATATGGTGGTTTGTTTTATTGGGGCTGTGTCCGACCGTCGTATATTTGGTCGAACTGCCTACGTACCCCATTCTTTGGGGATCAAGCCATTACGTAGTTCATGGGAAATCAGTCTTTGACTTTTATGCATAGTATTTTCTAAGATGCAGGGCATTCCAGCTGCGGAGGACTCTCGACCGTCCGGGGTAGGTAGCTTATATACATCGGGCTTTACTACTTCGGTAACGATATAGGGCCCTTCCCAGTTAGCCCCCAACTTACCGGCGTTGAGTTCAGCGGTATTTTGGAAAACCTTTCTGAGGACCAGCTCCCTGGCGACAAACCTACGGTGCTTAACTTTGGAATTGTAGTATTTAGCTACCGAATTTTGGTAGTTAGCACTTCGTATTGAAGCTTGTTCGCGTCGTTCGTCGGCGTGGTCGAGCTGATCGAGCTTCATTTCATCGTTAATTTCTGCGTTGTCGGGAGCGTGCTCCATTCTGAGGCTGGGGGCCTCGATTTCGGCTGGTATGACCGCTTTGGTACCGTATACCATTGAAAAAGGGGTCTCCCCAGTTGCTCTTCGCGGGGTGGTTCTGTATGACCACAGAACGCCGACGAGCTCGTCAGCCCATTGTCCTTTCTTAGTATCAAGTCTTTTCTTGATACCGTCCATGATGGTTCGGTTCGAGACTTTAGCCTGACCGTTCCCTTGGGGATATCTCGGGGTGGATGTGTTCAAGGAAATATTCCAGTTGTAACAGAAGTTCTGAAACCTGTTCGATACGAATTAGGGTCTGTTATCGGCGATGATTTCCTTGGGCGATCCGAAGCGACTAATGATGTTTTTCCATACATAGTGCTCCACATCCGAGTCTTTGACGTTGGCATAAGATTCAGCCTCTACCCATTTTGAGAAATAGTCTGTTACGACTAGTAGGAATCTTTTCCCGGCGGGTTCTAGGGGGAAAGGTCTTACGATGTCCATAGACCATTTCATAAATGGATACGGGACAGAAACCGAGGACAACTTTTCCGCTGGGCAATGTATGACCGGCGAGTGGCGTTGACATTTGTCGCAGCGTCTGGAGTAGGCCTCTGCGTCGGTCAACATGGTTGGCCAGAAGAAACCCTATCGTTTGGCCTTGTTGGAGAGTGATCTCCTGCCTGAGTGATTTCCGCATTCGCCACTATGTATTTCCTGTAATACGATGTTAGCCTCGTCTCTACCCCAACATCTCAGGTAGGGTCCAGTGTAACTTCGTTTGTACAGTTTTCCGTCTATTAGACAGAAACGAGCTCTTTGAATGCGGAGTTTTCGGGCTATCTATTTTTCCTTGGGTTTTTCTCCCGTCCGGATATAGTTCAGGATGGGGGTTCTCCTGTCCTCCAAACCTTCCTGGATATTATGGACGTGTAGACTCACACTTGGTTCATCTATTACTTCCACTGGAATTATCCTTTTTGCCTCGGGTCCGAAGTGGAAGCTAGTCCGGCGAATGCGTCGGCCGAAGAGTTTTCGCTCCGTGGTATCTGGATCACTTCGACCTTGTCGAATTGGGTGATTAGATCCTTGACCACTGCAAGGTATTTTTCAATGCGGTCGTCCCTGGTGGAGTACTCACCACTAATCTGGCTGGCGACCAATTTAGAATCCGAGCGAGCTCTAACATTTCTGGCCCCGAGTGCCTTAGCTAGCTTTAAGCCAGCTATCAGTGCTTCGTATTCCGTTTTGTTGTTTATGGCGTTGAATCTTAACCTAAAAGATTGTTCTAAAACCTCTCCGGATGGGGATATCAAGCGTACTCCGATTCCGGATCCGCCCATATTTGATGCCCCGTCAACTTCGAGGCACCACTCGTCATTTCTCTTTCCCTCCGTTGGGTCTTCCATCGGGAGTTCAATCAGGAAATCGGCTAGGACTTGGGACTTGGCCCAGGTTCGAATCTTATATTCGATGTCGAATTCGCTTATTTCGACAGCCCATTTTGTCAGTCGGCCCGACTGATTTGTACTATGGAGGATTACCCTTAAGCGCTGGGTTGTCATCACCATGATGGTGTGAGATTGAAAGTATGGCCGGAGTTTCCTAGCGAAGGTTATAATGGCTAAGGCCAATTTTTGCATAGCGGGGTACCTTGTTTCTGCGTTTTCCAGCGATTTGCTGACGTAGAAAATTGGTTTTTGTTCGCCTCTGTCTTCCCGAGCAAACACACCGCTAATGGCTGAGAGCGATACCGCCAAGTAAAGCAATAACGGTTCTCCCGTGATTGGTCGAGATAATACCGGTGGGGTAGACAGGTATCTCTTGAGGTCTTGGAACGCTTCTTCGCATTCTCTGGTCCACTCGAATTTTTTGTTGCCCTCAAAATTTTGTAGAAGGGCAAGCATTGGTCCGTAGACCTCGAGATGAACCGGTTGAGTGCCGCTATTCTCCCGGTCAGTCTCTGCGTTTCCCGAACAGTCTTGGGGGATGGCATATTTAGGAGGGCTTTTATCTGATCCGGGTTTGCCTCTATTCGTCGTTGGGTTACTAAGTAACCGAGGAATTTTCCGGAGGTTATTCCGAAAGTGCATTTAGCAGGGTTGAGCTTCATTTGATAGTTTCTGAGTATCGCGAAGCAGTCCTCTAAGTGGGCCACATGGTCTACGGCCTTAGAGGATTTTACGAGCATATCGTCGATGTAGACTTCCATAGTTTTGCCGAGGTGTTCGGCGAACATTTGGTTGACTAGTCGCTGATATGTCGCGCCCGCATTCTTGAGTCCGAAGGGCATCACTTTGTAGCAGTAAATCCCTCGGTCTGTTACAAATGCGGTTTTCTCTTGATCCTCGGGGTGCATCAGGATTTGATTGTATCCTGAAAAAGCATCCATGAAGGACAGGAGTTCATGCCCGCAAGTTGCTTCCACCAGCCTATCGATGTGGGGCATCGTGAAGCTATCTTTGGGGCATGATTTATTTAGGTCGGTGAAGTCAATGCAGACTCGCGCCTTCCCGTTATTTTTCTTCACTACTACTGTATTGGCTAACCAGTCCGGGTACTTCACTTCCCTTATGGACCCAGTTTTCAGCAAATTTTCGACCTCATCATTTACCGCCTGGGCCCGGTCAGGTCCCAACATTCTCCTCTTCTACTTCACAGGCTTGTGGCTGGGATCAACGTTGAGGGGATGGGCGGTTATGCTCGGGTCAATTCCCGGCATGTCTTCGTGGGACCATGTGAAGCAATCATGGTTCCTTGTGAGGAATTTGATTAGCTTTTTCCTGACGTCATTGTCCAAGTTGACCCCGATCCCGACTTTGTGGTCCGTGTTCTGAGGGTCGATTTGGACATGGTGCGTCATTTCCATGTCTGGGCCTTCGTTGGCGTTGTCCTTTCCTTGGGCTGGATCTTTTTCCTCTACCGACATTAATTGCTATTGGTCGGTCTTTGGTGCTTTTGCCCGCGTCTGGGGCGTGGGCGACATCCGGAACGATGTCATGTAGCAGATCCGGGCTTGTTTTTGGTTGCCCTTCACTTCTACTATCTTTCCATCCTCCTTGGCAAAGCAGATGGTTTGGTGGTAAGTAGACGGCACGGCTTTCATCAAATGGATCCACGGTCTCCGAGGATCATGCTGTAGGCCGTGGGGCAATCTAGCACCAGGAAGTTTTTTTATCTTGCCTACTCCACAGGCGACTATGGACAGCCTAACTGTTCCAATAGTATCGACCGTTTCTCCATTGAAACCGGCCAGAGGGATGTTCCCTCGATTTATTTCCGTGTCATCTATTCCCATATTGTGTAAGCATGATAGGAAGATGACGTCTACCGAGCTGCCGTTATCGACCAAAATCCTTTCGGTCACGTAGCCGGAGACTAGAAGGGTGACAACTAGGGCGTCATCGTGAGGTCCTACCAAGGTAGCAGCCTCGCTGTCTTTGAAGGAGATTTCAAAGTCGGGCTCCTTTCGTGGGAGGACCACGGGCCCGACTTTTAGCCTCCTTTGATGGGCTTTGATGGAGATGATCGAGTTCCCGTAGAACTGTGATCCTCCAGCTATGGTGTAGATTCGTCCAATGGCTTCTTCAGGCAGGGGCTCCTCTACGTCTTCCGACTCTTGGTCGGCCGGCTCCTCTGCCATGAGGATTCTTCCTCGCTTGGGAGGGGGAGCGTTGTTGGATCTGGTTGGTTGCTTCTGCCCGGGCCTCACATTAGTGCTCGGCCCGGCGTTGGGCTTTCGAGTCTGCTCTGCTCGTTCGCCCTCCTACCTGAAGAAGTCCAACGGGTGGTTTCCGAGTTCGCCTCTAAGGTATTTGTCGGCGAGTCGGGCCCGTAGGACTATGCAGTTCTTGGTATGATGACCATACCTTTGGTGAAAATCGCACCAGGCGTTCATGTCCCTGTTGTTGGGTGCCAGGTCACCGGAACTCATGTACAGTTCCCCTCGCTCGTCCGCCTCGGTCTCTTCCTCGGCTTCCCAGCTCAGATTATAGACATGATTCTGGGGGTGTGCTTTTCCCCTGGGATGGGATATTCCGTGCTGGAAGTTCCCGTGCTGAGGGTTTGACCCTCTGGTAGGAACGTGGTTCCTAGGGCCCTTAAAATGGGGTGATGGTCCACTCCTTGGTTGGAATGGATGCGCCCCAGGCCTTGGCGTGTTCGGGGTCGACCCGAACTTCCTCTTCAAGACTTTGTGCTCTTCATTGTGCTTGATCCAGTTGGACCCACGATGGATCACGTCCTCTAACGAGGAGTACCTATTGACTAATATGTCGGTCTTGAATTGCGAATCGTACCATAGCCCGCTGGTTAGCGCTGCTATGGCCATTTCGTCCGCCAGCCCGTTGATCCGGACCATTTTAGCCTTGAACCTCGTCATGAAGTCCCTGAGAGGCTCGTTTGCTCTTTGTTGCAGAGCGTACAAATTGGCTACAGTGATCTCAGTCTCCATGAACATGGAGAAATGCTTGAGGATCATCATAGTCAGCTGACCGAAGCTACCGATCGAGTTTGGTTCCAATTGGGTAAACCATTCCATCGCTTCCCCAATGAGGTTTTCAGCGAAGTATTGGCATCTTCCGGCATCCAGCTCGTGGATGTCGAGGTTAGCCCGCCCCATTGCAATCCGGAATGCTCTGAGGTGTACCTTCGGGTCGGTGGTCCCGTTGTACTTGGGTATGTATATTTGCCCGCCGTGCCTTAGTCGAACGTTTGTGATAGCCGTTAAGAATGGAGTTATAGTTGATTCTTCGGCCAGGCGTTCAATTTCAGGGGCAGCAGACACTGCCCGGTGTACCCGTGAGTCCACCGTGGAGAGCCTTTCTCCCATTTTCTTCATGGTGCTCGTCTTGGGCGCGACAGGAACCTGGGCCTGCTTGATTGCTCCCTGAAGGCCGCGAGTAATTGCTCGGCCCTGGAGGGGTGAAGTAGTTCGGGCTCTCTGCCGGGGAAAGGCTCGAGAACTGAACTCCGATTGGACGATTGCGGGATTGTTGATAAGGGGTGTTCTGCCCGGAATCAGGCTGGTTGGTTCCGAATGTTGGAGCTCGGAAGCGGGGCGTGCCGTGATTAGGCGGCTGAGGGAGCGCGTTCTCCGACGGGTTCACATGTGGGGATGGCGTGTCCGGACGCGGATCCCTTCGGAGAGGTGCTTGGTTGGTTCTCTGGGCTCGGGGATCGTCGGGGTCCTGGAAGTCAAAGTGGACCACATTTACCCTCTCTCGATTCCTTTGCCCGGAGTTCTGCCTGACCTCGCTCACAGAGTAGGGCCTCTGTTCGATTCGGGTCTGGCTGCTCATGAGAAACTCGATTTTCTTTCTGAGTTCGACATTTTGAGCAGCCTTTTCTTGGAGCTGAGATCTTAGGGCCTGCTCTTCCGTACCCTAATCGGGGGTTACCTCGCCCAGGACGTCAGAAACAGGATTTTCCTCGGAACTCATAGTTGTGTCTAGAGTATGACAGAGTTAGCGAGATCAAAGATTTCCCATAGACGGCGCCTAACTGTTGACGTGGTTTCGCACGCCAACTGTCGTGTGTGTCGCGAATGGAATCTCGGTTTGAAAGTGCTAAGATCTTTGTGGATCCTGACCTCCGCGTCGTCAATACTATCGACGATGACTCACAAAATTGAAGAAAGAAGAAAAAGAATAAAACACCAGAGTTTTTTAGAGAGGTTCGTCCAAATGCGGTAGTTGACTATGTCCTCTGTACGTTTTATTGCTTTAGAAAGATTGATCAATCGGAACCACAAACCAATTCCTGATCGATCGAAAATGAAAAGAAAACACTCTGAAGAACTGGACCCTCGAGACTCTTTTCTCTCAATTGTGGATGCTTGCATGCGTGTAGAAGGGCTGCCTTCTTGCTTTTATAGGCGTATGGCTTCTGCCCGTTGGAGGTGGACGTTGGTAGTGGCTTCGAGTTCGGGGCTTGACTTGCTACCGAGCTGACATGTGGGCCACGTCTTGCGAGATTTTCGTAGTAGTGGACCTTGACTGGTCGTCGTGGGGTTTGAAGTCAGGTCGTGGCGGTTTTTCTGGTCGGTCTTCGGAGGTTTGAATTGAAGTGGCTGACCAGGTCTGTTCGTGCTTGGACGTCTGCTCGGGGGGTTTTGTTCGGCTTCTGCTCGGATCCCTTTTGAGACAATCAGTTCGGGAGGAGCTTTGGGTGTTGGTTTCAACCAAGTGTTTGAAGTGAGATTTTGAATTCTGTTCGTATTCTTCCTTTTGAACTCTGCTCGGACTTCTTTTGAGCATATTCTTCTCGGACGAATATTTTGCCTTCTGGGCTTTTAGTTCTGCTCGGGCCAAGACATGATCAAGTGACCAGTGGGCTTTTAGGCTTTGCTTTTCACAGGCCCAATTTCGTTTGAACATTTAATATATTCAAAACTTAGGTCAAACAATTTAATCTTTAAATTTGATTAATGACCTCACAATTCCAATTTATGGAACGAATTTGCACATCAACAAATATCTCCAGGTGGTTAACATTTGGGTTTTTCCTACAAATAAGCTAAACATGAATTGAGTAAAGATAAACTACATTCTCACAAAAATTCACTAACTCCTTCTCCCTCTTTCTCTGGGTTTTGCGAATTGGATCTTGAGAGAAACGTCCCGGTTTAGACTTTTAGGGTTTCGTGATTACTTAAAGGCGTATGAGGTCTGACAAGGGTTGTTTTTGCCTCGTCGGGTCTTCGAGCCTCCGAAGATTTTCGTAACTTTTTTTGGGTTTTTTCGGCCGACTCTCGCAAGTGGTTTTCCGTCATTGGACTTCGTCTTCTGGGCCTTGCCCGATGGTCATTGACTTGGCTGATGGGCCTTAAATTTTATCAATTGACTTTGACTTTTCCCTTTTGAGGGCTCATATTTTTTTAAATCCAAAAATACGCATAACATGTCATATTTTTCATAAAACGACATGTGATACTTATATAGAAATCAGGGAAATTTGCGGCGAAAATCATCAAAGTCACGAAGTTCTTGTAAATAAATAACTAACATCTACTTTTCGCGGAAAAACTCATTAACGTCATCAATTATTTACAGCTAAGTCACTAACGTTTATTTTTTCCGGTGAATATCATTATTTTTAGTCTTTTATTACAAATTTTATCTTAAAATGTTAAATGACTCGTCAGCAGCCTACATTTTCATTCACCGCTTGTCTCCAAAAGGATAACACGTTTTAGTGAACATTTGTTTAAAAATGGGATATTTGCGAGAAAGTATAAAAATGTTTTAAAAACTTATTTTTATTGTGGTAAGAAGTTTCAAATTTTTGGTAAAAAGTTTCAAACGAAAAAAATGACCCTATTGTAAATTTCAAATTTTTCGAGTAATATTTCTAATGTATTTATCATTGTCATATCAAGTTCTATTTTTTCAGTAATATTTCTTATTAATTTATCACAATTCATGTATCTGCATATGACATTTTATTTAGTTATTTGCTACAATATTATGTAATCTGGGAAATTATTAGCTATAATTATCTTATGATAGCAAATATTGTAGCAAATCTTAAGCATATTGTAGAATGTCATTGCGAAGACATTTTGAAGTAAATAACAGTCAAAAAGACCTTATGAAAATACTATTGGAATATTGTGATAAATAAGAAGTTTCGATACATTACTTAGAAATATTATCAGAAAAATTGGAACTTTATAGGAGATTGATAAATAAATCATAAATATTGTCGGGAACAAATTGGAAGTTACGGTAAGATTATTTTTTAGTGTTTTTGGAATTTTGGCCATGATAAAATAAATTTTAAAACTTTATCGTATTATTGCCGCAAAAATATATATTTCAAATAATATTATCACTAAAACATGTTGTCGCTTTTGAAGACAAGTGGTGAATGCCGTGTAGGCTGGTGATAGGTCATTTAACGTTGCTAGATAACATTTGTAAGGATAGAATGACGTTAATGACTTTTGGCGTAAATAATAGACGTTAGTGATTTATTTCCAATAATTTAGTGACCTTGATGACTTTTGTTGCAAAAAATACATGTTAGTGACTTATCTGCAAACACTTGATGACGTTAATGACTTTTGCCACAAAAAAAAACATACGTTAATAATTTAGTTGCAAGAATTTAGTGACTTTGATGACTTTCATCGCAAATTTCCCTATAAATTATGTCGCGTTTATTACGGACTAATGCATTTTACAGATTAATTATTTCCTAATTGGTTCATACAGTTCAAAATCAACTATTTGGAATTTAATCACAACTTTGTTGAGATATAAATCCCTAATCAAATCTCCATAATTCAATAGCGAGCTAGGACTAATCTCGGCTTGATTAGAGAGAACAATGCTATTTAGCCCCGAGCTTACTCTTTTCTTCCGACTGGGCTTCGATCCATTAAGTGGAGGACCATACAACTAAACGTTCAAATAAGATCATGTTCAAACTTGGTCACTGTTATTGACTTCGTCAATCGGAAACCAGGTACAAATAAGATCTCCTACTTTCTCACGCCAAACTGTAATATGGAGCCAACGTAATCAACTATCGTTTTGGTCGAATCCCATTACACACGGTCTACGACTTGTGACCTAGGAAATCGCATCAACAATTAGTAAAATATTGTATCAAATACAGCACACAGTACACAAAGCTGGGGGGTTTCCCTTCATGAATAATACCGAATCATAGCAATTAGTTGAAGTAGTTATTACACTGCTATATAATATTCACTTGTCTAAGTGCATCCTTCATAAGGAATCATCTAATACGTGACATAAATAAATTATATAATATGGTCAAACCTTGCAGGTGGGAACGCGATTAAGTGAGAGCCCAATAAAAAGCTCAGTCTCCACGTCAGAGCTGGGACTATTATTATTATTATTATTATTTAATCTCACTTCTCTTTGCCCGTTCAATTCCTCAACTGATTTGCCACCGTACTGCAATTGAAACTCCAAAATTTGAAAATAAATAGTTATTAGATGTGTAAATTTTAGAAGCATATTCCCAAACCATAGAAGTTGTATGGTGCTAAATTGATTCATAGAATCTCAATAGGGCAACATGGAAACACAGAAGACTGATTAATCATGGAATTAAATAGATATGGTCGTCCACTCTTTTACATTATCGGCTGATTAAGGTTAATTAGATGCATGCCTATAACCAATTGATTATCATTGTATATTTGCGAATAAGTTTATTGAAATTAATGGACCAAAGATGAATTTTCCTGGTTCTTATATGTTTACGGATGAAATTTCTAATACATAATAATTTTAAACGTTAGTGGTGGTAAATGTACCCAAATAGATCCAAATCTTTTTTCGAATTTTTTTATTTTACTGACGGTCTGGGGTTTTCCTTTCTGGAAATTCAGCATATTAAACCACTACGAAGTGGAACTTACGTTTATTCAAGCTGCAGTAAATTAAAATTTAAGTACATTTGCCGTTGAAAAAAAGATTAAATTTGATGGCGTCCGAGTTGAGTACAAGTTAAGTACATTTGCGACTGCCAACCTTTAACTTTAATGTAAAATGATATTAGACAAAAACATCTCAAGATGATGGTAGAAAAGGACTACCTTCTCATGAAGCCTTGCATTTTCAGCTAGTAGTGCTCTCTCCTGAATTTTCAAACAGCCAAAAAGGAATAATACCTTTAGAATTATTGGAAAAATAATAATCAATCATCTACATTTTATAGACATAGAAAAGGAGATCCCAGTGGTCATCAAGACTTTAACTATAAAAACACTACCCTGGAATGGTTTAACACTCTAGCCATTTGATTATCAAAACCTTTTCCTGTTTTTTTTTCGCAAAACCTTAAGTGCAAAGAAATAAATTGATAAATATTAGTACCTTCTCTTCAAGTTTTAGCATCTGATCTTTGAAAACTTGGTTCTGAAAAAAATAGAAAACAACTCAAGCACTGACCAGTACACTTCTCAATTCAATGATAGCATCCTATAAACATACATGGTTCTGGCTTGTTGACTAGGGGTGAAACCGGAACCGGGAACTGGAAAATTAGCTTATTTCTCGGTCCCTGTTCCGAAAAATTGGGAATTTTTTTTGGTAACGGTTCCGATTCTGATAATGGTTCCCGATTCAAAAATTTCCCGGTTCTGGTTACAGTAATGGTTCTGATTCAAATTTCCTGGTTCCGATTCCGATTACGGTTCCATTTCTAAAATTTCCCTGTTCAGATTTAAATTTTCGGGTTCTAAAACTGTTTGACTTATAATGATATGTAGTTTTAGAAAAAATAGTAATTAAAAATTATACGTAGTATCAAAAACGATAATAAAAATATATATTACACTAAAAATGTCGACATACTCAAAACTTAAAAATGACAAGTAGTTTAAAACCGGAACCGGTACCAGTTCTCGATTTTAAGCTAAATTTCCCATATTTTTTTAAAAATAGGTCCTGGACCGATACCGGAACCGGTACAAATCCGGAAAACGGTTACAAAATTTTCACCCCTAATGTTGACATATATACATGATATACAGATATTTGATCTTAAATAATTAGAGAGTAGTGAAATACTAGATGAAAAATTAGGACAATGTACATACTTATATTAATGAAAAATTTCATCTGTTTATTAATAAATTATATAGTATAGGTGATTTTTAGAGCAAGGAAACCAATGGATAAATTATATAGTATAGATGATTTATAGGTGATTCGTGTAATACAAACCTAGATTGTGTTTCTGCTCCTATAAATTATTAAAGTTTTATCAATTATAGCTCAAATTAATCTATATATATATATATATACATATATTGCTTTAAATTGATTATCTTATAACTTAACATTAGAATATATTGATTCTTTTTCGTCAAAATCAAATCTAGTAAATGAGTGACAAAAATGAATATTATCTAAGCCCACGACCAACTTAAGATATTATATAGATAGACCTTAAATAAGATTTGAACCAACTATACTTATAAAAATGAGATTGATCCTATTCCAATATATATTTTTACTAGATCAAATACATGATGCTATAAGATAATCAAATGCATAATACAATATAAAACTAAAATGTGGCTATTGTCAAATTACACTTAGATAGTATATTTTTGAAAGAAAAAAATTGAAATACTGTATAAAAAGAAAATTCCCTTGTTGAAATGTAGGTGATTATTCTAGAAAAGAGAACCATTTCATTTAAAGAAAAGTTTAGTAAATAAATAAATGATTAGTGAGAATGAACCTTTCTTGCTCTGATTTTGGTGACGCTCGTCTCTAACTGATGTTCAACTTGTTGTAGCTCTTCAACTGAGGATGGCCCTATCCCCTCTCCCAACAGTTTCCTAATAAAAACTTAATTAGTCACTCTTGATACGATTAAATCCGAGAAAAGAGAAAATTAAGAGAGCGATTATATCAACCGTTTCGTGATCTCGAGAAGCTCAATCTTCTTCATCATGCCATCTGCTTCTTGCTTCAAGACCTGCATGCAATTCATACATGTACTGAGTTAGGTATGCATTATCATCTCCTATGTTGTAAATGATTATATATAAAGCGATTGATATGAGCTTCTATCAGATAATTGTTATATTCCTTGTACAAGTTATGAGCTTATTTTCAAAGTGAATAAAATTCTAGTTATTCCTGATCTCCTCTTATAAGGTAGTTGTTACTGTAATTAATGAGGTAAATGGGCATAGAAATGTTTTTGGTGGCATAATTGTCAGTTACTCTAGAAATATAAGTAAGTTTGTAGAACCATGGAGATGATCAAAAGCTCCATACAAAATATATGTATATTTTATTGAAAGCTAAAATTACACATAGTAGAATGAAAACCATTTGCTATTACTTCACTTTTATGGGTGAGGATTGCATTACTCTTTGTCTGTTAAATTAGAAAATATAAAATATTAATCAAATTCTATTATAATATGTAAAGAATTACGGGGTTCCATGACTAATTAGCAATTAGGAGAGGAGAGTAACCTATGACTTCTTACACCGTGCTAAATCCCCATGTATTTACTATGAAAGCTTTCGCATGCCCTTCGAAATGGTAGCTCCTTGACTCACTCATCTCGAGCTGAATCATTTTTATTTTTTTTGAAAGTGGGCTCTAATACTTTATAAAGTATCACGAGATTCCGCGTTACCAATTTGACGCTTCGAAAGTTTTGAGTTTTGTAATAGCAAGAAATGCAAGATAGATATTGTATTACTTTGAGAGAAATAAAGTACCTGCAATTTTTGTTGTGCGGATTCATCGTCAATGGCTTGACTTTCTTTTCTATGACGCCTATAACGTTCTATTGTGGCCTGCATGCTGAATTGTCAACCAAAAAATGACTGCCTTAATTATTATTACCACAAGCCATCATGGCATAAATAAATAAAGGAATTAATGTCACTTTCCAAATTAGAAGTTTGTTAAGAGATCATGACACAGATAAATTAAAAGAAACACTAATTTGGCCTAGGAATTAATCGCCTTATCGACTCGATTACTCGGGTAAATCAAAGTATGCAAAAACTAAGGATATAATACTGAACCAGGAGTTTAAGACTATTAGACAGTGGGAGAAATTTTCCTCTCTAGTCCACAGTGTCACATTTTAAGTAAATAGATACACAATCAGAATATAAAGATCACATGAAATAACATTCTAGAAACAGATAAACTATATATTAACATAATTATAAGTATCAAGTTAAGTACTATTGAATGGGTTTATTAACAAAATACTCATTTTGTACAAACTTTTTTAAGAACTACCCATTTTAACACACAAAATGAGTAGTTTTTTTAAAAAAAAAATAGTTAAATGGGTATTTAGTACAATTCCCTTACATAAATTATTTAAATAACAGAAGAGTAAAGACTTCTTTTTACAGTACATCTTCTAGTATTTAATCACTTGAATGAAGTTCAAGTAATGAAACCACCAACTTAAACTTTTCTCGCTTATTATTTTTAACATTATATAATTAATGTAATTAATACAAGTACGACATGACTTCACGTATATAAAATGTTATTAGTCTTGTTAGGAGGTAATTACTAACTACTGCGGCGATGTGCTATATCAGTTAGACACTTGAGAAATTAATTTTTCTTGAGAAGATTAGTAATGAAGCTTTAAAAAAGATCAATCACATAAAAAAAAAAAAAAAGTGGGTACGGATTCTAGGTAATAGTAACTTATTTAAGAGAAGCTGCGAAACATAATCTCATGTATTTTCACTTTTTAGAAATAACTTATCACTAGAACATCTTTATTAATTTGTGCTAAAACTACCGTACACGTGTGGTCACTCAAATTGACTATAAAATTGGAGTTGTGTCAAATTTGTTCGAAGAATGCTACAATCAAGAAATGAAGCATATATTGATGGACGTATAATATGAATAATATTAATAGCACTTCAGATTTGTGGTTTTAATATAATATATATTCCTAACCCTAGCCCTGGAGAGAGATGGGAGTGAATTGATACCTTGAGCTTGCGAATTCGTTGAGCTTGCCTCTGGGGGAGAAGATGATCAAGGCCACGTCAGCATCGCAGAGGACTGAGAGCTCAAAAGCCTTCTTCAGAAGCCCGTTTCTCCTCTTCGAGAACGTCACTTGACGGCTCGTTGCGTTCTCAATGCGTCTCATCTGAGTCTTTCCTCTCACCATCTTCTCGCTTTCTGCAAACTTGAGGGTCAACTCAAGATCAAAACTTTTTTACAAAATGAAAAAAGGGGTTTCACCAAATCAATTGAAATAGGGTTTCTGAGATGGGTTTTCTCTGTTGTTGACTTGATTGGCGAAAAATGGAAACCGAATGCCAAATATAGAAGATCTAGTTTGAACTGAAGCAACCCAGATTTGTACCAAAACGGCAAAAATATCTATAGAAGAAGAAGAAAGAAGAGGCAATTATCAAACATGAAAGAAAGAGAGAAAAACAAATTTATTTATTATTTTTTCAAGTGATTGACCACCTGATATTTTGGAGCACAAATATTACTGTTTGCGTCCTATTAAGTCAGCACTTCATTTTTGTTTTCCAGCCCCACACAAAAAGAAAAAAACGTAAAAGTCAAGAATATTTCTCTTTTGTCGCTCTTATCATCTAAATGTATTACAAAATATAAAACCCACATTATTAAACAAAAATAAAATAAAATAAAGGCCTAGTTGGGAAAAGAGTCTTCATTGTTAATTTTTTCTTTCTTGTTTTGGTAAAAACCAGAATCAGGCAGCAAGGATTGAAATTTGGGCTGATATATATAAAAAGGAAAAATGATTATTAATATTACTATTTTTGAAGGAAGATGGAGAAAGGGGCATAAAAAATAGTACTGCTTTTTGGCCTAGTGTTTGTTTATATAAAATAACAAATAATCATTTTACATTGCAGAAGAAAAAAATTAAAGGAGAGAAAGTGGGGGCTGAAACAGCAGTGAAAATCAGTAAAGAATTGCTGGCACTACAGAGGAGTGAGCCACGTCATCATAGTCCGTACGATATCGTACTTAAAGAACCAATGAGAAGCCGAAAACACATAATAAAAATAATTTATTTTTTTCTTTTTTTTTATTTGACCAATTATTGCTTTCTCTCTCCTAATTTAAGTGGTCTCTGTTTGGCAAATGTCTCGCCATATACAGAAATATTAATGTGAGTAGAGCTGCGAGTCACGACGATTATGGGACAGTCGCGACTCGTCGCGGCGAATTTGGAGCCATCGCGACTCGTCGCGATTATGGGGTGAAAGTCGCGACTGGTCGCGACGTGGGCTGTTCGTCGCGACGTGGGAGGGGCTGATCCGCGTGAGACGATCGACGGCTCACAACGCGCCACGTCAGCGATCCGTGTGGTGTGCTATTTGGTGGCATTAATTCCCACTCTTCAACCGAATTTTACCCGAAATTAATTACTCAACCATAATTTTTACCCACTTTACTCGAATTCCAACCCAAAAATTTCAAATTTCAATATTTTTCACCCAACTTTATTCACCCACTTCACCCACCTCAATAATTATTCACCCACCCAACTCTCTTCTCAAATCCTATAAATACCACCTCTCCCACCCTCATTTCCTCACCAACAATCTTCCAACTCTCTCTCAAATTCTCTCAACTCTCTAAGTTTTTTCCCTCTAAAGCTCTCAAGTTCTCAAATTTCCCATTATGTCTCGAAGAAGCGGTGGTAGTTCCGGGGGTCGTAGGGCGGCTAGGGATTTGTTTCCTGATTTTAATGCCGGGGAGCAATCGCAACCTACGCCCGAGGGCTACATTCCCGTTGTAGAAACACTTCCCTCCCCACCAAATCCAAATTATCCGACGCACGTTCCGGCATCAATGGTCAACAGCAGCACGCTACGTCGATGTGGGGAGGCAGGAACCACCGATCCATTTTTTGAACTCTTGTTTCAAGGAGGACCCGCCGACGACCGTATGGAGGGCCCATCTCAACCGCCGGAGGAACCGCCTCAAAGACGCAATCTTGCCGAAGAGGAGGGCCCACACCATTCCTCTGTTGTTGGCTCGTACCACGATGGTTCTCCACTCTCGATCAACGAAACCGGCGAAGGCTCCGTCCAACGTCCTCGACGTGCTCGACGTCCGCGACCGGAAACGGGGTAATTATTTTAATTATTATTATTTTAATATTATTTTTATTATTATTATCATTATTTTAGAATAAATAATTAATTTGCCACGTCTCTTGAAAGTCTTAGTATGCTCTGTGGTTGCGGTTCCGACTGATCTTCCACATCAGAAACGAATTTCTTGAGATTTAATAATCATTTAATCTTATTAATTTAATTAAACTTTATATGGTTACTTAATAAGTTAAAAACCTTCCAATTTAATTTAATTATTTTATTTTAATTAATTAATTTGCCACGTCTCTTGAAAGTCTTAGTATGCTCTGTGGTTGCGGTTCCGACTGATCTTCCACATCAGAAACGAATTTCTTGAGATTTAATAATCATTTAATCATATTAATTTAATAAAACTTTAAATGGTTACTTAAATAAGTTAAAAAAATTAAAAAGGTAATTTGTATGTGTGATAATAATTATAAAGTTCTTATTGGATTACGCGATGTCTTAGAAAGATTGGTTTTTAAATAAGGTTTGCTTTGCAATCTCCTCCAAGCTAGCCTGGGAACCTCGGGGAGTTCTGTCTAGAAAAGCTTGGGCCTAAAGCGAGATCATAGCATCCTTTCCAGTCGATCTGGCCGTGGAACCTCGGGGAGTTCCGTCCAAAAGAGTTTGATAATTATTTTCACACATAAGAAATACCATTTTAATTTTGTTAACTTTTTTATTTAACTTTTAATTAAATCAATATGATGAATAATAAACTTTATGACATTTAAATTTTTTATTTTCCTTTTGTTTTAATAGAGTTAATCCTCATGGCTTGGCGTGGGGACGGCCAAACACGGCCCTGGTGTGGAAATTTTTTCACGAAGATCGGCACATCAACGATCGAGGCGAGCGTGTTAAAAATGCCACATGCAAAAAGTGCGGGACAATTCTAGACGGAATGGGGGAGCGGGGAACCGGATACTTAAACCGACACGCTAATGTATGCTTCCCAACCGGGGAGCTCGATGAGGTAAACACAGCACAGGTAAGTGCTCTTTCTGCTGTGAATTTACGGACAGGAACTCCCTCCGGAGGCGCGGATCACGGAGGCGGAATGGGCTACCGCGAAGAAATTCCTCGCTTTCCTCAAACCTTTTTATGCTGTTACTTTAAATTTTTCTAACCAAAATAAACCTTCTTTGAATCATGGTCTTTCGGGTCTTTATCAAATTTCGTGTGCTTTCAAAGAATTCGAAAACGACCCTATTATTTCGCCGCTTATTGAGTCTATGGTTGCAAAATTCAAGTCGTATTGGGATCCACCCCCGTTTTCGTTTTGCTTCGGTGCTATTCTAGACCCTCATGTTTCGGATGCATATGGGCCAATGATGATAGCGATCGGAGAAAACATAGGGGTGGATTATCGTAATTATGTTAATGTTGTTAACGAAGCTTTTTATGAATTGTACAGTGAATACAACAAACGGTTCCCTCAATTCAACTCACAGGAGGAGCAAAGGGCAGTGATGGCAAGCCCAACCAAGACGGGATACGACTTCAGCCGGAGACTCAAGCAACGGGTAAGTCGCGGGGAATCCACTACGCCGTTGGCGGGCGACACGGACGGCCAACCGACAGAATTGAAGCGCTACTACGGCCTGCTATTCGACGAAGACTCCGACGAGTTCGATGTGATAAGGTGGTGGAAGATTCAACGGGACAGATTTCCGATATTGGCGAGAATGGCGAGGGATATACTGTCCATCCCCATTTCCAGCGTTGCTTCGGAGAGCGTTTTTAGCACGGCTCAATATCTCATCAACGACCGGCGGGCGTCAACCACCAACACACACGTCGAGCTGATTGTGGTGTTGAATGATTTGTTGTTCAACCCCCCCGTGATTGCCGAACGCTCCGAGCCAAGCGATCTGGAGCTAATGACGGAAAGATTCAACGCAATGTTCCCCGAGTAATGATGTGCTCTTTCCTCTCTTGGTTTTATGTCCCTAAGGAGGGTTTTACAAGAGAGGTTTTAGTGAGGCATCTTGTAATATTTACACTGAATATTTACAGCTCTCTTCCACCTTATTGTAATATTCACAATGAATAATACAACTTCTTTTTTTTAATATCTCGTCTTATCGTATTTAATTATATATTTGTTGATTAAATTTGTTCAAATTATTAATATGTTACAAATTAATATTTATTAACATATGTTACAAATTAAAAATGAACATATAAATCAAACAAATTAATATGTTACAAAATAATAATATAACATATTTAAATATTAATTTTGAAATAAATTAATTACTATAAATAATAAAAATATGTAAATATAGTTTTGAAATTATTGATAAAGTTTGATAATAAAATTCGGGTAAAAACTAACTAAGTTTAACACTGGAAAAAACTAGATACATATGCCACAAAGTAGAAAAATCGAAGAACCCGTGCAATTTCTCGCCACTCTTCCCTTGGTCGCGATTTCTCGCGACGTCGCGAGTCGCGACCCGTCGCGACGCCCAAACTCGCGATTTTGGCGACGTCCATCGCGACGAGTCGCGACGTCGCGTATCACAGCTCTAAATGTGAGGCCACAAATAAGGGTTTCACGTTATATCTTCAACTTACCAATTATTCAAAAATAATAATATGAAGATATAAGTTGAATAATTGTATTCTCATTTGAAAGCGTTTTGTATTCTCATATTATGTTTGTATTTTTAATTTTTTTAAATGATAAAAATATTTTGAAAATTTGATTAATTACTTTAATATTATTCTTTTTTTTTGATAAAAAATAGTATTTGATTAAAATTTTGTTAAATTGATTAAAAATAATTATGATGATAAGTTTATATCATACAAAAATTATATTAAATAATAAAAGACTACATTTACGAGGTCGTGATGGTAGTTAGTGATAGTAGTTACATGCGTGATTGCTACGTAATTAAGACTATGTAATTAAGACAATTATGAAGGAACCAAACACAAATTGTAACTAATCATTTATAAAGTCGGATCTTGATTATGAGGCTCTATAAATTGTGAGCTTAAAGATAAAAAGGGACGGAAAATCCAGGACAAGAAATAGAACACATTAAATTCTCGAGCATCTTATTTCTCTTCAAACCCATTTTTGTTTGTGTGATTACGTTTTAATGGAACGACCCGATCTCTTAGGTAACTTAAAAAAGGAATTCATAGAATTCGTGACTTTTGCGGTGATTTTTCACCTCAACAGTCAACACGTGATAATTTTAAACATAAGAAAAAGATCAATTTATCTTTTTGTTTTGCCGTAAAAGATTGTATAATATAATAATTGATACATATTCCGAAATTGGTGCATAGTATTACATATATTTTCTATAAATATTATGTATAATGTTTAACATATTTTACATATGTTCTCTATTTAGATGCTAATGTCGCTTGTATAAGATTAATATGGTCGTATACCTAGGAATGAATAGTGCTTATTAATGTTAATCTTATAGAGTTATCTTTGAATTATATATAGAGAATATTAATTGAATGTTATCCATGGTTTTTTAACTTTGGTATCGTGTTTTGTCATCACAAGTAGTCTATTGATGAACTTTATAGAGGTATTTAAATGACCATTGATGAACTTTATCACATTACTATGGTGATCTATTACTGGATAATAGTGCGGTCCATGCACTGTTAAGTTTATCAAGTATTAAGTGATTTCATATTGGACGGACTAGACTTATATCATAAATCATCAATTCAGCATGTCACTGATGATAGTACGATAGGGTCGCTTAGATGATCAGATATGAATAGGCTGATGTCCTGAGCATTGTGGACTTGTACGATTTAACCTATATAATCTTTGATTTTATCGTTACAGAGTACAACTTAGTACTCCTAATACTTTTATTTTGGAATTAGACGTTTAAACCGGGATAAGTTGCATAATGTCAAATATGGACAATATCCTTATGATATTCTATTATCGTAAGCCATGACATTTTAATACTTGCAGGGCAAGTTGGCCTCCTTTATCAAGTCTTTCTAATTAGTTTTTATTTTCTTTTGTTTTACTTGATAACCAAGTACGTCCTTGGCTCTATAAAGACAACTCCAACATGTAAATCTTCACCTCCCATTTTCAAATGTATTCGACAATACAAGAGCTCCAACATAGTTCATTCTCTTTGTTAAATACACTAGTACAAATTGTTGATTAGACCACGCAGATTCGACCATGGAAGTCGAAAACCATGGTCGAAAGTCGTGTATAGACAACAGAAGTCAAAAACCATGGTTGAAACACCAGTGTGCCGTCGTCACGCCGCGGCATGCCTTCCATTTGACCACGGAATTTGTTCCGTGGTCAACGATGTGTCGTTTACATAGTATTACGCTGTGGCTTTATAAGTTACGCCGCGGCTTATTTTACACACGCCACGGCATACATACTTGAGACAACGGATAAATATCCATGGTTGTATATGTGTCAGTTTGTAAAAGATCTGCCGCGACTTATATTAAACATGCCGCTGCTTATATTACGCCTTTAATTTACTCTTCCTTCTCCATAAATCCTCCTCTCCTCACTCACCCTCGCTCTTCATCATCGTGTTTCAGAGAATGAATTCTAGGGCAAAATGAGCAGCACCAAGGCTTAGGCAAAGAGCTCCACCAAAGCTTGCACTTGAACGCACGTCGGCAAGTACGAGATTGTGCGGACGCTCGGTGAGGCACACTGGCTTGAAGCTCCTCCTTCCTTACCTGAGAATCTTCGTCAAAGGCACCTGGTTAGACTCTCGTTTTCAACTCGCCATCGCCGACAGTCGCGACGCTCGGATTTTGCACGATTATGTTGAAATTCATTTTCAGAAAGTTAGGGTTACTGTGTAATTTTTTTCTGGTTTGTGTTCTCTTTGTGGCTATAAGCTTCGAAAGAAGATGAGAGGGACTGAGCAGCTCAGTAGGACCAGCCGGCGACAGAGTAAGTAGCGTTAGCTGAGAGGTACCTAGGTTTTCAGCAGCCAAAGTCTTTGTACGCTTTCTTCGACACCGGCGATGGATACGAAAGAGTTTGTGATCTTCTTCTTCCTTTTTTCAGTTTGCTATTGTGAGTGAAAAATGGCGTTTTACAAGTTTTGATGTTTATTTTAACTCAATAGATTTATGTTTGGATTGAGAATGTATTACAACAATAGATTGTATCAATTTTATGCGAGGCGGTCTTAAATTTGGTACTTCCTAGTGCCAAATCGTAGTCTGTCGGAATGGGAAATGAAAATCTATGCCAATAAAAATACTTGAATTATCCAAGTCTGTACAAGTCAGTTTAAGGTTTGGGTCTAATATATTTTGTTTTGTGGTACTGTTTCATGAGTTTGAAGGAGCAGCTACAGCCTCCTACGGGGGCGTGACCAGCTACAATAAATTTTGCCCGCTTGTTAGTCGAACTTCATATGTTCTATGCCCGGTCGGTAAACTTTGTTTCCTTAATTTAGTTGAGTTTATTTGGTCTTGTATTTACATTTTTAAATTACTACTTCTGTGTTTTTGGTTTTTTGAAGCCTTGCATAGGTTATGTATCTTGCTGCCCGGTCGATCTCTCGCTCACTTCTTGGCCTTCAACATCTCAAGCACGCTGCCTTATTCTCTTCTGATTGGTGTTGTTTTTTTAATAGATATAATTCACACTGCTACTTAATTGTGTTGGTATGGCCATGTATTGGTTCTGTGATTGGTATATTAGCTTAGTTTT
Source organism: Parietaria judaica (assembly GCA_954871525.1). Taxonomy (NCBI): domain Eukaryota; kingdom Viridiplantae; phylum Streptophyta; class Magnoliopsida; order Rosales; family Urticaceae; genus Parietaria; species Parietaria judaica. The sequence goes on along the minus strand of OX940865.1, from coordinate 452,314 downwards.
TAGGTTATAATTGTAAGAATTTTGCATTTTGGTAGCTAGTAAGGATTTGCATAATCAAGTTCATTCATACTGTAGCATGAAAGGATATGATATGTTAGGCTAGTTTGAGATTTTGTGTTATAATTTAGGAACAATTTTTTTTTTGGCGGGACCGTGAATTATTTTTAGCTATCAAGTATGCTATATAATATATGAAAATAGCAAAAGAAGTAAATAGAAAGTTGGAAGAATTACTTCGTGGAAACGCGATTTGGGAAGAAAGCCAAGGACTGTGGAGAAGAAGTTTACTGTGATATATTTGGCTTATTTTATTTTAGTAATATATGAGATTATGATTCGATTTTTTATCGCTTTGTGTATGTAGGGACTTGTCAACCAATATTTCTTGGGTGATTTTCCTAATACATTATGTTTATTGTCTAATCTTTCTTCACTTTATGTTTTTTGAACAAAATTGTTCCTTATAAGTTTTGTTGTTCTCTTTTAATCTTTTACAGATATCAATCAACTCCATACTTTGCAAAGACGAAGAAAAAGGCTAAGAAGAGGACTGGTAAATGAAGTGTCATCACTCTCAAGCTAAGGTCGATGGTGTAATCTGCGTGTTGCTATACTGGCTTCCGTTTATGTATGTTCAAAAGTTTTCTAGTATTTTGTATGAATTTTGATTTGGTTATTATGTATTTTTCTAGTGGTGTACGTGTAGAGGTAGATACACTTGATTAACTATCTTCATATAGTATTGCTCAATTTTTGAAGGATTGGGCTTCCAAAATTTTAGTCCATCTTATGCTAGTTTAATACTCTTATTATTTTGTTTATATTACGTAATAATACATTTATTATTAAGTAATGATTGAAATCAAAAACCAAGAACGGGTACTGAATTAAGTTAATTATATATGTTTTTCCATATAAAAAATAAAATAAAATTTTTTGTGGTCTAATTTTTATATAACAGTGCAGGATTTTAGTCAATAATATGCTTTTTTGATTTTTTTTAATCCAGTTTTGGCCCTTAGACAACGGAAATAAGTGTGGTCTAAACTAATCTCGCCGCGGCTTAGCTTCATTGTAGCCGCGGCACGTATTGAGATCCAACAACGGATATCATCCGTTGTAGAATTTAAGATTCAACCATGGAAAAAATTATGTGGTTGGAACTTACTACCATGCAGGATTCTACCATGGTTAAGAACTATGGTTGAAAATTTCAACCATGGTTTTTAACCATAGTTGAAACCCGGATTTGTAGTAGTGATACCTCCACCAAAAAGCACTAACTCATTGTGTGCATTGTTGTTTAATTTATTGGAAGAATTCAAGCTTGTGTTTCTCTTCTCGTGTTGAAGTTTCGGCGGCGATCGTTTCGCAGGACTAACATTTGGTATTAGAGCGGGGTTGTGAGTGTTGTTGTCAGGTCTCTTGAAATTCTTAGTATGTTATGTGGTTGCAGTTCCGACTGATCTTCCACATCTGAAACGATTCCTTGAGATTTTACGATGTGAGTTTTCTTTGTGTCGAGGTACTGCCAACACGATGGGTGATCTCCAATTCGTCGGAGGAATAAAAAAACTCAACAAAAACAACTACAATACGTGGGCAAAATTCACGATGTCCTATTTGTAAGGACACGATCTTTGGGAGGTCTTCGCCGGAAGCGAAACTACGCCACAGGAGGAAGATGCTAACAACATATTGCCCAAATGGAGAGTCAAAGCAGGAAAAGCGATGTTTGCTCTGAAGACCACCATTGAAGAAGAAATATTAGAGCACATTCGGGACAACAAGATGCCTAAATAAGCATGTGATACATTCACGATGCTTTTCTCCAAGAAGAATGATACGAGGCTATAACTGTTGGAGAACGAACTACTATCGATCTCACAACACGACGTGACGATTGCTAATCATTTTCACAAGGTCAAGTCTATATGTCATGAGATTAGCGATCTCGATCCGAAGTCCATCAATAAAAAAATCTATTTTTTAAATAACGTATGTATCATCCGTTCTGAAGCTATCATGGGGACCATGGACCCGTACCACTGAAGCTCCAACGAACTGCTAGTGGTTTGTCAAACCTCGGCATTATTCCACAATAAACCCGAGGCTGCACCCTCTAGTGATACAATGTATATTATTCCCTTTATAGAAAGGTGTCCATTGATACGATCGAATTTGGGTTATTTATCTTTCACCTGATCATCCACACATGAGCATGCGGTTATTACTATTTTGCCCCTTATTGCATTTTCATCATCAACTCAGTTAGTAATATTGTGAATAACCCACTTATGGTTTTGATTCATAAGTTTCGCACGGGTACCTCTCACTTCTCCTCACTAACAATCAATGGAATCATCTTGACTCTGAAGAGAGCTATCTCATGTCTGTTTCTATGACCAAGCTACCCTTACCTATTGACTATCATGTTCCCAAAATAGCAGCATTCGGACGATAGTAAATATGTTCTTTAACAGTTAAATTAAAGAACAATCAAGTCAACATTCCAGGCTTGAGCTCACTCGGGACTTAGAACGAATATCCATTTGATAATCTACTATTTACTCAACTCCAAGTTATTAGCGAGGTCTTATATGATAAATTCTAGAGTTTAATTTAGGTCCAATTCAGTATGAAGCCGCTTCATACTTAATGCACTTCTAGTGATTTTGACACACACACTTAATCCAGGATATGAATATATCACTTAGTAACATTAATGACTTTATCCGATTAATGAGCCCTCACTCAGTTAATCAAGTCATGGACATTTTAAGTTCATTTGTTATGATTATTAATTCTTCCTTACATTGACTCGGTTGTGATAATAATAACATAATTGCATCCTTAATGAACTATGGAACAAACATTCTATATCAGTCTACCAGAAAATATAATAAGATTAACATAATAAGCAACATCTTTTATTCAACGACTTCGGTCAATATATTTTACAATCAAGGAAAAACAACTTATTTAAGAACACATATCCAACACCTTGTCGTTGTGAGGTGCTCGTCGGTTGCTTTTTAGCTTGTTTGTAGCATCTTATAGGTATCCGCGAGCACGTCTGTGGAGTTCGGGACAATCTAGAGGACTTCCCGATGACTTTCGTAAGCTCGGATATCCTTGTCGTGTGCAATTAGTGCGAGTTATTCCTTCGTCAACATTGATAGTGCTGGACATGTGTCCTTAAACAAGCTGATTTTTATCCATTTGTAAGAGATTATGACAAGTCGTTGAATAAAAGATGGTGCTTATTATGTTAATATAGTTTCTGGTAGAGTAAAATAGAATGTTTGTTCCTTAGTTCATAAATGATGCAATTATGTTATTATTATGACAACATAATCAATATGAGAAAGAATTAATAATCATAATAAATGAACTTAAAATGTACGTGACCTGATTTACTGGGTGGGAGCCCATTAACATATAAGGTCACTAATGTTACTAAGTGATAATCCTATTCTGGATTTTGTGTGTGTCATACTCACTAGAAGTGCATTACGTATGAAGAGTCTTCATACTGAACTGGACCTGACTTAAACTCCGGAAGTTATCATATAAGACCGTCAGTGATAACTTGGAGTTGATTCACTAGTATGATGATCAAATGGATATTCGATCTAAGTATTGAGTGATCTTGAGTCTAAGTTGTAGGCCTGATTGTTCTTTGATTTAACCGTTAAAGAACACAATATATTAGGGTTGTTCCCAACACTATTATTTTGGGAACATGATGGTCAGCAGTGAAGGTAGCTTTATCATAGACATGGGCTTCACACAACTCTCTTCAGAGTCATGATGATTCCCTTGGTTGTCGTTGGTGAGAAATGAGAGGTACTCGTGCGGAGCTTATGAATCGAAATCATAAATGCGTTACTCATGATATTACTGACTGAGTCAAGGATGAAAATGCAATGAGGGGCAAAACGGTAAAAACCGCTTGCTCCTATGTGGAGCTTAAGTGATACAGGTCCATGATCCCCAGGATAGCTTTGTAACGGATGATACGGATGTGATATAAAAATCTTGATATATTTTAATCGTTTGGCAAACCGAGTCGTTTCGACGCACAATTTGTGATTTAGAGAATTTCTAAGTTTATGATCGTTTCAGTAAACCGTGAAATTATATCACATGTCACGAATTTAAATGATGGTGTGTCACCATGACATTTGAATGTGTAATATTGAGGTCAGAGGATTTTAATATAATTTAATTATTTAGATTTAATTATTAATATCATACGATGATCAAATGGATATTCGATCTAAGTCCCGAGTGATCTTGGAACTGTTGGCCTGTTTGTTCTTTGATTTAACCGTTCAAAAACACAATATATTACGGTTGTTCCCAACACTATTATTTTGGGAACATCATGGTCAGCAGTGAAGGTAGCTTGGTCATATACATGGGCATCACACAGCTCTCTTCAGAGTCATGATAATTCCCTTGGTTATCACTTGTGAGAACTGAGAGGTACCCGTGCGCAACTTATGAATCGAAACCATTACTGGGTTACTCATGATATTACTGACTGAGTCAAGGATAAAAATGCAATGAGGGGAAAAACGGTAAAAACCGCCTGCTCGTGTGTGGATCATCAAGTGAAAGATCAATAACCCGAATTTTATTGTATCAGTGGAAACCCTGCTATAATTAAGAGAATAATATATACTGGAGATTAAGTGATTCATGTCCATGGTACCCAGTATAGCTTTGTAACGGATGATACATACGTGATATAATCATCTTGATATGTTTTAATCATTCGGCAAGACTTATAAAACTGAAGTCAAGATAGACATCAAATAGTTTTAGTATTAATATTTTGGTATTTGAGCAAAACCCTAAAATTAATTTAATCCATTGGATCGGTTAGGATTTAATATCGACTGTTGGATTAAGATAACTGATTAAAACCCTAATTATAATTTGAAATTGATAGCTTCACCAAGCTTAGGTATTTTTAATTTGGTTAATTAATTATATCCGTTGTATCGGTTTTTAAGATTTAATCTTTACCGATGGATTATAAATTAATTAATAATATATATTATATATAATTTCAAATAAAAAGAGGATAAGAATTCGAATTAGGGTTTTGATAAAACCCTAGGGTATTTGATTTTATCCTTAATTAATTTGATCCATTAGATCGGTTTAAGATTTTTCTGAACCTTTGGATCTTGATAATTAAGAACTCAAATTTATTATTATTATATATATATAATTCGAATAAATATGAGGATAAAATGATAAGATTAAATTATTTGATCTTATCATATATTTCGTATTTAATTAAATCCCTAATTAATTATATCCATTGGATTTAGATAGGATTAAATTTGGACCTTTGGATTGAGATAATTAATTATATTTAATAAATTAAATTCGAAATTAGGGAGGAAAAATCTCCAATTCGGTTATATTCTGAGCCTATAAATAGGGAGCTCATTCAACACATTTTTCACACCTCTCCCTAGAGAAAAATTCAAACTCCCCCTCTTCTTTAGGGTCTGCAAATTTTTCCTCTGACCTCTCTCTGATTCGGATTGAGAGATAAAGTCTGCGAAAGCTTAAAAAGAACCATCAGTTAAAGTTTGCGACAGAGTCCTGCCGGCGAAGCCCACGCTTCGGTATGAGGAATCCATGAGAATATCCCAGAAGATCACGGGTGTTTCCCTCAGCACCGATGGAGCCCTGCCAAGTTCAGAACGCGCACCCGGAAGTCGTCAACAGAGGTACGGCCTTATGCATTTCGTTAATAAATTGAACCATTTATTGCTTTCTATTTATTTCCTATAGAATAGATTATTAATAATGATCTATGAATATTAAATTGCATATTATTTATCAGATCTTGAGAAATGGTTATTATCCGATATCGGGGCCGTTGTACGGATAACAAGTTTACCGCTTTAAAATAATTTTTAAATGTTACCCGGATGGTTTGGAGGCTTATTTCTTGATAATATAATCGGGATCCGAGTCTGGATACCCTATAGATATTGAGGTAGATTGTCAAGGAGAGGAGGCCAGTTGGGGGACCTCGTCGAGAGGTTTGTTGGGAGGCTCGTCAGGAGGCTCGTCGGGAAATCTCGTCAGGAGACCTCACCAAGAGGTGCCTTTGTCAAGAACTTTTATCAATGGCTTTGTTTTCTTTGTCTTTTTTGATCCGGGCCTCACCAATTGTATTTTGTCTTGGGCCTTTGTTATTTGACTTCGTTGGTGGGCTTTGACTTTTGCCAATGAGGCTCAATTTTATGTGTCTAAAAAAATGCACATAACATGGGTATATATTTATTTGGCAAAACACATACTACAAAGAATTCATACTTTTATTTAATTTATTGCTTATGCAATTAGATAGATATATACGTTCTACAAAATGATTTCTCAATCTCTCATTTTTAGAAATTATTTGCAACATTATGAAATATCACGACTAGAGGTGAAAAAACGAGTCTTCAAATCAATTTTATTACTATTTATACAGACTACCATATTTTCGGTTTTTTTAGTTTTAAAACCGAAAGCTACGATTTTGAAGTTTAAAATAAATTTAACCAAGTACCTATATAGCGGTTTTAAATTCAATTTTAATTGCACTTTGACAAAATGAAATATAGTATTCGTGTATTTGAAAAATAATATTTCTACTAGATATCGTAAAGAAAAAAAATACACCATTAACAATCAACCAATCAATGAAATAATTCAAATGGAGCCAATTCTCTTACTATCTTTTATTCATTCTTATTCAAGCATAAATAAATAAAAAAAATACAATCATAACATAAATTGTTCAAAATAAAATATGTTTGAATGTTTTAATGAGTGACTCAAAATCCCTGCCAAAACATTGTTTCGGGATATTACGTGCTAAAAGCCTAACATTTATCCATGTTTAGATATATAAAAATATACAATTTTATCATCTAGTTAATTGGTAATCTCTATCGATATTTACGTTGAAAATTGTAATCCCTATCATTTAGTAAAAAACTGTAGCGGATTAAATCTCATATTTTAATATTGAAATAATTTTTTTTAAAAAAGTAATGTTATTGGTAGGGAGAAAATCGATTAATTAATGCTGTTAATTTTAGATTCGGCTATAGGATTTTTTTTACACCCCTGCTCACCACCATCTACAAAAGGGATATTATTTTGTTCTGCTATTTTTAACTTCATATTAAGATAGCAAAGCATCTGATCTTATATTACACCTTAAGATCAAATACCCAATGACCATATTGAAGAATTTACTCATTTTTAGGCATATCTGTCAGACTATAGTGTCCAATTTATGGTAAAAAGTTTTTGGGTTTTTTGATGGACACATAAAAAGTTGTTCTCATTGGTATATATTTTTTAGAACTAATTAAGGTTTATTTGTCGAAAACCGATTTATGTAACTAGTAAGATTTAGTAAATATGATTAGAGTAACATGTTGCTCAATAGCTTCGTTAGTAATAAATAAGATGTCGTTTGAACCTTAAACTAAACCGAACTGTAAGTTATCTCGAACAATTGGTGATTACTTTGATGAAAGTTAAAACTGACTCAATAAGTCGTTACAACGTCTACAACGTTGAATTTTAAAACTGTTTTTATGCGTAATTTTTGGATTATTTAAAATGGAGGCCTCTGTAGCAAAAATAAGGCCTATTAGCAAAGTAAAAGTCCATTTAACACAAGTCCAAACTCATTTGGCCAAGTTCAGGTCCTAAAAGCCTAAAGGACAAGGCCCTAGGTCAAATTCCAACTCTGAGTAGCTGGTTTCGGCGACCCGACAAGGTTATAATTGTTGGGTGTAAGAGTCCCATACCAATAATCCCAATACCCTATCCGACCCAGAAGATTCGAAAATCAATCTTCGTGATAGTTGATATTCAATTTTTGAATTTATTGAGCCTTTGAGTATTAATAAATAATTAGTCTATCAATAAATAATATTGCGTACCTTTTTAGACGATTCTGATGCACAACTCTGATCTTGATTCTGATCTTTGTTCTTTGCGTTCTTGAGCTGCGAATTTGCTTGGTTGAATCTCGAAGATAGCTCCCATGAGTCTTCCGATGTATAGTCCGGATCTACATCGCTGGGATATGTGGGCTCCCACTGAATAGAACCCTAAACCCTAATTCAAAATTTTCTTTGAATAATACCTCAGAGAAAATCGCATAAACTGTTTGGAGAGAGAGGGATCGAAATCAGAAAGTGAGAGTGTGTATTTTTCGAATTCAGGTGATCCTTATTTATAGGGAACGGCCTAACCGCTTTGAGAAAATCTCTTGACCAACTGTGAGAGATTTACTCAAATTTTTGGAGATATTCACTCTAAGATTTGATTTAAATAATTAAATCAAATAAAGAATTAATAAAAAAAATCTTTTTAGAAAATACCCTAAAAGATTTAATAAATCAAATCTTTATATCTTCAAAAGATTAAATTCGAAATTATAAGTATATTTCGAATCCATTATTTGATTTCTCTATATGAATATTTTTTGTATGACTTCCAATATTTAATTTCTCTTATTTTCGATTAAAATAATGATATCCTATTTAGCATAAGCTAAAAACTGTTATTATTATAAATCTCAAACAGTCTGTCAGAATGACACGATTCAAAAAGATATTTATATCACAATTTAATTTCCTAAAACTCTAGAGTTGTCCAAGGAATAAATTCATAATATTTTTAATAGTTTCTGATATGGGTAATTCTCGGAATTGATTTACGAAACAAATTAATTAAACAGAAATTATTAAAATGATTTCCGTTAATTAATTATATAATTTGATTAATCTTTTAAATAAGGTTATTAATCAAATTAATCAATTTCAAATCCAAATTTCCCTCCGGAGGCCCGTTTTCGAAAAACAAAATGTCCCGGTGTTCGCAAAAATATGAAGAACCCCGAAAACGACATAAAATTTACGAAAAACAGACCCGGGACACGTCCGGGAGCAAAAACGGCCGAGGAAACCCTCGTGGGACCCACAGCGGCGGCAGCCGTCAGGTCCACGCCACGTGGCGGCCCCCTGCGCCGCCTCTCCCCCGCGGGCCTCACCTGGGGTCACCTCAGCCCCCCCCCCCCCCCCAATTGGGGGCTGACACCATCAGATCGCGCCAAATGGTGCGATCTCCCGGCCTCGCGTGTCCCCTCACGGGACACGCCCCACTTGCGCTTGGGAAAGCCCGTGCAGGGCCACCCGGACGGCCCTGATGGGCCTGTCCCCCACGCGGGGATCCGCGCCCTCGCAAGTGGCGAGGCGCCTGCCTCGGGCAGGACGCGTGGAGGGTGGGGATTGCCCCTGCCCTTCGATCCGCGCCAAGCGGGCCCCCCTCGGGGGTTTGGTGGCCGTCCGATCCCGCACGGACAGCCGGGATCGGACCATCTTTTCCAGGGACTGAAATACAGTTAAATTATTTTCCGCCCCCCCCCCCCCCCGAAACAATATTTTACTGCACTCAGGCCCCTGGGCCCAACTATAAATAGAAGCTCAGTTCAGTTGAAACGGTAACTCATTCGAACTCACTCAACTCGAGTTCACTCTCTCTCTACCCCCGATATACTCGCCTCCCCTCAAATATTATACTAATGTTGAGCGTCGGAGGTGAATCAGGGGGTACCCTCCCCTGTTTCCCTTGACCTCGGGTGTTACATTTTTCAGGCTCATAAAGTGAGATAGTTCATAAAAGCGGAAGCCCTGGAGGAATTTTCATAAGACCACGACCTGCGTGATAGGCTCCGTTCCACATTGTGCCCAGCCTATCTTCAGTCCACCATACGACTGTTGGGATAGTCTGGGGACAAGTGACGGGGCCCACTATTTAGGTCGTAGGGTCAGGTCTGAGAAAATCCCTCTAAGATCCGGACGACCGAGGGACCACCCTGAGAGAGGTCTCTGGATCAATATATTGGACGAATGCACTCCCCCGTTCACTGGTACCCCCGATCCGCGTGGACTCCGAACCTGTACAAAACCCGGCCTTGTCATCTCCAGGCTCTGCGGTAACAGGTAGTGAGCCACCCCGATCGCCCGGACCCTGAACGGCCACGAGACCTTCGATCCAAGAAAATCCAGAGACACCAACTCAGAGTCCCCGAATCGATCAATTAAAACCTCACCTCGAAGTCAACGTTGACCACCCCAAAGTCAACGAGATCGGAAGGAACGACCACAGACAGCAAAATCTGTCATCCCCGTAACAAAGGCCAACCAAGGCCCACCAAAAAGTCAACAAAAGCCCGCCACGTCAGCAAACGACATTGGGCCAGGCCCGAAATCCACAACTTGGGCCTCAACAGTGTTTGATCCAAAAAACGGCATCAACATTTTGGCGCTAGAAGGAGGGGTTTCACGCAAATTCAGCCCTCTGAATAACCCCACCAGCAGAACGACGCTCTGATCCCACAAATCAGAGAATGTCATCCAAATCGACGGAAGGCACGCCCTCTCACCCCACAGAGAGCATCGCCCTAAACAATCGGGTCAAGACCCAAGCTCGTCGAAAGCAGGTCCGTATCCTGACAGAAACAAGCACCCGTCGTGAGTCAGCCCACAACGAGGAAAGATTGGTACGAGTCGAAGAAAGTCTTTTCCAACTGACGGGACTCATCTCCAAACACTTCGAAGGCAAGCACGCCAACGAAGGAGAGGAGGAGAGCCCTGAAGAAGCCCTCAAACTCACCCAGAAAGAGGCAAACGAAGAACGTCCCGTTCCCAAAAACTCTCAGGAGCCGGCACAATCACAAACCACCCGACGATCAGCCTTCGATCGACTCGGGGGGTACGAAGGTGCCACCAACAATGCCAGAAGTCGGCAAAGGGAGCGTCGGCGGCAGAGGCATATCCCGACTCGCCAGAACAGCGAGGAAGATCTCCGACACCGCCTAGATCGCACCGAGCAACAAAGAGATCGGCAGCAGCGCCAAAGCCGAAAAAGGGAAAGGCCTCTTCAACCAGAGGAATCTGGTAGTGACGACAGTTCAAGGGGATCCGACTACTCCCGGCGCCCCCGGCACCAGGAGGGAGAATATGTCATCCCCGCAATAGGCACTCAGGTGACAACCCCGCCATACGAGGGCCTCAAATGCGAGCTCCAAACCCTCAAACGAGAAATGCAGAAGCTCACCGCGGCCCAGAGTGATAACCCAGTAACACGGAGTTTAGCTGAAGGGAACATTTCCCCTCTGGCAGACCACCTACTCGCCGAAGATCTCGACGGAGATCTGAGATTCCCGCTATGGATCGTCTACGACGGCACTGCTGATCCGACATACCACCTGGTGCAATACCAGTTCAACATGCGAGTGAAGAAGTGCTCGCCCGCCACGATGTGTTAGGCTTTTTGCCTCACCCTTGCGGGACCCGCCTTCGAATGGTACCAACGTCTTCCGAAGGGATCCATCGGATCATTCGACGAACTCGCAGAACGATTCACTTCACGTTTTGACAGCTCAATCTCACAGCGCAAGCCAAAGTCCTACCTGTGGACTCTCAAACAGTGCAAGGACGAGACTTTGCAGACCTATCTGAAAAGGTTCGTCGAGGAATCAAATAAAGTCGCCAGTTACACGGACGACGATGCCATTACCGCCATAATCGACGGCCTGCCCCTATGCGATTTTTCTCGCTCCCTTGTCAAAGATAGGCCAGCCTCAATGGCCGAGTTGATGGCAAGGGCAGCAAAAGACATTGCTGTCGACGAATACTTTAGCGGCAGAAACCAGTTCAACTCTGACGATCGGAATCGCGACAATCGAAAAGGTGGTAGCAGCGGACCGCAGAGTAGGAAGCCGTACCAACAACCCAATTCTAGAAACAGACCACCGTTGCACAAACGGGAGGAAAAATTCCGGAAGGACGCAAACTTCACCCCCCTGACGGCCTCGCCCGCAATGATCTTCAGCCTCCATGGAGATAAATTCGGGAGACCGCCGCCACTCAAGAAAAATGCAAAGAAAGACATGAGCCGATACTGCGAATACCACCAAGATCACGCACGACGTCAGAATGCTATCAGCTGAAAAGGCAGATCGAGCAACTGATTCAGGACGGACAACTCAAAGAGTTCGTCAAGAAGTTAGTCTCGGGAAGCGGGAACACCCGCAACCAGAGCCAGCAAGATACCAAATCACAACGCGAAGGCAGCCCCAATTTATCCCGCGCTGGAAAAGCGCCGGAAGCGGACAGGCCTTCCCAATTCCACATCATATCAACCATCATGGGCGGACCCGAGACCGGAGATTCCAACAATCAACGAAAACGATACGCCAGGAGGCTCGGAGAATTTCTCACCCTCACAACGACGCCATCGTGACTGATATACTGGTCGCCAATAGCCGAGTTCGGCGAGTTCTGATCGATAACGGAAGCTCAGCCGACGTTATCTTCAAATCCGCCTTGGTCCAAATGAACCTCGGGGGGTTGATCCCCACACCGGTAAAGACGCCCCTTTATGGCTTCAACGGAATGCCTGTCTACACCGAGGGCGCCATCACCCTGCCCACGACGTTCGGATCCGAGGACGGAGCTCTGACAACCAAAATGGTCAGATACCTCGTGGTGGACCAACCTTCGGCCTACAATGTCATCCTGGGACGACCCAGCCTCAACAAACTGCAAGCCATCGCATCTACCTTTCATCTACTCGTCAAATTCCCGACTGAAAACGGGATAGGAGTTATGAAAGGTAGCCAGCAGGAATCCAGAAATTGCTACGCCCAGGGTACAAAGCCCGGGAAGAACGAGTTAGTTATCAATACGATATGCCAACTCGAGGAAGAACTTCCCGAGTACCCAGGAACGCAAGGATGTTTGGCGAGCTGGACCCTCGAGATGACAGGCGCAAGCCCACCATGGAACCCTCGTCGGAAGTAACACAGATCTCGATCGCGGAAGACCAGCCCGAAAGGACGGTCACAATCGGGGCCCAACTCCCGGTCATGATCAAAACCAGGTTGATCGCATTCTTAAGAGAATTGAAGGATGTGTTCGCCTGGTCACACGCCGACATGCCCGGCATTTACCCCGAAATCGCCGTTCACCGGTTAAACATCGAAGCAGGGAGGACGCGAAGATCCAACGCCGGCGCGCCTTCAATCCTGAACGATATCAGGCGATCAGCGAAGAAGTCAACAAGCTCATTGCCGCCAACTTTATCAAAGAGGTGACGTACCCCGACTGGGTGTCCAACGTGGTGATGGTGAAAAAGCCAAACGGGAAATGGAGAATCTGCATAGATTATTCCGACCTCAATGCGGCGTGTCCCAAGGATTGTTTCCCGCTACCAAGAATCGATCAATTGGTGGACGCCACCGCCGGCCACCAACTCATGAGCATGATGGACGCCTACTCAGGATACAACCAGATCCGGATGCACGAGCCCGATCAGATACACACGACATTCGTGACCGATCGAGGCCTCTATTGCTACAAAGTCATGCCATTCGGACTCAAGAACGCCGGAGCCACGTACCAACGGCTGGTCAACAAGATTTTTTCCCGCTAATCGGAAAGACAATGGAGGTATACGTGGACGACATGATTGTGAAGAGCCTTCGGGAAGAAGATCACGTCGACGATCTGCGAAAGACATACCTGTTACTGAGAAAGTATCAGATGAAGCTAAATCCAGCCAAGTACGCCTTCGGAGTCGAATCCGGAAATTTATTGGGATACATCGTCAATAGAAGAGGTATCGAGGCTAACCCTGAAAAGATCAAAGCCCTCCTCGAAATGAGGAGCCCACAACGGATCAAGGAAGTGCAAAGCCTGAACGGAATGATCAATGCTCTAGGAAGGTTCGTCTCGAAAGCCACCAGATCGCTGCCAGCCATTCTTTCAAGCCCTCAAGGGTGGAAAGAACTTTGTCTGGAACGAAAAGTTTGAAGCAGCCTTCCAAGAGCTGAAAACCTACCTTGGATCACCACCCTTGTTGTCAAAACCAAAAGAAGAGGAATCACTTTACCTCTACCTCTCGGTTTCGACTCGAGCAGTGAGCGCCGTGCTGGTCCGGGAAGAAGACAAGAGGCAATTGCCGATCTATTACATCAGCAAAGCCCTCCTTGACGCTGAAACGCATTACACGCAAATCGAGAAATTAGCACTCGCCCTAGTCACCGCCGCAAAGAAACTCCGCCCATATTTCCAGGCTCACCAAGTAGTCGTGAGAACTGAGCACCCGGTCTGGAAGGCGCTGCTCAAAGGCACCTCCTCACGAATGGCTATCTGGTCACAAGAGCTAGGAGAATACGACGTCGAGTATCAGGCTAGGGTGGCTATCAAAGGCCAAGCTGTGGCCGATTTCATCGCTGAATTCACCTACGACACCGAGGTCGAGGAAGAAATGGACGAAGCACCTAAACCCCCAAAGAGAAAAAATCCCCCCGACGGCCCGACCTGGTGCCTGCACGTCGACGGCGCCTCAAACATGCACGGGGCCGGGATAGTACTCACCAACCTCGATGGTGAAAAGGTCCGCTACGCCCTGCGCTTCGGGTTCAAGACTTCAAATAACGAAGCTGAATACGAAGCACTGCTAGCCGGACTACGACTCGCACACAAGCTCTCGGTGGAAAACCTGCGAATCCACTGCGACTCTCAACTGATTGTGAAGCAAGTAGAAGGCGAGTACCAAGCAAAGGAAGCTCACATGGTGGCATACCTAGCGGAAACGAGACAACGCCTGGAGCCACTATCTTGGTACGAGATCACGCAAATCCCGCGAGACGAGAACTCGGAGGCCGACGCCCTGGCAAGGGCAGCTTCCGGGGCAGGCAACGAAGGACTGGAAAAGGTCCCGATCGAAACCCTCAGCAAGCCTTTGATAAGGAAACTCGAGATCCCAGAAGCCGCAAACAGAAATGGAGCGACGGCGGGAATCGAAAAAGAAGCAATCCCAACTCATGACGAGGGAATCCTCTCTCTGGCAAGCGAGCCCGGTGAAAGCTGGACCACCCCGGTGACAGAATACCTGAAATATGGTACTTTTCCGACCGATCGCAAAGAAGCCAGACAGCTCAAGCTCCGTGCAACGAGATATGTGCTGCACAAGGGAGAACTCTACAAACGAGGTTTCATGAAACCTCTCCTGAAATGCGTCGACGAAGAAGATGCCCACCTAGTCCTCCGCGAGATCCACGAAGGAATTTGTGGAAACCACTATGCAGGACGATCCGTGGCGCTGAAAACCCTGAAACAAGGGTACTTCTGGCCCACTCTCAGGAAAGACTCCGCCGAAATGGCGCGAAGATGTGACAAATGCCAACGGTTTGCGCAAATCCCGCGACAGCCGGCGGTCCCACTCTGCCCTGTGATGGTCCCCCGTCCCTTCGCGAAATGGGGGATCGACCTGATCGGAAAACTCCCAAAGGCACCAGGAGGGGTAGAATACGCCATAGTCGCCGTCGACTACTTCACCAAGTGTGTCGAAGCAGAGCCCATGGCAAAGATCACTTAGACAAACACAACGAATTTCATCTGGCGCAACATAGTGTGCCGTCACGGAATCCCCGAGTCCATCATCACCGACAACGCTAAACAGTTCAACAACTTGGACCTCCGGTCGTTCTGCCAAGACCTTGGAATAAACAACACCTATTCCTCCCCGGTCTACCCACAAGCCAACGGCCAAGTGGAGTCAGTCAACAAGGATATCAAGGCGATCCTGAAAAAGAAACTTGACGAGAAGAAAGGGAAATGGGCCGAAGAATTGCAAGCAGTGCTCTGGGCGTACCTCACCACCACCAGAAACGCAACGGGCGAAACTCCATTTGCACTGACATACGGCGTCGAGGCAGTCATCCCCGCAGAGATCACAGTGCCATCGCCCCGGGTCAAACTCTACGACCCGGAAGAAAACTCCAAAGCACTAAGAGCCGAGCTCGACCTCCTTGAAGAAAGGAGAAACGACGCCTATACCCGCCTGGCGGCCCAAAAGCGGATCGTAGAGCGATACTACAATTCAAAAGTCAAGGCAAGACGCTTCCTCGAAGGCAGCCTTGTTCTCAGAAAGGTGGGGCAGAACACGCAAGTCTAGGGAGCCGGCGTCCTGGGACCGACCTAGGAAGGTCCCTACCGCGTCACCGAGGTCATCAGAGATGGAACTTATCGACTGGAAGAGATGGGGGGTAAGGAGATTCCCCGTCCCTGGAACGTCGAACATTTAAAGCAATACCACCAGTAAGTGGCACGCGACGAGAGACGGGCCGCACACCCGGAGCGAGAAACCTGTGAAGTACGGAGCCGAACAAGCTAAGCAACAACCGGGAGCCCGGCCAGTCTAGGGAAAACACAAAAACAAAGGCTCCAGCACAGGCAGGAAAGCTCGCAGGGAACACAAAAACAAAGGCTCCAGCACAGGTAGGAAAGCTCGCAGGGAACACACCCGAAACCATCGTCCCCGCCACAAATAACCCCAATCGGTTCGGAAATAGCTCCGATGTACCAATCTATGTAAAAGAAGGCACCACAAGAAGTGCCAGGTCAATAGAAAGTTGTTGTTTCGACTATCACATGTGTCTCTACTTGTATAGTTTTTTCCTAACCCTAACAGATTACTCAAAAACTGGGGGGTTACCGGAATAGGCAAAAGAAACATATATAAAAAAAAAGTCCTAGCAAGGCCCGGACCTCGATCCCGCCTGCTCAGGAAACCAAGTCCGAAACTGTAAGCCGCCCTCCCAGGCGCTGACCTCGGCACCCGAGACAGTAAGCCGCCCTCCCAGGCGCCAACTTTGGGAAGCCAAAAGCCTCACAAGCGTCCTCCAGGCACAAAGTCCTAGCAAGGCCCGGACCTCGATCCCGCCTGCTCAGGCAACCAAGTCCGAAACTGTAAGCCGCCCTCCCAGGCGCTGACCTCGGCACCCGAGACAGTAGGCCGCCCTCCCAGGCGCCAACTCCGGGAAGCCAAACGCCTCACAAGCGTCCTCCAGGCACAAAGTCCTAGCAAGGCCCGGACCTCGATCCCGCCTGCTCAGGCAACCAAGTCCAAAACTGTAAGCCGCCCACCCAGTTGCTGACCTCGGCACCCGAGACAGTAAGCCGCCCTCCCACGCGCCAACTTCGGGAAGACAAACGCCTCACAAGCGTCCTCCAGGCACAAAGTCCTAGCAAGGCCCGGACCTCGATCCTGCCTGCTCAGGAAACAAAGTCCAAAACTGTAAGCCGCCCTCCCAGGCGCCGACCTCGGCACCCAAGACAGTAAGCCGCCTTCCCAGGCGCCAACTTCGGGAAGCTAAACGCCTCACAAGCGTCCTCCCGGCACAAAGTCCTAGCAAGGCCCGGACCCCGATCCCGCCTGCTCAGGCGCCCAAGAACGAAGCCAGAGACCGAACTTTGGCAAAAAGCAGAAGGACGCCACCCCAAAGAAAGCTCAACAAAGCTTGGGGGGTTGAAACCTATCCCGAAAGACGTAAAATACGTCAGGTAACGACGAGGTAACCGCCGGTGAGAAAACCGGAAGACAAACCGAACCGCCTGGGATAATAGATACCTGCAACAAGAGAAAGAAGGAGTAAAACCGAGAAAAGCGGAAACCAACACGAGCGATGAAATAAGAACCGGCGCAACCTCAATCGAGGCACGCAGAGACATGACATACAAAGCAGGCAACTGAGTCGGATATATACAAGCCACGCCCAGAGGGCATCAGTCAAAACCTCACCACAGACGGTGGGTACTAAAAAGCTCTGGAAAAAGAACACAAAAAGAAAGACGCGCTACGCTACTCCTCCCCGTGGCCCCGGAAGCGCGAGAAGTCGCCTGTGCTGCTACCGGCAGCATCGTAAGCACCTATGTAATCGGCGGGATCGCCAAATTCCGCCAGCGCTGCCAGTGGATCGGGGTGAACCGCCGGGAGCTGATACTGCTCCGTCAGGAATGCAACAGACAGTGGAACTCCTTGGTTGGACATCACCAAGGAAACGAAGACGACAATGAAACCCTCCCAGAAGCGGGTGTCCGCGACCTCCGACATGCTGCTCCGCATATCCCGAAGGTCGGCCTCCAACGCAGCAATGCAATTCCGTGTTGAGACAAGCGCGGAAGCCGTCCTGTGATACTCCACAGAACCACGAGCCATCTGGCCCGCCAATTGCTCCCGAGTCTCCTGAGCCTCGTGGAGCAGACGAAGGGCGGTCGACATACCTCCCTACGAGATCTCGGCCCAGGACCGATACTACTGGTTCTCGCGTTCCAGTGAGGCGTTCCGGGCACGAAGGGAGGCTATCTCCTGCATGTATACGGCGTCCACCCTGAGATCTCGAGGTGGAACCGGAATGTCGGAGCCGCTAGGAGGAAACACCGAAGGAACCTGCAAGAAAGTCAAAAGGAGAATGAACCACGAAGCAGAAAGACAAAAACAGCTGAACAAGTTGTTCTAAGAGGCAGAAAATACCTGGGGCAGGGTCTGCCCGGCCACACCCAGCTCCTCCAACGGGGGAGCATAGTCAAAGACGGACGGTTCATGAACCGCCCGCGTGCCGCCGCCCGGCGCCGCCACATGTGACGACGACAGGGGACCCACACCCAGCGACTATGCCAGCCAGGGTCCGAATACTGATGAAGGTCAGCAACACTGACGCCCTGATCAGAATCAAGGACACACCAGTTTTCGAGGCCCTGCGTGCCCCAATAAAGGCGGAGCATGAAGAACTGAAAAAGTTGATCGGCCGAAAGGGCGCGACCACGTTCCTCCCACCACATTGAGTAACACCCGGCGATAAACCGGCAACATCTGGACTAAGCTGAATCGGGTGCAAGCCGGTGCGAACCAAAATCTCCTCCAGCAATGGAGGGATTGGGAAAGTAAATCCAAGACGAATGCTCTCCAAAGGCACCGCCACCATCCCGTCAGGAGGACAGCTGGGCAAAGATCCCTCTGCCGGCGCACAAACACCCTCGACAGGGACCAGCTCCTCATCCCAAAAAAACTCCGCCAGATCATCGGGAGAGACGACGCTCGGAATGTCAATATCAGAACAGTCCAAAGGCGGATCAAACCAAAACCTGGTAGGAGCCTCATGATCAGGATCAACCCGCCTCCTCACATTCTGATGAAAAATCAGACATGACCCGCCTGCTATGACGGCTCTATGACGCGATCCGCTCGCGTAAATGGCCATAGGGCGAGTACCTGCAACAACCAAACGGGTATCCGGACCTGCCCCGAGGAACTTCTGGCCTGGCTCAGGGGCAGGAGGCGAACCCCGAAGAAGGGTCCCGCCGGTCAACGTCAGCCCCACCGCCAGGGGCAATGAATCAGAATGCCCTCTCGGAACCCCGCCGAGAGGTAAAGAAGATGACATGTCGGCACCAGCCAAGAAGCTGGCATAAAAGACCTGTCCCACCCAGAAACAGAGAAACCCCGGGATATATCCGGAGCAAGAAATTCAAATCCTTCACCCGAACCAAGAATTAGGACACGGACCCCACCTGAAAAAGGAGGGAAAAGAATCAACGCGCCCCTACTAACGGAGACCTGCCCGGAACCCAGGCTGAAGAAGCTTGGGCCCACAGAGAACCCGACAGGACCGATGGCTCCCGAAGAGGGAGCCTTGGCACCACGACCATCGGCCACCCTCCCAGAGGGCGGCCCCACCACGGACCAAGTCACGCCTCCTCCCCGGACCTCGGGGAGGCAGGCACCGGCAAAAATGGGCCGCCGGGCCCCACCACGGGCAACCACGCCCTCACCGGACCCGCTCGGGGTCCCACGGGCCCACTCACCGCCACCGACCTCAGGGCGACTCCTCGCCGCCCCCAACGGGATCGCTCGGACCTCCCGAGTCACGTCGGAGCCAACTCCGGCGATGGGAGACCCCGCCGCGCCATCACGGACCTCGTCGGAAACCCACGAAGGGGCCGGCACCGTCCGGTCGCCCCCAGCTACGCCCGAGGCCGGCGAGCCGACGGACGAGGTCGCCAAGGCCCCCCGGTCCTCGAGGGACCTACCTGCGGCCTCGACGGCGAGACCTGCACCGGCGAAGGCGAGCTCGACCACCACAGCGCCCGACGGTCTCACAGACGAGACCGCCGCGCCTTCCCGGACCTCGCGCGGTCCACCTCCGGCGACGACGTGCCCCCCCACGCCGGCGAGAGCGTGCCGTATCTCACCTGAAACCCACGGGAGGTGCGGCTCCGTCAGCCCTTCACCGGCCACGCCACCGAGCGCCGCCCGCACCAACGGACGCGCAGCGGCCTCCCGGGCCTTGTGGGGCCCTCCTCCGTCGACGGCGAGCCGCCCTGCGCCACCTAGGGCTTGGCCGACCTCGCCAAGAGCCCGCACGGGTGACCCCGCGGCTTCCCGCCTCTCCTCGCAGCCACCAACGCTGCCCTCATCCTCCACTGGCCTCGCCGGGCTCGGACGACCCCGACGAGGGTCTTCTCCGGCGACGGTGGATGTTGGCTGGGCGGCAGTTGCGTCGGCCTGGCTCTCCATGGAAGACAGAGAGAAGCTCAAAGTTGGTTCTTCACGAACCAACCCGACTTCCGCTTGATTTTTACAAAAATCAATCTGAAAGGCATATTACAAAAACTGAGCGGCGACGAAGACCACTAAAAACGCAACACTCCGGAAAAAACGGTGCGTGAAATGGGTAACAGAATAAAAAGTTACTCAGGTCAGAAAGACTTACTTCGAGTAAAACCGCAGATCTCGTCTCGCCTCGGAAATGAGAAAATGAAAGGGCCGACCTCGAATTTATAGAAGTTTTACGGAAATCACGAACTTCCGTAAAACTGGGGGGTTAATGTTATGGGTAATTCTCGGAATTGATTTACGAAACAAATTAATTAAACGGAAATTATTAAAATGATTTCCGTTAATTAATTATATAATTTGATTAATCTTTTAAATAAGGTTATTAATCAAATTAATCAATTTCAAACCCAAATTTCCCTCCGGAGGCCCGTTTTCAAAAAACAAAATGTCCCGGTGTTTGCAAAAATATGAAGAACCCCGAAAACGACATAAAATTTACGAAAAACAGACCCTGGACACGTCCGGGAGCAAAAAGGCCGAGGAAACTCTCGTGGGACCCACAAGGGCGGCAGCCGTCAGGTCCACGCCACGTGGCGGCCCCCTGCGCCGCCTCTCCCCCGCGGGCCCCACCTGGGGTCACCTCAGCCCCCCCCAATTGGGGGCTGACACCATCAGATCACGGCAAATGGCGCGATCTCCCGGCCTCGCGTGTCCCCTCACGGGACACGCCCCACTTGCGCTCGGGAAAGCCCGCGCAG
This sequence comes from Parietaria judaica, assembly GCA_954871525.1. Classification (NCBI taxonomy): domain Eukaryota; kingdom Viridiplantae; phylum Streptophyta; class Magnoliopsida; order Rosales; family Urticaceae; genus Parietaria; species Parietaria judaica. The sequence goes on along the minus strand of OX940865.1, from coordinate 431,039 downwards.
GGCCACCCGGACGGCCGTTATGGGCCTGTCCCCCACGCGGGGATCCGCGCCCTCGCAAGTGGCGAGGCGCCTGCCTCGGGCAGGACGCGTGGAGGGTGGGGATTGCCCCTGCCCTTCGATCCGCGCCATGCGGGCCCCCCTCGGGGGTTAGGTGGCCGTCCGATCCCGCACGGACGGCCGGGATCGGACCATCTTTTCCAGGGACTGAAATACAGTTAAATTATTGTCCCCCCCCTCTCCCGAAACAATATTTTACTGCACTCAGGCCCCTGGGCCCAACTATAAATAGAAGCTCAGTTAAGTTGAAACGGTAACTCATTCGAACTCACTCGACTCGAGTTCTCTCTCTCTCTCTACCCTCGATATACTCGCCTCCCCTAAAATATTATACTAATGTTGAGCGTCGGAGGTGAATCAGGGGGTACCTCCTGTTTCCCTTGACCTCGGGTGTTACATTTTTCATGCTCAGAAAGTGAGATAGTTCATAAAAGCGGAAGCCCTGGAGGAATTTTCATAAGACCACGACCTGGCTGATAGGCTCCGTTCCACATTGTGCCCAGCCTATCTTCTGTCCACCATACGATTGTTGGAATAGTCTGGGGACAAGTGACGGGGCCCACTATTTAGGTCGTAGGGTCAGGACTGAGAAAATCCCTCTAAGATCCGGACGACCGAGGGACCACCCTGAGAGAGGTCTCTGGATCAATATATTAGACGAATGCACTCCCCCGTTCACTGGTACCCCCGATCTGCGTCGACTCTGAACCTGTACAAAACCCGGCCTGGTCATCTCTAGGCTCTGCGGTAACAGGTAGTGAGCCACCCCGATCGCCCGGACCCTGAACGGCCACGAGAGCTTCGATCTAAGAAAATCCAGAGACACCAACTCAGAGTCCCCGAATCGGTCAATTAAAACCTCACCTCGAAGTCAACGCTGACCACCCCAAAGTCAACGGGATCGGAAGGAACGACCACAGACAGCAAAATCTGTCATCCCCGTAACAAAGGCCAACCAAGGCCCACAAAAAAGTCAACAAAAGCCCGCTACGTCAGCAAACGACATTGGGCCAGGCCCGAAATCCACAACTTGGGCCTCAACAGTTTTTGATCCAAAAAACGGCATCAACAGTTTCTGTATTTACTAAAAGTTTAGTACTTTTGCCACTTTAAGGTAACCATGATTTTCATGTAACCAAGTTACAAATCATATTTGATTGTTTCAATTCTATGTTCTAAGAACATAATTGAATTTGCGATTTTGATCATATGGAGCTAGAAAGGGGACAAATGGACACACGTACTTAATCTTCGGTGAAAATGAAGAGTTTTCACCAACTTCGGTTACATTCCACTATAGCCCGAAGCTGAACTCTTAAGTATGCATTAATTATATCTTCCTTACTCAGGAGTCCATTGATACAGTCAGACTACCAGAATCCAAGTTTTCGTATTATTATGATTCTTGTATTACTAGGTATGATCTCTGTAATCCCGTTTAAATGACACTACTTTTGTTTCCATGATTATTGCAAAGTTACTCACCTAACGGTTTATGAAGTCATTAGGCTCCGGGTGACTACTTCTTAGCTTCCAACAAATCAAAACAAAGAAAATCATAAACTTATTGTCCGTAGTTGTAGTCATTGAATTTAAGACACTACTCCATGTACTTGCAAACAGAGGTGAATATTACGGACCATTTTAATTTTGAGCAAGGAAGAGACGATGGACTGCGGGAGTTCATCAGAAGGTTAAAGGAGGTGCTAGAGAAAATATGGCGAGATGAGGATTCAGTCGCCATCTTAGCACTGAAGCGTGGCTTATGGTATGAATCCCCTTTCCGCAAGAAGCTTACCAAAAGTCGCCCGATGACGATCAAAGATGCTTTGCACAAGGCCACGATTTACATGACTTTTGAAAAAGAAAGAGCAACATGATCCAAGAAAGAAGTACGGGACGGAAGAGAAGAAGGTTTCAACAACGAGAGAAATCGTTCCCGTGACAAACCGCCATGAAGGAACCAGTCGCGCAATGGACATTACTGGGAAGCCCCTACCTATCATAAGTATAGCAGGGTGTAAGCCTATAATGTCGGAAATGATGAGACAGAGCGGCTAACCGAGCTAGAGAAATCATAAGGATTCGTGCATGTACCAAGAGATTTGAACAAATATTGTGATTTCCACAAAAACAAGGGACACGCGACGGAGGAGTGATACACTCTTAAAATGCGTCTCATAGAAAAATGGATGCAAGGAGCGATGAATAGCGTGGACCTCAAACATCCCTACGATACACTTTTCCAGAAAAGTGTTGACGACAATCGCCGAGGAGGCGGTCAGCAACGAGGAAGAGGAAGACCTTATAAAGGCAAAGGGAAAAAGATAACCGACCTACAAAGATAAGGTCCATAAAGAAGAGCAGGAAGAATGCGATGAGGAACCTCCGGCGACGAGGAGTCGCATCCATATGATCATGGGAGGGTCATTGCTTTGCGAATACACGGTGAACAACATCAAGGCCTATAAGTGACGAGAAAAGTATTTAAATGAGGACTTCAACGCGAGTAGGGAGGGAGTTTCAGTAGATGAGACTTTATTTGCCTTCTTGAGAGAGGGTATAATTCCTAATGATGAGAACAACGCTCTTGTTTTATCATTTAATATTCACAACCACCCGGTCGATTGTGTGCTAATCGACAATGGAAGCTCGGTAGACATAATATTCATGGAAACTTTGAAACAAATGGACATCGACAAAGACAAGATTTACGGAGCACCGAGAGGCCTCGCCGGATTCAACAGCGCTACCGCTTACTCCGTGGGAATGATTAAGCCGGCGGTATTTTCTCAGGGAATAAACAAGGTGGTTAAGTCGTCGTTATGGGTTGCCCGTCAAGATTCAATATCATTTTGGGGCGAATAGGGATCCACGTGAGGAAGGAAGTTCCGTCGACTTACCGTCGATGCATCAAGCTCCCGGGGCCAAAAGGAAAAGTAGTTGAGATCAGAGGGAACATGGAGGCGTAACGAACATGCTACATGAACAACTATCGGATGAATATGGGGAAAGATGAGTTCGACAATTCCAAAAGGATCAAATAGTAATCAACAATGGAAGGGTCTAGTGCGATGATGGTAGATGATCAAGAAGACCGTAAGAAAGTGGTTGATGGAGAAACGAGAAGCGAAGAAGAAAAAAACGAGGCAAAAGGAGAAGACAAAGACCCCGAGAGCCGAGCATCCGAATACGGGCCCGAGTTTGAAATGGTGGAGCAAGTGCAAATAAACCCATGAGATTTTACGAGGACGATTGGTATAGGAGTCGGCCTTGACGACTAACTGAAAAGTAAACTCATGGAGTTCTTAAAAGAGAACAAAAGGAAGTTTCTCTAGGACGCACGAGCATATGCCAGGAATAAACCCAAACATCATATCCCATCAGCTTAATGTGGACCCAAGTCATAAGCCGGTAAAGCAGAAGCGAAGAAAGCTAGCACAAGAACAAGATCATCAACAACGAAGTTGACAGATTGTTGGCGACAGGATCAATCTGAGAAGTCAAGTACCAAAAATGGCTGGCAAACACAGTCATCATAAAAAAAAAAGAGAAATAGCGAGTTTGTATAGTTTTCACCCATCTTAACATAGCTTTCCTGAAAGATAGCTTTCCTATACCATATGTTGACCCGCTTGTCGATGCCACATTTGGATATGACCTTTTGAGCTTCATAAACGCATATTCACAGTATAATCAGATCATGATGCACTCGGATGACGAGGAGAAAACAACCTTCATCAGCGAAAGAGGAATCTATTGGTACAAAGTAATGCCTTTTGGATTGAAACATGCAGGGGCTACCTACCAGCGGCTAGTTAACACGATGTTCCCTGAGAAAATTGGAACGATGAGGTAGGTATACATTGACGACATATTGGTTAAACCTTTAAAAGGCAGAAATGCACATTGCCCATTTATGGGAATGCTTTGAGGTTCATAACAAACACTACATGAAGTTGAACCCAACAAACTGTACCTTTGGACTCTTGTTGGGGAAGTTCCTCAGGTATTTGGTGACCAATGAGGGAGTGAGGCAAGTCTTGACCAGGTGGAGGCTATCAGAAGCATGCCATCGCCACACAACAAAAGGGAAGTGCAAAAACTCGCGGGACGTATTGCAGCACTCAAGATTTATCTCAAGATCCGCGGACAAAAGTCTCCTTTTCTTCTAGATACTAAGGAAGAACAAGAAGTTTGAGTGGATAGAGGCATGCGAGAAAGCTTTCTAGGAGTTTATGTCCTACTTGTCGACACCACCAATAATGACTAAGTCAGTCCCAGGAGAAGTTTTGTACTTAAACGTGGCAGTGACGGACGTAGCGGTTAGCACATTGTTATTACAAGAGGAAAAAGGGAAATCAAAACCCGGTTGCATATATCAGTAGGAAGCTCGTCGGAGAAAAAACAAGATACCCCCAGATAGAAAAGCTAGTCCTTGCCATCATAGAGGTGGCAACAAAACTGAGAAATCATTTCCAAATCGTAAGCATGACAGACATATTAATTAGGGCATTCCTCTATAGCCTTAATTTTTCTGGTTGCATGACGAAATGGTTGGCGCGTCTAGGGGAGTAAGACATCGAGTACAAACTCAGGACCAACATGAAATCCTAATTGCAGGTGGATTTTCTAATCGAGCTACCCCCCGATGAGGAGAATTTGGAAGAAGAAAACAGTGAATGGAAGATGAAAGTCGACGCATCCTCAAACATGGATGGAGCTCGAGCAAGAATTTGGCTAGTCTTGCTGATGGGAGCAGTGATTGAGAGTGCCTACAGAATTAGCTTCAGAGCTACCAAGAACGAGACGTATTACAAAGCTATTAATGCAGGTTTGTGCATGGTGAAGGTGGTGGGAGCAACAAGGATCGTCGCGTCCTCAGGTTCCTAATTATTCATAAACCAAATTAACGGGAAGTACAAGAGACACGGTGAGAGGATGGCGGCATACTTTAAGGTTGTGAAGAGTCTGATCGCGAAATCTAAAGACTTCACACTCGGACAAATTCCACGAAGAGATAATTCACATGCGGACGCTCTAGTCATCTTAGGATCGACGACAAAGCCTGGACGATAACACTAGAGATCATCGAAGTGCCCAACCTTCGTAAGAAGTAAGAAGCAGACGAGGACGAAGAGATGGAGGAAGATGACCAAGGCAAAGACGTCTCGATCATGGAGATCGACGAAGAGTTCGACAAAGAAGAAGCATTGAAGACACACAAGTGGTTCTTCGAGTACAACATCGATGGAGTGCTGCCAAAAGAGAACCAGAAAGAAAGGAAGAATCTGTCTAAGAATTCCCGATATACAATATTAAACAAAAAATTGTATAAAAGGATCTTCACCGGACCATACCCAGGGTGTTTAGGAGCAAGCAAAGCAGACGATGTCATGAAGGAGGTTCATGAAGGAATGTGTGGAAATAATTCTTGCAGGAGATTACTTCTTCGGAAGGTCAAGCGACAAGGTTATTTTTGGGAAGCGATGAACACACACTGCAGCAGTTATGCTCGTAGAGATAAGAGTTGCCAGAAGGACGAGCCAACAGTCAAATTGCCCAGCCTAGGAGCTATCTGCAATATCAGTGCCATACCCATTCATGAAATGGTTGGTGGACATCGTTGGACCACTCCCGATAGCGAAGAAGCAGAAGAGGTTCATGCTCGTAGTCACTGATTTCTTCACCAAGTGGACTGAGGCCCGGTCTTTTGCAAATATCAAAGACTCCAACGTGGAAAGCTACGTATGGTAGAACATCTTCAAAAAATTGGTTGACCAACGGAAATAATAACCGCCAATGGTCCGCTGTTCATTTCAAACAGTTCAAAGGATTTAGCAAAATATAGAGAGGAAAGTTCAACACGTCAACGTCACAGTACCTTCAAGGGAACGGAAACGTAGAAGCTGTCAATAGGAAAATAGTGGATAGCATCAATAGACGCTAAGGATGGTTTTCCACAATACGGCGGAGATCAATGCAGAAAAGCTCAGCAACGACTGGGAAAGACTTTACATAGTCTAAAAGATACTAAAAACAAGAGTCTGCAAGCAACAAAACTCAGATTGAGACAAGATAGTTAGAAGCTGGATTGTAAAACATTTGAAGAAATTCTATGCTTTAAGAACAAATTGTAAAATAATTGAACTACGCCGGGGCTTGATCCCTATAATGAGGGTATGTGTGCAGCTTGTCTCCCGTGGACAAGTTCAGCTCAAATAAAAATATATAATATATATGTATATACATATATATTCCTTTTCACCAATAAAGTCATATGATATGCTTAACACATGCTTTCATATGCTGACAACTATCGACGATCTTTTTCGTCCAAAACATGGGAGCTTGACATCAATTAGAAGTCTTAGTATCTATGGGAGATTGTGATTCCGACGAGGATCACAACACTTGCTACTTGATAAGAAAGCCACAAGCTTGCTTACCCGAACTGTCTGAATGAGGAAGAATTGTGATCCAAGCGATGGTCATGGTTACTACCTAATTTGATACCAAAAATCGAGGGAAGCACAAACCTGCTTACCCGAAGTATCCGAGAAAGGGAAAAATGTGATAACAATGATTCTCATGATTATTACCTTATTGGATATGAATATGTATGGTATTGATAAGGGTCATAACGTCTGCCAATAAATCGAGAGAAGTACCAGCTTGCTTATCCAAGAAATAGGATTTTGACGATGATAAAAATACTTATATCTACCAATTCATATTCAATTTTTTTGCTTGCCCTCTTGGTCGTAATATGTATATATATATATATATATATTTACGCCGAAAGATCTATGAGCTGAGGTCTCTATCCCTTTCAAAGGCGGTAACGTGCTTCTCCGAACCCCTAGACGACACTGGGTATTCATGGTTTTGACCATGATTAATTACTCATCGATCGATGCAAAAGTCGGCCCCTTGGTCCCAAGTATGCCTAACACGGCTACTTAGTTGTCCATTAATCACAAAAGCTCTAAATGGTGGATGTGTAATACTAAGCCGACCCCGCGTCGCAACTATCCGAAATCTTTCTTTCTTATATTTTCCAAAAAAAGATGGAGGGGTACATGTATACTGTCTGGCCAACAATATACCCTTTCCCACTTCCAAGACAAGAGCTTGAACGCAAACTATGCCGCAGGCGTTAGAACTGCAAGCAAAGTTTTGAAATATCAAAATTTTAAAAAAGTGTTTCATTTGAAAAGAAGCAACAAATTGCATGATGTTTTCCGAGCGACAAGAAAAGAAGAATGTACGACAAGCCTAGGCGACGAGTACATGATACGAAAATTGTTTACATCACTTATAAATTATGCCACGAGTTTTTATAACGACGAGTGTAATTTATGTTGTGCATAATGAAAATAATTTTTTAGCATAAGTCGTGGGACAATATTGATTGCAACTAGCAAGATTTCTAAGAATAAGTTTATGCTTCAGAATAACAATGACACATTCTCTTCCTATCAACATAAAGTTAATTCATTTCCTAAAAGTAGCCAAGATTGTATGATGAGGTTACGGCCAAAAGATGCAATTTTAAAATACTAAGCTTTTATCCTCCTTATAAAATCTAGGCCCATTTTGTGTCAAACTTTTAAAAAATTACCCATTGTGTGTAATTTTTACTCTCACAAATGGGAAATTCTTAATAGGTTTGACACAAAATTGGGCATTTCGTACAATTTTCTTAAAAATCTAAACCATGCTATAGAAATGTAATGCTCGAGTTTGATATAAAAAAATGTTGATTATAAAAAAAAGGAATATTTTATTTAAATCATTCACTAATACAATGTAATTACAAAAGAATTCCTAGCTAGAAACAGCGCCTAGAAGCCTGTCCGGTTGCAATTCTTGACTCAGGACGTCGACGAAGGTCCCGAAATTTGATTCGTGCTCGTGGGTCTGGGAAGACAACCCATGAACAATGTGACCAGTGAAAATATCCAAAATAGGAGAAAATCTACTAGGAGGACTCGTCGGAGTTATAGGCAGAGAGTTGGGATTCTCAGCAGCCTGCATCTCTAGTTCCTCGACAGCTTGGGCATACCTCTCCTGAAGATCTTGCCATACCACAACGAGATGAGGAAGCTCAAAGTATGCCACACCTGAAAGGAGACCTTGGGGGAGAAATGTTATCCTCGCATTCAGTCCGAAGACTATGAGAATCGACAGACCCATCGAGGACATGGTACCTTATTGCGGACCTCTAAAGCTTCTCCTGGATGATGCAATAGAGGTCCCTACGAGCACTCTTATCTTCGGTAGCCTCGCTCTGAGAAACTTCAATACCACCGCCAACGAGAGTCAGAGCGGAATCAGCCTTGTTAGCCCGAGCGTGCAGCCGAGCATTCTCATCAGCAAGCAAATAATGACGACGAGAAAGTGCCAAATCTTTAGAATCGCTTTCCCGAACTCGTTCCTAGCACGTGAAGAGCCTAGCGGATAAGAAATCAGCAGTTTGGGCACTCCGAGCGTGCTTCTGATCAAGCTTTTCCTCCATCATTGCCACGGAATCCCTCGCCGTAGTCAGTCCTCCGAAGCAGTCTTGACTCTCTTTTCGGAGCCCCTTTTCGAGAAGAGAGGCTGCGCGAAGATCCTCATTGGCCCGCGCAAGCTAAAACGAGTAAAGGACCGTGAGAATTAATATTCAGGCATGGGAAGAATAACAAAAGAAAAGAAGCAGTACCTGAGAGTTAAGAGAGTCAATCTTGCAACTCTTGACGAAAGGCACGGCGCTTGAATCAAAGAACAAGGTCGGTCAAGCCGAGCAATTCCTCGAAGATCGTCGGCGACAAAAAAGAGTATTCCTTGTTGTTGGGTTCTTCGGCATCGTACACCTGATCGACATCATCCTCCAGTCCTTATATGTTAAGGAAGCGGAGCATCAACCGCGAACAACTTCGAAAATCTAAAAAAGTTAGGATTATTGACAAGGGGGTTGGACATATGAGGAACCCTTAAAGATGCTCCAACCTCAGGAATAGCCACCGCCGCTGGAGAACGTAATGGAATGGATAGTTTGGCCAAATCACTATCATGAGCTTTGCCCTTGTCGACGCCCCCTGTTGAAGCTCCGATTGCTTCAATCGTCACAAACGTCGATGAAATGGTTGGAGCGATAGGGAACGTAGCATAAAGAATATGATCACTTCCCATCGGAATTGATCCATCAGCGTTACCAGACGGAGCAGAAGAGAGGAAAGAAGGATTGCTTACCTCAAAATCCACGAGAGGCTCATTGTTGGTGGTCTTCCGAGCAACAAAATCCAATATATCATTCTTCAGGGAAAAGTTTGGGTGACGCTAGGGCATGACCAAAGCACCGCACATAGTTTGGGTGATGTTTCTATCCTAAAGAGCCTGCTTAAAGGTTCTTCCAGAACTCGTCGCCAGACTCTCCGAGCAACATACCATCGAAGGATGAGCGACAAGTTCCTTGGTCGCCAAAAAAGACGTTGAGGTTGCTTTGATGGGCTTCTTATTGTCGGCATCGACGCCTTTCTTATTCATCCCTTGTTCGTCAACAGGGAAGGGTGTTTCCTTATTTTTAAGGGAAACCACATATGCATCATGTCGACGACGATAAGGAGACTAAAGAGTGTTGCGAATGTCCGTGAAACTCGCTCTTTTGCTTTTTCCAGTCGTCGTCGCTGGAGCTGTCACCGTCTTCTGCCCGCATTTGGTGAAAACACGGAGAGACAAGTCAGGGTCGAGCCCATAAAAAAGGCTTGTCGCCTATACCACGACCTTGAATGTTCGAGCCAGAGTGAATAGTGACCAGCTTTGATGCTCACAGCTTAACAGGGTGGCATACAGAAATTTGAAGCTTTAAGGATTTGCCAAAAGCGGATAGTCTTGGGGCTCACCGACGAGCTTCGTTGGGAGAAACCCAAAGAAAGGACCAAAGGCTGACTATCCACCTTCACAAAGAAGTAGCGCTTCATGCATCTTGGCTCCAGCCGAGGAAGTTCAAAGAGGAGATTGTCACCACAACAAAAGGTGGGCGAGAATTTCTCACGACTATCCATTAACCAAACCAGTGAGAAGATTCTCATCAAGTCACCAAGCACTAGAGTTTTCTCACACTCGCCCGCCATTTTCAAAGCTCCGATGAAGAAACAGTGGAAGAATGGATCATCCTACGCCAACGGAAGACGAAGTGCATGGATAATACGTCATAAGTGAACACGGTGGAGGAAATGAAAGGCCAGCATCGGTAAAGAAGGCCTCGTAAACGCATGTCCAACATTCCTTGACATTTTCAGGAATTTCATCTTGTGCGGGAGCACGAGCATTCACCCCCTTAGGGCGAAAGTGCCTAGAGGCAATATTTTCAACATCTTCCCCCTTCATGAAGGAACGAGGAAACTTAAAGGAGAGAGCAATGGTAGAATTGAAGAATAAATAGTGTTGGGATTTATGGTAAAATATTTTAATACGAAGAAAGAAAGATGAAGGAAATGTGGAAACCTCAGAAGATATCAAGGAAATGGAAAGAAATTTGCATAGAGAAATCGGGAAAAAATTGGAGTAATGCATGAAATAGGAAAGAATACGAAGGTCAAAGGTTTAAATACACTCAGCACATGAAAATCCGACAGACGAGGATGAAAGGCACGAGATTAGATTTAGGGCCCAGATTGTGCGACGTTTGGAATGCACGAGGAATACTCGAGTACTTGCTGACGTCAAGGAAACACGCGCTGACATGCACCAAATTGAAAAGACGCGAGTTAGTTGAAGAGACATGACAAATTCCCATATAATGACACGTGTAAAGGGTGAGAGTTGGATTCGAAAGGGTTGCGACGTTTGAGATTACCTCGGGCAACAAATGACTTCATAAAATAAGGGCTATTTGTTGAGGTACGATTTCATTTACGATAATATACATTGTTATAAAGAAATCTATCTTTGTCGTTCAATGATCTGAGCCTCATCTGCCTAAGGCCCAACACCCACACAAGCCCTGTTGACTAAGTCAAATGAAATCACATTTACTAAAGCGACAAAGATCATCACCGATGGGGAAGCATGCTGTGATGATACTCGTCGATGAAGCCTTATCGACGAAGAACATCGCCAACCATGAATAAAAGTGATAACCAAGTCAGCGACAAGGTGCATCATTGCCGACGAGGTTGATAGTTAAAATGACAAAGACTGAAGGCTTAATTAAAGCAATCAGCATGGGGCAAGCGGCGCTCCAGCCAGTCGACGAAGACATATTTAGACATGCAATTGTAGCCATTAAGAGGGAATCAAAAGCAATTGTAACTGCCCAATTATGATGACTAGTTTGAATCTTTTTGCTGATTATAAATAGAGGCCTAAGGCCCATGTACAAAGGATCGCACAATTTTGCATCATGAATACACACGCAAAAAAGGTTTCTCATCTAGGCCGAATTAGTCATACAAACAACCCGAATCATTCTCCCAAAACACTCATCTCTTTCAACGTGATCTAGTTTTAACGGAAAGACCCAAGATCCAGGGTAGTCGCTTGTTGGTAACGGAAAGACCCAACCTGAGTCCTTTGCGTGACTTTGCGTCATTTATTGGTAGCGGGTGTCGCTTGTTGCTTAATTAATTAGATCCATCCGGATCCAACCTTAACAGATAGCCCCTCATTTTATCAAGTATTTGACACTTGGTAAAATGATGGGCACATTTGAGATCATCCGAGCTTCGTCGGGGGCGTCTTTGTCGAGGGCATTTTAATGGAGGGCACCTTCGTCCAAGGCTCGTTCGTGGGGGGATTTTCAGCGAGGGTACCTTCGTCGAGGAAACCTTTGACGAGGGAACTTTGTCGAAGGTCAACTAGCGAGGAGACTTTCGTCGAGGGCTCTTTGGCGTGAGGCGCTTCATTCTCCCACCACGCGTCGCTTCATAGGACGCCAGACCTCGGGTGGGTGAAGCGCCTTATGCACAATTCTTACACGTATTTTTGCACTCGAGTGTGCTTGGGAACCCGTAGCATTGCTTTATCTCAACCGTTGCTTTGTTTTCCCCTCGATGCCCCTGGTCAGTTGGATCGACTCGCCCATATTCTTTTAAATTTCTCTCTTCTTTCTTCTTCACTCCTCCTTTTGACTTCCTCTTAAACTTTCCTTCTTGAAGTTTTCTCTTTCTCCGGGTTCTCTCTCCTTTCATTCTTCCTGCAACTCCTTTATTCCAAATCCCATGGCTTCTTCCTCCGTATACCGGACCCGCTCCCCGCCCTCTGTCATGATTGACGGCGAGTTGGAGAAACTGGCCAAGAATTACTTGATGAGGGAGAATATCTCTGTGCATCTCCCGGCCAAAGGCGAGCTGGCCGACAATCCTCCAGAGAGCTGGGTCTACATGTACGAGGCCTTCTTTCCCTACCTCGGCCTTTGCCTCCCCATGCCCAACCTGATGTTGGATTTCCTTCATGCCTTGAAGGTTCCCATCACTTAGGTGGAGCCCAATTTCCTCTTCTATCTTCTATGCACCTTGGTTATCGCTCGCGTGGAGCGGCAAGAGATCACGCTGGAAGACCTCATGCGCCTCTTCTTTCTATCTCGGTATTTGAGAAGGTTTTTGGTGTCGCGTCATCATCGAGAGCATGTCTTGTTGAACACGCCGACAAAATAGGCCGGTTGGTTCAATAAGTATTTCTTCGTACGGGTGAATGCTTGCACTTTCGGCCCTAATCACGCATATTTTATCACCGCCTAGGTGAAGGATGTTCCAAAGTACAAGCCGACCGCCGAACCAGAGCGGTTCAAGGAACTGCATTGGGCCCTTCTCGCCAACAAGTATTGAGACTGGGCTCTCCATTTCACCCCTCGGCGGATCCGGAACTCTGGTGTGTGGCGGGAGAGCATGATCCACAGTCCCCTTACTGCGGCGATGCTCTCAAAGGGATTCTCCCGTGAGGTCAAGCCAGTTCCCTCGCCCGGGCACGCGGAGAAGAAGGCTGAGAAGAAGGTGAAGAGGCACATGGCTGATTTCGTTGCTCCTGATCTTTCCCCCTAAGCCAAGTCATCCCGGGAAGCTACCTCTTTGACTAAACACCGGGACAAGGGCGCACGTGATGCCCTTGTTCTGAAGAAGGAAATGGCTTATTTTTTCACTCCCGACTCTTCCTCAGGCGCCAAGTTATCCCGGGCGATCATCTTGTCGGCCAAGCGTCGGGGCAAGGGAACGCGTGATGCACCCATTCCTTGGAAGACGAGGGCCGACTTTGTTGACCCTGCCCCTCTGTCAACGATATCGTCGAAGGCTGTGTCACCTTCAGCCACTAGCAAGGCTCCCAAACTTCCTCCCTCCATCAGGGCACCCGATGCCGCTGTCGGTATGATTGCCCTTCCTTTAGGAGGAATATCAGCTCCCTTGGGCCCTCTCCAGGTCGAGCGAGGAAAAGAGAAGGTCGACAACCCTTCTGGGGCGGAGGAGGCCATGGCCAATTAGGTGTTTTTCCTTCCAAGGGGAGCGTTGGGATCTGTTCCCGACACTCGAGGATCCTCCCACAGGGCCGCGCTATTCGTCTTTCTGGTAGAAGTCTGAGCACTGCGTCTTTGAGGCTCCGGCCTATGCTGCAAAGGTAATTTCCTCCATGGCCGGCTCTCCCATTGGTGCATCCCTTGATCGAGTTGCGAACCTGCCGGTGCTAGCGGCTCTGGCGACCGCAGACGCGGAGGCTATCTCGGCAATGCAGGATCTACTGCCGCTAATAGCTCCCGCCGGTATAGTTCCGCCGTCGACAGCTGCTTTTGCAGCACAAGGTTCCTTGCCTTCAATGGCTCCCTTCGACATGGCCTCATCGACGATGGTTACCTTTATCCCTTCTCCGTCTCGGAGTGATCGGTCTTCTCCTCCTTATTTCTCTTTTGTTATTTCTCCTCGTCTGTCGCCATGTCTCGTGCCGTCGGCGCCTTCCTCTTGCACTACCGTTTGATTCCCTCTCATTCCCGTTTCCGACTCGCCTCTTGAGGATTAGGCGGATTATTTGGTCGCCGCTTGCAAGGATTTGACCTTTCTTGACCAGTTGTTATCCTATATTCTTCATCTTTTTGAAGACAACGGCGGCTATGCCGGCTTTTTCACTGATATTTTTTGGAGTGTGGGGCGGGCAAACGATTTTTTCCTCTATTAGCGTGAGGACCCTTCACGCTTCGAGAGGCGAGCGTTCGTCCAAGCTGCATGGCCAGGTGAACGATTTGTTTGTCTCTAAGCGTGAGGACCCTTCACGCTTCGAGAGGCGAGCGTTCGTCCTCGCCTCGCAGCTTGCCGACACTCAAACTCAGCTTGAGAGGGAAATCTCCAGCGAGTGGAGGGCTCGTCAAGAAATCGAGGATTCAGCAACGAATCTAGTTGCGGCGACTGCCTCGGTAGGGGAAGCAAGTTTTAAGCTCCAGGTAGATGAAAAACTTTGCCGGTCGGCGGAGGCCAAACTGGCTGAAGAGATGGAACATCATCATGCCGCCCAGCAGGCCCAGCTGACAAGGGAGCAAGAGCGCCATCACTTAGACGAGGAGGCCTTTAATCCAAGGTCGCAAGACAAATCCGACCGCCTGCCCAAATTAGCGGGGTTGTAGGGTCACCTGCTTCCGAGGAGGACCAGCTCGCCCATCGTATGAGGAATCTCAACAAGGTCGTCGCGTAGCTGGAGGACGTGCAGGCGGAACCTTTCGAGGAGAAATATGCCCGTCATAGGCTATTTCAGAATGCCCAGGCCAAGCTTGACCGGCTGGTGGATAGAGACCAGGCGCTCGACGAATCCATCGACTTCCGTTGCATGCTTGCTGGATGTCGATCCAATATTCTCCTGGTGGAGGGCCTTTTGTTGCTGGATTTCGATCCAATATTCTCATAGTAGAGTGTCGATCTAGTAGCCTTCTGTGTGCCGTCGCAGATTGAGATGTTTAACAATAAACTGAGCAGGCCTTTTGAGCGCCTGATCCTGCTACTTTGTTTGTTGTTAGGATCTCACTCAGCCGAGCGCCACGCCCTATTGATTCGTTTCCTGTAGCTTTGTAATTATGTTTTCAATTATGAATATATATAAATTTCCTTCTATTGCGCTGTTTTGCCTTTTTTTGTTTAATTACAAGTGGTGTTATATACATTATCATAGGCTTATTTTTTAACAAATATGATAGGCTTTGCGCCCTTTGGTATTGCGCCATCGATTGCGGGCGTTGCACCCTTTTTTTAAGTAGTTCCATGCTCTTTTGTTTTGAAAATGACCGAGCTCGTCGATAAGGCGTCCCCTACTGACGGCACGTGGGGCGTGATCAAGGATCACTAAGTGGCCCTCGTCGGCTAGACTTGGGCCAAATTGACTTTTTCTTGCTTAGGGTCGCTGTCAAGGTTGGGCTTGGGTTCCCCCGCTGCATTTTCGGTAGGTGTCACTCGTCTTATCGTATTTGTGTTAGTTTACAAGATCCTCTGTGGCATAGCACCTCGTAATTTCTTTTTTTCTGGGCATTGCGTCGTTGATCGATGGCATTGCGCCTCGATCGTTGGGCATTGGGCCTCTTTTAATGTCTTCACGGCATTGTGCCTCGAATATGGGCATTGCGCCTCTTTTAACTTTCATCTCCGCATTGCACCGTCGATCGGTGGCAATGCGCCTTATGGGCATTACGCCTCGACCGTTGGCATTGCGCCTGTTTTAAATGTCTTCTCAGCATTGCACCATCGATCAATGGTGTTGGTTAAATGTCTTCCAGCCGGCTATTCTTCATGTAGGTTAAGTGTTTTATGGAAATGAACTGTTATGAATTTTGAACTTCTTGATAAATATATATATATATAAAAAATGGTGGGGTGGGAAAAAGCTATCGACATACATATGAGGTCGATAAGGAACAGTCGTTGCGGCTACTTGTAATACTTTTTCAAGTGCTTCACGTTCTAGCTTCGTATCACCCTTGCGCCTTCGGAGTTCTTGAGCTCGTAGACGCCCGACTTTATGATCCCTGCCACCAATTATCCCACTTTGAATCTCCTCGGTTGAACCTGCTTGTTTTAGTGACGGGCTATTGTGCTTTAGTAGTTCGCAATGTGCACGTTTGACTGCTCTCGCCTCTCGTTGATATGATCGAGCTGATGTTGCAGGCTTTAGTCATTGACCTCCTCGTCGCGCGGGGCCAACGTTCGTCTCAGGCTTGGAACTCCTACCTCCGCCAGGATCACCGCCTCGACTCTGAAATCCAGGGAAAATGGGGGATTATCTGGTCGCCAAATGTGAAGTCTTTCACTAAATCCATAGTACACTCGGTATTTCTTGTGCCCAGAGCGCTTTCTTCTCGTTGAGCTGCTTCTTAATGGTGTCAACTATAGTTCTGTTAACCGCCTCGGTGTTCCCGGTGCGTTACGGGTATCGGGGTATCGAGGTGTTTAGCTTGACTCTCCAGCGCCTGCAGATGTTCTGGAAGTGTCTCGAAATGAACAGGGAACCATTGTCGGCGATTATTTCCCTTGGTAGCCCAAAGTGGGTGAGGATGTTCTTCCAAACATAGTTCTCGACGTCGGACTCTTTTATGTTGGTGTAGGATTTAGCCTCCGTCCATTTTGTGAAGAAATCCGTGATCATGAGCATGAACCTCTTCTGCTACCTGCTGACGGGCATGTGTCCGACGATGTCCGTTGACCACATCATGAATGGAGGAGGCGCGCCGTTGGCATTTGTCATACCTTTTCGTGTGGTCGTTGTAATTGGCGACCATAGTTTCCCAAAATAAACCTACCTCTTGGTTTTTTGTAGCAATGATCTTCCATCAGACTGGTTTCTGCATTCCCCACCGTGGATTTCCTGCAGCACATATTCGGCCTTCTTTTTTCCCTGACACCTCAGCTACGGGCCCGTGAAGCTCCTCTTATACAACTTTTGTTGTAGGACCATGTGCATGGTGCTTTTTACCAAACTTTTCTTCCTTCCTGTTGATCCCCAGGGAATGTTCCGTATAGGATGTATTTCTGGAGGGGGGGTTTTCTAGTCGTTGTCGTCTTTGTCGTTGTCGATCACACCTTGCTATTTTTCTTGCTCATCGACTTCCTCAATGTCGTGGAAGTAGGCCTCGTCGAACGTGTCTTAATTGCGCCTTTCATCGACCCTTACCTTCTTCTTCTCAAGTCCTTCTTCTCGCGGGATGCTTGGCTTCTCGAATGTCTCCATTGTGATTTTCCGATGTGCCCCGGCTTTGGTGGTTGAGCCGATTTGGGCATAGGCCTCTATCCTTTTGTCGTGCCGTTCGTATTCCCCGTAGACTATTAACTGGGAATCCGAGAAGACGTCCTGACACCTATCTCTGATTGCGATGGCTGACTGCATTTCGACGATGAGAGCTGTGTACTCGGCCTCGTTATTGGTGGGGCAGTTGTTGGAATCGACATCGCTCTGACAACGATTCTGAGTCGTATCTGTGGATCTAGACCCGAATCGGTCACCGCTGACTCCTAAGAAGTTGTAATCATTAATTGAGGCACACAGTTTGACCCTTAAAATTTGAAAAGGTTAGAGTCCCATACCAATAACCCTTTCAAATTGTATGTATCAAAATCAACTTACGATTAGTTTCCCAAGATCGTAATGAATTAATTAAATTTAATTTATTAACATGTTTATTGGTTTTAATCCGAGCCTTGAGTAAAAGTCAAGAATCTCATAATAGATAGATACAAGAATGTGTACCTGACACCTTCGACGATTGTGTCAGCGTTCTTTGATCTTAAAGAACTCCGTACCTTTGGATCCACGCTGCTTCTGGCGATTTTATGTGAGAAAATAACTCCCAGTTGTGTTCCGATATAGGACTCCATGATTAAGTCGCCAAAAGCGTGGGTCCTTCAGAATAACCTCTTAATCCTAAAAGAAAAATCCCCGGATGAATTTTCCTTGAGAAATTCGCACGAACTAAGAGAGCCAGAGAGAAAGGCATTTTTCTGAACTGTTTAGGATGTGTTGTGTGTGATTTAGGGTTCTAGGGAACCCCTATTTATAAGCGGCTCATCCCAACCACTTAAGAGACATTATCTCACCCAATTTAGAGATATTCACTCAAAGATTTGATTTAATGTTTAAATCAAATAAAGAATAAATCCAAAACAAATCTTTTCAGAAAATACTCTAAAACATTTAATAAATCTAATCTTTATATTTTCAAGATTTAAAATCACTATAACCATAATTGAATAATCATTATGATTATTTTCTAATTTAAATATTCCAAGAATTGAATCCAACATTTAATTTTCTCTCAAAGTTGCACGTTAAAACAGCAGCTATTTCGGCGTTCACCAAAAAACTGTTTTTGACCGTAACTCTCAAACCGTACATCAAAACTGCATGATTCAAAATGATAAATTCACAGAATTTGACTTCCCATAATCCTAGAACTATCCAGGGGTCAAATTCAACTATCAATTTTTTCACATTCCCGGCTAGTACCAAAAACTTTGGTACTTTTGCCACTTTTAGGTTAATTAGACAATTCGTGACAACAATCATTAACCACTCCTGATTGGATCTATTCAATGTTTAACTAATATAATATTTGCGGTGTCATCCTTCTGGAGTTACAAAGGGGACAAATGGACAACACACCCAAGCTACGATGAAAGTGTAGAACTTTCACTAGCTTCAGTAACATTCCACTATAAAGTGAAGCTGAACTCTCAAGTGCGTATAATTATATTTTCCTGATCACCGGTGTCCATGATATAATCAGATATATGAATTGATCGGTTTTTGTATTATTATGATTCTCATGAAAAAGGGTAAATGTATTATTATCGTTCTGCCCTTTAGATGACACTACCTTAATCTATGATTTATTGCAAACTACTCACTTATCGGGTTATGAATCCGTAAGCTGGCCATGAGTACTTATTTTCTTCCATAAAATCATATTAAGGAAATAATAAAGTTATTATCTATATCTGCTGTTGTGCAAGTCATCCCGATCAACGTCTAATCCTAAAATAAAAGTATTAAGAGTATCGAGCTGTACTCTGTAACGATTAAATCAAATATTATATAAGTTGAATCGTACAAGTGCACAATGCTTAGGACCTCAATCAATTTCATCTGATCATCTTAGCAATTTCATCTTACTTTCATCAGTGACGGACTTACATTATGATTTCAGATATAAGGCTGTCATTGTCCAGTATGAAGACACTTCATACCCGATGAACTTACTAGTGCGTGGACATCACTCTTACCCGGTATTAGGTCATCACATAAATGTGATCTATTAAGTTCACCAATAGTCATTCCCAACCTGAATTTCCCACTTCCAATCTAGACTATGGACCAATTTTAAGTTCTTTATTTATTTATGTTAGTCAAATATCCTCACACAAAGACCCTGTGTGATGACTTCGACATAAATGCAAATATTAAAGAACTAATGATCAAACATTCAATTTGACAGTTATATATATAATCCGTAGATAACTATAAATTAATAAGAACATTTCATACCTAGGAAAACGACCGTAATCTTATACAAGCGGGATTAGCATCTGAATAGAGAATATGTCCAACAGCGGTAAGAGAACCGGCAGGCTTTTTCCACGACGTCTCCCATCGGAGAGACGAGTCTGATCCCGATTCCTCACCCCTGAGATGTGGTTGATCTGTCGACGTTTAGCTTCCAAGTTTCGGCTTCATCGCTCAGTTGCGGCGTTTCCATCGGAAGCTCGATCAAGAAGTCTGCCAACACCTGGGATTTAAGGCTTGTCTAGACTCAGTATTCCACATCGTATGCGCCCAGCTTGACCGACCACTTCGTCATTATTTCCGACTGGTTGGGGCTGTGGATGATGGAGCGTATTGGCCTCTCATTCATGACGACGATGGTATGGGCTTAAAAGTGATGCCGCAACTTGGTAGACGCCTCAAACATGGCTAGCTTCTCAACTTGCAGGTTCCTTCTCTTTGCTTTAAGGAGCTTGCGCCTAATGTAAGAGACGGGTCACTTTTTCTCCCTTGTCCTCCCTGACTTGCACTCCGCTGACTGCTTCGTTCGACACTGCTACGTACAAGTGTAACAGTTCTCCTGGAAAACGCTTGGTCATCGCCGGCAGCGAGAAAGGTACTCCTTGAGCTCTTGAAATGCCTTTTCGTATTCCTTGATCCATTCAAAGTTCTTGTTCTTCCGCAGTAGATGATAGAAAAGGAGGCCCTTGTCTGTCGAGTGCGAGATGAACCTGTTCAGGATGACAATCCTCCCGGCCAGCTTTCGAACTTCCCGTCTATTCCGTGGTGAGGGCATACCCTTGATGGCGTCGATCTAGTAGGGTTTGGCTTCTATCCCTCGACACGTAATTATGTAGCCGAGGAAATTTCCGGAGGCTACCCCGAAAGTGCACTTTGCGGGGTTGAGCTTCATCCCGTGGGTTGAGGATCTTGAAGCATTCTTCCAGGTGTTCGATGTGCGCCATCGCCTTCGGGAATTTGAATACCATGTCGTTGATGTAGACCGCCATCGTCTCCCCGATCAGCCTGCTAAACATCTTGGTCATCAGTCTCTGGTAGGTTTTCCCTGCGTTCTTCAGCCTAAAGGGCATGACTTTGTAGCAGTACGTCCCTCTTTAGCTAATCAAGGTGGTCTTCTCCTTGTCCTCCAGGTGCATTTTGATCTGGTTGTAACCTCAATAGGCGTCCATAAAGCTCAACAGCTCATATCTATGGGTAGCTTCAGCGACATGCCTTGGAAACCTGTCCTTGGGACATGCCTTGTTCAAGTCCGTGAAGTCCACGCACACTTGCAATTTTCCGTTCTTCTTCTTTAAGACGACAGTGTTGGCCAGACACTCAGGGTACGTGACCTCCCTGATAGCTCTTGTCGACAACAACCTATCCACCTCATCGTTGATTATCTTGTTTCTGTCGGACACCAGCTTCCTCCTTTTTTGCTTTACCAGTCGATGGTTCGGGTCGGCGTTGAGCCGATGCACCATAATTTACTAGTCTATCCTTGACATATCTTCATCGAACTGTGTGAAGCTCTCCTGGTTCTTGTTGATGTAGGACTTAGTCCCCTCAAAGAACGACAATAATTAGCCTCAATGTGGCTAAACGACATCGAGCTCAACCAAAGACACTATGGAAAAATGACAACAAAGAGAACCCCTCACGATGCACGATGTTAGGCTTTAGCATAACACAATGGGCCCATTCCACCAAATGAAGCCCATTCAAGGTCAAATCTCCTAAACTCCATGGGCCAATCTACAAAGACCAAGCAAACCACAAGACCATGCGCATTTCCCCCATGCTGACTAACCCGAGTTGTTGCCACGTAGATAAAAACCAGGCACCACATTATCACCTTTACATGTGGCATCCAAAGCAGAGCATGAGGAGGAGAGCTTGGTATCATAGCCGTTGCATTGAATTAGGGATATATAAGTTGTATTCTAGGTTATAAATAGATTTATAATGTAATAGCATATCACGAACTCTTTGACACATATTTCTTAGCAACTACAATTTGTATTCACCTGGTGATCAAGCAATAATAGCATCCTCCTCTTTATTGTTTATATTCCTTACTAATTTATGGCCTTTGCTATTTTCACCAAATTGGATTCACTACGGATAATTGAGATCTATCACCTTTTTACATAATACCAAAGTGCAATCACTTTGTGCAGTTGATCGTGATTATTCACATCAACATTTTTTCTTTAGGAACTCGATTAGTCGTCGCTTGACATCCGAGTCGAGCTCCACTCCTACGTCCATGGTTCAGGTCGGGTCGGTGTCGTCGATGCATATTTGCTCTACCGCCTCTAAGTGGTCTCCATGTCTCTCCTCGTGGGTCTTGCTCCGGGTACTCCGGTCTTCTCGCCTCGCTCGCCTTGTTGCTTTTGTTGTCGCTTCTCCCTTGCATCGAGGCCTCGAGGATGGGCGATGATAATTGCTATAAATGGCCTTTCTTCCTCCACTCCTCCTCTTGTGTCGTCGTTCGATAACTCATCAGGTAACAAGTCTTGTAGGCTTCCTTGTTTCCCTTGACCTCCTCCACTTTCCCTTCTTTGCCACAGAATTTGATGCCCTGATTATACGTCGACGAGACAGCTCTCATGGAATGGATCCATGGTCGCCCGAAGATCATGCTGAAGATCGACGAGAATCAACCACCATCAACGTCGTCATCTTGTTGATGCTTCTCGGACACACCGGTAGCCGACCATTCCCAGCGATGTTGCGACGTCTCCGTTGAATCCCGAGAGGCTTCACGGCTTCTCCTGGATTTCTATCCCCTCAATATCCATCTTCTTCAGTACGTCATGGAAGATGACGTCCATGGAGCTTCCGTTGTCAACCAATATTCGTCTGCCGTCACAATTCCACACCTAGTGAAAGAACCAACGCGTCGTCGTGTGGATCTCTTTGGTGCTCGTTCTCCCTTTTATGGTGGGCCTTGATGTCGTTGACAGAATCATCGCATAAGTGCGATCCTCCCATTATCATCTATATCCTCTTCCTCGCCTTTGGGGGATCATCGTCGCCTTAGTCCCGACCCACGTGCTGAACCGTTGTTTGGTCGGCGGCCGGCTTCCTTCTCTGCCTGGCGAGGCCATTCCCATTTCCTTGCGGTGGATCCTCTCGCTGATACTGTCGTCGATTATCCCCGCATGGTTCGTGGGGTTCTCCCAGGTCTACACCTCGCACTTCCCCCTTCGAGTACTTCTCCATGAACCTCCTTTTCAACATGGCGCACTCCTCGGTGGAATTTCTGTTGAACTTGTGGAAGCTGCAAAACTTGCTTTGATCCTTGGGTCACGCCTTCCGATCCTGATCTCTTCTTCCTTCTGCTAACTCTTTCTTCTCCTCGACGTGGTATACTGCGCGCTTTTAGCCTTCCCGACCGCGTGGTTGGTTCAAAATCCTCTTGTCATCCTCTCCTCCTTTTGACTGCGTCAATGAGCCATCTTTGTAGTCTCTGCCTTCCTTATTTTCAGGCTACTTCCCTTTTCTCTTCGATCCATGCTTCTTCGCCAGCGCCGTCTTCTCTTCCTCCATTTGCATGAACATGGACGCTTTGTGGAAGGCATCTTCGATCTCTACGAGCGCATCTTGATCAATTCCTTTCTAAAAGGTGCGTCGAACCATAAGTTGTGCTTCAAGGCTTAGATGGCAACGCTGTCGTCTAGCCCGGAGACCCAGGCTATGACATATTTGAACTTCCCAATAAACTTCCGCAGGCTTTCCCCTTCTTCCTGCTCCAGTAACCATAGGTTATTTATATTTACCTCATTCTGTACGTACATCAAATAATGTCATAGGAAGTGGGAGACAAGTTGGTCGAAGCAGCTGACTGAGTTCGAGCGAATCCTGGCGATCCATTCCAGAGCCTGCCTTTTTCAGGTTGTCAAAAAACAAGTGGCAGATGATGGCCTCCCGCTCTGGTCTGCGCGCGTTCACTTGTCCCGTCGCGATTCTGAATGTCTTTATGTGCGCGTTGGGGTCCGTCGTTCCCTTGTACGTTGTTGGTCTGATCTTAGGCATCTTGTTGATCTTGATGCTGGTGATGTGCAGAGAAAAGGGGGTGTGCCTAGACTCCTCAACCAGTCTGTCGATCTTTGGCGATGCGCTCGTCGCCTTGTGCATCTGCAAGGTCATGTATCCCATCCTCGAGGTTATCCTTGGAGTGTCCGATCGACGTGCTCCTAGATTCTCTCTTCGGCCGCGGTCGTCATTGTCGTTTGTTGGTGTTGTGCCTGCATCTGGAAGGCTGGTCCTGCCATCGCCGTGGTTGCGGTCTGGTAGAGAGCCTGCATCGGTGGCGGTGGTGGTGTTCTTGAGTTTGTGTTGTGTTGAGAAGGTCCCTCCTCGCGCTCTTCTTGGGATGTGTTTCCTGGAGAGGGGAGAGGATCCTGCTGATGCCGAGCCGTGGAGGCGCTGAGTCGCATGTTCCTCTCTTGAGGTCTTCTCCTCCTAGGGTTGATGTTCCTGCAATTAAACTCTGCGAGGACTGCCTCCTTGCATTGGTGGACGCATGGCTAGGAGGTTGGTAAGCTGTTGATTCCTCGCCGATGTTGCTGTTAATCATTTGTGATGTTCTTCCATGGTGGTTCGGGCGTGCTCCACGTCGTCAGACGTCGTTTCCACTCTGTGTTCTTCTAGGCGTTTGGTGTTGTCGTTGTTGTTGTTGGTCATCATTTTCTTGAGCGTCTAGCTGTGCGGTAGACAGAAACTAAGCCCCACGGTGGGAGCCAAACTATTGGGGGCATTTTCCACACTCAACAATCACAAGGTTTAACCCTTGTTTTTAAAGAAACCAGTTCGGTTTGTCTCGTTTATTAGCCAAGAACTCTCAGTAAAGATGATAATGCAACATTACTTGTATATTGATCTTATGATTGCAAATACATAGGGTTTTTCCTCCCTTTTTCTCGGATCCTTTACAAATGAGGCTTATCTTGCCTTTTATAGCCCCAACACCACATCGTGGTGCACCTTTCCCGCCCTTTATCGCATCCCATCACTCTCTTCCTAGATTGGCGGAGGTGTGGCTCACCATGCTTTGCGCCTATTTGGGGCTATCGACCACGCCGGGTAGGTGCGACAGGGATGGGCCGCATTCAATGCGCGTCATGTCGGTCGTCAGTCGGCGTCGCAGGCTCCGCCGTCGACACCTCCCATTAGTCCTTGATATTTCTCTCTCCTTGCGATGCTTGGATATTCCTCTCGTCGATCCTATGGCTCGCCGTCGCCCTGGCCCCTTCTCACGAACCACTGATACTTAGGCCTTATTTGGTTTAGGCCTTCTTCCCGAGTCCTTAGCGTGCCATCGCCTCATCTATTGGTTGCGGGCGTCGCTTGTTGCTTCATTAATTGGATCCGACCGGATTCGACCCTAACATTCCATAGGACTCGATATACAAGGTCGCAAACCTCCGAAAGACGCTATGACAAGATCAGGAGTTAATCCACGTATTGCTTGATGTAACACACATAGTGGATTTGATTATGTCTTCTGTTGAATTTTTTTCATGGCTCGATAGATAATTTGATAAGCCAATGATTTTTTTTTTTGTGTTTCAGAATACGGTTAACCAACATGTTAACTAATCGATTACGATAAATTGGATCGGTTTTTGCAGACTTTTCTTCTGCAATACTTAAACGAGACATTAACGTGAAAGGCGCATCGCATCGGACAACCCCCTCGCCCGCACTTTGAACACGGCGTCCATGGCGGATCTCAACGAAGGAAACTGTTTTGTTTAATTTTTTGGTTTTTTGTTTTTCCTTGTTTCAGCTTAGTATCTCAAGAACAGATAAAGAGAGTGATTAAAAAAATTAAAAATAAATATTTTTTTATTAAATGACTTGGCAGGAAAGCACATGTTGCAATGACAAGGTACACACAATGACATGGCAAATAAGCAAAATTTTGGAAAATTTTATCTGGTCAACGCCCAATAATTTAGTTTGGTTTCATTTCAAACTACTTATGGACTTCGAACAAATTGAATATTTATACCGCAATTAACCCGAATAGAAATAAGAATTCCTCATTATCATCGTCATTGCAAAACGTTGGTCGGGTCTCTTGTCCACAGGTTTGTATATCGTTTATTTCTTCCTTTGCCTATTTTCCCTAAAAAAAACAAAAAAAAAACAAAAAAGCTTAAACATTATATTCTGATTTGAGCTTAAATCCGGTGCGTGACACAAACTCTTAGGATATTCACCATGGATTATTTAACGAAACTAAGACACCAATAAATAATTAGAGAAAAAAACCACATGAAAACAAGACGAACTAAAGAGATAAACTGAAAAAGAAAAGAAAAAAAAAAGGTGAAATACTTCTACATTAAGAGAAGTTGATGAGAGAATCAAGAGCCACATTGTATTTGGCAAAAAAAAAGAGCCACATTGTACGAGGCTATGAGCATTTCAAGAATATATTGAAGCCCACTTACACATAACATACCAAAAACCATTCCCTATCAGCCAAGCCAAGCAAAACGACCAACTACGACCACAAAACGACAATATAAGAATTGAAATTACACAATCTCTTCCCTGAACCTGTCACAATCATTGGAAGCGTCGTTGCACCAGAAACACGGCGAGAAAAGGGCAATTAGCAACGGGTTCTTCCTCAGGCACCTCATGAACTCGTCCTTGCTGATTTTCCCGTTGCGATCAGAATCAAACAGAACAAACAATGCATGTGCCTGCAGAATTAAAATGCCGTTACAAAATGGAACAAATTTTCGGTCAACTATTCATTATTGAATTCACCTTCAACCCTCGACTATTTCCCCGTTTCAATTAAATGAAAAGAAAAAAAAATCGTCAGTTTACAAAATAGTTGGGGAAATTTGGAACCAACGCCCCTCGAGAACTCCCAATGACAACAACGCAACGTAATTACAGTTATGCCCTATGAGAGTGCGACGACAGATATTCTGCAGTGGCCCATTTGAGAAAGTTGATAATATGACAGCAGAAAATTATATTGAGGTTGGAAAATCGCTCACCTCATCTTGGTCTAGATCTGGAATTGCAAATTTCATTGAATCATGAAGCTGACAAATCAGATGAAAAAAAAAAATGAAGTCAACTGCGGTCACAATTGAAATGATAAGTAAACAGAAACACGTTAATAGGTCGTTTACTTCCTGTTCCGAAAGGGAGTTGTGTCCTGCAGTGGCGCATTTGAGAAAGGCCAATTCGCATGCTTGTCTGAATACTGGCTGGCTGATGATATTTGCTGATCCAAACAAAAACTGAGCCAAACAAAAAAAACAAAAAAAAAGCAAAGACGATTAATCAAATATTTAAAGAGGTAAGTTTCTAGAAATCCTCGTTTGACCGATCCGACATTCAAAAACCTGAATCATAGAAATGTATAGCCAACAGAGATTATTTTGGGAGTAATTGGCGATAATGCCTCCAATATTTCCAAAAGGCGACATATTGCTCCTTGTGCGTAAAAAATGGTGGATAATATCAATTTGTGAACTCGAAACTATTTTTGTTAAATTATCTAACAACGGTACGGCACTATTATGAATCAATGAGTCCATCAGATATTCAAAATCTGTTAGTATGCATGTCCCTCGAGATTTGAGAGAAATAATAAAATTGATGAAATTGAAAATACCCTCAAATATTTTCCTTTAGAAACTAAAGTTCAGGGTTCTGTTGGGGAATTTGTGCCAGCTACTCTCTTTTTGGAATAAATAGTCTCACCGAAACAAAAAAAACAAAGAAACATATAGCGAATGGAAATGTATACCTGCTTAAATGTGATGGTTCCTATTTTCTCAACATCAAAGAATGAGAAAATCTGAAAACAAAGCCAAATTCGAAAAATCATTCATATGCTTTATACCTTCACCAATCATTCTACAATAAATATAAATGAGTTGACAGAAAACAATTCTTTTTTACAGTGGCTAAGTCGCTAACCTCCTCAGTTACAGAACAGCTTTTGAGTCCTACGGCCTTCAAAAAATTACGGTATGTTACACGTCCACTGCAAAAATACTCAAATGATGTTAGGGACGGGCTACTACTAAGAGTAACTTATGGTTAAAGCGAAGATATAGACTTCAAGCTAAGGGAGTTGTGTGAATTCAAATACCCAGTGAAAATTGTAAAATATGCAAAGGAAGAAATTTAAGAATCTAAAAAATTGAGCACAGGTAAAAAAATTATACAGATAAAAAAAATTGGCAAATGTACCAAGTTATACTGAATTGGGGCATAGTCCGTGTTTTCTTTGAGCGGAAAATGTACCCAAGTTCAATTTTATTGCGGTTTGAATATCCAAGTTCCACTGTACTGCTTAAAAGACCTGGGTCTATGACTCACCAGTTGAGTACAACTTGGGTACATTTGCCACCATTAAAACCTAAAATAAAAATAAGTATACCTGGAGTCTGGATTCATGGAAAGGAATTTATCCAGAAACTCTACACCTTCCAAGCTATTGACATGGTGTAACTGAAAAGCCAAAGTGTCCATAGATGACGGAAAGGGAAATTCATCTCTATTAAAGAGTCTATAATATACAACTAGCATATCAAATAATAATCTAAGAACTTATGTGAGTTAGAAATTCTAGTTTACAATAACCAAATCTGGTTTATATAAATAGTTAAATACACTTCAAGATCATGCTAAAAGAAAATCCACTAATTAATATACACACACACATATATATATTTGACAGACTGTATTGCATGGACTCACCAATTCAACTCTGGCCATTTCAACCATATAAGCCGAAGGTTTCGCCTGCAAAAACCAAGTGTTACATGTGAGGTTATGATAGAACCCGAAGCAAAACCATACACAAAATGAGATGAGTTGCAAAAGGGAATTCCTGAACACTTTATAATTTGCAAATATCACAAAACGTCCTTCTTTTGAGAGCACAAGTACAACACTCTCCAAAAGATGTGTCTATATGTACTCTCAACTAAACAAACATAATTCAACCTAATGGGAGTTAACAACTTATATATGATCTCACAATCCTATTTCATAAGTCCTACACTACACGCATAAATCATAATACAACAATATTAATGAGGACATAAGCAAAGGGTAAAATGTCTAAATTACACTTGCTTCAACGTTCATACATGAATAAGGATCTATAAGGATAATTGGCCAACTCAACAGCTAAAGCTCCACAAATATATCGTAAATGACATACACAGTTATATCAGCTACAAGCTCTAACGGTACAGTAGTTGATTATTTACGTAAATCATAAATATATTGACACATAAAAAAGAGAGATAGTCCGATGATATTTTCATAAATATATTGACACATAGAAAAGAGAGATAGTCCGATGATATTTTCAATAATGCATCTACTATTAAGTGAATAACAATGCTTAAATTAGATATACCTGTTTGGACTCAGCTGCTTTCAATACTAGCATCAGGTCTCCATAGGAATGAGATGTCTGCACAACATTTAGTGCCGATGCAATAGCCTGCCCAGTCTGTATATGCTCATACCATGTTACTATAATTCTCACCGGTAACATATTTAAGAAATACACGCAGAGTCAAACTTATAGAAAAGATAAGTTGACCAGGTTTAACTTACTTTTTCAAAAATATAGGAAAGATAAGGCAATTCATCATTTTAGTCTCAAACAAATGGCATTTGATTTAGTTTTGCAGAGTTTTGCATCATTGGAATAATTTTCACTGGATTGGTCCCTTATTAGTGATTTAGAAAATTTCAGTAACGAAAATTCAATGTCTCATTATCTATAATATTGATTGATCCAAACTAAAATACCCACCCTGTCTGCGAAAAGATTGGCATTTTCTTTTTCATGATCAAGCGGTGACACAACTGGAAGGTACTCCACCTGTTCAAAGATAATATAATTAATTACATTATTATAAGTATATTCAACCTATACATGGGAAAAATAAGAATTACTTTAATGGATCAGCTGATTTATATAAGTATATATATTCAACCCATCCATTAAATATATAGAATTACCTCCATGTAATTATGGAACTGAGTGAACATCCTGAACATGAGCTTTCCCAAAGAAATGTTCCCCCTAAAGAGTCAGACATTTGGAATAAAAAGTTTCTAAAACACAAAAGGAATAAATTAATATTGAGCTTAAAATCAGAAGTGTAACTTACCAGGATTGGTCAAAGTGTACATGGGGATAGCGAACAACAACTGGTTGAATCGGATAGTTCGGGATGAACGCGCCGAGTTGGAACGAAATAAGTGTTCTTCCATTGGTTGTGGTTCCCTCGGGAAATAAAAGAAGTCGAGGAAAACTATCGCAAGAGGCTTTTCTCTGTTTTATCCTAGAAAGCACATTTCTGTATCAAATAGCTAATAAATTGATATATTATGTACTCTTGACTTAATAGAGAAACATAATAACGTAAAATGTACATTATTAGCAACAATAGAAATTATTCCAAGATTATTTAAATCAGTGGTTAAAAAAAACGATATCAAGGCGCGCCTCAATGGGGCGTGTAGACCATAATAGTAATGAGGCTTAGGCCTCACATAGAGAGATCAAGGCTTACGCCCTGACAACGCCTCAGTCATTAAATGTAGTGCCTTGAAGAAAACGCGTCATGGCGTCGGATTAGTTAGTGGGCCTTTTTAAAATCCCTGCACATATATATATATATATATTATAATATATTTATTTACTTACTTATTTTATTTGAACACTTATCGTATCAAAGTCAAAACCCAACTATATAATTTTAAAACAGACTCTTTTAGCATCATTCGTCCTCGACCTCTTCCCCTTCTTCCTCTGCGCACTGCCTTCTGCTTCTCTGCGCACTGCTGCTTCCTCAATCAGTATTAAAACGACATTCAATGTCTTTGAATATGATCGACTGATCGTTATTACACAGTTATATTCATGAACAATGATCTTTACTATAGTTAGTTTGAAATTAACTTAATATCAACTAATTTATAAGTTTTAACTTTTAACCACTTTTTATAACCATTCTCTTATTATAGGGAGGAAGAAAAGAAGAAAGATACGATAATAGATATGACTCTAGAGAATGAAGAACCCAATTGGGATGGGAACTATGAGGAGGAAGTGTAGGATAGCGGATATGAGTCATCGTCAAGTTATTGATAGTTTTTTTTTTTTTTAAGTTTTTAAGTTTTTGAGTGTTTATGTTTTTAGATATGACTTATTAAGGTTGAGGATTATGCTATATTTCAGAACTTTTTATATCTATCTTATATTTATATTATTGTAAAAAAAATTATATTGTATTTATTAAGGCTTACGCTTCAAGGCGGCGATAAACGCCTCGAGGCTTAAATACGCAATTTTAACCACTGATATAAATATATTATTCTGATTTTGTGACATGTAAATAATGTTATGAATCAAATATAAACTAGAAACACCAGTATTTAGATTTACACACCAAGGACAAATTGATATATTGAAATTTACAGGACTTAATATTAATTTTCTTACTAAATAGCTCCAAACACTAATAATAAGGAAATTATAGACGCAAGGACTATCGATTAAAAAAAATGGGGTAGTTCAAATAAATCACCAAATAAGAACAGGACTAAAACAAGGAAGCAGGAGAGAAAGGAGTAAGCAAATCATATAAGGCTGCATATAGTCATAAGTTGAAATCAAACTCTTCGAAACATTATACCTTTATTTCAGAAACTGCATGCTTCCTTGATGAAGGTGAGAATCTATTTACATAAATCACCTATGAGCATAAAACAAACTTGAATAAAGTACAATAAAAATATACCACGTGAAGCTTAAAACATAAATGCAGAAGCTTATTTATAGTGCAGACGCACGAAGTTACCTGCATCGCTCGAATGATAGTTCCAACAAAAGGTATGGAATCATGCGACTCCGATGCCACAATGGTAGGCGACAATTCGTAGAAATAAAATATAGGCTCAATATACGATACATGATTAGATACAAGGATAGGAGCGGTCTCTCTTGGTGCGGGTTTCCCCTTGCGTTTGATCCAGTGATAACTGCAAAGAAAATGGTGAAGAGAAATTACAGACAATAAAGACTATTGAGTAAAGTAAACAATCAATCTGGAAACCAAACCCAGTAAAATGCATAGAATATGCTCGGAAAGACCAAGCTCTCATAGACGACCGCCTATAACAAAGACCTTCCTCCAATGATATTCGGAACAAATCGCGTTTGTGAATCTGATTGATTCTAGGAAAGGATATCTCGGAAATTCAGCTGTATTATTTACCCCAAATCCCACCTAACAAATGATACAGTTGCCCAACCAAACCATTAACTCGTCCACTAAATTGAACACTGGCAAGACGGATAATCGAAGATATCGAACATGATCGTAGAAAAGTCGAACCCTGAACTCGTCCACTAAATTAAACACTGGCAAGGCGGATAATCGAAGACTATCGAATATAATCGTAGAAAAGTCGAACCCTGAACTCGTCCACTAAATTGAACACTGGCAACACGGATAATCAAAGACTATGTCGAACCCTGAACTCGTCTACTAAATTGAACACGGGCAAACAAAGAGAAACCGTTGGTCTTACCCGAAGGAGAAGAGAATACAGCGAGCAGAAACCCTGGTGATCCACATGATCCGGCACCTCCACTTGGGCATCGGACTCTGCTTATCCTTCCACCCGTAGAGCGCCAGCTTCGTCGCCAGGTAGCCGATAGCCAAGCACGCGCCGAACAGCGCGAGTCTCGCCGCGGCGAGGGGCAGGCAGAGCAGGATCTTCAGCCACTCGTAGGCTCCGGTGATCTCCGCCGTGTGGTTGCGGAAGGGGTCCACTGTCGGCGCCCGCGGCACGTCGAACCAGTCCGATCCGAGGAACGCATAGGGGTTGCGGCTCGAATCGGAGCGTGACTCGTCCCCGTCCCCATCGCCGGCGCCGGAGTCCAAATCTCCGGCGAGCACGACGTCGATGTCGACTACGTGGGGGTCGTCGGAGGCGGGAGGCGAGAGCAGAGGCGCGGAGAGGCCGTGGACCGCCATTGGAGAGAGAAAATGGAGCGACTGAGAGAGGAAATGCGTTGATTCAAAACCGGATTCTCTGCCTTCTTCCTTGTTGCCTTTCGCTTCCCTTTTTTTATTTAAATAATTAATTAATTGTTTTTGTGTGATTGTGATTCGTGGGTCGTTTACTTACAATATATAAACATTTTTTTATTTTATTTTGAAAGGGGTGTATTTCTATTTATTGATTTGATGCGATGGAGAAATTCCTATATTTATTATGGCTACGTGTTTTTAGCTTTAATTAGCTTCTTTAATATTCTTGACATTTTTCATATAAATGGGCTATTTAATGCTCCTTGAACTTTAAGGATTAAAATACTTACAATTTCGTACTTGGAAATATATTTGTGCAAAAAATAGAACATTTTAAAAAATTAGTAAGACTCCATTCACGGTTACTTACTTCACCATTCACCGTTAACTCTAAAAGAAACCTAGTAAAAATAAGAGCTCTTAACAAAAATAGTCAATTTGAAACATAAGTTTTGCAAAATAGCTAAATTTTAGTTAATTTTATAAACTAGCAATTAACCATTTAAGTGAATGTCTAATTACATTGTTACCCTTAATAATTGACAACGTATTAAAAATAAATAAAAAATCAAAACGTATTTTATGTATAATTGATTTGGTCGACATTAATTACATCAATTTACACACGTTTACAGCTAATAATTATCACCTTAATTGCCTTATATATTACACGTTTTAAAATTATTAACCATTGCTATTATTATGGAGATTGCTATTATTATGGAAACTATCAAATCCACATTTTTAGGTTTTCAATTTCAAATTTAATTGCTGAAATTAATATAAAAACCCACTTTTAATTTCGTTGGTTGTGGTCAGAGCTTGACAGTGCGTGCAGAGGTGGTGGGTGGTGATTCAAACCCATATTCGACGCTTCAAAGAGAAGGCGATGTCTATTAAGCTCCTACCTCGGTGATTGAGCGCAAAAACAGACTCCACGAAATCGTCGACGGACTCCGCAACTTCTCCGCCGGCGACATCATCTCCATCGACGACGGATCGGCGGAGCGATCCCGCGCGGCGCAGATCGAAGGTGTGTTGTGGACGGAGACTCTCCTCCGCAGGTCGGAGATGACCGGGACAGCGTGCTTCGCCGCTGCGCCGTTCGCCATGGCCGACAAAGCTCGGAGGAAAGAGAAGCTCTGGTTATGGTTCAAGGAGAGAGAGAGAGAGAGAGAGAGAGAGAGAGGGAGAGAGAGAGAGAGAGAGAGAGAGAGAGATGATTCAAAATTTGTAATTAAATTCCAAAATTTGTGCACAATTAATCATACCTTGATTTGTGCTGATAAGTTTAATTACCATTTAAATTAATTACAAAAATATTAATCTAAAATGATTAATTAAAGGGTATTTCAGGAATAAAAATTGTTATTAATATGCCACCTCATGTTAATTGGCTATTTTACAAAATTAACCAAACTTTGGCTATTTTGCTAAACCCATGTTTCAATCTGGCTATTTAGAGCAATTTCTCTTATAATTATGAGAAAATAGAGCCATAAATACTTTTAAGTTATTTAAAATTATAAATGTGAATGCGTAAAAATGACTTTAACTTAGAGTCGAATCCACGGTGCAGGCTCCAAGCTTGATCCGACAGATGTGTGGATAGTTGAATGCAGAGTCAACGCGGGTTGACTGACGATCGTCAAAGTTGGAGGCGAGTCATTCTTCTTTGGCAAGCCTCTGGGTTGTTCTTAGCGATCCTTGTTGAGCTTCCCACTTTGGCGAGCTCCCTGTCTAGGCGAATTCCATGTCTTAGCGAAGCTCAAGGTGTTCTTGATGAATCATGTTGATTGTTCTTCCTTGGCGAGCTCCCGTGGCGAGGGAGAACCTGCAAAAATGGGTAGATCGGGCCTGAACCCCGTTGTTTATTGTTGGGCGAGGCTGCCTACGTATCTTAGTTTAAGATAATTAGGTACCACGTAGTTAGGGGTTAACAATAAATGGATCATTGACGATGTGGTTTGACTCGTCTGAAATGGCGATGTTAACGGTACGGGGGTGACCTTTGCCAGTGGCGAGAGTATTACCGGCAAGGGTGTCATTGTAGACGGCGCGGGTGTTGGGGAGTTTGAGCGATGAGGGCTTTGAGTCGCGAGGGTAGCTTTGGTCGACGCCTGATGATATCAGGCGAAGCGTATGATCACGTTGAACAACTTCTCTAGCGAGGCTAGACTATCGTCGACTTCTGAGCTCTAATCAAACCTTTCTTGGCGAGCTCTGGGGACGGCTAGACCGGGCTGGAGACCAAAGGTAGAAGGCAAAATTATAGAGAGAGAAATAATAGATAGAAGTTCTGGAGGAAGCTGTGAGAGAATGTGTCAAATTAGGAGGAGAAGGGTCCTTTTTATAGGTAAATGCAATAACCACTTCTCCGTGAATCAGGGAAAATAAATTCCCATTAATTGCACCTAGGGAGCTGCGAATTTGGCTTTTCAAGGGAGCTTGCTGCGTGTAACGACCCAATTTTTTGGTCGGCACTTATTTATCTTAAACTTATACGATATCCTGTTTATAAGAAAATAAAGTTCTAAATTTGTCGTCTGAATTTTTTTCTTTCTTTTGTATATCAAAATAACATATTAGATAAATAATATCTTTACACCAGAAATTCATAGTGATCATTCTACTTAAAACATAGTGGACAACGTAAAATCGTATCACAAAAAGTCATTGTACGATATACTTAAATATGTAAGGAAAATCATCTACGGATGTTTGAAAATAAGTTTCTTAATTAAAATTCGAAAAAGTGATAAATTGCGGAAAAAGTCTTAGTGATCGGTTCCACCACCTATGCACCGTATATGCCGCAATGTCGGTTCTGCTCCATCCGCTCCAAATTCTCGGCTAATTTCTTTCCTAGATCTACATCACAATTATAATGAGCTAACGCCCAGTACGTACAAGCTTATATAACTCACAATAAACATACATAGAAATCATATATCATTTACATTGTGACATTTCGCACATCATATTATGTTGTACATAAACATAAAATATTACCATAAAGCATAACGTATCATCTTAAAACATGTCATATCATCTTCCATATATCATATCATCTTTAAATATATCATATCATCTTGAAAGTATCATAATATTTCAAGTACATATTCTTAACATAATTTGGGCCCTGCGTACGTACCTTTGCGCGCAACCAACGGGGAATCGGGGGAAGCTACCCAAACCGAATCGTTCCCTTTTGGGAATTGTATATAGCTCCGATACCAATTGTTGGAAATCAGATATTCTAATATGCCAATTTACCTTGAAAAATAACGAAATAGCTTCGATTGAAAATTCATTAAAAATACTTTTAACGTCCCGTCCAAATTACCTCGAATATTCCGCTCTCATCAGTTCGTCCGGGTAACTTCAAAAATAATTTTAAGTCAGAAAAGTTACACCGTAATAACGTACTGACATCGAGTAATTTGGATAAAGCGACCGGATAAATAATTGGTAATTTAATTATCACGATTAATTTCATAGCAACATATTAAATCTAATGTCTATGGAAAATAAATAAATACAATAAAAGAAATTTTGCATTTATTGACTCAATGTATAAGGCCGTACCTCATTGACGACTTCCAGCTGCGCGTTCTAACTTTGGCAGGGCTCCGCCGATGCCGATGGAAACTCCCATGATCTTCCGAGATATTCTCCTAGACTCCTCGTACCGAAGCGTGGGCTTCGCCGGCAGGACTCCGTCGCAAAATTTAACTGCTAGTTCTTTTTAAGTTACCGGAGAAAAATATCTCCTAAGCCAAACCAGAAGAGAAATCAGAAGCAGAAAACTCGCAGACCCTAAAGAGAGAGGGAGAGCTCGAGTTTTTGCTCTAGAGAAAGTGTGAAAAATGTTGTAAATGAGCTCCCTATTTATAGACTTAGCCCGTAACCGAATTTGTGAAATTCACTCCCAAATTTCGAATTTATATATATTAAATATAATTAATTATCTTAATCCAAAGGTTTAGAGTCAATCTCATCTAAATCCAATGGATATAATTAATTAGGGATTTAATTAAATAAGAAAGACTTGACAAAATCAAAAACCAATCTTATCATCTTATTTAAATATAATTCGAATATATATATATATATATATATATATATATATTTAATTTTGAAAATAATTATTAAATATAATTAATTATCTTAATCCAAAGGTTTAGATTCAATCTTATCTAAATCCAATGGATATAATTAATTAGGGATTTAATTAGATAAGATAGACTTGGGAAAATCAAAAACCAATCTTATCTACTTATTTAAATATAATTTAGAAATATATATAATAATAATAATTTCGAAAATTACTAATTATTATATATTCAATTAATTAATTTCCAATCCGACGGTAAAAATTAAATCTTAAACCGATCCAACGGATACAATTAATTAGGTCAAATTCGAAAACCCTAAGCTTGGTCACTAAGCTACTATTTTTAAATTAGGGTTAGGTCAAAAAACAATCATCTTAATCCTTCGGTTGATATTAAATCATTTCCGATCTAAAGGATAAGATCGATGGCTCAAAAAAACACCAGAATTGAACTTTTGAACACATTTTAAAAAATCAATGTTTTTAAACTTTGCCCAATTTCAGACGATTTTACCCCTGATTAACATTGGGGAGGTTGTACAATTAACATTCTTGGGACAGTTTCTTATGATCCTTGGGGACAGTAATTTAAACTTAGGGGACAGTTTTTGGTAATTTAGGGATAATTTTTGGTAAATTTAGGGGACAATTTTCGGTAATTTAGGGACATTTTTGAAATTGTCCCATCTTGGGATAATTTCTTAAGAATTTGGGAACAGTAATTTAGATTTGGGGGACAGTTTTTGATAATTAGGGACAGTTTAGGAGTTAATTAATCATAGGTAAAATTGTCTGAAATTGGACAAAGTTTAGAAACATTGATTTTTTTTAAATGTGTTCAAAAGTTCAATTATGGTGTTTTTTTTTAGCCATTTTCTAAACTTTCCCATTTAATATGAAAATATGTATCTGTCCATATATAAATATTTACAAATATTTGTGTATATATACAACATGTTATATATATATATATATATATATATATATATATATATATATATATATATAAGTAAACTGCATGAAGTCATAAACTTGTGAAATCTTATAAATAAGCATAGCTTTCACCATATATGATTTATGTTAAGGTCAGATTTTGTCAAATCATCCCTCAACACTATTGATGTCGTTTTATACGCAAACGATAAAGAATGGAGGCAAGGTTACTTAAAGATTGTGGGCCCATCAAAAGATAGAGCAGCTTAAGGCCCAACAACGATGAAGCCCACGAGGAGTCAAAGCCTATCAGGGAGCAAGACCTTATCACAACAAGAGAGCGCATCGAGCAGAGGCACGTCGAAGAGGAGTCTCATCGGAAAAACCCAACTGAATTAAAAGAGGAAGTCATTCGAGATCGCGAGAAAATAGGGAAATTGGTTCATTCAGTTGAGGATTTCGTGGGATATCCAACGCCAATAAGTAAGGTCAACAACAATCATAGCAAGAAAGAAGGAAACCCTAGCACAATTCGTGGGAATAGTCTAGAAACCCTAAAGCCTATAAATATGCATGTAAACTCGTTGTAAATTGATTCAGTACCATTATATCGTGAGTTTGAGAGAATAATTCTTGAGTTCTTGAGTTTGTTTATTTAGCATTCTCGATTAATCAAGGATTAGAGTGTGTAATCTTTGATTGCCCAAGCTAATAAACGTAAGAAACCGGGTCCTCTCGGAATCATAATAAACCAAGAATATTCGTGTTCATAGTTATTTGTGTTCTTTTGATTATTCTTGTGACTGTAAGGCGTCGCAAAATGCCCTCTACAGTTTGGCGCCCACCGAGGGGGCTTTGTTTCTTTCTATTGCACAGCCAGGAAATCGGAGAGAAGAAGGAGAATGTCAGGCGAGGAAGGTAGCTCTATCCAGGAGCAGGCCATGCAGAGGATGCAGCAACAGCTAGCCGAAGCCGTGGCGAGGATGACGGAAGCTACCACTAAATCCGAGGAATCCGCTAGGAGCGCGGAGGATTCCACCCGAAGGCTGGAAGAGCAGGCCGTGGAGAACAGAAGCCTCGCGAGCCTCTTGGAGCGCGCGGAGAGACGACACCCGGCGAATCAGCTGGCGGAGTCGTCTGCACGAGGAGACGGAGCAAGCGCCAACGAAGGAGCAGTGACGGCGGACACGCCGGTGGACATGTCAACCCCTTCACTCATCAGAAACCTTTTCCACACAGGCGTAGCCCCGCCTCCGGCCACAGCGAACGAACCGGAGAACACGCCACAATCCACGCCGGATAACTCGACGGTGGATGTGGCGACAAGGGTGGCCGAAGAGGTGACCAAGGCGATATCGGTGTGTCATCGAAGATGGAGGCAAAACTCGGGCAAGTCGCATCTCAAGTGCATCAGGCGACGAGCTCAGCACCAGAAATCGACAGAATAGTGAGAGAAGCCAGGATCACCCCATTCACGGCGAGGATTCGGGGGATAGAATTGGAAGAGCTACCAAAGATCAAGCTCACACCGTGCAAGGGAGAGACGGACCCCCATACCCACGTGAAGTCGTTTTGGATCGCGACAGATCACATCGGAAGCGAAGAGACCCGGAAGGAGGCCGTCCTATACTGGCTCTTCATAGTGAGTCTGCAAGGTCGAGCCAGTGATCGGTTCGCAAAGCTGGGACCCGGCTCTATCAACGACTCGGATGAACTGGTCGCCCTCTTCGACGTCAAGCAAGGGAAGAACGAGCCTCTCCGGCAATATGTGGAGAAGTTCAAGAACGTAATGTTCCGGATCCCGAAGATAGATGACGTCGTCTCAATCCAGGCCCTAAAGCACGGGCTATACTATCAGTCCCCATTCAACGATGAGATGTGTGTCTCGTTGCCACACTCGATAGAGGATGCCCTCCATAAAGCTGTGATCTACATGGACATGGAGGAGAACAAGGCGATAAGAAAAAAGCTGGAAGAAGAAGCCGAGGGCAGGACAAATCCCGAGAGGAAGGAAAGCAGGGACGGACAAGAAGGGTCATCGTCGAGGGCGAGAAGAGAAGGAGATCAAAGAGACCGAAGGGACCGAGAAGGTCCCAACGAGCGAAGAGCTTCGGAGGCCCCGAGGCATGGAGTCTACCATGTAGACGAGAAGAAGGGGCCCACTGACAACCAAGGGAGCCATCAGCCGGGAGGTCGTCATCAGGAAAACCCCCAGCCGGGAAACTTCCCCGATAACCAAAACGGTTTCTCAGGAGGCCGAGGAGGTTATTCTGGAGGTCGAGCAGGTTTCTCCAACATCCGGGGAGGATTCTCTGGCGGCTGAGGAGGTTACTATTGGAAATCGGAGGTATCAAGACGACTTCCTTGCCACGATAATAGCCTCTGAGCCGTCCCGGTAACATTTAAAAATTCATTTTAAAGCGGAAATTTTGTTATCGGACCGACGACACGGATATCGGGTAACAATGTTTCCCCCAGATCGTTGACGTGGTCGTCTTCCCGAAGGCTCTTCACGATCATGTTGTCCACGTACACCTCCATGGTTTTTCCGATCACGGGAGCAAACATTCTGTTGACTAGGCGTTGGTACGTGGCTCCGGCGTTCTTGAGTCCGAATGGCATGACCTTGTAGCAGTAGAGACCGCGGTCGGTCATGAATGCCGTGTGTATCTGATCGGGCTCGTGCATCCGGATTTGATTGTACCCTGAGTAGGCGTCCATCATGCTCATGAGTTGGTGGCCAGCGGTAGCGTCCACCAGCTGGTCGATCCTTGGGAGCGGAAAGCAGTCTTTGGGACATGCGGCGTTGAGATCGGAGTAGTCTATGCAGAATCTCGATTTTCCGTTTGGCTTCTTCACCATCACCACGTTGGACACCCAGTCTGGGTATGTGACCTCCTTGATGAAGTCAGCGGTGATGAGCTTGGTGACTTCCTCGTTGATTGCTCAGTACCGCTCAGGGTTGAAGGCGCGTCTGCGTTGGATTTTCGGCGTCTTTCCCGCTTCGATGTTTAGTCGATGAACGGCGATTTCAGGATCGATTCCGGGCATATCGGCGTGCGACCAGGCAAATACGTCTTTGAACTCCTTGAGGAAGGCGATCAGCTTGGTCTTGATCATGACCGGAAGTTGGGCTCCGATCGTGACTGTTCTCTCGGGCCGGCCCTCCTCTATCGGGATATGCGTGATTTCTGATGAAGGCTCCATCGTGGGCTTGCGCCTGTCATCTCGAGGGTCTAGCTCACCAAACATCCCTGCATTCCCTGGGTAGTCGGGAAGTTCTTCCTCGAGCTGGTACACCGTGTTGATGACCAGCTCGTTCTTCCCGGACTTTGTCCCTTGGGCGTAGCAGTTTCGGGATTCCCGCTGACTACCTTTCATCACTCCTATCCCGTTATCAGTTGGGAATTTGACGAGCTTATGAAAGGTAGACGTGATGGCTTGCAGTTTGTTGAGGCTAGGCCACCCCAAGATGACGTTGTAGGCAGAAGGTTGATCCACTACGAGGTACCTGACCATTTTGGTGGTCAGGGCCCCGTCTTCGGAGCCGAATGTCGTGGGCAAGGTGATGGCACCTTTGGTGTAGACCGGCCGCCCGTTGAATCCGTAGAGGGGCGTCCTTACCGGAGTGGGGACTAGTCCTCCTAAGTTCATCTGGGCCAAGGCGGCTTTGACGATGACGTCGGCCGAGCTCCCGTTGTCGATCAGAACTCGTCGTACCCGACTGTTGGCAATGAGGACGTCAGTTACGATAGCGTCATTATGAGGATGTGAGATTCTCCGAGCTTCCTGCTCGGTGAAAGTGATTTCCTGGCCGGGGAGCGCATGGGATGCTCCCCTGAGGTAGGTGATGTTGACTTGGTGTGTGTCTCGATCCTCTTCGAGGGATCGGGCGTACCGTTTCCTTTGGTTGCCTGAGTCTCCAGTTTCGGGTCCGCCCATTATGGTTGAGATGACGTGGAACTGAGAAGGTCCATCTCTTCCTGGTCCTTTATCGGAGCGGGATCGGTCTGGACCGTCGTCGTGTTGCCGTCTATCTTCTTGGGGACGTGGGCGACTGGAATCCCCGTTTCCGGAGACCAGCTTTTTGAGGAACTCCTTGAGTTGCCCGTCTTGTATCAGCTGCTTGATTTGCCTTTTCAGCTGATAGTATTCCAACGTCGTGTGACCGTGATCCTGGTGATACTCGCAGTACCGACTCATATCTTTCTTGGGATTTTTCTTGAGAGGGGGTGACCTTCCGAACTTATCTCCGTGTAGGCTGAAGATCATTGCGGGCGAGGCCGTCAGGGGGTGAAGTTTGCGTGTTTCCGGATCTTTTACGCCTTCTTGTGTAGCGGGGGCTTACTTTTGGAGTTTTGCAGTTGGCGCTGCTTCTTCCCCTATGGCTCGCTGTTGCCACTCTTTCGATCGTCGCGGTACTGATTGCCTTGGTCGAGCTGGTTCCGGCCGCCGAAGTACTCGTCGACAGCTATGTCCTTTGCTGCCCTCGCCATCAGTTCGGCCTTGGAGGCCGGCCTTTTTTTGACGAGGGAGCGGGAGAAATCGCATAACGGTAGACCGTCGATGACGGCGGTAATGGCATCGTCGTCCGTGTAGCTGGCAACTTTATTTGATTCTTCGACGAACCTTTTCAGGTACGCCTGCAGAGTTTCATCTTTACGCTGCTTGAGGGTCCAGAGGTAGGATTTCGTCTTTCGCTGCGTGATCGAGCTTGCGAAACGAGAAGTGAATCGTTCTGCGAGCTCTTCGAATGACCTGATTGACCCCTTCGGGAGGCGTTGGTACCACTCGAAGGCAGGTCCTGCTAGCGTGAGACAGAAAGCCTGACACATTGTGGCGGGTGAACATTTCTTCACCCGCATGTTGAACTGATACTGTACCAGGTGGTACGTGGGGTCGGTAGAGCCGTCGTAGTTGAGGTTCAGCGGGAACCTCAGGTCTCCGTCAAGATCCTTGGCGAGCAGGTGACTAGCGAGGGGGGACAGGTTCCCCTCAGCCATGCTTCGAGCGACGGGGTAGGTACTCTGGGCCGCAGCGAGCCTTTGCATCTCTTGCTTGAGTGCTTGGAGCTCGCTTTTGACACCGTCGTAGGGCGGTGTTTCGGGCAGAGTATCTTTTGCGGGGATGACATATTCTCCCCCCTTGTGTCGGGAGTGTTGGGAGTTGTCAGATCCCTCTGCATTGTCGTCGTCGTTGGATTCCTCCGGTCGGGGGGATCGTTCTCTCTTTCGGCATCCCCGCTGTTGCCGATTAGCTCGGCTCAGGTGGTGTCGGAGGTCTCCTTCGCTGGCTGGGTGAGTGTGGACTCGCTCTTGTTGTCGTCGTTCCCTTTGTTGATTCCTCGTTTTATTGGCGGCATCTTTGTACCCCCCGAGTCGGTCAAATGCTGACCGTATGGTGGTTTGGGATTGCGCTGGCTCCTGGGAGTCTGCGGGAGCGGGACACTCCCTGTTTGCCTCTCTCTGAGTGAGTTCGAGGGCTTCTTCGGGGCTCTCCTCCTCTCCTTCGTTGGCGTGTTTGCCTTCGAAGTGTTTGGAGATGAGCCCGGTTAGTCGAAAAAGACTTTCTTCGACTCGGGCCAGCCTTTCTTCATTGAGCGCTGGCTCTTGGCGGGTGCTTGCTTACGGCAGGATGCGGACCTGCTTTCGGCGGGCGTGGACCTTTTCCCGAGTGTTTAGAGCGATGCTCTCTGTAGGATGAGAGGGAGTGCCATCCATTGACTTGGACGACATCTCTTTTGGTCTGGTGAAGCTGACCGTTGCTTTTGCTGGTGGGGTTATTCAGAGGATTGAATTCGTGGCCCCTCTCCTTCTAGCG
The DNA here is from genome assembly GCA_954871525.1 of Parietaria judaica. Classification (NCBI taxonomy): domain Eukaryota; kingdom Viridiplantae; phylum Streptophyta; class Magnoliopsida; order Rosales; family Urticaceae; genus Parietaria; species Parietaria judaica. The sequence continues at coordinate 387,512 of OX940865.1, read as the reverse complement.
CCAAAATGTTGATGCCGTTTTTTGGATCAAACACTGTTGTGTCCCAAGTTGTTGATTTTGGGCCTGGCCCAATGTCGTTTGTTGACGTGGCGGGCTTCTGATGACTTTGGATGGGCCTCTGGCTGACCTTGTTGCGAGGATGAAGAATTTTGCCCCCTCTGTTGACTTCGGTGGGCCGCGTTGACTTTGTGTTGGATTTGATGGCCCTGTTGCGGGGATGACAGGTTTTCCCTCCCTCTTGCTCTCTCTCGGCGTATGAGTGATACGGATTCCGAGCGGAGTTCGTGGCACTGGGATCGAAACCTATCGTAGCCGTTCGAGGTCCAGCGATCCGGGGATTACTCTCCCCCTGTTACCTCAAAGCCTGGAATGGACAAGGCTAGGGATACAGGTTCAGGTATCTCGCAGGAATCAGGGTCCACACGAACGGGAGAGTGAGTTTGATCCAGTGGATCTTGGGGGATTGGCTCCCCGGCCTGTGACGTCGATTCTAGTTTGGGCCCTACAGACTGTCCGCAAAGCCACGATATCAATGTAAGATATGGGGCTGGGAGACAGAACGGGTTCCACGCAGATCTAGAAGAATGGTCTGGCGGGGTCGTCGAATCGTCCCAGGATCTTTTCCAGGGGTTCCCCTCTGGTTGGTCTATTTACAGTGATTCCCCAGGTCCAGTCCCTCGACCTGAATTGTGGGTCCTGATACGTGTCCCCAAGCTATCCGCACAGACGCGCAATGGACTGTGAGATAGACCGGACACCTCGTAGAACAAGACCTATCAAGTAGGACCTTGACCGTGTAGGAATCCCTCCGAGACCTCCGATATCGCTCAGTTTCCAGACCTAGCAAAAGAATACCCGAGGTCAAGGGAAACAGGGAGGGATACACCCTGATTCACCTCCGAGGCTCAACATTAGTGGAGTATATGAGAAGGAGGCGAGTTTATAGGGAGTAGGGAAGAGCTCGAGAGAATTCGAGTGAATTCCGTTGTGTTTGAGTGAGTTACCGTTTGAATGAACTGAGCCTGTATTTTATAACTGGATCCAGAGACTCTGGTGCAAATAAATATTGCTTCGGGAGGTCCCCGAGAACAAATTTTATATGCAAATTGAAGCCCTAGATGAGAGGAAGCCAACACAACCGTTGGATTGCCGATCCAATCATCGACGCGCTCTCACGCGCGCGATTTGTGCGCGCTGTTCCGCCCACGCGTTGTTTACTCGCTGGCACGCGCAGATGACGTCAGCGATGGCGTCATCACCTCAGGGGCGCGCGTGGAGAAGGCTGAGGGGCGAGTGGGGGGCAGAGGTGCCACGTGGCGGCTCATGGTGGCTCCTGGGAGTGCGTGGGGCCCACAAAAAGGCTCTTGAAGCGTTGTTTTGCTCCCGGACTCTTCGCGTGTCCAGTTTTCACAAACTTTATGTCGTTTTTGAGTATCTTGATATTTTTAGGAACATCTAGACACTTTATTTTACAAAAACAGGCCTCCGGAGGGTGTTTTGGATTAAAATTGACTTAATTAATTAAAAGAAAAAGTAATTTGATAATTTTTCTTTAATTAATTCGTTCTTAAATTAATCCCGGGATTTACCCGTAACATATAATATTAATGAATTTCTAATCCGACGGTTAAAGATTAAATCACAAAACCGATCCAACAGACATAATTAATTAAGCAAATTCGAAATACCTAAACTTGTTCACCAAGTTTCAATTTCGAATTATATTAGGGTTCAAATCAATTATTTCAATCCAACGGTTGATATTAAATCACAACTGATCCAATGGATTAAATTGATTTTAGGGTTTTTGCCAAAATGCCAAATAATAGGTACTTATGCCGCAAAAATAAAATCTTCAATTCATAGATTCGAATTTAGCTAGGGTTTGTTATCTCCAAACCGTAATTCGAATTTACACATATAAATATTCAAAAATATATTTTTATGTATTAATATAAATCTTTTAATTATTAATTAGATATTAATAATTAAATCCAAATAATTAAATTATACTAATAAAACCTGATCTCAATGTCACACATTAAATGTCATGGTGCAACACCATCATTTAAATTCGTGACATGTGATTTAATTTCATAGCTTATCGAACCGAGTCATAAACTTAGAAAATCCATAAATCAGAAACCGTAAGTCAGAATGACTTGGTTCAAAAAGCAAAGTTGCTTAGAATTTAATTTAGAACAAAATCGTGCTGTTCGAAAATCTAAATTCTAACTTTCTTTTTATCAGTTAATTCCGTGTACCAAAATATGATACTTTTGCCACGCTGTCGATAAAACTATCTGACGTCTGACACAGACTTGTCAGTTTTATAAGTCGAGCCAAATGATTAAACATTATCCAAATGGACCCGTATCACTTAAGCTCCAACGAACTGCGAGTTGTTCGTCAAACCTCGAAGTGATTCCACTATAGACCCGAGGCTCCACTCTTTAGTGATACGGTATATATTATTCCCTTATAACAGCAGGGTGTCCATTAGATTCAATCAAATACCGATTATTGTCCTTTCACTTGATGACTCACACATGAGCAGGCGATTTTTACAGTAATGCCCCTCAATGCATTTTCATCCTTGACTCAGCCAGTAATTTTATGAGCATCCCACTTATGGTTTCGATTCATAAGTTGCGCACGGGTACCTCTCACTTCTCACCACCGACTACAAAGGGAATCATCATGACTCTGAAGTGAGCTGTGTGATGCCCATGTCTATGATCAAGATATCCTTACTACTGACTATTTCCCAAAATAATGTTGGGAACATCGGTAATATCTTTTGTTCTTTAACGGTTAAATCAAAGAACAATTAAGCCTGTAGCTCGGACTCATGATCACTCAGGACTTAGAACTAATATCCAAATGCCTCCTGAATATTTTCTAAGGCAACGTCTTGGTAAATGGATCAGCTAGATTGTCCTCCGTAGCTATTTTCACAACCCGCACGTCCCCACGACGTACTATCTCTCTAATGAGATGGTATTTCCTTTCTATATGTTTCGCCTTGTTATGGTCTCTGGGCTCTTTGAAATTAGCCACAGCTCCATTGTTATCACAGTCCAGCGTTTGTGGTCCATCTACATCTGGGATTACACCCAGTTCCATGTAAAAATTCTTTAGCCAAATTGATTCCTTGGCTGCTTCAAACGCAGCCACATATTCAGCTTCCATTGTGGAATCTGCGATACAGGATTACTTTACGCTTCTCCAGAATATCGATCCACCAGCAATGGTGTGCACTGCTCTTGACGTCGATTTTCTCGCGTCCTTGTCAGACATGAAGTCTGAGTCAGTGTGTCCAAGTGGATTCAGATATGAACCTGAAAACACTAACATATAGTTTCTCGTTCTCCGAAGATACTTGAGAATATTTTTCACTGCAGTCCAGTGAGTCATACCAGGGTTGGATTGGTATCTACTAACTATTCCCACAATGTAACAGATGTCTGGTCTTGTACACTGCATAGCGTACATCAGACTTCCCACTACTGAAGCATAGGGCACCCGCCTCATCTCGTCTTGCTCTTCCAGAGAAGTTGGACACGGGTTTCTGCTCAGGAACACTCCATGCCTGGTTGGTAAATTTACCGCCCTTGGAGTTTGTCATTGCAAAACGTTCAAGCACCTTATCAATGTAAGCTGCTTGTGACAAGGCTAGAAACCTGTTATTGCGATCCCTAAAGATACGGATCCCAAGAACAGAACTGGCTTCTCCCATATCCTTCATTTGGAATTACGTAGATAGCCACGCTTTTACGTTAGATAATCTTTTCACGCTGTTTCCAACGAGAAGAATATCGTCGACGTACAGAACAAGAAAAATTTCCACGGACTCATCATTGAGTTTTAAAATGCAAGCTCCAGTTTCATTCTGAACGAACCCATAAGTCTTGATTGTCTCATCAAACCTTAGATTCCAGGATCTGGAAGCTTGCTTCAATCCATAAATGGACTTGAGTAATCTGCAAACTTTCCTTTCTTGACCCTGTTGCACGAACCCTTCTGGTTGGTTCATATAGATGTTCTCGTCAATGTACCCGTTCAGGAATGCGGTTTTGACGTCCATCTGCGAAATCTCGTAATTGAGACTACAGGCTATGGCCATGAGAATCCGGATGGACTTATACTTAGCGACTGGAGCGAAGGTCTCATCGAAATCAATACCTTCTCTCTGGGTAAAACCCTTTGCCACTAGTCTAGCCTTGAAGGTTTCAACCTTCCCGTCCACTCCTCTCTTTTTCTTGTATACCCATTTATTCCCAATGGTTTTGAAACCATCAGGTAAGTCTACAAGTTCCCAGACTTCATTAGAATCCATTGATTCTATTTCTTGGTTCATGGCTTCCTACCATTCTCCCTTATCAGGATCCATCATAGCTTCCTTGTAGCTTATGGGATCTTCAACACTAGTGTTTGTAACAGCTAGGTGAAATACCAACTAGGTTTACTCGTAGTGTTAAACCGTTCACAAGAACCTCCCACTACGTCTGAGTATTCCCAGAGTTTCTAATGAAACTCTAATCGTGACTACTCGTAGAGTTGTTAATTATTATTTAACCTCCCACTACGTCAGAGTACCACTTGGTTCTGATCCTGGGACTGTGGTTCCCACTCTCTATTCAATAACAATCACTGTTATCTTGGTACTGCAACAATCTCACTCATTGTCTCTTATTTCCATCACAATGATTTTTATCATTATGATAAAATATCAACCCTTGATGGAGGGTTTATCTATGCAATAAAGAACTCAGTTATTTACTCAAGAAGTATAGGATCAGAACAAGAATTTTTTATTCAACAAAAAAATGTCAAATTGATAAAAAAATTTGAAGGGTTTTCAAATCGCCCTTCAATGAGATCCATACATAAAATGAGTAATAAAAATGAGTCTTCATATTATGCCACTATAGTTCTCCGAGACTCTCGGATGTCTTCTGGCAATCACTGCTTAGCCGCTGCTGAAAAACAAAGAATATCACATTCTTCAGGGTATTAAGACTTTGGAGAAAAGACTTTCTAAAACAATGTGTATTAAGAAACTTATCAGGTGAGACACTCACCAGTTTCATTCTTTTTTTCATTTTGGAACTTGGGACAATATCTTTTCCAATGTCCCTCTTCCTTGCAAAGGAAGCATCTTCCTCTATCAGCAGCTTTCTTGCCCCCTGTTTTTGGCTGGAAATTCTTTCTCCACTTTTTCTTAGGACTGGGCCTTTTCTTCATCTTCGGGTTCTTCGAAGAGGATCCTTTCTTGAACGCTACGTTCAGTTCATATTTCTTCTTGATTAGACCCGAGATGTCCTCAAAGGTTTGCAATTCATTAATCAACTATGTCAAACCGTATTTCAGTTTGTTCATAATGTTATTGCTAGTGAATGGAACGAACTCAGGTGACAGCAAATTAAGGATAATGCTGATCTGAGATTTCTCATCCACCTCGGCCCCGTGCAACTCAGCCTCATTGAACCAGTTCGTCATGCTCATGACATGATCACAAACATACGTACCTGGTTTCATTTTGGCATTCATGTAACGACGGGTCGCTTCATGATGAGCTTGCTTAGACTGCTTACCATACATCCCTTGGAGGGATTCCATGATCTCATAAGCAGTGTCCTTGACCTCTAACTTGATTCTTAGCGAGTCTTTTATGCTAGCCAGCATGTATGCCTTAGCACGATTGTTCGCTTGTATCCAAGAATCATAGAGTTCCTTTACACCTCTGGCACTATTAGTGCCCGGTGCAGTGGGACACTCATCCGTAAGAACAAATTGAATGTTATCACTGATAAGGACAATGTTGATGTTGCTCTTCCATTTTGGAAAGTTACTTCCGTGTAGAGTGTTGTTCGAAAGCAGTGACATAATAGGATTCGACATTTTATACTGGCATTGAAAAAGAAACTTATTAAACTTTATTATAGGTAGAATGTTTTGGGTAATTGAGTTGGTTCGAAATAGTCACATGATGCAAACATGTTCTCTAGAAAACGTTAATTAAACCCTTTGACTATTTCATGATAATTTAACCGACTGTACACATCGTTGCCGTCCTTAAGGCATGGTCACTCTAAGGTGACTCGCGGTATCAACTGTGTAGTTTGGTTAAACTAAGTTTTAGTCATAAACTTAATTAATTCTCAAATTAAGAACCACCGCAGTTCTTTATGATTATTAACTATCACCATAGACGGTCGGGAAGTACCAACTTCCGTGCAAGCTTAACCCATTATTTTCGGTTCTCGGGATCCTCTTGGAAACGTCGTCCTTAAGGAATGGTCACTCTAAGGTGACTTACGGTCCATTTCCAAGATTCCTCCGTCCCCATATTATTTTGGAACTATCACGGTGTCAAACCTTCCACAAGCACACTTTTCCTTAAGAGGAGTGGTCACTCTAGGGTGACTCGAGGCGGTGTGGTTAGCAGACTTTGTGACAGTAATAATAGAGACCTTTTTATTAATTAATTCTACACTTGCCATTGTTTTGATAAAATAACGTTTTTAATGATAACTTAAGTTAATTAAAACTTATTATAAACTTTCCTTTATTGACACATTAAAAGTTTATATTTTGGCTTTATCAATTACGACACATAATTTTATATAAAGCCTCAATGATTATAGTGTTCATCATTTAGTCGGTAGTGATAGGTCAATCATACTTTCTCCAGGTAGATGGGAGGGGTCCTAACCGGTCACCCAGAAGTGGATGGTGAACCGGCCCCACTTTTGATTCACTCTTCCTCAGACAAGATTGTATGATTGAGATTTTTCCGATTAATAATGAACACTTTACATTTACGCTTTATTATTTATATCTATCCTCAATTCGACATATTAATAATGATTAAACATAAGCACTATGTTTACGGGTTATGAAAATAGGTTATAACAAATTATATCTATGATGAGTATATATAATTAGATTTTAATGATTCCCATTCAACAAGAATAATCATTAATTCATTTCATGGCTTATATATAATTATTTATGAAATTTTAAAATAATTCAATGATATCATTCCTAAGAATTATCATCATTTTAACATTAAATAAGACAATATTATTTATTCACTAAATAATATCCATATTTAATTTTATGAATTATATAAAATAAGTCAATGTTATTTATCCATAAATAACATCCATATTTTATTTTCAATTAATTAATTATAATTAATTTAATTCTAATTTTTTAATTTCAATAATAATTAATATTTAATTATTCCTAGGGTACCGGGTCGGAATAAATTCTGACCTATAATTAAAATTATGTACGTGGGCCCTCCGGGCCTAAGCCCGCGCCCACGTCCCTAGAAAAAGCCTCGCCCAGCCCATCGGGGAGGCCAAGGCAGTGCCCGCCTCGCGCTGGGCCCGCAGGCCTATTTCGCTGCCAGGCAGCGTGGGCCGCAGGCCAGTGCGCGAGGCAGGCCCAGGCGCTGCGTGCCAGGGCAACCCGCAAGGGTTTCGCCCTGGGCCTCGCCCTGGTGTGGGCTTTGCCACGGGCCTGGCCCGTGGCACCTACGGTTTTGACCCTGGGGCTGCGGCGACAGCCCCTGGTCAGCCCTTGCCACGGGCTGGGCTGCGCCTAGCAGCCCAGCCAACTTTCCCGCTCCGATTTTTTGGGTCGGGAAATATTTTAATTTTAAATTCATATTAAAATATCTAGAAATAAATTTCAATTTTAATTATTAATTTATTCATCAAATAATTTGTTCTTTAAACCGTTATATTAAATTACGAAATTATTTATCCTTGAACCATGAGCTCTGATACCATTTGTTGGAAATCGGAGGTATCAAGACGAATTCCTTGGCACGATAATAGCCTCCGAGCCGTCCTGGTAACATTTAAAAATTGATTTTAAAGCGGAAATCTTGTTATCGGACCGACGACACGGATATCGGGTAACAATTATTTAACCAAGATCTGATAAATATTTCGAATCTAATATTTTTCATATTCATTATTAATAATCTAGTCAAAAATGAAAGAAATAGTAAACAGTAAATGGTTGCATTTATTTACCCAATGCATAAGGCCGTACCTCAACTGACGATTCTGGCTGCGCGTTTCGACTTGGGCAGGGCTCCGCCGGTGCTGAGGGAAACTCCCGTGATCTTCTGGGATATTCTCCTGGACTCCTCGTACCGAAGCGTGGGCTTCGCCGGCAGGAATTCGTCGCAAAATTTTACTGACGGTTCTTTTTAAGCTACCGGAGAAAAATATCTCCTAAGCCGAACCACAAAAAGAGATCAGAAGCAGAAAAATCGCAGACCCTATAGAGAGAGAGGGAGAGCTCGAGTTTTTGCTCTGGGCAAGGTGTGAAAAATGTGTAGAATGAGCCTCCTATTTATAGGTCTCAGACTGTAACCGAATTGGAGATTTTTCCTCCCATTTTTAAAATTCTTTTAATTAAATTTAATTAATTATTTCAATCCAATGGTCCAGATTCAATCTCATTTAAATCCAATGGATATAATTAATCAGGGATTTAATTAAATAATAATATAAGATAAGATCAAAATATTTAATCTTATCATCATATTATAAATTTTCGAATTATATTATATATACATATTTAAATTTGAATTTGATGATGATTATCTAGATCCAATGGATTAAATTGATTTTAGGGTTTTTGCCAAAATACCAAACAATAGGTACTTATGCCGCAAAAATAAAATCTTCAATTCATAGATTCGAATTTAGCTAGGGTTTGTTATCTCCAAACCCTAATTCGAATTTACACATATAAATATACAAAAATATATTATTATTTATTAATATAAATCTTTTAATTATTAATTAATTATTTAAATCCAAATAATTAAATTATATTAATAAAACCTGATCTCAATATCACACAATAAATGTCATGGTGCAACACCATCATTTAAATTCGTGACATGTGATTTAATTTCATAGTTTATCGAACCGAGTCATAAACTTAGAAAATCCATAAATCATAAACCGTAAGTCTGAATGACTTGGTTCAAAGAGCAAAGTTGCTTAGAATTTAATTTAAAACAACATGGTGCTGTTTTGAAAATCTAAATTCTAACTTTATTTTTTTCAGTTAATTCCGTGTACCAAAATATGATACTTTTGCCACGCTGACGATAAAACTATCTGACGTCTGACACAGACTTGTCAGTTTTATAAGTCGAGCCAAATGATTAAACATTAGCAAGAATGTATTTTAATCACATACGTATCATCCGTTACGGAGCTATCCTGGGGACCATGGACCCGTATCACTTATGCTCCAACGAACTGCTAGTTGTTCGTCAAACCTCGAAGTGATTCCACTATAGACCCGAGGCTGCACTCTTTAGTGATACGGTATATATTATTCCCTTATAACAACAGGGTGTCCATTAGATTCAATCAAATACCGATAATTGTCCTTTCACTTGATGACTCACACATGAGCAAGCGGTATTTACCGTAATGCCCCTCAATGCATTTTCATCCTTGACTCAGCCAGTAATTTTATGAGCAACCCACTTATGCTTTCGATTCATAAGTTGCGCACGGGTACCTCTCACTTCTCACCACTGACAACCAAGGAATCATCATGACTCTGAAGAGAGCTGTGTGATGCCCATGTCTATGATCAAGCTATCCTTACTACTGACTATCATGTTCCCAAAATAATAGTTTTGAGAACAGCGGTAATATCTGTGTTCTTTAACGGTTAAATCAAAGAACAATCAAGCTAGTAGCTCGGACTCATGATCACTCACGACTTAGAGCTAATATCCATTTGATCATCATTTTGTGACTCAACTACAAGTTATCAGTGACGGTCTTATATGACAACTTCTCTTGTTTAAGTCATGTCCGGTCTAGTATGAAGACGCTTCATACTTAATGCACTTCTAGTGAGTGTGACACACACATAATCTAGAATAGGATTGTCACTTAGTCACATTAATGACCTTACCGATTAATGGGCTCCCACCTAGTTAATTAGGTCACAGACGGTTTAAGTTCATTTATTATGCTTATTAATTCTTCCTCACATGACTCTGTTGTGATAATAATAACATAATTGCATCCTTTATGAACTAAGGAATCAAACATTCTATTTTACTCTACCAGAAACTATAATAAGATTAACCTAATAAGTACCATATTTATTCAACGACTTGTCATAATCTTTTACAAATAGATATATATCTTGTTTAAGGACATACATGTCCAACAGTTACGATAGAAAGACGTGGCCGAAGGATATGAGAAAGTATTGCTCCTTCCACGAGTACCACGGCGATGCGACTGATGAGTGCGCCGCCCTGAAAAGGGTGATCCAGAGGAAGATCGAGCAGGGAGAATTTCAAAATGTTTCCCAGAAGCCTTCCCAGCCGTGGAACAACAGCAACCGGTCATGGCCGAACCGACAGGAGGCGCCTGCTCAGCGCGCAGGAGACAACCAGGAGGCGCCAAAAAGGAGCCTCACGATCGAAGAAGCCTCGACGGAGCGCGCAAATGACGGAAGACCGGCTGCAAGGCCCAGAATCAATCTGATCATGGGTGGATCTTGTTTCTGCGAGGATTCCATCAACAACATCAAAGCATACCAGCGTAGAGGAAAGGAGCCCGTCCAGGAAGATGTGAGGATGACCGGTCCGAAGATGACGATAGAATTCGTCGACGATGAGGTGTGCGCCGACGAGCACGATGACGCTTTAGTCCTGGAGCTCAATATAGGAGGATGCGACGTCGCCCGCGTCCTCGTCGACAATGGAAGCTCGGTCGACGTTATCACGTACGACTTCCTGTCACAGATGAAGATCGAAGGCCTTATCATTGGAGGCTGCCCACACAAGGTGTCGGGTTTCAACAGACACGTAGCCCTCTCGATGGGAACGGTGAACCTCATCGTCTACGCCGGAACCGTCCATCGGATGACAGAGTTCATGGTGCTAGACGTACGATCGCACTTCAATGTGATCCTGGGGAGACCCTGGATTCACTCGATGAGGGCGGTCCCATCCACGTACCACCGATGCATCAAATTCCCGGGGCGAGAAGAGGGGACCATCGACGATGTCTGAGGAAGCAGCGAGGCCTACCGCATCTACTATATGATGCACTACAGAGCGATGAACGCGCCTAAAGGGGTCAAGAAGGCCGAATGCAGCGGCAGGAAGCCAGCCGGCCAATAGCAGTTAGCTACGGCTGCTCCGCCCCCACCAGCGGCAACCAGGAGGAAGCGGGGCAAGAAGAAGGGAAAGGCTGGAGTCCCCGGTATTCTCAAGATCCTCAGCGTTGAAGACGTAGAGGACCAAGCCGCCGAAGAGAGATTGGGAGGGCCGCAACTCGAAAAAGTGGAGCAAGTCTGCATCGATGACTCTGATCCAACTCGGATCGTCGGTATAGGCGCCAAACTCGAACCGGAGACTAGGGCTCAGCTGATCGAGTTTCTGAAGAGGAATCGAGGAAGCTTCGCCTGGTCCCACGAAGATATGCCAGGGATCGATCTGACGGTGGTCACCCACCGTCTCAATACGGACCCTGGGCACAAACCGGTCATACTGAAAAAGAAGAAGATGGCCTCTGACCGAAACAAGATCATCAATGACGAAGTGGACAAGTTGCTCGCAATGGGAACCATCCGGGAGGTGAAATACCCCCAGTGGTTAGCCAACACCGTTGTGGTGAAGAAGAAGAACGACAAGTGGAGAGTGTGCGTCGACTTCACCGACCTTAACAAAGCATGCTTGAAGGACAGCTTTCCGATGCCGCACATTGACCGACTCGTCAGGGCCACTTACGGGTACGAACTCTTGAGTTTCATGGACGCCTATTCAGGCTACCATCAGATCAGGATGCATCCGGACGACGAGGAGAAGACAGCCTTCATCAGCGAAAGAGGGACCTACTGGTACAAGGTTATGCCTTTCGGTTTGAAGAACGCCGGGGCGACGTACCAAAGGATGATGACAAAGATGTTCCACGAGAAGATCGGGAAGAGCGTGGAGGTATACATCGACGACATGGTTGTCAAATCCCTGAAGGCATCAATGCATGTAGAGCACTTGGAGGAGTGTTTCGGCGTCCTTAACAAGCATCAGATGAAGCTAAACCCCACCAGATGAACTTTCGGCGTCTCATCCGGGAAATTCCTAGGTCAGATTGTCACTCGCCGAGGTATCGAAGCCAATCCCGAGCAAGTCAATGCCATTCAAAGCATGCCGTCGCCCCGAAATCGACGAGAAGTCCAAAAGCTGACGGGGAGGATCAACGCTTTCAGACGTTTCATCTCACGACAATTGGATCGGACTCTTCTATTCTACGAGTTGTTGAGAAAGAACAAGAAGTTCGAATGGACCGACAAATGCGAAGAAGCCTTTCAAGCACTGAAGGTTTACCTCTCATCGCCCCCTGTCATGACAAAGCCAGAGCCCGGAGAGCCGCTTTACCTTTACATCGCCGTATCCGACCAAGCGATAAGCCAGGTGCTCGTGCGGGAATAAAAAGGAGAACAGAAGCTAGTCTCCTACATCAGAAGAAAGCTCCTCGATGCCGAAACGAGATACCCTACAATCGAGAAGCTGGCGCTGGCCGTATACGACGCATCAGAGAGGCTGCGTTTCCATTTCCAGGCCCACACTATCATCGTTATGACGGATAGGCCAATACGCTCCATCATTCAGAGCCCAAATCAGTTCGGCAGGATCACGAAGTGGAACATAAAGCTGGGAGCGTACGACATCGAATACCAGCTGCGGACGAGCCTGAATTCACAGGTGCTAGCCGACTTCCTCATCGAGTTACCGAAAGAGCCCGTGGAATTGAGCGACGAGGCCGGCACTTGGAGGCTCTGCGTCGACGGATCGTAAACCTCGACGGGATCAGGAATTGGGATCTAGCTTATCGCTCCGATGGGAGAAGTAATAGAGAAAGCTCGCCGTCTCGTATACCGCTCCATCAACAACGAAGCAGAGTACGAGGCTCTCATCATCGGAATGTTGTCCGCCCTAGACATCGGGGTCAAGAACCTGAACGCTTTCTCGGACTCTCAGATGGTCGTGAAACAGGTCAATGGAGAGTACGAGACGAACGACGAGAGGATGGAGGCCTATGCCGGGGTTGTCAAGTCCCTCGAGAAGAAGTTCGATTTCGTCACCTTGACGCAGGTGTCTAGAGGAGATAACAAAAACGCTGATGCTCTGGAAAGTTTGGGGTCAACCACCCACGTGGGCGAGCTCCGATCGATCACGGTGGAAACAGTGCACAAACCCAGCATCAAAATAGGAGAGGGCCCCGACAAGAAGAAGCTGAAAACGGGCGATGAGGGGTTAACTGGTGAAGAAGACAACACTTATGGCAGCGACAAAGCTTTAGAGGCCGGCGAAGAGAGCATCCAGGATATAGAAGAAGAAGAGGACGAAGAAAAAGAACAAGGAGTGGTGGAGGATACCGGAGTGGAATATTGGAGAACCCCATCCGGACATTCTTGCTCGAAGGGAAGCTACCCGAAGACCGACAAGAAGCAAGAAAGATAAAGACAAAGAGCTCCCGATACACAATCCTGGACCAGAAACTCTATTTGAAGAGCCTCGTAGGTCCCTACCTACGCTGTCTTGGCAAGAAGGAAACGGAATACGTCATGCAGGAGATCTACAACGGAGAATGCGGAAACCACTCTGGCGGACACAACCTGCTGAGAAAAGCCAAGCTGCAGGGGTTCTTTTGGGAAACCATGCGCGCGGACTGCATCAACCACGCCAAAGATGCGAGAAATGCCAACGACACGCCCCAGCGATAACCTGCCCGGAAGAAGAACTATCAGTGGTGTCCGTACCATTACCTTTCATGAAGTGGTCTATGGACATCGTCGGTCCCATGCCGATCGGAGCGAGGCAAAGAAGTTCATGCTGGTCGTCACGGACTTCTTCACGAAGTGGACCGAGGCCGAGTCCTACGCCAATATCAAAGATTCCGATGTCGAGAGTTATGTGTGGAAGACACAATCACTCGCTTCGGACTCCCTAGGGAGATCATCGCGGACAACGGTTCTCAGTTCATCTCGAAGAAGTTCAGGGATTTCTGCGCACGTTGGAGGATAAAGCTGAACACGTCAACGCCAAGATATCCCCAGGGGAACGGGAATGCCGAAGCGGTCAATCGAACGATCACCGACAACATCAAGAAGCGACTCAAGAAGAAGAAAGGCTTATGGGCGGACGAACTCCCAGGAGTACTGTGGGCTTATCGGACGACACCTCATTCAGCCACCGGTGAAACACCTTTCGCTCTGGCATTCGGGGTGGAAGCGGTGATCCCGGCGGAGGTGGGAGTTCCCAGTTTCCGGCGATCTTGGGCACCGAGCAACGAAGATGCTAACAACCAGTACCTGCTTCATCAACTTGACCACGTCGATGAAAGACGGGAGCGGGCCAGAGTTCACATTGCCAACTATCAGAACACCATCGCACGTTTTTACAATAAAAGGGTGCGCCCGAGAAGGTTCTGAGTCGGCGAGTTGGTCCTCCGAAAGGTTTTCCATAACACAGCTGAGCTGAACGCAGGAAAGCTGGGAGAAAGCAGGGAAGGTCCGTACACAGTTACCGACATCGTCAAGCCTGGAGTATACGAGCTCAAGAACACCGATATGGTCAAGGTAATAAGAAGATGGAACGTCAAGTACTTGAAGAAGTTTTATCAATAAGCGTCATCAGTGTTTTTCCGCTTCGCCCCATTCTTTTTCGGTATCCGTTTTTTATTTCTATTTTTAAGATTTTTTTTCTTTTAAGTTTATTGGAAAGGGAATCCTGGCCCTGCTTGTTCGGGATCTATATGCTTGGCTCCGGCCTTATCAATACAATATGGAGTACTCTTCCCTCGCGAGCCGCACCCATTGGGGGACTCGAAGGGTATAACGAGGCTCGTCTTTTAAGACAAAAATATTTGTTTGCTTCTAAACTTCAACGTGTCGCTAACAAAAGAGAAAAAGAAAACTACAGCGAATAAGGCCAACGACGAAAATGCCAAGTACATCATCGCGATTGGGCCCGGTGTATACCGATAAGCTCATCGCCGCAAAATCAACGGCAAAAATGCCAAGTACATCGTTGCGATTGGGCCTGGTGTATACCGATAAGCTCATCGCCGCAAAATCAATGGCAAAAATGCCAAGTACATCGTCGCGATTAGGCCCGGTGTATACCGATAAGCTCATCGCCCAAAATCAATGGCAAAAATGCCAAGTACATCATCGCGATTGGGCCCGGTGTATACCGATAAGCTCATCACCGCAAAATCAAAGGCAAAAAAATGCCAAGTACATCGTCGCGATTGGGCCCAGTGTATACTGATAAGCTCATCGCCGCACTCCAAAGTTCACCGCCATGACGAGTACGGGATTATCAACGAAATCGTCATCGCGCAGGACTTGTTTGAAAAAAAAAAAATTGGGGCTGACCTGGGTGACCGGCACGGTGCAGATCACCCAAATCTTCCAGGGTGATGACCACTTTCTGTTCGAGAGCGATCGCCATGGTGCAGAGGAGGACGATAATAGAATTGGGGCTGACCTGGGTGATCGGCACGTTGAAGGCATGGAGGAAGGAGATGATGAGATGCGGCAATGGGAGATGCAATTCCACCGACCAGAAGAAGTGCTCGTAAAGAGCGATATATCCTTCTGGGGGCTCATCGGCAAGCTCGCCGGAGCGAGGAAAGCGGAGATGGCAGGGATCACAGTCCACGTAGTCTTTCTTCAGGCTTTCCAGATGCTTCTCAGTCATGATAGACTTGGGCGACCGAGTTTTGAAGATTTTTCCAGGCTTAGACATCTTTTACCGGCGGCGAGAAAGAGCAAAGGAGGAAGTCTTGAGATCTTGAAGGAAAGAAAGTTTTCTAGAAAATAAATCGCAAGGGAAATCGCAGAGAATTTTGGGAAAGTTGTAGAAAGCAAAGTGTTTGGGTCTAGGGAGAGATTCAAATTTATAAAGGGAAGGCATCCAGAGTCGAAAGGTCGTGTTTGGATCTGACGGTCCAGGACCGAAGCGAGGGAAATCAATCAACGGTGGAGATCGAAAGAGTCGTTGCAAAACCCAAAAGCACTCGAGTGCGAGAAAACCCCACATTTAATGTTGATGGATTGACATCGATCTCTGAGATTTGACAGCCTGGAAAAGCACGCCGAATCAGAGCTACATGGAAGCACGCGCTCAAAGATTCGCACTCAGGAATTGGTAAAATCGTCTGAAATTTGACAAAGTTTAGAAACATTGATTTTTTTTAAATGTGTTCAAAAGTTCAATTATGGTGTTTTTTGAGCCATTTTCTCAAGTTTCCTATTTAATATGTAAATATGTATCTTTCCATATATAAATATTTACAAATATTTGTGTATATATACAACAGGTTATATATATATATATACTTAAGTAAACTGCATGAAGTCATAAACTTGTGAAATCTTGTAAATAAGCATAGCTTACACCATATGATTTATGTTAAGGTCAGATTTTGTCAAATCATCCCCCAACACTACTGATGTCGTTTTATGCGCAAACGACAAAGAATGGAGGCAAGGTTACTTAAAGATTCTGGGCCCATCAAAAGATAGAGCAGCTTAAGGCCCAACAGCGATGAAGTCCATGAGGAGTCAAAGCCTATCAGGGAGCAAGACCTTATCACGACAAGAGAGCGCATCGAGCAGAGGCTCGTCGAAGAGGAGTCTCATCGGGAAAACCCAACTGAATTAAAAGAGGAAGTCATTCGAGATCGCGAGAAAAGAGGGAAATTGGTTCATTCAGTTGAGGATTTCGTGGGATATCCAACGCAAATAAGGAAGGTCAACAACAATCATAGCAAGAAAGAAGGAAACTCTAGCTCAATTCGTGGGAATAGTCCAGAAACCCTAAAGCCTATAAATATGCGTGTAAACTCGTTGTAAATTGATTCAGTACCATTATATCGTGAGCTTGGGAGAATAATTTTTGAATTCTTGAGTTTGTTTATTCATAGCATTCTCGATTTCTCAAGGATTAGAGTGTGTAATCTTCGATTGTCCAAGCTAATAAACGGAAGAAACCGGGTCTCTCGGAAGCATAATAGATTATGAATATTCGTGTTCATAGTTATTTGTGTTCTTTCGATTATTCTTGTGACTGTAAAGCGTCGCAAAACGCCCTTTACAATTTATACATACAGAAAACATATTTTTCATGAAAAATGTTTGTAAGCAACTATCTTGAGTTGA
The DNA here is from genome assembly GCA_954871525.1 of Parietaria judaica. Classification (NCBI taxonomy): domain Eukaryota; kingdom Viridiplantae; phylum Streptophyta; class Magnoliopsida; order Rosales; family Urticaceae; genus Parietaria; species Parietaria judaica. The sequence goes on along the minus strand of OX940865.1, from coordinate 370,262 downwards.
AGGCTATTCATATGCCTATTAACAGAGAGAAGCATGACTATCTAACTCGACATATCTCGGCTTCCGCTTAGACATTCGTTTGCTTAAACTTATGAGAAAACTATGGTTTCTAGCACGCCTTAACCAATATAAACATCATATTGTCTACCCATGTGCTAATATCATCTTAGATTCACGAACAAAGACTAACCGGACAGCCTAGGGTTTCTATATCCTAATAATAAGCGGCATCGAGGCATCAGAAAAACTAAGTGAAACTTTATGTGAGATATGCTCACCACCAAGCCGCTGCACTCCAAGAGACCACTCGACCGTGGTTTCGGCTCTTGTCGGGGTACTTCGGTCTTCGACGGTGCTACTTCGGTTCTCGACGACGGTGCTTCAGATGCCATCGGCGAGCTTCGGGTCTCGTCAGTGCGTCGCCAAAAGTCGTCGTAAGCTTCGGTTCTCATCGGTAATGTTTCGGGTGTCGTCGGCGAGCTTCGGGTCTCGTCGGCGAGTTTCGGTTCTTGCCATCGAAAGCGATATTGAAGCTCTTTCTTTGGTTTGGTTGATGATGGTGGAAAAAGCTCGGATGCATGAAGTTTTCTAGAGAGATAGGGACCTTGAATGGGGAGGAACAACATGGTTTGAGTGCATTCGTGATAGGATTTGAGAGTAGTAGAGAGAGATCCTTTCTTTATTTTGAGTCTGTTTGAAAACGTTATAACGTGCTGAGAGGGTTCAAGGACGACATTTTTCATGATTTTGTGGCTTTTGGAGCTGCGGTGAGTTGTCACATACATGCATAGAAAACTGATGAGTAAAGAAGCAACCGACCCCTACTAGTTTTGGTCAAAATCTAAACCTCTCCTATTAACATTAAATGGGAAGTCTTGCTAGTTGTGCTAAAAGAAATCATAAACATTGTTTCCAAATATACCCTTCTTATAATACTATACGAGTATATATATGTCTGTATAAGAGGATGCCATGAGTTTAATACTCTTCTAATAATCAAGCACTATAAATTCATATAATATATAGGACATTTGTAATTATAGGATAATTACTTATTGACTAACCATGTCCTTATAAAATACGTAAAAGAGAACACATGTAATCATAAATAAGTCCATAAACACATACACATAACAAATTCTGAAGTGAAAACAAATAATGAGCTTACGAGTCTAAAATCAACTTCACCATTTCTTGTTCTTAAATTATAAAGTAAATATCACAAATAACTAAACATTAATTCATAATCGTTCTTAACATGGGAGATGTCGCCTGGGTATTACAATCTTAGACTATTAATATATGGTATATATATATGCACAAACAGGAATGCTAAACCATTAATACATTTATATATTATACACACATATACATTGTCAAATTCAGCCATCTAATGACTAGCAACATGTGAAATAAAAGACACAATAACTAGATATTAGTTCACGAATTCCATTAATATTCTTCTTAACGTAACAGAACTACTTGGGTATTACACTGCGGGTCCTTGCCATGGCGAGGGGATCATCGGTGCTTCGTAGCTCGCCTATTGTGTCTTCCAGGTGCCCACGAGCTTGAATGTTGAGTACGGGGGTGTTGGACATATGTGTCCTTAAACAAGATATTTTATCCATTTGTAAAATATTATGACATGTAATTGAATAAAGATGATACTTATTATGTTAATCTTATTATAGTTTCTGGTGGAGTAAAATAGAATTTTTGTTTCCTTAGTTCATAAAGGATGCAATTATGTTATTATTATCACAATGGAGTCAATGTGAGGAAGAATTAATAATCATAATAAATGAACTTAAAATGTCCGTGACCTGATTAACTGGGTGGGAGCTCATTAATCGTATAAGGTCATTAATGTGACTGAGTGACAATCCTATTCTGGATTATGTGTGTGTGTCACTCATTAGAAGTGCATTAAGTGTGAAGTGTCTTCATAGTGGACTGGACTTGACTTAAACTCAAGAAGTTATCATATAAGACCGTCACTGATATTTTGAAGTTGAGTCACAAAAAGATGATCAAATGGATATTAGTTCTAAGTCCTGAGTGATCTTCAGTCCGAGCTCTTGATTGTTCTTTGATTTAACTGTTAAAGAACACAAGATTGATCATAGGCATGGGCATCACACAGCTCTTTTCAGAGCCATGATGATTCCCTTGATTGTTAGTGGTGAGAAGTGAGAGTTACCCGTGCGCTACTTATGAATCGAAGCCATAAGTGGGTTGCTCATAATATTACTGACTGAGTCAAGGAGGAAAATGCAATGAGAGGCATTACGGTAAAATCCGCCTGCTCATGTGTCAATGGACACCTTGCTGATATAAAGGGAATAATATAGACCATATCACTAAAGAGTGCAGCCTCGGGTCTATAGTGGAATCACTTCGAGGTTTAACGAACAAGTAGTAGTTCGTTGGAGCTTAAGTGATACAGGTCCATGGTCCCCAGGATAGCTCCGTAACGGACTAGACTTATAAAAATGAAAGGTATGTGGCTGACGTCAGATAGTTTTATCGTCAGCGTGGCAAAAGTATCATATCTTTGTACCCAAAATTAACCGATAAAAGAAAGTAATAATTTAGATTTTCTATGAGCACCATGTTGTTGGAAATTAAATTCTAATCAATTTTTCATTTTGAACCAAGTCACTTCGACTTACGGTTAGTGATTTATGGATTTTCGAAGTTTGTGCTCGGTGCGATAAACTATGAAATTAAATCACATGTCACGAATTTAAATGATGGTGTGGAACCATTATATTTTAATGTGTGATATTGAGATCACGAAATATTAATATAATTTAATTATTTGGATTTAATTATTAATATCTTATTAATAATTAATAGATTTATATTAATAATAATATACATTTAATTATATGTATTACACGTGTAATTTGATGTGGGCCTGTATGACCTAGACCGCACGAGTTTGACGTAGCTAGGGTTTTATATTTACGGCTAAAGTATCTAGAGTTTGTTACTTTAGCAGAAAAACCCTAAAATCAAACTTATTATTTAGATTGGTAATGATTTAATATCAACCGTAAGATTAAGATGATTGATTTTTGACCTAACCCTAATTTGAAAATAGTAGCTTGCTGATCAAGCTTAGGGTTTTTGAATTTGACCTAATTAATTGAATCCGTTAGATCGGTTTAAGATTTAATCTTTACTGTCGGATTGGAAATTAATTAATTAAATATATAATATATAATTTTCGAAATAATGATACAGATAAAATCGAATTAGAGCTTTTACCAAGTCTTAAGGTATTTGATTTTATCCTAAATTAATTTGTTCCATTAGGTCGGTCCAAGATTAATCAAAGCCGTTGGATCTAGATAATTAATATTTTTTGAAAGTATTATTATTATTATTATTATTATTATTATTATTATTATTATTATTATTATATATTTAAATTATATTTAAATAAGTAGATAAGATTGGTTTTTGATTTTAAAAATTCTTTCTTATTTAATTAAATCCCTAATTAATTATATACATTGGATTTAGATGAGATTAAATCTAAACCTTTGATTAGGATAATTAATTATATTTAATAATTATTTTCGAAATTAAATATATATATATATTTATATATATATAAATTCGAATTATATTTAAATGAGAGGATAAGATTGGTTTTGATTTTACCAATTCTTTCTTATTTAATTAAATACAAGTTTAATTATAACCATTGGATCTAGATAAGATTAAATCTCAACCATTGGATTGAAATAATTAAAGTATTTAATTATATATAAAATTTGAATTTTGGAGTTAAAATATCTAATTCGGTTACGGCCTTAAGCCTATAAATAGAGGAGTCATTCTACACAATTTTCACACCTCTCCCCAGAGAAAGAACTCGAGCTCTCCCTCTCTCTAGGGTCTGCGAGTTTTTGCCTCTGATCTCCTTTTTTGGTTCGGCTTAGTGAGAACGTTGTTTCTTCGGTAGCTTAAAAAGAACCTTAGTTAAAGGTTTTGCGACGGAGTCCCGCCGGCGAAGCCCACGCTTCAGTACGAGGAATCCAGGAGAATATCCCGGAAGATCACGGGTGTTTCCCTCAGCCTCGGCAGAGCCTTGCCGAACTTCAGAGTCCGCAGCCAAAAACGTCAACCGGGGCACGGCCTTATGCATTGGGTTAATAAATGCAACCATTTACCGCTTTCTATTAATTTCCTATTTGACTAGCTTATTAATAATGATTATGAAATATTAAATTCGTAATATTTATCGGGTCTTGTTAAAATGGTTATTACCCGATATCCGTGCCGTCGGTCCGATAAAAAGTTTTCCGCTTTACAAATAATTTTTTAAATGTTACTGGGACGGCTCGGAGGGATATTTCGGCGTAATGAAGTCAGGAATCAAACCCCAATTTCCAACAGGGGGAATCTTGAGGACTTCCTAAAGATCGTCGTAAGCTCGGATTTCCTCGTTGTGTGCAAGTATTGTGAGTTATTCCTGCGTAAATGCCGATGGAGAGGTGGTTCTCCATGCGAGGTGGTGCAAGGTGGCTCGTCAGGGTACCTCGCCAGGGTACCATATCAATAGGCTCGTCGGGAGACCTCACCAGGAAGCTCGTTGGGGGGCCTCTCCAGGAGGCTCGTCGGGAGACCTCGCCAGGAGCTGCCTTTTCCATCAAGGGCTTTTTCTTCTTGGACTTCATGGCTCCAGGCATTGCCAAATGCATTAAGTCTTTTGTCTTTGACCTCATCAGTGAGCTTTGAATATCACCAAAGGGGCCTTAATTTTATATGTTCCCTAAAATGCACATAACATTAACCACCCCAGTTTATTGGGTAATTTTATTGCGCAAGAAACTTTATTTCAAAATTCTTACGTAACTTGTGTTATTCGGCGAGGGTCCGGCTTGTCAAAGATGTTAGTCTCCTTTATGTCCTCCCATGGAACTGTAAATTTCCTTTTAACTGGGTTACGTAAACATAATTTGAAATGCTTGTTGAATAAGCCTTAAATAATTCGAATACTTTTACAATATTCAAGGAGATAAGTATAAATAACTTAGGGAAATTATTACCTCCAGAGTTTGGCTTTCCTCTTCGCTTCTTTGGCCTTATTGTCTCTAACGAACTAGGTCGCCGCGTTCGGCGTTTGATGACTTGGGTAGCTGTCGATGTTGGGCTCTGCTGGTGCCGGGCCTGTTGTCGCCGAGGCTAGCTCGTATCGGTCTTTAGTGTGGCGACCTTTCTTGATGATGACATGTCCGGGCTTTTGTCGCCGTTTTTTAGACATGGAGATGATATAATATTAAAGTATAAATTTGAACTTTTACTTTTGTTCATACCTCGTTATTTGTCAAGTTTGTGCATCGTGGCGCGTCTCGGTTGTCTAGGGAGTGCACACGTGCTGTGATTGTTGGGTTTTCACCCGTGTTGTAACCTGCAAATGGTGTGCGTTCTCGTCGAGTAGCTAATCTAACGAGTACGTGCTTGCATACTATTACCTGGTGAAGGTTCTTGGGCGTACTATTACCTGGCGAAGGTCTTAGGCACCTGGCCGAACTTTCCATGTTATTTTGCTAAGCCTTCGGTACCTGGCCGGAATGCATTTTGTTACCTAGAAAGGTCTTAGGTACATGGCTAGACTTGCCTTCTTATTCGGCTAAGCCTTTGTTGATGTGGTTTCGCACATCAACAGTCACGTGAGTTGTGAATGTGATTTTGATTGAAAGTGCTACGATTTTGTGGATCTTGACCCCCGCGCGTCAATACTTTAGACGATGACAAATGGAAAAAGTAAAAAGAGAAGAACACCAAAGGTTTTTTTAGAGAGGTTCGTCCCAATGCGGTAGTTAACTACGTCCTCTGTATTTTTATTACTTCGAAAGGAGGATCAACTAGAACCAAAAGGCGATTCCGAGTTGATCGAAAATGAAATATGAAAACACTCTGAAAATATAAATCTCACTGACTCGTTTCTCTCAGGGTGAATGCTTGCGTGCGTGTGACAGTGTTGTCTTCTTGCTTTTATAGGCTTCCAATTTCTGCCTGTTGGAAGTGTACGTTGGTGATGGCTCCAAATTTGGGGCTTCACTTAACGTCGAGTTGACAAATGGGCCACGTTATGAGAGAATCTCACAGTGGTGGACTTTTACTTAACGTCGTGGGAATTTGAATTTCGATCGTTGCGATCTTTCTGGTCGAACTTTGGAGGTTTGAATTTGAAGTTGTTGACTTGGTCTACTGGTGCTCGGGTACTTCATCTATTTCTGCTCGGATCCCTTTGTGACAATCTCTGCCCAGGACGAGCTTTGGGTTCTTTATGTCGTTCCGCCTGATGGGTACTTGGATTTTAACCAAGTGTTGGTTTTTGTCTTGAGCTGGTGAGAGTATTGAGTTCTGCTCGGGATTTCTCCTTTTGGAAGCTCTCTGCTCGTATCTCTTTCGAGCAATCTCTGCTCGAGATGGGCTTTTGCCTCTTAGGCTTTTTGGTTATGTTCGGGCCTTAACACAATTAAATGTTTATTGGGCCTCTGGGTACGTATCTCGCAAGCCCAATTGCATGAATACTCAATTATATTCATAACTTTGGTCTTAATTTATATGAACCGTAAATTTAAATAATGACATCATAATTCCGATTAAGGAACGAATTTTCCTTTTGATACATAGCGAGGTCTGTTGGACATATTTTGCATACGCCCTGCCCTCTATTCACATGCTAGTCCTGCTTGTATAAGATTATGTTCGTTTTCCTAGGAATGAAAAGTGCTTATGAATATATTAGTTTAACACTGAATAGATCTAATCAAGAGTAATTCGTGATTGTTGTCACGAATTCTCTTATTAGACTAAACGTGGCAAAACTACCAATGTTTTTGGTACTAGCCGGGAATGTGAAAAATTGATAATTGAATTTGACTCTTGGATAATTATAGGATTATGGGAAATCAAATTCTGTGAATTTATCATTTTGAATCGTGTAATTCTGATGTACGGTCTGAGAGTTATCGTCAAAACAATTTTTTCGCGAAGAACGAAATAGCAACTGTTTTTACTTGCGAATTTGAGAGAAAATTATATATTTGGTTTAATTACTGGAATATTTAATTAAGGAAATAATCATAATAATCTTAGAATTATGATTATAGTGATTTTAAATCTTGAAACTATAAAGATTTGATTTATGGTATTTTCATAAAATGGATTTTTTCTTTATTTGATTTAATCATTAAATAAAATATTTGAGTGAATATCTCCAAATCGGTGAGATAATCTCTCGAAAGTCGTTGGGCTCAGCGGCCTATAAATAGGGGATCCCTAGAACCCTAAATCTTACACAACACATCCTAAAAAGTTCAGAATAACGCCTTTCTCTCTGGCTCTCGCAGTTCCTGCGAATTTCTCAGGGAAATTTCTTCCTGGAATTTTGCTTTTAGGGTTTAGAAGTTATTGTAGAAGACCCACGCTCTTGGTGACGTAATCTCAGAGTCATACATCGGAAGATAACTAGGAGTTATCTTCTCACAGAAAATCGCAAGAAGCAGCGTGGATCAGAAGGCACATAATTCTTGAAGATCAAAGAACGCAGACAGACTCATCGAAGGTGTCAGGTACAAGTTCTTGTATTTATTGATTATAAGATTATTCAGTTTTATTCATAGCTCAGATTAAAACCAATAAACATGTTAATAAATTAAATTTAATTAATTCATCACGATCTTAAGAAATTAATTGTAAGTTGATTTTGATACAGATGGTTTGACAGGGTTATTGGTATGGGACTCTAACCACGTAAGTTTTCTAAAGGTCAAACCGTGTACTCCAATCAACGATTACAATTTCTTAGGAGTTGGCGGTGATCGATTCGGGTCTAAATCCGCAGATACGACTCAGAATCGGCGTTTGAGCGATATCGATTCCAACAATTGGTAACAGAGCTCTGATTTACGATGGATAATTAATTTAATTTAGGGATAATTATTTGAGAATTATTTTGGAATTAATCCTACAAAAATTATTTAATTATGATTTTCAGTTATTTAATTTATTATTAAAGTTAGATGACGGCTAGGGTTCGGACAATGTCGAAACCCTAAGCCTTCAATTAGGGTTAGGGTTTTAGGAATCCAATCAGCTTCTAGCTTCCCGGGGAATTAACGAATGTGTTTGGAATTTACCAGCTGCAGGACAATTTCCGACCCGCGTCCGGGCTGGTGGAAAAAGCGGTAAAAGCCAGCCCGCGTCCGGGCTGGCGCACAGGTTCCAGAACCAGATCAGGTTCTCGGTGATTTCCTTAGTCGCCTCCTCTGTCCCTGGCTAGCTCGCGTCAAAGCTGGCAGAATGGGATGCAGACCAGTTCGTCGTCGCAAATTGGTACGAGAAGGAGAGGGAGCTCAGTCGGGTTCCTTGCTGCCACGCTAAATCGATTGAGCTCGGCTCAGTCCGTGGGAGAAATCCAGCCCATTCGGGCTGGTGGGATTCACCTCCAGACCGAGCGCGATGCGCGCATAATCCTGCCCGGATCCGGGCAGGCGCGAGTAGCTTCCGGAGAGGCGCTTTGTGCAGCGACACTTCGCTGCTCGTCGGCGCGAATACGAAGGCAGTGGACAGAACCCATTAGTGTTCGGCCAAGGGTTTTGGTTCGGCCCACGAGTCGGACCACAGCAAGCCCACACGCATTTATAAATTTTTTAAGTAAATTAATAATTTGGGTTGATTAAATAATTAATAACCCAATATTATTAATTCGGGTTAAAAAGAGATTTAATTTTAATTTAGTTATTTAACCTGAAGATTAAATGCGTGATCGTAGTTTCATTTTCTCCTTGGTAAAATAAAATAATTTAATTATTTTATTAATCTCGTGTAATCCGCAATTATTAATAATGGATAATTAATTTTAGTTTTAAATTAATTATTTGCTTTAGTAATTTATTAAATTTAATAATTAATTTGTTTTATGGATCGATTTAATGATTGGAATTTTGATAAGATGTTCCTTAGATAATTATTTAATTATTAATCCAACTTCCTAACACGTTTATGTTGCACAATGGTCTATGTAACATTGGGGTTTAATGACCGATTTTGATTGAGTAATAGATAGTAAATAATTAATCGGTAAATAATGTCATTATTAACTATGGAAAATTTCTTGAGGATTGTGTTCTTGTCAAAAAAGAGGGAATCAAAAGCGGGGCCAATTCACCATTCACTTCTGTGTGACTGGTTAGGGACCCCTCCCATCCGCTTGGACAACACACCTCAGTCTATCACTACAGGTAATTAATATATGATTTTATTCAAGGTTCTTAATATACCTGGTATATGATAATAACCTAGAAATAAGCTTATTAAAAGGTCATAATAAGCTTATTAAAAGGTCATTAATTTGAAGCTTATTATGAGCCTATAAAACGCTAGGATTTCGTTTTAATTCAAGATAATTAAAATGTAAGTTCCTAGTTTAATGCTCAGACCTAGATAACCGTGTTTATATTAGATGGTTAAAACATTTGTAGTCAAAATAGCAAGCGTTTAGTGTAAAAAGGTCTCCATTTGTTGCCGGTAAAACGACAGGCTGCATAACACCTCGTATCAGCTAAATCTGGCCTCCTACGGAAAGTTTTCAGTTATGCAACTAATAAGTCAACATACTGGTCTGTTTATAGATAAGGTGATCAGATGTATTTCAACGGTCGTGCGTCAGCTAGATCTGGCCTCCTAAGGGCATTGACTGCTTGAGTTAAGTATGGGAACCGAAAACGAGTGGGTTACTCTTGCATGTGATGATTTAATTCGTTGCATGACTGTTCTAAAGTGGGTAGTTAGTTCATGTGAGAAATTTTGGTAAGTTTTCTTGAATTAATAGAGTTGAGACCAAACTCTGTTTAGCTAGTGCGTGGTTAGTATTGCTGGAGAAGCTACAACCACGTATCGGCTGCTAAATTACATTGAGAATAGTAAGTAAGGATTTTTCCTATGTTTATCCTTCGATACAATGCAAAAATACACTATTCCCAAATTTCTCTCTCTAAATATTCTCCTATATAAGTTTTAATAAATGTTTCATTCATGTCAGTTAGCTATGTCGCACCCCATCATGTCGTTATCGAACAATACTCTGGATTGGAATTTTAACAACAGTAGTCCACAATAAGTGACTTGTTCACTTATGAATTATCTTTTGTTCACAATTAGTATTTTCTCTAGAATTACAAGGGAGTAGTTCCATAGTTAAATAATGAGAAATACTAGGACTTGAACATAGAAAAGATAATAATCTAACCCGTATCTAAGATTGGTGAGGTAAATCGTCTGACTGAATTCGGTCTTCGGTGTTGACCATCATAAATATTGTTTGATAGAATAAACACATAATTGAATACGTTAGTCAATGACAAGAAAATTATTTCAGATAAGATAATAGAAGCTATTCGTCAATATCGTTCATTAATGAACATATTTATTTAGGATCAAGACTTTAAGTGGAAATTCAATCTCCACGATATAAACAAAATTCGCAAGATTTAAATCATTTGAATAATTTGGATATTATTCGAGAAACGATTTTATCGCTTATATAGTTTGTCTTTATAAACGAAAAAGCTCTAAATCTTATGAAATAATAATAAATGTTTAATAGATTCGTTAATTGGTTAATAGTGATTAATATACCATAGGATCATAAACCATATTAATATAGATAAGATAAACAAGATTGACCAATGAGTGAACTGTTCGTCAGTTCCCAGCTTGTTTGAGAATCTTATCTAAAGGTTAATATGATTAATAGGCTATCATTTCAGGAAAGTTCTAAGATGCACTATTCTCTAAGAGCTTATTAATATTTTGTGTATTATGGTCAATTATAAACAAGGTGGAGAATGTGAATACTTTGTCAATTGACTGAGAGTTATTCAAGATTATGGTATATATATAAATTATGGTAGAATTATAAATGAAAGTTTTAGGATTTCAAGCATAAATGTCGTCGGCTAATCACTAAGTGTGAACTTTGAGTTCACTGATCACATGATGGAGAAATTAATTTTTTTTATCAGTTAACGGTTTTGAGTACACTATTATATTAGTGTTACAAATACATTAACCGAACCTAGAAATTAATGACTGAATCTATGGTAAACATTTTATGTTTGTTTTCAAAGCAAGCATGATATAAAATCAATTATTTTATTTATGATATTGAAGGGAAAATGATTACCGTCCCCTCTGTCATATCTCAGGATGGGCCCTCGATCCATCGGGGTAACCTTCAAAAATTTGTTTTACACGGAAAGGCCCAGTTTACACTTTCCGGAGTTACATTCTTTTTCTAGAACCGAGCACCAAGATAACGGAGATCCGGTCGATTAAGTAATTAGTTATTTATTCAAACACGTAATTATTAATTCTAGTTAAGGAAATAAATAAGAAATAAAATGGTTTTGCAGTAATTATTTACCCAATACATAAGGTCGTACCTATTTCTCACGATGACTTCCACTGCGCTTTCTGAATTTGGGCTTCCGCCGGTCTTTGAGAATGCGCCTAGGGAGGTTGATCAGAGCTTCCGCATGACTTCTAAAACGCCAAGGAAACTCCCAAAGTTCCAGGATATTCTCTTGAACTTCCTCGTACACAAAGCGTGGGCTTCTTTGACGGAACTTCGTTTCTTCTAGCCTAGCCAATTTCTAGAGAGAGATAGAGAGAATTCGAGAGCTTCTAAGAGAGAGAGAACTTGACTTTTGCTTGTGAGAGTGGTGTGGAAATGTGATGCTTAAGCCTTATATTTATAGTAAAAGCCATGCACACATAACTTCCAGGAATAGATAAATCAATCATATTAATTATTGTCAATTACAAATCAATAAAGAATATTTCCAACCATCCCATTTACTATAGGAATTGAAAATATGATGATTAAAATACCTAATATTTAATTTCATATGATTTAAATATGTATCATGAAAATCAAAATCCTACCATATTAGGTAAAAAATCGATTTCATCATATTATAATCAAGGGAATACATTTTCTTTAATTAAAATAAATACCAAGAAATCCAATCTCATTCCATGAATAGGTTTATGCGATTTCTAACATTATTTTTAATAAAAAATTAATTCCAATTAAATCAAATTAGGTTACAAATGATTTATCAATCTTTTCCTTATTTGTAAATAAATAACCTATCAATTAAATATTGTCATGAATCAATCAATATTAATTCTCATGCATTATAAATCTTTATTTAAAACTTGCAAATCAAGTTCGTAAGATTCATGCATAATTAATATACATGATATAATTCTTATTTATTTAATTTAGATTAATATCATATTTTTATATAATTAATTAGTATCACAAATTATCATAACACATAATTTCGATTTATACTCATGCTCAAAATTGCCAACTCATGCTTGGTAACCAAGCTTGGCAATTTCCATGATTCAAAATCTTAGCTTATATGTTTATCACGATAATTAACATAATTAATCTTTTAATAAAATATGATAAAGAAAATACCTAGTGGGCTTATCTAACAAGGCTTGGTCGAAATTCCTCTCTAACAATTAGCTAAGATTAAACCCAATGGACCTAGCCCATTAATTTTATCCTTAAGTAGTTCTCATGAATTAACATAACCTGTTGTTATGATATATAAATCATATATTTTTTTCCGTAGATTTTACACATAAAATGATAGAAGAAAAAACTTTTATAATTAGGTTTACTAAAACATTATAGTTGGCAATTTATTCCAGTTTTGACTTTTTCCGATCAGCTGTTTCTCTGGCAAAACTTTAGGTAGTTTTGCCGCAACTTTTTGAAAACTTCCAAAACTCGACACAAGCTTCAGTTTCAATTGTTCTATCATAAATTATAGTAAAAATTATCCTAATTGTACGATTAGTCATTTACAGAGCTATCCTTGGACTATGGACCCACATCACTTAAGCTCCAACGAATTAATCCGTTAACTCCGGTGTTACTCCACTAAAAACCCGAAGTTGTACTCTTTGGTGATGCGAATAATATATTCCTTTTATATTAAGGTGTCCAATGATATAATCAAATTCCAGTGATTAATCTTTCACTTGATGATTCACACTTGAGTAGGCGTTTTACCGTTTAGCCCCTTAGTGCTTTTCTTCCTGAATTCCATCGATGGTATTTTAGACGACTCACTTACGATTTTGAGTCATAAGCTGCACATGAGTCCCGTACTACTTCTTACAACCGTCAATTCCGGGAATCATCTTGACTTAGTAAAAAGCTATGTGATATCCATATCTTGGATCGAGCTACCCTTCCATGTCGACTATCATGTTCCCAATATAGGGTATTTGGGAACAACGTTATGTTGTGTTATTTAACTAGAAAATCAAACAACAATCAAGCTAACAGTCAGGGTTCAAGATCACTTCAGGATGTAGATTAATTACCATTTGATCATCTTTTACGACTTAGTTCAAAGTTGTTAGTGACGGTCTTAGTTGAGTAACTTTCAGAACTTAGTCATGTCCTATTCAGTACAAAGACATTTTGTACTTAATGCACTTAATGGGTATGACACACATATCTATCCAGAATAGGATTTTCTCCATATAGTCGCATTAATGACTTTATCAATTAAGAGGCTCCCACCCGCTTAATTAAGTCACGAATACATTAAAGTTCATTTATTGCATCTATCAATTCTTCCTCACATTAACTCTGGTGTGATGGATAGATTACAATTGCATTCCATTATGAACTATGGATAAGCATTCGATTATACATAAAGAACTACAAAAAAGATTATCATAATAAGTGCATTATTTATAAAAAACATTTCGTTAGGAATTATATATATACATGTATGTGTTATGTGTATTTTTAGAACATATAAAATTTAAGTCCATTTTGGCAAAATTCAAAGCCCATTAAAAAAAGTCAAGGCCCATAACCAAAGCCAAAGACCCAAGGCCAACGAACTAAGACATTGGCGAGGATCCGAGAAAAGTCGACGAGGCGAAAAGGCGACGAGGCAACAAGGCGATGAGGCGACAAGGCTACAAGCCAACGAGGCGTATAGCCGCCGAGGTGACGAGACCGACGAGGCAGCAAGCCGACGAGGCAATGAGGCCGACGAGGCGAGAAGCCGATGAGGCAACGAGGCCGACGAGGCGACTAGCCAACGAGGCGACGACGCGACGATCCGACAAGCACCCTCGTCATAACTTGAGGAGGGCATAACTTGTAATTACTCTACACGAAGAGAAGATCCGAGACCCTAAAGATCTCTGGGAGTTCTTCCGAATTCCCTCGAACTCAACATACGGACTCGCGGACAACCGAAAGAAATCAAAGACAAATCGAGAAGCATCGACGACCCCTTTTGCAAGGCCAGGGGCCTCGATAATGCCCTATAGCACGAGAGAAATTTGCAGGCCCCTGGAGGTGCAATTTCAGGGAATTGGTTTTCCTATAAATAGGAGTCTTCCCCCCATCCTTTCCACACTCACTCACAGCTTTCTCTAGAGCTTCTCTCTCTAGCTTTCTCTCTCTAGAATTCGTCTACCCCTATTTGGGAAGGTACTTGAATAAAGAGCTGAGATCGTTCTAAAAGAAGAGTCTCAGCCTCGACGAGAGATGTTGTTCGACGAGTCATCGAATGTGACCCTTGCCGGTTAGTCAAGGCCCTCACCGGATACAAACTTCACCACCACGAGGGAAGTTCAACGGGGAGCTTGCCAACACCCGCGAGGTCGACAAAGTGTATCCCTTAACAGGTTAGGCGCCCTCGCCAACCTCGACAAGGTCGACAAAGGAGCACACCTCATCAGTTCTAGGTTCTCGCTGTACTTTTCCACCACGAGGGGAGTTTGACAATGAGCCCGCCAACACCAACGAGGTCGACGAAGAACACTTCATGCCCGTAAAACCCAGCCATCTGGCCAAGGGTTACCCCCGTGCCGCCAACATCAGTACTTCCGACGAGTCAAACCACATTGTCATTCACCCGCCGTTTATTAATAACCCCGAACTACGTGGGACCTGATTATCTTAAACTCAGATACGTATGCAGCCTCGCCTAACCATAAGCGATGGGGCACGAGCCCAATCTACCCTTTTTTTGCTGGTCCTCCCTCGCCCTATGAGCTCGCCAAAGAAAGAGAATCAGGAAGAACCATCAAGACCTGCTAGGAGCTTCATTAAGACCAGAATTCGCCCAGACGAGGATGTCACCAAGACAAGGATTCTGCCAAGACGAGGAGCTTCACCGAGACTAGAACTCTGTCCGGACGAGGAGCTTCACCGTGATTTGGAATTTGCCACTACAAGGGAAGTATGGCGGGGAGCTTCACCGTGAACCGAACTTCGCGCCCACAAGGGAAGTTTGCCGAGGATCGCCAACGACAGCCCGAAGACTCATCCATGACGACAGACTCGCCGTTAGCTTTGACGATCATTAGTCGACCCACGTTGACTCAACATTCAATCATCCTTGTGTTCAACGGGTCAATCTCAAGACCCGAACCTTGGATCTGACTCTAAGTTAAAGCACTTTTTACGCATTAACAATATGGATATAAATAATGCTGAAAGAGTTAATTAGTTAGTTATATATATATAACTCGTTATTTATTGCTTATAGCACATCGAATTATCGCCAAGTTCGCACCACTTTTCATACTGCAATAAACATAACTTGATATATTGTTTGTAACTACAGCACAAAAAATACTTAAATATACGTCGTGAAAATAATTTTGTTAGAGTTTACATTATCATCATTAATAATCAATCTTTAAGCACGTGAAAACTTGGGACATCACAACATAGTATGTATACTATATCGATATCCAAAAGATATAGAAACGTGTAACTAGCCTAAACTAAAATTATCTGTTTTATGCGTAAACGTGCTCATGAAATTATTGGGCATTATAGATATTAAATCATTTCCAATCTAATGGATTAAATTGATTTTACAGTTTTCTCACGAACACCTAAACTTTGATACTTTTGCCAAAATTTTGCATAGCCAACTAGGTCAAACACGTGTGAATGTATTCACATGCAATTGTCATAATATCGATCACCACACTTAAATATATACCAAATGTATTTATTTATTGATAGCATAAATCTATTAATTATTAATAAGAATATTAATAACTAAATCTAAATAATGAAATTATATTATTAACCACTGCTATCAATATCACTCATTAAATGTCATGGTACAACACCACCATTTAAATTCGTGATGTGTGATTAAATTTCACTTATTTACTAAAACGATCGTAAACTTGTAAATTCTCTAAATCACAAACCGTACTTCAGAATGACTTGGTTCCAAAAGAAAAGTTTCTTATAATTTAATTTCCAACATCTTGTATTTGAAAAAAAAAATCGAAATTCAACTATTTTTATCAGTTAAATTTCCAGCACCAAACTTTTGTACTTTTTCCACGTCAAAATAAAACTTCCAAAGTCTAACACAAACTTTAGTTTTATGAATCCTGGAAAATGATAAAATATAGGTATCATCCGTTCCGGAGATATCCTGGGGACCATGGACCCGTATCACTGAAGCTGTAATGAACTGCTAGTGGTTCGTCAAACCTCGGTCTTATTCCACTATAAACACGAGGCTTTACTCTCTAGTGATACAATATATATTATTACCTTTATAGAAAGGTTTCCATTGATACAATAAAAATTGGGTTATTGATATTTCACTTGATGATCCACACACGAGCAGACAATTTTTCGTGTTTTGCCTCTCATTGCATATCCATCCTTAACTCAGTTAGTAATATTGTGAATTACCCACTTATAGTTTTGATTTATAAGTTGCGCACAGGTACCTCTGACATCTCACCTAAAAATTAAGGGAATCATCATGACTCTAAAGAGAACTATATGATGTCCGATGCTATGATCAAGCTACCCTTATTTGTTGACTATCATGTTCCCAAAATAGTAGCATTGTAAACAAGAGTTAATGTGTTCTTTAACAGTTAAATAAAAGAATAGTCAAGGATCGAGGTCACTCAGAACTCAAATCAAATTTCCATTTAATCATCTACTAGTGACTCAACTCGAAGTTGTTAGTGACGATCTTATATGACAACTTCCAGCGTTTAAGTCAGGTCTAGTCCAGGAATAAGTTGCTTCATACTTAATGCACTTCTAGTGAGTGTGACACACACAACTAATCCAGAATAGGATTATATCACTTAGTCACATTAATGACTTAATTCAATTAATGAGCTCCCACTTAGTTAATCAAGTAATAGACATTTTAAGTGCATTTATTATGCTTATTAATTCTTTCTCACATTGACTCGGTTGTGATAATAATAACATAGTTTCATCCTTTATGAACTATGAAACAAATATTATATTTTACTCTACCAGAAACTATAATAAGATTAACATATTAAGTAACATATTTTATTCAACGACTTTGGTCAAAATCTTATACAATTAGGGAATAGAAAGCTTGTTTAAGGACACATGTCCAACAATCTCCCACTTGTACTTAAAGAAGATGAACTATCTGTTTCAGACCTATAATCTCCAGATGCCTCCTGAATTTTTTCTTTGGAAACGTCTTAGTAAATGGATCAACCAAATTGTCTCCTGAAGCTATTTTCACAACCCTTACGTCCATGACTTACTATCTCTCTAATGAGATTGTATTTGCATTCTATATATTTTGCCATGTTATGGTCTCTGGACTCTTTGGAATTTTCCACCGCGCCAGTGTTGTCAACGTACAATGTTAGGGGCCCATGTACATCTGGAACTACTCCCAACTCTATGTAGTCTTTAGCCAAACTGATTCTTTGGCTGCCTCACAGGCTGCCACATATTCAGCTTCCATTGTGGAATCTGCAATAAAGGATTTCTTAACGCTTTGCCAGAATATCACTCCACCAGCAAAAATGAACACTGCTCCTGACGTCAATTTTCTCGCGTCTCTATCAGACATCAATCCGAATCAGTGTATCCTAGTGAATTATGTTCTGATCCTGAAAAAACTAACATATAACCTCTTGTTCTCCGAAGATACTTGAGTATGTTCTTCACTGCTGTCCATTGAGCCATACCAGGTTGGACTATTACCCACTAACGATTCCCACAACATAAAAGATGCCTGGCCTAGTACGTTGCATAGCGTACATCATACGTCCCACTGTTGAAGCATATGGTATGTGCCTCTTCCCGTCTTGCTCTTCCAGAGAAGTTGGTCGTTGTTTCCTATCGAGTAATACTCCATGTCAAGTCGGTAAATTACCTCATTTGGTGTTTTCCATTGCAAACGATCAAGCACCTTATCTATGTAGGCTGCTTGCGATAAGGCTAGAAGCCTGTTGTGCAATCCATAAATATACGGATCCCAAGAACATAGCTAGCTTCTCCCATATCCTTCATTTGGAATTGCGTAGCTAACCATGCTTTCACGTCCGATAACTTCTTCACATTATTACAAATGAAAAGAATATTGTCGTCGTACAGAACAAAGAAAATATCCACGGTATCATCATTGAGATTTTGAATGCACACCTTAGTGATGTTTTGCACGAATCCATAAGCCTTGATGGTCTCATCGAACCTTAGATTCCAGGATCTGGAAGCTTGCTTCAATCCATAAATGAACTTGAGTAATCTGTAAACTTTCCCTACTTAACCCTTTTGTACAAACCCTTATAGTTGGTCCATATAGATGGTTTATATTGGACATGTGTCCTTAAACAAGCTGATTTTATCCATTTGTAAGAGAATGTTTGTTCTTTAGTTCATAAATGATGCAATTATGTCATTTGGAGATTATGGGTCTGAAAGACATAGGTCATCTTCTTTAAGTACAAGTGGGAGATTGTTGGATATGTGTCCTTAAACAAGCTTTCTATTCTCTAATTGTAAAAGATTTTGACCAAATTCGTTGAATAAAAGATGTTACTTAATATTTTAATCTTATTATTTTAATCTTATCATACTAAATAAATTTTAAATGTCAGTGAACTGATTAACTTGGTGGGAGCTCATTAATCGTATAAGGTCATTAAAGTGATTAAGTGATAATCCTATTCTTGATTTTGCGTGTGCCACACTTACTAGAAGTGCATGAAGTATGAAGTGTCTTCATACTGGACTGGACCTGACTTAAACTCCGAAAGTTATCGTATAAGACCGTCACTGATAACTTGGAGTTGAGTCACTAGTAGATGATCAATGGATATTCAATCTAAGTGCAGAGTGATCTTGAGAGTAAGCTGCTGGCATGATTGTTCTCTGATTTAATCGGTAAAGAGCACAAAATATAGCCGATGTTCCCGACACTATTATTTTGGGAACATGATGGTCAACAGTAAGGGTAGCTTGGTTATAGACTTGGACTTCACACAACTCTCTTTCGAGTCATGATGATTCCCTTTATTGTCGATGGTGAGAAGTGACAGGTACCCGTGTGCAACTTATGAATCGAAACCATAAGTGGGTTACTCATGATATTACTGACTGAGCCAAGGATGACAATGCAATGAGGGGAAAATAAAAACCTCCTGCTCATGTGTGGATTATCAAGTGAAAGATGAATAACTCGAATTTGATTGTATCAATGAACACCCTTCTGTAGTAAAGGGAACAATATATACTAAATCATTAAAGAGTGAAGCCTCGGGTTAATAGTGGAATTACACCGAGGTTTGACGAACATCCTAGCATTTCGTTGGAGCTTAAGTGGTACGGGTCTGTGGTCCCCGTGATAGCTTTGACATTTTAATGTGTGATATTTGAGATTAGAGGATATTAATATAATTTAATTATTTTGATTTAATTATTATGTCTTATTAATAATTAATAGATTTATATTAATTAATAAAAATATATAGTTATATGTATATATATTTGTGTAAATTGACATACATGAAAAAGATAGGAACTGATTCCTATTCGAATGATAAGACTTGGTCTTTTTATATTTTTGGCATAAGTACCAAACATTTTGGTATTTCAGTAAAACTCTGAAATCAATTTAATCTATTGGATCGGTTAGCACTACTACAAATCCGGGTTTCAACTATGGTTAAAAACCATGGTTGAAAAATTTCAACCATGGTTCTTAACCATGGTAGAATCCTGCATGGTAGTAAGTTCCAACCACGGATTTTTTCCATGGTTGAGAAAATCTTCCTACAACGGAAATTTCCGTGGTTCGAACGCGATAACGCCGCGGCGTGTAATAAAACACGCCGCGGCTCTAATCGAATGAACAACGGAATTATCCGTGGTTCGAAATCAAAAGCCGCGGCACAAAATAAAAGGCCGCGGCTATAATCGAATAAAAAGCCAACCACGCCGTGGTGTTATGTTTACATGCCGCGGCTAGAAATGAACGAACAACGGAGTTTTCCGTGGTTCAAAAGCAAAACGCCGCGGCATAATATAAATCAGGCCGCAGCTATAGTCGAATCAAAAGTCAAATACGCCGCGGCGTTATTTTAACTAGCCGCGGCTAGAAATGAATGAACAACGAAATTATCCGTTGTTCGAAGCTAAAATGCCGCGGCCTTTTATCAAACAGGCCGGGCTGGAAACGAATAATCAAGGCAAACACGCCGAGGCTTAGTTTAGCCAACGCTGCGGCATGTATTTAACAAGTCGAGGCTTATTTTAGACATTTCGACACTTTCAAACGCCACGGGTTTTTTTGATATTTCAAATTTAAGCCTCGGCTTGAAGAAACATGCCGCGACATTATTTGCGGTAGGCCGCGACATTGTTTCCAAAAAGCCGCGGGGTCAAACTATTACGAACGACGGAATTTACCATCGTACGTAGTATTGTTCCGCCGCGGCGTGTTTTTTGAAGCCGCGGCGTAAACTGCCTTCCGAAGGGTTGTATTTGTTTTGGGCGACGGTTTTTAAGCGTTGTTGAAAAAGAGACTAAAAAAAAATAAAAAACCGGGCGATTTTTTGAAAAAAATCGCCCGGTTACTTTTTATCCTGTTTCTAATACCGATAGAACCTGTAATTAATAATTAATATTTTATTAAATAATTATAAATTAAATTTTTAATTAAAAGCATTAATCCAAAATATTAAAATAAAAATATTAATACATTAAAATATCATCGGTTAAAGATTATACGATCGATACATACAAAACATATAATCCACTATACAAAATTCACCGTTCAAATATAAACAAACAAATCCAAAATATGTTCTAATCTTCATCGTCATATTTAGCAAACTTTGATAGCATATACATACCTAAATCTACATTCAATCCATCTATCTCGTTTACACTATAATTAAGTTTGCTATCGACGAAATTCATACTATTTCTCACAACGTCGTGCATGAACTTCATGACGTAATATCCGCATTCATGATTTCCCGGTTGTTTCGGACATCCTTTTGAATTCACCGTTTTTATCAACGAGGGTGTCATGAGGCCGGTGTCGTGATTAACCTTGAATATGTCTTCAATACTAGAAAAAAAAAGTAAAGAATTCAAATAACTTAAACATAAAAATGATTATGTTTTAGAATACTTACTTTTGGAAAAATTGCTCTAAGTGGCTATTTAAACCGCTTGAATTGGGGAGAGAATCAAACTTCGCTACGGTAGCCTTCCAAGGGTTAAAAACAAGAAGAATCCAATGGTGACGACTATTGTAAGGCATTAACCATCTTTTGCCATTCTTGCAATTTTGTATAAGTTTGTAGTATCGATCAACATCAAGTTTTAATGCATTTTTCTTAGCATCTCCTACTTTTGTGTTGGACCCGATGTCTTCATATGGCGGAAGAAAACCGTAAATGTCCGGATTGCGAATGTGATTTTCTTGCAAATAACTACAAATAAAAATAACAATAATTAATGTATAACAAATGAATCAGTAATTTATATATTTAATAATTATGAAATCGCAAATGAAAATGGAAACATACCTTTGACAAATCATTATCATAGTACGGTCAAGTCTTGAGAGAGGAGAAATTCACGTGTATCATCAAAATTCAACAACGGAGCGAAATCACACAAACTCTTATCAAGCTCAACAGCTATTTTCTTTCCCTTTGCAAGCATATAGTCGTTTGCATAAGACGCTAACGCTCTCAATCGGGGATTAACATGGTTCAAGTTAATCTTTTGTGCCATTTCATTGTAATACGAACTTTTGGCTATATTTTTGGGCTTAGGTTTGGGAGCTTGATTACCTTTGGAGTTTAATTCTTCAATAAGGGACACTGGCCAAGGCACAAAGGTCCCCACCGCGTCATCAATGGTTTCGATCCATTGAACCGATACCGGGAGAGGAATAGGGTCTTTAGACATCGACACTTCTACTAACACCCGACGATGATCTCTATCCAATGGTATGTTGTGAATTTTCTCGCCAACCTCTTCATTTTTTAGGAACACCTTCCCGGTTGCGACGTGCTCAACGATTCCCTCCGCAAAAAGGAGACAATCAACACCTTCATTAAATGAAATGGGCGTATTTGGAATAGACGACGCCGGATCAACCGCAGAAATTCCGCCAATACCTAGAATAGGTCCTTTTGAAACCAAAGGCGAGCTCTTTGCCTTTCTAGCTTGAATTTGAACGTTCGCAAGCTCCGGTGAAGGAGCAATCGATTGACTAGCGCAACTTTGCACATTAAAAGATTTGATATTCTCTCTATTCGGCCTTTTCGAAAGGAACCCTTTACGCTTAGGCTTTTTCGCCGGAATTTGACCTTCATCAAGTTGCACATTAACCGGCGCTACGGGAGTAAACGGTGGCCTTCCCGGACTTTGCACATCACAAGGCTCGTTACTCCGTAGACTCGGTCCTTTCGAAATAAAATCTTTTCCCTTAGCCTTTGTTGCGGGAGTACGATCATCATCAAAATTCAATTCAATCGGTGCTAAAGGAGCAAGAGGTTGACTTACCGGACTATGCGCATCGAGTGGTTCATTACTACCTTGAATATTTCTTGAAGATGATCCTTGGATCATTTGTTCCACTTTAGCCTTCCATTCCTCGAAAGCCGCATCTCTCGCTTCCGACTTGACTTTCATATCTTTAATTTCGGCTAGGAGACTTTCAACGAGGGGATTCGTTGAGTCTTTGGCTTGTTTGTAAAATGCTCTCTTTGAGACGTATTTGGATTGTCCCCGAACTCGTCCGGGATGTTCTTTCTTCCCCAAAGCTCTTGTCAAAATATCTTCTTCCTCATCGTCGTCCACAACTTGAGTGGTACATTCCACCTAATAACAAAATGAATTATTACAAATATTTAAGTCAATAATATACAAATAAACTCATTGTACTTACTATTTTATTCACAATAGGCTCTAGATTTGGATCCTTTAATGAACCATCCTCATTATTCCTCATTTCGATCCAAAGTTCCGGCTTTGTCGCCCATACGCCGTTTTTTTCAAACTACGAAACAAAGGAAAATGTTATTCAATTATACACAATAGATTAAATTTAAAATATAAAATTAAAACCCTTACTAGCATTTGATCGAGCTTCCGATATCCGTTTCGACCCGATCTAGAGGGGTACTCAGCGAGAGCCCTATTAGCTTTGTTTTGATTCGAGACTTCTTTGAACTCATCGCTTAATCTAATATTAACAAACTCCTCCCAATGTTCGTCCGTGATGCTCGTGTAATACTTCTTAACAATATCCGGTCGCTCGAAGATTCTTTTATCATTCGGATCTTTCTTGAATAGGGTAGAGAGATCATACCGGAAGTATCTTGCCGATTCCCCGGCACAAGATAAACACATCTTCTTGTACTCGTTCGGAATAACAAATGCTTGTTGGATTTCATCCCATATCCTATGTTTCACCTTTTTTAAACTCTTCAATCTCCAATCGGATATAGTAATTGGAATAAATTCCCGAGCAAGAACACCAATCCAACTAGCTAAAAGATCACCATCTCTTCCATCCGGTTGTTTTTTCTCATCAAATCTCACAAGTATTTTTCCCCCCTTATGCTTTAAGATAGTGATACTTTTCATGAGGTTCACTTTTCTTTTTCCTTCTCCTCTAAGTTTTCTTCTACATTTTGCTACTTCATCATTTTGGTTAAGAACTAGAAACAAATAAATTAATAAATTATAAATTTTATATACTAGATAGATTCAATGAAATATAATACCTTAAACAAAATAACAATACTACTAACCGGGCGTAGTTTCTTCTTCATCGGATGATGACGTTTCTTCTCGATCGATTGATGGCCTAGTTACTTCTCGCTCCGACATAACTTTCCTAAATATATATTTGACTCGTTTCCAAAAATTCATAAACATCAAATAACTCAAGATAACAAATACATTTCATTGCAAACATTCAAGACAACAAAAGCATAAAACAACATTTCATGGAAAACATGAAAGACAACAAAAGCATAAAAACATTTCATGGCAAACATTAACAAAATGCAATACATATGTAATATTGAATTCGGATAGGATTCTAACCTTGTTAGAATCAATAACTCGGAGTTAGGGAACGGGGTAGGACTTAGCTTGTTGAAGAAACAAGATGAAGCACACCTCAACGGAGTAAGGGCACGGCAAGGATACGTCGGTGGCGGAGAAAGGTGGAGCACGGCGGATAACGGCGGGGCACGGCGGAGCACGGCGACGGCGTCAAGAGAGAGAGGAAGAAGAGAGAAGAGAGAAGAGAGAAGAGAGAAGAGAGAAGAGAGAATAGAGGAGGTTAAAAGAAAAAGAGGGAAGGAATAGGGCTGAAATGGAGGGAAATCAGGTTAAAATCGAATAAAAAATTCAAAAACGGCTTTGGACAACGGAAAAACGCAATCGTTGTCTGAAAATCCCGATACATGCCGCGGCATAACCTTTAAACTGCCGCGGCATAGTCTAACGTGGAAAAATACACGCCAGGGCGTGGTTTATGTAAGCCGGGGCACGTTGAGATTCGAAATAACACCGACTCTGTATAATTTTGGGATGTAAATACGCCACGGCATGAAATAAATGAGCCGGGGCTCGTAAAGGTACGCCACGACAGTTAAATACTATACCGCGGCATACACCTCGTCCTTGCGGTCATGCTACGGCCTATTTTGGTATGCCGCGGCAAGATTTGGCCTCCAGAAAGCATGCTCTCTGTATAATTTGTACGCACTTTATGCCGCGGCACAATATACGCGCGCCAAGGCTTTATGTACTCATGCCAAGGCGTAGATATAATAAAGCCGCGGCATCAAGTTGAATTTACCTATTTACCCATGTTAAATATGAAACTCACCACGGCTTGTCTTGAAACGCCGCAGCATTGTGAATCCCGTATGAAACGCGCCGTGGCACGGTGTTCACAAGGCCGCGGCACGTTAAGATTTAACTTAACACAGACTCTTTGATATTTTGGTATGTAAATACGCCGCGGCACAAAAATATTGGAGCCGAGGCTCGTCTACAAACGCCGCGGCATGTTAGACATTACCGCGGCATAACCTGATTTAACGCACGCGTAAAAAATTGGTTTTTAGTTTTTGTCTAAGAATGCCGCGGCATGATTGTACTACGCCTCGGCCTTTCTTGCATGCCAAGGCATATTCTTTGTACGCCGTGGCATTTCTTCGCCTGCAGAAAACGCATGCTCTCTGTATAATTTTGATGCGATATATGCCGCGGCAGGAACTAAATACGCCGAGGCTTTATTTACACATGCCAAGGCGTCGGTATGTATAAGCCGTGGTGTTCTTCTGAATTTACGTAAATACCCTCTGCCTTATGAAACTCGCCGCGGCCTATTTGGGAAATGCCGCGGCAATATTTTCTCGTATGAAACGCGCCGCGGCTTGAATCGAAAAAGCCGCGGTATTAAGTACAAAATGAACCAAATTTACATTTATTTAACCAACTTATTTATAAAAAAAATTGTTCAATCAATTTTCAAATAGTAAAATTTTAAAAGATAACTAATTGAAAATAATTGTTCAATCAATTTCCAATTAAATAAACATGATAACTAATTGTTCATACATGAAAAACAAGATCAAAATATAACATTATTACAATAAAATTATTATTCAATCAATTTCCAATGCCGGGATATCTCGACGTAGCAAAAATGAAACATCATCATCATCATCAACGTCTTCAAACGATTGTAGCCCGATGGAGAATGGTGCGATGGTAGTGATGTCTTCAACTTCTTCATTCGATTCTTATACATTTCTCGCATTAACATGCACGACGAGAGATAATTCTTGATCGACCGGGTCCGAGACATAAAACACTTGAGATGCTTGGGATGCCAACATGAATGAATCATTGGCATAACTCATCCATCTGAAGTCAACAACCGTAACTCCATCATTGGCAACTTTGACGTGGTTGTTGTCCGCCCATTTGCTCTTAAACAATCCAACTCGCAAACCACAATAATCTAGCTCCCAAATATCTTCTACATAGCCAAAATAGCTCATAAAAGCTTTTTTTGGATTTTTATCCTTGGCCGACGCAACATGGACTCCTTCCGCAAAGAATGTAACGCCACTATTTTGTACGGGGTGTTTTTCGTCCCTTTCCCTTGTGTAAAACGTGTACCCGTTAACGTACCATGACGTGTACCTGGTAACTACTTGTGAAGGCCCACTAGAGATCTTCAATAATGTCTCATCTAAATTATTTCTTCTTGCATAACAATATTCATCGATCCACTTTGCAAATGTACGGTTATGCTATTCTTTTAGCCATTTTTCGTTTTTTGACTTTTTCGGATAAGTAGACCTTTCTACTTGTGTCGTTGTGTACCAACAATGCCGCGGCATTATATATACGCCGCGGCTTATAAACATCTCAATGACACATTTTCAACAATGGAAAATATATCCGTGGTGAATTTGAAAATGTGCCGCGGCGTGTTTATGCGTGTCGCGGCGTGACCTGAATTTCAACCATGAAAAAAAAATGGAAAATATATCCGTGGTGAATTTTAATGTGTTCCGCGGCGTTTTTATGTGTGTCGCGGCGTGACCCAATTTTAACCATGGAAAAAAATTTCCGTGGTAGAAACTTGGATTTCGACCATGGATAAAAAAATCCATGGTTGAAACTCCGTGGTAGGATCAACAATTTGTACTAGTGTAGGATTTAATATCAACTGTTATATTCAAATAATTTATTTTAACAATAAATGTAATTCAAAATTAATATATTGATGACCAAGCTTAGTTCTTTCGAAATTGATAAATTTATTGTATCAATTGGATCGGTTTAAGATTTAATATTTACCCTCGGATTGGAAATTGATTAATTATATATATAAGTTATAATTTTTGAGTTTAATATATGGATAAAATCGAATTAGGGCTTTATGAAGTCTTAGGGTATTTGGTTTTATCTTGAATTAATTTGATCCATTAGATCATTTTGAGGTTAATCTCAACCGTTGGATCTAGATAATTACAATTCAATATATATATAAATCTCGAATTTATAAATAAGAAGATAAGATTTGTTTTCTTACATTTACAAAGTCTTTCTTATTTAATTAAATCCATAATTAATTATATCCATTGTATTTAGATAAGATTAAATCTAGGCCATTGGATTGAATTAATAAATTATATTAAATTAAAGAATTCAAAAAACAGGGAGGGAATTTCTCTAATTCGGTTACAATATGAGCCTATAAATAGGGATCTCATTCTACACATTTTCACACCTCTCCCCAAAAATATAATAATTGAACTCTCCTTCTTCTTAAGGGTCTGCGAATTTTTCCTCTGACCTCTCTCTCTAGTTCGACTTAAGACTTAGTCTCCGGAAGCTTAAAAAGAATCATTAGTTAAAGTTTGCGACGGAGTCCTACTGCCGAAGCCCAGATTTCAGTATGAAGAATCCAAGAGAATATCCCGAAATATCTCGGGTGTTTCCCTCAACACCGGCCGTGCCCTGCCAATTTCAGAACGAGCAACCGAAAGTCGTCAACTCAGGTAAGGCCTTATGCATTGGGCTAATAAATGTGACCATTTACTACTTTCTATTTATTTTCTATAGACTATATTATTAATAATACTTTATGAATATTAAATTACCTAATATTTATCAGATCTTGTAATATGGTTATTATCTGATATCCTCACCGTTGCTCGGTTAACAAGTTTTTCGCTTTAAAAAGATTTTTTAAATGTTAGATGGACGGTTCAGAAGCATATTTCACGATAATATTCTTGGGATTAGAGGCGTGATTCCCAACAAATGGTATTTAAGTCATGGTTCAAGGATAAATAATTATATAATTTAATTTAACGGTTTAAATAACGAATTATTTGGTGAATAATTATTTTTTAAAATTTAAATTGGATTTCTAGATATTTTAAATATCAATTTAAAACTAGGTAATTACCCGACCCGAATAAATTTGGATCAGGTAATGGGTCAGGTTGCCAAAAGAGCCCAACCTGTGGGCTCAAGTTCGCGCGCAATGAATACATTGGGAAGCCGAGCTGGTTTACCAGACCGTTGGCCTCTTTCCGAGCCCACAGGGAGCGCCCAAGGGCTGCTGGTAGCAGCCTGTGGGCCGCGCTGGGCCTGAGTAAAGCCCATTGCTGGCGCAACTAAGCGTGGTGCTAGGCAGCGTAGCGGGCCTTGTGGCCGTGCCCAAGAGCTCGGCCTAGCCCAATTCGCAAGGGCTGGGCGCGTGCTTTGATCTGAGTGCATGTGGGCCTGGGTCTTAACCCGGATGGCCCACGTGCAATTTTTTAAATTGGATTATTAATTATTTTTTATTGAAATAAATTTTTTATGAATTAAAATTGATTATGTTTAATTAATTAATTAAAATTAAATTGTGGATTTTATTTCCGGATAAATAACATTGTCTTATTTTAATAATTCAGAAAATTAAATATTGATGTTATTTAATGATTAAATAACATTGTCTTATTTAAGGATTAAAATATGGATGATTATTCTTTGAGAATAAAATCATCGTCTTAGTTTAATATTTCATAAATAAATATTAATGGGCAGTAAACGTTTAATGATAATTCTTAGAGATAAGTACCATTAACATAATATTATAAAAATTCATGTTAGATATAATTTGTTATAACCTATTTTCATAACCCTTAATCATAGTGTCAATGTTTGGATCATTATTAATATGTCGGAACATGATAGATATAAATAATAAATAGTAAATGTAAAAGTATTTATAATAAGTCAGAAAAATTTCAAATGTAGAATCTTATCTAAGGAAGAGGGAATCAAAAGTAGGGCCGGTTCACCAATTTCTGGGTGATCGGTTAGGACCCCTCCCATCTACTTGGAGAACGTCCGGTTTGATCTATCACTACCGACAAAATAATAAACACGAAAGTTAGGCTTACTTTAAATATTACTTTAAATAAAGCCAAGATATAAACTTTTAATGCATCATTCATAGATAGTTTATATTATGTTTTAATATCTTAGAAATTAAAAAAGTTATTTTTGAAAAACAATGGCAAGTATAGAGTAATATAAAGATCTCCATTATTACTGTAACAAGGTCTGATGACCATACCTCCACGAGCAACCTTCTTGTGACCACTCCTCAGGAAAGGATTGCTTGTGGGAGGTTTGGCACCGTGATAGTTTCAAAAGAATATGGGGACGGATGAATCTTGGAAATGGATGGCGAGTAATATTCGTGTGACAATTCGTGAAGGACGACGTTTCCAAGAGGATACCGAGAACCAAAAATAATGGGTTAAGCTGGCACGGAAGTTGGTGCTTCCCGACTGTCTATGGTGATAGTTAATAATCATGGGAACTCGATAGTTCTTATTGAATATTTATTAAGTTTATGACTAAAACTTAGTTTAGCCAAACTACGCGGTTGATACCGCGAGTCACCTTCGTGTGACCATGCCTTAAGGACGGCAATGATGTGTACAGTCGGCTAAATTATCACGAAATAGTTAAAGGGTTTAGTTAATGTTTTTCCTGAGAACATGTTTGCATCATGTAACTATTTCGAACCAATTATTTACCTAAAACATTCTACCTATAATAAAGTTTAATAAGTTTCTCTTTCAATGTCAGTTTAAAATGTCGAATCCTATGATGTCACTGCTTTCGAACAACACTCTACACGGAAGTAACTTTCCGAAATGGAAAAGCAACATCAACATTGTGCTTATCAGTGAGAACATTCATTCTGTTCTTACTGATGAGTGTCCTACTGCACCGGCAACTAATAGCGCCAGAGGTGTAAAGGAACTCTATGATTTTTGGATACATGCGAACAATCGTGCTAAGGCATACATGCTGGCTAGCATGACAAAATTGCTGAGAATCAAGTTAGAAGTGAAGGACACTGCTTATGAGATCATGGAATCCCTCCAAGGGATGTATGGTAAGCAGTCTGAGCAAGCTCAGCATGAAGCGACTCGTAGTTACATGAATGCCAAAATGAAACCAGGTACGTATGTTCGTGATCATGTCATGAGCATGACTAACTTGTTCAATGAGGCTGAGCTGCACGGGGCCGAGGTGGATGAGAAGTCTCAGATCAGCATTATCCTTAATTCGCTGTCACCTGAGTTCGTTCCATTCACCAGCAATTACATTATGAACAAACTGAAATATGGTTTGACATAGTTTATTAATGAATTGCAAACCTTTGAGGACATCTCGGGTCTAATCAAGAAGAAATCCGAACTGAACGTGGCGTTAAGGAAAGGATCCTCTTCGAAGAACCCGAAGATGAAGAAAAGGCCCGGTCCTAAGAAAAAGTGGGGAAATAATTTCCAGCCAAAGAAAAGGGCAAGAAAGCTGCTGATAAAGGAAGATGCTTCCTTTGCAAGGAAGATGGACATTGGAAAAGAGATTGTCCCAAGTTCCAAAATGAAAAGAAGAATGAAACTGGTGAGTGTCTCACTAGATAAGTTTCTTAATACACATTTTGTTTTAGAAAGTCTTTTCTCCAAAGATCTAAAACTGAAACATGTGATATTCTTTATTTTTCAGCAGTAGCTAAGGAGTAATTGTCAGAAGACATCCGAGAGTCTCGGAGAACCCTAAATGGCGCAATATGAAGACTCAATTTTTTATTACTCAATTTCAAATGTATGGATCTAACTGAAGGGCGATTTGAAAACCCTTCAATTTTTTTTTTATCAATCTGACATTTTTTTGTTAAATAAATTTCTTTTTCTGATCCTATACTTGTTGAGTAAATAACTGAGTTCTTCATTGCTTAGATAAACCCTTCATCAAGGGTTGATATCTTATCATAATGATAAAATTCATTGTGATGGAAATATAAGACAATAAGTAGGATTGTTGTTGTACCAAGTGACAAGTGGTCATAATAAATGGACAAAAGCGACTATTGTTATAGAGTGCGGAAACCACGGTCCCAGGATCAGAACCAAGTGATACTCAGCACTAGTGGGAGGTGAAATGATAGTTAACAACACTACGAGTAGTCATATTTAGAGTTTCATTAGAAACTCTGGGAATACTAAGACGTAGTGGGAGGTTTTT
Organism: Parietaria judaica; assembly: GCA_954871525.1. Lineage (NCBI taxonomy): Eukaryota > Viridiplantae > Streptophyta > Magnoliopsida > Rosales > Urticaceae > Parietaria > Parietaria judaica. The sequence continues at coordinate 338,737 of OX940865.1, read as the reverse complement.
GTGAACGGTTAAACACTACGAGTAAACCTAGTTGGTATTTGACCTAGATGTTACAAACACTAGTGTTGAAGATCCCACAACCTACAAGGAAGATATGGTGGATCCTTATAAGGGAGAATGGCAGGATGCCATGAACCAAGAAATAGAATCAATGGATTCTAATGAAGTCTGGAAACTTGTAGACCTACCCGATGGTTTCAAAAACCATTGGGAATAAATGGGTATACAAGAGAAAGAGAGGAGTGGACGGGAAGGTTGAAACCTTCAAGGCTAGACTAGTGGCAAAGGGTTTTACCCAGAGAGAAGGTATTGGTTTCGATGAGACCTTCGCTCCAGTCGCTAAGTATAAGTCCATCGGAATTCTCATGGCCAAAGCTTGTAGTCTCAATTACGAGATTTTGCAGATGGACGTCAAAACCGCATTTCTGAACGGGTACATTGACGAGAACATCTATATGGACCAACCAGAAGGGTTCGTGCAACAGGGTCAAGAAAGGAAAGTTTGCAGATTACTCAAGTCCATTTATGAATTGAAGCAAGCTTCTAGATCCCGGAATCTAAGGTTTGATGAGACCATCAAGACCTATGGATGCATTCAGAATGAAATTGAAGCCTGCATTTATAAACTCAATGATGAGTCCGTGGAAATTTTTCTTGTTCTATACGTCGACGATATTCTTCTCATTGGAAACAATGTGAAGAGATTATCGGACGTGAAAGCGTGGCTATCTACGCAATTCCAAATGAAGGATATGGGATAAGCCAGATATGTTCTTGGGATCCATATTTTTAGAGATCGCAACAACAGGTTTCTAGCCTTGTCACAAGAAGCTTACATTGATAAGGTGCTTGAACGTTTTGCAATGAAAAACTCCAAGGGCGGTAATTTACCGACAAGGCATGGAGTGTTCCTTAGCAAGAATCAGTGTCCAACTTCTCCGGAAGAGCAGGACGAGATGAGGCGGGTGCCCTATGCTTCAGCACTGGGAAGTCTGATGTATGGTATGCAGTGTACTAGGCCAGACATCTGTTACGCTGTGGGAATAGTTAGTAGATATCAATCCAACCCTGGTATGGCTCATTGGACTGCAGTGAAAAGTATTCTCAAGTATCTTCGGAGAACGAGAAACTATATGTTTGTATTTTCAGGTTTAGATCTGAATCCACTTGGATACACTGACTAAGACTTCATGTCTGACAAAGACGCGAGAAAGTCGACGTCAGGAGCAGTGTACACCCTTGCTGGTCAAGCGATATTCTGGAAAAGTGTAAAGCAATCCTGTATCGCAGATTCCAAAATGGAAGCTGAATATGTGGCTGCGTGTGAAGAAGCAAAGGAATAAGTTTGGCTAAAGAATTTATACATGGAACTGGGTGTAGTTCCAGATGTAGATGGACCACAAACGCTGTACTGTGATAACAGTGGCGCTGTGGAAAATTCTAAAGAGCCTAGAGACCATAAAAAGGCAAAGCATATAGTAAGGAAATACCATCTAATAAGAGAGATAGTACGTCGTGGGGACGTGCGGGTTGTGAAAATAGCTTTGGAGGAAAATCTTGCTGATCCATTTACTAGGACGTTGCCAGGGAAAATATTTAGGAGGCATCTGGATAATATGGGCGCGAAAGACATGAGAGATTGTTGGACATGTGTGTCCTTAAACAAGATATTTATCCATTTGTAAAAGATTATGACAAGTCGTTGAATAAATATGATGCTTATTATGTTAATCTTATTATAGTTTTTGGTAGAGTAAAATAGAATGTTTGACTCCTTAGTTCATAAAGGATGCAATTATATTATTATTATCACAACAGAGTCAAATGAGGAAGAATTAATAAACATAATAAATGAACTTAAAAAGTCCGTGACCTGATCAACTGGGTGGGAGCCCATTAATCAAAAAGGTCATTAATGTGACTAAGTGATAATCCTATTCTGGATTATGTGTGCGTCACACTCACTAGAAGTGCATTAAGTATGAAGCGTCTTCATACTTGACCGGACCTGACTTAAACTCGAGAAGTTGTCATATAAGACCATCACAGATAACTTGTAGTTGAGTCACAAAATGATGATCAAATGGATATTAGTTCTAAGTCCTGAGTGATCATGAGTGCGAGCTACTGGCTTGATTGTTCTTTGATTTAACTGTTGAAGAACACAAGATATTACCGGTGTTCCCAACACTATTTTTTGTGAACATGATAGTCAGTAGTAAGGATAGCTTGATCATAGACATGGGCATCACACAGTTCTATTCAGAGTCATTAGAACTCGTCAGTGGTGAGAAGTAAGAGGTACCCGTGCGCAACTTATGAATCAAAACCATAAGTGGGTTGCTCATAAAATTACTGGCTGCGTCAAGGATGAAAATGCATTGAGGGGCACTACGGTAAAAACCGCCTGCTCATGTGTGAGTCATCAAGTGAAAGGACAATAACCCAAATTTGATTAAATCTAATGGACACCTTGCTGTTATAAGGGAATAATATATACCGTATCACTAAAGAGTGTAGCCTCGGGTCTATAGTGGAATCATTTTGAGGTTTGACGAACAACTAGAAGTTTGTTGGAGCTTAAGTGATACGGGTCCATGGTCCCCAGGATACCTCCATAACGGATGATACGTACGTTATTAAAATGCATACTGGATAATGTTTAATCATTTGGCTCGACTTATAAAATTGACAAGTCTATGTCAGACGTCAGATAGTTTAATCGTCAGCGTGGCAAAAGTATCATATTTTGGTACACGGAATTAACTGATAAAAAGAAAGTTAGAATTTAGATTTTCGAACAGCACTTTGTTGTTGTAAATTAAATTCTAAGCAACTTTGCTTTTTGAACCAAGTTATTCTGACTTACGGTTTGTGATTTATGGATTTTCTAAGTTTACGATAAACTATGAAATTAAATCACATGTCTCGAATTTAAATGATGGTGTTGCACCATGACATTTAATGTGTGATATTGAGATCAGGTTTTATTAATATAATTTAATTATTTGGATTTAATTATTAATATCTAATTAATAGTTAATTAATAATTAAAAGATTTATATTAATAAATAAAAATATATATTTATATAGTGTTACATGTGTAAATTCGAATTAGGGTTTGGAGAACACAAACCCTAGCTAAATTTGAATCTGTGAATTGGAGAATTTATATTTGCGGCATTAATACCTATTGTTTGGTATTTTGGCATTGAAGATTTATTTTTAACCATTGGATCTAGATAATCATTATCAAATTCGAATTCTAAATATGTATATATAACATAATTCCAATATTATCTAGATAATCATTATCAAATTCGAATTCTAAATATCTAAATATTTAAGTAAATCCTGATTAATTATATCCATTGGATTTAGATGAGATTTAATCTGGACATTGGATTGAAATAATTAATTATATTTAATTAATAGAATTCTAATAATGGGAGGGAAAATCTCCAAATCGGTTACAGCTTGAGCCTATAATTAGGAGGCCCATTTTACACATTTTTCACACCTTCCCCAGAGCAAAAACTCGAGCTCTCCCTGTCTCTCTAGGGTCTGCGAGTTTGCTGCTTCTGATCTCTATTCTGGTTCGGCTTAGGAGATATTATTTTCCGGTAGCTTTAAAAGAACCGTTAGTTAAATTTTGCGACGGAGTCGTGCCTGCAAAGCCCACGCTTTGGTACGAGGAATCCAGGAGAATATCCCGGAAGATAACGGGAGTTTCCCTCAGCATCGGCGGAGCCCTGCCCAAGTCAGAACGCGCAGCCGGAATTGTCATTTGAGGTACGACCTTATGCATTGGGTAAATAAATGCAACCATTTACTGCTTTCTATTTATTTCCTATTCGACTAGAATATTAATAATGATTATGAAAATATTAAATTCGAAATATTTATCAGATCTAAATGAAATGATTGTTACCCGATATCCGTGTCGTCGGTCCAATAACAAGATTTCCGCTTTAAAATGAATTTTTAAATGTTACCGGGACGCCTCGGAGGCTATTATCGTGGTAAGGAAGTCGTCTTGATACCACCTATTTCCAACACTCTCTTCAATCTCTTGATTTATTAGAAGAAATAAATGAAGGTCCATCTTTAAAAGTAGGGAACAAGGAGTTCTTACAAGCTAAAGCTGAGGGAAATATGCGAGTGGCATTTGGGAATTAGTTTTTATTTGTTAATAATGTACACTATTACCCAAATGTCTGCAGGAATATAATTCGGCTTTTTTATTGTACAACATGGTTACAACTTAAATTTTTGTGGGTCCCATTGAGTCATCACAAAAGATGGTGTATATATTTGTACTGCTAAAGCAGAAAATGGATTGTATATTATGAGACAAGATTATGGGAGTTGCATGAATGGTGAAATGTTCAAATTGGCAATGCCAAAGTCAATTAAGAAACCCAAAATAGATAATGATGTTCAAACATACATGTGGCATTTAAGATTGGGTCATATTAATTTAGACGTGATAAACATGCCGGTTAAGGAGGGACGACGTAAAGAACTTACAATTGGTTCTTTGCCTTTTTGTGAATCCTCTATAAAAGATAAAATGAAAAAAAGACCTTTTCAGCAAAAGGTTAGAGAGCCACTAAACCATTAGAACTCGTCAATATAGATGTATGTGGTCCCATGAACATACATGCGAGATGAGGAATTGAATATTTCGTCACTTTCATTGACGACTATTCAACATATGATTAAGTTTACCTCATGGCTACGAAATCTGAAACCTTGGGTAAGTTCAGAGAATTTCTAGCAGAGACTGAAAATCAACTTGGAGTATCATTAAAATCTCTTCGGTTGGATCAAGGAGGAGAATAGTTTGATCATGAGTTCAGTGATCTCCTAATTTAGAAAGGTATTATATCCCAATTGACTGCTCCTTGTACACCAGAACAAAATGGTGTTGCAGAATGGAGGAAATTTCATATTATTGTTTTTAAACACTCAATTCAAAAGTTAAACGTTATTATAGTCTTAAACATTAAATAACACAAGTACAGAACGTAGCCGTAAACTAAATTAGAAACGTGGCCGTAATCATAAACTAGAAAACATAGTCATAGACATTAAATAACGAGTAAACATAAAAATGAGACTCTAGAAATAATTTTTTTATTTACTGTGTGCTTTTACTTAAACTACAAATATATGTTTAAAAAACTAATTAATTATTTGAAAAAAAAAACTTGATTGGGTCAATTGGGCCGGCTCAACCTGATGCATCTAGCCCAACCCCAACCCGACTATTTATTCGGGTTGAACCCAATCCAACCCAATAATTATTGGATTAATGTGGTTAGGTTAGATAGTTGGGTTGGAATTTTTTTTGCGCACCCCTAGTGGGATATTCGAAAGAGAAAAGGGGAGGTTTATTTTATAGCCCAGAAAGTAAAAAAGTATTTGTGTCAATAAAGGCTACATTTCTTGAAGAAGACTATATGATGAACTTCAAACCTCGAAGAAAAATAGGTCTTGAGGAGCTGTCAAGTGACAATGTCACAACACCGCCAACAGTGTTTGTTGTCGAAGATAATGCAGAAATCACGGTCCCAAATTACAACCAAGAGGTACTCAGACGTAGTGGGAGGTTCAAAAGACCAATTGAACGCTACGAGCACACCCATTTGGAATTTCACCTAGCTGTAAAAAACACTAGTGTTGAAGATCCCATAAGCTATAAGAAAGATATGGAGGATCCTGATAAGGGAGAATGGCAGGAATCCATGAACCAATAAATAGAATATATGGATTCTAATGAAGTCTGGGAACTTCTAAACTTACTGGATGGTTTCAAAATTATTGGTTGTAAGTGGGTATACAAGAGAAAGAGAGGAGTAGACGGGAAAGTTAAAACCTTTCAAGGGTAGACTAGTAGTTAAGGGTTTTACCAAGAAGGAAGGTATTTGATTTTGATGAGAGCTTTGCTCCAGTCACTATGTACAATTCCATCCGGATTCTCACGGCCATAGCCTGTAGTCTCAATTACGAGATTTGGCAATTGGACGTCAAAACCGCTTTCCTGAATGGGTACATTGAGGAGAAAATCTATATGGACCAACTAGAAGGGTTCATGCAAAAGGGTCAAGAAGGGAAGTTTGCAGATTAATCAAATTCATTTATGGATTAGAGTAGGCTTCCACATCCCGGAATCTTAGGTTTAATGAGACCATCAAGACCTAAGGATTCGTACAGAACATCTAGAGGCCTGCATTATAAAATCAATATGATACCCTAGAGATATTTCTTGTTCTATACGTCGACGGGTTTCTTCTCATAGGAAACAATGTAAATAGGCTATCGGACGTGAAAGAATGGCGATCTACGCAATTCCAAATTAAGGACATGGGAAAAGCCAATTATGTTCTTGTGATCCATATATTTATGTATCGGAACAACGGGCTTCTAGCTTTGTCGGAAGCGGCCTATATTGATAAGGTGCTTGAACGTTTTGTAATGGCAAACTCCAAGGGAGCTAATTTACTAACCAAACATTGGGTGTTCCTTAATAGGAAACAATGCTCTACTTCTCCGGAAGATCAAGACGAGATGACGCTGATTTTCTATGCTTCGGTAGTGGGCAGTCTGATGTATGCTATGCAGTGTACTAAGCCAGACATCTGTTACGATGTGGGAATTGTAAGTAGATACCAATCCAACCCTGGCATTGTTGGACCTGTGTCCTTAAGCAAGCTGATTTTATCAATTTGTAAGAGATTATGAGAAGTCGTTTAATAAAAGATGTTGCTTATTATGTTAATCTTATTATAGTTTCTGGTAGAGTAAAATAGAATATTTGTTCCTTAGTTCTGAAATGATGCAATTATGTTATTACTATCACAACATAGTCAATGTGAGGAAGAATTAATAATCAGAATAAATGAACTTAAAATTTCCGTGACCTGATTAACTGGGTGCGAACCCATTAATCTTACAGGGTCATTAATGTGACTAAGTGGCAATCCCATTCTGGATTATGTGTGTGTGTCACACTCACTAGAAGTGCATTAAGTATGAAGCGTCTTCATACTGGACTGGACCTGACTTAAACTCAAGAATTTATCATATAAGACCGTCACTAATAATTTGTAGTTGAGTCACAAAATGATGATCAAATGGATATCAGTTCTAAGTCCTGAGTGATCATGAGTCCGAGCTACTGACTTGATTGTTCTTTGATTTAACCGTTAAAGAACACAAGATATTACCGCTGTTCTCAACACTATTATTTTGGGAACATGATAGTCAGTAGTAAGGATAGCTTGATCACAAACATGGGCATCACACAGCTCACTTCAGAGTCATGATGATTCCCTTGGTTGTCAGTGGTAAGAAGTGAGAGGTACCCGTGCGTGTCACACTCTCTTCAGAACTATTCTATATTTTTTTGTGTGTCACACTCACTAGAAACGCATTAAGTATGAAGTGTCTTCATATTGGACTGGACCAGACTTAAACTCTGGAAGTTATCATATAAGATCGTCACTGATAGCTTGGAGTTGAGTCACTAGTATATGATCAAATAGATATTTGATCTAAGTTTTTAGTGTTATTGTGTCTAAGCAGCTGGCCTGATTTTTCTTAGATTTAACCGTTAAAGAGCACGAAATATTATTGTTGTTCCCAAAGCTATTATTTTGGGAACATGATGATCAGCAGTAAGGGTAGCTTGGTCATAAACATGGGCATTACTTAACTCTCTTCAGAGTCATGATGATTCCCTTTATTATTGGTGGTGAGAAGTGAGAGGTACCCGTGCGGAACTTATGAATCGAAACAAAAAGTGGGTTACTCTTGATAATACTGACTGAGTCAAGAATGAAAATGCAGTGAGGGGAAAACGGTAAAAACCGCCTGCTCATGTGTGGATCATCAAGTGAAAGATCAATAACCCGAATTTGATTATATCAACGGAAAACTTTTTGGAAGTCGCGGTTTGATTCCCGACTTTATTACCACAAAATTAGCCTCCGAGGCGTTCCGGTAACATTTAAAAAATTATTTTAAAGTAGAAAACTTGTCACCGACCCGACAAACATAGATATCGGGTAATTACCATTTCATCAAGATCCGATAAATATTACGAATTTTAATATTTCATAAACATTATTAATATTCTAGTAGAATAGGAAATAAATAGAAAGAAGTAAATGGTTGCATTTATTGACCAATGCATAAGGCCGTACCTCAGTGACGATTCCGGCTGCGCGTTCCAAACTTCTGCAGGGCTTCGCCGATGCTGAGGGAAACACCCGTGATCTTCTGGGATATTCTCCTAGACTCCTTGTACCGAAGCGTGGGCTTCGCCGGCAGGAATCCGTCACAAAATTTTACTGACGGTTCTTTTTAAGCTACCGGAGAAAAATATCTCCTAAGCCGAACCAGAAAAAGACATCAGAAGCAGAAAAATCGCAGACCCTATAGAGAGAGAGGGAGAGCTTGAGTTTTTGCTCTGGGCAAGGTGTGAAAAATGTGTAGAATGAGCCTCCTAGTTATAGGTCTCAAACTGTAACCGAATTGGAGATTTTTCCTCCCATTTTGAAAATTCTTTTAATTAAATTTAATTAATTATTTCAATCCAATGGTCCAGATTCAATCTCATCTAAATCTAATGGATATAATTAATCAGTGATTTAATTAAATGATAAATACCTGTTAAGATAAAAATATTTACTCATATCATCATTTTATTAAAATTTGAATGATTATATATATATATTCCAATTGTATAATGATTATCTAGATCCAATGGTTCAAAATAAATCTTAAACCAATCCAATGGATCAAATAAATTAGGGATAAAATCAAATACCCTAGGGTTTTAATAAAACTCTAATTCGAATTAGTATCCCTTTTTTATTCGAATTATATATAATATATATGATATTAATTAATTTCTAATCCGACGGTCAAGATTAAATCTTAAAACCGATCCAACAAATATTATTAATTTAGCATATTAGAAATACCTAAGCTTGGTCACCAAGCTATCAATTTTGAATTATCATTAGGGTTTAAATCAATTATCTTAATCCAACGGTTGATATAAAATCATAACCGATCCAATGGATTAAATTGATTTTAGGGATTTGCTAAAATACCAAAACATTAGGTACTTATGCCGCAAATATGGAATCTTCAAATCAAATCATTCGAATTAGCTAAGGTTTTATATACCCAAACCCTAATTCGAGTTTTACACATTTAATATATATAAATGTATATTTTATTTATTAATATAAATCTATTTATTATTAATTAATTATTAATAAGATATTAATAATTAAATTATATTAATAATTCATGATTTCAATATCACACATTAAAATGTCATGGTGCCACACCATCATTTAAATTCGTGACATGTGATTTAATTTCATAGTTTATCGAACTGAGTCATAAACTTAGAAAATTCATAAATCACAAACCGTAAGTCGAAATGAATTGGTACAAAAAGAAAAGTTGCTTATAATTTAATTTTGCAAAGAAATGGTGCTGATATAAAATCTAAATTCTAAATTTATTTTTATCAGTTAATTTTGTGTACCAAAATATGGTACTTTTGCCAGGCTGACGATAAAACCATCTGACGTCTGCCACAGACCTTTCACTTTTATAAGTCTAGCCAAATTATTAAACATTATCCAGAATGTATTTTAATCACATACGTATCATCCGTTACGGAGCTATCCTGGGGACCATGGACCCATATCACTTAAGCTCCAACGAACTGCTAGTTGTTCGTCAAACCTCGAAGTGATTCCAGTACAGAGCCGAGGCTGCACTCTTTAGTGATATAGTATATATTATTCTCTTTATACAGCAGGGTGTCCATTGATACTATCAAATTCGGGTTATTGTTCTTTCACTTGATGATTCACACATGAGCAGGCAATTAATAATTTTTAAATGTTACCTGGATGGTTTAGGGGGTACATTTCGTGATAATATTCACGGGATCCGAGGCGTGATTCCCAACAAATGGTATCAGAGCCATGGTTCAAGGATAAATAATTACGTAATTTAATTTAACGGTTTAAAGAACAAATTATTTGATGAATAAATTAATTTTAAAATTGAAAAAGGATTTGTAGATATTTTAAATATTAATTTAAAATTGGTTAATTACCGACCCGATCAAATTGGGTAATGAGCCGGGCTGCCAAAACAGTCCTACCCGTGGGCTCGGGTTCGAACGCAGCGAATACAATGGGATGCTGGGCTGGCTAACCGGTCTGTGGGCGTCGTTCCGAGCCCGCAGGTAGCGCTTAAGGGCTGCTGGCAGCAGCACGTGGGCCACGCGCAGGGCCTGGCCAAAGGCCATTGCTCGCGCAATTGGGCGTGCTGCAAGGCAGCGTAGCGGGCCTTGTGGCCCTGCCCGAGAGCTTGGCCTAGCCCAATTCGCAAGGGTTGGGCGCGTTCTTTAATCCTAGTGCACGTGAGCCCAGGGTTTTATGTCGGATGGTCCACGTGTAATTTTTAAATAAGATTATTAATTATTTTTATTGAAATAAAATATTTATGAATTAAAATTAATTATGTCTTATTCAAAGATTAAAATTTATTGATTATTCTTTGAGAATAAAATCATCGTCTTATTTTGATATTTCACAAATCATTGGGCATTAAATGTTTAATGATAACTCTTAGAGAATAAGTAGCATTAACATAATATTATAAAAATTCAACTTAGATATAATTTGTTATCACTTACATTTATAACTTACATTTATAACTTAGATATAATTTGTTATAACTTACATTTATAACGCTTAATCATAGTGTCTATGTTTGGATCATTATTCATATGTCGGAACATGATAGATATAAATAATGAACAGTAAATGTAAAAGTGTTTATTATTAGTCGGAAAAATTTTAAACGTACAACCTTGTCTAAGGAAGATGGAATCAAAAGTGGGGCCGGTTCATCATCCATTTCTGGGTGACCGGTTAGGACCCCTCAAATCTACTTGGAGAACGTACGGTTTTATCTATCATTACCGACAAAATAATTAACATGAAAGTTATGAGTAGTTTCAATATTACGCTATGTAATAAATAAAGCCAATGTATAAACTTTTAATGTGTCATTAATAGATAGTTATATTTAGTTTTAATAACTTAGAAATTAAAAAACTTATTTTCTAAAAAAAATTGCAAGTATAGAATAATATAAAGATCTCCATTATTACTGTAACAAGGTTTGCTGACCACACCACCTCAAGTCACCTTGTTGTGACTTCTCCTCAGGAAAGGTGTGCTTGTGCGAGGTTTGGCAACGTGATAGTTTCAAAAGAATATGGTGACGGAGAAATCTTGGAAACGGATGGCGAGTAACCTTCGTGTGACCATTCGTTAAGGACGACATTTCGTAGAGGATACTGAGAACCAAAAATAATGGGTTAAGCTTGCACGAAAATTGGTGCTTCTCGACCCTTTATAGTCATAGTTAATAATCATGAGGAAATTTTGTAGTTGTTTGAATATTAATTGAGTTTACTAAAAATCAGTTTAACCAAACTACTCGGGTTATACCGCGAGTAACTTTCTTGTGACCATGCCTTAAGGATGGCGACGACGTGTATAGTCGATTAAATTATCACGAAAGAGTTAAAGGGTTTTAGTTAATGTTTTCCTAGAATATGTTTGCATCATGTAACTATTTCGAACCAAATATTTTCCTAAAACATTCCACATATAGATTTTAAAACTCATCTCAATTCAACAAAGGGGAAGACTTTTATTATTAGATTTTATTGCAGATATTTAATATCTCATATTCATAGATTAAAATTCTAAAACATTGCAAGTATGGATGTTATTTAATGATTAAATAACATTGTCCGATTTAAAGATTAAAATTTATTGATTATTATTTGAGAATAAAATCGTCTTATTTTGATATTTCACGAATCAGTATTAATGGGCATTAAATGTTTTATGATAATTCTTAGAGAATAAAAAGCATTAACATAATATTATAAAAATTCATCTTCGATATAATTTGTTATAACTTATTTTCATAACGCTTAATCATAGTGTCTATGTTTGGATCATTAATAATATGTCGGAACACGATAGATATAAATAATGAACAGTAAATGTAAAAGTATTTATTATTAGTCGGAAAAATTTTAAATATACAATCTTGTCTAAGGAAGAGGGAATCAAAAGTGGGGCCGGTTCATCATCCATTTGTGGGCGACCGCTTAGGACCCCTCCCATCTACTTGGAGAACGTACGGTTTGATCTATCATTACTGACAAAATAATAAACATGAAAGTTATGATTAGTTTAAATATAACGATATGTAATAAATAAAGCCATGATATAAACTTTTAATGTGTCATTAATAATATAATTTATATTAAGTTTTAATAACTTAAAATTTTAAAAAAATTATTTTCTAAAAACGAATTGCAAGTATAGAATAATATAAAGATCTCCATTATTACTATAACAAGGTTTGGTGACCACACCGCCTCGAGTCACCTTCTTGTGACCAATCCTCAGGAAAGGTGTTCATGTGGGAGGTTTGGCACCGTGATAGTTTCAAAAGAATATGGGGACGTCGGAATCTTGGAAATGGATGGCGAGTAACCTTCGGGTAACCGTTCTCTAAGGACGACATTTCCAAGAGGATACCGAGAGCCAAAAATAATTGGTTAAGCTTGCATGAAAATTGGTGCTTCCCGACCCTCTATGGTCAGAGTTAATAATCACGAGGAACTTTTGTAGTTCTTTGAATATTAATTAAGTTTATGACTAAAACTCAGTTTAACTAAACTACACGGTTGATTCCGCGAGTCACCTTCTTGTGACCATGCCTTAAGGATGGCGATGATGTGTACAGTTGATTAAATTATCACGAAAGAGTTAAAGGGTTTTAGTTAATGGTTTCCCAGAATATGTTTGCATCATGTTACTATTACGAACCAAATATTTTCCTAAAATATTCCACACATAATAAAGATTAATAAGTTTCTTTTTCAATGTTAGTTAAAATGTCTAATCTGATTAACATCTTGGATGATGAACAAGAATAAGTTGCCTCTTAGTCACCTTTTGAGCAAGAGGCAGTAGAGCCACCAACGATTTTCGTGGAAAAAAAAACTGAATCGTTCAAGTATGACAGTGAGCATAAATTACTTACTCACTACCTTGATCAGTATCTACTCAATAGTTAAGCTTACAAAGACTCATTGCTCAAAAAATCTCATGATGAAATTGGGAGAATAATGAAAAATGTGAATTAAGTAATGAGTCTTGTCATGGAGGCAATTGCGAAAGATAACAAGCGTAAAATTGAATCGAAAGCAGAACCTGGTAGGAAAGAAAGAAAAGTCGGAAAGTCTGCAATGTGTTTCAAATGTGGAAACAAGAGAAGAGTGTACAGTTATTTACATTGTAGAACTCATCTCAATTCAACAAAGGGTAAGACCTTTACTATTAGATTTTATTGGAGATATTTAATATCTCAAATCCATAGATTAGAATTCTAAAACATTGCAAGTATGGATGTTATTTAATGATTAAATAACATTATCCGATTTAAAGATTCAAAATTTATTGATTATTCTTTGAGAACAAAATCATCGTCTTATTTTGATATTTCACAAATCCTTATTAATGGGCATTAAATGTTTAATGATAATTATTAGAGAATAAGTAGCATTAACATAATATTATAAAAAATCAACTTAGATATGATTTGTTATAACTTATTTTCATTACGCTTAATGATAGTGTCTATGTTTGGATCATTATTAATATGTCGAAACATGATAGATATAAATAATGAAAAGTAAATGTAAAAGTGTTTATTATTAGTCGGAAAATTTTAAACGTACAATCTTGTCTAAGGAAGAGGGAATCAAAACTGGGGCTGGTTCATCATCCGTTTCTGGGTGACCAGTTAGGACCCCTCCTATCTACATGGAGAACGTACGGTTTGATCTATCATTACCGATAAAATAATAAACATGAAAGTTATGATTACTTTTAATACTACTCTATGTAATAAATAAAGCCAAGATATAAACTTTTAATTTGTCATTAATAGATACTTTATATTATGATTTAATAGCTTAGAAATTAAAAAAGTTATTTTTTAAAACCAGTTGCAAGTATAGAATAGTACAAATATCTCCATTATTACTGTAACAAGGTTTCCTGACCACACCACCTCGAGTCACCTTCTTGTGACCACTCTTTAGGAAAGGTGTTCTTGTGGGAGGTTTGGCACCGTGATAGTTTTAAAACAATATGGGGATGGAGGAATCTTCGAAATGGATACGAGTAACCTTCGTGTGACCATTCCTTAAGGTCGACATTTCTAAGAGGATGCCGAGAACCAAAAATAATGGGTTAAGCTTGCTCGAAAATTTGTGCTTCCCGACCCTCTATGGTCATGGTTAAGAATCATGAGGAACTTTTGTAGTTATTTGCATATTAATTGAATTTATGACTAAAACTCAGTTTAACTAAACTACACGGTTGATACCGCAAGTCACCTTCTTGTGACCATGCCTTAAGGATTGCGACGACGTGTACAGTCGATTAAATTATCACGAAAGAGTTAAAGGGTTTTAGTTAATGTTTTCCTAGAATATGTTTGCATCATGTAACTATTTCGAACCAAATATTTTCCTTAAACATTCCACATATAATAAAGTTTAATAAGTTTCTTTTTCAATGTCAATTAAAATGTCTAATCTGATTAACATTTTGGATGATGAACAAGAATCAGTTGGCTCTTATTCACCTTTTTAGGGAGAGCCAGTAGAGCCACCAACGATTTTCTAGAAAGATACTGAATCGTTCAAGTATGACAGTGAGTATAAATTACTTACTTACTACCTTGATCAGTATCTACTCAAAAGTCAATCTTACAAAGACTCATTGCTCAAAAAATCTCATGATGAAATTGGGAGAATAATGAAAAATGTGAATTAAGTAACGAATCTTGTCATGGAGGCAATTCCGAAAGATAACAAGCGTAAAATTGAATCGAAAGCAGAACCTGGAAGGAAAGAAAGAAAACTTGGGAAGTTTGCAATGTGTTTTAAATGTGGAAACAAGAGAAGAGTGTACGGTTATTTACATTGTAGAACTCATCTCAATTCAACAAAGGGTAAGATCTTTACTATTAGCTTTTATTGGTGATATTTAATATCTCAGATCCATAGATTAAAATTCTAAAACATTGCAATTATGGATGTTATTTAATGATTAAATAACATTGTCTTATTGAAAGAATAAAATTTATTGATTATTCTTTGCGAATAAAATCATCATCTTATTTTGATATTTCACAAATCATTATTAATGGGCATTAAATGTTTAATGATAATTCTTAGAGAATAAGTAGCATTAACATAATATTATAAAAACTCAACTTAGATATGATTTTATATAACTTATTTTCATTACGCTTAATGATAGTGCCTATGTTTGGATCATTATTAATATGCCGGAACATGATAGATATAAATAATGAACAGTAAATGTAAGAGTGTTTATTATTAGTCGGAAAAATTTTAAACGTAAAATCTTATCTAAGGAAGAGGGAATCAAAAGTGGGGCTGGTTCATCATCCATTTCTGGGTGACCGGTTAGGACCCCTCCCATCTACATGAAGAACGTACGGTTTGATCTATCATTACAGATAAAATAATAAACATGAAAGTTATGATTACTTTAAATACTACGCTATCTAATAAATAAAGCCAAGATATAAACTTTTAATGTGTCATTAATAGATACTTTATATTATGTTTTAATAACTTAGAAATTAAAAAAGTTATTTTTTAAAAACAATTGCAAGCATATAATATTATAAAGATCTCCATTATTACCGTAACAAGGTTTGCTTACCACAGCGCCTCAAGTCACCTTCTTGTGACCACTCCTCAAGAAAGGTGTTCTTGTGGGAGGTTTGGCACCGTGATAGTTTCAAAAGATTATGGGGATAGACGAATCTTGGAAATGGATGGCGATTAACCTTCGTGTGACCATTCGTTAAGGATGACATTTCCAAGAGGATACCGAGAACCAAAAATAAT
Source organism: Parietaria judaica (assembly GCA_954871525.1). Lineage (NCBI taxonomy): Eukaryota > Viridiplantae > Streptophyta > Magnoliopsida > Rosales > Urticaceae > Parietaria > Parietaria judaica. Next base: position 322,647 of record OX940865.1, on the reverse strand, counting down.
GGGTTAAGCTTGCACGAAAGTTTGTGCTTCCCGACCCTCTATGGTCATAGTTAATAATCATGAGGAACTTCTTTAGTTCTTTGAATATTAAACGAGTTTATGACCAAAACTCAGTTTAACCAAACTACACGGTTGATACCGCGAGTCACGTTCTTGTGACCATGCCTTAAGGATGGCGACGACGTGTACAGTCGGTTAAATTATCACGAAAGAGTTAAAGGGTTTTAGTTAATGTTTTCTAAGAATATGTTTGAATCATGTAACTATTTGGAACAAAATATTTTCCTAAAACATTCCACATATAATAAATTTTAATAAGTTTCTCTTTCAATGTCAATGAAAATGTCTAACTTGATTAACATTATGGATGATGAACAAGAATCCGTTGCCTCTTATTCACCATTTGAGCAAGAGTCAGTAGAGCTACCAACGGTTTTCTAGAAAGATACTAAATGGTTTAAGTATGACAGTGAGTATAAATTACTTACTCACTACCTTGATCAGTATCCAATCAAAAGTCAAGCTTACAAAGACTCATTGCTCAAAATATCTTATGATGAAATTGAGAGACTAATGAAAAAGGTGAATAAAGTAACGAATCTTGTCATGGAGGCAATTGCGAAAGATAACAAGCGTAAAATTTAATCGAAAGCAGAATGTGGAAGGAAAGAAAATTAAAAAATATTATATCATTATTAATACAATAACATTAATATTAAAGTACGGTGAAAATTAAATACAATCATGTTAAACATATCAAAGCTATACTATATAGTCTAAATAATCAGGTTTAACATGCATAAAAAGTAAAATATCTCATGTCATTTTATTCAATTCTAATTTTTTAGAAACATTATATTAAACATAGTATTCGCGTGAATTGTATATTCACCACAACAAATCGTCCATATTCGATTTTCTAGAGTCATCACACAAGTTATTTATGTCCAACATCACATAGGTCAAGTCAGATTTGGCACCGGCACCTGTGTCGCAGTTAGCGTTGGTATCTCAGTCGGCACAGGCACCGACACCAGTTTTTTCTTTGTTTCAATACCGGTCCCAGATCAATTTTAAAAATATCCAAAAAATTATGCCATAAACAAATATTCCCCGGTTTTTGGTACCAAATCTTATTATAAATTACAAGTCAATTTTTTTTAGTTTTTAGTATGTCATTTTTAGTGTATTTTAACTTTTATTTTCGCTTCTATACTCGTTGTAGTTTTAAATTTTTAATTTTTAAAAATATATGTGGTTTTTAAGTCAAGCACTTTTAAAACCAAAACCGGTGCAAAAAAAAAACTCTTGATTTTTCGGAACATGGACGAAAAAAAAAAGTTATTTCCCGGTTCTCGGTTTTAATTTTACTCCTCATGAAGTCGATAAACATGAGGAGTGATGAAAGAAAAAACTGAGTGAAAAAAATAGTAAACAACAAAAATCTGTATTTGAAAATCCTTAAGAAAAACAGAATAAAACATGAAATGTTTTGTAGTTCAATTTGATGAGTTGCATACCAAACAATTATTTTTTTTCAATGTAACTGTAAAAGTTAGAAAACTAAAAAATTGTTTTCAAGTTATGTACCAAACACAGCCTAAAACATTGCAACTTTTTTTTTTCAGAATTGACTTCTGGGATAAAAAAAAAAGACAAACAAGTAGGATGGTGCTACATTTCTAACAACAAACCGAGAACAAACGAACATATGTTTTGTCCAAAACATCTGCGAGCTTGGAGAGGTAATGATTCTTGTGTTAACCCTAAGAAGTTAGTTTTTTATTGGAGATATTTAATCTCATATCCATAGATTAAAATACCGACGTTTGTTTATTTCCTTTTTTTATCAGATGCCGATTTAGGAAGCTCTTTTGAAAAGGGTTCCTTAGAGTATAACATCAGCTAATATTCGAGTGTCTCGAAGAAGGATGCATGCTTTAAGTTTACTTTCGATTTAAGTTTATTGTTATCATTATTTTTTCATTGTTAAGACCTATTTTATTTTTGGATATATTTATTGCATGGAATAATTCTACATTAATAAAGATGTTCTTTCTTTGGAATTATTTTGCAAATATCCGAATAAAGATAAAAGTTGTGACATGATTACCTTTAAATACCTAAATAATTTTATCTAAAACAAATGCCATTTTTAATCGTAATGATTAATAGAGAATGAGCTTAGAGATTGATATTTCACATGATAGAATAATGTGACAAAAGTCACAGCTTCACCAACAGTGTGTGTTGTTGTAAAGAGTGTGGAAATGACCAGGGCCTCAAAATCAGAACCAAAGGATACTCATATGTAGTGGGAGGTTTTGAAAAACAAATCTGACACAACGAGCAATCCAGAATAAACTCTATGAGCACACCCAGTTGATATTTCACCTAGATATCAAAAACTCTTGAGGTGAAGATCCTATAGACTTCAGGATCCTGATAATGGAGAATAACAAGAAGCTATGAACCAAGAAATAAAATCTATGGATTCTAATGAAGTCTGGGAACTCGTAGACTTACCGGAATGTGTCAAAACCATTGGTTGTAAGTGGGTATACAAGAGAAGAGAGGAGTGGACGGGAAGGTTGAAACCTTAAAGGCTAGACTAGTGGCTAAGGGTTTTACCGAGTGGGAATGTATTGATTTCGATGAGACCTTCGCTCCAGTCGCTAAGTACAAGTCCATCCGGATTCTCATGGCCATAGCCTGAAGTCTCAATTACAAAATTTGGCAGATGGACGTCAAAACTGCTTTGCTGGATGAGTACATTGACGAGAAAATCTTTATGGACCAACCACAAGGTATCGTGCAAAAGGATCAAGAAGGGATGGTTTACAGATTACTCAAATCCATTTATGGATTGAAGGAAGCTCCTAGATCCTAGAATCTAAGGTTTGATGAGACCATCAAGACCTATGGATTCGTACAGAACATCACTGAGGTCTTAATTTATAAACTCAATGATGAAACTGTTGATATATTTTTTGTTTTATACGTCGATGATATTCTTCTCATTGGAAACAATGTGAAGAGGCTATCGGATGCAAAAGTGTGGCTATCTACGCAATTTCAAACGAAGGACATGGGAGAAGCCAATTATGTTTGTGGGATTCGCATATATGGGGATCAGAACAACAAGCTTATAGTTTTGTCGTAAGCAGCCTATATTGATAAGGTGCTTGAACATTTTGCAATGGCAAACTCCAAGGGAGGTAATTTACCAACAAGACATGGAGGGTTTCTTATAAGGAAACAGTTCCCAGCGTTTTTGGAAGAGTAATACGAGATGAGGTGGATACCCTATGCTTCAGCAGTGGGATTTCTGATGTATGCTATGCAGTGTACTAGGCTAGACATCTGCTACGCTGTGGGAATTGTAAGAAGATACCAATCCAACCCGGGTATGGCTCACTGGACTAGAGTGAATAATATTCTCAAGTATCTTTGGAGAACGAGAGACTATATGTTAGTGTTTTCAGGATCAGAACTGAATAAACTAGAATACACTGACTCAGACTTTATGTGTGATAGAGACGCGAGAAAGTCGACGTTGGGAGCAGTCTTCACCCTTGCTGTTGGAGCGATATTCTAGAGAAGCGTAAAGCAATCTTGTATCGAAGATTCCATAATGGAAGATGAATATGTGTTAGCCTGTGAGGCAGCCATAGAATCAGTTGGGCTCGAGAATTTCTACATAGAGCAGGGAGTAGTTCTAAATGTAGATGGGCCCCAAATGCTTTACCATGACAACAATGAAAAGGTGGCAAATTCTAAAGAGCCCACGGACCATAACAAATATATATACATATAAATATATATATATATATTTTAATTTATTTATATAAATCTATTAATTATTAATAAGATATTAATAATTATATCCAAATACATAAATTATATTAAGATATTCTTATCTCAATATCACACATTCAAATGTCATGGTGCCACACCATCATTTAAATTTGTGCGAAATTGTACTTTCTTATGTCAGTTCATTTCGGTTACCAAGATATGGTACTTTTGCCACCGTATTGATAAAACTATTTGATGTCTATCACATACATCAGGTTTATAAAACATGCCAAAAAATGAGACATCTCAAATTTTTTATATCACGTACGTATCATCTGTTATAAAGCTATCTTGGGACCATGGACCCGTACCACTTACGCTCCAACAAACTTTTAGGATGTTCGTCAAACATTGGTGTAATTCCACAATAAACCCGAGGCTGCACTCTTTAGTGATGCAGTATATATTATTCCCTTTATTAGAGTAGGGTGTCCATTAGTAGAATCAAATTCGGGTTATTCATCTTTCACTTGATGATCCACACATGAGCATGCGATTTTTACCGTTTTGACCCTCATTGCTTTTTCATCCTTGACTCAGTCAGTAATATTAAGAGTATCCCACTCATGGTTTCGATTCATAAGTTTTGCACGGGTACTTCTAACTTCTCACCAACAAAAATCAAGGGAATCATCATGAATTTGAAGAGAGTTGTGTGATGCCCATGTCTATGACCAAGTTACCCTTACTGCTGACTATCATGTTCCCAAAATAATAGTGTTGGGAACAACGATAATATCTTGTGTTCTTTATGGTAGACATATTGTGTTATGCCCTCTATTCAGATGTTAATCTCACTTGTATAATAGTGTGATCGAACCTAAGAATGAACAAATTTTATTAAAGTTATCCTATTTAGTTATCTCTACATAATATTTAGAAAATACTAAACGAATGTTTATCCATAATTCTTGTATGTTGCTATCATGTATAAGCCATCAAAAAGTAGTCTATTGTGAGGAGGTTTGACTATCATGATTAAGGAACATCAACTGTCCATGATCAAGATTGAAAATGAGAATTTTCAAGGCATGAAAGATCATTGATAAACTTAATCACTTAATGTGGTGATCTATTACCGGATCATAGTGCGGTCGCTGCACTGTTGAAGTTAATCAAGTATGAAGTGTCTTCATATTGGACGGACACGACTTGAATCAGAAATCATCATAATAACACCACTAGATTGTCAAATAAGGAGTAGGTTGAAATCCTGATCTTTATGATCTTATGTTGTTCAATTTTGTATAGTCTTTAATATAATGGCTACAGAGTACTTATATTACTATTATAACTGTTATTTTGGGATTACACATACTAATCAATATAAGATGCATATTGGAAGATATAGATAAAATCTTTATGATATTATTATTTATCATTCTAGGAAAACAAATAAGCACTCATGATCAGCTCATTTGATTAATCATCTAAATGAGTGAGTGGTTTGTAAGAATCATAAGAATAAGATAGTGTCGTCAAGAGGAAAGTACGGAAAATTTTGTACCCTCTCGATAAGTGTCATAATAACAAGAAACCTATTATTCCATATATATGATTGTATCGATGGACACCTATGATCAGGAAGATATAATATCATACACATTTGGGAGTTCAACTTCAGGCTATAGTGGAATTTATCCGAAGCTGGTGAAATATCTACACATTCACCATAGCTCGGGTGTGTACGCCCATTTGAATAGGATAAACCTTAAAATCATGTTTAAATTTGTAATGGCAGAGTTACAAATTAACTGATTACGTCAAAATATGGCATAAGTACCAAAGTTTCGCAATGCCAGTAAAACCATAAAATATATATAGATTTGATCCTAATACATTCCTAGGAATTTAGGAAATCAAATTCTGATAAAGATATCTTTTTGAATCGTGTCAATCAGACTAACGGTTTACGATTTATGATAATAACAAGTTTTTGCTAAAACATTGTTATTTAGATCGGAAATAGATATATTAAATATCGGTATGTATACCATGAATATTTAAAGAAATAAAAGACATTTAAATCGGAAAATATATTAATAGATTTTCGATTCTAGTATTTAAATCTTGAAAAATAAAAGGTTTCAATCTTATCAAATCTTTTAGGGTTTTTCAGAAAAGATTTATTTGGATTTCTTCTTTATTTGATTTATATTTATTTAAATCAAATCTTTGAGTGAGTATCTTCAAATTGGTTGAAGTAAATCTCTCTAATTACTTAGAGATTTTCTCCAAGTTGGTTAAGGAATTTCCTATAAATAGGAAAGCTTGAAACCTAAAAACACACACTCATTCTCTTTTAGAATTTTCGATTTCCATCTCTTCTCTCTCTCCGATTTGAGGCGATTTTCTCTCAGGGTTTTTCCCTAAGTGATTTTCGAATTAGAAGTTATTCTATCCAGTGGGAGCCTATACATCCCCGCGATGTAGTCCCGGAGAATACATCGGAAGGCTTCTGGATTTTCTTCCTCACACAAAATCGCTAATACCCCGGAGCACGAAGTCAGAAGAATTCAAGAATCAAGATTCGGATCAAGAAACTTCAACATTATAAGGTACACAAATTTGTTATTAATTTATTGATTACGAATTATTTATTTATACTCATCGCTCAGTCTCGAAATCAATCTGGTTAAAATTGAAATTAATTATTCAAAATCGATCAGGGATAATTAATTCGATTGAATTGCATAAGACGTTTTCGATCGGGTTATTGGTATGGGACTTTAACTAAAAATTTTTTAAAGGTCGAACATGTGTACAGTTCTGAAACTCGATTTAATTAAAGCTTCCGGCGGTGATCTTTAGATCCGTAGTACTACACCAACCAACACTTTACTGGTTAAATCAAAGAACAATCAAGCCAACAGCTCAGACTCAAGATCACTTAGGACTTAGATTGAATATCCATTTAATAATCTACAAGTGACTCAACTCCAAGTTGTCAGTGGATGGTCTTATATGATAACTTTTGGAGTTTAAGTCAAGTCTAGTAAAGTATGAAGACACTTCATACTTAATGCACTTAAAGTGAGTGTGGCACACACATAATCCAGAATAGGATTGTCACTTAGAAACATTAATGACATTTTATGGTTAATGGGATCCCACCTAGTTAATAAGGTCAAAGAGATTTTAAGTTCATTTATTATGATTATTAATTCTTCCTCAGATTGACTCTGTTGCGATAATAATAAAATAATTGCATCCTTTATGAACTAAGGAACAAACATTCTATTTTACTCTACCAGAACCCATAATAAGATTAACATAATAATAACCATCATTTATTCAACGACTTGTCATAATCTTTAACAAATGGATAAAAATCATCTTAATTAAGGACACATGTCCAATGGAAGAAACGTCTTATAGTTTCAATAAGCCATTGATAAAGCATTAAAAATGTAACCGCAACGTTAAAAACTTATATTCCATATAAGCAAAAATACGATGCGATCTTAATGCCAATTTTAATTTAGAGACCTTAATTTGGCCGTTACTAATAAAAATAAGATTTTTTGTTTCTTGAAAAGAAACGATATTTATCCTAAAAGCTTTTGTCAACGATTAACACGTGCTCGAATTTTTTTTCAGTTTTTTTCCCACTTCTAGGGTAAAGAGCCATAATAACTAGATAATTTTAACAAAAAATGTAAAAGCGTTAAAAACGCCACTGAAACGTTAAAAATTTTGTTCCCATACGAGAAAAACTACGATGCGATCTTGATGCCACTTTTATATTAGACACCTAACCTGGGTGTAACTAATAAAAATAAAGTTTGTTTTTTTCTTGAAAAGGAACGATATTTATCCTAAAAGCTTGTGTCAACGATTAACACGTGCGAAATAAAAAAAACGAGTATTTTTCCTCTTTTAGGGTAAATGACCATAATAAGAAGATATTCTTACAAATAATTGAACTTTCAACACTGTAATAATATGTAATTATATAAGTTTTAATTATTTTAATAGGTAAATTGTGATTAAATATCTTCTACTTTCAATAAGCTATTGTGAAAGCATTAAAAACGCAACCGAAACGTTAGAAACTTAGTTTCCATACGAGAGAAATACCAAGCATTCTAAATGCCAATTTTAATTTTTATAATTTAATTTGGGTGGTACTAATAAAAAAAAGGATATACTTTTGTTAAAAAGGAACGATATTTATACTAAAATCTTATCGCAATGATTAACACGTGCTCGACAATAAATTCAGTCTTTTTCCGCTTTTAGGATAAAGGACCATTATAACAAGATATTTTTAACAAAAATTAGACTTTTTACACCCTAATAATGTGTAATTGTATTACTTTTACTTATTTTAATTGGTAAATGGTGAAGAAATAACTTCTAGTATAAAAAAGCCACTACGAAAGCATTAAAAACACAATTGAAACGTTAAAAACTTAGTTTTTGTATGAGGGAAAATACGATGCCTTCTTGATAATTTTTTTAATTTTTAGGCCTTCATTTGGGTGGTACTATTAAAAATAATGTTATTTTTTTCTTGAAAAAGAACGATTCACACATGCTCTACAAAAAAAATGAGTCTTTTTCTCTTTTCGGTTAAAGAACCATAATTACTAGATATTTTTAACATAAATTGAACTTTCCACACCCTAATAATGTCTAATTGTATCAATTTAACTTATTTAAACAGGTAAGTGATGATGAAATATCTTCTAGTTTCAATAAGCCAATGTGAAAACGTTAAAAACACAACCGAAACGTTAAAATCTTAGTTTCCGTACGAACGAAAATATGATGTGTTATTGATATAAATTTTAATTTCTAGACCTTAATTTGGGTGTTACTAAAAAAAAGTTAGTTTTTTTCTTGACAAGGAACAATATTAATCCTAAAAGCTTGTCGCAACAATTAAAACTTGCTCGACAAAAAAGCTGAGTATTTTCCCTCTTTTAGAGTAAATGACCATAATAACAAGCTATTCTTAACAAAACTTGAAGATTCAAAACTCTAATAATATGTAATTTTATCATTTTTCCTTATTTTAATAGGTAAATTTTGAATAAATATCTTCTAGTTACGCGTTAAAAATGCAAACGAAACGTTAGAAACTTAGTTTCCATACGAGCAAAACTACAAGGCGTTCTTGATGAAAATTTAAATATCTAGACCTTAATTTTGGTGGTACTAAAAAATATAAGTTTATATTTTTCTTAAAAAAGAACTATATTTATCTCAAAAGATTATCGCAAAGATTAACACGTGCTCGATAAATTTTTTTAGTCTTTTACCTATTTCAGGGTAAAGAACCATTATAACAAGATATTTTGACAAACTTTTAACTTTCTAGACCCTAATTATGTGTAATTTTATCACTTTTACTTATTTAAATAGATAAATGGTGACGAAATATCTACTAATTTCAAAAAGCCACTGCGAAAGCATTAAAATTGCAAGCGAAACGTTAAAAACTTAGTTTTCTTACGAGAAAAAATACGACACGTTCCTGATGCCAATTTAAATTTTTATACCTTTATATGTGTGGGTAAAAATAAAGTTTAGTTTTTTCTTGAGAAGGAACGATTTACACATGCTCGATAAAAAAACTGAGTCTTTTTTCTCTATGAGGGTAAAGAACCATAATAACTAGATATTTCTAACAAAAAATGAACTTTTGCCACCCTAATAATGTGTAATTGTATCACTTTCACTTATTTTAATAGGTAAGTTGTGGAGATATATCTTCTATTTTCAATCACCCATTGCCTCTTTTAGGGTAAAGGACAATAATAACAAGATATTTTCAACAATAATTGGACTTTCGACACCATAATAGTTTATAATTTTATGAATTTTACTTATTTTAATAGGTAGGTGGTGAAGAAATATCTTCTAGTTTCTATAAGCTATTGTGAGAGTTTTAAAAACGCAACCGAAACATTAAAAACTTAGTTTCCGTACGAGCAAAAATAAGATTTTTTCTTGATAGAAATTGTAATTTCTAGACATTCATTTGGGTGTTAATAAAAAAATAAGGTTAGTTTTTTCTTGAAAAGGAACGATATTTATCCTAAAATCTTGTCGCAACGATTAAAATGTGCTCGATAAAAAAAAAACTTAGTAGTTTTCCTCTTTTAGGGTAAAGAACCATAATAACAAGATATTATTAACAAAAATAGAAATTTCGAATCCATCATAATGGGTAACCGTATTACTTTTACTTATTTTAATAGGTAAGTGGTGAAGAAATATCTTCTAGTTTCGATAAGCCATTTTGAATGCGTTAATAACGCAACCAAAACGTTAGAAACTTAGTTTCCGTACGAGCGAAAATACGATGCGTTCTCAATACAAATTTTAATTTTTAGACCTTAATTTGGGTGTTAATAAAAAATAAGGTTAGTTTTTTCTTGAAAATCAACGATATTTATCATAAAACCTTATCGCAACGATAAACACTTGCTCGACAAAAAAATTGAATCTTTTTCCTCTTTCAGGGTAAATGACCATAATAAAAAGATATTCTTAACAAAAAATTGAAATTTCAACACTATAATAATATGTAATTGTATCACTTTTACTTACTTTAATAGGTAAATTGAGAATAAATATCTTCTAATTCAATAAGCCATTGTGAAAGCATTAAAAACGCACAAGAATTGTTAGAAACTTAGTTTCCATACGACCAAAAATACGAAGCGTTCTTGATGCCAATTTATATTTATGACCTTAATTTGACTGGTAATAATAAAAATAAAATTAGATTATTCTTAAAAATTAACGATGTTTAACCTAAAATTTTATCGCAACGATTAACACGTGCTCGACAAAAAACTGAGTCTTTTTCAACTTTTAGGGTAAAGAACGATAATGAAACGATATTTTTAACAATAACTGATCATTCAACACCCTAATAATGTTTAATTCTATCACTTTTACTTTTTTTTAATAGGTAAATGGTGAAGAAACATCTTCTAGTTTTAAAAGGCCATTGCGAAAGCATTAAAAACACAACTGAAACGTTAAAAACTTATTTTCATAGGAGCGAAAGTACGATGAGTTCTTGATGCTAATTTTAATTTGTAGACCTTAATTTGGGTGGTACAAATAAAATAAACTTAGTTTTTTCTTGAAAAGGAACGATTTACACATGCTTGAAAAAAAAGTGAGTCTTTTCCTCTATTTGGGTAAAAAACAATAATAACTAGATACGTTTTAACAAAGTTGAACTTTCGACACCCTAATAATATGTAATTGTATCACTTATACTTATTTTAATAGGTAAGTGGTGAAGAAATATCTTTTAGTTTCAATAAGCCGTTGTGAAAGTGTAAAATTTCAACTGACACGTTAAAAACTTAGTTTCCATACGAGCAAAAATACGAAGCTTTCTTGATGCCAATTCTAAATTCTAGACCTTAATATGGATGGTACCAATGAAAATATGGTTAAATCTTTCTAAAAAAGGAACGATATTTATCCTAAAGGCTTGTTACAACGATTAAAACGTGCTCGACAAAATAACTTAGTCTTTTTCCTCTTTTAGGGTAAAGAACCATAATAACAAGATATTTTTAGCAAAATTTGAAATTTCGACACCATAATAAGGTGTAATTGTATCACTTTTAATTATTTTAATGGGTAAGTGGTGAAGATATATCTTCTAGTTTTGATAAGCCATTGTCAAAGCGTTCAAAACGCGACCGAAATGATACAAACTTTGTTTTCGTACGAGCGAAAAGACGATGCATTCTTGATACAAATTTACATTTCAAGACCTTAATTTGGGTGTTACTTAAAAAATAAGGTTATTTTTTTCTTGAAAACGAACAATATTTATCCAATTAAAACATTGTCACAACGATTAATATTGGACAAAAAATTTAGTCTTTTTCCTCTTTTAGGGTAAATGACCATAATAAAAAGATATTGTTAACAAAAGTTGAACCTTAAACAATTTAATAATACATAATTGTATCACTTTTATTTATTTTAATAGGTAAATTTGGAAAAAATATCTTCTACCTTCAATAAGCCATTGTGAAAGCATTAAAAACGCAACCAACATGTTAGCGACTTAATTTCTATACGAGCGAATATATGAGGCTTTCCTAATGCCAATTATAATTTATAGACCTTCATTTGGCTGGTACTAATAAAATAAGGGTCAGATTTTTCTTAAAAATGAACGATATTTATCATAAAAGTTTATCGCAACAATTAACACATGCTCGACAAAAAACTGAGTTTTTTTCCTCTTTTAGGGTAAAAAACCATAATAACAAGATATTTTTAACAAAAAATGAACTTTGAACACCCTAATAATGTGTAATGTATCAATTTTACTCCTTTTAATCGGTAAATGGTGAAGATATATTTTCTAGTTTCAAAAAGCCATTATGAAAGCATAAAAAACGCAACAGAAATATTAAAAACATAGTTTTTGTACGAGCAAAAATACCATGTGTTCTTGATGCCAATTTTATTTTTGACATTCCTATGGGAGTAATAATAAAAATAAACTTAGGTTTTTCTTGAAAAGGAACGATTTACACATGCTTGATAAAAAAACTAGTCTTTTGTTGGACATATGTGTCCTTAAACAATATATTTGTCCATTTGTTAAAGATTATAACAAGTTGTTGAATAAACATGATACTTATTATGTTAATCATATTATAGTTTCAGGTAGAGTAAAATAGAATGTTTGATTCCTTAGTTCATAAAGGATGAAATTAAGTTATTATTATCACAACAGAGTCAATGTGAGGAAGAATTAATAATCATAATAAATGAACATAAAACGTCTGTCACCTGATTAACTGGGTGGGAGCCCATTAATCGTGTAAGTTCATTAATGTGACTAAGTGACAATCCTATTATGGATCATATGTGGGTCACACTCACTAGAAGTGTTGGAAATCGGTGGTATCAAGGCGACTTCCTTACCACGATAATAGCCTCCGAGGCATTCCGGTAACATTTAAAAATTCATTTTAAAGCGGAAATCTTGTTACCGGACCGACGACACGGATATCGGGTAACAATCATTTTGTTAAGATCTGATAAATATTTCGAATTTAATATTTTCATAATCATTATTAATAATCTAGTCGAATAGGAAATAAATAAAAAGCAGTATATGGTTGCATTTATTTACCCAATGCATAAGGCCGTACCTCAACTGACGATTCCGACTACGCGTTCTGACTTGGGCAGGGCTCCGCCGATGCTGAGGGAAACTCCCGTGATCTTCCGGATATTCTCTTGGATTCCTCGTACCGAAGTGTGGGCTTCCCCGGCAGGACTCTGTCGCCAAATTTGAATGACGGTTCTTTTAAAGCTACCGGAGAAAATATTTCCTAAGCCGAACCAGAAGAGAGATCAGAAGCAGAATACTCGCAGACCCTAGAGAGAGAGGGAGAGCTCAAGTTTTTTCTCTGGGAAGGTGTGAAAAATGTGTAGAATGAGCCTCCAATTTATAGGCTCGAGCTGTAACCGATTTGGAGATTTTCCCTCCCATTATTCGAATTCTATTAATTAAATATAATTAATTATTTCAATCCAATGGTCCAGATTCAATCTCATTTAAATACAATGGATATAATTAATCAGGGATTTAGTTAAATAATAATAAATGATAAGATCAAAATATTTAATCTTATCATCATATTAATAAAATTCGAATTATATTATATATACATATTTAAAATTCAAATTTGATGATGATTATCTAGATCCAATGGTTAAAAATAAATCTTAAACTAATCCAATGGATCAAATCAATTAGGGATACCCTAGGGATCAAATACCCTAGGGTTTTACAAAACCCTAATTCGAACTCTTATCCATAATATTATTCGAATTTATATATTATATATATAACATTAATTAATTTCTAATCCGACGGTTAAAGATTAAATCTCAAAACCGATCCAACAGACACAATTAATTAAGCTAATTCGAAATACCTAAACTTGGTCATTAAGTTTCAATTTCGAATTACATTTAGGGTTCAAATCAATTATCTCAATCCAACAGTTGATATTAAATCATAACCGATCGAATGGATTAAATTGATTTTAGGGTTTTTGCCAAAATACCAAAACATTAGGTACTTATGCCAAAATATAAATTCTCCAATTTACAGATTTGAATTTAGCTAGGTTTTGTATTCTCCAAACCCTAATTCGAATTTAAACATGTCACAATATATAAATATACATTTTTATTTATTAATATAAATCTTTTAATTATTAATTTATTATTAATGAGATATTAATAATTAAATCCCAAATAATTAAATTATATTAATAAAACCTGATCTCAATATCACACATTAAATGTCATGGTGCAACACCATCATTTAAATTCGTGACATGTGATTTAATTTCATAATTTATCGAACCGAGTCATAAACTTAGAAAATCCATAAATCACAAACCGTAAGTCAGAATGACTTGGTTCGAAAAGAAAAGTTGCTTAGAATTTAATTTACAACACTAAACTCTAAACCCATTAATCGTGTAAGGTAATTAATGTGACTAAGTTACAATCCTATTCTGGATTATGTGTGTGTCACACTCACTAGAAGTGCATTAAGTATGAATTGTCTTCATACTGGACTGGACCTGACTTAAACTCAATAAGTTATCATTTAAGACCGTCACTGATAACTTGTAGTTGAGTCACAAAATGATGATCAAATGGATATTAGTTCTAAGTACTGAGTGATCATGATTCCGAGCTATTGGCTTGATTGTTTTTTAATTTAACCGTTAAAGAACACAAGATATTACCGCTGTTCCCAACACTATTATTTTGGGAACATGATAGTCAGTAGTAAGGATAGCTTGATCATAGACATGGGCATCACACAGCTCTCTTCAGCGTCATGATGATTCCCTTAGTTGTCAATGGTGAGAAGTGAGAGGTACCCGTGCACAACTTATGAATCGAAACCATAAGTGGGTTGCTCATAATATTACTGATTGAGTCAAGGAGGAAAAAGCAATGAGGGGCATTACGGTAAAAACCGCCTGCTCATGTGTGAGCCATCAAGTGAAAGGACAATAACCCGAATTTGATTGTATCAATGGACACCCTGCTGTTATAAGGGAATAATATATACCGTATCACTAAAGAGTGCATCATCGGGTCTATAGTGGAATCACTTCGAGGTTTGACGAACAACTAGCAGTTCGTTGGAGCTTAAGTGATACGGGTCCATGGTCCCCAGGATAGCTCCGTAACGGATGATACGTACGTGATTAAAATACATTCTGGATAATGTTTTATGATTTGGCTCGACTTAGAAAACTGACAGGTCTGTGTCTGACGTCAGATAGTTTTATCATCAGCGTGGCAAAAGTACCATATTTTGGTACACGGAATTAACTGATAAAAATATACACGGAATTAACTGATAAAAATAAAGTTAGAATTTAGATTTTCGAACAACACCATGTTGTTGTAAATTAAATTCTAAGAAACTTTTCTTTTTGAACCAAGTCATTCAGACTTACGGTTTGTGATTTATGGATTTTCTAAGTTTATGACTCGGTTCGATATACTATGAAATTAAATCACATGTCACGAATTTAAATGATGGTGTCGCACCATGAAATTTAATACGTGATATTGAGATCAGGTTTTATTAATATAATTTAATTATTTAGATTTAATTATTAATGTCTAATTAATAATTAAAAGATTTATATTAATAAATAAAAATATATATTTATATATTAATATATGTGTAAATTCGAATTAGGGTTTGGTAAATACAAACCCTAGCTAATTCGAATATTTAGAATTGGATATTTTATATTTTCGGTATAAGTACCTAATGTTTTAGTATTTTGGCAAAACCCTAAAATCAATTTAATCCATTGGATCGATAATGATTTAATATCAACCGTTGGATTGAGATAATTGATTAGAACCTTAAATGCAATTAGAAATTTAAGCTTGGTGACCAAGTTTAGGTATTTTGAATTTGCTTAATTAATTTTTTCTGTTGGATCGGTTTTGAGATTTAATCTTTACCGTCGGATTAGAAATTCATTAATATTATATATATACAATATATAATTAGAATAATGAAGTGGTTAAGAATTTGAATTAGGGTTTCAGTTAAACCCTAGGGCATTTGATTTTATCCCTAATTGATTTGATCCATTGGATTGGTTTAATATTTATATATATAATTTGAATTTAATAAATGTGATGATAAGAATAAATAATTTGATCTTATCATGTATTATTATTTAATTAAATCCCTGATTAATTATATCCATTGGATTTAGATGAGATTGAATCTGGACCATTGGAAATGAAATAATTAATTATATTTAATTAATAAAATTTGAATTAAGGGAGGGAAAATCTTCAAATCGGTTACAGCTTGAGCCATAAATAGGAGGCTCATTCAACACATTTTACACACCTTCCCAGAGCAAAAACTCGAGCTCTCCGTCTCTCTTTAGGGTCTGGGAGTTTTCTGCTCCTGATCTCTCTTCTGGTTCGGCTTAGGAGATATTTTTCTCCGGTAGCTTTAAAAGATACGTTAGTTAA
This sequence comes from Parietaria judaica, assembly GCA_954871525.1. Lineage (NCBI taxonomy): Eukaryota > Viridiplantae > Streptophyta > Magnoliopsida > Rosales > Urticaceae > Parietaria > Parietaria judaica. The sequence continues at coordinate 306,237 of OX940865.1, read as the reverse complement.
ATTTTGCGACTGCCGGCTAAGCCCACGCTTCGGTACGAGGAGTTCAGGAGAATATCCCGGAAGATCACGGGAGTTTCCCTCAGCACCGGCGAAGATCACGGAATCGCCTTAGAGGTACGGCCTTATGCATCGGGTCAATAAATGCAACCATTTACTGCTTTCTATTTATTTCCTATTTGACTAGATTATTAATAATGATTATGAAATATTAAATTCGAAATATTTATCGGGTCTTAACGAAATGGTGATTACCTGATATCCGTGTCGTCGGTACGGCAACAAGTTTCCGCTTTAAAATAATTATTTAAATGTTACCGGGACGCCTCGGAGGCTATTATGGTGGTAATGAACCCTGATTTCCAACATGTTTTTCTTCTTTTCGGGTAAAGAACCATAATAACACGATATATATAAAAAATTGAACTTTTGACACCCTAATTAGGTGTAATTGTATAACTTTTAATTATTTTAATAGGTAAGTGGTGAGAAAATATCTTCTAATTTTAATAAGACATTGTGAAAGAGTTAAAATGCAACCGACATGTTAAAAACATAGTATCCATATGAGCAAAAATACGACGCGTTCTTGATGCCAATTCTAATTTATAGACCTTTATTTGGGTGGTAATAATGAAACTAAGGTTAGTATTTTCTTGAAAAGGAACAATATTTATCCTAAATGCTTGTCGCAACGATTAAAACGTCATCGACAAAAAAAACTGAGTCTTTTTCCTCTTTTAGGGTAAAGAACAATAATAAAAAGATATTTTTAACAGGAAGTGAACTTTCCATACAACAATAATGTGTAAGTGTATTGCTTTTACATATTTTTAATAGGCAAGTGGTGAATAAATATCTTCTAGTTTCGATAAGTCATTGTGAAGGCGTTAAAAATAAAACCAAAATGTTAAAAACTTAGATTCCGTATGAGCAAAAATACGATACGTTCTTGATACGTTAAAAATACGACCGACACGTTAGAAACTTAGTTTTTGTACGAGCAAAAATACGAGGCTTTCTTGAAGTCAGTTCTCTTGATGTCAGTTTCAATTTATAGACCTTCATTTTTATGCTACAAATAAACATAAGGTTAGATTTTTCTTAAAAATGAACGATATTTATCATAAAAGTTTATGGCAACAATTAACATGTGCTCGACAAAAAAATTGAGTTTTTTCCTCTTTTAGGGTAAAGAACCATAATACAAATATGTTTTTAACAAAAAATTGAACTTTAACAACCCTAATAATGTTTAATAGTATCAATCTTACTTACTTTAATTGGTAAATGGTGAAGAAATATCTTCTAGTTTAAAAAATACATTGCAAAAGCATTAAAAACGCAACTAAAACATTAAAAACTTAGTTTTTGTACGAACGAAAATACCATGCGTTCTTGATGCCTATTATAATTTTAGACCTTCATTTGGCTGGTACTAATAAAAATAACGTTATTTTTTTTCTTGAAAAGGAACAATTTACACATGCTTGATAAAAAAACTGGCTCTTTTTCCTTTTTAGGGTAAAGAATCATAATAACTAGATTTTTTAAACAAAAATGAAAATATAATAATGACAGAACAATTAACACGTGGTCGAAAAAAAAAACTAAGTCTTTTTTCCTTTCTTACGATAAAATTCCATAATTACAAGATATTCTTAAAAAAAAATTAAGTTTCAACACTATAATAATGTCTAACTATATAAATTTTACTTATTTTAATGGTTATATTGTGAATAAATATCTCCTACTTTCAATAAACCATTGTGAAAGCGTTAGTAACACAACCAAACATTAGAAACTTAATTTCCATACGCGAGAAAAAACGATGCGTTCTTGATGCTAATCTCTATTTCTAGACCTTCATTTGGGTTATACTAATAAAAATAAGGTTAGTTCTTTTTTTTTAAAAGAACGATATTTATCCTTAAAGCTTGTCGCAACGTTTAACACGTGCTCGACAAAAAAACAGAGTCTTTTTCCTCTTTTAAGGTAAAGAACCATAATAACAAGATGTTTTAAAAAAATGAACTTTAAACACCCTAATAATGTGTATTTGTAACACTTTTAAGAATTTTAATATGGAAATGGTGACGAAATATCTTCTAGTTTCGATAAGTCACTGTGAAAGCGTTAAAAATGCAACCGAAACGATAAAAACTTAGTTTCCATACGAGCAGAAATATGATGTGTTCTTGATGCCAATTTTTATTTCTAAAAATTTAGTCTGGTGGTACTAATAAGAATAAGGTTAGTTTTTTCTTAAGAAGTAAAAAGTTTTATCCAAAAGTATTGTCTCAATGATTAACACGTGACAACAAAAAAACTAAGTTTTTTCCTCGTTAAAAGTAAAGGACGATAATAACAAGATATTTTAAATAAAATTGAACTTCCGATGCCCTAATAATGTGTAATTGTATCACTTTTTACTTATTTTAATAGGTAAATGGTGAAGAAATATCTTCTAGTTTCAATAAGCCATTGTGAAAGCGTTAAAAACACAACTGAAACGTTAAAAACTTAGTTTCCATACGTGCAAATATATGATGCATTCTTGATGCCAATTTTTTCTTCAAATGAAACGATATTTATCCTAACAGCTTGTCTCAATGATTAACACGTGATCGACCAAATAATCGAGTCTTTTTGCTCTTTAACGGTAAAGAACACTAATAACAAGATATTTTTAACAAAAATTTAACTTTGGACACCCTAATAATGTTTAAGTGTATAACTTTTAGTTATTTTAATAGGTTAGTGCTGATGAAATATCTTCTACTCTCAATAAGCCATTGTGAAAGTGTTAAAACGCAACCGAAATGTTAAAATTTATTTTTTATACGAGCAAAAATACGATGTGTTCTTGATACTAATTTTAATTTCTATACCTTCATTTGGGTGGTTGTAAAAAATTAGGTTAGTTTTTTTTTTGTTTTTTTTTAAAGGAACAATATTTATCCTAAAACCTTGTCGCAACGATTAACACGTGCTCGACAAAAAAAATAGTGTCTTTTTCCTCTTTTAGGTTAGAGAACCATAATAACAAAATATTTTAAAGAAAAATTGAATTTTCAACCCCGCAATAATGAGTAATTGTATCACCTTTACTTATTTTAATAGGTAAATGCTAAAGAAATATCTTCTAGTTTCTAATAAGCCATTGTGAAAGCATTAAAAACGCAAGTGAAACGTTAAAAACTTAGTTTCCATACGTGGGAAAGTACGATGCGTTCTTGATGCCAATTTTAATTTCTAGAAGATCCTGAGCATCATGGACTTGTAAGATTCAATTTATCTAATCTTTTATTTAATCGTTACATAGTAAAATAGAGTGCTCCTAATACTTCTATTTAAGGATTAGACGATTGATCGTGATAAGCTGCACGATAACATATTTGAATAATATCATTATGGTTTTCTTATTCTGGTTTGTGGAAAACAAACAAGTACTCATGATCAGCTCATCGGATTCATCATCTTACGAGTGAGTAGTTTGTAATTATCATAGAGAATAAGATAGGGTCGTCAAAAGGGCAGAATGATAAACTTACCTTTTTGATGAGTGCCTTAATAACAGGAAAATTGATTACCAGATACCTGATTGAATCAATGGACACCTGTGATCAGAAAGATACATATCAATACAAACTTAAGAGTTCAGCCCACAAAGATAATGGAATTTTATCGAGGTTGGTAAAAGTATACACTTTTATCGTAGCTTGAGTGTGTATGTCTACACTTTTATCGTAGCTTTAGTGTGTATGTCTATTCGTCCCCTTTGTAACTCCACAAGGATGACACCGCAATTATGTTGAAATGTGTCATTTGAGCAAAAGATATTCTAATCAGACTATGTTCGTGATTGTTGTCAAAAATTTGGTAAGCCAATGAAACCAGAAAATGATATTTGAATTTAATCCTTGGAAATCCCTAGGGTTGTAGGGAATTAAATTCTGGTACAATTATGTTTTTGAATCGTGTCAATCTGAATTACCATTGATATTTATACAGGGAATATATATGGAGAGATAAAAATAACTAAAAAATCGTGTTTTGTATATTCATATATATATATATATGCGAATTTATCAATATAAATCTCGAAAATATAAAAATTAGATTTATTAAATCTTTTCGGGTCTTTTCATAATAAGATTCAATAATAGATTTATTCTTTAATTGATTTTATTTAAAATCATATCTTTGAGTAAATATCTCTAATGTGGTTGGAGTGAATATCTGTCAAGAAAGCATCAATTCAAGTGGCTCCGCAAACGAAGCGGCGAGCTACTCGCCGATGAAGTCAACAACTAGAAGATAGGCGACCAACATATGGAGCTACAATACGACAAAGTAAGAAGAAATGCCAAAAAGACTATATCCCCATCAGACGAAAGGAGTCCTCACAAACGAGCGCTTCACCAACACCATGCACCCGGCGACGTCAGACGTATCAGGAATCATCAAGGACCGAAGGCTCGAAGCCATGCTTACAAATCATTCAACACATCAAAAAAATTCAGAACACAAGAAACCTCCCATCGGAGTCGACAACACAAGGAAAATTATCACGAAGATATCCTTACTGGGCCCGGTGACCGCTACACTTGACCTAGGGCCTTTTATTCCCTCGGCATGAGAAAGATCTGGTCGCGACGAGCCCAATGCAAAGTTGGATCGTCAATCAGAGTCTCGAAGCTATCAAAATCAAATTTTATCGCCGAATTCGGATTCCACCACCACTTTAGGTGACCCGGTCGTCGGAGTGATTGCATCCCCACTGACTAATATCACCGTCTGTACCACATTACTCACCATAGTACCAATGAAGCCGCTTCCCACCTTGGAGCCCACGCCGCTTGCCGATGAGCTCGCGAGGGAGCCCGCGTGTACCCCGAGCCCACGCTCCGCCTCCACCACTCCATGCGCACCAGAAAATGCCGAGAAGACATCCTCAAGCACGCCAGCTCCTTTTCACGCCACGCGGTAGCCCATAGCGCCGCCCTTCCTGATTGTGTTATGCGCTTCCTTGAAGATGACGCGCCAGCCACCATAATCAGCCAAGCTGCCATGACGCGCGCCTCCAGCTCGCTACACCACCCGACTCACCTCCACTAGGCGCTCCCTCCATGACACCACGCGCTACATAGCCTTCAAGCTAACCAGATAGAAGAAAATCGTGAATTAGGAGCGGATGAGGAAAAAGAAAAAGCCTAAAACCATAAATAGTATTTATGAGGTAATATTTATCTATTTTTTCCTCATCATTATTATTTTTCAAAGTAATCATTTAATTTCTCACTTATTTTATCAGTTGATTTTATTCAGTTATTATTTGATTTGTTTCTCGAGTTCAAAAATAATTTAAAAGGCCTTTACTTTACAAAGTGCGCCCATTAACTTCCAAAGTCCAAAAATCGAATAACATCATAAGGAAAAAATGACCTTTGATTTATTTCATATCTTCTCATGCCTTGACAATAGTCGAATTTTTTGAAGCTTATTTTCTAAGTATTTTTGATATTATTTTACAAAATCCCGGTTAAATAAATTTGCAGTTCCTTAGGAGGACAGAAAGGAAACTAACATCTCTAACAACCCAGATCCTCGCCAAATATCACAAGTTTCCTTGAGTTTTAAAACTAAATTTTCTCGCGCAATGCAATTACCCAAGAAACTGGGGGGTTAATGTTATGTGGATTTTTTGGGACATATAAAAATTGAGCCTCATTGACAAAAGTCAGAGCCCGTTGATGAAGTCAAATACCAAAGGCCCAAAACCCAACACATTTGGCGAGGCATGGAACCCTGAATACCAGGAATATGGAGACCTAAATACCAAGAAGACGAAGCCCTTGAGCGAGAAGCCTGACATCACAAAAGGTAAACCTCGCAAGGTGCCCATACGTGCCTCCCAACGAGTTTATTGTAACCCTAGGAAATCCCTTGACAAAGAAGCTAATGTAGTAATCGTAAAAGTTCTGTATATTGTCGTTTTGAAATTTTAACAATAATAAGATAAATATATCTTTATTTTTATTATTGAGAGTGTATCCTCTCTTTATTATGCGATGACTAAAATTATCCTGACTATGTAAGTTTTCGATTTAAAGTTATAAAGGCCTTGATACAAATATAAATACATTTACTTTATATTAAAATATGCATAACTTAGACACTAAGTTATGTAATTTTGAACTTACAAATTGATATGGTTCAACTTATTAGCCGACTATAACACACATTATATACTATACTAACTGGGAGTGCATTAATACTGTAGAGTCTACAGTAAACAAAAAACCCAATCATTCAATGACAAATATTGTCCTCTCATGCTCTTCTCTTACTCACACGTGTTTGACATTATTTTTTTTAATCTGAATTTTTTTCTTCTCTCTTTCTCTTATCTCTATCCCCCTTACTGCACTCATAGACCTCACTCTTTGAATCTTCCGGCGAGCGAACTACCTCCAGCAGCAGCAGCAGCAGCGCCGGAGATCCCGTCGCCGACGACCCCGACCTGTGGGTCTACCAGGTCTCTCTGTTTTTCTCTTCTTCTCCCTCTCTCCGTTACTGGGCTCATCGACCTAACGCTCTTAATCTTTCGGCGAGTGAACTAGCTCTAGCAGACGCAGCAGCGCCTGAGATCCCGTCACCGAAGACCCCGACCTGTGGGTACAGCAGCTCTCTGGATTGCTCCGACCTTTGTTCAGGTTTATTCTCTGCTCTGAGTTTGATCGCATCTATTTTCGCCTTTATGTTTGGTTGGACGTTTTTGCTGTTTGATGAAACTTGAAACAAGAGCTTCGTTTTCAGCTCGAATTCTATTTCTCTCGGCACCTTTTTCTGCTGCATGTGATATATCGTGCTACTCAACCCCAAGGGTCACCAATTTCTCAATAGAATACGGTAAATATTTCTATAAGAACTTCCTTTTCAGCCTTATCTTAATTCAAAATCAAGTTTTGCATATGAAATATGCGTCATCCGATCACCAATAGTATACTATCAAGGAATGTAGCAATACTCAATACTGCACTTATGTACTATATGGTTTGTAAATAATACAAAATCCACAACAAATTGAATTAACAGTTAGTGCACGGCTCCACGCACTTAAATGAATTATAAAGATTGCATAGGATTTAGAAGAAAAGAAACTTGAAAAGAAACATTTCCTTACAAAAATAAAAGGGATAGAAAAAATTAAGAACACAGCTTCCTTGCAAATATGTAAAAACGGGGTAGTTTATGAAATCAAGGTTCGATTTATTAATATAACATGAAGCACAACGCAACATAAGATGAGATTCATTTACGCATTGTTCTATTTTATAATTAGATTTTTATTATTATTTAAGTCAAAAGACTTCTTCGGTATTAACAAGAATATTCCAGTAACTATGCCGACTATATATATATATATGTATATATTAAACTTACAGATTTTTATTATTATAACACAAAGGTATTAACAAGAATAAACCTACGCGTTATCATTCCTAATTATTTTCTCCATGATTTATTTTAATCTTGAATATTTGACAAGAGTAAACTAAGATTCGAACATTCACACAAAATTACGTGCGATTCGAAATGATCTTACATAAATAAGTATCAGCATCAAATTTCTTTTATTATTCTTTCATTGACTTAACTTATCATGCTACGCCACCTATTTTGACCCAGAATTATTATCCCCTTCTCCTTCCCCTATAATGTCTGTTTTTCAATTATAAGAAATTATTTATTTGCATAAATGTCGGCTGGTGATAATTATATATAGGTAAAACCTTTGTGTTATAACTTATTAGGCAAAAGATGTGCGAGGTTGCAAAAATTTATGCTCATATTATATTCATTATCAGGTCTCATTTTGACATGGTTGACGTTGCACCTTGATTTATTTATGTTTCTTATTTATTTTCAGGTCCGATCTTATAGCATTGCCTAATTCGCTATATCACGAGCCCTACATGTAAGTCGATATTAAGTTCTATAATTGCCGCTCTTAGATTGAAATTGTGCTCAATATTAATCCATAGTCCATGGATAAATATCCAAATCATATAAAAAATATTGCTTACGAAGAAATAATCCAAAACTTTAAATAAATAAATGCCTATATAGTGTACTCAATACGTAAAGCATGTATAATATCATTTGCTGTTTTCTTTATAAAAAATAACAACTAATGGCAACGCCAATCGAATCAATAAGTCCAAACCAGCAGTACGATACAATCATCGCCAAAATTTGTAGAAGCTAGATAAACAAAGATTTCACTACTGACCGAGTTATAAGTAGCGACTACATTTTGGTTGACGAAGAGGTAGGTACATGTTTGTATTTACATGTTTCAAAATATTAAGCTTCAAACTTTACTTACTTATTTTCATTTCCTTAATTATTGATAGCATGAAACGATACATGCAACTGTTCGGCATCGGGACATAGACATTGTTGCAGCAAAATTACAGGCAGGCACCGTCTACGAAATAAGAAGGTTTTTCGTTGATCAGAGCAAGTCCAACTACAGATTCGTTCCTCACATTGCAATGTTACAATTTACAAGAGCATCAACATTCACAGCTATTACCGAAGAAGTCCTAGCAATCCAACTTCATAAGTTTAATTTGGTTGACTACGATCATCTTCCAGAAAGAATCTAGATCCACAGTATTTTGACAGGTAATATCCCCTATTAAATTCGATTAGTTTTCATACAAGCACTCTTTTAAAAAAAAAATTCAACCTATTGGAAGCTGCCAATACTTACATGCAGATGTTAGTGGAGTCCTAACTAGCGCCCACCCAATCCAAAAAACTTTCTTTAACAATAGGACCACACAAAGAAAGACCGTCAATATTCAAAACATCAGGTAATTTTTTTAAACCCATAAATAATATTTAAGTTGTATATATATATATATATTTGGTTTCTAAATTTATTTTTTAATTACATGTATTTTATAGGAGCGGTAGCTTACAAGTCACGCTGTGGGGGACACTAGCAAAAAACTTTGATGAAGAAATTGACAAAGTAGCAACTGGAACAACAGTCATAGTCTTTGCAGGAATGTTAGTCAAACAATACTTAGGTACATTTTCAATATTCAACATATATGTTTAAAAATTTGTAAATATTAATAAATATATACATATATTTATAATTTCCATTCAATTACTGTACAGGAAAGCCATACGTTGCAAGCACATCTTCTACAATATACTTCGTGGATCCAAGTTTACCTGAGACTCAAAGTCTAAAAACGAGGTGGTCAATTAATACTTACTTGAGACAAATCATATTGAATAATTAGTTAAACACAATTCGATGTTTATATTAATTATAATAACATATCTAATGTTATTATTATGTTTTTTATTCACATATAGGTTTGCCAACAAGATGAAAAAATATGAGCTTCTACCGGCCACGAAAGAAGTTGAGTCCACAGAGGAGCTAAAAGCAAGAAATAGAAAGAAAATTAGGGAGCTTAAAAATGTCGATTCGGTAATTCATTTACATTGTTATCAAGTTCTGCATTAATAATTTTATTCTAACATAAATATATAATAATATACAGAGTGGTCAATACACGGTCAAAGCTACAATCACCAATTTCGATACAACAGAAGGTTGGTATTATGATGCATGCCCTACTTGCAAGAAAATGGCCAGGCCTTCGGGAATGACATGGTGGTGTGATGATCACGCATATCTACAGAGTCTTCCAGTACCTTGGTACGATCCAACTACTCATAATTATTATTGATTAAATTAAAATAAAACTCAAGATCAATATATCCATGAATATTTCCATAATACAGGTACATATTGAACACTCAAATCACAGATGAGAGCGGAGAAACAAAAGTAACCCTTTTTGGAGAGACTGCTCAAATTCTGATACAAAAATCGTGTGTCGTGCTAGCAATAGACGAAGGTTACACTGATCAAACTGTGACTCCCCTAGCTATCGAATGTCTTAAAGGCCAACGTAAAATCTTTCAAGTTTATTTTAAGACATACAGAGGATCAACAAGTATCAATTTCTCAAAAATATTTGAAGATGACCCTCTAGACACAACTGAACTCCCACTTTCAGCTACTCCAACTCCTGTCCCAAAAAATCCCGCATCAAGGCATTGAAGTCCAAGGTAATATATCTTTAATACTTCCATTTCAATCGTCATTATTCATGACCTAATTTTATTTTCCCACTGCAGTCCCAGAACAGAAACAACATTATCTATAAAGCGAAAACTTCTCAGGTAAATATTTATTAGTTGCGACAAATAGTTTTACAAATAAATATATGGACTTTCTCATGTTTTCCTCTTTACATTGTAAATTAAAGTGATGAACAGGAAGAGAAGAAGAAAAAACAGAAACAATGACTTCTTTCCAAGTGTCAACTCTTTTTGAAAACAAGGGTTTAAAATGTACGTATGTACATGTATATATTTGAATAGGTAAAGAATTTAGAACCGTGCTAAATTTAAGCAAAAAAGACGAAGAACCAAAAAGTAACTCAAGCAGTGAAGAACTCCAAACAAAAGGTATTTTCACATCACTCTATTTATACTCCAATATCAGCCCTTTATTTATACTTCAATATCATTCTTTTCTAATTACTATTTAAGTAAATGCGAAGGCAAAATCATATTTTATAAACAAAATTACAATAGAAGATTACCACTAAATTTTTAACTGATTAGGTTGTACTAAATATAGGTTAAAATATCTCATTTCAGACTTATATGTGATGCGGTACAACGTATTAATGTACTACATGATCTGAAAGGTACATTCTTACAATCTAACTGTAAATTGTTTGCAAACATAACTCGATTAATCTGTGATACTTATGAAAATTGACTACGTATTTGAATTAAATTTTGCAGGTAAAGAAATGAGCCCAACAAATCGCAGCACTTTTGAGAGATATTTTTGCACGTGACACTCTTTTTTGAAAATAAGGATGTAAGAACTTATATATATACATATATATATATATATATTATATATATATATTAGAAAGTATAGAATTTAGTAATGCGGTAAATTTTGGCTACAAAAGACGAAGAACCGAAAAGTAAACATAAGCAATGCATCAACTTCAAAAAAGGTACTTTCACATTGCTCCATCTATACACTTTAATATCAATCGTTTTTTTTTATTATTATTTTTAGTTTAGTTTATATAAAAGTAGCCTCATATTTTACAAAACAAATATACAATAGAAGATTACGACAAATTTTTTTTACTGACTAGGTATTACTGAATAGAGTTTCAAGCATCTCATTTTTTTATTTGTTGTCATGCACTCCAACATATTCAAATAGTACATGTTTTGTAAGGTACGCTCTTACAATCTCGCTCTAAATTACACACAAACATAATTTAATTAAATTGTGATACTTATGGGAATTTAATTTGATTTACTGTGTATACATACATTTTGATATAAGGGAATGCACATGAAGATGATATAAGGGAATGCACATGAAGATAGATCAACCAATTACCACGCTTTCGGTTCAGACACAGGCGCTCAATGATGCGATTGTTGGAGAAAACAACGTGAGTCATCCTTCTTTATTACTTAAATGGTTTATTTTCTCAGCTCACGGAGATGCGCTATTAAAAGATAACTCCTTTTTCCAAAGACTTCATGACAAGCTTGAAACGACAGGAGTATGCCTTTGGGAAGTAAAGACTATCACCAATGTATATATTTTTCCCTCTTATTAACTAATACTATGAAACATATATAACAATAGTGTACATATAGTTACTTGACCAATGTCCATAAATATATAAATATGTATATGTATGTGAGAGATACTTCTTCTTTTAAATCAATACTCTAGAAATAAAAAAAATATCTCAATATGATCCGCAGCAACGCCCGGGTTATATACCTCGTATATATAATAAAGCTAAGCTAATGATTGTATGGCAATTTAAAAATTACCATAATATTTTCCAACCGACTAAAGTGTTGTATGCGTATCTCCTTTATGATTATTTGAAGAAGCTTTGGAACTCATTCAGCCTTATCTCTCCCTCTCTCTCTAAATCATTTTCTTCCCTCTTAGTCGACGCCCATTCTGCTTGATGTTGTGGTGAGCTCGGCTTTAATAATCCTTTTATTATAATCTTTCATCTAGTTAGTGGTGTAAGCTGGAAGTAAGATTTGTTATTAGTTTTGCTAGTGTTATAGATGTTGTTTATATACGTGTCTTTAATTTTCAAAGATAATAAAAGAGTGGGTGATATGCAAGTATCAATTATTATTAGTATATATGAAGAAAATTGATAGTTATTTTGGAATAGATACCTATAATTTAATTATAAGTTTTCACGTACATAAATATAGAGAGATGGGCAGTAAAAGTATCTCTAGTATGTATTATATATTTATACATACACGCCCTTCCATAGTAATTAGAAAACTTGTTAGTATTTGCCCCTTGCATAAAAGTATATAGTGATGGGCATATAGAGAAGATTAATAGCTACATGCTACAAAGTTATATATATACATATTATTGTATCAATGTTTTCATATATATATATATATATAAGGGTTAATTGCGGCAAAAATACCCAACCTTTTGATCAAATTTTCTGCTGTGTATACAACCTCCGTAAATGGCGGCAAAAGTACCCAAACTTGGCATTTGGGAGTTGACCAAAAAAATTCACCTATGTGGCAATCATCCTTTGCCACGTGGCATGCCACATGGCACTTGGCCGCCACGTTGCATGCCACGTAATTATTATTTTTATTAAAATATTTAAAAAAAAAAAATTATTTTTAAACAAAATTAGTTTTTATTTTTATTTTTAATAAAAATATTTTTCCAATAATAACAAATAATGAATATTTAAATATAAATATTCATTCTTGGTTATAATTATTTATTTTTAAAAAAGTGGGTAGAACGAAATAAAAACCACCGCTCCCGGTTCACTTGAACTCCGTTTCCGATCCGGTTCACGCGTCGAATAAAATTGTTTAATAATAATAATAATAATAATAATAATAATAATAATAATAATAATAACTAATAAACACATCAAAATTGTTTAAAAATTCAAGACATAATTAAATACACAACACTTATTGAAAAACAAAAAATAGTAGTCATATTTATATTTAGCAAAAAATTATTTTTATTTGTTTGTATGATATTTTTTGTGTGTTTGTATTTTATATAAATAATAATTGTTTAATATGTTTTTTTTATTTATATATTATTCTTGTTTTGAAAATTGTCGTTAAATAATCATATGATTATTATTGGTTATTTTTACTAAACATATTAAGCGATTTTATTTCACCCGTGAACTGGATCGAAGGCGGAGCTTGAGTGAACCGTGAACTGTGATTTTTTTCTTTATTTATTTTGTTTGATCCACTTTTCTAAAATGAATAATTATATTTAATAACAAAACTAATAATGAATATTTAAATTTAAATATTCATAATTGGTTATTATGGAAAAATAATTTTATTTTTTTAAAAAAATATTCAAAAGTTTTTTTTAAAAAATATTTTTTTAAAAAAAATTATTTAAAAAATAATAATTACGGGGCATGCCACGTGGCAAAGGGTGATTGCCACATAGGTGAATTTTTTCGGTCAACTCCCAAATGCAAAGTTTTGGTACTTTTGCCGCCATTTACGGAGGTTGTATACACAACAGAGAATTTGACCAAAAGTTGGGTATTTTTGCCGCAATTAACCCTATATATAATACAATATAAGCTCAATTAAATTTTATCTTATTCTCATGAAGTTATCAATGAAAGCTAAGGAATGTATGTGGAGACAAAGAAAGATTTTTAATATGCTAGAATGATATTAATATATAAATCAGGTAGTTAGCATTCAGTTTATGCCGATAGGTACCCATAAAGAGTAAGGTAAAAGTACTCACTACAACACAACAATAATATTCTTGTTTGTGTGATTGTGTATGGTGTGAAATATATGTTTGTATTACTTATATTTTCTTGTGGCATTGTTTAGTGATATATGCTAGATATGCGATATGAGCATATTGACAAAGTATGAATATACAGTATGAGTATATTCCAAAAGCAGCATTTAGTCATACATATAATCTATAATGATATTATATATATGTATGATAATTTTAGTAATAAATTGCGTCGTACCAACAATTGTATATTGGGTCGTATAGTCACTAATTACAATGTGTATGAAGCCTCCGACTGTATCAAGTCGCGTAGTCTCGAATGATACATTGTGAGATGTTTGCCGGGGGCTGACTTAATTAGGGTCGCGCTCCCAGTCACATGTAGGTGTAGTTGCGCGCTACTACGTACGCAGGGCCGAAGACTCTGTTTATATATAAAAAGCTATAAAAGGATATAACATGGCATTGCATTATGTGAATTATAGTGTGATAATTATATATGGTTATTTTTTTTAGTAATAAAAAGCTTTTACGTACTGAGCGTTAGTTTACTCGTATAGTTGTGTTGTATAATCAGGAAAGAACTTATGAGTTGCGGATGGAGCGGGATGAGCTTCGCGATATATACGGGTGCATACGGTGGTAGAATCGATCTTATGGTTTTCCGCTACTCTTTGTTTTACTATTGTTTTAAAAATAGGGATCTCTGAAATTTTTTATTTTCGCTTTATAATTAAGTATATTACCGAATACTTGATATAATTAAGTATATTCCCGGTGGTAGATTGTATTGATGTTTTCTGAATTTTTAAATATTTTATCGTTAAAATATTTTTTATAAACCGGGACTTTGACGAGTTTAAACGAAGAAGTAACGGACCCGAGAAAAAGGGGTCGTTACAGAGTGGTATCAGAGCAATTCACCTATCGCCACCGTATATGCACGCCGAGCTGATTTCTCATAGTCCGCAAGTAAGTTATTCTTTTATTTTATGATAATTAATTAGTATGGAGTAATTAGAAAGGATGTTTAACATTCCTCCTTACATGAGGTATGAGTAATAGTGCTATGAAAACTAAACTCTTACCATCAATGCGAGATGTGGAGTTCGATATACGTAATGTGAACTCCAATTTGGGTGATTAATATGGTTTAATAGTATTGAAAATTGATATCGTTTTATATTATTTGGGATCAAAGAGAGAATCTTACTTAAAGATTTTCAATCATGTTGAATTTTACTCTTTATATTTTAAGAGTTGATTCATGGTTATCATGACAACCGCATGATGGGTTATCATGATTATCTCTTAACGCAATTCTTTTATAAAAGTTGCGTTAGAATGGTGAAATTCTTAGTGTGCTCAAACATGTATATTTTATGGAATCGATTTAAGGAATTAATCCTTCTTCGATTTGATCATCACATTGTGATGATGCATTTGGATCAAAGGATGAATCTTGAAATGATATATGAGCATAACCATATTGTAATAAAAAGTTGGTTGGGTCTCAAGATAGATGAACGAGTGCTCTTAAATGAGGATTGTGAATTGCATTCAGAACATGTTATGATGGAAGGTTCCTACCCCGAAGTGACTATGAGTTGGTTTAATATGAGGACAAACTAGGGTGTCGACCCTGGGGGATAACTAGAAGAAAATACTGGAAAATATTATCCGGGACAACAAGTTGTGATGGAGGTCTAACAAGAACAAACTTGATTCGAAAGAAGGACCAGAGGAGGTCAAACTAGAAGAGGTTGATCCGTAAGACGATCATGGAGAGATTTATGTGAAAGAAGATCTAAAGGAAGGTTATGAAGATGATAACCTCGACTACGTTTAAAATGAAGATTAAATGGATGATGCGACTACTTATTTACGAGATATGAATAATAGTATGGAAGATAGGAGGGTCTAGTGAGACCGTGCTTGTGGTAGTCACCATGGCCACAGGAAAATGAATGATAATATGCCAAAGAATGTTCTAAAAGGTATTCAACATCAATATGGTGAACATGCCAATAATTTGATCTTACGAAGCATTTAGACGCTAAAGATAAGAAAGTATTAGGCCAAGCATGAAGAACAAGAAGAATCTTATGTGATAAAAAAAAGATGAATCAATGGAAGATGAAGAAGAATTTGAAGTTTGTCAGCGCTCAGAATGTGTGACGAGGGACTATAAGAATGATTCCGCCGAATGCGAGCTCCAAAATTCATAAGAGTCACATATCCGTTGGTAGCAGAAGTGTGGTTGTCTGAAATTCAAGTCATTTATGACTTTATAGAACTGCTAGATTGGGAGAAGATCTTGTACACGTATTTAGTACTTAAGTTTAAAGTTAGATACTGGTCGGACATAGTTAAATCAATGAAAGTTATGGATGACATGACATGAGTAGACATTGTGGGAGAGTTTAATGCAAAATTTTACAATCGTGCAACATTGAAGGTTCAAGTTGATGAATTTAATAATACAAAAAAAAAAATTAAATGTTTCTAATGATATACGCAAGTTTGATAAACTTGCAAGGCTATCTTCTGACTTGGTACCTACCGAGCGGGAGCGAGTTTGGCGAATGATGAACATGTTTTTGGGGTTAACTCACCCTTTAGGTTGATAGTGGTGACCGAGCCCTCCATGCAGAATATCAATTAATCCAAAATAAGAGTATATAAGGGCCTTTCAAGCTATTAAGGATAAAATGCAAAGGAGGTCAGGAAATCATAGTCAAGGATAAAAAAATTTATTTAAGTAGAGGAAAAGGTCCTCGTGTAGATGGACAGGGCTCAAAATGAAAGATAGTATTTAATAATGTAGCATTGTATAAGAGGCACTAGGGGACCCGTCAAAATTTTAATAAAGGTGTAGAGTTCCAAACTTGTTCCAAGTGTTGAAAGAAGCATCATGGTGTAGAGGTGTATGTAGGATGAAATCTCTTACATATTATGCATGTGGAGGAGAGGGAAATTATGCTATATAGTGCCCTAACAAGACAAAAGGTTCTAATAAAGAGCGGATTGATGGACCTCGCAAGAATCAAGGACGGCTTGAGGCTCAATCCCTAAAGACCAACGCTAGAGTTTATACTATAACACATGAGGATGTGAAGGTTGGGACTTGTAACGTAATAACAGGTCAGCTTCTTACTGAAAACATTCTTGCTTTAATATTATTTGAATCGGGTGTAACACATTCTTTTGTGTTGCAAAAGTTCTCGGAGCAACTTAATAGGCTGAAAGATATTTTAGCAAATTCGTTTTCTTGGGCCTTACCTTCTTGAGAGGTTATAATTTCCTCATATTGGTTTCATGTGGTACCACTAAACATAGCTGACAGGGAATTGTCAGCGGATTTGGTTGTACTTCAAATGCATGATTATGAAATATTATTCTTAGAATGGATTTCCGAAGAAAGTATGATGCCGCAATTTACTGTAAGAAACAGAAGGTGGTTCATTTTTTTTTTACCAAAAGGGGAACCAGAGTTTGAATTTATAGGGAAATCAACGAAGTATATCAAGGATATTAATATCATATTTCGAAGCTCAACAGATGTGATCAGAGGATGTTCTAGGTATAAGGCTCATGTTGTTATATTATTAATGACAAAGAAGAGTATACTCCATTATTCGATGTCCCAATTGTTTGAAAAGTATCGAGAAGTATTTCCAAATGAGTTACCTTGATTACCTCCAAACCGAGCTATCAAATTTGAAATATAAGTAGTTCCAGGAACAACTCTTGTTTCAAACGCACCATATAGGATGGCACCGTCAGAATTGAAGGAATTACAAGCTCAAATTCAGGACCTTCTTGATTAAGGAGTTATTCGACCAAGCCACTTGCCTTATGGAGCTCTAGTTCTCTTTGTAAAAAAAAATGGTTTGTTCCGAATGTGCATCGATTATCAAGAATTTAATAAAGTTATTGTGAAGAATAAGTATTTAGTGCCACAGATAGACGATATTTTTTACCAATTGGAGCAACAGAATTCTCGAAAATTGATTTGCGGTCTAGATATCATCAATTGAAAGTCAATGAAGGTGATGTATCAAGTACTGGTTTTCATACTCGCAAGGGACATTATCAATTTTTGGTTATATCCTTTGGTTTAAACAATGCTCCAGCAGTTTTCATGGAACTCATGAACCATGTGTTTAGCGAGTATATAGATAAATTTGTCGTCATCTTTATTGAAGACCTCCTTATCTATTTGAAAACTAAAGAAGAACATGAAGAAAATTTACGAATGACCTTAAATGTTCAGAAGAAGCATGAGCTGTATGAAAAGTTTTCAAAATATGAATTTTGGTTGGAACGTGTAGCATTCCTAGTTCACGTGATCTCCCCTGAAGATATCTCGGTCGATCCAATAAAGATTCAGGCCGTTAATAAGTTGGCTCAACCAACCAATGTGACAGAAGTGATAAGCTTTTTAGGGATAGCTAGTTATTATCGAGGTTTCATTGAAGCATTTTCTAAACTAGCCAGCCCACTCACAAATCTTACTCGAAAGAAAACGAAATTTGAGTGGTCGAGCCAGTGTGAAGAAATTTTCCGAGAGCTCAAGAAACGCCTTACAACGGCTCTTGTAGTCACTATTCCATCTGGTGAGGATGGATTTGATATATACCGTAATGCATCTAAGATGTGGTTAGGCGCAATCCTAATGCAGAGCAGAAAGGTCATTGCTTATGCATCAGGACAATTAAACTACTACAAACAAAACTATCATACTCATGACCTAGAATTAGCAACAGTAGTGTTCGCTTTAAAGATTTGGCAACACTATCTCTATGGAGATCATTGCAATATATTCAAATATCATAAGATCTTAAAGTATTTCTTCACTCAAAAGGAATTTGAACATGAGGAAAAATAGATGGCTATAGCTCGTGAAAGACTATGAATGTGAAATTCAATACCACCCGGGAAAGGCGAATAAGGTGGCGGATGCGTTGAGTATAAAATCAATAGCCACTCTTCTTTCATTGGATGAACACTTTCTAAGAAACTTAAAAAGGAAATTCGCTCGATGGAGTTGGAGATTTTCCTTAATTAGTTAGCAGCGCTAAACTTGTCTCATCAAAATTCCCTTAAGACGTTGCCTAAACTTTCGGAGGAGACCTTACTGGGAAACCGACCCGACTTTAGTATATCAGCTAATGGAATTCTTCACTTCAAGGGAAGACTTGGTATTCCAAAGAATGATGAGATAAGGAATCATATTATCTCTGAAGCGCATAAGGAACCTTACTCGGTTCACCCTGAAATCATGGAGATGTATAAGCATCTGGAAAGAATTTTTTTTGGGTAGGAATGAAGAAAGATGTTGCTAGTTATGTACAGAAATGCTTGACTTATCAAAAGGTTAAAGCTGAACATCATAGACCAACATGACAGTGTCAACCACTTGAGATACGAGAATGGAAGGGAGATCATATATCGATGATTTATATACTAAGATGGACAAAAAGAAAAAAAGACAAATGGCAGAATATGATTTGGGAAATGTGGACATGTTAAAAAGTATACACACTACTTTCCTATCGAAACCACATTTAAATTAAGATAGTTTGGCAGAATTGCATATTAAGAAGATTGTGTGTTTTCATTGGGTATGAAATATATCGTCTTGAGGATAAGTAAGTATTCAATGAGCATTCTTTGTTGCGAAGGATCAACCCAAGGCACACAAGCCCTAACAAAGATCTCTCTGACAAAAAAAAAAAAAAACTATCCCAATGTCGCAATTATAGAAGAATGTCCAATGGAAAATTGGGCATGACTATAAAGTTCAGTACAACTATTCACTTAAAGGGTGAAGTTCAAAAGGAACTGACGAATCCGATTTTGGAGGACGTGCTCAGGGCATGCATTCTAAAGTTAAAGACTTCATAGAGTAATTATTTATGCTTAGTTGAATTCCCCCAAAGTAGCAGTCTACGATCAAGATGACGATAATAGCTTTATGCAGTGGAAAGGTTCCGTCTTTGACTCAGTTGGTGTGATGTTGGTAAGAGTAAATTTTTTATTTATTTAATATCGAACATGATACCAAAGCTATAAGTAAATGTTTTAGTACATTAAGGTGGCTGAATCCCCGACAAAAGACACATGATGAAGGAGGCAACTAGAGTTTACAATATAGGCGATATAGTTTTAGTTTAGGTAACCCCAATGAAGGGTATTACGCGCTTCGGCAAGAAAGGGAAGTTGAGTTCAAGATATATTGGCCCTTATGAGATTATAGAACGAGTTGGCAAGGTTTCTTATGAACTTGCGCTGTCGCAAGATTTATCCAGCGTGCATAAAAATTTTCATATATCGATGGTACATAAATATATTCTCGACCCATCACATATTCTTGAACCAAATTTGTGAAGATCTAGGAAGATCTATCATATGAAGAAAGGCCAATGGAAATACTAGACTGGAAGGAAAATGTTACGTAATAAGACTATTTCCCTTGTCAATATAACTAGGAATAGTCATAAAAAGTCAGAAGCAACATGGGAAAGAGAGGATGAGATGGGAGATGCATACCCATACTTATTTTAAATTTTCGAGGACAAATATTTTATAAGGAGAGAAAGTTAGAGTAATCGTAAAAGTTTTGTATATTACCGTTTTGAAGTTTCAACGATAATAAGATAAATATATCTTTATTTTTATTATTGAGAGTGTATCCTCTATTATTATGCGATGACTACAACTATCATGACTATGTAAAATATATATTTAAAGTTATAAGGGCCTTGATATAAATATAAATACTTTTACTTTATATGCAAATATGCATAACTTAGACACAAATTTATGTAATTTTTTAACTTACAAATTGATATGGTTCAACTTATTAGCCGACTATAAAACACACATATATATATAATAAAGCTAAGCTAATGATTGCATGGCAATTTAGTAATTACCATAATATTTTCCAACCGACTAAGTGTTGTATGCGTATCTCCTTTATGATTATTGGAAGAAGCTTTGGAACTCATTCAGCATTATCTCTCACTCTCTCTCTCTCTAAATCATTTTCTACCTCTTAGTCGACGCCCTTTCTTGAAGTTGTGGCGAGCTCGGCTTTAATAATCCTTTTATTATAATCTTTCATCTAATTAGTGGTGTAAGCTGGAAGTAAGATTTGTTATTAGTTTTTCTAGGGTTATATATGTTGTTTATATATGTGTCTTTGATTATTAAAGATATTAAAAGAGTGGGTGATATGCAAGTATCAATTATTATTAGTATATATAAAGAAAATTGATAGTTATTTTGGAATAGATACCTGTAATTTAATTATTGGTTTTCACGTATATAAATATAGAGAGATGGACAATAAAAGTATCTAATTCCAAGTATGTATTATATATTTATACATACACGCCCTTGCATAATAATTAGAAAACTTGTTAGTATATGGCCCTTGCATTAAAGTATTTAGTGATGGGCATATAGAGAAGATTATTGGCTACATGCTACAAAGTAATAGATATACAGATTATTGTATCAATGTTTTCATATATATATATATAATACAATAGAAGCTCAATTAGAATTAATGTTATTTTCTAGGTTTTTCTCATTAAGTCATCTAGGAAAGCTTCGGAAAGCTAAGGAATGTACGTGGAGACAATGAAATATTTTTAATATGCTAGACTGATATTTATATATAAATCAGCTAGTTAACATTCACATGAATTGTCCGTTTCTGCTAATAGGTACCCATAAAGAGTCAGGTACGTAAAAGTACTCACTACAACACAACAATGATATTCTTGTTTGTGTGATTGTGTATGGTGTGAAATATATGTTTGAATTACTTCTGTTGTTTTGTGGCATTATTTAATGATATATGTTAGATATGCGATATGACCATATTGAGAAAGCATGAATATACAGTATGAGTATATTCCAAAAGCATAATTTAGTCATACATATAATCTATAATGATATTAAAATTATGTATGACAATTTTAGTAATAAATTGCGTCGTACCATGTTGGAAATCGGTGGTATCAAGCCGACTTCTTTACCACGATAATAGCCTCCGGGCCGTCCCGGTAACATTTAAAAATTCATTTTAAAGCGGAAATCTTGTTATCGGACCGACGACACGGATATCGGGTAACAACAAAACGAGATCTGATAAATATTTCGAATCTAATATTTTCATATTCATTATTAATAATCTAGTCGAACATGAAATAAATAGAAAGCAGTAAATGGTCGCATTTATTTACCCAATGCAATAGGACGTACCTCAACTGATGATTCCGGCTACGCGTTCTGACTTGGGCAGGGCTCCGCCGGCGCTGAGGGAAACTCCCGTGATCTTCCGGGATATTCTCCTGGATTCCTCGCTACCGAAGCGTGGGCTTCGCTGGCAGGACTCCGTCGCAAAATTTAACTGATGGTTCTTTTAAAGCTACCGGAGAAAAATATCTCCTAAGCCGAACCAGAAAAGAGATCAGAAGCAGAAAACTCGCAGACCCTAGAGAGAGAGGGAGAGCTCGAGTTTTTGCTCTGGGGAGAGGTGTGTAAAATGTGTAGAATGAGCTTCCTATTTATAGGCTCAAGCTGTAACCGATTTGGAGATTTTCCCTCCCAATATTCGAATTCTTTTAATGAAATATAAATAATTATTTCAATCCAATGATCCAGATTCAATCTCATCTAGATCCAATGGATATAATTAATCAGGGATTTAATTAATTGAATAATATAAGATAAGATTAAAACATTTAATCTTATCATCACATTATATATTTTCGAATTATATTGTATATATAAATTCAAATTCGAATCTGTTAATGATTATCTAGATCCAATGGTTAAAATTAAATCTTAAACCAATCCAATGGATCAAATCAATTAGGGATAAAGTCAAATACCCTAGGGTTTTACAAAACCCTAATTCAAACCTTTATCTCATATTTATTCGAATTTTAATATCATATATATATAATGTTAATTAATTTCTAATCCGACGGTTTAAAGATATAATCTCAAAACCGATCCAACTGATAGAATTAATTAAGCAAATTCGAAATACCTAAACTTGGTCACCAAGTTTCAATTTAGAATTACATTAGGGTTTGAATCAATTATCCCAATCCAACGGTAGATACTAAATCATAACCGATCCAATGGATTAAATTGATTTTAGGGTTTTTTGCTAAGATACCAAACTTCAGGTACTTATGCCGAAAAAATAAAATCTTCAAATTTAGTTACTCGAATTTATCTAAGGTTTGTTATCTCCAAACCCTAATTCGAAATACACATTAAATAATACATGAATATTTATTATTTATTTATTAATATAAATCCTTTAATTATTAATTAATTATTAATAAGATATTAATAATTAAATCCAAATAATTAAATTATATTAATAAAGCCTGATCTCTTTATCACACATTAAATGTCATGGTGCAACACCATCATTTAAATTCGTGACATGTGATTTAAATTCATAGTTTATCGAACCGAGTCATAAACTTAGAAAATCCATAAATCACAAACCGCAAGTCAGAATGACTTGGTTCAAAAAGCAAAGTTGCTTAGAATTTAATTTAGAACAACATGGTGCTGTTAAAAAATCTAAATTATAAATTTCTTTTTATCAGTTACTTTCGTGTACCAAAATATGATACTTTTGCCACGCAATCGATAAAACTATCTGACGTCTGACACAGACTTGTCAGTTTTATAAGTCGAGCCAAATGATTAAAAATTATCCAGAATGTATTTTAATCACGTACGTATTATCCGTTACGGAGCTATCCTGGGGACCATGGACCCGTATCACTTAAGCTCCAACGAACTGCTAGTTGTTCGTCAAACCTCAAAGTGATTCCACTATAGACTCGAGGCTGCACTCTTTAGTGATACGGTATATATTATTCCCTTATATACAGCAGGGTGTCCATTAGATTCAATCAAATACCGATTATTGTTCTTTCACTTGATGACCCACACATGAGCAGGCGGTTTATACCGTAATGCCCCTCAATGCATTTTCATCCTTGACTCAGCCAGTAATATTATGAGTAACCCACTTATGGTTTCGATTCATAAGTTGCGCACAGGTACCTCTCACTTCTCACCACTGACAATCAAGGGAATCATCATGACTCTGAAGAGAGCTGTGTGATGCCCATATCTATGATCAAGCAATCCTTACTACTAACTATCATGTTCCCAAAATAATAGTGTTGGGAACAGCGGTAATATCTTGTGTTCTTTAACGGTTAAATCAAAGAACAATCAAGCCAGCAGCTTGGACTCATGACCACTCAGGACTTAGAACTAATATCCGTTTGATTATCATTTTGCGACTCAACTACAAGTTGTCAGTGACGGTCTTATATGACAACTTCTTGAGTTTAAGTCAGGTCCAGTCCAGTCCAGTATGAAGACGCTTCATACTTAATGCACTTCTAGTGAGTGTTGACACACACAAAATCCAGAATAGGATTGTCACTTCAGTCACATTTATGACCTTGTCGATTAATGGGCTCCTACCCAGTTAATCAGGTCACGAACATTTTAAGTTCATTTATTATGTTTATTAATTCTTTCTCACATGACTCTTTTGTGATAATAATAACATAATTGTATCCTTTGTGAACTAAGGAATCAAACATTCTATTTTACTCTACAGAAACTATAATAAGATTAACATAATAAGTACCATCTTTATTCAACTACTTGTCATAATCTTTTACAAATGGATAAATATCTTGTTTAAGGACACACATGTCCAACAATCTCCCACTTGTACTTAAAGAAGATGACTCATGTCTTTCACGCCCATATTATCCAGATGCCTCCTGAATATTTTCTCTGGCAACGTCCTGGTAAATGGATCAGCCAGATTGTCCTCCGAAACTATTTTCACAACCCGTACGTCCCCACGACGTACTATCTCTCTAATGAGATGGTATTTCCTTTCTATATGTTTTGCCTTGTTATGGTCTCTGGGCTCTTTCGAATTTGCCACAGCTCCACTGTTGTCACAATATAGCGTTTGTGGTCCATCTACATCTAGGACTACACCCAGTTCCATGTGGAAATTCTTTAGCCAAACTGATTCCTTGGCTGCTTCACATGCAGCCACATATTCAGCTTCCATTGTGGAATCTGCGATACAGGATTGCTTCACGCTTCTCCACAATATCGCTCCACCAGCAAGGGTGTACACTGCTCCCGAAGTTGATTTTCTCGCATCTTTGTCAGACATAAAATCTGAGTCAGTGTACCCTAGTGGATTAAGATCTGAACCTTAAAACACTAACATATAGTTTCTCGTTCTCCGGAGATACTTGAGAATGTTCTTCACTCCAATTCAGTGAGACATACCGGGGTTGGATTGGTATCTACTAACCATTCCCACAGCGTAACAGATGTCTGGTCTTGTACACTGCATAGCGTACATCAGACTTCCCACTGCTGAAGCATAGGGTACCCGCCTCATCTCGTCTTGATCTTCCGGAGAAGTTGGACACTGGTTCCTGCTTAGGAACACTCCATGCCTGGTTGGTAAATTACCACCCTTGGAGTTTGTCATTGCAAAACGTTCAAGCACCTTATCAATGTAAGCTGCTTGTGACAAGGCTAGAAACCTGTTATTGCGATCCCTAAAGATACGGATCCCAAGAACATAACTGGCTTCTCCCATATCCTTCATTTGGAATTGCGTAGATAGCCACGCTTTCACGTTTGATAATCTTTTCACACTGTTTCCAATGAGAAGAATATCATCGACGTATAGAACAAGAAAAATCTCCACGGACTCATCGTTGAGTTTATAAATGCAGGCTTCAGTTTCATTCTTAACGAACCCATAGGTCTTGATGGTCTCATCAAACCTTAGATTCCAGGATCTGGAAGCTTGCTTCAATCCATAAATGGACTTGAGTAACCTGCAAACTTTCCTTTCTTGACCCTGTTGCACGAACCCTTCTGGTTAGTCCATATAGATGTTCTCGTCAATGTACCCGTTCAGGAATGCGGTTTTGACGTCCATCTGCCATATCTCGTAATTGAGACTACATGCTATGGCCATGAGAATCCTGATGGACTTATACTTAGCGACTGGAGCAAAGGTCTCATCGAAATCAATACCTTCTCTCTGGGTAAAACCCTTTGCCACTAGTCTAGCCTTGAAGGTTTCAACCTTCCCGTCCACTCCTCTCCTTCTCTTGTATACCCATTTATTCCCTATGGTTTTGAAGCCATCAGGTAGGTCTACAAGTTCCCAGACTTCATTAGAATCCATTGATTCTATTTCTTGGTTCATTTCTACCTGCCATTCTCCCTTATCAGGATCCATCATAGCTTCCTTGAAGCTTATCGGATCTTCAACACCAGTGTTTGAAACATCTAGGTCAAAAACCAGCTGGGTTTACTCGTAGTGTTTAACCGTTCACAAGAACCTCCCACTACGTCTGAGTATTCCCAGAGTTTCTTATGAAACTCTTACAGTGACTACTCGTAGTTTTATTGATATTAACCTCCCACTACGTCTGAGTATCACTTGGTTCTGATCCTGGGACCGTGATTTCCACTCTCCATTTGACAACAATCACTGTTATCTATTATGGTATAGCAACAATATCCCTTATTGTCATGAATTTCCATCAAAATGATTTTTCATCATTATGATAAGATATTAACCCTCGATATAGAGTTTTATCTAAGATATGAAGATTTCAGATATTTACTCAAGATGTATAGGATCAGCAAAAAGGAAATTTATTAAAATAGGATTGTCAAAAATAAATAAATATTGAAGGGTTTTCAAATCGCCCTTCAATTTTGATCCATACATGAAAGAATAAAATTGAGTCTTCATTATCTTCCATTAGGGTTCTCCGAGTCTCTCGGATGATTTCTGGCAATTACTCCTTAGCTGCTGCTGAAAATCAAAGAATATCACATTTTTCAGTTTTAGATCTTTGGAGAAAAGACTTTCTAAAACAATGTGTATTTTAAGAAACTTATCAGGTGAGACACTCACCAGTTTCATTCTTCTTTTCACTTTGGAATTTGGGACAATCTCTTTTCCAATGTCCCTCTTCCTTGCATAGGAAGCAACTTCCTCTAGCAGCAGCTTTCTTGCCTCCCGTTTTTTGCTGGAAATTTTTCTCCACTTTTTCTTAGGACCGGGCCTTTTCTTCATCTTCGGGTTGTTCGAAGAGTATCCTTTCTTGAACGCAACGTTCAATTCGGATTTCTTCTTGATCAGACCCGAGATGTCCTCAAAGGTTTGCAATTCATTAATCAACTGTGTCAAACCATATTTCAGTTTGTTCATAATGTAATTGCTGGTGAATGGAACAAACTCAGGTGACAGCGAATTAAGAATAATGCTGATCTGAGATTTCTCATCCACCTCGGCCCCGTGCAGCTCAGCCTCATTGAACCAGTTCGTCATGCTCATGACATGATCACGAACATACGTGCCTGGTTTCATTTTGGCATTCATGTAACGACGAGTCGCTTCATGTTGAGCTTGCTCAGACTGCTTACCATACATCCCTTGAAGGGATTCCATGATTTCATAAGCAGTGTCCTTGACCTCTAACTTGATTCTCAGCGAATCTGCCATGCTAGCCAGCATGTATGCCTTAGCACGATTGTTCGCTTGTATCCAAGAATCATAGAGTTCCTTTACACCTATGGCGCTACCAGTGCCCGGTGCAGTGGGACACTCATCAATAAGAACAAAACGAATGTTCTCACTGATAAGAACAATGTTGATGTTGCTTTTCCATTTTGGAAAATTACTTCCATGTAGAGTGTTGTTCGAAAGCAGTGACATAATTGGATTCGACATTTTAAACTGGCATTGAAAAAGAAACTTATTAAACTTTATTATAGGTAGAATGTTTTGGGTAATTAAGTTGGTTCGAAATAGTCACATGATGCAAACATGTTCTCGGGAAAACGTTAATAAACCCTTGGACTATTTCATGATAATTCAACCGACTGTACACATCGTTGCCGTCCTTAAGGCATGGTCACTCTAAGGTGACTCGCGGTATCAACTATATAGTTTGGTTAAACTAAGTTTTAGTCATAAACTTAATTAATATTCAAATTAAGAACCACCACAGTTCTTTATGATTATTAACTATCATCATAGACGGTCGGGAAGTACCAACTTCTGTGCAAGCTTAACCCATTATTTTCGGTTCTCGGAATCCTCTTGAAAACGTCGTCCTTAAGGAATGGTCACTCTAAGGTGACTCACGGTCCATTTCCAAGATTCCTCCGTCCCCATATTCTTTTGAAACTATCACGGTGCCAAACCTTCCACAAGCACACCTTTCCTTAAGAGGAGTGGTCACTCTAGGGTGACTCGAGGCGGTGTGGTCAGCAGACCTTGTGACAGTAATAATGGAGACCTTTTATCATTAATTCTATACTTTCCATTGTTTTTTATTAAATAACGTTTTTAAACTTCTTCATAAGTTAATTAAAACTTATTATAAACTTTCCTTTAATGATACATTAAAAGTTTATATTTTGGCTTTATTAATTACGACACATAATTATATACAAGGCCTCAATGATTATAGTGTTCATTATCTTATCGGTAGTGATAGGTCAATCATACTTTCTCCAGGTAGATGGGACGGGTCCTAACCGGTCACCCAGAAGTGGATGGTGAACCGGCCCCACTTTTGATTCCCTCTTCCTCAGACAAGATTGTATGATTGAGATTTTTCCGATTAATAATGGCCACTTTACATTTACTCTTTACTATTCATATCTATCCTTAATTCGACATATTAATAATGATTAAACATAAGCACTATGTTTACGGGTTATGAAAATAGGTTATAACAAATTATATCTATGATGAATATATATAATTAGATTTTAATGATTCCCATTCTCTAAGAATAATTATTAATTTATACTATGGCTTATAATTAATTATTTATGAAATTTTAAAATAAGTCAATGATATTATTCCTAAGAATTATCATCCATATTTTAATATTAAATAAGACAATATTATTTATTCACTAAATAATATCCATATTTAATTTTATGCATTATTTAAAATAAGTCAATGTTACTTATCCATAAATAACATCCATAGTTTGTTAATTCATAATTGTTTAATTTCAATTAGAATTAATATTTAATTATTTCTAGGGAACCGGGTCGGAATAAATTCCAACCCATATTTAAAATTATGTACGTGGGCCCTTCGGGCCTAAGCCCGGGCTCACGTCCCTAGGAGAAGCCACGCCCAGCCAGCCGAAGAGGCCAGGGCAGCGCCCACCTCGCGCTGGGCCCGCAGGCCCATTCCGCTGCCAAGCAGCGTGGGCCGCAGGCCAGTGCGCGAGGCCCAGGCGCTGCTCGCCAGGGCAACCCGCAAGGGTTTCGCCCTGGGCCTCGCCCTGGCGTGGGCCTTGCCACGAGCCTGGCCCTTGGCACTTAGGGTTTCGACCCTGGGGCTGCAGCGGCAGCCCCTTGTCCCCTCTAGCCACGGGCTGGGCTGCGCCTAGCAGCCCGCCCTGTTTTCCCGTCACGATTTCTCGGGTCGGGAAATAATCTAATTTTAAATTAAAAATTAAAATATATAGAAATAAATTTCAATTTTAATTATTAATTTATTCATCAAATAATTCGTTCTTTAAACCTTTAAATTAAATTTTGAAATTATTTATCCTTGAAACATAGCTCTGATACCAATTTATGGAAATCGGTGGTATCAAGCCGACTTCCTTACCACGATAATAGCCTCCGGGCCGTCCCGGTAACATTTATAAATTCATTTTAAAGCGGAAATCTTGTTATCGGACCGACGACACGAATATCGGGTAACAACAAAACGAGATCTGATAAATATTTCGAATCTAATATTTTCATATTCATTATTACTAATCTAGTCGAACAGTAAATAAATAGAAAGCAGTAAATGGTCGCATTTATTTACCCAATGCATAAGGCCGTACCTCAACTGATGATTCCGGCTGCGCGTTCTGACTTGGGCAGGGCTCCGCCGACGCTGAGGGAAACTCCCGTGATCTTTCGGGATATTCTCCTGGATTCCTCGCTACCGAAGCGTGGGCTTCGCTGGCAGGACTCCGTCGCAAAATTTAACTGATGGTTCTTTTAAAGCTACCGGAGAAAAATATGTCCTAAGCCGAACCAGAAAAGAGATCAGAAGCAGAAAACTCGCAGACCCTAGAGAGAGAGGGAGAGCTCGAGTTTTTGCTATGGGGAGAGGTGTGTAAAATGTGTAGAATGAGCTTCCTATTTATAGGCTCAAGCTGTAACCGATTTGGAGATTTTCCCTCCCAATATTCGAATTCTTTTAATGAAATATAAATAATTATTTCAATCCAATGATCCAGATTCAATCTCATCTAGATCCAATGGATATAATTAATCAGGGATTTAATTAATTGAATAATATAAGATAAGATTAAAACATTTAATCTTATCATCACATTATATATTTTCGAATTATATTATATATATATATATATTCAAATTTGAATCTATTAATGATTATCTAGATCCAATGGTTAAAATTAAATCTTAAACCAATAAAATGGATCAAATCAATTAGGGATAAAGTCAAATACCCTAGGGTTTTACAAAACACTAATTCGAACCTTTATCTCATATTTATTCGAATTTTAATATCATATATATATAATGTTAATTAATTTTTAATCCGACGGTTTAAAGATATAATCTCAAAACCGATCCAACGGACAGAATTAATTAAGCGAATTCGAAATACCTAAACTTGGTCACCAAGTTTCAATTTCGAATTACATTAGGGTTTGAATCAATTATCTCAATCCAACGGTAGATACTAAATCATAACCAATCCAATGGATTAAATTGATTTTAGGGTTTTTTGCTAAGATACCAACTTCAGCTACTTACGCCGCAAAATAAAATCTTCAAATTTAGTTACTCCAATTTATCTAGGGTGTGTTATCTCTAAACCCTAATTCGAAATACACATTAAATAATACATGAATATATATTATTTATTTATTAATATAAATCCTTTAATTATTAATTAATTATTAATAAGATATTAATACTTAAATCCAAATAATTAAATTATATTAATAAAGCCTGATCTCTTTATCACACATTAAATGTCATGGTGCAACACCATCATTTAAATTCGTGACATGTGATTTAATTTCATAGTTTATCGAACCGAGTCATAAACTTAGAAAATCCATAAATCACAAACCGTAAGTCAGAATGACTTGGTTCAAAAAGCAAAGTTTCTTAGAATTTAATTTAGAAAAACATGGTGCTGTTAAAAAATCTAAATTCTAAATTTAGTTTTATCAGTTACTTTCGTGTACCAAAATATGATACTTTTGCCACGCAATCGATAAAACTATCTGACGTCTGACACAGACTTGTCAGTTTTATAAGTCGAGCCAAATGATTAAACATTATCCATAATGTATTTTAATCACGTACGTATCATCCGTTACGGAGCTATCCTGGGGACCATGGACCGGTATCACTTAAGCTCCGACGAACTGCTAGTTGTTCGTCAAACCTGCAAGTGATTCCACTATAGACCCGAGGCTGCACTCTTTAGTGATACGGTATATATTATTCCCTTATATACAGCAGGGTGTCCATTAGATTCAATCAAATACCGATTATTGTCCTTTCACTTGATGACCCACACATGAGCAGGCGGTTTATACCGTAATGCCCCTCAATGCATTTTCATCCTTGACTCAGCCAGTAATATTATGAGTAACCCACTTATGGTTTCGATTCATAAGTTGCGCACGGGTACCTCTCACTTCTCACCAATGACAATCAAGGGAATCATCATGACTCTGAAGAGAGCTGTGTGATGCCCATATCTATGATCAAGCAATCCTTACTACTGACTATCATGTTACCAAAATAATAGTGTTGGGAACAGCGGTAATATCTTGTGTTCTTTAACGGTTAAATCAAAGAACAATCAAGCCAGCAGCTTGGACTCATGACCACTCAGGACTTAGAACTAATATCCATTTGATCATCATTTTTCGACTCAACTACAAGTTGTCAGTGACGGTCTTATATGACAACTTCTTGAGTTTAAGTCAGGTTCAGTCCAGTATGAAGACGCTTCATACTTAATGCACTTCTAGTGAGTGTTGACACACACAAAATCCAGAATAGGATTGTCACTTCAGTCACATTAATGACCTTCCCGATTAATGGGCTCCCACCCAGTTAATCAGGTCACGGACATTTTAAGTTCATTTATTATGTTTATTAATTCTTCCTCACATGACTCTTTTGTGATAATAATAACATAATTGCATCCTTTATGAACTAAGGAATCAAACATTCTATTTTACTGTACAGAAACTATAATAAGATTAACATAATAAGTACCATCTTTATTCAACGACTTGTCATAATCTTTTACAAATGGATAAATATCTTGTTTAAGGACACACATGTCCAACATACCAACCATTGTACATCGGGTCGCGTAGTCACTGATCACAATGTGTATGAAGCCGTCGACTGTATCGAGTCGCGTAGTCTCAAATGATACGTCGTGATGAGATGTTTGCCGCGGGCTGACTTGGTTAGTGTCGCGCCCCCAGTCCCCCGTAGGTGTAGTTGCGCGCTGGTACGTATGCAGGGCCCGAGACTATGTTTATATATAAAAAGCTATAAAATGATATAGCATGGCATTGCATTATGTGAATTATAGTGTGATAATTATGTATGATTAATTTTGTAAGTAATAAAAAGCTTTTACGTACTCAGTGTTATCCCACGCGTATAGTTGTGTTGTAGAATCAGGAGAGAACTTATGAGTTCCGGATGGAGCGGGATGAGCGTCGCGATATATACGAGTCCATACAGTGGTAGAATCGATCTTGTGGTTTTCCGCAACTCTTTGCTTTACTATGTTTTAAAAATAAGGAGCTCCGAAATCTTTAATTTTTGTTTTATAATTATGTATAGTCTCGAGTACTTGTAACGTAAACTGTATTGACGTTTTCCAAAATTTTAAATATTTTATCGTAAAAATATTTTTATAAACCGGGACTTTGACGAGTTTAATAAAAGAAGTAACGGACCTGAGAAAAGAGGGTCGTTACAACTTAGGAAAGGATCAACAACATGAAGACATTTGCAAGACTCTCGGGATTACACAGGATTTGGCGGATAGGAAATCGGATCCCCGCAAGATTTCCGAAGCCAGCGAAGCTCGGAGCCCCGGCGAAGCCTGCATGGACGCCCAGGAGATGTACCATGCGCCAACCATCCACAAAGGAAAAGGAAAAGCCCTACATTGCCCAGGAGTGGACGTGGGTTGGTGATCAAGGCTATAAATAAGAGCCTCCTCCGTCTCATTTCAACACTCACACACAGCTGCCTCCAGAGCATCTCTCTCTACTTTCTCTCTCTAAAATTTACCTACTTTCTCAGGACGAAAGGTTTGAATAAGGGTTGGAATTAGTCAAGGGGTTGAGTTTTTCTTGAGAGAGGTTGTTCGACGAGTTGACGAAGGCATCCCACGCCAGGTCAACGCGCTAAACGCTGCCACCTACGAGGTCGACTCGAAGACCCCCCTTTGTTAGGTCAACGCGATAGAAGCGGCCACCTATGAGATCGACTCGAAGGAGCATCCCTTTCCAGGTCAACCCCCTCGCCACAACGAGCTCGAAAACACCTCGAGGTTGACAAAGGAACATCCTCGCCAGGTGAAGGCCCTCACCAAAAGGAGCTCGCAAATACCTCGAGGTCGATAAAAGGAGCATCCCTCTCGAGCTTAGCAACACCTTGAGGTCGACAAAGGAGCATCCCTCACCAGGTTAAGGCCCTCGCCACGACGAGCTCACCAACACCTACGAGGTCGAGAAACAGCATCCCTCGCCGGAAATACCCTCGTCATTTGGCCAAGGGTCACCTCCGCACCGCCAAGATCAGCACTTTTGACGACTCTTACCACATAATCATTCATCCTACATTTATCACTAACCGTAAACTACGTGGGACCTGATTCTCTTAAACTGAGATACGTAGGAAGCCTCGCCCAACCATAAGCGATGGCGCACGGGCCCGATCTACGCTTTATTGCATGTCTTCCCTTTCCATATAAGATCGCCAAGGAAGGGAAATCACAAAGAATCATCAAGATAGAAATTCGCCTAGACGAGGAATTTTCCCAGACGAGGAGCTTCGCCAAGATAAGGACTTCGCCACGATGAGGAGCTTTGCAAAGATAAGGGTTTTTCCCCGACGAGAATCTCCCCAAGAAGCAAGTTCACCAAGGATCACCAAGAACAGCACGGAGATTCATCCAAGACGACGGATTCGCCTCCACCTTTGACGATCATTAGTCGACCCACGTTGACTCAGCTATCAATTATCCACGTGTTCAGCGAGTCCGGCTCTGGACCCAAACCTTAGATCCGACTCTAAGTTAAAGACATTTTTAGGCATTAACGCATACATTTAGTATCAATGTAGATCATATGTATGATGAAATTCTCATGCTTTATTAATATACACATATTGTATATTCATGCTTCCCAATATGCTCATATCGCATATCCAATTTATACATTAACAACAAAAATTTTAAACAATAAATTCATACATACGTATATTACACAGATAATACAATTACAAAAATCACGTTATTATTGTTGTATTGTGGTGAATACTCTTATGTACCTTACACCTTATGTACGAGCTCTTGTTATAAAGAACCGGTACTTCTTCTTCTGAGTATAAAATTCCTTAATGCTGATGAAAAATAATAAACTTCATGAAAAGTCATAACAAGAAGCGATCGGATAGGAGAAGAAGCTAAAGAACCAATCATCCTTTTAATTTTGTTTGTAAAAAAAACCAAAGAGTAATAAAGACTTTATCATGCTTCTTAATAAGCAAACGATAATGTTATGTGCATTTTTAGTAACACATAAAAATTGGGCCCTTTTTGGAAAAACTCAAAGCCCACCAATAATAGTCAAAGCCCATCACCAAAGTCAAAGACCATAGGCCGACGAACTAAGATATTGGCGAGGCTCGGAGTCAAAAAGACAAAGAAGACAAAGTCCTTGAAAGGCCGACGAGCCGACAAGAATGAGGAGGCGACAAGGCCGACGAGGCGGCAAGCCGACAAGGACACGAGGCGACAAGGCGGACGAGGCGACAAGCCGACAAGGCCGACGAGGAGACGATGCGACAAGGCCAACGAGGGAAGAAGGCAACGAGGCGACAAGATGACAATGACATGGCCGACGAGGCCGACAATGTGACAAGCCTGACGAAGACCTTGGTATAAAAAGCACCTTTATCGTAGCTTGACGGCGGCATAACTTATAATTATTCCACACGACGAGGAGATTTGAATCACAAAGATCCCCGGGAAATCCTTTTGATTCTCCCGCACTCAACATACGAAGACATCAAAGACAAACCGGTAAGCACCGACGAGCCCCTCGACAGGGCTAGGGGCCACGGCAACCCCCTGTGGCAGGAGAAAAATTCGTAGGGCCCAGGAAATGAAATTTTACACTAGTACAAATTTTTGATCCTACCACAGAGTTTCAACCATGGATTTTTTAATCCATGGTCAAAATCCAAGTTTCTACCATGGAAATTTTTTTCCATGGTTGAAAATCGAATTAAGCCGTGGCACGCCTAAACACGCCGCGGCACACTCTCAAATTCACCACGGATATATTTTCCATTGTTGAAAATGTGTCATTAAGATGTTTATAAGCCGCGGCGGGTATAAAATGCCGCGGCATGGTTGGTACACAGCGACACTCTATAAACCGTTGTTCATACCACACAGTGTAAGCCGCGACGTGTCTTGAAATATGCCATGGCACGTCAATTTTTCGAGATAAGCCACGGCATTATATATGAAACGCCGCGGCATTATTGGTACACGATGAAACCTTATAAACCGTTGTTCATACCATGCAGAGTACGCCGCGGCGTGTAATGAAAAACGCCACGGCACGTGATTTTAGAGAGATAAGCCGTGGCATTATCTCTTACACGCCGTGACATGGATGGTACACAACAACAACATGAAACCGTTGTTCATAAAGTCGCAGTAAACCCCTCGTATGCCGCGGCATGTCTTGAAAAACGCCACGGCATTCCACGCCGTGGCATTACTAATAACAAGCCGCGGCGTGTATCGTATTTAGCCGAACCCTAACTTCCTCATTTTCTCATTTGCGCCGTGCCTCTCGACTCTCCTCGACTCCTTCCCTTTCTCCGTGCCTCTCGCCCTCGCCCTCGCCGTCGCTCCCGCCCTCATCGTCGCTCCCGCCCTCGCTTCTTTACCTAGCCCATCGCCCTCGCTTTCAAACCGTCGTTTTGCCGCTAGTGCCGTCATCAGCCGTCGCCGGCAAGTACTCCGCCGCACCTCTCAACGTTAGTATCAATTTCAAGCTTCTCTTTTTAGCATTTTTTGTTTTGTTTATTTTT
Source organism: Parietaria judaica (assembly GCA_954871525.1). Taxonomy (NCBI): domain Eukaryota; kingdom Viridiplantae; phylum Streptophyta; class Magnoliopsida; order Rosales; family Urticaceae; genus Parietaria; species Parietaria judaica. The sequence goes on along the minus strand of OX940865.1, from coordinate 269,756 downwards.
ATGATTCGAATCAATACTTGAATATTGTATGTATTGGGTCATGGTATTGGTTTTGTGAGTTTCAATTAGGTTTGGAATTTAGGTATTGGTTTTGTGAGTTTCAATTAGGTTTTGAAAAAGGTATTGGTTTTGTGAGATGAAATTAGATTTTGTAATTAGGTTTTGGTTTTCCGAGTGAAATTAGGTTTTGAAATTAGATTTTGTAATTAGGTTTTGAAATTAATTGGGTATTGAATTTAGGTTTTGAATATTGTTTATATTAGGTCATGGTATTGGTTTTGTGAGTTTCAAATAGGTTTGGAAATCAGGTATTGGTTTTGTGAGTTTCAATTAGGTTTTGAAATAGGTATTGGTTTTGTGAGATGAAATTAGCTTTTGTAATTAGGTTTTGGTTTTGTGAGTGAAATTAGGATTTGAAATTAGATTTTGTAATTAGGTTTTGAAATTAATTGGGTATTGAATTTAGGTTTTGCGAATTGAAATTTAGTTTTGGGTATAGTAATTGCGTTTTAAATTAGGTTTGCGTATTGAAATTGCGTTTTAAAAATTTGGATTAGTTTTGAAATTGCGTATTGAAATTCGGTTTTGAAATTAGTTTTGTAATAATTAGGTGTTGGGAATTGAAATTAGTTATATTGATTAGTTTTTTTGCTTGAAGTTAATAATTTAATATGTGAGGCTATCTTTTTTATAGGTTTAAATGGCACCAAAAAAAAAAGAGCACGTGGTTATTTAGTGGTTCGCGGATCCGAGATCTGAGCCCAAGAAGCCTCCGAGGATCTTCCAGTTGATCCACCACCTACCATTGAAACATCGGACTTCAACACCGAAGCAACAAAGAAAAGATTTCTACAAATTAGAACGCGAAAAATATGCCGAGAGCGGGGATTTGCCAAATTATCTATCTCAGATATGGGAGAACTCGGCGAAGATCTCAATAGGAGCGTCATAGAGCGCGGTTGGGAAAATTTCATACTCCAACCAAAGATCCAGGCGAAGAGTTTCCTGGTGCACGAATTCTATGCAGCTCTTCCCGATGAGTCAGCAATCGGGTTTGTTAGTGTTCAGGGTACTCGATTTGAGATCAATCCTCGAATCATCAATGCGTTCCTCGGAACCCGCAATTTGACGGACGAGGAAAATGAGCACACCCACTTGGACGGCCAAGAGTTGAATCAAGCGTTCTACGACGTCATAGCGGCGGCAATTGCTACGCCCGGAGCTCAATGGCACGAGAAGGGCGGAGAGGCGAGGCTGGTAAAAATTCATCTTAATCGGAAAGCCAAAGTGTGGATGTACTTCTTTGGGAGCAACCTATACCCGCACTTGCACTTCACGGAGCTGCAGTTCGACTTTCTCAAGTTGATCTACGCCGGATTTAGGGGATTGAATATCGACTGTCGGTCGTTTCATATTCTCCAACATGCGTAGCATGGTGTAAGAGCAGTCGAAGAGCTCATTGGGCTTCCCGTTCCTAATCACAGCTCTCTGCAAAAATGCCGGGGTAAGTATAGCTTCATTTGTGTATAAGTTTAGTTGTGAAATTCAGTTCTATCAATATTGATTTAATCTGTTTTTGAAACTATCGTTCAGATCATGGAGAATGAACTCGACATTGAGGTGCCGTATGGAAAGAAGATGGACGCGGCCTATATCCGGAGTTTGAAAGAACCCAAAGATGAGGAGCCAAGGATTGTACCTGAAAATCCGGTAAAATTGTAGCTTCATTTGCTTAATTTTTTTAATTGATTTAATATTAATCTAATCTTGCTTGAATTTCATGGTTCAGAACGTTGAGATGCCGCCTGTTGCCGCCCCCCCCACCCCCACCCCCCCCCCCCACCCTAGCAGGATATCCTGATCATTATCCTGAGCCAGCATTTGCTGAAGGAGGCGAGAACAACAAGGTCCAGAACGGCGAGGGCCAGAATGGCGGCGAGAAAGTGAGCGAGGACAACGATAACGAGAATCCCGAGATCCCCGAGATCCCCGACAACCCCGACAACCCCGACAACCCCGAGATCCCCAACAACCCCGAGAACCCAGCCAACCCTGAGAACCCCGTCAACCCCGAGAACCCCGAGATCCCCGCCAACCGGACGAAATCAACAACAAAGTCGAGAATAACTAGCACACGCTCCAATATTAGGACTTGTATATATTTATTTTGTTTATAATGTTTATTACTTTTGAAAAATTGCTTATTACGTTTATTTTGTTTGAATAATTATTTAAATAATATTACTATGTTTTGTTTTTTGTTTGAACAATTATTTAATTAATATCACAATGTTGTCTTTTTTGTTTGAACAATTATTTAGTTAAGATTAGTAATTGCATTATTTTTTTTAAAAAAATAAAATTATCAACATTTTCATAATTTACTTATCATGCCGCGGCATTTAAATGAACACGCCGTTTCTTCAAATTAATTTACCAATTTATCCTATGGATTAGGCAACTCGCTGCGGCATCATCACAAAAGGCCTCGGCGAGTTGCATAATTATGAGGATATATTGTTAAACAGAAGAGATAAGTCGCGGCATTCTTTTACCCATGCCTTGGCATGGCCTAGGAAGCCATGGCTTGGGGATACCATGCTGAGGCATGTATGTTGTTTCAAATTATACCGAGAGCATGGATTCTGTAAGTCATTAAATGCCGCGGCGTTACTACCTTTCTGCCGCGGCGATTGTTTAAAGGCCGAGGCATAGTTTTCAACATGCCGTGGCGTGATTTCGACTACGGTTATTAGTCATAGTTCAATAGGTCATGCCGTGGCTTCTTCATAATACGTTGCGGCGTGTTTAATTAATTTTTACAATTTTACCCTAAACATAAACCCTAAACTTTAAACCCATAAAATTAAACTGTAATTAATATGAGTTTCATAAAAATATGTAAGAATACATATGTGATTAATAATAAAATATATAGAATTATGAATACATATGTTTATATTATAAATACATGATTATCATCAACAATTCCACATTACAAATACCACATATGAAAAGTACCACATTACAACTCCATTACAATTTAAAGCTAAATTTTCACATAATTTTAACAATACAATTACTCATTTTGTTTATTTTTATGTTTTTGGTTTGAAACAATTATTTAATTAATATAACAATGTTGTGTTTTTTGTTTGAACGATTATTTAGTTAAGATTATTAATTGCATTATTTCATTTTTTTTTAAATATAATTATCAACATTTTCATAGTTTATTAATAAGATAAGTTAATTGAGTAAAATTTTGTTACAATTAATATGATAACTAATAATTACATTGTAAATTTACTTATCATGCCGCGGCATTTAAATGAACACGCCGTGGCTTCAAATTAATTTACCAATTTACCCTCTTGATTAGGCAACTCTTCGCGGCATCATCATAAAAGGCCTCAGCGAGTTGCATAATTATGAGGATATATTGTTAAACCGAAGAGATAAGTAGCGGCATTCTGTTACCCATGCCTTGGCATGGCCTAGGAAGCCACGGCTTGGGGATACCGTGCCGAGGCATGTACGTTGTTTCAATTTATACAGCGAGCATGTATTCTGTAAGTCATTAAATGCCGCGGCGTTAGTACCTTTCTGCCGCGGCGATTGTTTAAAGGCCGAGGCATATTTTTCAACATGCCTTGGCGTGACTTCGACTATGGTTGTTAGCCATGGTTCTATAGGTCATGCCACGGCATTGTTAACATTGTGCCGTGGCCAGTTTCATACTTCATTCATTTGGAAAATTAAAAAATATATAGAATACAACATTAAATTTATTAATTTTAAAACAATAAAATCACTTACAACAATTCAACATTACATTTAATATTAAAACAACATAATCGCTTACAACAATTAAACATTACATTTAATAATTCTAAAACTACAAAATCAGTTACAACAATTAAATATTACATTTAATACTTTTGAAACAACAAAATCACTCACAACAATTCAACATTACATTTAATTCTTTTGAAATAACAAAATAACTCAAAACAATTCAATATTATATTAATAAAACTACAACAATTAAAATCATAACTCGTCATCAATACCTAAATATCTACGACAACGATTGGCATGTCGACATAAATGAGCTGTGCCTTGTTCAACGATTGCAAGAATCTCTTGTCGGCACCATTTGCATTTCACGTACCTATCTTGAGTTAGAGTCTCATTAATCCATTTGAGCCTCATTTGAAAATTTGTTTCCCATAGTAAAGACGGTGGCCTACCACGTCCATGCCCTCGCTCACGCCCCCTCGTTGGTCGTAGCCCACCGACACGAGAGGTCCGATTTAGAATTGGATTCGGAGGCATTTCAAACTCCTCGGTGTCGTCGGAGGAGATGACAATAGTATTATTGGAACTTGTTTCCATGGAAAAACTATCATCATCGGAGGAAGAGGAATACACGACAAAGAATTGGTGATATTCCGATGACAAACCGAAACAAGACGGATCATCCATAACTAAGAAAAGTGATGGTATTTTTGAATCTAAGGATAAATTTGATGAACAATAAAATAAAATGAGAGCAAGTATAGGTTTAAATAAAAGATTTGTGTGAATTTTAACGTTTTTAACATTATTTTGACAAATATAGCCGTTTATTACCGTTGTGGGGTAATAATTCGGGTGAAAAAAAAATTAGCCATTTTTTGTGTCAGCGACAGTAAACCGCGGCATGGATAACATATGCCGCGGCGTGTTAAGTTTCTGCAATGGATATAAACGACGTTTGACATAGAGCCGTGGCTTACAATTTTACCCTAAACTTAAACCCTAAACTTTACAGTTAATGTGATAACCAATATACCCTCTGGATTACGCAACTCGCTGCAGCATCATCAAAAAAGGCCTTGGCGAGTTGCATAATTATGAGGGTATATTGGTAAACAGAAAAGATAAGTCGCGACATTCTGTTACCCATGCCTTGGCATGGCCGAGGAAGCCTTGGCTTCGGGATGCCGTGCCGAAGCATGTATGTTGTTTCAAATTATATAGACAGCATGGATTCTGTAAGTCATTATATGCCGCGGCCTCATCATCATTCTGCCGCGGCGATTGTTTAAAGGCCAAGGCATAGTTTTCAACATGCCGTGGCGTGACTTTGACTACGGTTATTAGCCATGGTTCAATAGGTCATGCCACGGCTTCTTAATAATACGCCACGGCGTTATGAATTAATTTTTATAATTTTTCCTAAACTTAAACCCTTAAACTTTAAACCCATAAAATTAAACTGTAATTATTATGCGTTTCATACAAATATGTAAGAATATATATGTGATTAATTATAAAATATATAGAATTATGAATACATATGTTTATATTATAAATACATGATTATCATCAATAATTCCACATTACAAGTACCACATATGAAAAGTACCACATTACAAAACATTACTAGTACCACATTACAACACATTACAAGTACATTATGATAAGTACCACATTGCAACACATTACAAGTACCGCATTACAACACATTACAAGTACATTATGATAAGTGCCACATTACAACTCCATTACAATTTAAAGCTACATTTTTCACATAATAATAACAATACAATTAAAAAAAGTAAAATAATAAATATATAAATACAATGTTTTCTACGACAACGCATGGCATGAGCACTAAGCGAATAAATTTCTCTATCTGGGTAGGGAAGAACAAACAATAATCCGCACCATTTGCATTTAGTGTGCTTATCTAAATTTTTAGTCGAGCTATTCCACTCATACTTTATATGGAAATCTGTCTCCCACGTTGAAGAAAATTGTGATCCACCACTACCTCTTGTGCGGCTTGAACCAACAGAAAGAGCGGTGCGAATCTTATCTGGAGGTATTTCAGACTATAAGGTTTCTTCAGAATATTGAACGCTTTCTTGAGAATTTGTTTCTGGGACTATAGTATCATTGGAGTTTATAATTTCTGGGACTTCCAAATCAGAGTTTGTTTCAGGGACCACCGTCTCTTCGGAATTTGTTTCTGGGACCACCGTATCATCGGAATTTGTTTTTGGGACCACCGTATCATCAGATAGATTTACCTGGTGATCGTTGTCATCATCGGAAGAAGACGAAGAAGAGGACAAAACAATAACGACTGGGCCATTACCGATAGAAGAAACCCTATTTTTTCTCCCTTAGGCGACTTTCCTTTGATTTTGAATTCGGGCTCGGTGCTTCATCACATAAGAAAACGGTATTTAATCTTCAAATTCTATATTTGCAATATGGAATTTAGGGAATGGATGACGAAAAATAGAACGAGCGATGATTACCGACATGGTGTTCAAGAATTTATGGATTTTGTGCGTCTAAACTTTGAAGAAGGATATTTGATTAGGTGTCCTTGTCTTTTATGTGGAAATTTAGTTTCGAAATCTATGAAAGTAGTCAAATCGCATTTGGTAGCTATTGGTATTATGAGTTCCTATGATCATTGGTACTTTCATGGAGAAAAGATGCGTGGTAAAAGAGTCAATGATTTAGTTGAAGAAGAAGAAGAAGACGAAGATGAAGCCGATGACATTGGCCGTTTGATTGATGATATCGACTATAATTTTGGGAAGACCGCAATTATTAGAGTCGATGGTGGGGGATTTCGAAGCGCCTTTGTATGATGGGAATAACACAACGAAAATAGGGTTTTTGGTATCATTATTCCATTGAAAGGCGGCAGGAAGTTGGACAAATTCTAGCCTTACGCAATTGTTGGAACTCCTTCGTGAAACGTTGCCGGCCGGTAATAAAGTTCCGACAGAAATATATGCGGCAAAAAAGACACTAGGCTTGTTAGGTTTAAAGTTTGAAAAGTTTCATGCATGTCCAAAAGATTGCGTACTGTATATGAACGAGCATACATAATTAAGTGAATGTCCACTGTGCAATGGGTCAAGGTGGAAGACAGGAAATGAGCCACATGACGGTATCAAAGGGGTTCCGCAGAAAGTATTATGGTACATTCCCCCATTCACCCGCCTCAAACGCATGTTTAACAATATTAATCACGCGGAGAACATGGTTTGGCACTAAAAAAATCAAAGTAATCATGGCATTTTAAGACACCCTTGTGATGCTTCACAGTGGAAAAGTTTAGATACTCGGTCTCCGGAATTCATCTCAGAACCCAGGAATTTGCGTCTCGGTTTGGCAACAGACGGGATGAATCCTTTTGGTAACATGAGTAGTCGCTATAGTATTTAGCCGGTAATACTTTGCAACTACAATATCCCTCCGAAGTTGTGTATGAAGCGGAAGTTCTTGATGTTGACTCTTTTAATTTCGGGACCGAGCCAACCAAGAAATGACATCGACGTCTATTTGGCACCTTTGGTCGATGATCTAAAGATGATGTGGAACGAAGGAATTGAGATCAACGATGCTTACCGACGCGAAGTGTTCAAGTTGAAAGCAATGTTAATGTGGACAATCAATGACTTCCTAACGTACGGAAACTTGTCTGGTTACTCGGTGAAATGTTCTATTGGTTGTCCACTCTGCATCAAAAATACATCTTCAATCCGGTTGAAACATGGGAAGAAAACAGTTTTTCTCGACCATAAGATATTTTAACCGAGAGATCACCCGTACAGAAAGAAAGAAAAAAAGTTTAATGGACATTAAGAACATCGACCTCCTCCAAAAATTTTGAACAGTGAAGATTTCTATAAACTGATTTGTGAAGAAACCTATGAAGTGCTTGGAAAAAGAACGTCGAGTGGTAAGAGGAAGCAAAAGAAATTTGAAGATAGACCGTTCAAAAAAGTATCAATCTTCTACGAGCTCCCGTATTGGAAGACGCATTACGTTCGACATTGTTTGGACGTTATGCACATTGAGAAAAATGTATGTGATGTGATTGTTGGTACATTGCTTGACGATCCAAATAAAACAAAAGACGGGAAAAATGCTCGACAGGATCTCGTTGAATTGGGTATAAGACCGGATTTGCATCCTAAAATGGCTGGAAAGAAGACATTACTACCACTAGCTGTCCACACTTTATCGAGAGCGGAGCGAAGGAAGCTTTATGGATGGCTTGCGGCGATAAAAGTTCCCGAAGGTCATTCTTCGAACTACAAGAGGTTTGTATCTATGAAAGATTTGAGACTTATCAGAATGAAGACTCACGATTGTCATATGTTGCTTCAACAAATACTGCCTCTTGCATTGCGAGGGTTTTTGCCAAAGGAATTTCGATTCGCAATTTCAAAGTTATGTGAATTTTTCAACAAAATTTGCTCCAAAACTATTAAGGTTTGCAGGTCTTGACGAGTTGCAAGCGGACTTGGTAAAAACCCTATGTATGCTCGAGATGTTCTTCCAATCCTCATTTTTTTACATCATGATTCACTTAACCGTTCACCTAGTACGGGAAGTGAAGTTATGTGGACCTATATTTCTACGGTGGATGTATCCAATTGAACGGTATATGAAAGTCTTTAAAGGGTACGTGAAGAATTACAATCGACCAGAATGGAGCATTGTCGAAGGATATATGGCAGGAGAGTCGGTTGAATTTTGTGTAGAGTATTTCCCGAGAACTCGGCCAATTAGTGTTACCAAATTAGCCAAAGCGGAATCCAAAGGTTTATCTGCAGGTAATTATTATAATTTTTTATAAATAAATACGATGTTAATATTTAGAATACGTGTTGAATATAATATTTATTTTGATGTTTTTATGCACAGCAAATCCTTCAACTGTCAACCGAAAAGAATGGGAGCAACCCGTTCTCCATGTGGTACACAATTTAGACGTCGTGGAACCCTTTATCGATGTGCATATGAATGAGTTAAGGTCTACTTATCCGAAAAAGTCAAAAAACGAAAAATGGCTAAAAGAAGAGCATAACCGTACGTTTGCAAAGTGGAACGATGAATATTTTTATGCAAGAAGAAAGAATTTAGATGAGACATTATTGAGGATCTCTAGCGGGCCTTCACAAATAGTTACCAGGTACACGTCATGGTACGTTAACAGGTACACGTTTTACACAAGGGAAAGGGACGAAAAACACCCCGTACAAAATAGTGGTGTTATATTCTATGCGGAAAGGAATCCATGTTGCGTCGGCCAAGGATAAAAATACAAAACAAGCTTTTATGAGCTATTTTGGCTATGTAGAGGATATTTGGGAGCTCGATTTTTGTAGTTTGCGAGTTGGATTGTTTAAGTGCAAATGGGCGGACAACAACCACGTCAAAGTTGCCAATGATGGAGTTACGGTTGTTGACTTCAGACGGATGAGTTATGCCAATGATTCATTCATGTTGGCATCCCAAGCATCTCAAGTGTTTTATGTCTCGGACCCGGTCGATCAAGAATTATCTCTCTCCGTGCATGTGAATGCGAGAAATGTAGAAGAATCGAATGAAGAAGTTGAAGACATCACTACCATCGCACCATTCTCCAACGGGCTACAATCGTTTGAAGATCTTGATGATGATGATGATGATGTTGCATTTTTGCTACGTCGAGATATCCTGGCATTGGAAATTGATTGAATAATTATTTTATTGTAATAATGTTATATTTCGATCTTGTTTTTCTTGTATGAACAAATTAGTTATCATGTTTATTTAAGTGGAAATTGATTGAACAATTGTTTTTCAATTAGTAATCTTTTAAAATTTTACTGTTTGGAAATGGATTGAACAATTGTTTTTATAAATAAGTTTGTTAAATAAATGTAAATTTGATTCATTTTCTACTTAATACCGCAGCCTTTATAGGACGTGTCGCGGGGCGTTTCATACGAGAAAACAATGCGCGGCGTTTAAACAAACAGGCCGCGGCGAGTTGCATAGGGCATTGGGTGTGTAGGTGAATTCAAAGGGACACCGCGGCTTAGACATACCGACGCCTTGGAATATGTACATAAAGCCTCGGCGTATTTAGTTCATGTCGCGGCAAAAATCGCATACAAATTATACAGAGAGCATGCGTTTTCTGCAGGCACAGCAATGCCACGGCGTACAAAGAATATGCCATGGCATGCCATGGCATGCCAGAAAGGCCGAGGCATAGTACAACAACGCCGTGGCATACTTAGTCAAAAACTCAACACATAAACCAAACAATTTTTTTACGCGCGCGTTAAATCGGGTTATGCCGCGGTAATGTCACACATCCCGCGGCGTCCGCAGACGAGCCTCGGCTTGTTGATTTTTGTGCCGCGGCGTATTGACATACCAAAATATCGAAGAGTCTGTATTAGTTTAAACCTTAACGTGCCGCGGCCTTGTAAAGAACGTTCCACGGCGCGTATCATACGGAATACAAAATGCTGCGGCGTTTCACGACAAGCCGTGGTGAGTTTCATATATAGCATAGGGTACATAGGTAAATTCAATATGACGCCGCGGCTTAAGTATATCTACGCCTTGGCATGAGTAAATAAAGCCTCGGCCAGCTTATATAGTGCCGCGGCATAAATTGCGTACAAATTATACAGAGAGCATGTTTTCTGGATGCCAAATTTTTCCGCGGCGTACGTAAAATAGGCCGTGGCATGACCGGAAGACCGAGGTGTATGCCGCGGTATAATATGTAACTGCCGCGGCGTACAGGTACAAGCCCCGGGTCATTTATTTAATGCCGTGGCGTATTTACATCCCAAAATTATACAGAGTCGGTGTTATTTCGAACCTCAACGTGCCCCGGCTTATATAAACCACGCCCTGGCATGTATTTTTCCACGTAGGACTACGCCGCGGCAGGTTAAGGTTAAGCCGCGGCATGTTTCGGGATTTTCAGACAACGGTTGCGTTATTCTGTTGTCCAAAGCCATTTGTGAAATTTTTTATTCGATTTTAACTTGATTTCCCTCCATTTTTCTCACATTTCAGCCCTATTCCTTCCCTCTCTTGTTTTTAACTCTCCTCTCTTCTCTCTTCTTCCACTCTCTCTTCTATTTTCTCCGATAACATCGCCATCTCCGTGCTCCGCCGTGCCCCGCCGTTCTCCGCCGTGCTCCGCCGCCGACGTATCCATTGCCGTGCCCTAACTCTGTTGAGGTTTGCTTCATCTTTTTCCATCAACAAGCTAAGTCCTACCCCGCTCCCTAACTCCGAGTTATTGATTCTAACAAGGTTCGAATCCTATCCTGAATCAATATTACATATGTATTGCATTTTGTTAAGGTTTTCCATGAAATGTTTTTATGCTTTTGTTGTCTTTCATGTTTTCCATGAAATGTTGTTTTTATGATTTTGTTGTCTTGAATGTTTTCAAGGAAATGTATTTGTTGTCTTGAGTTATTTGACGGATAATTAATTTTTGGAAACGAGTCAAATATATATTTAGGAAAGTTAGCTACTACTTGAATATGTCGGAGCGAGAAGTAACTAGGCCATCAACCGATCGAGAAGATGCGTCATCATCCGATGAAGAAGAAACTACGCTCGGTTAGTAGTATTGTTATTTTGTTTAAGGTATTGTATTTCATTGTATCTATATCTAGTATTTAAAATTGATAATTTCTTACTTTATTTGTTTCCAGTTCTTAAAAAAAATAATGAAGTAGCAAAATATAGAAGAAAACTTAAAGGAGAAGGAAAAAGAAAAGTGAACCTCATGAAAAGTATCACTATCTTAAAGCATAAGGGGGAAAAATACTTATGAGATTTGATGAGAAAAAACAACCGGATGGAAGAGATAGTGATCTTTTAGCTAGTTGCACTAGTACAAATTGTTGATCCTACCACGGAGTTTCAACCATGGATTTTTTAATCCATGGTCGAAATCCAAGTTTCAACCATGGAAATTTTTTTCCATGGTTGAAAATCGAGTAACGCCGCGGCACGCCGTGGCGTGCCGCGGCACGCTCTCAAATTCACCACAGATATATATACCATTGTTGAAAATGTGTCATTGAGATGTTTTTAAGCCGCGGCATGGTTGGAAATGCCGCGGCATGGTTGGTACACAACGACACTCTTAAAAACCGTTGTTCATACCACACACTGTAAGCCGCGGCATGATACGTTATACGCCGTGGCACATCAATTTTTACAGATAAGCCCCGACATTATATATAACACGCCGCGGCATTATTTGTACACGATGAAATCTAATAAACCGTTGTTCATACCATGCAATGTATGCCGCGGCGTTTAGTTGAAAACGCCACGGCACGTGATTTTAGAAAGATAAGCCGTGGCATTATCTTTTCTACGTCGCGGCATGGATGGTACACAACGACAGCATGAAACCGTTGTTCATAAAGCCGCAGTAAACCCTTTGTATGCCGCGGCGTGTCTAAAAAAACGCCACGGCATACCCACGCCATGGCATGACTAACAACAAGCCGCGGCGTGTATCGTATTTATCCGAACCCTAACTTCCTCATTTTCTCATTTCCGCCGTGTGCCTCTCGCCTCCTCTACTCCTCGACTCCTCGACTCCTCGCCCTCGCCCTCGCCCTCGCCCTCGCCCTCGCCCTCGCTCCCGCCCTAGCCCTCGCCGTCGCTCTCGCCCTTGCCCTCGCCTCTATACCTAGCCCATCACCCTTGCTCTCTTGCCGTCGTTTCGCCGCGAGTTCCGTCATCACCAATCGCCGGTAAGTTCTCTCAACGTTAGTATCAAGCTTCGTTTTTATAGCATTTTTTTTAAATCAATACTTGATTATTGGTGTTTATTAGGTCATGGTATTGGTTTTTTGAGTTTCAATTAGGTTTGGAATTTAGCTATTGGTTTTGTGAGTTTCAATTATGTTTTGAAATAGGTATTGGTTTTGTGAGATTAAATTAGCTTTTGTAATTAGGTTTTGGTTTTGTGAGTGAAATTAGGATTTGAAATTAGATTTGGTATTTAGGTTTTGAAATTAATTGGGTATTGAATTTAGGTTTTGCGAATTGAAATTTAGTTTAAGGTATTGTAATTGCGTTTTAAAATTAGGTTTTCGTATTGAAATTGTGTTTTAAAAATTTGGATTAGTTTTGAAATTTGCGTATAGAAATTCGATTTTGAAATTAGTTTTGTAATAATTAGGTGTTGGGAATTGAAATTAGTTATATTGATTAGTTTTTTTGCTTGAAATTAATAATTTAATATGTGACATTATCTTTTTTGTAGGTTTAAATGGCACCCCAAAAAAAAGAGCACGTGGTTACTTATTGGTTCGCGGATCCGGGAGCCGAGCCCAAGAGGCCTCGGAGGATCTTCAAGTTGATCCACCACCTCCCATTGAAACGCCGAACTTCAACACCGAGGCAGCCAAGAAAAGATTTCTACAAATTAGAACGCGAAAAATATGCCCAGAGCGGGGATTTGCCAAATTCCCGATCTCAGATATGGGAGAACTCGGGGAAGATCTTAATAGGAGCATCATAGAGCGCGGTTGGGAGAATTTCATACTCCAACCAAAGCTTCAGGCGAAGAGTTTCCTGGTGCACGAATTCTATGCAGCTCTTCCCGATGAGTCAGCAATCGGGTTTTTCAGTGTTCGGGGTACTCGATTTGAGATCAATCCTCGAATCTCAATGCGTTCCTCGGTACCCGCAATTTGACGGACGAGGAAAATGAGCACACCCACTTGGACGGCCAAGAGTTGAATCAAGCGTTCTATGACGACATAGCGGCGACAATTGCTACGCCCGGAGCTCAATGGCACGAGAGGGGCGGAGAGACGAGGCTGGTAAAAAGTCAGCTTAATCGGAAAGCCAAAGTGTGGATGTACTTCTTTGGGAGAAACCTATACCCGCACTTGCACTTCACGGAGCTGCAGTTCGACTTTCTCAAGTTGATCTACGCCGGAGTTAGGGGATTGAATATCGACGTCGGTTGTTGCATATTCTCCAACATGCGTAGCATGGTGTACGAGCAGTCAAAGTGCTCATTGGGCTTCCCGTTCCTTATCACAGCTCTCTGCAAAAACGCCGGGGTAAGTATAGCTTCATTTGTGTATAAGTTTAGTTATGAAATTCAGTTGTATCAATATTGATTTAATCTGTTTTTCAAACTATCGTTTAGATCAAGGAGAATGAACTCGACATTGCGGGGCCGTATGGAAAGAAAATGGACGCGGCCTGGATTCGGAGTTTGAAAGAACCCGAAGACGAGGAGCCAGCGATTAATCCTGGCCTGGATCAGGACGTTGAGATGCCACTTGTTGCCGCCCCCCCACCGCTTGAGCTTAACTACGATGCTCCGCCGATGAGAGCCTTCGTGGCTCACGGTGTTCGTAGTCTGGTGGAGTTCACCGCATATTGTCGGTCCTTCTGGCCGGGTATCTATCCAGGTTTGAATCTTATCCTTAATCAATATTACATATGTATTGAAATGTTTTTATAATAAATAAATGCAATCTATAAAATTTACCCAGGATTCGACGCGCCAAATCCGTTTCCACCAATGCCGTGGCCAGCAGGATATCCTGATCAATATCCAGAGCCGGCATTTGCTGAAGGCCCCGATAACAACGAGGGCCAGAACGGTGGCGAGAATGTGGGCGTGGACAACGATAACGAGAACTCCGAGATACCCGCGATCCCCGACAACCCGGAGAACCCCGAGATCCCCAACAACCTTGAGAACACCGAGAACCAGGCCAACATTGAGAACACCGAGAACCCCGTCAACACCGAGAACCCCGTCAACCCCAACAACACCGAGAACACCAAGAACCCTGTCAACACCGAGAACCCCGTCAACCCCATCAACACCGAGAATCCCCTCAACCCCATCAACACCGAGAACCCCGTCAACCCCAACAACACCGAGAACCCTGTCAACACCGAGAGCCCCGTCAACACCGTGAACCCGGTCAACACCGAGAACAATTGATTTTGTTTACATATTTATTTTGTTTATAATGTTTATTACTTTTGAACAATTGCTTATTATGTTGATTTTGTTTGAACAATTATTTAATTAATATTACTATGTTTTGTTTTTTGTTTAAACAATTATTTTGGTTTTCATAGTTTATTAATAAGATAATTTAATTTAGTAAAATTGGGTTACAATTAATATGATAACTAATAATTACATTGTAAACTTACTATTCCTGCCGTGGCTTAATATTAATTTACAAATTTGCCCTCTTGATTAGGCAACTCGCCGCGGCATTGTCACAAAAGGCCTCGGCGAGTTGCATAATTATGAGGGTACATTGGTAAACAGACGAGATAAGTCGCGGCATTATGTTATCCATGCCTTGGCATGGCCAAGGAATCCACGGCTTGCTGATACCATGCCGAGGCATATATGTTGTTTCAAATTATACAAAGAGCATGGATTCTATAAGTCATTAAATGCCGCGGCGTTACTACCCTTCTGCCGCGGCGATTTTTCAAATGCCGAGGAATATTTTTTGATATGCCGTGGCGTGAGTTCGACTACGGTTATTAGTCATGGTTCAATAGATCATGCCGTGGCCTCTTCAAAGTACGCTGCGACATGTTTATTTATTTTTATAATTTTACCCTAAACTTAAACTCTAAACTTTAAACCCATAAAATTAAACTGTAATTATATTTATTTTTATGTTTTTGGTTTGAAAAATTATATAATTAATAGTACAATGTTGTGTTTTTTGTTTGAACGATTATTTAGTTATGATTATTAATTGCATTATTTTGTTTTTTTTTATAATAAAATTATCAACATTTTCATAGTTTATTAATGAGATAATTTAATTTACTAAAATTGTGTTACAATTAATATGATAACTAATAATTACATTGTAAATTTACTTATCATGCCGCGGCATTTGAATGAACACGCTGTGGCTTCATTTTAATTTACAAATTTTCCCTCTTGATTATGAAACTCGCCGCGGCACTTTCACGAAAGGCCTCGGCGAGTTGCATGTTGTTTCAAATTATGTTGTTTCATGCCGAGGCCTATATGTTGTTTCAAATTATACAGAGAGCATGGACTCTGTAAGTCATTAAACGCCGCAGCTTTACAACCATTCTGCCGCGGCCATTGTTAAAATGCCGAGGCATAGATTTTGATATGCCGTGGCGTGAGTTTGACTACGGTTATTAGTCATGGTTCAATAGGTTATGCCAAGGCTTAATAACGTTACGCCGCGTCGTTATGAATTAATTTTTATAATATTTCCTTAACTTAAAACCCTTAACTTTAAACCCATAAAATTTAACTGTAATTATTATTCGTTTCATACAAATATGTAAGAATATATATGTGATTAATTATAAAATATATAGAATTATGAATACATATGTTTATATTATAAATACATTATTATCATTAATAATTCCACATTACAACTACTATATGGAAAGTACCACATTACAAAACATTACTAGTACCACATTACAACACATTACAAGTACATTATGATAAGTACCACATTGCAAAACATTTCAAGTACCACATTACAACACATTACAAGTACATTATGATAAGTCGTGCCACATTACAACTCCATCAATATTTAAAGCTACATTTGTCACATAATAATAAAACTACAATTAAAAAACGTAAAATAACAAATATTTAAATACAATATTTTCGACGACAACGCACGCCATGAGCATGAAGCGAATCGATTTCTCGTACTGGGTAGGGAAGAATAAACAATAGTCCGCACCATTTGCATTTAGTGTGCTTATCAAAATTTTGAGTCGAGCTATTCCACTTATACTTTATATGGAAATCTGTCTCCCACGATGAAGAAAATTTTGATCCACCACTACCTCTTGTGCGGCTTGAACCAACGGAAAGAGCGGAGCGAATCTGACCTGGAGGTATTTCAGACTCTACGGTTTCTTCGGAATTTTGAACGCTTTCTTGAGAATTTGTTTCTGGGACTATAGTATCATTGTAGTTTATAATTTCTGGGACTTCCGAATAAGAGTTTGTATCAGGGACCACCGTATCATCAGAATTTTTTTATGGGACCACCGTATCATCGGAATTTGTTTCTGGGACCACCGTATCATCTGATAGATTTACCTGGTGATCGTTTTCATCATCGGAAGAAGACGAAGAAGAGGACGAAACAATAACGACTGGGCCATTACCGATAGAAGACGGATGATCATCCATAATAATTTTCAATTTTTGTAGACAAGATATTTTGTGTGGGTCAAAATATAAGTTAAATGGTTGTATATATAGAAAAAAGTTATGAATTATAAGTTTTTTAAACTATTTTCGTGAATATAGCCGTTTATAACCGTTGGAAGGTAATAAATTTAACCCTAGTAGCTTGTAAAAATATAGCCGTTTTTACGTCAGCACGATCAAGCCGCGGCACATTGAAGCTTGTCACCATTATGCCCTCCGATAAATGACGAAAGCCGCGGCTAATATGGGGTCTAACTGTAAATGACAAAAGTATGCCGCGGCGTTAAGTAACAAATGCCAAGGCATGAAACACAAAAGCCTCAGCTTGTTGTGACCATGCCGCGGCGTATATCGGGAAAAAAGGGTCGATAATAGATCAACATGCCGTGGCGTAATTACCTAACGCTGCGGCATACTACGCAGATCTTCAAATTTGCAGATTTTCATAACCATTTACACCATAACTCCACTATTTTTTTCTCCCTTAGGCGACTTTCCTTCGATTAAGAATTCGGGCTCGGTGCTTCGTCACGGAAGAAAACGGTATTTAATCTTCAAATTCTTTATTTGCAATATAGCATTTAGGGAATGGGTGACGAAAAATAGAATGAGCGATGATTACTGACATGGTGTTCAAGAATTTATGGATTTTGTGCGTTTAAACTTTGAAGAAGGAGATTTGATTAGGTGTCCTTGTCTTGTGTGGAAATTTAGTTTCAAAATCTATGAAAGTAGTCAAATCGCATTTGTTAGCTATTGGTATTATGAGTTCCTATGATCATTGGTACATTCATGGAGAAAAGATGCGTGGTAAGGGAGTTAATGATTTAGTTGAAGAAGAAGAATGCAAAGACGAAGCCGATGACATTGGTGGTTTGATGGATGATATCGACTATAATTTTGTGGGAAGACCGCAATTATTAGAGTCGATGGTGGGGGATTTCGAAGCGCCTTTGTATGATGGGAGTAACACAACGAAAATAGGGTTTTTGGTATCACTATTCCATTTAAAGGCGGCAGGAAGTTGGACAAATTCTAACTTCACACAATTGTTGGAATTCCTTCGTGAAACGTTGCCGGCCGGTAATAAAGTTCCGACAGGAATATATGCGGAAAAAAAGACACTGGGCTTGTTAGGTTTAAAGTTTGAAAAGTTTCATGCATGTCCAAAAGATTGCGTACTGTATAGGAACGAGCATACAGAATTTAGTGAATGTCCACTGTGCAATGGGTCAAAGTGGAAGACAGGAAAGGAGCCACATGACGGTATCAAAGGGGTTTTGCGAAAAGTATTATGGTACATTCCCCCATTCACCCGCCTCAAACGCATGTTTAACAATATTAATCACGCGGAGAACATGGTTTGGCACTCAAAAAATCAAAGTAATGATGGTATTTTAAGACACCCTTGTGATGCTTCACAGTGGAAAAGTTTTGATACTCGGTATCCGGAATTCATCTCAGAACCCAGGAATTTGCGTCTCGGTTTGGAAACAGACGGGATGAATCCTTTTGGTAACATGAGTAGTCGCTATAGTGTTTGGCCGGTAATACTTTGCAACTACAATCTCCCTCCGAAGTTGTGTATGAAGCGGAAGTTCTTGATGTTGACTCTTTTAATTTCGGGACCGAGCCAACCAGGAAATGACATCGACGTCTACTTGGCACCTTTGGTCGATGATCTAAAGATGATGTGGAACGAAGGAATTGAGATCAACGATGCTTACCGACGCGAAGTGTTTAAGTTGAAAGCAATGTTAATGTGGACAATCAATGACTTCCCGGCGTACGGAAACTTGTCTGCTTACTCGGTGAAATGTTCTATTGGTTGTCCAGTCTGCATCTTCAATCCGGTTGAAACATGGGAAGAAAACAGTTTTTCTCGACCATAGGAGATTTTTTACCGAGAGATCACCCGTACAGAAAGAAAGAAAAAAACTTTAATGGACATCAAGAACATCAACCTCCTCCAAAAATTTTGAACGGTGAAGATGTCTATAAACTGATTTGTGAAGAGACTTATGAAGTGCTTGGAAAAAGAACGTCGAGTGGTAAGAGGAAGCAAAAGAAATTTGAAGATAGACCGTTCAAAAAAGTATCAATCTTCTACGAGCTCCCGTATTGGAAGACGCATTACGTTCGACATTGTTTGGACGTTATGCACATCGAAAAAAATGTATGTGAAGCGATTGTTGGTACATTTCTCGACGATCCAAATAAAACAAAAGACGGGAAAAAAGCTCGACAAGATCTCGTTGAATTGGGTATAAGACCGGATTTGCATCCTAAAATGGCTGGAAAGAAGACATTACTACCACCGGCTGTCCACACTTTATCGAGAGCGGAGCGAAGGAAGCTTTGTGGATGTCTTGCGGTGATAAAAGTTCCCGAAGGTCATTCTTCGAACTACAAGAGGTTGGTATCTATGAAAGATTTGAGACTTATCGGAATGAAGACTCACGATTGTCATATGTTGCTTCAACAAATACTGCCTCTTGCATTGCAAGGGTTTTTGCCAAAGGAAGTTCGATTCGCAATTTCAAAGTTATGTGAATTTTTCAACAAAATTTGCTCCAAAACTATTAAGGTTGAAGGTCTTGACGAGTTGCAAGCGGACTTGGTAAAAACCCTATGTATGCTCGAGATGTTCTTTCCACCCTCATTTTTTGACATCATGATTCACTTAACCGTTCACCTAGTACGGGAAGTGAAGTTATGTGGACCTATATTTCTACGGTGGATGTATCCAATTGAACGGTATATGAAAGTCTTGAAAGGATACGTGAAGAGTTACAATCGACCAGAAGGGAGCATTGTCGAAGAAAATATGGCAGAAGAGTCGGCTGAATTTTGTGTAGATTATTTCCCGAGAACTCGGCCAATTGGTGTTCCCAAATTAGCCAAAGCAAAATCCAAAGGCTTATCTGCAGGTAATTATTATAATTTTTTTATAAATAAATACGATGTTAATATTTAGATTACGTGTTGAATATAATATTTATTTTGATGTTTTTATGCACATCAAATCCTTCAACTGTCAACCGAAAAGAATCGGAGCAAGCCGTTCTCCATGTGTTGCACAATTTAGACGTAGTGGAACCCTTTATCGATGTGCATATGAATGAGTTAAGGTCTACTTATCCGAAAAAGTCAAAAAACGAAAAATGGCTAAAAGAAGAGCATAACCGTACGTTTGCAAAGTGGATCGATGAATATTTTTATGCAAGAAGAAAGAATTTAGATGAGACATTATTGAAGATCTCTAGCGGGCCATCACAAGTAGTTACCAGGTACACGTCATGGTACGTTAACGGGTACACGTTTTACACAAGGGAAAGGGACGAAAAACACCCCGTACAAAATAGTGGTGTTACATTCTTTGCGAAAGGAGTCCATGTTGCGTCGGCCAAGGATAAAAATCCAAAAAAAGATTTTATGAGCTATTTTGGCTATGTAGAAGATATTTGGGAGCTCGATTATTGTGGTTTGCGAGTTGGATTGTTTAAGTGTAAATGGGCGGACAACAACCACGTCAAAGTTGCCAATGATGGAGTTACGGTTGTTGACTTCAGACGGATGAGTTATGCCAATGATTCATTCATGTTGGCATCCCAAGCATCTCAAGTGTTTTATGTCTCGGACCCGGTCGATCAAGAATTATCTCTCTCCGTGCATGTGAATGCAAGAAATGTAGAAGAATCGAATGAAGAAGTTGAAGACATCACTACCATCGCACCATTCTCCAACGGGCTACAATCGTTTGAAGATCTTGATGATGATGATGATGATGTTTCGTTTTTTCTACGTCGAGATATCCCGGCATTGGAAATTGATTGAGTAATAATTTTATTGTAATAATGTTATATTTTGATCTTTTTTTCATGTATGAACAATTAGTTATCATGTTTATTTAATTGGAAATTGATTGAACAATTATTTTTCAATTAGTTATCTTTTAAAATTTTACTATTTGGAAATTGATTGAACAATTTTTTTTATAAATAAGTTTGTTAAATAAATGTAAATTTGGTTCATTTTGTACTTAATACCGCGGCCTTTTCGATTATAGCCGCGGCGCGTTTCATACGAGAAACAATTGCCGCGGCATTTCCCAAATAGGGCGCGGCGAGTTGCATAAGGAGGAGGGTATTTACGTAAATTCAAAAGAACACCGCGGCTTATACATACCGACGCCTTGGCATATGTACATAAAGCCTCGGCGTATTTTGTTCATGCCGCGGCATATATCGCATAAAAATTATACAGAGAGCATGCGTTTTCTGCAGGCAAAGAAATGCCACGGCGTACAAAGAATATGCCTTGGCATGCCAGAAAGGCCGAGGCGTAGTACAAGCATGCCGCGGCATTCTTAGACAAAAACTAAAAACCAAATTTTTACGCGTGCGTTAAATCAGGTTATGCCGCGGTAATGTCTCACATGCCGCGGCGTTTGTAGACGAGCCTCGGCTCCAATATTTTTGTGCCGCGGCGTATTTACATACAAAAATATCGAAGAGTCTGTGTTAAGTTAAATCTTAACGTGCCGCGGCCTTGTGAACAACGTGCCACGGCGCGTTTCATACGGGATTGACAATGCTGCTGCGTTTCAAGACAAGCCGTGGCGAGTTTCATATTTAGCATGGGTAAATAGGTAAATTCAACTTGATGCTGCGGCTTTATTATATCTACGCCTTGGCATGAGTACATAAAGCCTCGGCGCGCATATATTGTGCCGCGGCATAAAGTGCGTACAAATTATACAGAGAGCATGCTTTCTGGAGGCCAAATCTTGCCGCGGCGTAACAAAATATGCCGTGGCATGCCAGAAAGGCTGAGGCGTAGTACAATCATGCCGCGGCATTTTTAGACAAAAACTAAAAACCAAATTTTTACGCGTGCGTTAAATCAAGTTATGCCGCGGTAATGTCTCACATACCGCGGCGTTTGTAGACGAGCCTCGGCTCCAATATTTTTGTGCCGCGGCGTATTTACATACCAAAATATCGAAGAGTCTGTGTTAAGTTAAATCTTAACGTGCCGCGGCCTTGTGAACAACGTGCCACGGCGCGTTTCATACAGGATTCACAATGCTGCGGCGTTTCAAGACAAGCCGTGGCGAGTTTCATATTTAGCATGGGTAAATAGGTAAATTCAACTTGATACCGCGGCTTTGTTATATCTACGCCTTGGCATGAGTACATAAAGCCTCGGCGCGCATATATTGTACCGCGGCAAAAAGTGCGTACAAATTATACAGAGAGCATGCTTTCTGGAGGCCAAATCTTGCCGCGGCATACCAAAATAGGCCGTGGCATGACCGGAAGGACGAGGTGTATGCCGCGGTATAGTACGAAACTGCCGCGGCGTACCTTTACGAGCCCCGGCTCATTTGTTTCATGCCGTGGCGTATTTACATCCCAAAATTATACAGAGTCAGTGTTATTTCGAACCTCAACGTGCCCCGGCTTATATAAACCACGCTCTGGCGTGTATTTTTCCACGTTGGACTATGCTGCGGCAGATTCAAGGTTATGCCGCGGCATGTATCGGGATTTTCAGACAACGATTGCGTTTTTCCGTTGTCCAAAGCCGTTTTTGAATTTTTTATTTGATTTTAACCTGATTTCCCTCCATTTTTATATTATTTAAGCCCTATTCCTTCCCTCTTTTTCTTTAACTCTCCACTCTTCTCTCTTCTCTCTTCTTCATCACTCTCTTCTATTTTCTCCCATAACATCGCCGTCGCCGTGCTCCGCCGTGCCACGCCGTTTTCCGCCGTGCTCCGCCGCCGACGTATCCTTGCCGTGCCCTAACTCCGTTGAGGTGTGCTTCATCTTGTTTCTTCAACAAGTTAATTCCTACCCCGTTCCCTAACTCCGAGTTATTGATTCTAACAAGGTTAAATCCTATCCGAATTCAATATTACATATGTATTGCATTTTGTAAATGTTTGCCATGAAATGTTTTTATGCTTTTGTTGATAATCATGTTTGCCATGAAAGGTTGTTTTTATGCTTTTGTTGTCTTGAATGTTTGCAATGAAATGTATTTGTTGTCTCGAGTTATTTGATGTTTATGAATTTTTGGAAACGAGTCAAATATATATTTAGGAAAGTTAGCTACTACTTGAATATGTCGGAGCGAGAAGTAACTAGGCCATCAACCGATCGAGAAGAAACGTCATCATCCGATGAAGAAGAAACTACGCCCGGTTAGTAGTATTGTTATTTTGTTTAAGGTATTGTATTTCATTAAATCTATCTAGTATATAAAATTTATAATTTATTACTTTATTTGTTTCTAGTTCTTAACAAAAATGATGAAGTAGCAAAATGTAGAAAAAAACTTAGAGGAGAAGGAAAAAGAAAAGTGAACCTCATGAAAAGTATCACTATCTTAAAGCATAAGGGGGAAAAAATACTTGTGAGATTTGATGAGAAAAAACAACCGGATGGAAGAGACGGTGATCTTTTAGCTAGTTGGATTGGTGTTCTTGCTCGGGAATTTATTCCAATTACTATATCCGATTAGAGATTGAAGAGTTTAAAAAAGGTGAAACATAGGATATGGGATGAAATCCAACAAGCATTTGTTATTCCGAACGAGTACAAGAAGATGTGTTTATCTTGTGCCGGGGAATCGGCAAGATACTTCCGGTATGATCTCTCTACCCTATTCAAGAGAGATCCGAATGATAAAAGAATCTTCGAGCGACCGGATATTGTTAAGAAGTATTACACGAGCATCACAGACGAACATTGGGAGGAGTTTGTTAATATTAGATTAAGCGATGAGTTCAAAGAAGTCTCGAATCAAAACAAAGCTAATAGGGCTCTCGTTGAGTACCCCTCTAGATCGGGTCGAAACGGATATCGGAAGCTCGATCAAATGATAGTAAGGGTTTTAATTTTATATTTTAAATTTAATCTATTGTCTATAATTTAATAACATTTTCTTTTGTTTCGTAGTTTGAAAAAAACGGCGTATGGGCGACAAAGCCGGAACTTTGGATCGAAATGAGGAAAAATGAGGACGGTTCATTAAAGGATCCAAATCTAGAGCCTATTGTGAATAAAATAGTAAGTGCAATGAGTTTTTCGTTGTTTATTGACTTAAATGTTTGTAATAATTCATTTTGTTATTAGGTTGAATGTACCACTCAAGTTGTGGACGACGATGAGGAAGAAGATATTTTGACAAGAGCTTTAGGGAAGAAAGAACATCCCGGACGAGTTCAGGGACAATCCAAATACTTCTCAAAGCAAGCATTTTACAAACAAGCCAAAGACTCAACGAATCCCCTCGTTCAAAGTCTCCTAGCCGAAATTAAAGATATGAAAGTCAAGTCGGAAGCGAGAGATGCGGCTTTCGAGGAATGGAAGGCTAAAGTGGAACAAATGATCCAAGGATCATCTTCAAGAAATGATCAAGGTAGTAATGAACCACTCGATGCGCATAGTCCGCTAAGTCAACCTCTTGCTCCTTTAGCACCGATTGAATTGAATTTTGATGATGATCGTACTCCCGCAACAAAGGCTAACGGAAAAGATTTTATTTCGAAAGGACCGAGTCTAGGGAGTAACGAGCCTTGTGATGTGCAAAGTCCGGGAAGGCCACCGTTTACTCCCGTAGCGCCGGTTAATGTGCAACTTGATGAAGGTCAAATTCCCGCGAAAAAGGCTAAGTGTAAACGGTTCCTTTTGAAAGGACCGAATAGAGAGAATATCAAATCTTTTAATGTGCAAAGTTGCGCTAGTCAATCGATTGCTCCTTCACCGGAGCTTGCGAACGTTCAAATTCAAGCTAAAAAGGCAAAGAGCTCGCCTTTGGTTTCAAAAGGACCTATTCTAGGTATTGGCGGAATTTCCGCGGTTGATCCGGCGTCGTCTATTCCAAATACGCCCATTTCATTTAATGAAGGTGTTGATTGTCTCCTTTTTGCGGAGGGAATCGTTGAGCACGTCGCAACCGGGAAGGTGTTCCTAAAAAATGAAGAGGTTGGCGAGAAAATTCACAACATACCGTTGGATAGAGATCATCGTCGGGTGTTAGTAGAAGTGTCGATGTCTAAAGACCCTATTCCTCTCCCCGTATCGGTTCAATGGATCGAAACCATTGATGACGCGGTGGGGACCTTTGTGCCTTGGCCAGTGTCCCTTATTGAAGAATTAAACTCCAAAGGTAGTCAAGCTCCCAAACCTAAGCCCAAAAATATAGCCAAAAGTTCGTATTACAATGAAATGGCACAAAAGATTAACTTGAACCATGTTAATCCCCGATTGAGAGGGTTAGCGTCTTATGCAATCGACTATATGCTTGCAAAGGGAAAGAAAATAGCAGTTGAGCTTGATAAGAGTTTGTGTGATTTCGCTCCGTTGTTGAATTTTGATGATACACGTGAATTTCTCCTTTCTCAAGACTTGACCGTACTATGGATAATGATTTGTCAAAGGTATGTTTCCATTTTCATTTGCAATTTCATAATTATTAAATATATAAATTACTGATTCATTTGTTATACATTAATTATTGTTATTTTTATTTGTAGTTATTTGCAAGAAAATCACATTCGCAATCCGGACATTTACGGTTTTCTTCCGCCATATGAAGACATCGGGTCCAACACAAAAGTAGGAGATGCTAAGAAAAATGCATTAAAACTTGATGTTGATCGATACTACAAACTTATACAAAATTGCAAGAATGGCAAAAGATGATTAATGCCTTACCATAGTCGTCACCGTTGGATTCTTCTTCTTTTTAACCCTTGGAAGGCTACCGTAGCGAAGTTTGATTCTCTCCCCAATTCAAGCGGTTTAAATAGCCACTTAGAGTATTTTTTCCAAAAGTAAGTATTCTAAAACATAATCATTTTTATGTTTAAGTTATTTGAATTCTTTACTTTTTTTTTTTGTAGTATTGAAGACATATTCAAGGTTAATAACGACACCGGCCTCATGACACCCTCGTTGATAAAAACGGTGAATTCAAAAGGATGTCCGAAACAACCGGAAAATCATGAATGCGGATATTACGTCATGAAGTTCATGCACGACGTTGTGAGAAATGGTATGAATTTCGTCGATAGCAAACTTAATTATAGTGTAAACGAGATAGATGGATTGAATGTAGATTTAGGTATGTATGTGCTATCAAAGTTTGCTAACTATGACGATGAAGATTAGAACATATTTTAGATTTGTTTGTTTATATTTGAACGGTGAATTTTGTATGGTGGATTATATGTTTTGTATGTATCGATCGTATAATCTTTAACCGATGATATTTTAATGTATTAATATTTTGTTTTAATATTTTGGATTAATGCTTTTAATAAAAAGTTTAATTTATATTTTGTTTAATAAAATATTAATTATTAATTACAGGTTCTATCGGTATTAGAAAGAGGATAAAAAGTTACCGGGGCGATTTTTTAAAAAAAATCGCCCGGTTTTTTATTTTTTTTAGTGTCTTTTTCAACAATGCTTAAAAACCGTCACCTAAAACAAATACAACCCTTCGGAATACAGTTTACGCCGCGGCTTCCAAAAACACGCCGCGGCGGATCTATACTACGTACGATGGTAAATTCCGTCGTTCGTAGTATATTTACACCGCGGCTTTTTGGAAACAATGTCGCGGCCTTCTTGAAATAATGCTGCGGCATGTTTCTTCAAGCCGAGGCTTAATTTTGAAATATCGAAAAAACCCGCGGCGTGGTTTGATCATGCCGTGGCATTTGAAAGTGTCAAAATGTCTAAAATAAGCCTCGGCCTGTTAAACACATGCCGCAGCGTTTGCTAAACTAAGCCTCGGCGTGGTTTCCTTGACTATTCGTTTCCAGCCGCGGCCTGTTGGATTTAATGCCGCGGCATGTAGCTTTCGAACAACGGATAATTTCGTTGTTCATTTATTTCTAGCCGCGGCTAGTTAAAATAACGCCGCGGCGTGTTTGAATTTTTATTCGATTATAGCCGCGGCCTGATTGATTTTATGCCGCAGTGTTTTGCTTTCGAACCACGGAAAACTCCGTTGTTCGTTCATTTCTAGCCGCGGCATGTAAACATTACACCACGGCGTGGTTGGCTTTATATGCGGTTATAGCCGCGGCCTTTCATTTTGTGCCGCGGCTTTTAATTTCGAACCACGGATAATTCCGTTGTTCATTCGATTAAAGCCGCGGCGTATTTTACTACACGCCGCGGCGTTATAGCGTTCGAACCACGGAAATTTCCGTTGTAGGAATATTTTCTCAACCATGGAAAAAATCCGTGGTTGGAGCTTACTACCATGCAGGATTCTACCATGGTTAAGAACAATGGTTGAAATTTTTCAACCATGGTTTTTAACCATAGTTGAAACCCGGATTTGTAGTAGTGTTGGATTGGTGTTCTTGCTCGGGAATTTATTCCAATTACTATATCCGATTGGAGATCGAAAGGTTTAAAAAATGTGAAACATAGGATATGGAATGAAATCCAACAAGCATTTTTTATTCCGAACGAGTACAAGAAAATGTGTTTATCTTGTGCCGGGGAATCGGCAAGATACTTCCGGTATGATCTCTCTACCCTATTCAAGAGAGATTTGAATGATAAAAGAATCTTCGAGCGACCGGATATTGTTAAGAAGTAGTACACGAGCATCACGGACGAACATTGGGAGGAGTTTGTTAATATTAGATTAAACGATGAGTTCAAAGAAGTCTCGGATCAAAACAAAGCTAATAGGGCTCTTGTTGAGTACCCCTCTAGATCGGGTCGAAACGGATATCGGAAGCTCGATCAAATGCTAGTAAGGGTTTTAATTTTATATTTTAAATTTAATATAATGTCTATAATTGAATAACATTTTCCTTTGTTTCGTAGTTTGAAAAAAACGGCGTATGGGCGACAAAGCCGGAACTTTGGATCGAAATGAGGCATAATGAGGATGGTTGATTAAAGGATCCAAATATAGAGCCTATTGTGAATAAAATTGTAAGTGCAATGAGTTTATATTATATAGTTATATATATAAATTATCTTGATGTTATTTGTATATTATTGACTTAAATATTTGTAATAATTCATTTTGTTATTAGGTTGAATGTACCACTAAAGTTGTGGACGACAATGAGGAAGACGATATTTTGACAAGAGCTTTGGGGAAGAAAGAACATCCCGGACGATTTCGGGGACAATCCAAATACGTCTCAACGCGAGCATGTTACAAACAAGCCAAAGACTCAACAAATCCCCTCGTTCAAAGTCTCCTAGCCGAAATTAAAGATATGAAAGTCAAGTCAGAAGCGAGAGATACGGCTTTCGAGGAATGGAAGGCTAAAGTGGAACAAATGGTCCAAGGATCATCTTCAAGAAATATTCAAGGTATTAATGAACCACTCGATGCGCATAGTCCGGTAAGTCAACCTCTTTCTCCTTAAGCACCGATTGAATTGTATTTTGATGACGATCGTACTCCCGCAACAAAGGCTAAGGGCAAAGATTTTATTTCGAAAGGACCGAGTCTAGGGAGTAACGAGCCTTGTGATGTGCAAAGTCCGGGAAGGCCACCGTTTACTCCCGTAGCGCCGATTAATGGGCAACTTGATGAAGGTCGAATTCCCGCTAAAAAGGCTTAGCGTAAAGGGTTCCTTTCAAAAGGACCGAATAGAGAGAATATCAAATATTTTAATGTGCAAAGTTGCGCTAGTCAATCGATTGCTCCCTCACCGGAGCTTGCGAACGTTCAAATTCAAGCTAAAAAGGCAAAGATCTCGCCTTTGGTTTCAAAAGGACCTATTCTAGGTATTGGCGAAATTTCTGCGGTTGATCCGGCATCGTCTACTCCAAATACGCCCATTTCATTTAATGAAGGTGTTGATTGTCTCCTTTTTTCGGAGGGAATCGTTGAGCACGTCGCAACCGGGAAGGTGTTCCTAAAAAATGGAGAGGTTGGCGAGAAAATTCACAACATACCGTTGGATAGAGATCATCGTCGGGTGTTAGTAGAAGTGTCGATGTCTAAAGACCCTATTCCTCTCCCGGTATCGGTTCAATGGATCGAAACCATTGATGACGCGGTGGGGACCTTTGTGCCTTGGCCAGTGTCCCTTATTGAAAAATTAAACTCCAAAGGTAATCAACCTCCCAAACCTAAGCCCAAAAATATAGCCAAAAGTTCGTATTACAATGAAATGGCACAAAAGATTAACTTGAACCATGTTAATCCCCGATTGAGAGCATTAGTGTCTTATGCAAATGACTATATGCTTGCAAAGGGAACGAAAATAGCAATTGAGATTGATAAGAGTTTGTGTGATTCCGCTCCGTTGTTGAATTTTGATGATACACGTGAATTTCTCCTCTCTCAAGACTTGATCGTACTATGGATAATTATTTGTCAAAGGTATGTTTCCATTTTCATTTGCGATTTCATAATTATTAAATATATAAATTATTGATCCATTTGTTATACATTAATTACAGTTATTTTTTTTTGTAGTTATTTGCAAGAAAATCACATTCGCAATCTGGACATTTACGGTTTTCTTCCGCCATATGAAACCATTGGGTCCAACACAAAAGTAGGAGATGCTAAGAAAAATGCATTAAAACTTGATGTTGATCGATACTACAAACTTATACAAAATTGCAAGAATGGCAAAAGATGGTTAATGCCTTACAATAGTCGTCACCGTTGGATTCTTCTTGTTTTTAACCCTTGGAAGGCTACCGTAGCAAAGTTTGATTCTCTCCCCAATTCAAGCGGTTTAAATAGCCACTTAGAGCAATTTTTCCAAAAGTAAGTATTCTAAAACATAATCATTTTTACGTTTAAGTTATTTGAATTCTTTACTTTTTTTTTTCTTTTTGTAGTATTGAAGACATATTCAAGGTTAATCACGACACCGGCCTCATGACACCCTCGTTGATAAAAACGGTGAATTCAAAAGGATGTCCAAAACAACCAAGAAATCATGAATGCGGATATTACATCATGAAGTTCATGCACGACGTTGTGAGAAATTGTATGAATTTCGTCGATAGCAAACTTAATTATAGTGTAAGCGAAATAGATGGATTGAATGTAGATTTAGGTATGTATGTGCTATCAAAGTTTGCTAACTATGACGATGAAGATTAGTACATATTTTGGATTTGTTTGTTTGTATTTGAACGATGAATTTTGTATGGTGGATTATATGTTTTGTATGTATCGATCGTATAATCTTTAACCGATGATATTTTAATGTATTAATATTTTGTTTTAATATTTTGGATTAATGCTTTTAATAAAAATTTTAATTTATATTTTATTTAATAAAATATTAATTATTAATAAAAGGTTCTATCGGTATTAGAAAGAGGATAAAAAGTTACCGGGCAAATTTTTTCAAAAAATCACCCGGTTTTTTATTTTTTTTAGTGTCTTTTTCAACTATGCTTAAAAACCGTCGCCCAAAACAAATAAAACATTTCGGAATACAGTTTACGCCGCGGCTTCCAAAAACACGCCGCGGCGGATCTATACTACGTACGATGGTAAATTCCGTCGTTCGTAATTTCTTTACGCCGCGGCTTTTGGGAAACAATGTCTCGGCCTACTTGAAACGATGCTGTGGCATGTTTCTTCAAGCCGAGGCTTAATTTTTACATTTCAAAATCACCCGCGGCGTGGTTTTATCATGCCGCGGCGTTTGAAAGTGTCGAAATGTCTAAAATAAGCCTCGGCTTGTTAAATACATGCCGCAGCGTTGTCTAAAATAAGCCTCTGCGTGTTTGCCTTGTTTATTCGTTTCCAGCCGCGGCCGGTTTGATTTAATGCCGCGGCGTTTAGCTTTCGAAGAACAGATAATTTCGTTGTTCGGTCATTTCTAGCCGTGGCTAGTTAACATTTTGCCGAGGCGTGTTTGAATTTTGATTCGATTATAGCCACGGCCTGATTGATTTTGTGCCGCGGCGTTTTGCTTTCGAACCACGGATAATTCCGTGGTTCGTTCATTTCTAGTCGCGGCTAATGAACATTACGCCGCGGCGTGTTTGGATTTATATTCGATTATAGCCGCGGCCTGTTTGATTTTGTGCTGTAGCGTTTTGCTTTCGAACCACGGATAATTCCGTTGTTCATTCGTTTAGAACCGCCGTGTGTTTGATTACACGCCGCGGCGTTATCGCGTTCGAACCACGGAAATTTCCGTTGTAGGAACATTTTCTCAACCATGGAAATAAATCCGTGGTTGGAACTTACTACCATGCATGATTCTACCATGGTTAAGAACCATGGTTGAAATTTTTCAACCATGGTTTTTAACAATAGTTGAAACCCGGATTTGTAGTAGTATTAGGGAATTGGTTTTACTATAAACAAGAGCCTTCCCTGCCTCATTTCTACACTCACTCACAGCTTTCTCTAGAGCTTTTCTCTCTCTAAAAACTCGCCCTCTCTCCATTCATCAAGAATTGAGAGCTTGCTGGCAAAGGCCCGTCTAAGAGGAGATCTAGAGTAGAGTTTCAGCCTGGATAAGATAAGTTATTCGTCGAGTCGTTAAGGAGTCACCCTTGTCAGGTTAAGGCGCCATGGCCAACCTCGACAAGGTCAACAAGGAGCATCCCTTGCAAGGTTAAGGCGCCCTCGCCTACCTCGACAAGGTCGACAAGGAGCATCCCTTGTAAGGTTAAGGCGCCCCAATCGACCCCGACAAGGTCGACATAGAAGGAGCACTCCTAGTAACAACAAGCTCGCCTAACACCGACGAGGTCGACAAAAACATGTCACGCTGGTAATACCCAGCCACCTGGCCGAGGGTCACCCCCGCGCCGCCAGCGTCGGAACTTCCGACGAGTTAACTGAACTACGTGGGACATAATTCTCTTAAACTGAGATACGTAGGAAGCCTCGCCCAACCATATGCAAAGGGGCATGGGCCCAATCTACCCTTTTTTGCAGGTCCTCCCTTCCCGTAGGAGCTCGCCAAGGAAAGAAAATCACGAAGAATCATCAAGAATAGCTCGGAGCTTCATCAAGACTGGAGTTCGCCCAGACAAGGAGCTTCACCAAGAAAAGGACCCTGTCCGGACTAAGAGCTTCGCCGTTATATAAACTTTGCCAACATGAGGGAAGCTTGGCGAGGAGCTTCACCGTAATTTAGACTTCTCCCCAAGAGGAAAGTTTATCGAGGATCGCCAAGGACAGCCTAAAGACTCATCCAAGACAAAAAATTAGTCTCCATATTTGACGATCATTGGTCAACCCGCGTTTAATCGACATTCAATTATCCACGTGTTCATCGGGTCAATCTCAGGACCTGAACCTTAGATCCAATTCTAAGTTAAAGCTATTTTTACGCATTAACAATTTAGCACTAGAAGGAGAAGGGTAGCCGAGAACAAGCCTCGAGACCCTTCCAGCATTCATTAGAAGAACTCCGAGCACAACGATTGCCATTCAACATGACGATCCGCGCCAATGGTCCGCAACGCGTGACACCGTAACCGACAACCAGCATTACACTTAATATGAGGGCCCAAACTCTTGCCAGGCGGACTTAACCGTCTTGCCATGTTTCACCAGCTCGGATCAAGAATGAAGAAGGTCAGTCGATGCTCACGACAAGAAAAGCACAAGAGATAGCAACAACAGCAGAGGTCACCAGGACCACCGTAATCCCCGTCAAGCTCGCCCGAGGAGTCGCCGGGAGGTTTGCCAAGACGAAGACCCAGAAGATGCCGAAGATCGCCAGGACCATCCGGACCCTCGCAAAAATTTCCTAGAAGGTCGTTAGGAGGTTCGTTAGGCCGAAGATCTCGAAGACGCCAAAGGTCACCAGAACTACCCGAACTTTCGCAAGCCTGCCTAGAGGGTCTCCAAGGGAACCGTCGTGACAAACACCGCAACCTTGCAAGATCGTACTCGGATTTCCCGAGGGTCACCAACCCTCACGAGCCAAAGTTATCAACCTCGACGACTACAGAGAAGACCAGCAACGTGGCCGCCGGGTCTCTTCCAACTGCCGCTTAGGTAACCAAGAGCCTCGCTAACTGCATTGTGATGAAGTATTTGACCTCCTCCAAGGGATGCAGAAGGAAATCCAAGACTTATGCTCTGGCGAAGACCGTGGCGCACGAGGCTGTGCTGTGCTCCACGGGACTCTGTCCCGACTCGCACCACACCTGCGCGACGGAGAAGCCGTAGGCGACCTACGGTTCGCAAGCAACCTCATCTACAATAGGAAAGGAGATCCAGTCTACATCTAGTACTAGACGATCATGCAGATGAAGAAGTGCTCAGCCTCGACGATATGCCATGCATTCTGCTTAACCCTTACAGGAACAGTGTTCGAATTTTACCAGCGGCTACCTAAGGCGAGCATCTACTCTTTCAACCAGCTCAAGGACCTTTTCCTCGCCCGCTTTGTCGGCGTAGTGACTCAAAGAAAGGAGAAATCCTACCTTTGGTCCACCAAGCAGAATACCGACGAATCCTTAATGAAGTCCATCAACTGCTTCGTCAAAGAATCCAACAATTTAAATGACTACAGCGACAGTCACCACCATCATTTCCCTCATCGACGGACTGCAGACCGGGGAGTTCTTGATTTCCCTCGTGAAGGAAAGGCCATCGACCATGACAGAGCTCCTGACAAGAACAGCCCAGCACATCTCTGTGGAAGAATACCTCGCCAGCAGGAACTCAACGGAGCCATGGAGCTATCGATAAAGCAAGGACCGCTCATCCAAAAAACTGAAGGTGAAGAAAAGCCACATCATTGACAATTCGAACCGAATGGCGAAACCGCAACGATGTCAGTTGACAAGGAAACCATTCTTTCTTGATAAGAGAGAGTACACGTCACCGACGACTACGCCATATAAAATCCTCGCCATCCAAGGCCACGAGTTCAAAGGACCTCGCTCGATGAGCAAGACAATGATGAAGGACAAGAGCCATTACTACAATTTCCACCATGACTATAGGCATCTCGTGTCACAATGCTGGAATTTGAAGAACCAAATTGAAGACATGGTTCTAGAAGGATGACTGACACAACAAGGCCAGTTGCCACTTCTACAAGGCTACGACGACGCCCCCATATCCTTTTAAGATTTTTACAAAGCGCATCACGATCGCGCAAATGAGTCTATTTAGCAGACCAATATATTTTCATCTATGCAATAAGAATATCTCTTTGTCATGATATATTGTTTCTCATTAGTTTTCCACAAATTGTGATGCATATTCCGCAAGGCCGACCACAACAACGGTTGCTTCCATGAGCACAAGATAACCAAGAGGAGCCGCAATAAATCTGATGACCGTTTTTGGTCTAAGAGAGATAGTCCCCCTTCGACGGCAACACAACAAGACCCTGGACCATGCCACGAAGACGACCGGGGCTGAACTAGAAGATCCTCAGTCTATGCGACGTACAGGCACCTCGCCGACAAGACATTTGTCCGTCTATAAAAAATGAGCAAAGAAGAGTGCCAGAAGAGGTCGCCAATAAGAGAGAAGCAAAGGCTGACATAATCGCCGAGCAAACTCACAGTGCCGACATGTCCAAAGCTGAAGGAAGAAAGAAGGCGAAGGACGCACCGCCAAGCAGAAGAACCACGCCTAATGGGTCGATATGGAGCATGCACATCAGTGCAATAAGCGACGTCAACCCGTATGACTAGTTGATCATGAGACATAGGAGAATACGGAGCCGAATTCCAACCACGGATTACCATCAAAGGACAAGCCGTTGTAGACTTTGTCGCCGAGTTTACCTATGATGTCGGCACCTTTGATGCTGATGTAAATAAGGAAGCACCGCCACCAAAGCTAAAGAGGAATGCCATCCCCAAAGAACCAACGTAGAGCATATACGTGGACGAAGCATCAAACGACCAAGAAGCAGGGCGCGGAAATCATCAGGAACCTTCAAGGAGAAAAGTCAAAGAACGCTATCAAGTTCGAGTTCACAGCCTTAAGTGACGAAGCCGAACGTGGAGCGCTACTCACCGGCCTTAACATCGTCGAAAGGCTCGACGTAAAGAATTTAGAGGTACACTGCAGTTCACACAAGATCGTAAGCCTGATGAACGCCGGACCACCAACACAGGAAGAAAAGACGTGACAGGGCTGCAAGAAGCCATGGACCACCTCCAGCCATTGACGCGTATGAGATCGCCTGCATCCCTGCAACCGCCAACGACGAAGTAGCCACACTAGCTCCATCAATGAGCGGAAGAGGAGAAGTCGAACGTACAAAGAGACGTCGAATACACGATGAAGGAGGAAGCGTCGCATCGAGTCGCTAAGCTCGCTTGAAGAATTCCTAAGCTCCCAGAAGTTGACGTAGACACGGATGCTCTGAGCTAACGCTCGTCAAAGCCAAATCAAGAAGATGGAATGGAATCCGCAACCACTAACGATGATCCGTAAAGGAGCCAACTACATGAGACATTCAGACTAGACGAAAAAGTCGATGATGAACAAGATAATGCACTTGACAGAGCACCCAAAGAATAAGAAACTACCACCGACGGGAAAATCTACGAGTCACTCATATTTTACAAACACTAAAAGGCCGGAAACTAATCCCTCCGGCTCAAGTAACAAATCTCGAGTTTCACGAAAGGTCGGAAACTACTCCCGCTGGCTAAGGAAACTAATACCGAGTTTCAGAAAAGGCCAACAACTAATCCTGCCAGCTCAGGAAACAAATCTTGAGTTTCCCAAAAGGCCGAAAACTAATCCCGTCGGCTCATGAAATAAGTTTTGAGTTTCACGAATAGCCAGAAACTAATCTCGCCGGCTTAGGAAACAAATCCCGAGTTCCAAAAAAGGTCGGAAACTATCATATACATAAAAATAAAAAGAGCAAGATCATATATTATAGTTTGTACTTGTCTCCTCCTGCAATATACACACACAAGCATAAGTTAGTAAAACAAGCTCCAGAAGAACAAGAATTTTAGAAAAGCTTCAAGCACAACCAAGTTCCTTCATATTACTTGATATGAAATCCAATAACAAGTCATAAAGGAAGAAAAAAAACATGAATCAAAGCTAATGAAAAATCATATTATGTATATATATGTATGGATGTATATGCACATAGTGGGTCATCATAATTTCTATCTATTACACTTAGATTCCTGTAAATATTCGTATGTTGATCAAATTATAAGCTTGTTGTACCAAAAATGTTGAAGTGATTTTCAATCCAATGGTTTTATAAAACCATTTGTGTTAACAGCTCGGAAAATAAGAAACGAAGGAAAATGGAATAATATAGAAAAGACACCTTAAATCTTTGAGTCTAAGCCTTTTCGGATCCGCAAAACAAAAAGTCAATGGCTAATCACAACCCTGCAAGTACTAAAGTAACTTAGTACACAACAATCAGGAACGAACTGTATTAAGAATATATTAATCTAATTGTGTAAAAAAATAAACAGAGAGCATTATATATGCTAGACATCTCTATGCGGGAGAACTTCACAAATCAACCGAAAAACGATAGAATCATACCTGAAGTTAAACAATGATATTGACCGTACTCACTCTCGATCCTTCCATTCACAGCTTCACAAATCCATTGATAGAGTTTTTGGCCTAACAAATAAAACAAAAATATAATCCTAGCAAATTAAAACCTAAACCCAGAATGAAAACTCAAATAAAGTTTGGAGTGAAGTATAGCCGAAATAAAATACTGAAGCAAATCAATCTCAGATTCAAAACACAATTAATCCAAAAATTGTTTGGAAAATAAGTGAAATAGTCAAAATTGAGATTGAGAAAAACATAACTTCGAACATCAAACTTTCGCTCGTTGAAGGCGTTCAAGAAATGAGGGCTCTTCCAATTATAAAGAAACTCTGGACATTCAAATCAAAACTAAGATTGAAAAAAACGACCTCGACCTCGGAACAAAACTTTTTGAATCAAAGAATCTATGGAAATGTCTCATCTCATTCCACCGATGCCTCCGGTGGTCTCGGAGGAGATAGCCGCGAATGGGAGCTCGCAGGCTCTGATGCCTCCGCTGCCGGCGTCGATAGTGAAGAGGTCGAAATCGAAACAACCAGAGTATTGCTCCATTTCTGATCTCATCTTCGAGAGAGAGAGAGAGGAAGCGATGGTGAGGAGAAAAAGAGATTAGGACAGTTATAAAAAAAGCATAAAAGAAAAGATATAATAATGAGGAAAAATAAAAACGAATTAATTAAGTGACATTCGTTGCGTTGTCGCTGCAGCGAGATAGTTTCTCGCCTAGGCCATCGGATTTTTTTATAACAGTTTTATAAAACTGTTGTGTAAAAGTAGGTTAATTAGTAGTTGGTGCAGTGAGATTTTTCTCGCCTAGGCTAGCGGGTTTTTTGTACAACAGTTTTATTAAAGTGTTGTGTAAAAGTTGCGTATTTGAACTATACACAACGGTAGAGCTGCGACTCGCGATCCAAAACCCACCATCGCGACGTGTTTTGGAGAATCGCGACGAGTCGCGATTGGTTGGTTGGGATCGCGATTAATCGCGACGTGGGCATTCCTTCGCGACGTCCATCTGGCGATCCGCGTGATGGCTTTGGACGGCCAGGATTGCCCCATGTCATCAATCCGTGTGGTGTGTTTGTTTGTGGCAGAAATAACACACTTTTTACCCGAAATTAATTACCCAACCACAATTTTTACCCACTTTACTCGAATTCCAACCCAAAAATTTTAAATTTCAACATTTTCCCCCAACTTTATTCACCCACTTCACCCACCTCAATAATTATTCACCCACCCAACTCTCTCCTCAAATCCTATAAATACCACCTCTCCCACCCTCATTTCCTCACCAACAATCTTCCAACTCTCTCTCAAATTCTCTCAACTCTCTAAGTTTTTTCCCTCTAAAGCTCTCAAGTTCTCAAATTTTCCATTATGTCTCGAAGAAGCGGTGGTAGTTCCGGTGGTCGCAGGGCGGCTAGGGATTTGGTACCCGATTTTAATGCCGGGGAGCAATCGCAACCTACGCCCGAGGGCTACATTCCCGTTATAGAAACACTTCCCTCCCCACCAAATCCAAATTATCTGACGCACGTTCCGGCATCAATGGTCAACAACACGCTACGTCGATGTAGGGAGACAGGAACCACTGATCCATTTTTTGAACTCTTGTTTCATGGAGGACCCGCCGACGACCGCAGGGAGGGCCCACTTCAACCGCCGGACGAACCGCCTCAAAGACGCGATCTTGCCGGGGAGGAGGACCTTCCGACTCCGCACGATTCGTCCGTTGTCGGCTCGTACCACGATGGTTCTCCACTCTCTTCCAATCACGAAACCGGCGAAGGCTCCGTCCAACGTCCTCGACGTGCTTGACGTCCGCGTCCGGCAACGGGGTGATTATGTTAATCATTATTATTTTAATTATTTTAGTTTAATTAATTAATTTGTCACGTCTCTTGAAAGTCTTAGTATGCTCTGTGGTTGCGGTTCCGACTGATCTTCCACATCAGAAACGAATTTCTTGAGATTTAATAATCATTTAATCATATTAATTTAATTAAACTTTAAATGGTTACTCAAATAAGTTAAAAAAATTAAAAAAGGTAATTTGTATGTGTGGTAATAATTATAAAGTTCTTATTGGATTATGGTGTCTTAGAAAGATTGGTTTTTAAATAAGGTTTGCTTTGCAATCTCCTCCAAGCTAGCCTGGGAACCTCGGGAAGTTCTGTCTAGAAAAGCTTGGGCCTAAAGCGAGATCATAGCATCCTTTCCAGTCAATCTGGCCGTGGAACCTCGAGGAGTTCCGTCCAAAAGAGTTTGATAATTATTTTCACACATAAGAAATACCATTTTAATTTTGTTAACTTTTTTATTTAACCTTAAGACATTTAATTAAATCAATATGATTAATAATAAACTTTATGACATTTAAATTTGTGATTTTCCTTTTGTTTTAATAGACTAAATCCTCATGGCTTGGCGTGGGGACGACCAAATACGGCTGCGGTATGGAAATTTTTTCATGAAGATCGGCACATCAACGAGCGAGGCGAGCGTGTTAAACATGCCACATGCAAAAAGTGCGGGACAGTTCTAGACGGGATGGGGGAACGGGGAACCGGCTACTTGAACCGGCACGCAAATGTGTGCTTCCCAACAGGGGAGCTCGATGAGGTAAACAGAGCACAGGTAAGTGCTCTTTCTGCTGTGAATTTACGGAACTGGACACTCGAATGGATTCTTTCTACGGGCGTTCCGCTGAGTTTTGTCGAAAGTCCCAACCATACACGATATATGCAAAGGATTAATCCGTCGTACCAGCAGTTTTCTCGTACCACTTATACCGGGGACATGGAAACCGCTTATGATTTGCAAAAAAACCTTTTAGTCGATTTTTTCAAAATGTCTAACATAAAAGTTGCTTTTACCACCGACTTGTGGAGCGGTCTAAGTTTAAATGATTACATGAGTTTGACCGCCCATTACGTTGACGCTGAGTGGAATCCATGTCAACGACTTTTAAACTTATCGCCTTTTGAGTGTCGCCATATCGGAAAAAAAATAGCCGAGAAATTATTTGAATTATTTGGTGATTGGGGTTTACAAAATCGTGTTATTTCCATTACCTTAGATAATGCCTCAAGCAACAACGCCGCGATTATGATATTGGAAACAATGTTACCCGCTTCTCCGTTTCGAAATATTTTACATCAACGGTGTGCTTGTCACATAATTAATTTAATTGCACGAACGGGCGAGGGACATATTGCACACCATGTTGAAAAATTACGCGGCATTGTTGATTGGATCCGGCATCCTCAAACCACCAATAGGTGGAGACGATTTTGTAAAGACCACAATCATAAAGCTAATAGGTTTGGTTTAGATAATAATAGCGATGGAACTCTACGTATTTAATGATTTTAGTTGTGTGTAGACAGAGGCTTCCTTTGGACCATTTCCTCGGACAGGAACTCCCTCCGGAGGCGCGGATCACGGAGGCGGAATGGGCTACCGCGAAGAAATTCCTTGCTTTCCTCAAACCTTTTTATGCTGTTACTTTAAATTTTTCTAACCAAAATAAACCTTCTTTGAATCATGGTCTTTCAGGTCTTTATCAAATTTTGTGTGTTTTCAAAGAATTCGAAAAGGACCCTATTATTTCGCCGCTTATTGAGTCTATGGTTTCAAAATTCAAGTCTTATTGGGATCCACCCCCGTTTTTGTTTTGCTTCGGTGCTATTCTAGACCCTCGTCTTTCGGATGATAGCGATCGGAGAAAACATAGGGGTGGATTATCGTAATTATGTTAATGTTGTTAACGAAGCTTTTTATGAATTGTACAGTGAATACAACAAACGGTTCCCTCAATTCAACGCACAGGAGGAACAAAGGTCAGTGATGGCAAGCCCAACCAAGACGGGATTAGACTTCAGCCGGAGACTCAAGCAACGGGTAAGTCGCAGGGAATCCACTACGCCGTTGGCGGGCGACACGGATGGCCAACCGGCAGAATTGAAGCGCTACTATGGCCTGCTATTCGCCGAAGAATCCGACGAGTTCGATGTGATAAGGTGGTGGAAGATTTAACGGGACAGATTTCCGCTATTGGCAAGAATGGCGAGGGATATACTGTCCATGCCCATTTCCAGCGTTGCTTCGGAGAGTGTTTTTAGTACAGCTCAATATCTTATCAACGACCGGCGGGCGTCAACCACCAACACACACGTCGAGCAGATTGTGGTGTTGAATGATTTGTTGTTCAACTCCCCCGTGATTGCCGAACGCTCCAAACCAAGCGACCTGGAGCTAATGACGGAAAGGTTCAACGCAATGTTCCCCGAGTAATGATGTGCTCTTTCTTCTCTTGGTTTTATGTCCCTAAGGAGGGTTTTACAAGGGAGGTTTTAGTGAGGCATCTTGTAATATTTACACTAAATATTTACAGCTCTCTTCCACCTTATTATAATATTCACAATGAACAAAACAACTTCTTTTTTTTAATATCTCGTCTTATCGTATTTAATTATATATTTGTTGATTAAATTTGTTCAAATTATTAATATGTTACAAATTAATATTTATTAACATATGTTACAAATTAAAAACTAACATATAAATCAAACTTATTAATATGTTACAAAATAATAATTACAACATATTTAAATAATTTTGAAATAAATTAATTACGAATAATAATTAAAAATAATAAACATATTTAAATATAGTTTTGAAATAATTGATAAAGTTTGATAATTAAATTCGGGTAAAAAATAACCAAGTTAAACATTAGAAACAATTAGATACATATGCCGCAAAGTACAATAATGAAGAACCCGTGCAATTTCTCGCCCCTAAAACCCTGGTCGCGATTTCTCGCGAAGCCGCCAGTCGCGATCCGTCGCGACGCCCAAACTCACGATTTTGGCGAATTCCATCGCGACGAGTCGCGACGTCGCGTATCACAGCTCTACACAACGGTGTTAACTAAACTGTTGTGTAATCTTATTTTGCACAACAATATTATACAAGTGTTATGCAATTTTCATTGTGTATTTTAACTATTTGTAGTAGTGAATGTCTATAAATCCTAGAGGCAAAGAAAAGAGAAACTAATCTCTGGGAAGAACTAAGCCAAGAGGATCCCGTAACATGAACAAATTCCAAAGCACCAAAGACTTCAAGACACCATTGGGAGCTTCAAGGAGACAAGCCACCTCTGCGAGCACCTGAACATAAAAATGAAGAAAACCAATCAACATCGTCATCATCTGCAGCAAGCCAAGAACAATAGAATTACAAAGCTCGCCTACAGGAAGGAACTCGAAGAACGACAAGGCACAAAAGCCCATGGAAATGAAGACAGAAGGTTAGCTCAGAAGCAGTGACGTAACTATGCACCACCAAGTCAAGACAGAAGGCCAAAACATGGTAGCGACACTGTCTGGGAGTCTTGTGAGCAATAGGACCCTCGCCACCGGCAAATCTCACGATGGCAAGACCCTCGTCTGCAGGTCCTTCCTCAGCAACGGGCGTCTCATTGACAAAGTCCCCGCCAGCTTCATGCTCCTTGACGACATCGGACGTATTGACATCAGAATACTCTACATCAGAGGCATCATCAAGGACCAATAGCTCGAAGCCATGCTCGCCAGAAACCGACAATCCACCTGCAAAGTTTCAACACATATTGAAGATTCAAAAGACAAGCATCCTCCACTATGAGTAGACAAAGAAAGGCGAATCATCACAAAGGGATCCTTACCGGGCCCGTTGACCGCTGCACTTTACCTGGGGCATGTTATTCTCTTGGCATGAGCTAGCTCTATTCCCAACGAGCCCAACACAAAAATTGGATCATCAATCGGAGTTATGAAGCTCTCAAAATCGAAGTTTCCGTAAAAAATGGGTTCCACCACAACTTTTGGCAGCCCGTCCACCGGAGCAAATGTGGTGGAGTTCAAGACGATGCCTTCACAATGTACGGACATCACCAAGGCCACCAAAACATCCACCAAAGTGCGCGCCAAGCCACTACCCGTGCCGGAGATGATCACGTCAAAGTTCTCGCCCGCACCGGCAATTTCTCCAAACACCGCGCCCGACGTCGCGCCACCACCGCATACCTTTGCAGACAATGCCGATGAGATGATTCCGGGGAGCCCCTCCATGCCGAGCATCTTGCTTCCTGCACCAGAGGATTCTACGCTACATCGACGCCCGACAAGCTCGCGCGTGATCCACCCAATTTGACTAACCTGCGCACACGCCACCTGGGGTGACTACCCCCACTACGCCAGCAATCGCCGCCATGAGAGAAAAAATCAATGAGCCACCTCAATGGGACCTGCCATGCAAAGGAGACCGTTGTCTGCGTCAAACAGCACCTCCGGCAAAGCTCATGCGCAAATCGAGTTGTCCACCGCACCGCTCATCATGTTACAACCGGCGGAAAGGGAGAAGTCGCAAGCCCAAGCTGGAAGAAGAGAGAGAAAATGTGAAACCCTAAAATATATCTATGGGGTATTAATTAAACCCTAAATCTATTTCTCTCCTCTTAAGTTCGAATTCTATAGCCCATGCAAGCCCAAAAAATCATAAAAACTAGGACACAAAGCTAACGTTTGATTTTAAAGTGGTCAAAAAACGATAAAAAAATTGGTTGGTATAGGTTTTAAGAAAAAAAAAGCCTATTTTCAAAGGTTAGTAAAAAGCCTTGGAAATACGCCTATGAACCTCCAAAAATCCAAAAATACGCCTATGAACCTCCAAAAATCCAAAAATCGAGTGAAATCTTAAAAAGTGACTGATGATTTATTCAATCAATTTTTGTACGTCTTTGACTATGTCTGAATTATTTCCCTCATATATATGCAAAAAGTTACGAAAATATTTTACAAATACCCGGTTAAAAGAAATTCGCAGTTCCTTGGGAGGATGAGAGGAGACTAAAAATCTCTGACAACCTGGATCTTCGCCAAATAACACAAGTGGCCTTATGTTTTCAAATAAAATGTTCTCGCGCAATACAATTACCAAGGAAACTAGGCGGTTAATGTTATGTGCATTTTTAGTAACATATAAAAATTGGGCCAATATGTGCAAAAGTCAAAGCCCATCACCAAAGTAAAAGTCTAGAGGCTGACGAACCAAGACTTTAATGGCGAGGCCCAGAGTCAAAAGGGGAAAGAAAACAAATTCCTTGAAAAGCTGACGAGGCAAGGAGGCCGACGAGGTGACGAGGTGATAAAGCCGACGAGGGGACAAGAAGACAAGGTGACAAGGTCGACGAGTAGACGATGCGAAAGGCCGACGAGGCGACAAGGCGATAAGGCCGATGAGGAGATGAGCTGACAAGGCCTGCAAGGCGACGAGGCAACAAGGCCGACAAGGCGACAAGCAATCAAGGCTCATGAGGCGACGAGCCGACAAGGCCGACGAGGTAACAAGGCAAAGAGGATAACTGGATGACAAGGCCAACGAGGCGACTAGCCGACATGGCCGACGAGGCCGACAAGGTGACGAGCCTTATAAAGACCTTGGTCTGACAAGCACCCCAGTCGTAGTTTAACGAGGGCATAACTTATAATTATTCCACACGCGATGAGATCTGAGATCATGAAGATTCCCCCGGACTTAACATACGAACTCGTGGACAACCAAAAGACATCAAAGACGAACCAAGAAGCACCGAAAAGCCCCACAAAAATATTAGGGGCCGCGACAACCCCCTGTGACAGGAGAGAAATTTGCAGGCCCCTGGAGGTGAAGTTTAAGGGAATTAGCCTTCCTATAAATAGGATTCTTCATCTCCTCATTTCCACACTCACTCATATCTTTCTCAAGAGCATCTCTCTCTAGTTTTCTCTTTCCAAAAAGTCGCGCTCTCTTCCCCCAACAAGAATT
Organism: Parietaria judaica; assembly: GCA_954871525.1. Lineage (NCBI taxonomy): Eukaryota > Viridiplantae > Streptophyta > Magnoliopsida > Rosales > Urticaceae > Parietaria > Parietaria judaica. The sequence goes on along the minus strand of OX940865.1, from coordinate 225,295 downwards.
GAGAGCTTGCTGGAAGAGGCCCGTCTAAGATGAGATCTATAGTATAGTCTCAACCTCGACAAGAGAAGTTTTTCGTCGAGTCGTCAATGATTCTCCTTTGTCATATTAAGGCGCCTTCGCCAATAATGAAATGGTCGGCATGGAGCATCCCTTGTGTTGTCCGCGTTTTTAGGGACGAAAATTATCCCTGCCACGTGTCCGATCTCGAGCCTGACCCGGTGACCGCGCGGTGAGAAGTAACTAGGATCTTCCTCAGGTCTTCGCTGCTCCCACACCTGGAATAAGATTCCGCGGTGCCTAGCTGCTATCCCCGCTTCCTCTTCTCCCTTTTTGGAGAGGGTGACGCTTGGGATTTTTCGGGAATAGGATTCCCGGCCTGTTACGCCGGGGTCTTCGAGGTGGCCAAGTGTGCGAGCGTTGATGGGAAAAGGATTCCTGGCCCGTCACACCCTAGAGCCGTCGTCTGGGGAGGTTCGGCACGTGAGCATTGACGAGATTAGGATTCTTGGCTCCACGTACCCCTTGGTCGTCTGTGGGTGGTGGCTAGGTACCAGAGCATTGATGGGAATAATATTCCCGGCTCGGCGTACCCTTTGTCTTGTCGTCCGGGAGCTGGCTAAGTACTTAGAGCGTTGATGGGAATAAGATTCCCGGCTCGGCGTACCATTTGTCTATCGTCAAGAGGTGGCTAGGTACTTAGAGCGTTGATGGGAATAAGATTCCCGGCTTGGCGTACCCTTCTTCTATCGTCGAGAGGTGGCTAGGTAGAGCGTTGATGGGAATAAGATTCCCGGCTCGGCGTACCCTTCATATGTTGTCGAGGGGTGGCTAGGTACTTAGAGCGTTGATAGGAATAGGATTCCCGGCTCGGCGTAGCCTTCTTCTGTCGTCGAGGGACTTTGGCCCTTATCCCCAAGTAGCTTTGGGGGGTTGTTTATTATTATGGTTGTGCCCGCCTTGTTATTTACGGGTTGCCTACGTACCCTACCTCAGGGATCAAGCCGTTTTGTAGTTCGCTTCAAAGTGATAAATGGGGGTTAGCGGAGATAATGGTACTAGATCCGCTAATAGTCCCCGAGGGTTTAAATATTGCCGCCTTTTTGTGGGCAGAGATTTGGTCAGGTGAAGTTGCACTTGCCGCCTATCCCGGCACTTAGTTGATATGCACGGGGTATTGCGAGATCCTTGGTGTTTCTAAGGACAACTCGGCCTCAGCGGATGGGAGGGCTTCCGACTCCTTGCTAAACGGCGAGGATCACCCGTCTTAATGGAGCCAAGGTCTCACATGGGTGGTGTAAAGAAGTCGGCCTTGGAGGGTATTTTTGGGTGTGGCCGAAACCTCCCTTGGGGTGGTGAGGAATCTGTTTTTTGGTGGAGATGGGAGGGTGTTTTTTTGTGGTGAAATGGAGGCTAATGATGGCCGAAATCCCTTGGGTGATGATCTTCCTTACTTGCTCGGATTCTATGAAGAAAGGAGCAAGGCAAGGCTTAGATCTTGAGAACTTCCTTCAAGGTCGAAATCCAGGGAGAAATCGGCATAGTAAGTAGAAGGGAAGAACAGAGAATTCGAAGTTTCTCTGTGGGGGTGAGATTTGTGCATAGTAAGTGTAGTAGAAGGTGAAGTTTATGATTCATGTGAAATGGGGTCGTATTTATAGACTTTTGGAGGGTCTAGGGGTAAGGAAGTCTTTCCAAGTGAAAATACATCCCACAAGGGCATTATGGTCCATAATGGACGGAATATGGAATCATTTCCATGAGGTGAGGCTAATGAAGGGCATTTTGGGGGTAAATGGAAAATGGGAGAGTGATTCATGTGAGTAAGACTCACATAAGGGTATTTGGGTAATTTGTGAGGGAAAGGACATCCTCACATGATAAGGCAATTTCTTGTGGGTAGAAGGGTCATTCCTAGGGAGTTCCTTCGACGGTAAGGAAGTGATGGCATGAGTGGAGTTCTCCTTGGGTTCGGATGGTTCGGCTTGGGTGGCTCCGGAGGCTCGGGAAGGCTGCCCTGGAAGGGGCACCCATGCCACAGGGGGCAGCACGGGGGCTCAGGAGGCTCGGGAGGCTGCCCTTGTCGGGTGACCTCCCCAGGAAGCTCATCGGGAGACCTCAGCAAGAGGTTCCTTTTTCGATCAAGGGCTTTTTCTTCTTAGTCTTCACAGCTCTGGGCCTCGCCAAATACATTGAGTCTTTGACTTCGCCAATGGACTTTGACTTTACCAAAGCCAGCCCTTATGATAGGCGGACAAGGCGACGGCCTTGGGCCCCCAATTTTTAAGGCCTGGAAGCTACCGTAGTATTAGGTCGATCTCCATGGAAGAGCATCTATTCACTACTATAAATATGGGATTATACTACGAAAATTCCACTACGCAAGACAAAAGGCATAGTTGGAAGTCAAGTTCCGACGATGGAAATTATTATGCATAGTCGGATATAAAAAAAAATAGACTTCCGACTAAAAAAAAAATTATGTGTAGTCGGAAGCATTTATGTGCCGCGACGAAAAATATATGCCGAGCCGATCAGTGTTCCAATTACGCCCAAAAATGTGTGTCGTCCTGATTGGTTTAGGAAGCATACACTCGCCGCGGCGAAATAGTATGCGTCGTGTCAGGTAGTGAACCTAACTACGCATATATTAGTGTTTTCAGGATAGAAAACGGCTTTCATGTCCAACGATAATTTTTTGTGTCGTTGGGATAACTCGCCGCGGCGGGTTTTATTATGCCGCAGCGAGTGTCGGGTTTTTTTTTATTATTTTAAACTAGTCGCAAACAACCAATTTCGCACGAACCATAATCAACCCTAATTTCTCTCTTTCTCACTCCTTCGCTCGCCACCGCCAACTCGACCTATTCGCCTTCGCTCTTCGTCGCTTGCCGTCGCCTGCTGTCGTTTGTTGTAGCCCACCGTCATAAGGTTAGGCTTTGAATCTTTGTATTTTTCTTAGAAATTTTAGGAATTTGTGATTTTTAAAGGTATATGATTTTGGGGGTTTTATGATTTTTTAATGATTTTCTGCAATTTTGTTGATGTGAAGTGTGATTTTGTTGATGATTTTTCGATTGTGATGATTTTTATGGTTGAAATTGTGAATGGTGATTAGGTTTTGAGATTGTGAATGGGGATTAGGTTTCGAAATTGTGATTAGGTTTTGGAATTGTGAATTGTGATTAGGTTTTGAAGTTGTGATTAGGTTTTGGAATTATGAATTGTGATTATTGTGAATTGTGATATGGTTTTGGAATTGTGAATTGTGATTAGGTTTTGAAATGAATATATGCTATTTTTGTGTTGTCATATTTCAATGGCGCCTAAAGTACGTCGAGGTACTAGGAAAGAAACGGCGAAACGGGGAAAGCACTGGAACAATCCCACAGCAAATGACGAGGTCGATGGAACGGTTCCTCCGCCTCCGCCGCTGCATATGCCCTTAATGATGGAAGCGGCAAAGAACCGTTACAATAATATATGCACACGGAAACTTTGCTCGGAGCGTGGTTTCACCGAATTACCGCTCACTTCGAATGCGTTGAATGACCTCATCAACGCCAATTATCAACGGTGGGGTTGGCTAAATTATATGCCCAAGCTAAAGAACACGGCGTATACAAGCATGGTCCTCGAATTCAATGCGGCCCTTCCCGACAACGTCAAGGAAGAGTTCGTGATGGTTCAAAATGTGCGTGTTCCCATCAGTTCAGAGGTCATAAATGCCTAGTATGGCTCTCCGAGTTTTATTGTATAGGAGGATGAGCACAACCATTACCCTGGTGCTGAGGTGGAGTTGGACAAGGCATTTTACGATGATATCGATGCAACAATTGCGCAGCCCGGTGTGCAATGGAATTCAAGAGCTAGGGAATCACGCCTTGAGAAGAGCTAGTTGTCTAAGGTCGGGAAAATTTGGATGTACTGTTGAAAATCGGTGGTATCAAGACGACTTCCTTACCACGATAATAGCCTCCGAGGCATCCCGGTAACATTTAAAAAATTTGTTTTAAAGCAATAATTTTGTTACCGGATCGACGACACGGATATCGGGTAACAATCATTTTGTTAAGATCTGATAAATATTTTGAATTTAATATTTTCATAATCATTATTAATAATCTAGTCAAATAGGAAATAAATAGAAAGCAGTAAATGGTTGCTTTTATTTACCCAATGCACAAGGCCGTACCTCAACTGACGATTCCGGCTGCGCATTCTGACTTGGGCAGGGCTCTGCCGGTGCTGAGGGAAACTCCCGTGTTATTTCGGGATATTCTCCTGGATTCCTCGTACCGAAGCGTGGGCTTCGCCGGCAGGACTCCGTTGCAAAATTTAACTGACGGTTCTTTTAAAGCTAACGGAGAAAATATCTCCTAAGCCGAACCAGAAGAGCGATCAGAAGCAGAAAACTCGCAGACCCTAGAGAGAGAGGGAGAGCTCAAGTTTTTGCTCTGGGGAAGGTGTGTGTAGAATGAGCCTCCTATTTATAAGCTCAAGCTGTAACCGATTTGGAGATTTTCACTCCCATTATTCGAATTATATTAATTAAATATGATTAATAAATTCAATCCAATGGTCCAGATCTAATCTCATCTAAATCCAATGGATATAATTATTCAGGGATTTAATTAAATAATAATACATGATAAGATCAAAATATTTAATCTTATCATAATATTAATAAAATTCTAATTATATATACATATTTAAAATTCGAATTTGATGATGATTATCTAGATCCAATGGTTAAAAATAAATCTTAAACCAATGCAATGGATCAAATCAATTAGGGATAAAGTCAAATACCCTAGGGTTTTACAAAACCCGAATTTGAACTCTTATCCATAATATTATTCGAATTTTTATATTATATATATAACATTAATTAATTTCTAATCCGACGGTTAAAGATTAAATCTCAAAACAGATCAAACGGACACAATTAATTAAGCAAAACAGATCAAACGGACACAATTAATTAAGCAAAACAGATCGGTTATGATTTAGTATCAACCGTTGGATTAGGATATTGATAAATTCGAAATTAATAACTTGGTGACCAAGTTCTATTTTTCGAATTTTATTAATTAATTGTATCCGTTGGATCGGTCTAAGATTTAATCTTTACCGTCGGATTGAGAATTGATTAATTATATATATATATATATCTATATATATTCGAATTATGTTTAAGGATAAATTCAAAAAAATTGTTTTAATAAATATATTTATCCTAAACTTATTTGATCCATTAGATCGGTTTTAAGAATCATCTCAACCGTTGGATCTAGATAATAATGATTCGAATTTTATATATATATATATATATATATATATATATATATATCATAATTCGAATTTTATGATGATAAGAAGATAAGATTGGATTTTTGATTTATCTAAATCTTTCTTATTTAATTAAATCTCTAATTAATTATATCCATTGGATTTAGATGAGATTAAATCTGGACCATTGGATTAAGATAATTAATTATATTTAATTAATGAAATTCGAATTTAGGGAGGGAATATCTCCAAATCGGTTACAGTCTTGAGCCTATAAATAGGAGGCTCATTCTACACATTTTACACACCTTTCCCCAGAGAAAAATTCGAACTCTCCCTCTTCCTCAGGGTCTGCGAATTTTCTCTCTGATCTCTTTCTTCTGGTTCGGCTTAGGAGACTATTTCTCCGGAAGCTTAAAAAGAACCATCAGTTAAAGTTTTGCGACGGAGTCCTGCCGGCGAAGCCCACGCTTCGGTACGAGGATTCCAGGAGAATATCCCGGAAGATCACGGGAGATTCCCTCAGCACCGGCGGAGCCCTGCCCGATTCAGAGCGCGCAGCCGGAAATCGTCAAACGATGTACGGCCTTATGCATTGGGTTAATAAATGCAAACATTTACTGCTTTCTATTTATTTCCTATTATGACTAGTTTATTAATAATGAGTTATGAATATTAAATTGCATAATATTTATCAGATCTTGGGATATGGATATTATCCGATATTCGGACCGTTGTTTGGATAACAAGTTTTTCCGCTTTAAAATAATTTTTAAATGTTAACCTGACGGTTCGGACGTATAAATCGTGATAATTATACGGAATCCGAGACGTGATTTCCAATAAATATATTGTTCGTCGCGGCATATATGTAAAGTTGTCGCGGCATATATTATATTAGCAACGGCATACAATATGTCCGATGAAATTTTCGAGTTTTAGAAGCACCTCATACAACACTTATTATGTGTAGTCGGAACAATTGATGCGGCAAACTAATATTATGCCGCAACAAATTTTGATTCCGAGTACACTTTTTAAGTGTAGTCCAACGGCACTTCCGACTACACTTATATTAAGTGGCGTCGTATATCATACGGCAGAGGATCTGACGACACATAAAGAGTGTAGTCAGATAGCGTCGACTACACTGTTTAAGTGTAGTCCAAACCCTTTTTTTAGTAGTGATTCTTTTTCTTATTCTCTGATTTCTTTCGTTTTCTTCGTTGAGTTCCAATGGAAAAGAGAGAGAAAGTTGAATTTTTAGATTAAAGTTTGTGATGGGCCCCAGTTTTACAGATTTTTATGCTTAATTCAATTTGTCTTTCTTTATAACATAAAAGTAGAGGGACCCACTTCTCTATAATTTTATATTGATCAAATCAATATTAAATTGTTAATGGAAGTGAATCGTAAAAATCAAACTTAACTTATGTTTGTTTTACTCCCTCTAAACAATTTTTGTATGCTTTATTAATATTTTACTCACAGTCAACTAGTACCTCTCTAGATAATTTTTGGCAGAGGAGTAATGAAGTCCCCTCCCCCCTTTCCCATCTCCATCATTCGACACCCTCTTCCTCTCTCTCTTTCTATTTCTTCTCTCCTCCATCAAAATATTCAAAGCTTCATAACTTCGTCACCGGAGCTCCGATCAACGAGATTTTAGTACCGCCGGAAAGCTCTCGAGAAGCAAACTAGCTGATGGGAGGATTACAACCAGAAATGGGGTTTTGAAGCCCTCGTCGAGGAGATCAAAAGCCCTCAATCAGAATTGTCATCGGACTTTCGGTAAGCTCGAATTTCATTGCCCTAGTTTCTGATTTAGAGATGATCAAATTAGGTATATTATGGGCTTTGATTGATGAAATTGACCTCGCCATTGTGTTTAGAATAGTCGGATTAAGCTAGGAGAAGTATGAATTTGTCGAATTGATGCCCGTTTTGCTGCCTCGTTTTGCGTGCCCGACAGGAATTTGGTCCGGGTTAAGTTTCAGCGTATCGGGTTTTCAATTGACAGTTTAAATTCCAATCTTAGTAGTATTTGACGTATGGATGATATTGGTGTTATAGCTGGCACGGATAGTCGTCTCGTGGTCTCCTCGAAGACCGTGCTGCCTGAACCACCCGTTTTTAATAGTTCAACATATCCCGAAGTCTCTAATCATCGATCTAAGGGCCAAGACGATCCCACATCTTCGACTAGCTGGTCAATCGATCAAGTTTCCACAAATTGAGGTCGGGGCTATTACCTTTTCTCGCTCTTTAAAATGAACGTAGAAACCAACACTTTAATGAAGATTTAACCGGATAGGCTAATATGGGATTTATTGAAATGATTTGTTAATCAATAAATTAATGCTATAATAGTCATCGCTTGATAGCGATGCTAGATACCAGGTATGGTTGCATCAGATTGATGCTTGTTATATTTTATGTTTATGATTACGTCGGGATGACGTATGTTGATATGGTACCCGCTTCGGGCGGATGGTGATTATTATGTTATGGTTCCCGCTTCGGGCGGATGATGATTATAATGATATGGTACCCGCTTCGGGCGGATGAGCTGCTGACGAGCAGGTGGCTACTGCGCAGTAGGCCGGATATGGATATGGATATGGATATGATTAATGACCCAAAAGTCAACATTTCGACCCATGGCGAACTGGCCGTCTTTGGGGGTGATTAGGATCCCGAGTCGAGGGCGAGTTACGGTTAGGGACTTCTAGTTCACCTGTGCTCGTGCCTTGAGGACTCGATGGGATATAGCGGAGAAAAGGCGCGAGCTGACTCGGCATGGACCACCGAAATGATTTGACTTTTGTGGAGTATATTTATTTATTTATTTTATTATTGGAATGATAAAATGATTGAAAGTTCATGATTAAATGGTTTATGATGACGTTTAATTTATTTAATTGAAATTTGACTAATAAAGGTTCGGTAAAGAGAATTTGTAATAGATTCCCTACTGAGCGTGTGGTGCTCACCCCTTCCATACTTTCAGTTACAGGCGGTGTTTAGAGTCGGACTCCAGACGAGGAGTAGACTGGTACAGAAGATCCAAGTACTGTTTTCGTTTATCTGTATCTATAAAGTTCATCGAAGTTAACATTGTATTTCGTGTTGATCTTTCCATTTGGGAATTGTAATGGATTTAATGTTGGACTTATGCGATGGTGGTACTTTGCATTTCACATTTTATGGTGTCGTATAAACTGTGGTTTTGATAAATGTTTTGTCGTTTAAGTCCCATAGGCAGGAACTACGTTTGACGTGGACGTTGAATAGTCCAAGTTTATTGTGTATAAAGTAACGTGTCCATTGACCGGTCAATGTTTAGAAAGTCTTTATTTTGTTTTTTTTACTAATCCCATTTACGGGCGTTACAAATAGTATTATTTAACTATATATATAATAGTATTTAACTATATATATATATAAGTAATAATCTAATAAAGTAGTAATATATAATTATATATATATAATACATTTATTGATAAAGACAATGGGCCCACAAAACACATAACACTTATTAAAAGTTAATAAAACTATTAACGATTGAAATAAATAATAACCATAGAGAGAAAAAAAAAAGTTAGAGTGGGCCCACTAGCTCCATCTTTCTCTGGCCAACGTTATACTGATTCCAGTAGCAAGCTCGAAGTTTTTTCACTTTCTAATGGCAGAAACGAAACATTTTTTTTTTATTAAAAAAAATCAGAATACAATAGAATTTTTTTTCTCTCCAAAATTGGGGTGACACCAGCCACCCTTAAAATAAGCTGGGTCCGCCCCTGTAAACATGATAACTTGTATTTTTATTGATAATCATATTTTTTGAAAGGATGTTTATAATTATATTTTGATCAATTGTAGGGATAAATTAGCTAAACAAATCACATGATAAATAAATCACATGATATTTTATCTAGTAGACATTTTTTATATAATATAACCACTACTTTAGAATTTTGAGGTGTTCATGTTGGTGTTGTTTAATATATTAAAATATATATATATACACTTAACGCTAAATTTCTTTGTCATTTGTTATATCTTTTTTACCAAAACATAAAATAATATTCTTAAAATTTAAATCTACAGTTTCGGATAAAAATGAAAATTTAACATATTGCCAGGGATAGTATTCTAAGATATAAAGCAATCTAAAAAATCCTATATAATCAACTAATAACCCACCGAACTTTAATCCGCACATGCATATTTCTAATGGATGCATTGAAAATTTTACACCGAGGACACGTTTCTTATATTGAGACAAAACAGCGGGGTTCCGCACCTGATGAAAAACGCTAAAACAACGGATCTTCTTCGGTGTTGTTATACAGCTAAGGTCTTCGCTATATAGGGTCGGCACTGACTTTGCAAAGGCCTAGGCGGGGAAAAATTTAGGGCTTGTTCTTAATATATATATATATATATATATATATATATATATATATATATATATAAAAGTGAAAATAAAATAAAATTTGACTTTTCGAATTAGATGTTTAATGATTGTATAAAAGCATATTTAGCGTTATTGAATTTATTGTAATTTTTTATGAGGTTATGAATTAAAGTCGAAAAAACGACCATAAAAATTAATAAAAATAATGTAAGCCTCATAAATATAAGTTATTATAATTTCATAGTAATTAAATCTAAAAAATAGGCATTTTGTTGTTCAAGTTGATTTTTTTTTCTGTGTAAAACTAAAAAACTCGATGAAATAGCCTTGATAAATTATAAGAAACATATGTGTCCTTAGCAAGAAATGAAGGATATAAATGAAAATAAATACAAAGAAAAGAAATAAAGACCTAACAGAAAATAAAAATGTCAAAACAAGGGAATCGATCCCTTTTCCCGACAGTAAAAGAATGTGTATGCTTTATCACTAAACCTTTCGACACTTACATTTCCAGTAGGAAACATTGATGCTTTGATATTTAACCAGATTTGGGGCTCTAAAAACTGGGTCAAATTCTAAGCCATTAGGCTCGGGCCTAGCCCGCCTATACATAAGGCCGGGCCTGTCCATATGGATATTAAACAACGAAAATAAACACAAAAAATATAGTTTACTAGGGGTGCAAATAAAACCCGAAAACCGGGTAAAAACCCGAATCCGAATCCGTATCCGAATTTAAAACCCGAATCCGAATCCGGAATTCGGATCCGGGTACCCGGTACCCGGTTTAAAATCGGGTTCGGGTACCGGGTAGTGAAATCTTGAAAACCGGGTACCCGGTACCCGGTTTAATACCCGGTTTATTTAATTTTTAATTTTATTTTAAAAAATAATTTAGGGTTAGGGCTCGACACTCATCTCTCATTTTCATTTCTCATTTTAGGGTTTCATTAAAATATTTTTTTAAGTTTTGATGCGCGGACGGTGAAATTATGATGGAAAGCCGGAGGAACTCGAAGTGCTTTATCATATGTTTTTTTAATGCATTTTAAATTTTAGACAATGGATGCATGTTTTTTTTATGTAGGAGACATGTGTAATTTTTATTTTGAGATAATTTAGTTTTTCTATTAAAAAAAATAAAACGGATCCGGGTAAAAACCCGGATCCGGTTGAAAATCCGAATTTGGTTTCCAAACCGGGTACCGGGTACTAAAACCGGGTACCAATTTTCAACTACCCGGAAATTCGGGTACCCGGATTTCGGGTACCGGGTACCGGGTAGTAAATTTCAACTACCCGGAAACCGGGTCCGGGTACCGGGTACTTCAAAAAAACCGGGTACCCGACCCGGTTTCACCCCTATAGTTTACTGTATATTTTTGTCGTGAGAAAAAATATATGAAGAGAGAATATAATATGATTTTTTTATTACTTATATATTGGTTAATATTAGTAGATATTCCCAATTTGTTAAATAACGTCTTGATATAAACTAAATAAAAAATAAAAAATAAATCATTGTTATATATTCCCAAGTTCTAGTATTATGATTTTGTTTTAGATTTTCATCCAAAACTTAATAGAGGTTATCTTTTTCTCTTTATTTTATTAATAAAAATTCTACGTTTTAAAATATAAAATCAATAGTTTTAGTTTTATTTTAGCACATACTTTTATGTTTAGCTGTAACGCCCTTAAATAGAGGTTAGTAGAATAAGACAAAATAGAGACTTTTCAACCATTGACCGACCAATGACACGTCAATTTAAAATAATAAACTTGGACTAGTCCACGTCCACGTCATTTGAAATTTAAAATTTGCCCATGGGTCTTAAAAATAAATAAAAAGAATAACAATCAAATCCCACAGTTATACAACACCACAGAAGGGGTTTAAAAGTAACCACCATCGGTTAACAATAAGCCTTCCACATAATAAAATGCATCTCACTCTAAAACCTAGGTCAACATGGCGGTAAAAGATAAACGACCTTGATGCGAACTAGAAGACACGACACCCTCTAATTCAGGATGATCTTATACTCGCTAACGCCTTGTACTAGAAATCACCTGGAGGACATTGGGGAGAAAAATAAAAGGGTGAGCACAAAGGCTCAGTAGGGAAATCTATTACCATTTCTATTTACCAAGCCTTTATTAGTCAAATTATAATAAATTTAATTAAACGTTATCATGAACAGTTTCATTCGTCAATTTTCATCATTTCATCATTCTAAATAATATATAAATATAACCCACAAAAGTCAAATCATTCTGGTGGACCATGCCGAGTCAGCTCGCGCCATTACTCCACTATATCCCATCGAGTCATCAAGGCAACGAGCACAGGTGGACTAAAAGTCCCTAACCGTAACTCGCTCCTAACTCGGGATCCTAATCTCCCTCCAAAGACGGCCAGCTCGCCATGGGTCAGATTGTTGACTTTTGGGCCATTAACCATATCCATATCCACATCATATCCATATCCGGCCTACTGCGCAGTAGCCAGTTGCTCGTCAGTAGCTCATCCGCCCGAAGCGGGTACCATATCACAATAATCAGCATCCGCCCGAAGCGGGTACCATATCAACATACGTCATCTCGACGTAATATATAAATATAAAATATAATATCAAGCATCAAACTGATGCAAATCATACCTGTTTTCCATCTTCGCCAACAAGCAACATCAATCGCAATACTAACTTTTATCTTTTTAATTAACATATAATTTCATTAATTCTGATATAAACCTATCCGGTTCAATCTTCATTAGAGCATTGGTTTCTCCGTTCATTTTAATTTGCGAGAAAGGTAATAGCCCCTACCTGGAATTTATGACGTTCATTGAGACGGATGACTTTCAAAGACAAACCAGACAAACTCCGAACACCAATTGACTTGGAAAGGTCTCTGACATTTGCAGAACCATAGATTTGGAAAGGTCCACTACAGCTTGAGGACAACACTACATAAGCTTATAGATCGGAATCTGCACCTATAAAAATGCATGGATCGAGATCGATTAAAATATATTTACACCACTCACTAAATGCCTAATTGGACATGACTTAACAATTAACTATTAGAGACAAGGTACAACATCGACACACATTCAATCCGACACAAATTCAATCCAACAAGGAGCATTCACATCATAAACCAAATGGCTTAATCTTAAACAACATGATGTCGTATGTATTAAGATCAACTATTCTACAAAATGACAGATCAACTATTTCACAGAATGACAGGACATCATCACAAGAGTCTTTACTCAACAAATTCCATTATTTTCTTTTTTTCTTACTAAATCATAGGATATAAGATGGACATTTGATGCATTTTTTAAATCAAATTAAAACATCGATTGTTTTTTACTTGATTTATTGATAAAACTAAAACTCGCCATCGAGACATACGATAAATAAAAAAAAATAGTCACATATAAAGCTTAGCAAAATTATTTCAAGAAAAACATCTACTTAGATATAATCAATAGATAAACCAATTTCTAAGGGTATTTAAGGTATAATCATTTTAATCAAATTTGTCTAATAATGGAAATAACTCTACCATTTGCATGATATGAAATTAATACCTGTCTGTGGGGCTCACTTCAATTATCAAAAATTCAAAAATAGGTTAGATGCACACATATATGTACATGATAATAATTTTTGAAGATAAATCTATAACCGGACACGTAAATGTGTATATATATATATTTTGCAATTGGATAGATATTTGAAAACTAGATGGTCATACATGTTAAAAAAATCAAATTATTGCACACATGTACACACTCATATTTTCATAAAAAAAATCACACAAATAATATTAAAGAATGTCAATGATCATATATATATATATATATATATATATATATATCATGGTCTAGAGGCAATTACACTTAGTTAGAGGCACATTGAACAACATTCTATCTGCATGACTTTTTTATCAAACATGTGGTGGGCACATAACTTACTGCTTACAAGTGGTAACTACTCTCTAAACTAATGCCATTGTCCAAAAGACAATGTTTCAAGTAGGACATACACAATACATGTATGATTAAATAGGGCCGTGAGATTATGCTAAGATCCACGACTGTTCACGAATTAAATTAAGAAATATAATGCCCAAAAATCTCATTACCAAGTTTACGCCTAAAACACATAATTTTATTTAGTCTAATTACATGTTTAATATCTTCAGATGTTATCTAAGTAAAATAGTATACATGCCACGTTTAGTAAAAGATGTGCTAAATATAACTCTTGATAATTAACCGTGTATATATTTATTTTAAAGAAATTTATCGTAAAACTCTAATGCTAATTTTAAATTTTGGTGCAGTGTGAATAAGCGGAGCTTTACGTGATGATCGGTGCGCTAAATATCTTAATTCATATAAACAAAATAATAACTTAATTTTTGGATTTTCCTACGATGATCAATTTTATAATCCTAAAGTAATTGGGATAAATAATTATTTCCCTAAAAAAAATTCTTTCATTTTATAAACCGGGTCAATAGTTATATAATACATTTATTTAGTTTACGTGTATTGGGTATATATATCAATATATATCATCTATAAAAGTGTGATATTTAGGTGACATTAACAAGTTAAGTTTTCTTATAATTTAGTGTTAAGCGTAAACAAAGGGTAAAATTGGAATTTTCATATAGTTACTTCTCAACTAAAGTGTTTCTTTTTATCTCTAACATAACCAAAACTAAAGTAAATAATAAAAAGAAAAGAAGATGAGAGAAAACAGGAAGAATCTAGACTAATACTTATACTTATCTATAAGAAGTTCCATACCGAGAGTTCATCCCAAAACTTATGTCGAAAGCATCTTGACTACTATTTTTCTTCTTCTTCGCTTTGCCCTATCTCAGCTAATTAGATCTCTTGGGTGGTTTAATTTCAAGTTGAGGTAATCACTTTTAAATCTGTACTACTTTCTGATTGATAGGTATGCTAGGTATGATAATACGACTTTAATAATCTAAGAGAGAAATTGGTGTGATAAAATTTAATTATATGGTATAAGATAAGATTATAATGGTTCTGTTAATCGAAGTTTGATGGGAATGTTATATACAACTATAATGCTCTCTTTCAATATTTTTCCATGACAATATCATTTGGAACCATGATCAGACAAAGGAAAAAAATGCAAAAAGGTTTATAAAAGTATTATATATAGGCTATAAGTTATGTGAAATTTTAATAAATTTATTAAGCGTATAATATATTATAGCTAGATTATTTATGAGATTACTGTGTCACTAACGTGAATAGTAGTGGCCAATATAACATGAAATCATATATTGTCGCAATGTATATATTTATACAGAGCAACTAGTCTATGTTGTGCTACATTCAAATCTCACATGAATTTATGATTATTGGAGTGATAAATGTTATTTGTAAACCGATATTCTATATGAAGATTTTGATATCAATACTTAATGGAAAGGAATATGAATTTGTAAATCAGAGTATTTGCACACCGAGAATTGAGTAAGGTAGACGATTTCTGCACAGACCGAATCACCAACGACTTCGAGGTAAGTAAAGACTTCTTTTACTTGCATTACATGAATGAAATTGAATGGGGAATTATATGTTAATGAACGCATATGATTGTATCATTGCTCCGATGTTTGTTCGTTATGAATGGTGTATATGTTAAAAGATTAAATGATAGTGTATCTCAGTTGCTAAGTTTGGGTAGGCGGCGTGCCTGTTGCGATGTCTCTATAAAGAGACTATGATATATGGCGCGGTGTGGGAAGCCCGATTGATCACCGGGAATGTAATTGAGAATTTTCCTCACACGCCTGCGTGTAATGTTACGACCGGTCACATGTTAAAAGAATTGAAACATTACGACCGACCGGTCGAAGTTAAAAGAAGTGACGAAAGGGTCACAAGTTAAAAGAAGTGACGAACGGGTCACAAGTTAAAAGAATTATGGGGAATTGTACAACAGGAGCGTCCATAACAACGTCTACAAGCCTTAGCATTTGAGATACACACTATGGAAAAGAATTGGATAATGCATATTAAATTTGTTATATTATTATGATCTGAATGTTAGCCCTCCTGTGTGCGTAAGGGGTATATGATATGAATGTTAGCCCTCCTGTAATTGTAAGGGGCATATAATATGAAAACTAGCCCTCCTGTGTAGGTAACGGGCATATGATATGAAAACTAGCCCTTCTGTGTGGGTAAGGGGTATATGATAAGCAATGTTATATCATATCTTAATTGTCTTTACTTACTCAGCTTTCGCTCATTAGAATTCTTGTAATGCATACATTGCAGGTATAACAAATGACGTTTGATGCTATTGGTTGAAGACTCCGAGCTAGAGATCTGATGCATATGAGATATTTACGACCGTGGGATAGCTCGTTTGTACTTAGGGTATTTGAGTGTCTTTACGCTAGGTAGAATAAAGCAAAAGAAAGAAGAGACTAATTTATTCCTCATCGTTTTGGATAAATAATGATAGTGGTTAGATATGAGAGAATATCGTTAGTGACATGCAAGATAAGAATATATCATATTAATATATAGATATATAAAATAGGTATATATATCTATATAGAAAACAAAAGAAAAAAAAATTGAAGCATTTTTCAATGGCTCACTTATATGAGTTAGAAAATGAAAGCTAGTTTTATAGGCCGAACGGGGCGTTACAAGAAAAGAAAGAAAAACAAAGATTAAACTCAAGCTAGAATATCAAATCAAGCACATAGACTAAATTCGATAGATTCGGAGTAAGGGAAAATACCAAAACATCATCTCAAGAATGAGATCGTAATTTCTCATCTGAAATGCGAGTTTCACAAACACATCACCGGAGAGCACACTCATGACTTGAGTCGCACGATGCACAAAGCTCGTCGGAGTCAATCGAGAGAAAGAGAGAGAGAGAGGAAATCAGAGGCGAAGGTACAGTGGGCCCAGAGTGGACACGTGCCTACCCTCCCCTCTCCTCCGTATTTTTATTTTTTATTAATATTTTATTATAGATATAAAGTATAAACCTTGGTAACAAGATTATAATCTTTTTCTTATCCAACCAAACCCAAGCCCAAAGGCCTCGACAGTTATAAAAAATATTAATTGCTATCCCAAAATAAATTTATAAGGTTAATAATTAGAAGAAGCATGTTGCCTAACTATTATGATATACGAGGTAAGATCTGTTGGATCCCAAATCACGGATCTGCGAATAACACGAATAATCACCACGAATCAAACAACCTTAAGAACACGAATTTGGGAGAAGAAATTCTCTGTTTAAAATTGAAGGCAATTACAAAGAGATAAACTCAAAACTTAATGGACTCAAAAAAACTACTCGACTAAACTATTTCGCTCTAGTTTACAAAGTACACAGCTAGGTTTATATAGGCCTAACATAGGCAAAACCCTAGCTAACAGAATCGCACTAAATCTGGAAACTACCCTAAATAATCTCGTCAAATATTTGACTTGATTTGCTTGCTCTTCAAGCTACGCGTTTTCTTATATGGGTAGACTTTCCCTTTCCTGCCAGACAGTCTTTCTGTCCCCGAGCTGACCTGCTTGTATGCTACGGGTTGAGCTGGCCTTCTATGCGGATTCTCTTCATGTGTTCACCCGAGCTGGGTTGAACGTCTGTTCGTCTTTTGTTCTGGTCGGTACCCGGGCTGACTTCTCGCAAGTGTTTCTGCCCGTCCTGGGTTCTGGTCGTCACCCGGACTAAGTCAAGCTTAAGCTCACATTCTCCCCCGTAAGCTTGACTTGCTACACTTCTCACTCCGAGTAGCTCTCTCATCTCTGCGAACTTCACTCTCGCCAATGCCTAGGTGAGAATATCTGCCCGTTGTTCCCTTGTGCTGATGAACTCTACGACAATCTGTCGTTTATCCACACACCCATGAATATAGTGATACTTCATGTCAATGTGTTTGCTTCGTCTGTGAAACACTGGATTCTTCATCAACGCAATTGCAGACTTGTTATCCACGTAGAGAGTTGGTGGTTTCTGCTCGGAACCCGTCATCTCATTGAGTAGCCCATTTAACCACATAGCCTGACATGCTGCTGCGGTTGCCGCCATGAACTCCGCTTCACACGAGGATAAAGCTACTTCTGGGACTGCCAGGTGATTAGATTTCCGTTGAGATAAAACGCCATCCCTCCGGTATGTTGGAAATTGGATATAGCTCCGACGCCATTTATTGGAAATCGGATATACTAATATGCCAATTTACCTTGAAAAATAACGAAATAGCTTCGATTGCAAATTCATTAAAAATACTTTTTACGTCCCGTCCAAATTACCTCGAATATTCCGCTCTCATCAGTCCGTCCGGGTAACTTCAAAAATAATTTTAAGTCGGAAAAGTTACACCGTAACAACGTACTGACATCGAGTAATTTGGATAAAGCGACCGGATAAATAATTGGCAATTTAATTATCACAATTAATTTCATAACAACATTATTAAATCTAATGTCTATGGAAAATAAATAAATACAATAAAAGGAATTTTGCATTTATTGACCCAATGCATAAGGCCGTACCTCATTGACGACTTCCGGCTGCGCGTTCTGACTTTGGCAGGGCTTCGCCTATGCTGAGGGAAACTCCCGTGATCTTCCGGGATATTCTCCTGGATTCCTCGTACCGAAGCGTGGGCTTCGCCGGTAGGACTCCGTCGCAAAATTTAACTGACGGTTCTTTTTAAGCTTCCGGAGAAAAATATCTCCTAAGCCGAACCAGAAGAGAGATCAGAAGCAGAAAACTCGCAGATCCTAAAGAGAGAGGGAGAGCTCGAGTTTTTGCTCTGGGGAAAGGTGTGAAAAATGTGTAGAATGAGCTCCCTATTTATAGCCTTTAGCCCGTAACCAAATTTGAGAATTTTACTCCCAAATTTTGAAATTATATATATTAAATATAATTAATTATCTTAATCCAAAGGTTTAGATTCAATCTCATCTAAATCCAATGGATATAATTAATTAGGGATTTAATTAAATAAGAAAGACTTGGTAAAATCAAAAAACCAATCTTATCATCTTATTTATATATAATTCGAATATATATATATATATATTTAATTTCGAAAATAATTATTAAATATAATTAATTATCCTAATCCAAAGGTTTAGATTCAATCTTATCTAAATCCAATGGATATAATTAATTAGGGATTTAATTAAATAAGAAAGACTTGGTAAAATCAAAAACCAATCTTATCTACTTATTTAAATTTCGAAATATATATATATATAATAATAATAATAATTTCAAAAATTATTAATTATTATATATATTAATTAATTTCCAATCCGACGGTAAAGATTAAATCTTAAACCGATCCAACGGATACAATTAATTAGGTCAAATTCGAAAACCCTAAGCTTGGTCACCAAGCTATTATTTTCGAATTAGGGTTAGGTCAAAAATCAATTATCTTAATCCAACGGTTGATATTAAATCATTTCCGATCCAATGGATTAAATTGATTTTAGGGTTTTTGCTAAAATACCAAACATTAGGTACTTATGCCGCAAATATTTAAAAGTTCAAACCAAGTCAAATGCGTGTGAAGTGGTTGAACTTTTCTTGCTGCTCATATCGATATACACATATAATATATAATTAAATATATATTATTATTATTAATATAAATCTATTAATTATTAATTAATTATTAATAAGATATTAATAATTAAATTCAAATAATTAAATTATATTAATAATTCCCGATCTCAATATCACACATTAAAATGTCATGGTGCTACACCATCATTTAAATTCGTGACATGTGATTTAATTTCATAGCTTGTCGTACCGAACACAAACTTAGAAAATCCATAAATCACAAACCGTAAGTCGAAATGAATTGGTTCAAAAAGCAAAGTTGCTTAGAATTTAATTTACATCAACATGGTGCTGATAGAAAATCTAAATTCTAACTTTCTTTTTATCAGTTAATTCCGTGTACCAAAATATGGTACTTTTGCCACGCTGACGATAAAACTATCTGACGTCTGCCAAAGACTTGTCAGTTTTATTAGTCGAGCCAAATGATTAAACATTATCTAGAATGTATTTTAATCACGTACGTATCATCCGTTATGGAGCTATCCTGGGGACCATGGACCCGTATCACTTAAGCTCCAACGAACCGCTAGATGTTCGTCAAACCTCGAAGTGATTCCACTATAGACCCGAGGCTGCACTCTTTAGTGATACGGTATATATTATTCCCTTATAACAGCAGGGTTTCCATTGATACAATCAAATTCCGGTTATTGATCTTTCACTTGATGATCCAGTACATGAGGAGGCGATTTTTACCGTATTGCCTCTCACTGCTTTTCATCCTTAATTCAGTCGGATGATATTATGAGCAACCCACTTATGATTACGAGTCATAAGCTGGCCATGGGTAAATCTCACTTCTCACCATCGACAATTAAGGGAATCATCTTGACTCTGAAGAGAGCTATGTGATGCCAATATCTATGATCAAGCTATCTTCACTGTTGACTATCATGTTCCCAAAATAATAGTGTTGGGAACAGTGATAATATATTGTGTTCTTAAACGGTTAAATCAAAGAACAATCAGGTCAACAGATCAGACTCAAGATCACTCAGGACTTAGATCGATATCCATTTGATCATCTACTAGTGACTCAACTTCAAGTTATCAGTGACGGTCTTATATGATAACTTCTTGAGTTTAAGTCAGGTCCAGTCCAGTATGAAGACGCTTCATATTTAATGCACTTCTAGTGAATGTGACACACACACTTAATCCAGAATAGGATTATATCACTTAGTCACATTAATGACCTTTTTCAATTAATGGGCTCCCACACAGTTAATCAGGTCACAGACAATTTAAGTTCATTTATTATGATTATCAATTCTTCCTCACATTGACTCCGGTGTGATGATAATAACATAATTGCATTCCATTATGAACTATGGATCAAACATTCTATTTTACTCTACTGAAACTATAATAAGATTAACATAATAAGTATTATCTTTATTCAACGACTAGTAATAATCTTTTACAAATGGGTTAAAACAGCTTGTTTAAGGACACATGTCCAACAATCGGTACTCTTTCTATCATAGATGTTACCTGCCTAGTCACTGTCCGTAAAGCCAACTAGTACTTCTGCTTCACTTCCTCGGTTGTACTGAATCCCGTAGTCCGTCGTCCCCTTCACGTATGTGCTTCACCGCTTGTTGGTGTGCACTTGTGGGGTTCTCCATGTAACGACTGACTATTCCTACGGCGTGTGCAATGTCTGGTTGGGTATGAGTGAGATACCTCAAACACCCGATCACGCGTCTGTATTCTGTGGGATCCACTTTCTTCCCTCCAGCATCCTTCCCGAGCTGCAGCTTCGCCTCCACGGGGTACTTGCTCGAGTTATAGTCCTCCATCTCGAACTGTTTAAGGATCTTCCTCGGATAGGCCGACTGATTTAGCGTAATACAGTCTTTCTTCTATTCCACCTCGATCCCGAGATAGTACGAAAGTAATCAGAGATCGCTCATCTCGAATTTGGTCATCATTTGTTGCTTGAATCCATCTATGTCATCTGCGCTGGATCCTGTGACGATCAGGTCGTCCACATATACTCCCGCGATCAGAGTCTCCTGTCCGGTACTCCTGGTGTGGACTGCATGCTCCCTCAGACACTTTGCAAATCCAAGATTTTTCAAGCTCTTGTCGAGACGTATGTTCCATGCTCTGGGTGCTTGTCTCAACCCGTATAGGGCCTTGGAAAGCATGTACACCTTCTGCTCCTTGCCTGTGACGCCGAACCCCTCTGGTTGCTTAACGTACACTTCTTCCTCGAGGTCACCGTTTAGGAATGCCGATTTGACATCCATGTGGTGAACATCCCATCCTCGATGCGCTGCTAAGGCAAAAATCAGTCTGATCGTGTCCATTCTTGCTACTAGTGCAAAGACTTTGTCAAAGTCTATACCTTTCTTCTGCACGTAGCCTTTAGCTACCAGTCTTTCCTTGTGCTTAAGGACATTCCCCTCTTTTTCCTTCTTCAGCTTGTACACCCACTTTAGGCCAATGGACTTGTGACCTTTTGGAAAGTCAGTTAACTCCCATGTCATGTTCTTCTCGATGGACTCCATCTTCTTCTTCATCGCTTCCTGCCACTCGTTCTCGGCTGCTGCCTCTTGGAAGTTGGCTGGCTCTTCTGCGCAAAGCAATGAGAGTACCTCTATATCCACCTGTTGAGTCTCCTCGTAGACTTCGGCTAGAGGTCGGAATCCTCGTGGTCCATATTTATTGGCACTACTACAAATAGTTAAATACACGACAAACATTCCACAACAGACATGAAAAATTGTTGTGGAATGTGAGATTCCACGACGATTTTATGTCAAGCGTCGTTTTTTAGTTTTTAATTCCCGTTCGCTGCGACGAGATCTTTGTTCGCTGCAACAAAGTTGTCTGTACACGACAAAAGTATTTTATTGTCGTTTATTATATATTTGTTGATCCCTTAATATGACAGCGATTTTAATTCGACGTTTTAAATTTTTATTTTCACGTTCGTCGCGGCGAAAGACATAGTCGTTGCAACGATAAGAAAATTTTAAATTGGTTAAAACAACGCACGACTATTTACGTTGTTTTTTTAATGGTCGTTGGCCGTAACGAAAGTTACGCTCGTTTAGAGCTGTTGTTGGCGACGTCGCGACCCGTCGCGATGTAATCGCGAGAGTTCGCCAACAGTCACGTCGCGACGCGTCGCGGTGGTGCAGCTCGCGATGCGTCGCGATGGCGAGAGAGAGAGAGAGAGAAAATATGTGAGACAGAGAGAGAGAGAAGGGGAGGGAGAGAGAGCATCGCCACGACGGGGGAGAATCGCGATGGTTCGCGATTTTGGCGGCTGAATCGCGACGCGTCGCGATTCACCGGCGCCTGTCACGACGGGTCGCGATCTGTCCCTCCCCGTCGTGGCTTGCAGCTCTATGCTCGTTGCAGCGGAATTAAACCACGCATTAATTCTTCTAATTCAATTTACCCCCCTTTTGGATCAGTTAGGGTATTAAAATTTTCTCTTTCTGCAATCTCTCTTTCCAATTCTCTTACTGTCGACAACAACCGCCCCCTTGCCTCCACCGTCGCAAGACGCCCTGAGTCGAATTCTCGCACTATCTGATTCTATCCTTGTCGATGCCCAAGGCCACCTTGCCGTCTCTCACCACTGCGTCGTCTTCTCTGCCCACCGCATCTTCTTTTTACTCGAAGTCGAAGAAGGTCTGCTATAATTCCAGGCTTAAACGAGTTTTTATTTTATCAATTGTCATGGAAAATGGTAAAATAGTAGTTATTTAGTTCAAACTTTGAAATGATAATTCTTGTGATTATTTTGTTTGTTCTGTTGTTTTGGTCAATCAAGAATTTGTTTTGGTAATTTGATGATGCAGTAAAATGGAATCATGTTCTGGGCCTGCTTGCTCATTTATCTTCACCTACAATGGTGAGTCCTCATACTCCACCAGACCTAATTTCGTCTCTGTACTTATCGGCTTGTTTTTTTTTTCTTTTGCGAATCTGCGTTTTTAGTTCTTTAAATTTATTGATTGAAGTCTATGAATTAGGTTAAGTCTTTTGGAAAAATCGTCGCCCTGACCGACTGAAGTTAAGGCTTCGTTTGAATCAAATCGCGAATCTCTGATTCCTGTCGAGAACAATGGTTTTTTCCCTTCTGAACGATAGAAATGATGTTGTTTTCGCAGTTCATTCATTCATTTGCCTTCTATTTTCAGGAAATCAAAGAAATTTAGGGATTATCCCTGAATTTTGTTGATGATAGAACTAAAAAATCCCCTAAATCGTTGATGATTTTTAGAAAAATTTAGTGATAGTAGAGGATATATTTGTGATTTTGTGATAATGTCAGTCACAGTCATAGTCAATGACACTATGAATGACTATGATGCTTTCCCTCTCGTGCAGTCTTGTCTTTCAATTTCTAGAATCAAGGATGAAGCGAGCCATCTCGTGCACATGTAGTGAACTAAAAGGTACGTTATAATGTTACTATGAAAAGGCTTCGTGATGATTGAATGATATTAACTGTCTCCACATACCATTATCCAAATTTTCAACTAGTCTTTTGTTGACCACTTAAAAAGAGAAGATACATTCTTTGCATTTTTTTCCATCCAGAATAGGTGCAAGTAACTTATGTATGAAGTCATATCAAATAATAAAAATGCAACAACATATAAATTATATGTGAAAATATTTGATCCATGAAGTCCTCATTTGGAAGATAGGTAATTGCAAATGTCATACAGTCCTCGAGAAAGAGTTTATAGACTTATGATTGCAATCAAGTTATATAGCTTATAAATTTTAGATTTTGTACACATTTCTTTTATATATATATATATATATATATATATATATTTTAAAATGTAATAATATTACATCCTTCTATTGTATTTAACTATTTTTCTTCTAATTTTAGCGTGTTCATGCGATGGGGTGTTTATCCTAGTTCAGCCAAGCTTCCCAAGAATGAATACAACTTACAATACCGAAGGTATAAGTTTCCTTTTTTATTGTTAATTAAAGATATAATCTACTTATTAAAAATAACTCAATGTTTCATCCCAGTTCTACCTTTATTTATGGGTAATGTTAAGATTAATTTCTTATGAAACCGTTCTTAATATCGCTGCTTAATTAATAAGTTTTTCATATAGAGATGTTGATGAACGTGCAAAAGATTGATCAAGTGTTGCCTTTGTAAAGTAATATATTATCTTGTTAAAATTGATAAATAGCTAAATATATCGTGATATATAATAATCTATGCAAAGTAAAACTTTCTTTTGATTTTGCTATTTCATATTACATTGATTGTTATGTTCTGTTCTCTTTGTTTTTTGCATTCAGCTTTCCACTGAATCGTCAACTTCAATTTTGGATGTCGCAAAATGAAGATTAGCAGTGCCTACAACTTGAACACCGGTCAATGTGGTGATGCTTAGAAACACCAGTAGGCTGCCACCACTATTCTTTTAG
Source organism: Parietaria judaica (assembly GCA_954871525.1). Taxonomy (NCBI): domain Eukaryota; kingdom Viridiplantae; phylum Streptophyta; class Magnoliopsida; order Rosales; family Urticaceae; genus Parietaria; species Parietaria judaica. The sequence goes on along the minus strand of OX940865.1, from coordinate 200,458 downwards.
TCATATATATTTTTTATGATAGGATAATTAGAGAGAATATCTTTGTAAATACTGTGTTTTGTGTGGTTATTGTAAGTCTTGTTTGATGACAATGAATTTTATTTTATTGAAAAACGAGTTTTTTTGGAAAATTTTAAATTGATTTCAATTAATTTGTATGCTATTTAAACTATATAATATCATTTAACTGGCTTCAAAACGAATGGAATTGGCTGCCAGAAGAGAAAATTGGTTACAACTAGGGTAAAACTCGCCGCAGCGAGCAAAGACTTGCACAACAGTTGTTCATCGTCGTTAAAGAAAAACTCGTTGCAGCGAGCATGTTTCTCGCCGCAACGAACGTGACATTTAATGACAGTTTTTTGGTGTTGTTTGAGATATTTGCACGACAATTAAATAAACTGTCGTGGTATTTTTTACGACAGTGGAAAAAACAACAGACTTTAACTGTCGTGTAAACGTTTGCACGACATTTTTTTGATGTCGTGTAATCAAGTATTTCTACTAGTGTGGAGGAATCTCCTGAGCTGGACGGGCTGGTCCTGCTCGGACTTGGTGTCCGTGGTGTATCCGGGGTGCTGTCTTCCGGGTTGTGTTCCCTCATCTCTGGCAAGACTGTTCCTGAACTGGGCGTTCCGGGCTGTTCCTGCTCGGCAACATCCTGGTCTTCTTCGACACTGAACTCCACTGAGTTCTGCTCAGGTTCTCCCTGTTCGTCGCGCCAATCCCACTTCATCTCTTCTTCGAACACAACATCTCTGCTCACTTGGAGTTTGCCGCGTCGTGGATCGTAGAATCTGTGTTGTTGGAAATCGGTGGTATCAAGTCGTGGATAATAGCCTCCGCGCCGTCCCGGTAACATTTAAAAATTCATTTTAAAGCGGAAATCTTGTTATCGGACCGACGACACGGATATCGGGTAACAAAATTTAAAACAAGATCTGATAAATATTTCGAATCTAATATTTTCATATTCGTTATTAATAATCTAGTCAAAAAGGAAACAAATAGAAAGCAGTAAATGGTCGCATTTATTTACCCAATGCATAAGGTCGTAACTCAACTGATGATTCCGGCTGCGCGTTCTGACTTAGGTAGGGCTCCGCCGGTGCTGAGGGAAACTCCCGTGATCTTCCGGGATATTCTCTTGGATTCCTCGCTACCGAAGCGTGGGCTTCGATGGCAGGACTCCGTCGCAAAATTTAACTGACGGTTCTTTTAAAGCTACCGGAGAAGAATATCTCCTAAGCCGAACCAAAAGAGATATCAGAAGCAGAAAACTCGCAGACCCTAGAGAGAGAGGGAGAGCTCGAGTTTTTTGCTCTGGGGAGAGGTGTGTGAAATGTGTAGAATGAGCTTTCTATTTATAGGCTCAAGCTGTAACTGATTTGGAGATTTTCCTTCCCAATTTTCGAATTCTTTTAATTAAATATAAATAATTATTTCAATCCACTGATCCAGATTCAATCTCATCTAAATCCAATGGATATAATTAATCAGTGATTTAATTAAATAATAATACAAGATAAGATTAAAATATTTAATCTTATCATCATATTATATATTTTCGAATTATATTATATATATATATTTAAATTCGAATTTGATAAGGATTATCTAGATCCAATGGTCAAAAATAAATCTTAAACCAATCCAATGGATCAAATCAATTAGGGATAAAGTCAAATACCCTAGGGTTTTACAAAAACCCTAATTCGAACTCTTATCACAAATTTATTCGAATTTAATATCATATATATAATATTAATTAATTTCTAATCCGACGGTTTAAAGATAAAATCTCAAAACCGATCCAACGTACATAATTAATCAAGCAAATTCGAAATACCTAAACTTGGTCACCAAGTTTCAATTTCGAATTACATTAGGGTTCAAATCAATTATCTCAATCCAACGGTTGATACTAAATCATAACTGATCAAATGGATTAAATTGATTTTAGGGTTTTTGCCAAAATACCGAATTCAGGTACTTATGCCGCAAAAATAAAATCTTCAATTCATTGATTCGAATTTAGCTAGGGTTTGTTATCTCCAAACCCTAATTCGAATATACACGTAAAACAATATATATAAATATATTGTTTATTTATTAATATAAATCCTTTAATTATTAATAAGATATTAATAAAAAAATCCAAATAATTAAATTATATTAATAAATCCTTATCTCTTTATCACACATTAAATGTCATGGTGCAACACCATCATTTAAATTCGTGACATGTGATTTAATTTCATAACTTATCGAACCGAGTCATAAACTTAAAAATTCCATAAATCACAAACCGTAAGTCAGAATGACTTGGTTCAAAAAGCAAAATTGCTTAGAATTTAATTTAGAACAACATGGTGCTGTTCGAAAATCTAAATTTTAACTTTCTTTTTATCAGTTTATTCCGTGTACCAAAATATGATACTTTTGCCACGCTGTTGATAAAACTATCTGACATCTGACACAGACTTGTCAGTTTTATAAGTCGAGCCAAATGATTAAACATTATCCAGAATGTATTTTAATCACGTACGTATAATCTGTTACGGAGCTATCCTGGGGACCATGGACCCGTATCACTTAAGCTCCAACGAACTGCTAGGTGTTCGTCAAACCTCGAAGTGATTCCACTATAGACCCGAGGCTGCACTCTTTAGTGATATGGTATATATTATTCCCTTATAACAGCAGGGTGTCCATTAGATTCAATCAAATACCGATTATTGTTCTTTCACTTGATGACCCACACATGAGCAGGCGGTTTTTACCGTAATGCCCCTCAATGCATTTTCATCCTTGACTCAGCCAGTAATATTATGAGCAACCCACTTATGGTTTCGATTCATAAGTTGCGCACGGGTACCTCTCACTTCTCACCACTGACAACCAAGGGAATCATCATGACTCTGAAGAGAGCTGTGTGATGCCCATGTCTATCATCAAGCTATCCTTACTACTGACTATCATGTTCCCAAAATAATAGTGTTGGGAACAGCGTTAATATCTTGTGTTCTTTAACGGTTAAATCAAAGAACAATCAAGCCAGTAGCTCAGACTCATGGTCACTCAGGACTTAGAACTAATATCCATTTGATCATCATTTTGCGACTCAACTACAAGTTGTCAGTGACGGTCTTATATGACAACTTCTCGAGTTTAAGTCAGGTCATATCCAGTATGAAGTCGCTTCATACTTAATGCACTTCTAGTGAGTGTGACACACACATAATCCAGAATAGGATTGTCACTTAGTCACATTAATGACCTTACCGATTAATGGGCTCCCACCCAGTTAATCAGGTCACTGACATTTTAAGTTAATTTATTATGCTTATTAATGCTTCCTCACATGACTCTGTTGTGATAATAATAACATAATTGCATCCTTTATGAACTAAGGAATCAAACATTCTATTTTACTCTACAGAAACTATAATAAGATTAACATAATAAGTACTATCTTTATTCAACGACTTGTCATAATCTTTTACAAATGGATAAATATCTTGTTTAAGGACACATATGTTCAACAATCTCCCACTTGTACTTAAAGAAGATGACTCATGTCTTTCACGCCCATATTATCCAGATGCCTCCTGAATATTTTCTCTGGCAACGTCTTAGTAAATGGATCAGCCAGATTGTCCTCCTAAGCTATTTTCACAACCCGCACGTCCCCACGACATACTATCTCTCTAATGAGATGGTATTTCCTTTCTATATGTTTCGCCTTGTTATGGTCTCTGGGCTCTTTCGAATTTGCCACAGCTCCACTGTTATCACAGTATAGCGTTTGTGGTCCATCTACATCTGGGACTACACCCAGTTCCATGTAGAAATTCTTTAGCCAAACTGATTCCTTGGCTGCTTCACATGCAGGCACATATTCAGCTTCCATTGTGGAATCTGCGATACAGGATTGCTTTACGCTTCTCCAGAATATTGCTCCACCAGCGAGGGTGTACACTGCTCCCGACGTTGATTTTCTCGCGTCTTTGTCAGACATGAAATCTGAGTCAGTGTATCCTAGTGGATTCAGATCTGAACCTGAAAACACTAACATATAGTTTCTCGTTCTCCGAAGATATTTGAGAATATACTTCACTGCAGTTCAGTGAGACATACCGGGGTTGGATTGGTATCTACTAACCATTCCCACAGCGTAACAGATGTCTGGTCTTGTACACTGCATAGCGTACATCAGACTTCCCACTGCTGAAGCATAGGGCACCCGCCTCATCTCGTCTCGCTCTTCCAGAGAAGTTGGACACTGGTTCCTGCTTAGGAACACTCCATGCCTGGTTAGTAAATTTTCCACCCATGGAGTTTGTCATTGCAAAACGTTCAAGCACCTTATCAATGTAAGTTGCTTGGGACAAGGCTAGAAACCTGTTATTGCGATCCCTAAAGATACGGATCCGAAGAACATAATTGGCTTCTCCCATATCCTTCATTTGGAATTGCGTAGATAGCCACGCTTTCACGTCTGTTAATCTTTTCACACTGTTTCCAATGAGAAGAATATCATCGACGTATTGAACAAGAAAAATTTCCATGGACTCATCATTGAGTTTGTAAATGCAGTCTTCAGTTTCATTCTGAACGAACCCATAGGTCTTGATGGTCTCATCAAACCTTAGATTCCAGGATCTGGAAGCTTGCTTCAATCCATAAATGGACTTGAGTAATTTGCAAACTTTCCTTTCTTGACCATGTTGCATGAATCCTTCTGATTGGTCCATATAGATGTTCTCGTCAATGTACCCGTTCAGGAATGCGGTTTTGACGTCCATCTGCCATATCTCGTAATTGAGACTACCGGCTATGGCCATGAGAATCCGGATGGACTTATACTTAGCGACTGGAGCGAAGGTCTCATCGAAATCAATACCTTCTCTCTGGGTAAAACCCTTTGCCACTAGTCTAGCCTTGAAGGTTTCAACCTTCCCGTCCACTCCTCTCTTTCTCTTGTATACCCATTTATCCCCAGTGGTTTTGAAACCATCAGGTAGGTCTACAAGTTCCCAGACTTCATTAGAATCCATTGATTCTATTTCTTGGTTCATGGCTTCCTGCCATTCTCCCTTATCAGGATCCATCATAGCTTCCTTGAAGCTTATGGGATCTTTAACACTAGTGTTTGAAACTTCTAGGTCAAAAACCAACTGGGTTTACTCGTAGTGTTGAACCGTTCAAAAGAACCTCCCAGTACGTCTGAGTATTCCCAGAGTTTCTTATGAAACTCCTACAGTGTCTACTCAAAGTGTTGTTAATATTAACCTCCCACTACGTCTGAGTATCACATGGTTCTGATCCTGGGACCGTGGTTTCCACTCTCTATTTGACAACAATCACTATTATCTATTACATAATGATAATCTTTTATATCATCTCCTTAAAAAATGATATTCAATTGCACATGAATTGAAAAAGATTCATTGAAGACTATTAAAGTAACATGTCAGGTGTTTATGAATAATTCAAAAAGATAACTTTATTGATAAAGAATTATAAACATAAACTAAGGTCTTTAATGAATGCAAAAATTGTAATACCAACAAACTAAAATCGAATTCAAACTTAAAAAGAAGCAAGTTCCCTTCTTCGAGTCACTCGAATACTACTCGCTATCGTTTGCAATTGAGCTCCCATCGCCGGAACTCCCGCCACCTGAAAAAAAGAAAAGAAATTATATTAGATTTTTAATCTATGGATCCGAGAATAATCTCACCAATAAAAAACTAATTTTGGGGTTAATAGGGGAGTCTTTACCTCTCCAAGCCCGCAAGCAATTCCGGCACATAGTATGCCCATTTGCTCTTGGTTTGAGCCAGCATTCAATGCATAACGCTCCATGTCCATTTTTCATTTTAGCAGAAGTCACTTCTGTATTGAAAAATGTTTGCAATGTTATGTAATTTTAATCTATGGAACTGAGACATAAGTCTCTTCCAATAACATTCAATGTATAGTTCAGAAAAGGTTTTACCCTTAGATGAACTGAGGTGTTGCCTGCATCTAAGCTGGCCTTTCACTCTTGGATTCGTTCCACACTGGAAACACATTGCAGACACACCAAACTTTCTTTCTTTCCTTCCAGGTTCGGCTTTCGATTCAGTCTTTCTTTTGTTATCTTTTGCAACAGCCTCACTGACAAGTCCCGTTACTTTATTCACTTTCAGTAATAGTCTCTCAATTTCATCATGAGATGTCTTGAGCATAGCATTCTTGAAAGCTTGACTTTTGAGATGATACTGGCTGAAATAGTGAGTGAGTAAATTATACTCAACATCATATTTGAACCATTCCGTATATTTCTCAAAGATAGTCAGTGGCTCTTCAGACTCTTGCTCAAGAGGTGAATAGGAGTTAACGGAATCTTGTTCATCATCTGAGATGATAATTGGATCGGACATTTTAACTGGCATTGAAAAAAAAACTTATTAAACTTTATTATAGGTAGAATGTTTTGGGTAATTAAGTTGGTTCGAAATAGTCACATGATGCAAACATGTTCTCAGGAAAACGTTAATTAAACCCATTGACTATTTCATGATAATTTAACCGACTGTACACATCGTTGCCGTCCTTAAGGCATGGTCACTCTAAGGTGACTCGCGGTATCAATTGTGTAGTTTGGTTAAACTAAGTTTTAGTCATAAACTTAAATAATTCTCAAATTAAGAACCACCACAGTTCTTTATGACTATTAACTATCATCATAGACGGTCGGGAAGTACCAACTTCCATGCAAGCTTAACCCATTATTTTTGGTTCTCGGAATCCTCTTGAAAACGTCGTCCTTAAGGAATGGTCACTCTAAGGTGACTCACGGTCCATTTCCAATATTCCTCCTTCCCCATATTCTTTTGAAACTATCACGGTGCCAAACCTTCCACAAGCACACCTTTCCTTAAGAGGAGTGGTCACTCTAGGGTGACTCGAGGCGGTGTGGTCAGCAGACCTTGTGACAGTAATAATGGAGACCTTTTATTATTAATTCTATACTTGCCATTGTTTTTTATAAATTAACGTTTTTAATTTTAACATAAGTTAATTAAAACTTATTATAAACTTTCCTTTAATGACACATTAAAAGTTTATATTTTGGCTTTCTTAATTACGACACGTAATTTTATATAAGGCCTCAATGATTATAGTGTTCATTATTTTGTCGGTAGTGATAAGTCAATCATACTTTCTCCAGGTAGATGGGAGGGGTCCTAACCGGTCACCCAGAAGTGGATGGTGAACCGGCCCCACTTTTGATTCCCTCTTCCTCAGACAAGATTGTATGATTGAGATTTTTCTGATTAATAATGAACACTTTACATTTACTCTTTACTATTCATATCTATCCTTAATTCGACATATTAATAATGATTAAACATAAGCACTATGTTTACGGGTTATGAAAATAGGTTATAAGAAATTATATCTATGATGAATATATATAATTAGATTTTAATGATTCCCATTCATCAAGAATAATCATTAATTCATACCATGGCTTACACATAATTATCTATGAAATTTTAAAATAAGTCAATGATATCATTCCTAAGAATTATTATCCATATTTTATCATTAAATAAGACAATATTATTTATTCACTAAATAATATCCATATTTAATTTTATGAATTATATATAATAAGTCAATGTTCTTTATCCATAAATAACATCCATATTTTATTTTTCAATTAATTAATCATAATTAATATAATTCATAATTGTTTAATTTCAATTATAATTAATATTTAATTATTCCTAGGGAACCAGGTCGGAATAAATTCCGACCCATAATTAAAATTATGTACGTGGGCCCTACGGGCCTAAGCCCGGGCCCACGTCCCTAGGAGAAGCCACGCCCAGCCAGACGTGGAGGCCAGGGCAGCGCCCGCTTCGCGCTGGGCCCGCAGGCCCATTCCGCTTTCAGGCAGCGTGGGCCGCAGGCCAGTGCGCGAGGCCCAGGCGTTGCGCGCCAGGGCAACCCGCAAGGGTTTCGCCCTGGGCCTCGCCCTAGCGTGGGCTTTGCCACGGGCCTGGCCTGTGGAACCTAGGGTTTTGACCCTGGGGCTGCGGCGGCAGCCCCTGGTCAGCCCTTGCCACGGGCTGGGCTGCGCCTAGCAGCCCGGCCAACTTTCCCGTCACGATTTTTTGGGTCGGGAAATAATCTAATTTTAAATTAAAATTAAAATATCTAGAAATAAATTTTAATTTTAATTATTAATTTATTCATCAAATAATTCGTTCTTTAAACCTTTAAATTAAATTACAAAATTATTTATCCTTGAACCATGGCTCTGATACCATTTGTTGGAAATCGGTGGTATCAAGTCGACTTCCTTACCACGATAATAGCCTCCGCGCCGTCCCGGTAACATTTAAAAATTCATTTTAAAGCGGAAATCTTGTTATCGGACCGACGACACGGATATCGGGTAACAAAATTTAAAACAAGATCTGATAAATCTTTCGAATCTAATATTTTCATATTCATTGTTAATAATCTAGTCGAACAGGAAACAAATAGAAAGCAGTAAATGGTTGCATTTATTTACCCAATGCATAAGGCCGTACCTCAATTGATGATTCCGGCTGCGCGTTCTGACTTGGGCAGGGCTCCGCCGGTGCTAAGGGAAATTCCGTGATCTTCCAGGATATTCTCCTGGATTCCTCGCTACCGAAGCGTGGGCTTCACTGGCAGGACTCCGTCGCAAAATTTAACTGACGGTTCTTTAAAAGCTACCGGAGAAGAATATCTCCTAAGCCAAACCAGAAGAGAGATCAGAAGCAGAAAACTCGCAGACCCTAGAGAGAGAGGGAGAGCTCGAGTTTTTTGCTCTAGGGAGAGGTGTGTGAAATGTGTAGAATGAGCTTCCTATTTATAGGCTCAAGCTGTAACCGATTTGGAGATTTTCCCTCCCAATTTTTGAATTCTTTTAATTAAATATAAATAATTATTTCAATCCAATGATCCATATTCAATCTCATCTAAATCCAATGGATATAATTAATCGGGGATTTAATTAAATAATAATACAAGATAAGATTAAAATATTTAATCTTATCATCGTATTATATATTTTTGAATTATATTATATATATATATATATTTAAATTCGAATTTGATAATGATTATCTAGATCCAATGGTTAAAAATAAATCTTAAACAAATCCAATGGATCAAATCAATTAGGGATAAAGTCAAATACCCTAGGGTTTTACAAAACCCCTAATTCGAACTCTTATCACAAATTTATTCGAATTTAATTTCATATATAATATTAATTAATTTCTAATCCGACGGTTTAAAGTTAAAATCTCAAAACCGATCCAACGGACATAATTAATCAAGCAAATTTGAAATACCTAAACTTGGTCACCAAGTTTCAATTTCGAATTACATTAGGGTTCAAATGAATTATCTTAATCCAACGGTTGATACTAAATCATAACCGATCCAATGGATTAAATTGATTTTAGGGTTTTCGCCAAAATACCAAACTTCAGGTACTTATGCCGTAAAAATACAATTCATTGATTCGAATTTAGCTAGGGTTTGTTATCTCCAAACCCTAATTCGAATATACACATAAAACAATATATATATATATTATTTATTTATTAATATAAATCCTTTAATTATTAATTAATTATTAATAAGATATTAATAATTAAATCCAAATAATTAAATTATATTAATAAAGCCTGATCTCTTTATCACACATTAAATGTCATGGTGCAACACCATCATTTAAATTCGTGACATGTGATTTAATTTCATAGCTTATCGAACCGAGTCATAAACTTAGAAAATCCATAAATCACAAACCGTAAGTCATAATGACTTGGTTCAAAAAGCAAAGTTGCTTAGAACTTAATTTAGAACAACAGGGTGCTGTTAGAAAATCTAAATTCTAACTTTATTTTTATCAGTTAATTCCATGTACCAAAATATGATACTTTTGCCACGCTCTCGATAAAACTATCTGACGTCTGACACAGACTTGTCAGTTTTATAAGTCGAGCCAAATGACTAAACATTATCCAGAATGTATTTTAATCACGTACGTATCATCCGTTACGGAGCTATCCTGGGGACCATGGACCCGTATCACTTAAGCTCCAACAAACTGCTAGGTGTTCGTCAAACCTCGAAGTGATTCCACTATAGACCCGAGGCTGCACTCTTTAGTGATACGGTATATATTATTCCCTTATAAAAGCAGTGTGTCCATTAGATTCAATCAAATACCGATTATTGTTCTTTCACTTGATGACCCACACATGAACAGTCGGTTTTTACCGTAATGCCCCTCAATGCATTTTCATCCTTGAATTAGCCAGGAATATTATGAGCAACCCACTTATGGTTTCGATTCATAAGTTGCGCACGGGTACCTCTCACTTCTCACCACTGACAACCAAGGGAATCATCATGACTCTGAAGAGAGCTGTGTGATGCCCATGTCTATGATCAAGCTATCCTTACTACTGACTATCATGTTCCCAAAATAATAGTGTTGGGAACAGTGGTAATATCTTCTGTTCTTTAACGGTTAAATCAAAGAACAATCAAGCCAGTAGCTCGGACTCATGATCACTCAGGACTTAGAACTAATATCCGTTTGATTATCATTTTGCGACTTAACTACAAGTTGTCAGTGACGGTCTTATATGACAACTTCTCGAGTTTAAATCAGGTCATGTCCAGTATGAAGTCGCTTCATATTTAATGCACTTCTAGTGAGTGTGACACACACATAATCCAGAATAGGATTGTCACTTAGTCACATAAATGACCTTACCGATTAATGGGCTCCCACCCAGTTAATCAGGTCACAGACATTTTAAGTTCATTTATTATGCTTATTAATTCTTCTTCACATGACTCTGTTGTGATAATAATAACATAAATACATCCTTTATGAACTAAGGAATCAAACATTCTATTTTACTCTACAGAAACTATATAAGATTAACATAATAAGTACCATCTTTATTCAACGACTTGTCATAATCTTTTACAAATGGATAAATATCTTGTTTAAGGACACATATGTCCAACATGTGTGCCTCGCTTCCATCCTCTGCTCCAAGGTACACCATCTTCTGACTCCGATCATCCAGCTTCTTGAGATTAGGGCCTGCAATCTTCACATGTTCGGTGCTCCCGAACACTTTCAAGTGCTCTAAGTGGGGTTTCTTTCCGTACCATGCCTTGTAGGGAGTGCACTCTCCTAGTGCCTTGGTCGGCAAACGGTTAAGCAGATAGACCGCATGTCTCACTGCTTCTCCCCAAAACCTGGCCGGAACCTGCATACTCTTTAGCAAGCTCCTCATTGTGTTCATCACAGTCCGGTTTTGTCGTTCCACAACACCATTCTGCTGAGGCGTGTGGGGTGCGGATAGGTGTCGCTGAATTCCTTCCTCGTCGCAAAACTCTCCGAACTGCTGTGAAGTGAATTCTCCTCCTCGGTCTATACGCAAGACCTTCAACCTGTGCACCGTGCTATTCTCCGCGATTTTCTTGAACTTTCTGAAAGTCGTGAAAGCTCCGCTCTTCTCCTTGAGCATATACACCCACATCCATCGACTGTAGTCGTCAACAAGTAGGAAGAAATACTTGTTTTCGGCCGTGGTCGCAGGGGTGATCGGACCGCAGAGGTCAGCGTGCACCAACAGTAGGGTTCTGCCGGCTCGGAACTTGGCCTTGATCGGGAAGGGTATCCTCGCCTGCTTCGCGATCACATAGTTGATCGGGGTGCTGTATCTTAGGAACTCCGAAAGACAAGTTCTTCTCGCCCATCATCTTGAGCGCGTGAAATTTCAAGTGTCCGAGTCGAGCGTGCCACAGCCAAGCCGGATCTGGCATCGACGCCATGAGGCAGACGGGTTGGCTTGTCTTCAAGAGAATTTTGTAGATTCTGTTGGGTGTCCGCTCCACCTTCATCAAAAGTATTCTATCCTTGGTCCACATCTTCAGGTAGGGCCCGACTAGCACCACCGTATTCCCGATCTCCGTCATCTGTCCCAGACTGATGATGTTGCTCTTCAACTTCGAGATGTAGTAAACCTGGGTCATCAAACGCTGGTCGCCATTCTTGCACTCGAACAGGATCGACCCTCTGCCTTTGATCTCTACGACGGATTCTTCACCGAATTTCACATTGCCCGTGATATTCCCATCGAGCTCTTCAAACTTAGCTCGGTCCCTGGTCATGTGGTTGCTGGCATCGTTGTCGAGGTACCATATGTCGGTACTGACTCTTTTCTCATCGTGCATGAGGAGGTTTGCAAAAACCTTGTCCTCAATGAGGAAGACCTGCTCGCTGGTCTTCTTCGGGTAGCGCTGCTCGGCTTTCTCCTCGCCAAATCGCTGATCACTAAAATCCTCCGGGCAGTTCTCCTCGGCTTTGTGCTCTCCGTTCTCTCCGGCCAGGTGCATTACCTGCTCGGCAAATAACAATGTCGGCTGGTCGTCTGGGAACCTCGCTAGGTTTGCCTCCTCGCCCTGGTTTCTGCTCCGGCACTCTGATGCGAAGTGCCCGAGCTTCTGACAAGAGTTGCACTTCAGCGTGCTCTTGTCTCTCCTTGTCGGTCCTTCTTGACGGCTCAAGCCGCTTGCGCGTCCTCGCGAATCTCTGCCTCGACCTCGTCCTCAGACCTCTCCACTGTATGTATTCCGTCCTGAGAAATTTGAGAAAGATTCGGCTCCCCCGGATCTTCTCTGTCTCGCCGTCCATTCCTCATGTGTGAGAAGGAGATTTTGCTCGTCTCCTTTATCGCCGTAGCCCCGAAGTCTCTCTTTGTGGGTTTTAAGACGCCCAACAACCTCTTCAACCGTCATGGTCTTGAGATCGCCGAACTACTCAATCGACGTCACTATCTACATGTACCTGCGAGGCAACGCACGTAGAAATCTTGTGACAATGGTGGTCTCGTCCACCTTGTCTCCTAGCGAGCGTATGCCGGGCACAATGGACGTGAGTCTCAGAGCAAAGTCGTCCACCGACTCGCTTTCCTACATCCGCATGACCTCGAATTCGCTCTTCAGGGTATGGACTTTGGCATCCTTGACGCGATCTGTGCCCATGTGCATAGTCCAAAGCGTCTTCCATGCTTCTTTTGTGGAATCCTTCTCAGAGAGCATGAGAAGCAGTTCTTCTAGAACGTCTTGTTAGATTGCTGCGAGTGCCATTCTTTCTTTGCGTCCTTCGGAATTGCCACCTTCAATGGCCTCCCACACTTCCTGCGCTTGCAGATTCACCCTCATCTTCAGCGCCCACACGGCGTAATTGCTCTTCGTGAGCATGGGGTGATGGAGTGTTACTGTGCCTTCCCTGGATTCTAGTTTATTCACAACCAGATCTCCGATCGCCGATTCTGATGAAGACATGTTCTTCGATTGAAGCTCTGATACCACTTGTTGGATCCCAAATCACGGATCTGCGAATAACACGAATATTCACCACGAATCAAACAAACTTAAGAACACGGATTTGGGAGAAGAAATTCTCTGATTAATATTGAAAGGAATTACAAAGAGATAAACTCAAAACTTAATGGACTCAAAAAAACTACTCGACTAAACTCTTGCTCTCTAGTTTACAGAGTACACAGCTAGGTTTATATAGGCCTCACATAGGCAAAACCCTAGCTAACAGAATCGCATTAAATATGAAAACTACACTAAATAATCTCGTCAAATCTTTGACTTGATTTTCTTGCTCTTCAAGCTACGCGTTTTCTTCTCTGGGTAGACTTTCCCTATCCTGCCCGGGCAGACTTTCTGTCCTCGAGCTGACCTGCTCGTATGCTCCGGGCTGAGCTTGCCTTCTATGCGGATTCTCTTCATGTGTTCACCCGAGCTGGGTTGAACGTCTGTCCGTCTTTTGTTCTGGTCGGTACCCGGGCTGACTTCTCGCAAGTGTTTCTGCCCGTCCTGGGTTCTGGTCGTCACCCGGACTAAGTCAAGCTTAAGCTCACAAGTTCATGTGTATGAAATTTTACGTGTTTATATTCCTTTGGTTCTTAATTATGCTATTACTACGTTTTAGAGTTGTTAATTTCTAGTCTCCTTTAATAAGTAATTTTTTTGTAAAATATTTATTTACATAAGAATACTTTTTAATTTGATTTTGTTTAGTTTTGTATTTTTATTATTTTGCTAATCTCTCTAGTTAGTTTTCTCTTCCAAAGATTTACTGGAGTGAGATGATATAAATATTCTAAGAATTTGGTGCTTTTGAAAACTATTAAAAGTATTTTATTTCTAAAACTTTTTATTTTGATTTATTTCAAATTCTATTACGATTAAGATTTTTTTTTTGTTTTTTTAAATTTATTTTGACTAGTAAGTTTTTTACTTGTGACATTTAGATTTTTAGTTATTAACATTATTTTTAAATTACATTTTAATTATATTTATATATATATATATATATATTAGTGCCCATCTTGATTGAAAAAGCTAGCTTCACCCTGGAGGAAATGAAAATGGAAATGGAAAGGGAAGAAAAAAAATCCTTGCAAGAAGAATACAGAAGCATCGAGAAAGAGAGAGGAAAGGAAAATAAATAAATAAACTAATAGTATAGAAATTATAAGAAATGCCCATTTTGTGTCAAAGATTTAAGAAAAATGCCCATGTGTGAGAGTAAAAAATACACACGGTGGACATTTTTCTTAAACCTTTGACACAAAATGGACATTTTTTAAAATAACCCATAAACTAAATGAAACAAAACGACATGTCACTCGATGCAAGGAAAACGACATGTAGTTTTTTTTTTGTTTTTTGTTTTTTTTTTGAAAATTATTCAAGATATTACATTAGCCCAAAACGTACGTTAAGATTTTTGATAGAAATCTCAAATAACTATAACTTGGAATGCATAACGCTGGGAAATAAAAAATGAATCTATATATCAACACATTTTTGAACAAATTGAGAATATCTGCCGATCGTAACCCTACATATGAATACTTTTTTCACATCTAACCCTTATTTGTACATATGCTTCACCAAGCAGCTACACAATTTACCCTTGTTTTCTACGTCTGCAATACCATTATTAATTAATTAAATTTCAAAAAAAAAATGAAGTGCAAGTTAATTAGTACTTTGCTTCTCCGTCTAAGGTGAAAATTGTCTAAGATAAGCAAAGTTATAATTTAGTTTGGATTAAACAATCCGATCCTTTGCTTAGACACTTTAATCCCTGAAAGCTCATTTTGCTTGTATTGAAGTTCAAGGAAAAACTAGGGTTTCCGTTTTGTATATATATCACTCTAGATTTACTTTCAAAGTAATATATTTAATAATTTTTATTATTTTTTCTGTAGTGCTATACTTTGGGGGTTTACATATCAAATATACGAATTACAAACTCTTTAAAGATACGAGTTGTAGTAATAGCCTATTATTATAACTCTTAATACAAGATATAAGCCAAAACCAATACTTTTTCTTTTCATGTTCATAATTCTAGTGAACCAAGAAAGAGAAAAATAAAAATAAAAAAATTAGGGCCCACATTTGAAAGATAGTATGGACATAATAAAGATGGATTTTATAGACTCTTATTAAAGTCTCAACAAGCTGATCTAGAAAGAACATTCTTATTTGCCAAGCATGATCAATGAAAGATAACTATATAGGAGCAATAAAACAAACGAATTTAGTTATTTATTCTTTTAAGATATCTCAACCACTAAAGCTAAGCCATTATTAGAAAACAGATATTGAGAGAGGTCAATCTTAATAAGTCATCATTATACTATTAATACATGTGACTTCACTACTCCCTTTGTTATTGTTTGTTGTGAAAAAAACAATCCATAATCTAGAACTAGAAGAGAAGCTTTATATATAAACGGGAGCCTTTGGTTTCCGTACTAGTTAGCTAGGGCTAAACACAATTATGGGGTCCAAGAAAGTTGTTCTTGCTCTCCTTTCTTACCTCCTCATCGTCTACTTTGCCATTAATGTTACTGCAAATGGATCACAAGAAAAGGTAACTAGCTAGCACGTACACATGATTGCTCTCATGCATGCGCCATGCATCTTTCAAAGTTTTTTTTCTTCTAAATTTGAATATTATGTTTCAATATGTATGCAGAAGAATTATATTGTATACATGGGAGACACTCTGTCTGACCAAGCGGCGACGTTGGATTCACAGCTCAACGTTCTCTCCACTGTTAAACAGACGTACTTTGTTAATATCTTCTTAAATGATTAATATATATATGACTTGATTTATATAAGTATTGTGAAACAGCCACGATGATGCTAAAGAGTCGATGATCCATAGCTACACAAACAGCTTCAATGCTTTCGCTGCAAAGCTTTCCACTGATGAAGCCAACATCTTATCTCGTACGTAAAGCATACTATATTATATACGGATATTATACACTAATTATATTTTATTTCCTACGTATATGTATAGAGAAGGAGAATGTCGTGTCTGTGATTCCAAATGGATATCGGAAGCTGCACACAACAAGATCATGGGACTTCATTGGCCTGCCTCTCACCTCAAGGAGAAAGCTCAAGGCAGAGAGCGACATTGTTGTTGGTCTTTTAGACACAGGTCAGTCAAACTCATACATTTAAACCAATTAATTATAATTATTAAATGGTAATTAATGCATCTGTGATCGATCGACTACAGGGATTACACCAGGGTCTGAAAGCTTCAACGACGATGGATTCGGTCCACCACCATCAAAATGGAAAGGAACTTGTCCCCACTCTGCTAATTTCACTTGCAACAAGTAAGTATTTATGTCTTTATTGAATTAAATAGGGTAAATTTTGGCTAAAATACCCAATGTTTCATTTTTTTTAAGGGTAAACTGCGGCTAATATACCCAATGTTTGATTTTCTGCGGATTATGTACCCAATGTTTATTTTTGGCGGCTAATGTACTCAATGTTTGATCCGTTAGATATTTTTGGGTTTTCCGTCAGTTGACCGTTAGAGAGTTATATGTACACTTTTCGTATTTTTGACATAACTCACTCATTTTTTGTCCAAATTTTATGCACGACCTATGGTTGGAAAGATAAGAGATAGATCTACAACTTTAATGTTTTAAGTTTTGTAAAATCAGTTTAAAAAAAATACGAAATTTCATGTACAACGTAAAACTGGACATTAGTTTAATGCAAAATATTTGTTTCGAGCAAATTTTAATATATTTAATGACTTTTTATGATGAAACGTAAAAGTAAAAAGTTGTAGATAAATGTTTTATCTTTCCAACGGATGTTTATTTATAAATTTTGGATAAAAAACGAGTGAGTTATGCCAAAAATATGAAATGTTATTTCACATCACATCTTTTATATTTTTGGCATAACTCACTCATTTTTTGTCCAAAATTTATAAATAAACAACCGTTGGAAAGATAAAAAGTTTATCTACAACTTTTTAGTTTTACGTTTCATCATAAAAAGTCATTAAGTATATTAAAATTTGCTCGAAACAAATATTTTGCATTAAACTAATGTCCAGTTTTACGTTGTACTTGAAATTTCGTATTTTTTTAAAACTGATTTTACAAAACTTAAAACATTAAAGTTGTAGATCTATCTCTTATCTTTCCAATCATAGGTCGTGCATAAAATTTGGATAAAAAATGAGTGAGTTATGTCAAAAATACGAAAAGTGTACATATAACTCTCTAACGGTCAACTGACGGAAAACCCAAAAATATATAACGGATCAAACATTGGGTACATTAGCCGCCAAAAATAAACATTGGGTATATAATCCGCAGAAAATCAAACATTGGGTACATTAGCCGCAGTTTACCCATTTATTATATACCCAACGTTTTTTTTGGTGGCTATAATACCCAAAGTTTATTCCGTTAATACCAACGGTTAAGTCTCCATTATTTCGCCCGCGGAAAGAATCGAACCCTTTCCCTCACCCTTGGATCAAGGAGCCACCACCACTGGACCACATACAATTCATGTGTACATTGGGTAAAATTATATACATGTACAAACATATGCATTATAGTATGGTAGTGCAACATTAAAGTTTATTCCTATTGTTAAAAGGAAAAAAGAAAAAAACAACATTATATACATTTATAGCATAAAATTAAAAAAGGAAAGAAAAAAAACTACATATATTTAATATTGCACAATATAGCCTAAAATTAGGAACAAATTTTAATATTGCGCTACCATATTATACTCATATATTTATATATGTATATAATGTTGTTTTTTCTTTCCTTTTTAATAATAGGAACAAACTTTAATGTTATATTACCATACTATACTCATACTGCATTATTTATAGATATATATAATTTTACGCTATGAACATGCGAATTGTATGTGGTCAAGTGGTGGTGGCTCCTTGTTATGAAGGAGAGGCGGGTAAGATTCCTTTCTAGCCCATATTTTTTTTAAAATATTGACATGGCAATGCTGACATGGCGGGGAGGAGAGATGATGCAGAGAGAGAACTGGCTGATGTGTCATGCCACGCAGGCGAAATAACGGAGACTTAACGGTTGGTACGTTTGGCGTTAACGGAATAAACTTTGGGTATTATAGCCACCAAAAAAAAACTTTTGGTCTATAATTAAAAAATAATGAAACATTGGGTATTTTGGCCATAGTTTACCCAATTAAATATTTATATATATATATATATGTATATTGATTAATACTGTACCATGGATAATCCTCAGCAAGCTCATCGGAGCCAGATACTTCAAGCTCGACGGAAACCCAGACTTCGCTGACGTCCTCTCACCGCTGGACGTCGACGGCCACGGCACGCACACGTCGTCGACCCTCGCTGGCGGGCCAGTCGGCAATGCGAGCCTCTTCGGCCTCGCTGCAGGCACGTCACGCGGTGGTGTCCCATCGGCCAGAATCGCGATGTACAAGGTCTGCTGGGCTTCCATGGGCTGCTCGGACATGGACATCCTTGCCGCCTTCGACGCTGCCATTAGTGACGGCGTCGATGTCATTTCAATTTCCATCGGTGGCGGCTCTCAGGACTACGTCACCGACTCCATTGCGGTTGGCTCTTTCCATGCCATGCAGAGGGGTATCATCACGATAGCCTCCGCAGGCAACGACGGGCCCAGCCTCAGTAGCGTCGCCAACCACGCACCATGGATCATTACCGTTGCTGCCAGTGGGATCGATCGGGCGTTCACCAACCAGATTCAACTCGGGAACGGCAAGAGCGTCTCCGTAAGAATATATATTTGAATAAATATTCGCATTAATTGCTAGATAAATAATTCAACATGCTGTTTTAATTCTTAAGGGGATGGATTAACGCTTATAAGTTATAACCTCTTAACTAGTACATATTATAATATTCACCTTAATTATCACAAGGTATATTTAAATCACTTATTACAACTTCAAATAAAAGTTCTAAGATTTACGACGTATATTATTTTGAAATGTTATGTATTATATATATATTTGCCAAAAAACAATACCTAGCATAAAATATTAACCTTTGTTTTCTGATAGGTCAAGAAAATAGGCTTCTCGCCTATGTTCTCATTATAAGCAAGCAAGGGTCTCTACTCTAATATATATATATATATATATATATATGATTAGAAATTTTGGTGGGGCAGCTAAGCTGTTTATTCTAAATTTTGCAGGGAATTGGAGTAAACACGTTCGATCCGAAGAACAAGCTATTCCCTCTTGTTAGTGGTGCTGAAACGGCCCACAACATCACCAGGCAGGATGAGGCGAGGTACACAAATTATATATATATATATACATGCGTGTGTGTGTAGTGTATGCATAACTATATGTATTGTACAACCATGCAGATTCTGCTATGAAGACGCCATGGACCCATTGAAGGTGAAGGGAAAGCTTGTATTCTGCGAGCAGGCAGGTTGGGGCACTGATTCGGTGATAAAAAAATTGGGCGGGATCGGAACCATCGTCGAAAGTAGTATGTTCCTCGACACCGCGCAGATCTTCATGGCGCCGGGAACGATGGTGGATCCCGCCGTCGGACAGACCATCGACAACTACATCAACTCCACCAGGTTCCTATTCTCTTCATATCATTATATACTGTCAAAGATTGATAATGAGACTTAACAAGATTAAGTTTCTAATAGTTCATCAATTTTAATTGCAGATCAGCGGCGGCAGCGATACAGAAGACTAAGGAGGTGCGCATTCAGGCTCCGTTTATCGCTTCTTTCTCGTCTCGCGGCCCCAATCCGGCTTCCAGGCGCGTGCTCAAGGTACAACATATATCCACATTTTCATGAAACCCTAACTTGTGAAGTAATTTTTACATAAAAGTAAACAATATCTTGACAAGCCCTAGATCGGATATAGCATAACATGCAAGAATGCATTTGCAGCCTGATATATCAGCACCAGGGATCGACATATTGGCGTCGTACACGGAGCTGAAATCGTTGACGGGGCTGCAAGGAGACACTCAGTTCTCCAAATTTAGCATCATGTCTGGCACTTCCATGGCTTGCCCACACGTAGCCGCCGTCGCCGCCTACATCAAATCTTTCCGCCCCAGTTGGTCTCCAGCAGCCATCAGATCAGCAATCTTAACCACAGGTATTCATACCCAATACTATACAACATTACAACAAAGCTGTAAAAGTTAAATTCTAAGAACTCGAACAAGATATATGTTGATCGTAAAAAATGGATCGCCAATTAAACCGGTCGACGGTTTGATCCTGGACGAGACCCAGTTACCACATGTTTGTCGAAAGTGTGTTGGCTCTTCGATTCATTGCCTTTGCCCGTGCAAGAATAAGATTCTGAGGACATTGCCTGAATTTCTGTTCTTGGATAACTGACCTATATTATGATGCAATGGTCTAAAATGTGGGGAATGACTTGAGTATTTAAGTGTCACGTTTGAGGAAAAAAATAGTAATTTTAGGATAAAAAAGAGGTTTCAAGAAGTTATAAGATCGTCTACCGTGCATTTTCCATCACCCGAATCGCATCGAGGGGGCGGCTTGGTTTTTCCTAGTGCGGCTTATGCTGCACCAAGCACGGCTTCGCCGTGTCTTGGTGAGGTTTTATTCTCGCGCTTTTCATTTCTAGGATAGGTCTGTACTTTATTTTTTTAAGTCTGGGTTCTACCGTGTTTTCCGGGTTTGGTTTCGTATCGCCTTTTTCTGAAGCTGGGGTCGGAACTCACCTATTTATTCTATGTCGAACCTTTTCCCTATTTCCCGAGATCGGGCTTTTGTTGATTTTTCTGAGATCATGAATTTGTTGTTTTCTCTGGAACCGAGATTGCGTTGTTGTCTCATCTTTGACTTTTCGAGCTAAGGTCAGGTTTGTCTGCCCAAGTCGGTCTAGGGTTGTCTTTATGAGCTTGGTTCGAGTTGAATTTTGCAAACCAGGGTCGGGTTGACTCTATTGTAACGCCCCGGCTTCCCTATCGAATTGACGACTGCCCCTACAGGTCAACATGAGTCTTTTCAACGTGCTTTGTCCTTTTTATCTCATGCTCATCGAGAAATTTTCCAAGAGGTCATTCATCTAGGATTTCTCCAAGCCAAGCAGGCCTAACTTTGGAGTTCCTATGCATCTTGGTTATGTAGGTAGTACAATCAATTATTTAAGCATCTTTGGCCATGCAGTCCAATACATATATGATCTTAGATAACCTTGCAGTCACATATTTAAACAGTCTCGAAAACGTCCCATCGGCATATTCCCTTGTGCAGGTGATGTGGGATTGCATATATTACCGTTTCTTGCCTTCTCGACTCATTGGATCGATGATTTTCACATTTACAGACCAGAGTCGGGTTACTTCAAGATTGGGCTAAGGTTTACTTTTTGGTCGGACTCGAGTTGATTTTTGGGCCTAGGCTTGATTCGTCTCTTGGGCCGAGCCTCGTGCATTTTTGGGCCCTTTTTTTTGTTTTGCCGTACTTAGCCAAAAAACACAATCAATAATGTGTATATATATATACACAATGGCGAAGCCATAAATTTTTGAACGGGGGGGGGGGGGGGGGGGGGGGGGCAAAAACTCAATATCAAATCCTGAAATTATCGAAAGACAATAATAACCCAATGATTGTCTCGTTTAATTTGCCAAGTTGAGTGTCAATCATGACATTCACGACTAATTAGAGCCAACAAAATATTTGACTCTTTATCAATTCAAATATCGATTATTGAAACTATATTTTCCTAAAGTCATTAATCATATAAGATTAATAAAAATCGAATAGAAAAAAATAAGTGCGACTAAAATACTCCAAAATAATATGGATCCTGACTTTTTAAGTACTTTATTCTCCGAAGTTTAAAGCAAATAAGATAAATAATAATAATAATCTGGGGCATTTAAGTGGAATGGGAGAAAATGAAGGGAATACAGAAACACTTGTAAATCAATTTGTAAATACAAGTAATAAAAGTATCTTAAAGTAAATTTTCTCGTGTCATCGTAAGATCTAAGTGGTTTTTATTATGATTTATTTATTATGATTTATTTGTTAAATGTCAATTGTCACATTTTTACACACCCACATAATTCAACCACTTTACCGATTGATAATAGAAACCACTTGAAACTTACGGGTAACACTAAAATATTACTTTTGATATTTTTATCACGAAAAAATAGAATTATGAATATGTCATGAAATTTTGTATATTTCAAGATACAAGCCTATATTTACTCTAACTTAAATCAATTAAAAGTTAGAAGGGCATCAGTTGTAATTACAAGAAAAAGTAAGGGTACAACTTAGAGTTATATCAACCATGGCCTTACGCAGGTGAGGTGATTATAAGCATTCTGACTATACCCAATCATTTTTTTTCACGTGGTGCCCTAGTAGCTCAACCCAAGAGAGAGAGGGAGTCTGAGCAAAGAGGGTTCGTAATAAATAAATAAAAATAAGAAGCTCAGATAGGCTTTGCGTGAGATTTTGGGCCGATCAAGTGGGGGCCACTGCCCCTTCCTGTTGGGCCTTAGTGGCCTCGCATATATATATAAAACACAAATATTACAAGAACTCAGCCCAAAACCATAGTCTTAGATACCATATAGTCACAACTTTCTCTCTCTTTTGAGATCAATGAAGAAACAATACTTATAAGAAATATTCCAACCAATTATGATTTAGGGTTTAAGATTTATATATATGCGAAAATTGAGATGTAAATGGTTACTACTCTTCAAAACCGAATATACACACAGATATATATAATATATTATATATATAACACAAGTACATGACTATTACTTATAGAAGTCGAACTAACCCTTCTCTTTCTTTCTTTCTTTTCGAAAAGCGAGACCTATGAGCCGGAGGTTTAATGCCGACGGAGAATTCGCCTACGGAGCCGGTCAGGTGAACCCTAGAAGAGCTCTAAGCCCTGGTCTAGTCTACGACATGCATGCCATGCAGTATATCCAATTCCTCTGCCTTGAAGGATTCAAGGACTCCTCCATCGCTTTCCTCGTTCGCTCAAAGTCCGTGAACTGCTCGTCCCTGGTGCCGGGCCTTGGCTATGATGCGCTCAACTACCCGTCATTCCAGCTCACCGTGAGGCCCAATGTTAGGAGTGACACTATTGGAATATACCGCAGGACCCTCACGAACGTGGGGCGCGCAAAATCAGTGTACACTGTCTCTGTTAGGGCTCCAAAAGACGTTGAGATCACTGTAACTCCGGCGACGTTGTTCTTCACCCGAGCCTTGCAGCGACAAAGCTTCAAGGTGGTGGTGAGAGCCAAGGGGAACTCAATTGTCAAAGGCGAGGCGCTATCCGGCTCGATTGTTTGGAAGAACCTTCACTACGTCGTCCGCAGTCCTGTAGTTATTTACAACCCGTTCCAGGATGACGGTCGCGCTCAAGCAGTTCATCAGGATGTTGTTTGAAATAAGAAGATTTGTTAGTTTAATTTGGGAATTAACAACTTTTATTAGAATCCGTGTGGTGTAATAATTTCTAAATATCTAATTTTTCAGAATGACCTTTTTTCACATTATAATATATATGATTCCTTTTACGGTGTTTGGATGATCGTCAGAATGTTTTTCGAATGTGATTACAAATCAGTGGCGGAGCCAAGATTTTAATTTAGGTGGTGCCTTATATATATATTTTTAAATCAATCGTACAATTAACAACAATCAATAATAACTTTGTAACCTATATATAAAGAAAAATATATAACGACTTACCCTGGTAAAATAAGATGCCGCGTTTTCATTTTCGAAAGTATTGCATTACAAATTTATCGTTGGTAGAAATAGAAACATCCAATCGACTGGTATTCAATACAAAATTAATTTATCTATATTTTTATGTATAACAATTTTTCATAATATAATAGGCGAGTATAAATATGTATCGATATATTTAATAACTGAAAATAAATAAACAAAAAAAAAAACTTAAAGAAAGATAAAAAAACAAAACAAGACTCGAACTCAAGTCCTCTCTCTTAAAAGAGAGACTTGGGAAAAGCACTTTAACAGTTGGGCTGAAAGCTCTTTGACTTCTTAATGTAGGCTCATAAAATATTATAATGATATACAATTTTTTTTTTGCTTTGCTAAAACACTATCACTTTAATATTTTTCACGTTTTCAGGTGGTGCCCGGGCGTACACTAGGCCCTACATAGCTACGCCATTGGTACAAATTACAATATATATATATATATATATATATATACACACATGTTTGACTTTTGAGAGAAGATTGGTAGCTAAAATAAGTTGATCAATTTAATTTATGAATACATTGAGAGACCGTGGTGTAACATTTGTTGAGTGAGTTGAAATATTCAAGATGACTTTTGCCTTTCTAATCATTCAAAAATGGCCTTTGATTTTTTATTTTTGTTGATTAATATGTAATATTTCATATCCATGCTAATATCAACAAATTGACATCAAGCCGTTCAAACAAATAGAAAATGTCAAGTCAAACTACTTGATTTTATTATGATAATAACAAGAAAATGCAGTAGCCAATTTTCAGTTACATGTATGTCAAACTAAATGACAATGCATTTCAAATAATTTTTTTTGTTAATGTGTTCGGGCAATATTTTATATTACTTTACTTTGAATAACACTACCTATGTTGTAATGACCCACTTCTCAGGTACATGACGTTTTATCATAACTTGGTAAAATCTCAACTTCAAAAAACATTGAGGCGGATACATTTTTAAATTTTTTTAAGTGATTGTAGTTGGTGTTTTTTGGTTACGGAAAAAGTACCCCCACTGGTTAAAGGAATCCTCAGCCATCAGCGGTGAATCTGGAGCATCCATTGCCTACGCAAATGTCTGAGGACGAAGATCGGATACACTCTCTATGCAAAGACGCTTGAGACTCACCGCGCGCTCAATGCCTGACAAACCATTAGAACCAGGAACCCCACCAAACGAAGGAATGAAAACTGGAGCAGGCGCCTTGTAATACCCAAGTATTATCTCTTATGTTAAGAGAAAAATATTATGAACTAATGGTTATTTATGTCTTGCTTATTCATGATTTATAGGACATGAATTGATGAAGATATTTTGAAACACATGCTCATTTTTTGTCTCTAAGTGACACATTATTCATGCATCGTAAGTCCCTCATTATAAATTGTGTGCATACAAAATCTATGATGAGATTTATGCTTGAATATGATGCCTTGGTGTTAAATATTATGAGCTTACTAATTTATCTCATGGTCAAAACTCTATCGCAATTAGTCCCCAAAATGTATGGCAAAAAGCCTACCGACCGGAATTTTTTTTTTAGTAAAACCCCGGAACCGGATATATCCGGGTCCGGGAAAAAAAATCCCGGATATATCCGGTTCCGGGTTTTGTATTTTTTTATTTTTAATTGTGTTATTTATTGTTATTTGTTGTTAGTCCCTCGTTTCGTTTGCTTGGTCAAATCTCAACATTTGGTACTTAAGTTCGGTTTTGAAAAAAAATAAAATTTTAAAATTATTTTAAGTGTTTGAAATATTTAAAAAATAATTATGAGATAAATAAAACATACAACAACAAAACAAAAGAAAGTAAATATGTGTTTTTATTCAACAAACTCGAAGGTAGGATACGGGAAAGTACAACTACAACGGCAAACGAAGTTACAGATTCAAAGTACAATAAGAAAACAAACAATTGAAAACGAATTACATTTGAATCTGTGAAAAGTAATTCGCCAATTCTCGGTCGTACATATCGTTTTCTTGTTGTCGTTTCTTGGCCATAATCCAATCTCTCAAAAGCATAAGGATCTCGACCATCAATGATTTTGTAGACTTGCGGCGAGGCTCTAACATCCTTCCGGCCATTGAGAATGCCGCCTCTGATGATACCGTTGAGACCGGGATGGTGAGAATGTCACGAGCCAAAAAGGATAAGACCGGATACTCCGATCGATTTGCGTGCCACCATTGAAGAATGTCTAGGCCTTCGTTAGGGCACGGTGTCGAAGGAAGGTTGCAGAATCGGGCGTACTCGTCGATGTTGTGTCGTCGTTCACGTCGACCAGGAACTCGAGATCCCGAAGCGCCACTTCCTTGTGAAGTCAGTGAAGAAGTCGATGCATTGCCGCGCCCAATAGCCGTAAGGTTGTAGAATAAACGGTGATTGTACACGTATGGTGATTGTGAACCACCGCCCCCGCGTACGCCCTATATTGAACCAAAAATATTAAAGTTTAGAGTAATGCTAGGAAATATACCACTGATCTTCGATGTCGTTATATTTTTGCTCGTACTCTTGGTAGAGAGCCTTCATCTTCTGATCCGCATCGAAGTAATTGTGCGTCATGTAGGGCTCCCCCGTGATTTCTTACATGCAATTTAAGACCTCCTGCAGCCTGGAAAGCTTAAGTGTCGGATCCACGATCACAGCAGCACAGTATAGAAATGGGAGGTTTTCAGGACTCCAATAACTCTGAAACTTTGCAATCATCGGGGTTAGTACATCGGTAAATAAAGCATTACGTTTAGCAGTTTCAAAATGACAAAGTATATCGAAAATAGCGGGCAAAGCTCTCTGCGACGTGGGTGAGTAAACATGAGATAAATCAATAGTAATTTGATTAAAAAGTTGTAGAAAAGCCTGGAATTGGATGGCGATTAGCAAATCGTCCGGAGTGATGTCTTCGCGGTCTTCTTGTTCCGGGCTGTTGATCCAGTTTGTAAGAAGCTCCTTGTAGGATAGGGCAGCATCCAACATCATGTAGGTCGAGTTCCAACGGATCGGCATATCCGGTTGAAACGTTCTTACCTGGTAACCGTGAGCCCTGCAATAATCTTCCCAAGAAAATGTACGCATAGTAGATGATCGTATATACAAAATCGTGTTCCTAATTTTGGCGATACTATCGGAAATAACATTTAAGCCGGATTGAACTATCAAGTTTATAATATGACATGCACACCTTTGATGAAAACAATCGTCCCTAAAATTGGTCAAACTTTCCTTCATTATTTCTACGGCATTGGCGTGGGCACTTGCGTTATCTAACGTAATGGAAACTACCATATCCTTAAGGTTCCAATCCGACAAAACTTCTAGTATCGCCTCGGCTAGGTTTACTAATGTGTGCCTAACCCTCAGAGGCCTAAAACCTATGATACGCTTTTCTATTTTCCAATTATCGTTGATAAAATGAGCTACGACCGTAATATAATCATCATTAGCATGACCTTTCCAACCATCCTACGTTAAAGACACTTTGTAAGAAGATTGTTGGAACATTTCTTGTAAAGCGGCCCTTTGCTCGTTATAAAATTTGATAATTGTCTCGTGGTTTATACAATACGAGATTTTCCTATAGTTTATCGGCGCCATCTTCATCATCAATTCATTAAAACCTTCTCCCTCGGGCGCCGATATAGGCAAACCATCGCGTATAGCCCACTGAGCAACATACATTCTATAAAGATCATCGGGTAAACGACTTACCTCCTCCGCCCGCTTCTTCTTCAAGCAATGCTTGACGTGGTTTTCTAGGCGGCTGTTGCCGTCGTGCTTCGGGTGAGCACTAAACTCCGCATTGCAGTGTCGGCAAATCCCCCACCTATCTTCCAATCCGGTTTCGTAGTTGTATCTGTAGTCGGGTATGAAGTCGTTCTGCCAAACCGCTCCCGTTAATTTCTTTCGCTTCCTCGCATGCGGATGGGGGGGCCGACCGCCCTCACCCAGAACCAAGGGTTGTTGTTGGGCCCGTCCACGTCCACGTCTAGCTGGCGGTGGCGGCATTGGTAGAACTTCGTCAACTTCCTCCTCCTCGCCTTGGTGTTGAACGTAGTTCGGGTCCTCCGCATCATCATCATCATCGTACTGGGCATCGGGGTCGTTGGATAGGTTCCTCGACTTCGTTTCCTAAAAAAAACATATTAATTTAAATATTACAAATTTACAAGTTAACAAAATTAAATTTTTTAATTTATTAAATTTTAATATTAATCATATTAATTTAATTAAATTTGATATAGTTAAATAAAAAAGTTAACAAAATTAAAAATGGTATTTCTTATGTGTGGAAATAATTATCAAGCTCTTTTAGACGGAACTCCCCGAGGTTCCATGGCCAGATCGACTGGAAAGGATACTATGATCTCTCTTTAGGCCCAAGCTTTTCTAGACAGAACTCCCCGAGGTTCCCAAGCTAGCTTGGAGGAGATTGCAAAGCAAACCTTATTTAAAAACCAATCTTTCTAAGACACCATAATCCAATAAGAACTTTATAATTATTACTACACATACAAATTACCTTTTTAAATTTTTTTAACTTATTAAGTAACCATATAAAGTTTAATTAAATTAATATGATTAAGTTATTATTAAATCTCAAGAAATTCGTTTCTGATGTGGAAGATCTGTTGGAACCGCAACCACAGAGCATACTAGGACTTTCAAGAGACGTGGCAAATTAATTAATTAAAATAGAATAATTAAACTAAATTTGAAGGTTTTTAACTTATTAAGTAACCATTTTAAGTTTAATTAAATTAATATGATTAAATGATTGTTAAATCTCAAGAAATTCGTTTTTGATGTGGAAGATCAGTCGGAACCGCAACCACATAGCATACTAAGACTTTCAAGAGACGTGACAAATTAATTAATTAAACTAAAATAATTAAACTAAAATAATTAAAATTAAAATAAACGTACCTCGGCGTCGTCGTGGGAAACATATTGTTGTTGCTCGTTGCTAAGGCTATTCCATTCCGGAATATTTGGACCTTGAAAATTGAGTAAGTTAGTAAACATACCGCCTTGACCTTGAGAAATTAGTAATTGTTTGTTCGGCCCGATGCCACCGGTACCATATTGACCATGAACCGGTAACGGTTGGCTAGAAGAACCGTGAACATTGTGTTGATTCATAACTCCGACATTATAATTATGTTGACTAAAACCCGTCGCGCTATTAATCGATCGCGGCGACGGAATAGTGGACCGTCCTTTTCCTCGGACATCGGGACGTCCTCGAGAACGGTTGTTGCCACTCGACATATTAACAACAATATATTAAACTAACAATAGAGAGTATTTATATAATTATAAAGTAGCTAAACTATAGAGTAAAATAGGATTTTTGAGAGCTTGAGAGAGTTTGGGAGAGTTGGAGATGAAGAGAAGAGGATGTGTGAAAAAAATGGGAGTGAAATGGTGTATTTATAGGGAAAAATGTGTAGGAATTCGAGTAAGAGGTGTAATAATAGCTCCAAGGGCCCCCATGCAATTTTTACCGTTGCCTCAAACGGTAACAAAATTCTGACGCGTGTCAGGTACTTTTGCCGCAGACCCTCCAAAAAGGCAACGGCTCTTTATTTTTTTTTTAAATAACCCGGATAAAGGTTTATCCGGGTATTAATTTTCCCGGATACCGAAATATCCGGTTCCGGAAAAACCCGGACCCGAATATTTCGGTATCCGGGTTTTTTAATTATTTTTTTTTGCGAATCCGGGTTTAACCCGGATTCACATTTTGCCCATTAATCGCAATATATATAATGACTAATCAAATAAAGTATCATGCATGCATAGAAACGTATTGCTTATCGTTAGCCTATACTTAACCTTATATATAATGCAAAGCCTATATATAGAGTGATGGGTATTGCTTCTATCGATGCTGCCATATATTTACACGCTCAGTATACCATCAAATCAAAAGATTAAGGTCATATTAGGATCCCATAAACTAAGGGCATGATCTCACACTCTACTCTGAGCTACGGTTAGAGTATGGTGATATTTTTTGGACCATACCTTAGTTGAAATGAAGTGGTTTTGAACGATGTCACTTCCCTCTCCCAACATGTTTTCTCTCAAGGGTACTTATTGGCATTTCTCTCTTTGACTCTCACATTCAAACCTTTCCGAGCTCCCCTCACTCACGCTTGAGTCCTCAAGAAATCCTTTTTTTTCTCATCACTCAAAATACTTACGTTTTCATGTATCTCCGAGAGCCGATCTCGTACGGTTGCCGCATCAAGTTTCCAAAGCGCACCGGCGAGTTCTAAACTTCGTCGGCACGATTCCGTAGCGTTTCGGCTAGTTTTCGTAACACACCGGCGAGTTCCGAGTTCCATCGGCGAGTTTCCGGAGCGCGGCGATAAAACCGCAAACTGTGTCGGTGAGTTTCGGAGCGCAACCACGAGTCCTTGGAGTGCAGTGACAAGAACCGCAAACTACACCGGCGGGATTCAAAGCGCGACGGCAAGATCCGAAGTGCGTAGGCCAGTTTTAGATCAAAACTTTGATCGTTTCCGACATTTACGAGTGAAGGTGAGCGTTCTTGTTTCACATATGCATGAAGCTTTTTTTTTTTTTTTTTTATGGAGTTATAGGAGTATAGCTTAGTCCATGCAAGTTAGTGAAATGGTCACAAACATTCCCATGCACATGCACGTAGTAGCTTAAGCATAGAAACTAGAAAGTAATAGTGGATGTGAGAGCTGATGCATTAGTAAAAATATTTATATATGTTATATATATATATGTATGCATACATATACTCTATACTTTTATGTGCGGCAAATAAGAAAAAAGAAAAAGAAAAAGAAAAAGGGAGGATCTGTGTGTTTTTCTTATATGTGTATATAGTTATATAATGTATATAGCATTTATCATGATCTTTTATTTTTATATATGTATACATATATAATATATATATATATATATATATATATATATTCAAGGTACTCATATACAGGTTTTAATTCCTGTCCATTTGTGGCAAAAGTGTATAAAACAAGTTTGGATTATTAAGATTTAATCCTATTTTATTATTAACTAAACTTTTTTAGATTAAGAGAATTGATATTTTCAAATACCGATGTTATGTATTTTGATATATATACGAATAATCTTATTAGATGATTAGTACAGTGATTATTATTATTTTTAAATATATACAAATCGTTATTTTAATCATATTTAAGCCCATGTAGTATAGATAATATTTTTCGAGTTATATTCAAGCTTTCTACATTTTTCTAGCGATATATATAATATCAATAATATAATGTAAAGCCTATTTTATTTATATTGTATGTCAGTATAGGAACCTTTTTTTAGACATGCATATGTGTACAGTTATTTTCTCTATAGGTGATTTTTTGATAGTATGAATAGGTTCTAAGCATTATTAGGTTCGAAAGAAACACAACCTTTTTTAGTGGATTATAGGATTAGTTCATGAGCATATTCTGGAATAAGAAGTTACGTTTCATAGTACTGGAAAATCTGATGTTTGGAAGTTAAATATCACGAAACTCGTGCTCCGCAGGCACCAACTTGTGTTAAGAAATATTTTCGTAAGGACTAAGGTACGTACAAGTACTCACCTACATCACAACAATAGTATTGTGTGTTATATCTATAAGTGAGAATGTTTATGTATGGTTAATATGGTTCGTATGATTGTTATTTAGCTGTGATTATATGCTTGTGATATTGTTTATTTAAGCATGACGTTATGATATGAAAATGATACGTATATTTTTATGATACAAATATATTTAGACGTAAATATATGATTTTACAAGAAATGTTTTTAAAAGCGTCGTACAAGAGATGACTAAGGTCTCATTATGATATGTTATGATGCCACGGGAATGATTCGGTTTGGGTAGCTCCCCCGATCTCTCGTTGGTTGCGCGCAAAGGTACGTACGCAGGGTCCAAAATTATGTTATGAATATGTATATAAATATTACGATATGTTAAAAGATTTTATGTTATGATATGTACCTCTAAACTGATGTTGTACGAAACCTTACAACATGAGTGAATTACATGATTCTTAAGTTATTTATTTTTATTGTGAGTTATATTAGCTTGTACGTACTGGGCGTTAGCTCATTATAGTTGTGATGTGGATTCAGGTAAGAAACCAGTTGGGA
The DNA here is from genome assembly GCA_954871525.1 of Parietaria judaica. Classification (NCBI taxonomy): domain Eukaryota; kingdom Viridiplantae; phylum Streptophyta; class Magnoliopsida; order Rosales; family Urticaceae; genus Parietaria; species Parietaria judaica. Next base: position 168,000 of record OX940865.1, on the reverse strand, counting down.
GTTGGGAGTTGGGAGTTGGGAGTTAGGAGCGGATGGAGCGGAACCAGCATCGTGGCTTATCCGAAAACTATCATATTTGCATTTTATTTTAGGAACTTATTTTCAAACCTCAACGGAGGATTAGCATTATGAACCTAAGTATTGTAATATCGACATCTTGTCTTTTGGCTCTAAGATGTTTACTATGTTTTATGGATAATTACGAGGTTTTTTTTAATATGTTTATGAAGTATTTCTTATTATATATATATAAAAAAAAAGTTTGACAACAAGTTTAGAAACCTTTTCTTATTCCTTTTTAAAATTTCGAAAAGTTTAAGTATGAGAAGTAGCGACCAAAAAAAAGTGGGTCGTTACACGCCTGGCGCTGATAATCACCATCCGAGGCCGTAGCAGGAGGCAACACCTCGCTCTGACCGTCGCTGCACTGACGAAACCAACGAGGGGAATCCCCAGCTTTTTTAACAGACGAAGAACGTGAACGACGAGAAAAAGACCCATTCTCCGTTGACAGTCTCTGCTTCAAGATTCGAAAGGTACATTCGTCGAGACCGTTGCCAGATGGTTTTGGAACATGAGCAGCACGAGCAGCAGCAGATGCCTGATGACACATCTGGGGAACAAACTTCCTAAACGCCCCTCGGGAACCAGACGAATCTGCACGGCGACAAAATAAAGTAAGCAACACCAAATAACACAGCTATTGAAGACTAAGCAAAGGAGTTATACCTACAAAATTCGACGAAGCTGGAGCAGCTGAAAAATGGCAAGTCACTGAAGGAGTACGCCGCTCAGGAAAAAGAACCTTTGCCACAGACGAAGTCTTCACCGAAGAATGATGACGGGCACCTGCCGCCGTTGGAGACGAATGACGAGCACCCCTCATCAAAGAAGCACGAGGATGGCATGCTCCACAGGGGGAAGCACCTGAGTATGAACTGGGACAAACAATTCCGCCTCATCCACATCGACAAAGCCATCCATCGAATCTGCAAAGAAGCCTACCTGGATCCATCGCCGAGGCTCAGTGACGGAAAGCATGCTACCTTTCTTCATCAACCTTCTGGTCAACCTCCCAAAGGCTCTCGAGCTTGACGTATGCTCATACGATGGACGCAGTGGGCGAGAACCAAAGTCAAAATGAGACGGGCCCAGAAGATGCGCTGGAGCCCGAACCCATCAACAATGCCATTTGGAGTCTACCCTGTTGTAACACCCCGAGTGCTCAATCGAATTGACCACTGTCCCCACAAGCCAACACGAGTCTTTTCAGCGTGCTTTGTCCTCACCTGCATGCTTCCCGAGAAACTTCCCACGAGGTCACCCATCATAGGACTACTCCAAGCCAAGCACGCTTAACTTTGGAGTTCTTATGAACAAGCTACCGAAAAAAAGATGCATCTTGTTGACATAGGTAGTACCAATCAATTCTTTTTAAGCCTTTTCGACCATACAGTCCCATACCTGTATGATCTCCGATAACCGTGCAGTCCCATTCTTGCACAGTCTCAGGCCCATCAGCACATCTCCTTTCCCAGACGATGTTGGACTGCACAGCTTACCCATTCTTGCCCTCGTGGCTCACGGGATTAGTGACTGCCACACCTCTTACGAGGAACCTTCATGCGAATGTACGACAAAGACACCACGTATTCCCTAATATCTTGGCCACTACAGTAGAAAAAAAGGTTGTGCAAAACTCCTTGATTGTCAAGGAACGATGAGAATGAACACGCCAACGCCAAGCAAAAAAGCACGTCACCATGGTACGGAATCCTTAGCGCACATGTTGGACGTATGGAACCAACGAAATAAACAACTTCATGATCAGAGAGGAACTGTCAGCCAGGTCTTCCAACGGTCTTTAATGAGCAAGGGGGACTACAAGAGATTCAGAAACCAGTCAACCTACTCTCGGATCATCATCAAACCCAAGGTTTGGTCCCTTCCCAAGAAGACAGATGGAAATTGAATGTGGATACAACATTCCAATTAGAGGGTCCTCTCGTGGGGCCAGCAGGCTGTATCAAGGACAACTCAAGGCACTTTTGTGGCTGCATTCAGGAGAACCAGACAAAAAGGTGTTGGGATTTTATTAACATCCCTAGATTAATCATCAGGATATGTCCCTCGGTGCACAAGGGTAACGTTTAAATAAAAAATATATAAAGCAAAAAAGTTACTCGTAACATGAATCGAGTCTAGCTCATTAGGGAGAGAAATTCACATTCCCTAATGAGGGAGCACAATTTTTTTTATTCTAAAGTGTGAAAAAAAGAGAGTAGTATGAACTCCTTATTTATAAAGTCAAGCTCCAACCACCTAGCGAAAAATGCATCCCTTGAATCATCTAATTGATTAGAAATCAATGGCCCAAATTAATCCAAGAAGAAGATTTGAATTTTATTAATAAAATAAATCTAATCTAGCCGTCCATATTAAATCTTTATTGTAATGATCAAATGACTTTTTCTCTGCCACTAAACTTGGTCACAAAGTTTAACATATTTGTAAAATCAAAATCCCATTTATTAATAAATACAAAAATTAGTTTCCATAGATTAAATCTAAACAGATGTCATAGATTAAATTAGTTTGAGTGATTTTCTCAACAACCTAACCATTATTATGTACATATGCTGCAATTATACAAAGGTTTGCATAGCCAATTCGCGCGTCTAACTGGTGTGGTACGCACTCCCAGGTCAAGGTTTGACTTCTTCGATCTTCAATAATTATATGTATATATATTATATCAAAGCCTCCTCATTAAGTTTATATGTATAAACTTAATTCAGATTTAAATCCTTATCAATTAACAAGTAAGTCCAATAAATAAATTATATTATATATTCTATCTTATGTCACACCTTAAAATATAGTGGCAGCAGTCCCTCATTTTATTTTTGACATGTTAATTAATTAATGCAATCCGTAATCATAGGTTAAACGCATTCAATTCATAAATCTCAAACCGCTAGTCGGATCGACTCGGTTCTAAAAAATAAATTTGCCAGAATTAAATTTCTATCAACTTTCAAGTAGATCAAAAAAAAATTAAATTCCATCATCTTTTGACTATTATATTTCCCGTACCAAATTTGTGCACGTTTGCCGCAAACAAATAAAACTTTTCGAAATTTGACACAGACTCCAGTTTTAGTAATTTTGTCATAGTCTAAACTAGAACATATATCTTTATGTACGGTTCGTGCATTTTGTAGTTAACTGAAATTCCACATTGAAATTCGACGAGGTGACAATGCCACATTGAAATTCGACGAGGTGACAATGCTACGTGGCAATGTGATTGTTGTTTGGGCAGTTTGACTAACGAATGCTAGTCAAAATTGGAGAAAAAAGTCAAATCACTTTGGCTAACGTTACATGCATATGCTGCTTTTAAATGAGTTTGAACATATGCTGCCCTAGTTGACTTAAGTTTACGGAACTATGCCCCGATTACCCCTATAATTAATAGATATACATTATAGATAAGGTTAAAAAAGAACTTTATAATTACTGCATATGTAAAAAGAACATCTTGAGGTACTCATATATAACCAAAACCTAATATTCATCCGAGAAAATCGCCTAGTCATATCCCCAAAGGCCAAAAGGACTTTGTGGTTTTTCTCTCCCCATGTGTGAAGTTCAGTCTTCATCCAAACACCGATAATGTACTAGTATACCGAAATTGTGTTTTCCGATCCACAATTGAGTTCTCGAGGCGAGGTGGTGAACGAAATAGAGACTTGATATGTTTTGAGCTATGATTCGGAGTACACGGAGAAGGAGGAGTGTGCACAAATCCCAAGAAAACGACCAAACGCGTCTCAGAGGAAAAAGTCACCAAGTTTGGTAAAATTTTGAAATCTGTAATTTATTGATTTACGTTTTAATCTAGATTATTTATTCCCGAGATTGAGATAAATCCCCCTAAAACCCAACACAATACCTAATTAAATTCGAGATAAAACCTTATTTAGTGTTAATGTTGTTGAGAACCCAAACTCAATCCAACCCAATTAAACCCGGACATCATTTTGGTGAAGAAAAAAAAAAAAGAGTAAATTCGCTAATTCTTATTAGATTGACTAATTGTTGGGGAAGATAACCGGCAAATTCCGGTAATCTCTTTTTTTTTTCCTTCAAGTGTCCCAAGTCGTAAGAGAGAGAGAGAATCTGCGTTGTTCGTCTTCTTCCTTTCCTTTCTTCGAAGTTTCCAAAGCATTCAATTCAACGCGCCATTAATTGAATACTTCCTCGCTCGCTGAAGGTAAACTTTCTTTCCTGATTCTCTCTGATCACAACCGAAATCCAAGTTTTGATCTTGATAGTCTTTGAGGGTCTTACTAGAATGGAGAATTACGGTTGGGATCCTTACAGATATCCCCCTCCAGCTCCGCCATCGCCATCGCCATCGCCATACCCACCTCCACCTTCACCTCCACACACCCACCAAGTGTTTCCTCAGCCTCCTCCGTTTCTACCATCTCCTTCAGCCTATTTCAGCTACCAGCCTCCGCACTCGTACAATTACTCACCTCCTCAACCCAATCTCCAACCCCACGGAAGCTTCCTCTACAACTCTGCCTCCTCGGGCCATTATAACTACGCCGTGCCGCCCGATTCCCTCTATCCGCCGCCCTCCGTCATCCCCCCGCCGCCGCCACGTGAGAACAGCTTCTCCGGTCATCTACCCCGACAAGAGAGTTTCGAGGCTTATTCACTGCCTCCTAGTGCGCCACCTGTGTACCCGCGCCTGGATGATCTTTTCAGCAATGTGCATTTGTCGGATAACCATCGACCCTCTGCTCCCGCATCCCCACCTGCGCCCGCGGTTTTTCCGGAGTCGCCGCAGAGTGGACGGTACAACGGGCACGGGGAGTTTTACGGGCACCCGAACAGCTCTTTCGGGAGTGATTCTGTTCGCCCACTTTATTCTCCTTCTTCCTCGTTCAGCTCACAGAACAGCCAGAGCCTGCAGATTGTGCCTCAACAGAACAAAGGGTCCTTGAGAGTCTTGCTCTTACACGGGAATCTCGATATTTGGGTGCACGAAGCTAAAAACCTCCCGAACATGGACATGTTCCACAAAACCTTGGGTGACGTGTTTGCCAAGCTACCGGTGAACGTGAGCAACAAGATCGAAGGGCATATGAAGAGTAAGATCACAAGTGATCCCTACGTTACGATCTCAGTATCAAACGCCGTGATTGGAAGAACTTTTGTGATCAGCAATTCGGAAGATCCCGTTTGGGAACAGCATTTCTACGTTCCCGTAGCACATAATGCCGCTGAAGTACACTTCATTGTCAAAGATAGTGACATTGTGGGGTCACAACAAATCGGTGTTGTGGCGATTCCAACAGAACATTTGTACTCCGGACAACGAATTGAAGGAGTTTTCCCCGTTTTAAACACTAATGGGAAGCCTTGCAAACAGGGAGCGGTTTTGAAGCTCTCAATTCAGTTCATTCCAATGGAACAACTAAGCATATATCATTTTGGAGTAGGGGCTGGACCGGATTATTACGGAGTGCCCGGAACATATTTTCCACTTAGGAAAGGTGGAAGAGTCACTCTTTATCAAGACGCCGACGTTCCAGACGGGGCAATACCGGAATTGATGCTTGACGGGGGATTCAAGTATGTCCACGGAAAGTGTTGGAGAGACATCTTTGATGCGGTGTGCCAAGCACGGAGGATGATTTACATCACCGGGTGGTCCGTGTGGCACAATGTTAAGCTAGTCCGAGATGGTAGTCAAGCCTCGAATTTCTCACTCGGTGATATTTTGAGGTCGAAATCTCAGGAAGGAGTGAGAGTGCTTCTGCTCGTGTGGGATGATCCCACTTCGAGAAACATTTTGGGCTATAAAACCGTGAGTTTCGCGCCTTATTTTATTTTTTATTAATCCAATTAGTGATCAATATTTAGTATGTGATTTAATTAATACAGTTAGTAAGGAATATTTTCTTTTTTTAGATCATACAAACTTGCTTAATTTATTGATATGTGATGTGCTCTTAAGTAATTTTGATTGTTTATTGACTTTACTTTATATTTTATTTTGAAATCAAAATGTTTATTAATATACGTAATCGTGTGTAACTACTTGATTCTTCATTGTTTTTACTTTTTACAGCTTTTAAACTTTCCCTTGATTTGCAAGTTAACTTTCCAGTTACGTCCACCTCTTATTCAAATGAGTATATATATTCAGGATGGAATCATGGCGACTCACGATGAGGAAACTCGGAGATTTTTCAAGCACTCATCAGTGCAAGTTCTGCTGTGTCCTCGCTCTGCTGGAAAGCGGCACAGTTGGATGAAGCAAAGGGTCTGTATTGTTTGATTCATTATTTTGGAAAGGACTTAATCTTTACAGTTGAATATACTATAAATCTGTAATCACATTTTGCAAGTTGTTCTACGACTCTTATTATGTGTAAACGATTTTTGTAATTTAATAACATTCTAACAGTATCTATCGGAAACTCTTTATTCCCAGGAAGTCGAGACGATATATACGCACCATCAGAAAACCGTAATTGTGGATGCCGATGCTGGCAATAACAGAAGAAAGATCATAGCTTTTGTTGGAGGGCTTGATTTATGTGACGGGAGATACGACTCTCCGCAGCATCCCCTTTTTAGGACGCTCGGAACATTGCATAAGGATGACTTTCACAACCCGACTTATACGGTAATTACTAATGCTGTTCTCTTTAGTATTATTATTATTATTATTATCACGGATTTTAGATGTTTAACAACTAGCTCACTATCTAGCTTGCCAATACCGTTCAAAGTGATTTATATATATTTTTTTTCTCAGATAAATGAAACAAGGGCCTGAGCTAAAATTTAAGGTTTCATATCCAAGATCATAATAAACATTAAGAAAATGCATTTATAAAGGAGTGATAGAAAATTTATTTAGAGAGTTGCTTTGAATTTGTCTTGAAACAGTAATTTTCTCTTACACAATAATTTAGTGCTTTAACAGAAAATCTTTGTATGTTTGGCAATAGAATATTTGAATATTTTTTCAGTAATATACCACTTAGGACTAATTTAGGAAATATACTTCGGACAAATCCCTCTAAAATAATAATATAACTAACTGATGCTAATAAAATCACTGATACATACTCTCAGTAGAAATAACTATTTTCTTGCAAATATATAGGGCAGTGTTGTTGGTTGTCCGAGAGAGCCATGGCACGACTTGCATTCTAGGATCGAAGGCCCTGCCGCTTATGATGTTTTGACTAACTTTGAAGAGCGTTGGCTAAAAGCTTCGAAGCCACAAGGGATGTCGAAACTCAAAAAGAATTCATATGATGATGCTTTGCTCAGATTAGAAAGGATTCCTGACATCATTGGGCTGTCGGAGTCATTTTGCACCAACGAAAATGACCCTGAATCCTGGCACGTGCAGGTATGTCATCTTACTTCGCTATCAAAGCTGCTCGACCATTTTCTTAAGAATATTTGGCACAATTTTCCCTTCTAATACGCGACATGTGCGCAAATAGTCACTTTAAAAATTTTTGTCAAAAAACTGTACCACATTTGATCCATGTAATCTAAATTTGTAGAGTATTTGGTCTTCTATTTTATTAGGTTAATGGATTGAAAATAGTTTAAGGAAAAAGTATAATTTCACGATATATTTATATTAAAATCTACTCTGCGAATGTTTAATTATTAAATATAATATCTTACCAAATAACACAATTACTGTCAAAGAGGTTATGTATGTAATTTTCTGATACATGAGGGCCACTTTTGGCGTTGATGAAAAATAATTCGTGTAAAAAGCATCTCATAATTTCGTTCCTATGCAGATATTTCGATCGATTGATTCAAACTCGGTTAAGAATTTCCCCAAGGATCCGAAAGAGGCCCCAGGCAAGGTGAGAAAGTATATTACTATAAATATCATATGATAAGTTATGCAGCAACGAAGGAAGGGAAAATTGGGCATTTTAGTTTACTGCTTATGCCGCTTTATGTCTTTTAGCCGTTCAGTTTTAGTTTATTTCAATATGGTCCCTCAATAGACTAATACAAGCCTTCTTCACAGAATTTGGTGTGTGGCAAAAATGTGCTGATTGACATGAGTATACACACTGCATACGTGAAGGCCATTCGGGCAGCCCAACATTACATTTATATAGAGAACCAGTATTTCGTTGGGTCTTCTTATAATTGGAGTTCACATAAAGACTTGGGTGAGAAATTAACTATCTTTAAAGAATTTTATTTCGCTCAATTTTTTTTAATCTTCGGTTTGAAGTTTTTAAGCTGAAACTGGAATTTGTTTCATTATGGCAGGCGCTAATAATTTAATTCCAATGGAAATCGCACTAAAAATTGCCGAGAAGATTAGAGCAAATGAGAGATTTGCGGTTTATATTGTAATTCCAATGTGGCCAGAGGGTGTTCCTAGTGGTAATGCGACACAAAGGATTCTATTTTGGCAGGTACTTTAATCTTTTAATTCATTTATTTCAGTTTATTTGTTTATTTAAGCTAAGTATTTATTTTATTCAATTAATTAAGGCATAGATAGGGAATATTTGTTTCCAGAATTTCTGATATGTCAGCATTACATATCGGAAAAGGAAGAGCAAGGCCCGGATTCATATTTATTCATGTCTTTTGTTTGTTATATAATTCTACGTAGTTCTGGTATCATTTTATGTCTTGATGTTATCTTTTCATGAAGGGGTTTTTCGTGATTATAACATTCTCTAAAAAAGATCAAAATCTATGACTTTTCAGAACAAGACGATGCAAAATATGTATGAGACAATTTCTAAGGCTCTTCGAGAAGCGGGGCTTGATGGAATATACACGCCGCAAGACTATCTGAACTTCTTCTGCCTCGGAAACCGTGAGGCTGTGGATGGAAAAGAAGGAAATGCCACCGAAAGTCCCACTGCTGCAAACACTCCTCAGGTTCGTACACTCGTGTTTACAACTCACTAGAATCATCAAAATGTCCAAATTATTATAATAATTGGTAGCAATCCCTCTGAATTTTATTTTGGTGAGTTTGCCCTTGGAACATTCATACCCTGCTAATATGCATTCAAATAAAAATTCAAGGAGCAAATTGCATATGATGCAATTCGACATTTTGATGCATTAAATGAATGTTCAGGGGACACAGTACACCATAAATGAAGATTTAGAGAGAAAAGTGCACGTAAATATAGTTTAGCCTTCTGAATGTTTATTTGAGTGCAGAACACCCCCACCTCTCTCTACTAGAGCATTTTGCATTAAAATAAAGATTTAGAAAGCAAAATTCGCCAAAATAATACAGGGTACTTCGCATTAAAATATAAATCCGTGGACCAAATCGCACCATGGACGAAGATTCAGGGGGCAAAGTGCACCAAGGTGACATTTAAGGGCGATTTGAGTGAAAGACTCTTCTGTTTATAGCATATAGTTGAAAGAGTTTGTTGCGAAAAGTCTTAAACGCCCTTTCGCATTATCGCAGGGACTAAGCCGAAAAAGCCGAAGATTTATGATTTACGTTCACTCGAAGGGCATGATTGTGGATGACGAATACGTTATAATCGGGTCTGCGAACATCAATCAGCGGTCCATGGAAGGCACGAGAGATACGGAGATCGCCATGGGAGCTTACCAACCTTACCACACATGGGCACGAAAGCACCGGAATCCTCTCGGACAGGTGAAAAATATAACAATTATTCTCTTTGAGTAAAAACAATACCACAGTTTTGGTAATATCACACTGTTACGGGTAATTGAGCGGCTAAGAGTTGATACCTTTTTCTGCATCAACACACACTAACTTTTAATGTGGTTTAATATCAAAGAACATGTAATGTAACAAATTAAACTGAATTGATATAATCTCTTATAATTAATTTGATCCTGTCATCATTCACGCCGCTCATCAAGATATTCTAAAAGCGCTGGGTACTTAAGTACCGGCAAAGGGTCCATTCAAGTCTTTTCTAATGGTTTAGGTATCAAGTGGGACATGCAATAATTGGGAGATTAGGAAACCCTAATATCAACTAGTAGTGACCGTCTTATGTTGGGTTGGTTAGCTTATTTAATCTCAAGACTTGTGCTCCCAAAGGAAGTCTTGATTACATTTACTGTCGCGTAAATGAAGTATTAAATCGTGGAATTTCTTCGAATCTAGACTTGGATTAAACCCCACAACATGGTTATAAACTGATTTTCCACACTAAATTTAATAATGGCAGATTTACGGTTACCGGATGTCGCTTTGGGCCGAGCATTTAGGGACCATTGACGACTGCTTCACCCAACCAGAGAGCATCGACTGCGTAAGAAAAGTGCGAACAATGGCAGAGAATAACTGGAAACAATTCGCCGCTGATGAGGTGACAGAGATGAAAGGTCATCTTCTTCAATACCCTGTTGAGGTTGACAAAAAGGGCAAAGTCAAGTCACTTCCCGGGCACGAAACTTTCCCGGATATCGGAGGGAACATCGTCGGTTCTTTTATCGCGATTCAAGAAAATCTCACCATATGAGCATCTAATGATTTCTGAACTCACATGATGAGTGAAGGGCTTTCTTTATATTTTTGCAACAGACTATAGAGTGGAAGTGTTCATTTAATTGTTTGGTCAGAAAACCCTAATAACAAATAGTTTTTTTTTTTTGGGTATTGAGTTGTACATTAATACAATCACTGAGTAATAAGAGTTGACAGTTGTACAAGAGACACAACTTAATTGATATTTTTTGTGATTTTTCATTAAGAAATAGTTTTCTTGACTATTTTAGCGTAACGTACAAGTTAATATATTTTGTAACGTCAGGGACAATGTGTTATATTACAAAATTTAAGAGGAATTGCCGGCAAAATTTTAAATTTAAAGGTTGGTGCACAATTCAATGGCCACTAATACTATTGCTTTGTTAATCTAAAATGCTTTATTTCAGGAAACAAGCGCATAATCCTTCATTTTCATTCTGAACTAGATATGGATGTTATGCATGAAATCAATCAATATCCAAATTAGAACCATGAAAATCCTATTCAAATGGAGTGGAGATCTTGACCATTTTGAGACCAACAAATCACACCCATGAAAAAAATTAAGCACTAAAAAGCGACGGAGCGTTCAAAGTTCCAAGTAATTAAAGAGAAATCCCCAAAATTTGGGCTAAACCTAGCTCATACGATCTGAAAATTCTAATCATTGCTGCACTTACAGCTAAAAACCCAGTTTTTTAGTATTCAAAACTCTGATTTCCAGGTTTTTACTTTTCAAACCTGAACCTAGTTATTTAAAGACAAAACCCGGAAATCCGGTATCAAGTAATTACCCGGCTTTTATTTGAAAACACAAACCCGAATTTGATTCAGGGTTCGTCTTTTTAATCCAGATCCGGGTTTTAACTCGAATATTCACCCTTTAAAAAAAAAAAAAAAAGTAAAAGCAACTATAAAACCATTAATACATAACATTACCCATTCTCAAATATACCAATCAAAACTTTTTAAACATAGATGTCATTTTACTGGGTGAGTATTGAGTTAGTATCAATGTCAGATTTATAATATTTTATCTAAACTCCGGGGTTTAGTAACATACTAACCGCGTTTTGGGTTTTAGTAACCTGGAATTAGTAATGGTTTTCTAAGTGGTCGGCGTTGGAGCACTCCTTCCTAAGCCTCTGGACCTTGTAAGAGTATAACTGGAGAACGGCGAGCTTGACCTTCTTCTTCTTGGCGCCGCCACGAAGTCAACAAACTGCATGACGGTGAAGATGAGGCATTGCTGCTCTGGCGGGATGGTATTGCCTGTTTTTGTGTTTTTTAATTTGAAAATTTGTTAACTAATACTCGGATCAGGGTCACCTCTTTTTTTTCTTTCTAATAAACTGGTTATCGATATAGGGTTTAGGGTTATCTATAAAACACAAGTTAATCAATAATCGCCGGATTTATCGATGAAAAATATAAAAGATATTAAAAATATATTTACTTTATTTTTATTGTGTCTAAAATATAACTACTCAATAAATAATTCTATACACCGCGAAATGAGTTTGTTCTTGGGCTCTCAATCGTTGACTTCATCAATGGAGCCCAATATTTATATTATCCGAAAAATACGCATAACAATGATATTAATTACATTACAGTTAGGTTTGCTATTTTGCCTGTCAATGTATTGCAAGTTTGTATTCAACTCTATTTGGCATTTAATTATTTTATTTTTGTAGGCAATTTCATATAAATGTGTTGTAGTTTTTAGTTTATGATACTAAGATTAGTAATTTCATTTGTGGTAATTGCACGTATTTATTATCTTTTTGTAATGTAATGGTCGAGCTATATAGTCAAGGTCCTTCAATTACAACAAACGATTTCAATAATAGATTATAAAAAAAATTGTATACAATACTACCCACAAATTCATCACTATTTGAGTTCAATATAAATATAGATATTTTTATCGTAAAACACAATCTAAATAATTTACGGGTTAAATATATCATCAAAACTCATTTAGATATTATTTTCATCACCGTTACAGTTTATAGGTAAACTTTTATGATATCATTTTTTTATATAATATTCTAAGAATGTAGATGTTTAAGTTATTTTAATAACTAACTTCATCGAACCATTTTTTTTTTATTGTTTTTAGTGATAACTAAACTGGCTAAGCGTTTTAAAGTTTAAATATAATCGCAAACGCCCCACTATCCAATAAGAAAATATTGGAGAAGGGAAAATAAGATCGTTCTTAATCATTTGTTCATGTGTAAATTTAGTTTTGTTAAATACGATATGTAAGAGTTATGAATTAATCGTAACAAAATAAATTAATGGCTTAAAAGAATAGATAAAAATAAGTCTATTTACGAAGCCCAAAAGCCCATTAAGGAAAATGGCAATTGTAAGGCCAACGAACATAAGCTAGCCGGTTAAAAGCCTAAAAGCTACCCATTATAGGAGATGAGGAAGGGTAGTATCGTCATAACTCCTGTCCAGCTTCACAAATTTAAAATGGACGAAAGACTAAAAGCATAAAAGTCAAATTCTCAACGGCTCTATTCAGTCAAGGGTCCAACTCGACGTAAAGAATGCAGTCGTGGAACACGAGTCAGCCAGTAAGTCGGGTTAGTTCATAAGGACAACTCCAGGATTCGAGAAAGTCCAGCGCGAAGATTGAATGCTATAAATACCAACCTAAGATAAAGAATCACAAACATATACTCTCTAGAGAGAATATATTGAGAGCTTTCTGTCCGGCCATATATTGTATTTAGAGCTTTTCCTTTTTATTTTCTCCACTTCTTCTCTTTCTTCTTTCTTGACGTGATTGTTGCATGTAGTTGTCAGTCTACGCTTCTCATTGCAATAAACTAACAGAGGACGTAGTCAACTATCGCCGTGGGACGAACCTCTCTAAAAACCCCTCCTCTCATTTATTTTCTTATATATATATAAATATACTTATACATATAGAGTGTTTGAGAGTTTTTGAAAGATCGAATTCCATAAAAGCAAGTTTAAAATCATACATCCACAAGTTACCTTAACTGTTTGAGATGGGAAACTATGTCAATAGTTTAGCGCCTTCTATAAGAAATTGATCTCACAAACTCCTACAAGATCGATAACACTCAGCAATAATGAGCTCCGAAGAAAATCAGACTGTCAACAAGTCCATGGTTGAAAATCCCGGACAAACTGCAAAACTCGGCAACCTCAAGTTATATCTGGAAACCCAGAACGCTGAGAACCATGATCAGATCGAACTCCTCATGGCAAACCGGGCTCAAAATGAGCATTAGTGGGGCTCTAGTTGTGGAAACACCAGACATAATCCGGACATCAGGGGCGAGGCAATCTCAATGTTCTTCACTTTGATTTCATCGATATGGAAAATCCGCAAGCCCCAACGATAAATCTACCCCACCACCGCCTCGCGGTCCTCTTCCCATAACGCTTCCACCGCCAAGCAATGGAGCAGAACAATTTCATATGCTGACATCGAGAATAAACCCACGAGGGATAGAAAACTTTGCCTAAAACAGCCGTTGTAGCTCCAACCAACCGAACATCTTGGAGGGCGTGAACGAAGCCATAAAAAAAACTATGGTCCCCAAAACCAGAGAATCCCTTACCGGAATTAGCCTAGTCTGTTGTTCGGACATGATTCCTATTACCAAGAGCGCAACGAGCCCACGATTCAAATTGCTGAACTAGAAGATCTAAAGCGCACCATGGAGCGGATGAGTGAAAAACTCACCCGAGTGCACAACGTCACAACCACTGCCCCGGAAATTGAACGGCTCGTAGAAGAGTTGAGGAGAACAACTTTCTCAACGAAAATCACGAGCACTAAGCTCCGGGACTGCGACCGCCTGAATCTGCCTAGATATGACGGGACAACCGATCCCAAAGTCCATCTGAAATCCTTCAGGATCGCAATAGAATGGGAAAACCTAGAGGCACACAAAAAAGACGGTGGTCGTTGCCAGTACTTTGTTGAAAACCTAGTAGGTCCAGGAATGGAATTTTTTTTCCAAACTAGAACCCAGGTCCATAGAAAACTTTGAATATTTGACTACCAAATTCCTCAAAAAATTTCTATGTTTATGGAAAAAGAAACGACTGTGGCTAACCTTTACACGCTCCAACATTAGACGAACGAGCCACTCAGAGATTTTATGGTCAGATTCAAGATGACCATGGTAAAAATCAACAGAATCAGCGACGAAACAACGATAACCGCTTTGAAAAGCGAGTTGCGAGTTGTGGTACGACTCTAATTCAAGACGGACATACTCGTAAACCGGTACAACTCAATCGAGGACGTGATTCATAGGACCTCCCACTTGATGAAGAACGATGAGGAGCACGAGGCCTTTTGGAGAAATTACGGATCTCAATCCAAGCTGTCAAGAGTTCAGGTGCAATCCTTCCACACCGGACAACAAAGGTTTGGAGTACCCAACAGTAATATCCAAGGGACAAAGGAGCGCGCCTCCTAGGTACATGCGACCCCACCAAAATGGAATTTTTTTTTTGATTTGGGGGGGGGGGGGGGGGGATCAGTAGGCCTAGCTCGGAAATCCGTATGTTTTCAACGTCAATTCAAAACCCGCAAACAATGAAGGAAAATATAATTTGAGGAAGCATTCGGAGAAGTCTTGGTCAACTCAAAGCACTATGTTCCGTACACATACGCCATCTTCCCAAAGCACGACCCAAGAGCATGGGGTAGTTTCCACAAGACACACGAACACCATACTAGGAATTGTATTGTACTCCGGGCCTGTCTAGAAAAAAACTATGTCAATAGAGAACTGGGAGACATATCATTCGTTAACAAGCTGAAAAATGGATAGCCACCCGAACATAAACCCTAAAAACAAAATCCACCCAGAACCATGAGAAAACAGCTGAACGAGAATCGGGGGAAAAAGGAAATGCCCAACCAAACAAATGAGGCAGGGTCCTTATGAAAGAAGAACAAGACGAACATGAGTAAAAAGATACCGAGGAGAAATATGAAAAGGTCTAGGAGCCTATGAGGAAGATCTGAACAATCGTAGGAGAATCCCTAATACATGAAAACTCGGTTAACTCCATCAAAACCCATCAAAGGAGGCTGCTAGTCGGACCCGTAGTTCTCCCCCGGAACAAACCGTATTAAGAACTTAAGTTCAAGGATAGTGAAGCAGCAACGCTAGTCGGCTCGCATGACAATGCCATTGTCATGTCTTTTCGAGTCTTAGCCTTTGACATGGACATAATACTGATCGATAATGGCAGTTAAGTTGACGTCATATTCCTAAGCCTGCTGCTAAAACAAGGAACGTATCCCACTGACTGGATTTAATGGAGAGACAAATCAACACGATAGGAAAAGTCCGTTTGGCTATATCTATTGGTGGGGTGTGCAAAATAAAAAATAACTTTGTGATCGATTTCCCATCGGTTTATAATATGATTGCTTCCATAAGCTGAACGGTAATATTAGGGAGGTTATGGGAAACCAGAAACAAGCCCAGATTTGCTACATGAACAACTTTCGGATATTTCAGGCCCCCTGACCTCAACCTGAAGACATTACCAAATAACAATTAATGTCAGTAGAGGAGAGGAAATAGGAAACCCTCCAAGAAGAGGATGACGAAAATGATGGCCCCAACGTGGAGATGACAATGAAGTCCAAATAGACCTGGATAACCCGGACCACCGGGTGGGAACCGGGGTCGTCAAATTCCTCATCAAGAATAGAGACTTCTTTGCATGTTCCCACAAGGATATGTCAGCATAGACCCAAGCATTACATCCCATCGCCAAAACGTGGATCCTAGCTATAAGCAGGTGAAACAAAAAAGGCAAAAATTAGCCCCCGATCGAGCCCAAGTGGTAAACGAAGAAGTCACAAAGCTGTTGATAATTGGATCTATCTGGGAGGTTGAATACCCGGTCTGGTTAGCGAACAAAATGGTAGTAAAAAAGAAATATGGGAAGGCAAGAGTCTGTATAGACTTTACCGACCTGAATAAAGCATGTCGGAAAGACAATTTCCCGATGTCTTACATTGACTGTTTAGTCAAAGTAACGTGCGGGTACGAATGACTATCGTTTCTGGACACTATTTTGGGGTATAACTAGATACTCAAGCGTCCCGAGGACCAAGAAAAAATGGCATTCATAACCGATCGAGGCATCTACTGCTACAAATTGATATCATTCAGGTTGAAAAATGCCAGATCCACATATCAAAGACTAGTCAACCAAATGTTTGCTCAACAACTAGCACTAGTACATGCTGTTGAGATTTTTGGTCACGTGAAAAGTTGACCCCCAAAAGATCACAAACCACCTAAAATGAATTGTGAAGCCTAAATGAAACATTTTGGAAGCACACGGAGCAATGATCAGACACGAGGAAAAGGCCGCACAAGCTATATCGTAAGTTCCTAACTGATATGCTTTAGGAAACTGTAGCCCAAGCTTCCCAGCCGTAGAAATAAGTGGCTCAAGCTTCCAAGCCGCACCCCGCGGCACCCATATGCCACCCGCCGCACCCGAAGGTCACCCGCCGCACCCAAAGGCTACTAGCGGTAGTGGAGGACCACCCACGATACCTGAAACTTATGCCCGAAGCCGCATTTGCGACAAAAAACCGCGGCTCTAGCCACAACCTTGTGGCTCTAACCGAACGAGGCAGCACTCAAGGACTATCCAAAACACCTGAAACCTATGGCCAAAGCCGCATCTGCAAAAGGAACCTGCAGCTCCAACCGCACCCTTACGGCTCTAGCCACACCCGTGGTACCCGAAGGCCACCCGTGGCACCTAAAGGACAATGGAAGCACCCGAGGGCCGCCCACAGCACCCAAAACCTATGGACCAAGAAGCGCCAGGCGCAGGAAACTCGGGCTAAAGCCTCCGAGCTACAAGAAAATGCTAGTCGAGCTTCCCAGTCGCAGGAAACATCGGCTCAATAAGAAAAATATTCATTCCAAATTCCTCTAAACACCTCCTCATGTCTCCTCAGCCTCCAAGGAAGATAAGGGACGCCCTATAAATGTTCTTTATACCTTCAAACAGATTCCTTACCATGTGAGGATGTCTTTGTTGGAATCGATATCGCTCTGATACCGATTCCGAGCCGTTCCTGCGGATCTAGACCCAAATCGGTCACCGCCGGCTCCTAATAAACCGTAATCGTTGATTGAGGCACACACTTTGACCTTTAAAAATTTACTTGTTTAGAGTCCCATACCAAAAACCCTGTCAAACCGTCTCTATCAAAATCAACTTACTATTAATGTTCCCGATCATGATGAATTAATTAAATTTAATTTATTAACATGTTTATTGGTCTTAATATGAGCTTTAAGTACAAGTGTATAATCTCGTAATCAATAAATACAAGAAGGTGTACCTGACACCTTCGATGATTCTGTCTGCGTTCTTTATTCTTCAAGAACTCCGTGCCTTCTGATCCACATGCTCTTTGCGATTTTCTATGAGAATATAGCTCCTTGTTCTCTTCTGATGTATTGACTCCGAGATTACGTCACCAAGAGCGTTGGCTATTCTAGAATAACCTCTAAACCTTAAAAGAAAAATCCCAAGAAGAATTTTCCCTATGAAATTCGCAAGAACTGAGAAAGGCTGAGAGAAAACGACTATTCTGAAGTTTTTAGGATGTGTTGTGTTTGATTTAGGCTTCCACAGATCACCTATTTATAGGAAGTTGATCTCAACCACTTAGAACAGATTATCTGAACCAATGTGGAGATATTCACTAAAAGATTTGATTTAATGATTAAATTAAATAAATAATAAATCCAAATAAAATCTTTTTGGAAAATACTCTAAAATATTTAATAAACCAAATATTTCTATTTTCAAGATTTAAAATCCATATAACATAATACGAAAATAATTATGATTATTTTCTTAGTTAAATATTCCAAGAATCAAATCTAATGTTTAATTTTTTCTCAAATTCGCAGGTAAAAACAGTGGCTATTTCGGCCTTTGCCAAAAAACTGTTTTGGACCATAACTCTAAAACTGTACATTAGAATTGTACGATTCAAATGATAAATTCATAGAATTTAATATCCCATAATCCTAGAACTATCCAAGAGTCAAATTCAATTATCATTTTTCACATTCACGGCCAGTACCAAAAATTTTGGTTTTTTTATTTCCTCTTTTAAGTTAATCAGTGAATTTGTGACAACAATCACAAATTACTCATGATTGGATCTATTCAATGTTAAATAGTTTATGAAACATAATTGTGGTGTCATCCTTGTGGCGCTACAAAGGGGACAAATGGACAACAGACCCGAGCTACAACGAAACTGTAGAACTTTCACCAACTTCGGTAACATTGCACTATAGCGCGAAGCTGGACTCTCAAGTGTGTATAATTATGTCTTCTTGGATCACATGTTTCCATTGATACAACCAGGTATCCGAAGATCGGTTATAATATTATTATGATTCTCATCAAAATGGTAAATATATTATTACCGTTCTACTCTTTTGATGACACTACCTTCATCTATGATTTATTTCAAATTACTCACTTATCGGGTTATGAATCCGTAAGCTGGACATGAGTACATATTTGCTTCCCACAAAATAATAATAAGGAAATCATAAAGTTATTATAAAAATCTGTAATATGTAGTTTACTACGGCCAACCTTCTGATCCCAAAATAAAAGTTTTGGGGATACTTGAGATCGTTTAAGTTAAACCGCACAAACCCATATTACCTAAGGACATCAACCAATTTCATCTTATCATGTAAGTGACCTTATCGTACTTTCATCAGTGACAGACTTACATGATGATTTTGGATATAAGTCTGTCCCTTTCCAGTATGAAGACACTTCATACCCGATAAAATTAACAGTGCATGGACAACACAATGACCATGTAATATGTCACCAATAGTCGTTCACAATAAGAATTTTTCACTTCTGATCTAGACTATGGAACAATTTTAAGTTCTTAATTTATGGTTGTCAAACCTCCTCACACACAGACCCAATGTGATGACTTAACATAAATGTAAAGTTAAAGAATTAAGGATCAAACATTCAATTTGATCATTATATCTATAATCTGTAGATTGCTACATAAGATTTACATTAATAAGAACATTTCATTCCTAGGTAAACGATCAAAATATTATACAAGCGAGATTAGCATATGAATAGATGACATATGTAGAATATGTCCAACAATCTCCCACTTGCACTCTAAGAAGATGCATCGAGTCCTTAAATCCATTTTTCCATAAAAGTACAATTCTAGAGCATTTATTCAGAAAAACAGAGTGGCTAATTAGCTATAACTATGTTATATTTCTATGTCGCCTACAATCTTATCCAGAAGATTGTATTCCCTGTTTACAATTATATGGTTCAAAGCTCCCACTTAACTACCACTGAAAATTAGTATAATGTTAGTGGTTTACCAGCAATTTGAATTACTTTTATATTTGTGAGGATACTAAGCTTAACTATGTCAATTAATGTCCAAAACATTATAATAGCCACACGAGGAATCTGCGAAGCATTAATCCATGCGATCCAGGTTAGACACTGATTCACGGATTACAAATATCCTTTAGTGTCCCAGTTATGACTTTTGTCATAAAATGCTATATTACTTAAGATATTAAACATCTCTTAATGTGATAGCATTCAAGTTCCTTCGTTATATCTAGATAACGAGAACTTTTTATTCACATGGTGAATTTATCAAGGACTCTGTTTGTAATCATTATTACTACTGTTACATAGAGGTTCTTTATAGTCCACTTTCGCTGTCTAATAGAAGAGGTAATATGTTAAACCAATATTATCATGTCTTTTTAATCATTACATCGACTCGATCTGTAATTATTTGCTTATACGTTGAACTCAGAAAACCATAATTATGACAGTGAATGCGATTCTAGATGCAGGTCTCATTAACGTTCACGCTTCCGCTTTTAGGTTTATAAACCTAAAGCTTCTAAGATTTGAAAATTCACATTAATCTGACACAGACTAAATTATACCGTAAATTTGTCTGCAAATCTTAATTATACAAAATACAATTTTAAACAAATCCAGAAAGATAATATCCAGTCAACCTTGCCATTCAAAAAGACATTTGACATTTATTCGCCATCGTCGTTTGACGATATAGGCAATGGACAAGAGAATATGGAAAGATAACATAATAACCAGAGTGTAAAGGATGTTGCGAATCGTGCCACGGATCTCGAGAATATTATCAGGAAATGTGCCTCCAAACCGTCCGGGTAACATTTAAAAATTATGTGAAAGCAGAAATTTGTTAACTGACCAACGGTCTGGATATCAGATAATAACCGTATTAAAAGATCTAATAAATATTATGTAATTTAATATTCAGAAATCATTATTAATAATCTAGTTTTATAAGAAATAAATAGAAAGCAATAAATGGTCGCATTTATTAACCCAATGCATAAGGCAGTTCCTCAATTGGCGACTTTTGGCTGCGCGTTCTGAACTCGGTAGGGCTCCGGCGGTGCTGATGGAAATACCACTGATCTTCCAGAATATTCTCCTGGATTCCTCATACCAAAGCGTGGGCTTTGCCGGCATGACTCCATCAAAAACTTTTAACTGATGGTTCTTTTAAACTTCCGGAGACTAAGTCTCTTAAGCCGAACCAGAGAGAGATCAGAGGAAAAATTCACAGACTCATAAGGAAGGGGAGACTTCAAATTTTTCTCAAGGACGAGGTGTGTAAAATGTGTAGAATGAGCTCTCAATTTGTTGGCTCATACTGTAACCGAATTGGAGAAATTCCCTCCCAATTATTTTGAGTTCTATAATTTAATATAATTAATTATTTCAATCCAGTGGTCTAGATTTTTTATTATCTAAATCTAAGAGATATAATTAACTAGGGATTTAGTTAAATAAGAAAGATTTGGTAAAAATAAAAAAGTAATCTTATTCTCTTATTATAGTTTTTGAAATATATATAATAAAATTTGAATTGTATTATCTAGATCGAACGGTGGAGATAAATCTTAAACCGATCAAATAGATCAAACTAATGTAGGATAAAATCGAATACCCAAAGACTTGGTAAAATCCCTAATTCCATTTTATTCATATCTTAAATACGAAAACTATATATTAGATATATATAATTTATTAATTTCCAATCCGACGGTAAAGATTAAATCTTAAACCGATCCAACAGATACAATTTATTAACCAAATTAAAAAAACCTAAGATTGTTCACAAAGCTATTAATTTTGAATACATTTAGGGTTTAAATCAATTATCTTAATCCAACGATTTATATTAAATCCTAACCGATCTAATGGATTAAATTGGTTTTAGGATTTTGCTCAAATACCAAAACATTTAGTACTTATGCCGCAAATATGAAAAGACCCAGTCTCATCATTCGAATAGGAATCAGTTCCTATTATTTTGCTGCAAATCCATTTACACAATTTATATATATATATATATATATATATTTTTTAAATATAAATTTATTAATTATTAATTTGTTATTAATAATAAAATCTAAATAATGAAATTATATTAGTATCCTATCATCTCAATATCAAACACTCAAATGTATGGTTCCACACCATTATTTAAATTCGTGATATTTGATTTAATTTAATAGTTTATCGAAACGATCATAAACTAGAAATTCTCTAAATCACAAACCGTACGTCGAAACGACTCGGTTCCAAAAGAAAATTTTCTTGGAATTTAATTTCCAACAACTTTAATTTGGACAGAAAATCCTAATTCGACTTAATTATTTAGTTAATTTTGGTTACCAAGATATGGTACTTTTGCCACGCTATTGATAAAACTATCTGATGTCTGACACAAACTTCAATTTTATAAATCTTGCCAAATGAATAAACATATCAAAATATTCCTATCACGTACGTATCATCCGGTACGAAGCTACCTTGGGGACCATGGACCCGAATCACTTAAGCTCCAATGAATAGCTAGGATGTTCGTCAAACCTCAGTGTAATTCAACTATAAACTCGAGGTTGCACTCTTTAGTGATACAATATATATTATTCTATTTTTATAGCAGGATTTCCATTGATACAATCGAATTTGGGTTATTGATTATTCACTTGATGATCCACACATGAGTATGCAGTTTTTACCATTTTACCCCTCATTGCATTTTCATCCTTGACTCAGTCAATAATATCATGGGTAACCTGTTGGATGTAATTGTATCGAACTGACACCGAACCTATGTTACACAATAATGCTCCCCTCTGGCCGATTATAGTCCTTCACGTAACATTTCAAGATTTTCATATAATGTTCTATAGGATAGTGTTGGTTCTTTCGATATCAATCTGATACCGATCCTTTATTATACGATCTCTGTTAACCGATCTATATTGATAGAGGATGTATAACAAAAATTTTACTGCGGGATAATTAACATTATCTGATTAAGTGAATGTGTAGAATAAACTTTGTCCACTATGATCTGGGCCTGAAATTGTGTCCCATACCACAATCCCCATTATTCGATCCAATTTACAAAATCTAATGATTAATAAACTGGTCCTCATCTTAATTAGATTTTAATCAAACAAATATTAATTCAATCTTAATATGATTTCGATTTAGGTTTGAGCAAATAGATAATTATCTAATCAATTAAAAAACGTGTACCTTAATTCCTTTGTCGTCGCCGTGTCTTCCGATTCTGAGAATTTTCTGCGATTTCTGATTCTAAATTTCTCCCAATAGCCTTTCAATGTATGCTCCGGATTTAGACTGCCTGGATGTGTGGGCTCCAAGGATGATCACGAATTCCTTAGGCCTGACTGGGATCGAATTCTCTCTCTCTCGCAGTAATCACAAAATTGCAGAAAGAGAGAGAAGGAGAATTCGAATTTTTTAATTATGTAGGTTATTTTTCATGTTTCAGGTCTAGCCTATTTATAGGTGTAAACCAAATCTTAACCACTTGGAATTTATTTACTCATTATCTTAAAGATATTGAATAATATCAAATCTTATTAAATCATTCAAGAACGATTTAAATCTAAAGATAAGATCACGATTCTCTTCTGGATTCAAATCTTCCAATATTCATATCTCCTTATTTTCTAATTAATATATATAAATAAATATTATCTTTATTTTTGAAATTAATACTAAATTCGAAAATCAAATTTAGGGTTAAACCAAAAATCAAATATAACTCTTTTTAATTATAATTAATTATTAGAAAATAAATCCAATAATTAAAATTATATTATTAATTAAATACCTTAGATATAAATCATGTATTTGATTTATTATCAAATTCGCAGCCCTAACCGGACCCTAATCTGGGTTTTCCCGGATTATCATTTTGGCCATAACATTCTCTCTTTGGATCAGAACGATGTGATTCAAAATGATAAATTCTTAGAATTTTATTACCCACAATACTGTGATTTTCCAAGGACCAAATTCAATTTATCAATTTTCACTTCCCGGACTATATTAAAACTTAGGTACTTTTGCCATTTAGGATATATAGACATTTCGTAACATAAGTCTTGAATCCAGTCTAATTGGATCCAGCCCATATTCAGAGTGTGAATATTTAATGTGGTCTCACTCTTGTGGAGTTACAAAAGGGACTAATGGACATATTATTCATGCTTAGGTGAAGATATTTCACCCAACTTCGGTTACACACCACTATAGCCCGAAGTTGAATACACTCTTCGATAATAATATTAATATATTCCTGACACATGAGTCCATCGATACAATCAAATTCTGGTTTACTCGGTCTTCGTGATTAGTATGATTCTTATCAAAGGGTAATATAGCTGTTGTACTGCCTTTCTGATGAAAGTATATTTAGCTTACTAATCTTACAAACTGGTCACTCACTGGTTTATTAAGTCACCGAGCTGTACATGAGTACTTGTCTGTTTCTCTTGAAACATAATAAAGAAAATCATAAACTTGTTATCCATATTTGCATTCATTCAACCTATCCCAATTAACCTTCTGATCCCGAGATGAAAGTGATTAAGAATACCGATGTATTCCCTAACGATCAAATCAAGACCATGTGAGTTGCACCGTATAAGTTCATGATGGTCAGGACAACAACCGAATCCATATGATAAGCTTTATGACTTATTCTTACTTTCATCAGTTACGGTCTTACTTGATGATTTTGGGTGTTAAGTTTGTCCATCCAATATGGAGACACTTGAATACCTAGTGACTGTCAAAGGTGCAGGACCAGCACTTAATCCGGTAAAAGATCATCACCTACAGTGATTTGAGTTCACTACTTGTTTTTACCGATTAGAAATTCTCATATTCTAATCTAACCACGGATTACTCATAAGTTCTTAACTTTTGCAAGTCAAACCTCCTTACACAATAGACGATGTGTGATGACGTTATTGGAAATCGTGGTTTGATTTCCGACTTCATTACCACGAAATTAGCCTCCGAGGCGTCCCGGTAACGACACGGTTATCAGGTAATTATCATTTCATCAAGATCTGTTAAATATTACGAATTTAATATTTCATAAACATTATTAATATTCTAGTCGAATAGGAAATAAATAGAAAGCAGTAAATGGTTGCATTTATTGACCCAATGCATAAGGCCGTACCTAAGTGACGATTCCGGCTGCGCGTTCTGAACTCGGGCAGGGCTCCGCCGATGCAGTGGGAAACTCCCGTGATCTTCCGGGATATTCTCCTGGACTCCTCGTACCAAAGCGTGGGCTTCGCTGACAGGACTCCGTCGCAAAATTTAATTGACGGTTCTTTTAAAGCTACCGGAGAATAATATCTCCTAAGCAGAACAAGAAAAAGAGATCGGAAGCAGAAAACTCGCAGACCCTAGAGAAAGAGGGTGAGCTCGAGTTTTTGCTCTGGGGATAGGTGTGAAAAATGTTTAGAATGAGCCTCCTATTTCTAAGTCTCAGACTGTATTCGAATTGGAGATTTTTATTTCTAATTTTTGAATTGTAATAATTAAATTTAATTACTTATTTCAATCCAATGGTCCAGATTCAATCTCATCTAAATCCAATGGATATAATTAATCAGGGATTTAATTAAATGATAAATACATGATAAGATCAAAATATTTAATCCTACATTATATTATTAAAATTCGAATTATATATATACAAATATAAAAAATTCAAAATTTGTTTATGATTATCTAGATCCAATGGTTCAAAATGAATCTTAAACCAATCTAATAGATCAAATAAATTAGGGATAAAATCAAATATCCTTGGGTTTTAACAAAACCCTAATTTGAATTATTATCCTCTCTTTTATTCGATTTTTATAGAATATATATAATATTAATTAGAATCTAATCCGACGGTAAATATTAAATCTCAAAACCGATCCAACGGACATAATTAATTAAGAAAATTCGAAATACCTAAACTGTTGGAAATCACGTCCCGGATTCCGTATAATTATCTCGATTTATACCTCCGAACCGTCTGGGTAACATTTAAAAACTATTTTAAAGCGGAAAAACTTGTTATCCGTATAACGATCCGAATATCGGATAATAACCATATCCCAAGATCTGATAAATATTATGCAATTTAATATTCACAACTCATTATTAATAAACTAGTCATAATAGGAAATAAAAAGAAAGCAGTAAATGTTTGCATTTATTAACCCAATGCATAAGGCCGTACCTCGTTTGACGATTTCCGGCTGCGCGCTCTGAATCGGGCAGGGCTCCGCCGGTGCTGAGGGAATCTCCCGTGATCTTCAAGGATATTCTCCTGGAATCCTCGTACCGAAGCGTGGGCTTCGCCGGCAGGACTCCGTCGCAAAACTTTAACTGATGGTTCTTTTTAAGCTTCCGGAGAAATAGTCTCCTAAGCCGAACCAGAAGAAAGAGATCAGAGAGAAAATTCGCAGACCCTGAGGAAGAGGGAGAGTTCGAATTTTTTTCTGGGGAAAGGTGTGAAAAATGTGTAGAATGAGCCTCCTATTTATAGGCTCAAAACTGTAACCGAATTGGAGATATTCCCTCCCTAAATTCGAATTTCATTAATTAAATATAATTAATTATCTTAATCCAATGGTCCAGATTTAATCTCATCTAAATCCAATGGATATAATTAATTAGGGATTTAATTAAATAAGAAAGATTTAGATAAATCAAAAATCCAATCTTATCTTCTTATCATCATAAAATTCGAATTATAATATATATATATATATATATATATATATATATATATATATATATAAAATTCGAATCATTATTATCTAGATCCAACGGTTGAGATAATTCTTAAAACCGATCTAATGGATCAAATAAGTTTAGGATAAAAAAATTTATTAAAAACATTTTTTCGAATTTATCCTTAAACATAATTCGAATATATATAGATATATATATATATATATATAATTAATCAATTTTCAATCCGACGGTAAAGATTAAATCTTAGACCGATCTAACGGATATAATTAATTAATCAAATTTGAAAAATAGAACTTGGTCACCAAGTCATTAATTTCGAATTTATCAATATCCTTATCCAAC
This sequence comes from Parietaria judaica, assembly GCA_954871525.1. NCBI lineage: Eukaryota > Viridiplantae > Streptophyta > Magnoliopsida > Rosales > Urticaceae > Parietaria > Parietaria judaica. The sequence continues at coordinate 140,831 of OX940865.1, read as the reverse complement.
GGTTGATACTAAATCATAACCGATCCAATGGATAATATTGATTTTAGGGATTTGCCAAAATACCAAAAAATTTGGTACTTATGCCGCTAATATAGAAATACCAAATCATGCCATTCGAATTTAACTAGGGTTTCATATAACAAACCCTAATTCGAATTTACACATACTAATATATATAAATATATATTTTCATTTATTAATATAAATCTATTAATTATTAATAAGATATTAATAATTAAATCCAAATAATTAAATTATATTAATAAATCCTGATCTCAATATCACACATAAAAATTTCATGGTGCCACACCATCATTTAAATTCTTGACATATGATTTAATTTCAAAGTTTATCGAACCGATCACAAACTTAGAATATCCATAAATCACTAACCGTAAGTCGAAATGACTTGGTTCAAAAAGCAAAGCTGCTTAGAATTTAATTTCCAACAACATGGTGTTGATATAAGATCTAAATTCTAACTTTCTTTTTGTCAGTTAATTTCGTGTACCAAAATATGATACTTTTGCCACGCCAACGATAAAACTATCTGATGTCTGACACAGACCTTTCAGTTTTATAAGTCAAGGCAAATGATTAAACATTACCCAGAATGTATTTTAATCACGCACGTATCATCCGTTACGGAGCTATCCTGGGGACCATGGACCCGTATCACTTAAGCTCCAACGAACTGCTAGTTGTTCGTCAAACCTCGAAGTGATTCCACTATAGACCCGAGGCTGCACTCTTTAGTGATACGGTATATGTTATTCCCTTTATAATAGCAGGGTGTCCATTGATACAATCAAATTCGGGTTATTGATCTTTCACTTGATGATTCATAAATGAGCAGGCGGTTTTTACCGTTATGCCCCTCATTGTATTTTCATCCTTGACTCAGTCAGTAATATCATGAGTAACCCACTTATGGTTTCGATTCATAAGTTGCGCATGGGTATCTCTCACTTCTCACCACCGACAATCAAGGGAATCATCATCACTCTAAAGAGAGCTGTGTGATGCCCATGTCTATTACCAAGCTACCCTTACTGCTGACTTTCATGTTCCCAAAATAATAGTGTTGGGAACAGCGGTAATATTTCGTATTCTTTAACGGTTAAATCAAAGAACAATCAAGTCAGCAGCTTGACTCAAGATCACTCAGGACTTAGATCGAATATCCATTTGATCATCTTTTAGTGACTCAACTCCAAGTTATCAGTGACGGTCTTATATGATAACTTCCGGAGTTTAAGTCAGGTCCAGTCCAGTATGAAGACACTTCATACTTAATGCACTTCTAGTGAGTGTGACACACACAAAATCCAGAATAGGATTATCACTTAGTCACATTAATGACCTTATACGATTAATGGGCTCTCACCCAGTTGATAAGGTCACAAACATTTTAAGTTCATTTATTATGATTATTAATTCTTCCTCACATTGACTCTATTGTGATAATAATAACATAATTGCATCCTTCATGAACTAAGGAATCAAACATTCTATTTTACTCTACCAGAAACTATAATAAGATTATCATAATAAGCATCATCTTTATTCAACGACTTGTGATAATCTTTTACAAAGGGATAAAATATCTTGTTTAAGGACACACATGTCCAACATAAACTTGGTCACCAAGCTTTCAATTTCGAATTACATTTAGGGTTCAAATCAATTATCTCAATCCAACAGTTGATATTAAATCATGACCGATCCAGTGGATGAAATTGATTTTAGGGTTTTGCTAAAATACTAAAACATTAGGTACTTATGCCGCAAATATGGAATATCTAATTCTCACTATTCGAATTAACTAGGGTTTGTATTGACCTAAACCCTAATTCAAATTTACACACATATAAATATATAAATATATATTTTCTATTTATTAATATAAATCTTTTAATTAATAATTAATTTTTAATTAGATATTATTAATTAAACCCATATAATTAAATTATATCAATAAAACCTGATCTCAATATCACACATTAAATGTCATGGTGTCACACCATCATTTAAATTCGTGACAAGTGATTTAATTTCATAGTTTATCGAACCGAGTCATAAACTTAGAAAATCCATAAATCACAAACCGTAAGTTAGAATGACTTGGTTCAAAAGGCAAAGTTTCTTAGAATTTAATTTACAACAAGATGGTGCTGATAGAAAATCTAAATTATAACTTTCTTTTTATCAGTTAATTCTGTGTACCAAAATATGATACTTTTGCCACGCTGACGATAAAACTATCTGACGTCTGACACAGACCTGTCAGTTTTATAAGTCGAGCAAAATGATTAAACATTATCCAGAATGTATTTGAATCACGTACGTATCATCAGTTACGGAGCTATCCTGGGGACCATGGACCTGTATCACTTAAGCTCCAAGGAACTGCTAGTTGTTCGTCAAACCTCGAAGTGATTCCACATTAGAGCCGTGGCTGCACTCTTTAGTGATACGGTATATATTATTCCCTTATAACAGCAGGGTGTCCATTGATACAATCAAATTCAGGTTATTGTCCTTTCACTTGATGATTCACACATGAGCATGCGGTTTTTACCGTAATGCCCCTCATTGCATTTTCCTCTTTGACCCAGTCATTAATATTATGAGCAACCCACTTATGGTTTCCATTCATAAGTTTCGCATGGGTACCTCTCACTTCTCACCACTGACAACCAATGGAATCATGATGACTCTGAAGAGAGCTGTGTGATGCCCATGTCTATGATCAAACTATCCTTACTACTTACTATCATGTTCCCAAAATAATAGTGTTAGGAACAACGGTAATATCTTGTGTTCTTTGACGGTTAAATCAAAGAACAATCAAGCCAGTAGCTCAGACTCAAGATTACTCAGGACTTAGAATTAATATCCATTTGATCATCATTTTGTGACGCAACTTCAAGTTATCAGCGACGGTCTTATATGATAACTTCTTGAGTTTAAGTCAGGTCCAGTCCAGTATGAAGACGCTTCATACTTAATGCACTTCTAGTGAGTGTGACACACACGTAATCCAGAATAGGATTGTCACTTAGTCACATTAATGACCTTACACGATTAATGGGCTCCCACCCAGTTAATCAGGTCGCGGACATTTTAAGTTCATGTATTATGATTATTAATTATTCCTCATATTGACTCTGTTGTGATAATAATAACATAATTGCATCCTTTATGAACTAAGGAATCAAACATTCTATTTACTCTACCAGAAACTATAATAAGTTTAACATAATAAGTATCATCTTTATTCAACGGCTTGTCATAATCTTTTACAAATGGATAAATATCTTGTTTAAGGACACAATATCCAACACACAGGTACCTCTCACTTCTCACCACCGATAATCAAGGGAATCATTATGACTTTGAAGAGAGCTGTGTGATGCCCATTTCTATGATCAAGCTATCCTTATTGCTGACTATCATGCTACCAAAATAATAGTGTTGGGAACATCGGTAATATTTTGTGCTCTTTAACGGTTTAATCAAAGAACAATCAAGCCAAAAAGTTCAGACTCAAGATCACTTAGGACTTAGATCGAATTTCCATTTGATCATCTACTAGTAACTCAACTCCAAGTTATGTGTGACATTATTATATGATAAGTTTCGGAATTTAATTCAGGTCCAGTCCAATATGAAGACACTTGCGTACCGCGCGGCTCGAAAATCCTGCTGCAATTCGCAATTAATTGGGAAGCCAATTGGCTTCCCGAAACCTTAATCCTAACAACGAATAAGGGTTTCGACATTAGCCGAATTCTAGTCGTCATCTAATTTTAAAAAATAAAATTATATAACAGAAAATAATAATTAAATAATTTCCATAAGAATAATTCCAAAATAATTCTTAAATTATTATCTCTAAATTAAATTAATTATTTATTGTAAATCAGGGCTCTGGTACCAATTATTGGAATCGATATCGCTCTAATACTGATTCCTAGTCGTTGCTGCGGATCTTGACGGAAATTTGTCACCGCCGGCTCCTAATAAACTATAACCTTTTTATTGAGGCAAAATGTTTGACCTCTTAAAATATACTAGGTTAGAGTCATATACCGAAAACCCTATCAAACCGTCTGTATCAAAATAAACTTACAATTAGTTTTCCCGATCTTTATGAATTAATTAAATTTTATTTATTAACATGTTTATTGGTTTTAATCTAAGCCTTGAGTAAAATTGAATAATTTCATAATCGATAAATACAAGAACGTGTACCTGTCACCTTCCACAATTCTATCTGCGTTCTTTGATCTTCAAGAATTGCGTGCCTTCTAATAAACATGCTCTTTGCGATTTTCTGTGAGACTTTAGGATAGAGCGTGGGCTCTTCTAAGAATTACCTCTAAACCCAAAAATTGAAATCCCAGGAAGAATTTTCCTTGAGACATTCGTAGGAACTTCGAGACGCTGAGAGAAAATGACTTTTCTTAAGTTTTAAGGTTGTGTTGTGTTTGATTTAGGGTTCTAGGGATCCTCTATTTATATGCAGTTGATCCTAACCACTTTGGAGAGATTATCTCAACCAATTTGGAGATATTGATTCAAAGACTTGATTTAATTATTAAATAAAATAAAGAATAAATCTAAATCAAATATTTTAAGAAAATACTCTAAAAGATTTAATAAATCAAATCTTTATATTTTCAAATCAAATCTTAATATTTTCAAATTTTAAAATCTATAAAACCAAAATTCGAAATTCATTATGATTATTTTCTTGATTAAATATTTTAAGAATTAAGTCCAATATTTAATTTTCTCTCAAATTCGTAGGTAAAAACTTTGGCTATTTCTAGTTTTTCCAAAAAACTATTTTGACCATAACTCTCAAACCGTACATAAGAATTGTACGATTCAAAATGATAAATTAACAGAATTCGATTTCCCATTTTCCTTCCAGTGGTAAAGTTCAAATATCAATTTTTCACATTCCCGGCCAGTACCAAAAACAACGGTACTTTTGCCACTTTTAGTTAATCAGAGAATTCGTGACAACAACCACGAATCACTCTTAATTGGATCTATTCAATGTTTAACTAGTATATTTAACATAATTGCGGTGTCATCCTTGTGGATCTACAGAGGGGACAACTAGAAAACTCACCCGAGCTACGGTGAAAGTGTAGAACTTTCACCAACTTCAGTAACATTCCACTATAGCGCTAAGCAGAACTCTCAAGTGTGTATAATTATATCTTCCCGATCAAAGGAGTCCATTGATACAATCAGATATCAGAAGATCGGTTTTCATATTATTATAATTTTCATAAGAATGGTAAATATATTATTACCATATTGCCATTTTGACGACACTACGTTAATCTATGATTTATTGCAAATTACTCACTTATCGGGTTATGAATCCGTAAGCTGGCCATGAGTACTTATTTTCTTCCCACGAAATCATAATAAAGAAATCATAAAGTTACTATCCATATCTGTAATATGCAGTTTACTACGGCCAACCTTCCAATCCCAAAATAAAAGTATTTGGGATACTTGATTGTAAACTGAAACGATTAAATCAACGATCGTTTATGTTAAACCGCACAATCATATATTACCTCAAGACATAAATTGATTTCATCTGATCATCTTAGCGACATTATCGTACTTTCATCAGTGGCGGATTTACACGATAACTTTGGATATAAGTCTATCCCTGTCTAGCGTGAAGACACTTCACACCCGATGAACTTAACAGAGCATGGACAACACTCCGACCCGGTAATAGGTCACCACAGAAATGTGGTATATTAAGTTCACCAATAATCGTTCTTGAGCTGAAGTTCCCACTTCCGATCTAGACTATGGACCAATTTTAAGTTCTTTATTTATGTTAGTCAAACCTCCTCACACGCAGACCCGTTGTGATGACTTGACTAAGGATCAAACATTCAATTTGAAAAATATATCTATAATCCGTAGATAACTACATAAAATTAACATTAATACGAACCTTTTATTCCTCATTAAACGACCATAATCTTATACGAGCGGGATTAGCATATACAAAATACCCTAAAATTGAGTTATACTCACATGAATCACCTCCAAACTTCTCATTAACCCCTAAACTACCCCTCAAGCACTGCCCCACATGAAAGAGACACCATATGACCTTACATATGGACCCTTTTAACCGCATTGGATGTCTTCACCTTTAGAAAAACCATCGTACCCCAAAGCCGTCCGAAAGTCTATAAATACACCCTCGTTCTCCACAAACTACATCTTCAGTCTCACCTTACCATTACTATGCTAAAATCTCTCTACTTATTTGCCAAGAGAAAGCTCGAATTCCCCTACTTATTTTACCTTACTATGTTAAATTCTCTCTTGAATTATAGCTAGAATGAAGTTCTTAGATCCTAGCCTATTCTTACTCCATTCTCGCCACCCTTTCACCACCAATAAACACCCTCCCATAACTACAAAACCGACACCTCACGATCTCAAAGGGAGGTTTCGATCACATGTAAAAGCCATCCTCCAAGCGATATTTCTACTACACAATCCGGGTGAGATTTCGGCCCCCATCTAGCCGGGCTCTTATTACCACCAAGAAAGGATACGTAAGCCTTTTCAATCGGTGTGGCCGAATTGTCATTAGCAACATCAAGGAACTCGCGAGTTCTCGCGCACAATAACCCAGTTTTGGGAGCGACAGAAAGTGCAACTTCGCCTCGCCGAAGCTCTGGCACAAAAGGTGGTGCCCTTCACCCCGTTAAGCCCACTTACCCCACTACTCGTCGTTGCGACGTTCTAAGCATGGCACCTTTGTCTAAGCAAAGCTCTACCCATATTGATAGCCGGTCCCCTAGAAGGTTAAGGAGGCATACCTTCGGCTCGCCGGAGCTCCGTCTACCTCACGAGTTGGTTTCTGCGACTATTTAAGCACCGCACCTTCGGCTCCAAAAAAGCTATGCCCAACTTCCGGGCTATTCTTCGAGAATAGTTTTCCCACGACGCTTTCGTATCTTACCCGAAGTATCACTTGAAACCCTCATGGACTACTAGCGGATCTAGCTACCCTATATCCTGTAACCCCCATTTAGCACCTAAAAGCAAACTACGTAACGGCATGATACCTAAGGTAGGTTTTATAGGAAACCATTAACTAATTACGAGGGCACAACCATAATAATAATAAAAAAAAACCCTACGCCCTATGGTGTTAAGGGTCGAATCATCTCCATTTTTGGGAGAAGCGAATACCCGAGGAATATTCTAGTCACTACCCATCGCGCGGTCACCGGTTCTAGCCCGGGATCGGAGATGCGTTAAGGAAAATTGTCGTCCCTAGAATGCGGACAACAATTTCGCTTTAGAAGGAGGGGACAAGCTAGATATACCTCGAGCCCCTTTGAAGCAACCACATGTTATATTCACCGGAGACATTTTGCAGAGGATAAGGTGGGACCCGCCCTTGAAGAACCTCCGCCCTCGAAGTAACCAAATGAAGGATCTGCCCTCGAAGTAACCATCAACGATGTCCAACAACCATGATGGAAGCAAAGAAAGCGAGCGATCCCCTGAGGAGGTAGTCGCACATCACGCACGAGCCCGAGCAGTGGCTCTCCCGAAGTTTCGTAGAAGAAAAAAGCCCGCAAGCTCAAGCAACCACACGGCACCAAACATGTCAGAGGAAAGAGTTGTTTGCTTCAAATTTTTAGAAAACCGGTTCATGAGCGTTGCCGAGATGGTCACAAAGAATCCTTATTTCATAAACATCGGCGTGGGGGTAAACAACGAAGCACCCCAACGCACCCAAGAAAATCGTGTGCAAGCGAGCCCAACAATAAGAATTTAATCGCAAACATCTTGAAGGTGGGTCTTCTCCCTCTTAGGATAACGCGAACAAGAAGCAGATAGTAGCAGCTGACACATGAAGCGGCACCGAAAACCACCAAATAATGGTAAACAAGCTGCAAGTAGCCTACACCTGAATCATACATCAAAATGGCCCTGCAAATAAAATATGATGGGCCTACAAATGCCGCCCCACAAGAAATGGGATCTCTGATGAATACCAATCTTGCCCAAGTAGTGCAAGAGCTCAGAATGAGATGACCGAGCTACGTGCCGCTTTCTCCTTTCTCCCTAAAAAGGGAAACAAGCTTTGGGAGACTGCCTCTCCCTTCAGCCCCAACATATTTGCAGAGAATATGGCCAGAGACATTGAGCGTCCCACTAAACTGGTATACGATGGGAGCCAAGATCCGATCTACCACCTCGTTCAATACCAGGAAAAAATGCATATGAGAAAATGCTTAAAATCCATGATGTGTCAAGACTTCTGATTGACCCTCGCCGGGTATGCATTTGAATCGTACCAACGACTTGCCAAAGGTTTGGTAAACTCATTCTAAGAGCTAAAGGAACGCTTCATCTCTGGATTCGAAAGCTTTACCACACGCAGGGAAGAGAAAGGATATATTTGGTCACTCTGCCAAGAAGACAACGAGTCACTTACAACAATACTTAGATCGATTCACCAAAGATGCTGAAAATGTCAATGATGACATGTATATTGACGCCATCATCGCCATACAAGACAGAATTTGAAATGGAGAATTCAGACAAATTCTAGTAAAAATTCGGGTATGAAGTCGGCATACGCCATACGCCATACGCCATCATCGCCATCTCTAGTAAAAATTCGGCCAAAAACCATGGAAGAACTCATGTACAAAGCAAGAGAGCACATATCGGTCGACGAATACTTTAAAAACAAGGAAACAACGAGGAAGTGAAGGTTTTTCCTAGATGACAACGACTAAAAGGATGAGTCACAAAGCAAAAAGTAACGGCCTTCCTCGCCATAAGCTTTAAATACCGATTCCTTACAAAGATTATAGCCAGGGCTTCATTAGACGTTCAGGCACAACACTGACTTCACCCGATTGACGGTATCTTCGACAATGATCCTAATCTCCACGATGAGAAGTTTGTCAAACCACAACCTTTATCGACACGCGGTAAAAAGGACACGTACAGGTTCTGCATGATACACAATGAAACCAGACACAAGACATCTGAGTGTTCACACTTAAAGAAGCAGATTCAAAGCCTGCAAGACCCTAATCCCAATCGAGGAAAAAGGTCCACCAGTAAACATTGTCTCCACTATCTTTGGGGTTTCATGACCAACAACTTAATCCCAAAGCACGAAGTGATGCAAGATTAGAGCCTGCAAAGCCTGAAAGAAGAGCGTCAACACAACATCCATGGAGCACTGACAAATACAGACTGACTCCTAAAGATTTTCACAAAGCCATCCAAGAATCCTCTTGTGTTGGATACAATCAGTTCAAGAATCCCAATAATTATTGATATGAAAACCCATTTTTTTACTGCTTTCCTTCAAATGGCCCTCTGGGAGGCTACGGGGTCAACTTTTGATTTTCTTAGGAAACAATGTACATAGTCAAGGAGTCAACAGGAAAAGAGCATTGAGGCTCGAATTTTCCTAAAACCCCACTTTTTACATTTCGTTTCGAAGATTCTTCACTGAACTATATGAGAAAAAGAAAAAATGAAACGAGCCCCAAAAAGCATTAAAAAAGTTTCTCTCAAACTTCTTCCGAAATTGAAAAAAATTTGGGGGTTACGGGGTATGGTGTACCGGCTAGAAATACCAGAAAGAAGAAGCTAAATTGGTCCAAAAAAGAAAAATAAGACTTAAAAGCAACGTCTAATAAATAAAAAAGTGTCAATCAATATGCTCTGGAGCACAAAGGACGTAGGCACATTTTTCCTAGGATCGAAGCTTGGAGAAAACCCACAGTCAAGCACGAATTCTCATAACCACGTCAACAGAACGATGGAGATCTCATCCAGCGTCAGCTCAGGAAGGAAGTTCTGAAGTCAAAGCGCAAAGACTAAGCATATCTGTACATGAACTACCGGAACGATGGGTCAAGAAGAATCTCAGAACCAACGATGACATCTTAATCTTTCCGACAAAAAGACGGAGATCATAACCATCACAAGCATAGGAAGAAAGCAAGAAAACAAAGCAATATAAACCAACTTTGGCGACGATAAAATAAACCAACGTGGGGAAAAGCTAAGGTCATGGACACTAAAACGACCATCCAAACAGTACATCGAGATCTGGGACGCTAAAACGAGCTGCTAAAGAGGAAAATCAAGATTTGGGACACCAAAATGACCAACTAAACAAGAAAAGATCTGGGAGAGGCTAAAACGACCAGCTAAAAAAGAAAATCAAGGCATGGGACGCTAAAACGACCAACTAAACATGAAAATCATGGTTTGGGATGCCAAAACGACCAGCTCAACAGTAAGTCATGTTTTGTGATGCTAAAACGACCAGCCAAACAGTAAATCAAAGGTTGGGACGTTAAAACGACCATCTAAAAACAAAATCAAGGTTTGGAACGCTAAAACGAAAAGCTCAACAAAAAATCATATTCTGGGACGCTAATAAACTACCCAAACAGTAAATCAAGGCTTGGGACGCTAAAACGACAAGCTTAACATGACAATCAAGGTTTGGGATGCTAAAACGACCAGATTAATAGAAAATCATATTCAGGGACGCTAAAACTACCAGCCAAACATTAAATCAATATATGGGACGCTAAAACGACAAGCTAAAAAGGAAAATCAAGATTTGCGATTCCACAACGACAAGTTAAATAGGAAAATAAAGATCTGGGATGCTAACACGACCATCTAAACAAGAAATCAAGATCTGGGACGCCAAACCGACGAGCCATATAGGAAAATCAAAATCCAGGACGATAAGAGGATCGGTCTAATAGGAAACCAAGGTTTGGTACCCTAAGACGACCAACATAACCAATCGAGGAAGAAATCTGAACATCTCGCCTCAACATGGAGTCACACTTGAACCTCCCAAATTGGGCTAGCAACCATGAGGGGTTATTGACAGAGAAATCTCGACGCGTTGCTTCAACACAGAGCCACATTTAAACCTCCCTAGATGGAGAAGCCACCAAGAGGGGTGATTGATGGAGAAATCCCAACGTCTCGCTTCAACACGGAAGTCACACTTGAACGTCCCTAAGACGGTCGCCGACAAAGAAGGTTATGCCAACAAGAAGTTCCAGTCCCCAACCAAGCTGAGGGGAAAGAATGACCGCTTTAAAAAAGTTCTGTTAGACGAAGAGCTCAATTCAAAACAAGCATCCAAAAATGTTCAAGAAAAAATGACATAAGATCAACCCCTCCTAGAGCATCCAGAAGTCAGAAGTATCGGAGGCAAGAAATACCTCGACGTCCGACCAACAACGATAAAGTCCCTCGATGGGGCCAGAATGCCAACATTGCTAACACGCGGCAAGGTGGAGCCACCATTAAGTTATAGCCAGTGGGGCATCCAGTCATCTGCAGCCGAAGAGGAGTACCTTAGAAAGGAGGAAGCCCAGAATTGAGCTTCGGAGACACTAAGGCATCATCTAGGTCAGCGCTGGCGCATCAACAAGCCCCATGCCCAAGCCACTAATTTTCTCTGTGGCGGGTACAACATGTACCGGAGGTGCCTGTTCTGTCGCACTTGCCGCGGGTGCCGCAACAGGAAAGGGGCCTACAGCCCCAACCAAAGCTGCCTTGGCACAAAGCCCTAATGCACCAAAGCACAACTTCTCGCCAACATAGGCTTAAACTCTTGGGAGTCACTAGCCTCAGACAATTTTGTACACTTCTCTGAACCACTACCGGACTAAAAGGGAGCACCCTCTTCAAGATCTTCAACACTAGGCGCTTACGCCGAGGAGGCGCCGCCTCCTTTGTTTCTTTCATTGGAGAAACCCGCTGTAGAAACCTGCCTCAACAGGAGTCCCTTGCTCGGTCTCCTTGTGATCAGAGTCCAAATTTGCTAATTCGATGTCAGGAGGTAGCCAACCCTCAACAAAGGAAAGAGGAGCAGAGAGAGGCGTGCGAAGCCTCAACACGCATATAACAGGTCGCGTAGGGATCACGACCAGAGAATGGCCGCAACTTTCAGCCTCATGTCTGACCTCGGGCTCCCCACTTGTCCTAACGGTGTCGGTGTCCTAAAAAATCAGAATTTCAACCTCAAGTCCTCCAGAATTTCCATGGGATCACAAAGTGGACCTGAAAATGTTACAAGTCATAAAATATTAGAAATCCATAACTGACATAGTGATCGTGTGCCAAAAGCAAGGACATCGTGATGGGAATACCATCGCCAAGGCGAAGCCCAAAATTGAGCTCCGGAGGCACAAAGGGCTCGATAAGATAAACACGAGTCGATACCATCGCAAAGGAGAAGCCTGGAATTGAGCTCCCGAGGCACAAAGGACTTTTTCAAATCAACACGAGTCGCCTCGACGAGCCCCGCGCCCGAAGAACTAAGTGCCTCTGTCGCGGTGTGAAAAAGCTAATTCTGCCGCAGGAGCCACAAAAGCCGCAGGAGCCCGCACCTCCGATGGCATGAAGTCCCCATGACGTGATGGCAACGTTCTCTCCACCTACTATCGGCTTTTGGGTGTCGCAGGGACCACCCTCGACCGTCACATCGCCTCCCATGACAATGGGAGTCTCCACCACACGTCCGAGGGGTAATTCAACCTCGCCATCACCTTAATTTTTTTTCCATAGTTTGTATCATTTAAATGGCTTTCCAAGACAAGAGCCAGCTATGGAACCTACCCGGAGAAGCATGAAGACCATCTTTAGACTATTTTGCGCTAGGATGAAGCTTCATGGAAGCTAGAATGTCCAAGATAAAAGGCAACAAGGAGAGGTCCGGTAAAATGAACAGTTCCGGCGACTGCAGTTAAAACTCCTCGAGCTCATTAAAAAATGAGTCACCCACGCTCATCAATGGCCGAATCTAAGCTCTAGGAAGAAGAAAGAGACAAATTCTATGGTGAAGAAGAAAGAGAGCTCGAGTTTTGGGGAGAGGAAAAAAGGGAGAAAAGGTAGCGGCATGGTGAGTGAGTGGTAAGGAAATAAGCGGAATGAGACGTAAAGTACAAAAGTTTACTTTTGGTGACATAATCATTTCAAACATGTCCCCCTCTCATCCTTAAGGAAATCTTAGGGACGTCCCGTAAGTCATCTGAAAATTTCTCGAAAAAAGCAAAATAATCTTGAAGTCTCGGAAAAATACGAAAAAATCATGAAAAACAAAAATAATAATAATAATATAAGGGCATCAAGTCTGGTCCTAGAATTTCCAAAAAAAAATTCTCGAAGGGGCGAATAATCCAAAATTTGCCGAGGAAACTTACAAGAATCAGCTGATCTCCAAAGGTAGCGCGAGGACCGAAGCTTCTCCCTAAGCACGCATAAAAAATTCAAGAAGCATGCGGTCAGAAAAATGAAGCAAGATCCAAAGGAATGAAGAAGATGAAATCAGAATAACCTGTTCAAACAAAGGGATGACCAGGCAGTTGAGAAAAAGGGAGGAAGGATCCTTTCCTGAAAATTCCACCACCAAATTGGACAAGGAGAAATCGGATAAGAGCCATAAAGTTTCTCGAGCAATGTAGCTACTCAAAAAACTGGTGGGTTACTGTAGTAGGTGATTTTTCGTCACGTGAAAAAGTAGAGCGCCAAAACTTCAAAAGCCTCCTAAAATGCGTTGTCAAGCTTAAAGGAAACACTTAGGCAGCATGCGGTACAATGATCGGACAAAGGGAAAAGGCCGCGCAAGCCATATCCTAAAATTCTCATTGACCCCCAAACTACCCCTCAAGTCCTCTCCCACATGAAAAAGACACCAACATTTGTATTTACCCCCATTGGATGTATTCACCCTTAGAAAGACCATCTTACCCGCAAAGCCTTCCTAAAGTCTATAAATACACCATCATTCTCCATGAATCACATCTTCACTCTCACATTACCCTTACTATGATAAAATCTCTCCACTTCATCGAGGAAGCTCAAATTCCCCAACTTTTTTTACCCTTACTATGCTTAATTCTCTCTAGAATTCTAACTAGAAGGAAGTTCTTAGATCCTAGCCTTTCCTTGAAGCTCAGTCCCATCAAGGAAGTTCTTACGCACCGCACCTTTGTCTCCCGCGAAGCTCAGTCCCACTTTTGGGCTATTCTTCGAGAATAGTTTGCCTCCGATGTCTTCGTATCTTACTCGATGTATCGCTTGATACCCTTGGGGACTATTAGCGGATCTAGCTACCCTATATCCGCTTATCCCCATTTATCACCTAAAAGAAAACTACGTAATGGCTTGTTCCCTGAGGTAGGGACGTAGGCAACGTGTAATTATCAAAGCGGGCACAACCATAATAATAAACAAACCCCCTAATCTATATGGGGCTAATGGTCGGATCAATCTGTGCGGTTCTAATTCACACTAGGGCGGGAATCCTATTGCCATCGGCGCTCGTGTTCTCATCCGTCATTCAGAATTGAACATAGAGTACGCCGAGCTAGGAATCCTATTCCCATAAAAGCTCACGTACCTAGCCATAACCCAACGACGAACCTAGAGTGCGCCGAGCCAGCAATCCTACCCCTATCAACGCTCAAGCATCTAGACACTTCTAATAAACGCTTCCGTACGTAGCCACTCCAAGACGATGACTATAGGGTGTGTCGGGCTGAGATTCCTATTCCCATCAACGTTCGCCGACTTGGCCACCTAGAAGACTAAGGCATAACGGACCAGGAAACCTATTCCCATCAAGGCCCTAGTGTGTAGCCTCTCCTCCAGGGGGAGGAAAAAGTAGGTATAGCACCTACGCACCGAGAAATATTATTCAAGGTGCGGGAGAAGCAAAGACCTGAGGAATCTCCTAGTCACTACCCACCGTGTGGTCACCAGGTCTGTCCTGGGATTGCACACGCGGCCATGATAATTTTCGTCCCTAAAATGCGGACAACAATACAAATGGTTGATAAAACCACGCGCTTTCCACAACACCTCATGAAATATGCTTGTTGTTTCCACGAGGCGTGCTTTCAAAAATTTTGCTTGAAAAAAGATACTAAAAAGATGCCTCGGCCCTCAAACAACAAAGCCGTGGATTTATTCTTTTTCACAACGTCTTCAAAACGTTAAAAGAAGCAGAGGCTTTCATGGAAAACCGATGCGGCAACTATATGTAAAGCTCTGTTAGTTACCTTTAATTAATTTAATTATTGAACCTAATGGTGTGTACCGCGGCTTTTGATATTAGTATGCCGATGTATATATCCAATATCCAAGCCGTGTCTTATGCCGAAATCGTATTCGCCGCGGCCTTGTTTTACAAATTTATGTTAAATATTTTTGTTATGATCATTCTTCTTTGTTTTAGCCGATGTATAAAACTTTTAGAAAAGATAACCGCGGCGAGTATACAAATCAGAGAAAGAAACTTAACAAAAAAAAAAAACGAGTCTAAACGGTTTAAAACGTTGGTTTTTTAAGACGTTAATTTTTTATTGACATCTTACTAATGAAATCGCGGTTAGTTTAATATAGTAACTGCGACGTATAGTATGTAAACTACGTATTCAGATTTTTGTCTGAAATCATTGTTTTTTAGACTAATGTTGTGGTTCTAATGTCCTCTTGTTTAATCGTTTCTCTTTCACTTTATACAGCAAACGTATGAATCCTACTAACCGCCGTTTCGTACGCAGTTTTCATTGCAGTTGCCGCCGTCATCACGCTGTCACCTTCGGCGTTCAGAGGTGTGAGTTAGGTTATATATTTTATGAAAATGGTTTAGGTTTTTTTTTTTTATTTTGAATGAAAATTTTGTTTGGATTTTTTTTCATAGTTAGTCGTTGTTATGATTTGATATTATTATTATTATTATTAAAACGATTGTGGTATTCAAAATTATAATAACTTTTTACGCGTCAAATAGTGTATGCCTTATGTTCGATAAATTTTATTTTCGGATTTAGTAATTGGTTCTTATTAATTCTGTTAATTTGTAGATATCAAAGGATCCTAGAAAGCGCTAGAGATCAAAGCCAAATGATGATTCTACTGACGATAAGTATCTATTCACGAGTATTTGAGTGAGTGAACGATTTGAGCAACTAGAGGCAAGAGTATGCGACGAACAATGTTCTGTGTTCCCGCTGGATCATAAAGTTTGCGTTGAGGAAGAGCAGATAACGATTATAATCGAGTCTCATGAGTGGAAGCCGTTCACCTAATATCCGTAAGGAAACATGAAATTGAACATGATTAAGGATTTCTATTCGGACTTGCCTGACACTATTCAAGAGGGGTTTGTGATGGTGCGAAAGAATAAGGTGATGCTCTCTCCAGAAATCATCAATAACTATTATGGCACGGCCAACATTACTAAAACCAAGGATTCATTCAAAACGAATAGAAAAACGTTTTTTGATTACGTTGAAATTTTGAAAACATTGATAGCTTCGGGAAAAAATGGCTCGTTGTAGGTTAATTGAATCGTGTAGCACGAGGATTTTTTTAATTCCTACACGCTCGTCTGGTTCCAAAGATTCACTACAAGTATGTCATACTACCAATGGTATTGATGTTGTATTTGGTCATCAACGGAAAAAAATTGATGTCGGCCAATATATTTTCAATTCCATGCTCACGTGTATGGGGAGGAAACATCCGTTGCCGTACCCGATATTGATCACGCATATTTTCATGTCTCCTGGCTGCTGCATCGAAAGAAAGGACACAAAATCAGACCGGGAGGAAGATTTACGTCCTCAACTATCGTGGGAATGGAAGAGGGAGTAGGGTTGTGAACAAGGTCCATGGCACGGGTCACGAGTAGGAAGACATGAAAAAGTAGAAAGATCGTATATATATATAGTTTATAGTTTATTATATTATTATTTATATTATGTATAATGCCCAATAATTTCATGAGCAAGTTTACGCCTAAAACACATAATTTTAGTTTAGCCAACCTACATGTTTCTATATCTTTTGGATATCATCGATATAGTAGACATACAATGTTATGATGTCCCAAGTTCTCACGTGCTTAAAGATTGATTATTAATGCTAATAATGTACACTTGGATTAAAATATTTTAATAGCGTATAATAAAAAGTGATGCTATAGTTACAGACAAAATATCAAGTTGTGTTTAATGCAGTATGAAAAGTGGTGCGAACTTGACGATGATTTGATGTGCTATACGTGTGAAAAATAAATAACGAGTTATATATATACAACGAATTGAATCACTGTTTTAGCCTTATTTATATCCTTATATATTTGGTATATCCCTAACGATATATGTTTTATTTTTAACCATATCATTTTATATGCATGTAAGTCAATAAGTAATTACTTAATTGTTGAAGGGATAATTGAAGAATCCTTACATATTAAGATAGCTCATGACGTCTAAGTAATTAACACCTCATTTTTATACCTATCCAATTAATAGACACGCAACTTCTGGATTAATGATTTATAGTGAGAATAGTAAGATCAGTGATATATATATATATATATATATATATATATATATATGTATATATACAAAAACGGGTGGATTTGTAAAACATGATTTAATCAATAAAAGCAACATGTCTTTGCTCTAGTGTTTAAGTTGCTTTTAGCTTGAAGATTTTAGAGTTTAAAATGATAGCAGAGAGAGTAAATATGAACTAATTTATTCATATATAATGATTAATTAATTAAAGATCTAGGAAAACTCATTGTTTTTATATGACACGTAAAGGTTATAAGAAATAGCACATTGAGGTCGAAGAGGAAGCAAATCGTTTTCATGTCACTGCACTAAAAGAATTAAAGACATCAGGTAAGTAAAGATTTTCTTTACTTATATACAAGAATGAAATTGAAATGGTGATTTACATGTTAATGAATGTGTATAATTGCATTGTTCTTATGATATTTGTTCATTATAATGGTGTACGTGCTAAAAGGTTAAATAAAAAGTGTGTCTCATTTGCTAAGTTTGGGTAGGCGGCGTGCCTGTTGCAATGTCTCGAGAAAGAGACTATGATATGTTATGGCACGGTGTAGGAAGCCCGAGTGATCACCGGGAATGTAATTGAGAATCTTCCCCACGCGTATGCGTGTAATGTTACGACCGGTCACATGTTAAAAGAATTGAAACGTTACGACCAACTGGTCGAAGTTAAAATAAGTGACGAAAGGGTCACATGTTAAAAGAAGTTAAAATAGGTGACGAAAGGGTCACATATAAAACAAATGACCGGAGGGTAACATGTTAAAAGAATTATGGGGAATTGTGCCAAAAGAGCGTACATAACAACGTCTACAAGCCTTACCATTTGAGATACACACTGTGAAAAAGAATTGGATAGTGCATATTAAATGTGCTATATTATTATGATATGAATGTTAGCCCTCTTACGTGGGTAAGGGGCATATTATATGAATGTTAGTCCTCTTGTGTGGGTACGAGCATATGATATGAATGTTAGCACTCCTCTGTGGGTAAGGGGCATATGATCTGAATGTTAGCCCTCCTACATGGGTAAGGGGTATATGTTATGAAAACTAGCACTCCTGTGTGGGTAAGTGGCATATGATATGAACAATGTTATATTATCTTTTAATTGTCTCTACTTACTGAGCTTTTTCTCATTAGAATTTTTGTAATGCCGACATTGCAGGTGATTCAAATGTTGCTTGATGTTGTTGGTTGAAGACTCCGAGCTAAAGATCAAATGCATATGAGATATAAACGACCATGGGATAGCGCGTTTTGAACTTGGGTTATTGGAGCGTCTTTATGCTAGGTAGAAAACAAAAAGAAAGGAGAGGGTAGAGTATGCCTCCACGTTTTAGATAAATAATGCAATGGTTAGGCATGAAGTCTAACGTTAGTTACATGTAAAATAATAACATATCGTCTGGATCTGTAGATATATAAAATAAGTATATAGGTTCCTATATAGGTATATATCAATATCTATAAAAGAAAGGAAAAAAATGAACCGTTTTTCAGTGGCCCATTTATACGAGTTTAAATATAAGAATATAGTTTTATAGGCCGTACGGGGCGTTACAATAAGCATATTTTTTCAAAACAATATTAAGGCCCTTTTTTCGCAGAATAATATTTCGTATCTACTTTCATATATGTGCCCGTGGTTGGAGATTTGTTTTTTTGCCCATGGTAAGGTCATCAAATAGTGATTTTTGTATTTTGAAAACATGATTTGTAATTATTTCGTGTTAAATTTACATATATCCAAAAAATTAATGAAAAACAATTAAAAAAAATATATATATTCTTTAATAAACCGAGGCTGTAACTACATTGGCGTGGCTGTGTTCATCCAGTATCAGGGACTTATGATCACCGCCGGGGCCGATGGTAAATACGCCGCAAAATATAGTGTAAAATATTAACTTAGTTAGACATGGTTGCCGTGGTATAGTTAATAGACCGAGCACACACACACACTGACGGAGGCGTTCAGAAAATATACCTCGGCATATTCAAAGCGATAAAGTCTTGATCTCGAGATTCTTTTTGAACTTTGTTAAAGCCGCGGTTGATTTAAAAATGTGCCCAGGTGATATAAGCAATCCAACACTTTTCTTCACAATGCGCCGCGGCTTCTACAACTTCAATAGACGCACTTAGGCGTGTATATAATATTTAATACCATGTTGTTCTTATGTTAAACTTGATTGTTTATTTTGTAATTTTTTTTTAAACCGAACCCTAAAATCAATGTTCAACCGAACCTCATCGTTTTACGATAAAAATAAAAAATAATCACAAAGTCTAAGACACAAAAGAACAAGCCAAAATTACAATATTCGGATATATTACTGGTAAAAACTAAAAAAAAATCTTGTTCATTCAAAACAACCTACTAATTAGTGGTGCAATCACGCATATGCATAGGAAGAAATGTGCATAAAAATGAAAAATATTGTTACGTAACTAGTTAAGAGAAAAAAAATGTGCATAAAACATCAAAATAAGGAAGTGATAGTTTCGACGTATTCATCGGGACGATGAACACATATCCCGTGTCGCTCCACCGATTCATTCTGCCACGTGTTGACAATCATCGGATCCTCTGGTAACCTCGGAAACTCTGTCTGTGCCTCGTCAAGGCGAAGCACCTCGTCCCTAAAGTCAATGGAAATAAATTTTTCCACCTCAGGATGAAATTGAATTAGAAAGAAGAATTGCAAAAACCCGTCAACCATGCCCATGTCTTGTAACCATTTCTCTAACAGTTACATTGGCAGAATTAAAGGCGCCGAAACATTTCTCATGGCAATTCTGCCTCTGTCAAATACTTGCATGCATATGAAAGGATGACCTAGCTTGCCGAGGCCCCAAGCAGACGACCTTGTATTCGTTGGTCGTGACGTCGAATCGGAAACCTAACGCCGGGTGGAGTTTCTCAAAATTAGGTTAATACGATGGTGGAATCGAGACATGTCTAGCCTGCCGAGTCACCGAATTCTAAATCTTTAGTCGTGTCACCTCGTCCCACAGAATTCTTAGGAATACCAAGTCGTTTTGATTGTCGGGGTTGAGATAATCCACATAAAAATCCACACCCTTTCGCCGGTTATCATCAGCATCAGTACAGACTTTTCCAATGCTCGTTCAACGACGGCAATCAAAATTGGCCCATTTTTTGCCTGACGACCGATTCAATTAGCGTCGATAAATGACTCATCGCCAAAAATTAGAGCCCGCCAGTTATTGGAGATGCTCTTTAAACGCATCAGAGGTTTTACCGAGAGATCGGCTAGGATTTTGTGAAAGACGAAGTCTTCAGGAACATCCTCTAAAGTGTTTCCATTGTAAATTTTTTAAGAGAGAATACATGCTTAAGACATTAAACAGAAAAATGGTGAAATGAAACTCGAAGTGAAACTGCCTCTTGACATGAACTCGGTAGCTTAAGAGACGCTTAGCGTTCTGCGCCGCGGTTCATATTAGCTAAGGACGCGGCTTAAACCCTAGCAGTTCATGGAGTTTTAGTTTCTCTGTAGTTTTGGCACACGTGTCATTACGTGATTGGGTTTTGCGTGTCTTGAAACTACCACATTCCATCCCGTCGTCGTTGATGTTATAAGTGTGGTGGCTATGCTGTAAAGTTTTAACTATTCCCCGTGTTTCATCCCGTCATTATAGCCTAGCCATAATAAATGGGGTTTTTTAATCCCATTTAATTTTTCTAGAGGCATCATTGGTTGCCAACGTATCGCACGTGGGTGTAGAGTTTAGATTTTTAGGATCCCGGTTGCATAGTTGAGAAGATCAGCGTTTTCACCTCTAACTCTTGGAAAACAGCCGCGGCTGAGTTCATCGATTTCAGAGAATTTTGAGCATAGCCGCGGCTTAAGTAGTAGTAGGGAATATTCTGAAAAAACACTGTGGTATATTTTAAAATGATCAAATCTTGCCCTAGCTTTTCACTTTATATTTGCCGCAAATGTCTTCAAAATGTGCCAAGGTGAAACCTTCAAAAACCAAACATGTTAAACACCAAGTCGCGGCCTCGTCCACGTATTTTTATACTTTGTATACATGAACGGCTCCGGGATGAAACGTGTTAGTTTATTTTGCAATTACCAAAAAAGCCTTCTTAATTCAAAACCACCAACATTTGTTGTGCAATTACACATAAACATAGGATTAAATATGCATGAAACATGTAAATAGCTAAGAGAACAAACTTCAATGCGTAGAAACGATGCTATCGACATGCTCATTTGCATGGGTAACGTATATCCTGTGTCGCTCCGCCTATACATAGTGCCAACTTTGGACGATTTCCGGTTCTTGTGCTACCCTCGGAACGCCCGTTCGCACCATGTCATGGCGAAGCACCTCGTCCCGCAAGTCGACAACACATATTTTCATTGGAGGCACCATTTGATCAATCATAAAATTGCAATGAAGAACCTCGTCAACCATGCCAGTGTTCGATGGCCAATTCACGTCTAGTGAAACTTGCACTCTCAAAGGCAGTGAAAATTTTTGTCGGGCCATCCCGAGCAAGTCGAACGACCTTGTATTTGTTGCTCATGACTTTGAGTCGGAAACCTAACACCACGCAGAATTTTGGAAACTCCGGTGAATACAATGGTGGTCTCGGAAGGATCCTCGTCTCTCGAGTAGCTGGATTAAAAACCGCGACTCTCACAAAGCCCGTCACTTCGGGCTCGAACCCGATTTTAGGACAGACTAAGCCGTCAGAGTAGCTAACCATTTGGAGGATTTGGTGCTTGGGGTTAGGATGCGACGCACCGAGTTTCCCTTTCTGGTCGTTGATCCGAATCAATAGAAATAATTTCGACAAACGTGTACTAGGGATAATCAGGATTGGGCAGCTTTTGGCCCGATGAAAGATTCGGTGAGCATCGATAAAAAAAATGATCGCCACATAGACAAGTTCCGCCAGTTTTTGAAGAGACTCCTCAATTGCATCAAAGGTTTTTCCTTGAGTTTGGCTAGGATTTTGGAGAAGAGGAGATGTTTCGGAATATTAACCAATGTGTTTTCGATTGAAATTTTTTAAGAGAAGAGAGAGAGAGAGGTTGAAGAAGCAAACATGAATCTGAAATATTTTTAAGGGAAACTTCCCTATCTTTATGGGATTGGAAACTAACCGACGTAACCTGTTCCATACCGTAGCCAAATTCAA
Organism: Parietaria judaica; assembly: GCA_954871525.1. Classification (NCBI taxonomy): domain Eukaryota; kingdom Viridiplantae; phylum Streptophyta; class Magnoliopsida; order Rosales; family Urticaceae; genus Parietaria; species Parietaria judaica. Next base: position 118,178 of record OX940865.1, on the reverse strand, counting down.
TAGACACCGCGGCAATTTTGTATTAGTTCATGAGTTGGAAACCAACCGACATTCCCAGTTTCATACCGCGGCCCATATACACTCCTATCGTAGCTAAATTGAAATTAGATCAGTTTCTCAATTTTTCCCATCTAGCCACAGTGATAATTAACAAGTACTACGGCTTCTTTTAATCGTCTCTGTTAAAATAGTTTTCTTAATTTTTTAAGATAACCCTAAACACGATTTTTAACCGTTGTTCCTTTCATTGTCGTTCCTCTGACCGTTGCCATAGTTGTTCAACCCTCATTGTCACCTTAGTCATAACCACATAGGAATCATAATCGAAGTTAATGGCATGTTTTAGTATCGTAAGTTAAAGAAATTTTATTTTTAATTTGTGTATGCCAATTGCTCGATGAAATAAATATATATTTATTTTTTAGGTTTTTCTACAGCCAATATGTTTTTAATGGAGAGTTTAATTCTTGCCGATTGTTCAAGGAAATTCGATCGATTTGGGAAATGCATTGCATCCAGGAGACATTTAACATTGGAACAGAACGTTCAAAAGATGTGATCAATCACATTTCCCACTTGACCCCATTGACCATGCAGAGATCCGAGGTGATTAATTTTGATGGGGATAGAGTCGGAGCCTTGCCATGGAGTGCAAAGCACATGGCTGCAGGGGCGGTACTACCCTTTCATCCATACTTTGAAAATTTTGCCAAGCGGTCGATCTAGAGCCCTAGAAACTAGGACGAGAGTCTTAAATTTGTTTTTGGGGTTAATAATCATCTCATTCCATTTCCGGGACCGGCTTCCAAATCCCACAATTTTTTGAAGCTCTACAGCGTAGTGAAGAAAAAATTCCAATTCTATGTTCTTGACCTGTTCGATGATGACGAACCTATCTATATAGACTGCACAAAAGGAGTAAGCCGACGCAAACAAGATGAGAACTAATTATTCACCACGGGGGTGAGGCTTCTCGGAGCTACCAAAGAACCTCCAACCCTGGAAATGCTTGACCGGACCAAGAAGCGCAAGAGGTTCTCGAGGAAAATTTTCATGCTGTTGACAAGAAAAAATTTATGAGTACGAATGCTCGTTTCAAAGAACAATTATACATTAAAAATATAATATCGAGGAGCCAAATTGTGCTGGATGAAATGTTGGGTAGGGGTACTTCCGACCTAAGAGTAAGAGCTATTCTTATACCAAAATTTAAAAAGCCACAATCAGAATTTGTTTAGAGGGTACCTAGACATAGTGGGAGGGTTGTACGACAACCCGACATATAGATGTCTTGAGAAACTCTAGTAGCTTTCTCGGATAAATACTTAGATGATCCCCTCTCGTACCATGAGGCGATGAATGAATCTGAAGCAATGTTATCGCAAGAGGCCATGAACATTGAAATGCAATTGATTCATGACAACAAAGTCTAGAAAGTTATAGATCTACCTGAAAGGATTAATCCCGTAGGGTGTAAATAGCAGATGGATGTGCAGACTGTGTTTTTGTACGGCAATCATGACGAGCAGATGCACATGGCTCAACGAGATGGGTTCGTGGAAGAAGGCAAATAGAGCAAGTTTTGCGAGTTTCTATTATTAGATTCGATAAACCTTAAAAATTTATGGATTCATACAGATAGAATATGAGCCTTGTGTATCTAAGATAATAAAAGAAGGCAAAATGGTTTTTTTTTTTTTTGTAGAATACATAGATGACATACTAGTTATCGGAAACGATATTGGTAAGTTACTAGAGCTACAAGTATGGCTTGCAAAGAAATTTGATATGAAACACTTATGAAAGGCGGCTTATATTTTGGAATCTTTAGAGATCGAAAGAACCAAAATATAAGACTCTCCCAGACAACTTATATGGATAAGGTAATGCCCGGTCTCATATGCAAGACTCCAAGAGAGGTACGTTACCTTTTAGACACAGAGTGAATCTATCGTCTGATATGTCTCCTAAGATAGATCAAGAGATAGAATTCATGAAGAAGATACCCTACGCCTCAGCCACATGAAGTCTCATGTATGAAATGCTTTGCACAAGGCCTTACTTTTGCTACGCGGTAGGTGTGGTGAGTCGTTATCAGTCCAACCCTAGACGCGAGAATTATAATGTTGCCAAGCATGTTCTTAAGTATCTATGGAGAACAAGAAACGACATGCTCACATACTCAGGGAATGACCTAACTATGACCGGTTTGTTAGGTGTCGGTATCCTAAGAGGTCGATTCCCGGATCGTACCAGCGGATCCAGACCATAAAAGGATCTCCGCCGACCAATAAGAAACTGTAATGGTTGATTTTTCACACGATTTGACCATTAGAAAAGTTATGAGTTAGAGTCACATACCAAAAACCATGTCAAACCGTATTTTTCAAAAACAACTCACAATTAATTTTCTCGACTCGTGATGAATGAATTATTTTAATTCATTCACTTGTTATCTTGTTTTTATTATGAACCTTGATTATTAATAAATAAAATCTTAATCAATAAATATCAAGTAAGCGTACCTTAACAATTTTGAAGTCTCTTAATCCGTTCTTGAGGTTGTTTGCGATTTATGTGAAAAAGATTCACCCAGAAGCCTTTCAATGTATGTGCCGGGACTAAGTCACGGGGATGCGTGGGCTCCCAGTGGATAAAACTCAAATCCGTAGAACCCAAAAATGCCTGAGAGAAGCTTTGAGGAAATCGCAAAAACTAAACTAAGAGAGAGATCCTCCAATTTCTCCGAATGTGAGGTGTATGTTTCAGGGTTACTAGGTCATTCTATATTTGAGGAATGGCCCAACCACTTCGAAGAAAATCTCTCCACCAATCTTGAAAGATTTATTCCAACAAATTGGATATATTCCCTCAATGATTTGATTTAAATAATTTATGCAAATAAAGAAAAAATCAAATTTAAATATTTTTATGAAAATACCCTAAAGATTTAATAAATCAAATCTTTATATTTTCAAGATTAAATTGTAACGCCACAGCTGCTCAATTGAACCGATAACTTTCCCCACAGACCAACACGAGTCTTTTCAGTGTGCTTTGTCCTCACTCGCACGCTTCCCAAAAAACTTCCCAGGAGGTCACCCATCCTAGGATTGCTCCAAAGCCAAGCACGCTTAACTTTGGAGTTCCTATGAACGGTCTACCGAAAAGAAGATGCATCTTGTTGAAATATGTAGTACCAATCAATTCGTTTTAAGCATCTTCGATCATACAGTCCCATACCTGTATGATCTCCGATAACCGTGCAGTCCCATACCTGCATAGTCTCGGGAACGTCCCATTAGCACATCCCCTTGCCCAAGCGATGTGGGACTGCACAGCTTACCCAGTCTTGCCTTTGTGGCTCACGGGATTAGTGACTGTCACATAAATATTTTAAAACTCGCATATATTTATATGTGTAATTCAATATTAAACACCTCTCCTAATTAAATATTATGTGCACAAATACCAATATTTAATTTCTCTTATTTTTTATTCAAATAACATTGTAATTTTAGTCCTGGACCGAAAAACCGTTATTATCAGAAATATCAAACCGTGAGATTGAAACGATTAAAAGAACTATAACATAATTTAATTTTCTACAACCCTGGGAATTTCGAAGGATTAAATTCAATCATTTTTTTCCACTTTCTTGGCTTACCAAACTTTGGTACTTCTGCTACTATTTAGGGTAATCAGTTATTCGTGAAAACAATCACGATCGGGTCTGGTTTGAATATCCCATGTTAAAATGACAAACATTGGAACAAAATAGCGATGTCATCCGTTTGGAGTTACAAAGGGGACTAATCGACATATACACTCGAGCTACGGTAAAAGTGTAGACATTTACCAACTCGATTACATTCCACAATTACTCTTGGCTTAACTCTCATGTGTATACTAATTATATTCCTTAACACCAGTTTCTATTGATTCAATCAGATCTCTTGTATTCTAAGCTTTCGTGTTATTATTATACTCATCAAAGGGGTGAATTTACCGCTTTTTGCCATTTTTGATGATACTATCTTAATCTATGATTATTACATACTATCAGCCATTGAATGATGAATCTGATGATCTGATCATGAGTAGTTGCGTGTTTCCTACAAATCATAATAAGAATATCATAAAGATATTGTCCATATATGTCGTAGTGCAACTTATCCCGGTGAACCGTCTAATCCCAAGATAAAAGTGTTAGGAGTATTAAGGTTTAACAGCCCCCTTCCAAGGGACTTTTACGACTTTAGTTTTATTTAATCCAAATAGCGACTCCTAAAATATTTAATAAAAATATGAGTATTTGACTTTAGAATGCAAAGAAAACGGACTTCATAATAGTTCTGAAACTTCATATAGTAGTACCCAAAAAGAATTTACAAAAGAGAACGTTATAAAAGAAAAACATAGCGGAGCTCCTAGCGATTGTTTTTTAAAATATGACACAACAAAAAGTTTACAACCCTCCTATTCCAAGACCCATATTCCACCATATGCACCATATACATCGCATCACTGACCCTGTATCGTCAACATTTAGCTATTCATCGATTTCTTTCGTGGATCTACAACATAACTATACGAGTGAGCTAACGCTCAGTACACAAAAGGTTTATATTACTCACAAAAATATATCAAGGAACGATCACTTCTAAATGCATAATGCAATGTCCAGTTATAATTTATAACTTCTTATAAACATATTATTGGGCCATGCGTGCGTACCAGCGCGCTATAAGACCTATGGCGGACCAAGGGCGCGACCCTAACCAAGTCAGCCCGCGGCAAACATCTCACGACGTGTCATTTGAGACTACTCGACTCAATACAGTCGGAGGCTTCATACACATTGTAATAAGTGAAAACACGACCCAATATACAATGGTTGGTATGACGCAATTTACTAAAAGTGTCATACATATATATAGTATCACTATAGATTATATGAATGACAAAATTCTCATGCTTTTCCCATACGCTCACAATGCGTATCGAACATAATTCGTACTACGGTAGAATTAAACTACCAAACCATACAACCATGAATATCACATCACACACAATCAAACAAACCACACTATTATAGTTGTGTTGTAGTGAGTACTTTTACATACCTTACTTCAACAGAAACACTACGAAACACGGGTTATGCTTCCTTTGACAATGAACTTCCTAATCGTTTAAAACATTGAACATCACCTTCTAGAATTATATATATATATATATATATTTAGATATATATTTTTATATACATATATATTCTTACATGGTACAATAAATAATACTTAATTTTTTTTGGGTAAACCAAATAATACTTAAAGAATCTTGTAAACCACAATAAATATATTAACCCTATTAGTAAAAATCCTCTTAACATACCCACTTCAACTGGACTCTCTCTATATATAATATTTTTGTTGTCTCTGTATTTAACTCGATGTAGCATCTAAACCACATTTTATCTTCTCTTGTATACATGCATGGTGGGTAAATCAAAATATATTAAAAGTTGTTAATATATGTATATCACTTCTCCTACTATACTTAAACTAGTAAAACTAACACCTTAGTATCTTCTTCATATATACTATTTTAGATTAAACATAGACCTTATCACCCACTCTCTAGTTACTAGCTTTTGAAAATCAAAGACACAAGTATTGTACAGCATCTACAACCGTAAAAAAAAAAAAAACAAAAACTAATCCTGCTTCTACTTTAGATCATTAACTTAGATATAAGTTTATAATTAAGAAATTTTCAATGAGAGCTGAACTAACCAAAAATACATCAATCACAAAAGAAGGGCGGCGAGCAAAAGATACGGGATAGTGATTTAGAGAGAGAGGTTATTATTGTAGGTGTTCTGATTATATATATTTTAATAAATAAGGGAGATAATACTAAACCTTAGTCGGTTATATGGCTAACCAATGAGAAATTAATTACCAAATGACCTTGAAATGATTACTTTTATTGTTATATATATGTATAACAAGTTGTATCTTAAGTCGGTAAAGGGCTGTATCATAAAATTGTAAAGATAAATATTTAAATACCTTAATACTTAAGTTAGAAATAATTGTACATAAAGTACCTAAGGTTAGTATTTATATTTTTTTCCCTCACATTTTATATAAGAAAAAAAATAACTTCCAAGAGAGCCGTACTTTTATTATTCATCATGACTAGAGGTAACATACTCTCCAAACTAAGATCATGAATATTTACTTATTATCATTGAAACTTCAAAACGATAATACACAGAAGTATTATGGCTACTAAATAAGGTGTACTCTTTAACGATTAAATCAAAGATTATATAACTTGATCCGTACAAGGCCACAATGCTCAGGACATCGGCCTATTCCTATTTGATCATCTAAGCCATCCTATCGTACCATCATCAGTGACGGACTTAATTGATGATTTCGAATACAAGTGTAGTCTGTCCTGTGTTAAGTCATTCATAACTGATAAAACCTAAAAATGCATCGACCGCATTATGATTCTGGTAATAGATCACCACAATAGCGTGATAAAGTTCATGAATGGTAGTTCTCGCCTTAGAAACTCCCTATATATTCTCTAGATATAATCCAAAGATAAATATATAAGATCAACATTAACAAAAATATTCATTCCTAGGAAAACAACTATAATCTTATACAATCGAGATTAACATCTGAATAAAGGGCATATGAAAAATATGTCGAACAATCTCCCACGTGCACTCTTAAGAAGATGCATCGTTTCGTTAATTCTTTTTTTTTTCATCAATGTCTACAGAGAATTAAATCTCGACATTTTTCTTTAGGAAAATAGATTTGTCAATTATTCCTAATTTCTATTATGTTTCTATGTGGCTTAAAATCTCATCCCAAAGATTGTATTCCTTGTTTTAACTCTTATATGGTTTAAAGCCCCCACTGAATCCACCAGTATACTTTATTATAATATTCCCTGTTTTATTTGCAGGATGAATTGCTTTGCACCCATGAGGATGTCTGAGCTTGACTATATCATACTAATAATGTCTATGACATTAAAATTAGTCACCATTAGGAATCTTGTGTTATGAAGTTGTTGTAATCAAATAACACTTATATCACTTCCTATTATAAGGTTTGACACTAGTTAGTAGATCTCATAAGCCTAAGTGTTTAAGTATGACTTTGTCGTCAATGCAACATTATTTGAGATATTTAAAACTCTCTTAATGTTTAACAAGTGGACCGGCACCGCGCTTTGCACGGTGATGTCGAAAACATTGTAAATTAAAATAATTTTATTATCTGTAGTTATTAAAATATATAGATGCAGATATTTTTATTCTTTAAATGGTGTGTTGTAAATCAAACACTTAATATATGATTAGTCTTAGCAAATTTTTTTGTTGTATTTGATTTAATATGAGCATATATATTTTTAAAATTTGAAATAAATTTCAATCTTTAATATTGTGTGTTAGCACTATAGGAATTAAAGAGATCTTTCAGATTTTGGAAGAAAAATTGTTTAAAATAGACTATAAATAATTCAATTATAAATCGTACTGGTTGTTCAATTTTTAGTTATATGTTTGGCAATAATTAGATCATAAAGGATTTCTCGTCTTATTTCATGTCTTTGTGGGATAACATTAGACAGTTGCAAGTTATTGTGAAATATAGTGTAAAAGGTGGGTTTGAGATTAAGGTATTCATATACTTGGGACTTTGGGTGAATTAATTCTCTGACATAGAAGAAACGTGTCAATTTTTTCCTGGTCCACTTAAACTGTCACGTTACTATTGTCTAAATTTTAATATATTGTTCTTAAAAAAAAGTTCCGCGCGGTGATATAAAAAATATTTAATGAAATAATTAGTTATAATTATAACTTGTAATTGATATACATCTATTAACCATTTTTTAAGTATTTTTTTTTTTACCGAATATGATTATATATTTTTTTAATTTGGAATAAATGGTTACTCTATCATTGTCCTTTAATTAATTATTTATTTAAGGTTAAAATAAAGATAATTTTCGATAATGAAAAGTATTCATCGGTGTTTGACTATCTGTAACTTTGATTTGCGCAAATAAATTTTGTTACTAAGATGATAAAAATGAAAAACAATCGAGCGAAAATGTTTATTTAAGGATTGAAATTACATTAAAATTCAAGTGCCATCTGTAGGTAATTATTTATACAATAAAATTTATTTATTTATTGTTTAAATCCTGAGTGAGCCAAATGTTATAATTAGTTCTTTATCGTTAATTTTTTCTAAATAAATAAGAAAACACAAATATAAATGATTAATTTTAACATTTCATAATATTTTTTTGATTAAAAAGATAACATAATTTCACAATTTAGTAAATGTCATGATCTCTCGTACCGTAAAGTGATTGTACTTGTTTTTCTAGCATTAGACCAATACTATTTTGTAGGGGTGCAAATAAAACCCGAAAAGCGGGTAAAAACCCGAATCCGAATCCGTATCCGAATTTAAAACCCGAATCCGAATCCGAATCCGGAATTCGGATCCGGGTACCCGGTACCCGGTTTAAAACCGGGTTCGGGTACCGGGTAGTGAAATCTTAAAAACCGGGTACCCGGTACCCGGTTTAATACCCGGTTTGTTTAATTTTTAATTTTTTTTAAAAAAAAATATTTTAGGGTTAGGGCTCGACACTCATCTCTCATTTTCATTTCTCATTTTAGGGTTTCATTAAAAAAATTTAATTTTTTGATGCGCGGACGGTGAAATGATGATGGAAAGCCGGAAGAACTCGAAGTGCTTTATCATATGTCTTTTTAATGCATTTTAAATTTTAGACAATGGATGTATATTTTTTTTATGTACGAGACATGTGTAATGTTTATTTTGAGATAATTTAATTTTTATATTAAAAAAAAATAAAACGGATCCGGGTAAAAACCCGGATCCGGTTAAAAATCCGAACTTGATTTCCAAACCGGGTACCGGGTACTAAAACCGGGTAGCAATTTTCAACTACCCGGAAATTCGGGTACCCGGAATTCGGGTACCCGGATTTCGGGTACCGGGTACCGGGTAGTAAATTTCAACTACTCGGAAACCGGGTCCGGGTACCGGGTACTTCAAAAAAACCGGGTACCCGACCCGGTTTCACCCCTACTATTTTGCCATGTTCTAACCATTTCAAACAAACACATATAAATTTAATTTCGAGCTTCTAAGTGAAATTAATACTGAATTGAAAAAAAGTGAATAGTTTCTTGAAAGAAAAACTCTCGATGAAATACGAAGCAGAAAAAATTGTAACAAATTTCCTTCAAGTATCAAAAAATGAAAATTTAAATTTTTGAGGGAAAAAATACCAACAAAAAGTCACGGGGATTATCTCCCCGAGTTTATCGAAAGGAGTCCGGATTTTTCCTCTTTTAGAGAAAGAATCAATCGATAAGAGAATGATCAAGGAATGCTCTGAATTCTTCTTGTGTTCTTGTATTGATTATCTTTGGGTAACAACTTTCTTAGTATAAATTTTATCTTTCTCTCTTGGGGGTGTTCAGGATTCGATCCTTTACAATGGTTATGCCTCTTTCTATTTATAGGATATGGATAGGTTCGTAGAGCCAGCTACCCATTTGACAGCCACTCAGAACATCTAACGACACGGTAGGACAAGCCGAGTGCAGGGAGGTGTGGTGAGTTGCCCTAGCTAGGATTCGGTTCCCATGGTTGATCTTCATGTGGTCTTTTTTCTAAAAAAGTGTTGTGGCCCTCACTGACTTTCTCTGCAATAGCAGGAGGAAGCACCTCCACACCCTGAGGATATCCTGCTCAGGTAGTGTGCGTACGGCCTTCCTTTCGTCAGATTTACCGACCACCTCTCTGCCGCATTTAATGAGGGTTGGATGTACGCCTCCTATGCGTCTTCACTGAATCTCCTTGGACCTCTTGAAATTCCTATCTTAGTCATTTTATCGATCATCTTCTCCGAGCACGCTTCTCCGAGCGCCTTCCTGAATGCCTCATCCGAGGAGCACCTTTAGTTGTTCTCCTCGGGGATGCCTCCACGAGCGCATTCCTAGCAGTAACCTCTCTTCCCCCTTGGTTGGAAGATACTTCCTCACTTTCGGGGGCGCATCGTTGATAAATTCTTTTGCCTCCATTTTACGTCGTTTATGGGCCAAATGACACAAATATTGTTAAGGAGCGATTGGACGAAATCCGACCTTAAAAGTCATTCCCCCATTTTATCAAGTGTAAGCACTTGGTAAAATAAAATATGACTTCTTCTGCGAGCAACTCATTTAATCTTCATCGGGGCTTTTCTCACGATGAGTCATAGTAGGGAAACGTGCTGAGGAAGTGTCCATAGTAGAGACCTTTTGCATTCTCGACAATCTCTGCGCTGGTCCCACCTCGATCTCCCAGGACAAGCCACGCCTGCCTCAAAAAGAAGGGAGAGTCGCATCCATTCAATGCGAGTCTTTACACACTTGAGTACATATGGGAATTCGTAATGGCTCTTTGATCTCAACCGTTGATAATTGTGCGTGTTCTCGACTCTGGGCCTTCGGATCGAGACGCAAAGTTTCATTTCATCCTTCCTCTTTCTCTATAAAGTTCGAACTTTGAAACTAAACTCGGCTTCTTGAATCCATACCGCAATCCTTCCTAGACTTCTTTGCGACATTCTCCTCCCACTCTTTTCCCGGGATTTCTTTTCACTTCCTTTCAGGCTACAGCATTCTTCTCGATCCTATCCAGCGATGGCCCACCTGATGCGTGGGAGGATTTCCAGGACTCGGTCTCCCCCTTCCATCATGACGGGGAAAGACCTAGAGACGATCTTTGAAGAATATTCTAATGATGAGAATTTGGACATTCATCTCCCTGTTGCCGGCGAACTCGCTGACAGTCCTGCAGACGACTTCGTCTCTGTTTATGAGCATCTTTTTCGAGCCGTATTTCTTCACTTCCCGGTACCACCTCTCATCGTCGCCTTTCTCTATCCCTTCGGGGTTCCCATTACCCAAGTGGGACCGAACGTCATTCGCCTTCTCCTCAGCACCTTGGTCATCGATCTTGAACAAAAAGTTGATCTTACTTTGGAGGATTTGATGCTTCTCTTCAAGTTCTCTCGCAATCCGAAGAACGTAGGCCGTTTCTCTCTCTCGCATCACGGTCAGCCTCATGTTTTGCTCAATACTCCAAACAACGAGTCTGGGTGGGAGAACATGTACTTCTTTGCTCGTGTTAATTCTCACTCTTTCGGCCTTCATCATGCTTCTTTTCTAAGGGAGTGGGTTGTCGTTACCAATCTCCCAAAGTTCAAGCCGAAGCGCGGCGATTCCGGAGAGCAGCGATTTCAAAAGGTGCATCAGGAGTTCCTTGCCAACCCCAATTGAGACTGGCAACGAGATTTCTCCGAGGCCTGAATCAAGAAATCCGGGGTCTATCAATCATGCAGGATTCTCGGGCCGCTTCCCGAGTTGATGTTTCCGAGCTGATTTTTGCGGAGTTCGGGGTCAGGGGGCTTGCGGGCCGAGTGAGGAGAGCTCCTCCCCGGCTGAAAAAGAAGCTCGAGGTGGATCTTGCTGATCCTGACCCGACGGAGCCTCCTCCTTATGTAGAAGTTCCGATGAAGTCCGAGGCGAACGTCTCTGGCCCTTGCTTGCCGGGCAGGTCTCCCCGTGGAGGAGCTTCTATGGGTAAACGCCTTTTCGAGGGAACGCGCGTCATGCCCCCATCAAAGAGGGCTAGGATTGCCGAGGAGGCTATCGATCTTGGGGCTGTTGCTCTTACTTGGGGAGCTGATTTTGATGCTCCGATCCCTTCATCGTCGGACGAGGTTACTTCTGAGTCCTCGACCGCCGCGCCCTCGGGCAAAACCAGAGCGCCGAAGAGTTCGCAGGATGAGGGCGTGAATCCCGTCCGTCGTCTTCGGGTGAGGCCGCTCCGCCTATCTCCTCTTCTCCAGTTGCAGATGAAGCTTCCGGCTTTCTTTCTCCAGCGGCCTCCGGAATTTCGGCTTTGCTTGTTCCTCTACCGCGGTTTGTGGTCGGTCCCGAGGGAATTCAAGGCCTCGTCGATTCTTCGGCATCTTTTCGGTATTTTTCGCTAAGTTCTTGTTGTCCTATGAATCCACGGCTTTCAAACATCAAAAGCATATGAAAGAATTCATTATTTTTGTAGAAACAATATAGATTGAAGCAAAACAAATGAATTAAACTTGTGGGTCTTCGCAAAACTTTTGAAATTAGAAACAATACAATAATATGTTTAAGTAATTGCTTAAAAAAAATTATAACCCCAAAACCAAAAATAAGGTAAAAGTTGACTGCATTCAAATTAAAAAAAAAAACATGTAAAAGCAAGGTTATTGTTGAGGGCGATTTGCACCACCCTCTTTCAGTCACGAGAATAAACAAAGAACACAATAAATTGATGACCACGAATATCCTTGATTTATTGTATTTCTGATGAGGACTCGGTGTCTCCCGTTTATTAGTTGGACAATCGAATGAATGATTACAATGAACTCTCAAGACTCTTTTCGGATCTTATATTCACGAATTACAATAGACTTTGTAATACAAGAATTCACTTTTTCTCTCTAAAGACTCTCTCGAGATGGTTTCTGCTTGCCTTCTGGCTAAGATTACATGCATATTTATAGCCTTAGGGTTTCTCTAATTCGTTTCCCTTCTTGTTCCTCAAATCTCGCTAGGTTTTCCTTCTTTCTTGCTATGATTGCTGTTGACATTCCTTGAATGCGCTGATTTCCCACGATTTCCTCACTTGATTAACTGATTTCTCCTTATTCTCGCGATTCTGACTTCCTCCTTCATTTAATTCATTTGGGTTTTGCGATAGACTTTTCCCTTGATGAGCTTTTACCCGATGAAGTTCTTTTGCGATGAACTTCTTCCCTGGGGATTCTTACTCGAGGTTTCCTCGTCGAAGATCTTCATCGGGGCTTCTTCATCGAGGATCTTGATTGAGGATTGGAACTTCGTCGCGGGTTGGACCTCGACGAGCATGCTACTTCATTTAACGATAGTTAACGAACTTCCTTGCCTCCATTTTATGTTGTTTTTGGGACAAAATGACATGAGTAGTGTAAAGGAGAGATTTGACGAATCCGACCTTAACAGTTAGTCCCCCATTTTATCAAGTGTATACATTTGGTAAAATGAAATATAACTTCTCAGCGCGCAGGCAGACAAATCTTTGTCGACGGGCCATTCTGCGATGAAGTACTGCGATGAGAATTTTATCCCTCGATCAGTATCGAGTCCCTTTTCCGTGCAATGACTTCTTCGGCGACAAGCTCCCCGCGTTGATGAGCTCGCTTATAGCGATGAACTCATCGCAGCTACGAGCTTCTTCTAGCGCATGGTCTTCTTCGGCAAGCTCCTCGCGTCGACAAGCTCCCTTATAGCGACGAGCTTATCGCAGCCACAAACTTCTTCTAGCATTGGATCTTCTTCGACAAGTTCCTCGCGATGACAAGCTCGCTTATAGCGACGAACTTATCCCAGCGACGAACTTCTTCTCTCGCCGCGTCTTCTTCAACAAGTTCCTCGCGACAACAAGCTCGCTTATAGCAACGAGCTTATCGCAATGACGAACTTCTTCTAGCTCTGCATCTCATTGCGATCATTTCCTCGCGAGGACAAGCTCGCTTATAGCGACGAACTTATCGCAGCGACGAGCTTCTTCTCTCGCTGCGTCTTCTTCGACAAGTTCCTCGCGACGACAAGCTCGCTTATAGAGACGAGCTTATTGCAGCGACGAACTTCTTCTAGCGCTGCGTCTCCTTGCGATGACGACGCCAACGTCACGGATACAGTAATCTTTTTGTTGATCCTAACTAACTCTTTGTTTCTCGCACTTTTCTTTCTTCACTGATCCTCGAAGTTGCCGATAGCTTCGTCGCATCCTTGTGTGGTTATGTCTCCGTGCTACTCCTTCTATGTGTTGTGCTTCCTCCATTCTTATCGCTGTGTGTTGTTCTCAGATTCGTCCTCGAGGACTTCGTTGGCAAAGTCATTCAGCGATAGGCGCTGATGCGGCCCATGGATCGTTGACCTTTCATCGAGAGACTTTCCTTGTTTATCTAAACTTTCCAAATACAGTAATATATACTTCAAAGATAAAGGTGTAGATATAATCTATGGTTGTAAATGTAAGACATATTTGAGAAGTATGAATATACAAATCTACTTGTACTTGATAAAATTGCAAAGTGTTAGGATGTATGGATATTTATATCCTTACATACCACTTTCCTCGTACCACTTTCCTCGGCATTTTTGCCGTACCACTTTCTTCGTACCACTTTCCTCGGTATTTTTGCCGTACCACTTTCCTCGGTATTTTTGCCGTACCACTTTCCTCGTCATTTTTGCCGCACCAATTTCCTCGTACAACTTTCCTCGGCATTTTGGCCGTACCACTTTCCTCGGAATTTTTGCCGTACCACTTTCCTCGGCATTTTCGCCATACCACTTTCCTCGTACCACTTTTCTTGGCATTTTTTCCATACCTCTATTATATGCTTTTTTTTACTTATTTCCCTTTGTCTTCCTCGTTCCCATAGATCAACTTCTCTCTTCAATCTTGAAACTGAAACTAAAGAAAGAATTGCGGTGCGAGTTAGTTTTGTCTACAAGACTAGACTCGTTAAACCCCTCGAGTCTCCCATTTGGGTGCGGCTCGCGAGGCAAGAGTATTGCACATCAAAATGATAAAGGCCGAGGCCATGCACAATAATCCCGAACAAAAGGGTCGGGAATCCCTAAATCGTAAGAGAAAACTTCGAAGAAAAAGGTTGCAAGTGAAACCAAAAAATAAAATGAAAAGACCGTGAAGCTACTGGTAAAATTTCTTCAAGTGCTTCACGTTCCAACTCCGTATTACTTTGATGTCGCCGGTATTTTTGAGCTCATAGACTCCTGGCTTGATGACATTGGCCAATATGTACGGGCCTTCCCAATTTCGCCCAAGCTTTCTAGCATTCACCTCGGTGGTGTTCTGGAAGACTCGTCGAAGAACCATCTCGCCGACCCAGAAACTCCTCGAGCGCACCTTCTTGTTGTAGTAACGTGCGATCGTGTTCTGGTAATTAGCGATGTGCACGCTTGCTTGCTCGCGCCTTTCGTCAACGTGGTCGAGCTGGTGGAGGAGTTTCTGATTGTTGGCTTCATCGTCGCTGGGAGCCAAAGCTCGTCGAAGACTAGGAACTCCAACTTCCGCCGGGACCACAGCTTCAACTCCAAAAGCTAAGGCAAAGGAAATTTCGTTGTTGGCAGAGTGAGGGGTTGTTCGATAAGCCCATAGCACTCCTGGCAGCGCGTCTGCCTAAAGCCCTTTCTTATCATCGAGCCTTCTCTTGATGTTGTCGATGATGGTTTGGTTGATTGCCTCGGAGATCCCGTTGCCTTGGGGATAATGGGGTGTTGACGTGTTGAGCTTTATCCTCCATCGCGCAGAAGTCCTTGAACTTCTTCGAGATGAACTAGGATCCGTTGTCGGCTATTATATCTCTTGGAAATTCGAAGCGAGTGACTATGTTCTTCCAAATGTAGCTTTCAACATCGGAATCCCTGATGTATAAGCCTCCGCCTCCGTCCACTTGGTGAAAAAGCTGTGACGACCAGCATGAACCTCTTCTGCCTAATGCCGATGGACATGGGGCCGAAGATGTCCATGGACCACTTCATGAACGGATATGGCATAGAAACCACTGAGAGTTCCTCCGCCGGGCAGTTTATCGGTGGGGCGTGCCGTTGACATTTCTCACATTTCTTGGCGTGGCTGATGCAATCGCCAACCATGGTTTCCCAAAAGAATCTTTGCCGCTTGATCTTCCTAAGCAAGGATCGTCCGCTGGAATGGTTTCCGCATTCCCCACTGTGGATCTCTTGCATGACGTATACATCCTCTTTCTTGCCAAGGCATCTCAGGTAAGGACCTTCAAAGCTCATGAAGTATATTTTGTTGTCGAGGACGGTTTATCTGGAGCTCTTCGACTTGATCTTCCTCGACTCCTGGGGGTTCTCGGGGAGAGTTCTCTCGAGGATATAATTTCGGATGGGCGTTCACCAAACCTCCGTCTCATCGTCATCCACTACTCCTTGCTCCTCGATCTCATCTTCCCCGTCCTCGATTTCGTTCACGGTCGCCTCTTCGAACCCTGCTTTCTTGGCCTCTTCATTTGTCTTAGCTTTCTTTTTTGCCAGGCCTTCTTCTCTTTTGATACTTTGCTTCTCCACCGTTTCCACTGTGACCGATCTAAGTTCACCGACCTCAGTTGTTGAACCTAGGGCTGCCAGTGCATCGGCGTGAGTATTGTCTCCTAGAGTCACCTTCGTTAGGCTGAAGTAGTCGAAATTCCTCGACAAAGTGTCCACTATTCCTGCGTAGGACTCCATGCGCTCGTCGTTCTTCTTGTACTCGCCATTGACCTGCTTTACCACCAACTTAGAATCCGGTAACGCGTGCAAGTTCCTGGCTCCAATTAGAAGCGTCGATTGCATTCCGATGATGAGCTCTTCATACTCCGCCTCGTTGTTTATGGAACTGTAAGCGAGAAAGCAAGCTTTCTCCACTATATTTCTCATCAAAAAAGTGATCCTGATTCCCAATCCAGATCCTTGTGTCGGTACTGTCCCGTCCACTTGCAACTTCCAGATACCAGCTTCATTGATCGAATCCAGTAGCTCCTTCGGTAGCTCGATGAAGAAATCAGGAAGTACTTGATATTTGAGGCTCGTATAAAGCCTGTACTCAATGTCGTATTCCCCAAGCTTGATTGAACACTTCGTGATCCTTCCTGATTGATTTAAGTTGTGGATGATGTAGCGGATTGGTCTATCTGTCATGACGACGATGGTGTGGGCTTGGAAGTGATGCTTCAACCTATCCGACGCATCGTACACCTCCAAGGCGAGCTTCTCGATATGCAAGTATCTCGTCTCGGCGTAGAGGAGCTTCCTGCCAATGTAGGAGAGTGGCTTTTGCATCCCGTTCTATTCTCGCACAATTACTTGCCTGATCGCATGGTCAGACACTATGATGTACAAGTACAAAGGTTCCCCTGGCTCTGGCTTTGTCATGACGGGTAACGATGATAGATAGGATTTCATTGCATGAAAAGCCTCCTCGCACTTCTCAGTCCACTCGAATTTCTTGTTCTTCGTGAACAGCTCATAGAAAATGAGAGTTTTGTCGGCTGAGCATGAGATGAATATGTTCAAAGCGGCAATCCTCCCCGTCAACCTTTGAATCTCTCGCTGATTTCGGGGAAAAGGTATACTCCTTATTGCTTTGATCTGCTCGAGATCAGCCTCGATTCCTCGCCGAGTGACCATATGGCCCTAGAATTTTCCTGAGGACATGCCGAACGTGCACTTGGTGGGATTCAGCTTCATCTTGTGCTGGTTAAAGCTGTGGAAGCATTCCTCCAAGTGCTCAATGTGAGCTGCTACCTTTAAGGACTTGAAGACCATGTCATCGATGTATACTTCCATGCTCTTCCCGATCTGCTTGTCAAACATATTCGTCACCAACCTCTGGTATGTTGCTCTAGAATTTTTCAACCCGAAGGGCATGACTTTGTTGCAGTATGTCCTCCTCTCGCTGCTGAAGGTGGTCTTCTCCTTGTAATCCGGGTGCATTCTTATCTAGTGATATCCGGAGTAAGCATCCATGAAGGTGAGATGCTTGTAGCCATGGGTAGCCTCGACAAGGCGATCTATATGCAGCTTCGGGAAGCTGTCTTTGGGTAGGCTTAGTTGGGGTCGGTAAATTCCACGCACACTCGCCACTTGCCATTCTTCTTCTTCACAACGATAGTAATGGCCAACCACTCTAGATATTTACTTCTCGAATGGTTCCCATTGAGAGCAGCTTGTCCACCTCGTCGTTGATGATCTTGTTTCTGTCGGGGGCCATCTTCCTCCTTTTTTGTATGACGGGCTTGTGACCTGGATCGGTATTGAGCTGATGGGCTACCACCGACGGCTCAATTCCCGGCATGTCTTCGTTAGACCAAGCAAAAATTCCTCGATTTCTTTTCAAGAACACGATTAGTTGGGCCTTGATACCTTGTTCCATCTCGACGCCTATACCGATGGTCCGAGAAGAATCAGACTCGTCGATACATACTTGCTCCATCGCCTCAAGCTGCAGCCCTATGTGTCTCTCCTTGGCACTATTCGGCTCGATGTCTTCCATGCTAAGGATCTTGGCAGTGTCTGTATTCTCTTTCTTCTGCACCTTTTTCCTCCTTTTCTTCCACGTTGGTGCCTTTGGAGCAGCTATAGCTAATTGCTATAAGTCATCGATTTGTGGTGCATCATGTAGAAGATCCTGTACGCCTCTCGGTTTCCCTCGATCTCCTCTATCACTCCTTCCTTCCTGTCCGGGAACTTTATGCATTGATTATCCGCCGATGGGACGGCCCTCATGGAATAAATCCAAGGTCTCCCAAGGATCACGTTAAAGTGCGACGGGACGTCCATCACCATGAACTCCGTCATCCAGTTGACAATCTTCGCACAAACGGGGAGATGGACTGTCCCCAACGAGATTGCAACGTCTCTGTTGAAGCTTGACACCTTGCGAGGGTGTCCCCCAATCACGAGTCCCTTGATTTTCATCTTCATCAGACACTCGTGGAAGATGACGTCGACCGAACTTCCGTTGTTGAAGAGGACACGAAAAACCTCGCTGCCGCCGATACTGAGCTAAAGGACCAGAACACCATAGTGCATATCAGCATAATCCTCATTTTCGACAAACTCTATCCTCGCGCTCATGCCAACCATCGTTACGTCTCCTAGGTTGTGCTCTTTCCCCTTCCCTGGTAAGCCTTAATGCTATTGACGGAATCTTTGAAGAATCACGATCCTCCCATAATAAACTCGTTCCTATTCCTCGAGGCCGGTTATTACCCTTCGACGCGCTCCGCTGCCGATGGCTCAATCGCAAAGTTCCTTTTTGCTCCGCCTTGATTTCCTCCTCCATTCTGCACCTGCCCCTCCTGCCGTTTCTGCCACCTCGGATTGCTATTGTTCCACGGGTCGGAAGGGTTGTATACGAGGTCCGTGATCTCCCTTTCGCGTATCTCCTATGGAGCTCCCTGTTCAACGTTGTGCAGTCCTCGGTGGAGTGGCCATTGCAGTTATGGTAAGTGCAGAACTAACTCATATCTTTCGGCCAAGGTTTCGTCTCGTAACCTCCTCGTCCTCCCGAGAATCATCCTCGTCCTCCGGCGAATCCTTCTCGGCCTCCGGAGAATCCTCCGCGGCCTCCTGAGAATTTTATGTGGTTTTCAAAGAATTATACTCGCTTATGGCCTCATTGGTTGTTGGAGAAGTCTCCTCGCTGTTCACTCTCTCAATTGCTGACGTGGCTCCTCTTCTCTTCCACCTGGTAGACTTTACACCTTGGGACTTCCCGAGCACGTCGCTTGGTGGGATTCCCTCTGTCTTCTTCTCCTCCCCTATGACGGGACATCTCTCCCATCCCTATTGTCCCTTCTCTCGGGCTGCTTTCCTATACTTCTTCCCACGTGAATCTGTTGGACATATGTGTCCTTAAACAAGATATTTTATCCATTTCTAAAAGATTATGACAAGCCGTTGATTAAAAGATGATGCTTATTATGTTAATTTTATTATAGTTTCTGGTAGAGTAAAATAGAATGTTTGATTCCTTAGTTCATAAAGGATGCAATTATGTTATTATTATCACAACAAAGTCATGTGAGGAAGAATTAATAAACATAATAAATGAACTTAAAACGTCCGTGACCTGATTAACTGGGTGGGAGCCCATTAATCGGCAAGGTCATTAATGTGACTAAGTGACAATCCTATTCTGGATTATGTGTGTGTCACACTCACTAGAAGTGCATTAAGTATGAAGCGTCTTCATACTGGACTGGACTTGACTTAAACTCAAGAAGTTATCATATAAGATCGTCAGTGATAACTTGTAGTTGAGTCACAAAATGATGATCAAATGGATATTAGTTCTAAGTCCTGCGTGATTATGAGCCCGAGCTACTTACTTGATTGTTCTTTGATTTAACCGTTAAAGAACACAAGATATTACCGCTGTTCCCAACACTATTATTTTGGGAACATGATAGTCAGTAGTAAGGATGGCTTGATCATAGACATGGGCATCACACAGCTCTCTTCAGAGTCATGATGATTCCCTTGGTTGCCATGTTGGACATGTGTGTCCTTAAACAAGATATTTTATCCCTTTGTAAAAGATTATGACAAGTCGTTGAATAAAGATGATGCTTATTATGATAATCTTATTATAGTTTCTGGTAGAGTAAAATAGAATGTTTGATTCCTTACTTCACGAAGGATGCAATTATGTTATTATTATCACAACAGAGTCAATGTGAGGAAGAATTAATAATCGTAATAAATGAACTTAAAATGCCCGTGACCTGATCAACTGGGTGGGAGCCCATTAATCGTATAAGGTCATTAATGTGACTAAGTGATAATCCTATTCTGGATTTTGTGTGTGTCACACTCACTAGAAGTGCATTAAGTATGAAGTGTCTTCATACTGGACTGGACCTGACTTAAACTCCGGAAGTTATCATATAAGACCGTCACTGATAACTTGGAGTTGAGTCACTAGTAGATGATCAAATGGATATTCGATCTAAGTCCTGAATTATCTTGAGTCCAAGCTGCTGACTTGATTGTTCTTTGATTTAACCGTTAAAGAATACGAAATATTACCGCTGTTCCCAACACTATTATGTTGGGAACATGAAAGTCAGCAGTAAGGGTAGCTTGGTCATAGACATGGGCATCACACAGCTCTCTTTAGAGTGATGATGATTCCCTTGATTGTCGGTGGTGAGAAGTGAGAGATACCCATGCGCAACTTATGAATCGAAACCATAAGTGGGTTACTCATGATATTACTGACTGAGTCAAGGATGAAAATACAATGAGGGGCATAACGGTAAAAACCGCCTGCTCATTTATGAATCATCAAGTGAAAGATCAATAACCCGAATTTGATTGTATCAATGGACACCCTGCTATTATAAAGGTAATAACATATACCTTATCACTAAAGAGTGCAGCCTCGGGTCTATAGTGGAATCACTTCGAGGTTTGACGAAGAACTAGCAGTTCGTTGGAGCTTAAGTGATACGGGTCCATAGTCCCCAGGATAGCTCCGTAACGGATGATACGTACGTGATTAAAATACATTCTGGATAATGTTTAATCATTTGGCTTGACTTATAAAACTGAAAGGTCTGTGTCAGACATCAGATAGTTTTATTGTTGGCGTGGCAAAAGTATCATATTTTGGTACACGAAATTAACTGACAAAAAGAAAGTTAGAATTTAGATTTTCTATCAACACCATGTTGTTGGAAATTAAATTCTAAGCAGCTTTGCTTTTTGAACCAAGTCATTTCGACTTACGGTTAGTGATTTATGGATTTTCTAAGTTTGTGATTGGTTCGATAAACTTTTAAATTAAATCATATGTCAAGAATTTAAATGATGGTGTGGCACCATGAAATTTTTATGTGTGATATTGAGATCAGGATTTATTAATATAATTTAATTATTTGGATTTAATTATTAATATCTTATTAATAATTAATTAATAATTAATAGATTTATATTAATAAATGAAAATATATATTTATATATATTAGTATGTGTAAATTCGAATTAGGGTTTGTTATATGAAACCCTAGTTAAATTCGAATGGCATGATTTGGTATTTCTATATTTGCGGCATAAGTACCAAATGTTTTGGTATTTTGGCAAATCCCTAAAATCAATATTATCCATTGGATCGGTTATGATTTAGTATCAACCGTTGGATTAGGATATTGATAAATTCGAAATTAATGACTTGGTGACCAAGTTCTATTTTTCGAATTTGATTAATTAATTATATCCGTTAGATCGGTCTAAGATTTAATCTTTACCGTCGGATTGAAAATTGATTAATTATATATATATATATATATATCTATATATATTCGAATTATGTTTAAGGATAAATTCGAAAAAATGTTTTTAATAAATCTTTTTATCCTAAACTTATTTGATCCATTAGATCGGTTTTAAGAATCATCTCAACCGTTGGATCTAGATAATAATGATTCGAATTTTATATATATATATATATATATATATATTATAATTCGAATTTTATGATGATAAGAAGATAAGATTGGATTTTTGATTTATCTAAATCTTTCTTATTTAATTAAATCCCTAATTAATTATATCCATTGGATTTAGATGAGATTAAATCTGGACCATTGGATTAAGATAATTAACTATATTTAATTAATGAAATTCGAATTTAGGGAGGGAATATCTCCAATTCGGTTACAGTTTTGAGCCTATAAATAGGAGGCTCATTCTACACATTTTTCACACCTTTCCCCAGAGAAAAATTCGAACTCTCCCTCTTCCTAAGGATCTGCGAATTTTTCTCTCTGATCTCTTTCTTCTGGTTCGGCTTAGGAGACTATTTCTCCGGAAGCTTAAAAAGAACCATCAGTTAAAGTTTTGCGACGGAGTCCTGCCGGCGAAGCCCACGCTTCGGTACGAGGATTCCAGGAGAATATCCCGGAAGATCACGGGAGATTCCCTCAGCACCGGCGGAGCCCTGCCCGATTCAGAGCGCGCAGCCGGAAATCGTCAAACGAGGTACAACCTTATGCATTGGGTTAATAAATGCAAACATTTACTGCTTTCTATTTATTTCCTATTATGACTAGTTTATTAATAATGAGTTGTGAATATTAAACTGCATAATATTTATCAGATCTTGGGATATGGTTATTATCCGATATTCGGATTGTTATACGGATAACAAGTTTTTCCGCTTTAAAATAATTTTTAAATGTTACCCGGACGGTTCGGAGGTATAAATCGAGATAATTATACGGAATCCGGGATGTGATTTCCAACATGCCAGTGGTGTGAAGTGAAACGTACCAGTGCACAACTTATGAATCGAAACCATAAGTGGGTTGCTCATAATATTACTGACTGATTCAAGGATGAAAATGCAATGAGGGGCATTATGGTAAAAACCGCCTGCTCATGTGTGAGTCATCAAGTGAAAGGA
The DNA here is from genome assembly GCA_954871525.1 of Parietaria judaica. Lineage (NCBI taxonomy): Eukaryota > Viridiplantae > Streptophyta > Magnoliopsida > Rosales > Urticaceae > Parietaria > Parietaria judaica. The sequence continues at coordinate 95,019 of OX940865.1, read as the reverse complement.
CAATAACCCGAATTTGATTGAATCAATAGACACCCTGCTGTTATAAGGGAATAATATATACCGTATCACTAAAGAGAGCAGCATCGGGTCTATAGTGGAATCACTTCGAGGTTTGACGAATAAGTAGCAGTTCGTTGGAGCTTAAGTGATACGGGTCCATGGTTCCCAGGATAGCTCCTTAACGGATGATACGTACGTGATTAAAATACATTCTGGATAATGTTTAATCATTTGACTCGACTTATAAAACTAACAAGTCTGTGTCAGACGTCAGATAGTTTTATCGTAAGCGTGGCAAAAGTATCATATTTTGGTACACGGAATTAACTGATAAAAAGAAAGTTAGAACTTATTTTCTAACCGTATCATGTTGTTTTATATTCAATTGTAAGCAAGTTTGCTTTATGAACCAAGTCATTTAGACTTACGGTTTGTGATTTATGGATATTCTAAATTTATGACTCGGTTCGATAAACAATGAAATTAAATCACATGTCACGAATTTAAATGATGGTGTGGCACCATGATATTTAATGTGTGATATTGAGATAAGGTTTTTATTGAAAAAATTTAATTATTTGAATTTAATTATTAATGAAAAATTAATAATTAATTAATAATTAAAAGATTTATATTAATAAATAAAAATATATATTTATATATTGTTACATGTGTAAATTCGAATTAGGGTTTGGAGAATACAATCCCTAGCTAAATTCGCATATGAGAATTGGAGAATTCATATTTGCGGCATAAGTACCTAATGTTTTGGTATTTTGGCAAAACCCTAAAATAAATTTAATCCATTGGATCAGTTATGATTTAATATCAACCGTTGGATTGAGATAATTGATTTGAACCTTAAATGTAATTCGAAATTGAAACTTGGTGACCAAGTTTAGGTAGTTCGAATTTGCTTAATTAATTGTGTCCGTTGGATCGCTTTTGAGATTTAATCTTTACCGCCGGATTAGAAATTAATTAATATTATATATATGATAATATAATTCGAATATAAATGTGGATAAGAGTTAAAAATTAGGGTTTTGTAAAACCCTAGTGTATTTGACTTTATCCCTAATTAATTTGATCCATTGGATTGGTTTAAGATTTATTTTTAACCATTGGATCTAGATAATCATAAAAAATTTGAATTTTAATATGTATATATATATAATTCGAATTATATTAATATGATGATAAGATTAAATATTTTGATCTTATCATGTATTATTATTTAATTAAATCCCTGATTAATTATATCCATTTGATTTAGATAAGATTGAATCTGGACCATTGGATTTAAATAATTAATCATATTTAATTCAATAAATTCGAATAAAGGGAGGGAAAATTTCCAAATCGGTTACAGCTTGAGCCTATTGATAGGAAGCTCATTCTACACATTTTACACACCTTCCCCAGAGCAAAAACTCGAGCTCTCCCTCTCTCTATAGGGTCTGCGAGTTTTCTGATTCTGATCTCTCTTCTGGTTCGGCTTAGGAGGTGTTTTCTCCGGTAGCTTTAAAAGAACCGTGAGTTAAATTTTGAGACGGAGTCCTGCCGGCGAAGCCCATGCTTCGGCACGAGGAGTCCAGGAGAATATCCCAGAAGATCACGGGAGTTTCCCTCAGCACCGGCGGAGGCCTTCCCAAGTCAGAACGCGCAGCCAGAATCGTCAATTGAGGTACGGCCTTATGCATTGGGTCAATAAATGCAACCATTTACTGCTTTCTATTTATTTCCTATTCGACTAGATTGTTAATAATGATTATGAAAATATTAAATTCAAAATATTTATCAGATCTTAACGAAATGATTATTACCCGATATCTGTGTCGTCGATCCGGTAACAAGATTTCCGCTTTGAAATGAAATTTTAAATGTTACCGAGACGCCTCGGAGGCTATTATCGTGGTAAGGAAGTCGGAATGATACCACCGATTTCCAACCAAATCTCCTTCTGGGCTATTGCCTCCTCCTCGATCTCCACGAAGAGCGTCGCTCTATGCCAGACATCCTCGATCGTTGTGGGTCGCAGCTTGATTGGCGCTTCGCAGAAAGGAGCCAGGTAGAATAACCCGTGCCTCAAAGCCTGAATTGCGACGGTGTCTTCGAGCCCTAGGACTCATACCATGACGTCTTTGAACCTCCTGATGTACAATAGGAGAGTCTCGTCTCGTCTCTGGGAGAGATTCCACAAAGTTGTGATGGACGCCTCGTTCTGTACGTACATCGAGTAATGCCACAGGAAGTATGCGACGAGTTAATCGGAGTCGTTGATGGTCCCCGGTGGCAACTGTGCGAACCAATCGCTGGCCAAGCCGTGCAGACTTTTGACAATGAGACGGCATAGAATTGCTTCTACCTTCGCCTCCTCACCTCCTATGCACTCCGTCGCGATTTTGAAATATTTCACGTGGTTGTTTGGGTCTGATCCTCCATTCTTTTGCGAGAGCCTGAACTTCCACAACTCTCCCAATTCCACGCGGCGGATCTTCGATGAGAAGGGAGTGCTTCTGGCCTCCCTCACCATCTTGTTAACTCCCTCCATCTTCGTTTTCATGCCTGAAGACATCTCGTTCACCACTTTCTTCACTTCCTCCTAGATCCTCGCAGCTATCGTGATCGCTAAACTCACTTGCTAATTCACCTTGGGTGGTGGTGTCGCATCAGCGGCGTTAAAGCGGTCTATGTTGAGCATTTGTGTTGGTGGCGTCAGATAAACTAGTCCCCCAGTTATCGCCCCTCCTACGTCTTGAGCGGAAGATCATGTGACTATGCTCCCTGGTTATCCCTCCTTCGATCGGTGACCGCATGGTCCAAGAGGGCAGTGAGTTGCTTGTTTCTCTCGGTTTTCTCTTCTTCTTTCTTGGCCGCTTCTTCGGCCTTCTTCGTCGCTTCTGCTACTGCGGCCATCGCTTCGGCCAACTGCTCTTGAAGTCTCTCAATTGCTGAGACCTCGTGCCTCTCGTTGCCGGTGGTGGCGTTGTTTGATGACATCTTTTTGTCCTTCAAATTCATGGCTGTGAGTTAGAAAGAAACAAATCCCCCTTAGTAGGCAATAAATTGTTGAGGGCGATTTGCACCACCCTCTTTCAGTCACAAGAATAAACGAATAACACAATAAATTGATGAACACGAATATCCTTGATTTATTGTATATCCGATGAGGAGTCGGTTTCTCCCTTTTCTTAGCTGGACAATCGAAGGATTGATTACAATGAACTCTCAAGACTCTTTTCAGATATTATATTCCCGAATTACGATATGCTTAGTAATACAAGAATTTTCTCTCTCTCTAAAGACTCTCTCGGGATGGTTTCTCCGTGCCTTTTGGCTAAATTTACATGAATATTTATAGCCTTAGGGTTTCTCTAATTTGTTTCCCTTCTTGTTCCTCAAATCTCGCTAGGTTTTCCTTCTTTTTTTCTTTGATTGTTGTTGACCTTCCTTGAATGCGCTGATATTCCACGATTTCCTCACTTGATTAATTGATTTTCTCTTATTCTCGCGATTCTGACTTCCTCCTTAATTTAATTCGGTCGGGTTTTGCGATGGACTTTTCCCTTGGTGAGCTTTTACGCGATGAAGTTCTTTTGCGATGAACTTCTTCTCTACGGATTCTTCCTCGAGGTTTCCTCGTCGAAGATCTTCATCGAGGATCTTCATCGAGGATTGGACCTTTGTCGCAGGTTGGACCTCGTCGAGCATGCTACTTCGTTGATCGATAGTCAACGAACTTCATTGCCTCCATTTTATGTCATTTTTGGGACAAAACGACATTATTAGTGTTAAGGAGGGATTTGACGAAATCCAACCTTAATAGTTATATTGTATTTATCTATTGCAAAATTTAATTAAATAATTTTTTAATTACATATTATTAACAATATCATATAAATGTTACAATTAAGAAGTATATATATATATATAGAAATATTATATTACATATGAATGTTATAGTTAATCTCTTAATTTTGTTTGTCATTTCTTATATTTCCAATTAGTAAAACATCTATAGCTTTTAATGCCATGTGCAATAGTGTGCATTTCTTTTTCACACGTTATTAAATGTTCATATTAAGAAAAAAAAATTACGATTCAAAACAAAGAGACAAATTATAGCGTTATAAATAATTTAGAATCAATCAAGCTCTGATTTAGAATCTTTTTCATTAAGGTTTAAACAATTGTAACCAATCAATTAAAAATCTAACAGGTCCACAAAACAATGAATAACATAATTTGTAATCGAAAATTTATTTCGTAACAGAATTTGACTATTAAACCCCTATGTTATATCTAATATTTAACAAAAGATAGTTCATGCTTAAAAACCTATGATTCAGCATCGTGGGAAAACAATGAATACAGAGAATATATCTTATGTATTTTAATGTTTTCTAGGTAGTGATTTTTCGGAGTAAACGATTCATGATAATCGTCAGCGTTGGTTTTCACATATTCTTCAAACTTTTTCTACAAATCCGATGAAAGAAAAATAAAAAACCTAAATGTTGCATGCATTCTTCAAACTAATAATAAGAAAAGGAACCAAAACCAAACCATCACAGCTGGACGCGTGGATGGAATCTGAGGAGTCGCACACGTCGGCCTTTAGCTACCGTGGGAACGCTTTCTGTCTCGTAGTCCGTATCTTTCACAGATACAGTGACTCCGCGGACAATTTATTGGACCTGGGCTAAAATTTACAGGCTGAGGGGAAAATCTTCCAGGGTCTGCTGCCTGGTCAAACACACTCTCCCTTTCGTGGGAACCCGATCTGTGAGGAACCCGAACCTGTGACCCGGGCCTTGTCCAATCTAGGCCTCGTGGAATCAGGAGGTGTGTGACCCCGGATCGCTGGACCTCGAACGGCGTACAATATGTTTGACCTCGAGCACTAGGAATCCCCCTAGAGTCAACATCGTGGAAGAGATGGAATCAACCACCTTCAAGAAAACGATTTCGACCTATGTGCTCACGTCAGCCTGACTGGGCAATATCTGACAAAAAAATCTGTCATCCAAGCAGTCAAAGCCCAACGAAATTCAATGAAGGCTCGCTACGTCAACAATACGACATTGGGCGAGGCCCAAATCAACAACTTGGGCCTCAACGGTGTTTGATCCAAAAAACGGCACTAACCACTGGATATTAAAGAAAATCCATAGTCATATGCGGTCAAAGAGAATCGAGAGAAAGTTTTGAGATAAAATAACATACTATGAAGGAATCAACTGAAAGGAATAGATAAGATTCAAGAATAAATTAAAGAAAAATCCGGAATCATGGGGCCAAAGAAAATTGGAAAAAGGTTTTGAGAATAAATAGTCGACTATGAAAGAATCAATCGGAAAAAAACTTAAGAGTATATATGTAGATCCATTACAAAATTCAAATACTGTCATGAATACCGTCACAGATTGAGCTTGCAACTAAACACAATAATATTTTTTTTTATTGTATGGATTAGTGTTCTGAAGATTTTTTTAAAAAGGAGAAAATGTATAATGGGGACCACCAGTGGCTTAATGAAAGTTAAAAATAACTTACAATATACTTAATTAAAAATAACTTAGCATATACTTCAAATGCTAAGGAATATATTCTATAACTAACTACTTTGCACCAAGCAAAACATATTTATACCACATTTACTTATTTTAATCCCTAAATCGCAAAGCATTATCTTGTAGTTTCTATAACAAACATTTAACGGGATAAAATAATTACCGAAAAGTGTTAAAAATTGGTTTTTTACGAGAGCAAATACGATGCGTTCTTGATAAAGTTTCAGTTGCTAGACCTTTATTTGGGTGGTATTATTCTAAATTGGGTATTTTTTCAGGAATTAAAAGTTTTTGACGCTCTTTAAAAACCCTAATTCACCAATTAATGTTTGCTAAAAAAAAACTTAGTCTTTTTCCCATTGTACCCAAAACAACCCTAATCAAACGTTAATTTAAACAAAAAATGAACTTCAATATTCTTAGTCATGTGTATTTATATCACATTTAATTATTTTAATACTTAAATCACAAAGCACTATTTCGTAGTTTCTATAACAAGCATTTAACGGGATAAAATCATTACCGAAAAGTGTTAAACATTGGTTTTTTTACAAGAGCAAATACGATGCGTTCTTGATAATATTTCTGTTGCTAGACCTTTATTTGGGTAGTATTATTATAAATTGGTTTTTTTTTTTGCATTAAAAGTTTTTGACGCTCTTCAAAAACCCTAATTCACCAGTTAATGTTTGCTAAAAAAAACTGAGTCTTTTTCTCATTTTATGCAGAAAAACCCTAATCAAACGATATTTAAAAAAAAAAGAACTTCGAAATTCTTATTAATGTGTATTTATATCACATTTACTTATTTTAATCCCTAAATCGCAAAGCACTATCTCGTAGAGTGTATACCAAGCATTTAACATGTTAAAATCATTACCGAAAAGTGTTAAAAATTGGTTTTCTTACGAGAGCAAATACGATGCGTTCTTGATGAAATTTCAGTTGCTAGACCTTTATCTGGGTGGTATTATTATAAATTAGGTTATTTTTGGCATTAAAAGTTTTTGACGCTCTCTAAAAACCCAGTTTCATCAATTAATGCGTGCGCAAAAAAAAAAAACCGAGTCTTTTTCCCATTTTACCCAAAACAACCCTAATCAAACGATATTTTAAACAACAAATGAACTTCAAAATTCTTAGTAATGTGTATGTATATCACATTTACTTATTTTAATCCCTAAATCTTAAAGCATTATCTCGTAGTTTCTATAACAAGCATTTAACAGGATAAAATCATTACCGCAAAGTGTTAAAAATTGGTTTTTTTACGAGAGCAAATACGATGCGTTCGTTATAAAATTTCAGTTGCTAGACTTTTATTTGGGTGGTATTATTATAAATTGGGGTTTTTTTTGGCATTAAGAGTTTTTGACGCTCTTTATAAACCCTAATTAACCAATTAATGTTTGCTAAAAAAACTGAGTCTTTTTCCCATTTTACGCAGAACAACCCTAATCAAACGATATTTTAAACAAGAAAAGAACTTCGAAATTCTTATTAATGTGTATTTATATCACATTTACTTATTTTAATCCCTAAATGGCAAAGCACTATCTTGTAGAGTGTTTACCAAGCATTTAACATGTTAAAATCATTATCACTGACAACTTGTAGTTGAGTCGCAAAATGATGATCAAATGGATATTAGTTCTAAGTCCTGAGTGGTCATGAGTCCAAGCTGCTGGCTTGATTGTTCTTTGATTTAACCGTTAAAGAACACAAGACATTACCGCTGTTCCCAACACTATTATTTTGGGAACATGATATTCAGTAGTAAGGATTGCTTGATCATAGATATGGGCATCACACAGCTCTCTTCAGAGTCATGATGATTCCCTCGATTGTCAGTGGTGAGAAGTGAGAGGTACCCATGCGCAACTTATGAATCGAAACCATAAGTGGGTTACTCATAATATTACTGGCTGAGTCAACGATGAAAATGCATTGAGGGGCATTACGGTATAGAACGCCTGCTCATGTGTGGGTCATCAAGTGAAAGGACAATAATCGGTATTTGATTGAATCTAATGGACACCCTGCTGTATATAAGGGAATAATATATACCGTATCACTAAAGAGTGCAGCCTCGGGTCTACAGTGGAATCACTTCGAGGTTTGACGAACAACTAGCAGTTCGTTGGAGCTTAAGTGATACGGGTCCATGGTCCCCAGGATAGCTCCGTAACGGATGATACGTACGTGATTAAAATACATTCTGGATAATGTTTAATCATTTGGCTCGACTTATAAAACTGACAAGTCTGTGACAGACGTCAGATAGTTTTATCGATAGCGTGGCAAAAGTATCATATTTTGGTACACGAAAGTAACTGATAAAAAGAAAGTTAGAATTTAGATTTTCTAACAGCACCATATTGTTCTAAATTAAATTCTAAGCAACTTTGCTTTTTGAACCAAGTCATTATGACTTACGGTTTGTGATTTATGGATTTTCTAAGTTTATGACTCGGTTCGATAAACTATGAAATTAAATCACATGTCACGAATTTAAATGATGGTGTTGCACCATGACATTTAATGTGTGACAAAGAGATCAGGGTTTATTAATATAATTTGATTATTTGGATTTGATTATTAATATCTTATTAATAATTAATTAATAATTAAAGGATTTATATTAATAAATAAATAATATATATTCATGTATTATTTAATGTGTATTTCGAATTAGGGTTTGAGTATAACAAACCCTAGATAAATTCGAATAACCAATATTGAAAGATTTTATTTTTGCGGCATAAATACCTGAAGTCTGGTATAATGGCAAAAACCCTAAAATCAATTTAATCCATTGGATCGGTCATGATTTAGTATCAACCGTTGGATTGAGATAATTGATTCAAACCCTAATGTAATTCGAAATTGAAACTTGGTGACCAAGTTTATGTATTTCGAATTAGCTTAATTAATTCTGTCCGTTGGATCGGTTTTTAGATCTAATCTTTAAACCGTCGGATTAGAAATTAATTAACATTATATATATGATATTAAAATTCGAATAAATATGAGATAAAAGTTCGAATTAGGGTTTTGTAAAACCCTAGGGTATTTGACTTTATCCCTGATTGATTTGATCCATTGGATTGGTTTAAGATTTAATTTTAACCATTGGATCTAGATAATCATTAACAAATTCGAATTTAAATATATATATATATATAATATAATTCGAAAAAATATATGATATGATATGATCTTATCTTATATTATTCAATTAATTAAATCCCTGATTAATTATATCCATTGGATCTAGATGAGATTGAATCTGGATCATTGGATTGAAATAATTATTTATATTTAATTAAAAGAATTCGAATAATGGGAGGGAAAATCTCCAAATCGGTTACAGCTTGAGCCCATAAAAAGGAAGCTCATTCTACACATTCAACACACCTTTTTCCCAGAGCAAAAACTCGAGCTCTCATTCTCTCTCTAGGGTCTGCGAGTTTTTTGCTTCTGATCTCTTTTTTCTGGTTCGGCTTAGGAGATAATTTTCCTCCGGTAGCTTTAAAAGAACCTTCAGTTAAATTTTGCGACGGAGTCCTGCCAGCGAAGCCAACGCTTCGGTAGCAAGAATCCAGGAGTCTATCCCGGAAGATCACGGGAGTTTCCCTCAGCACCGGCGGAGCCCTGCCCAAGTCAGAATGCGCAGCTGGAATCGTCAACTGAGGTACGGCCTTATGCATTGGGTAAATAAATGCGACCATTTACTGCTTTCTATTTATTTCCTATTCAACTAGATTATTAATGATGAATATGAAAATATTAAATTCGAAATATTTATCAGATCTCGTTTTGATTGTTATCCGATATCCGTGTCGTCGGTCCGATAACAAGATTTCCGCTTTAAAATGAATTTTTAAATGTTACCGGGACGGCCCGAAAGCTATTATCGTGGTATGGAAGTCGGCTTGATACCACCGATTTCCCAACAGGTATAATTATAAATTAGGTTATTTTTGGCATTAAAACTTTATGACGCTTTCTAAAACCCGGTTTCACCAATTAATGCGTGCACAAAAAAAAAAAACAGAGTCTTTTTCCCATTTTACCCAAAACAACCCTAATCAAACGATATTTTAAACAAAAAATGAACTTCAAAATTCTTAGTAATGTGTATTCATATCACATTTACTTATTTTAATCCCTAATTCGCAAAGCACTATCTCGTAGTTTCTATAACAAGCATTTAACGGGATAAAATCATTACCGAAATTGGTTTTTTTACGAGAGCAAATACGATGCGTTCTTGGTAAAACTTCAGTTGCTAGACCTTTATTTGGGTGGTATTATTATAATTTGGTTGTTTTTTGGCATTAAAAGTTTTTGACACTCTTTCAAAACCCTAATTCACCAACTAATGCTTGCTAAAAAAAAACTAAGTCTTTTTCCCATTTTAAGCAGAACAACCCTTATCAAACGATATTTTAAAAAAAAAAGAACTTCAAAATTCTTTAAAATTTATATTTATATCACTTTTACTTATTTTAATCCCTAAATCTCAAAGAACTACCTCATAGAGTGTATACCAAGCATTTAACATGTTAAAATCATTACCGAAAAGTGTTAAAAATTGGTTTTCTTACGAGAGCAAATACGATGCGTTCTTGATGAAATTTCAGGTTCTAGACCTTTATCTGGTTGGTATTATTATAAATTAGTTTATTTTACGCATTAAAAGTTTTTGACGCTCTCTAAAAACCCGGTTTCACAAATTAATGCGTGCGGCCAAAAAAAAAAAAACAGAGTATTTTTCCAATTTTACCCAAAACCACCCTAATCAAACGATATTTTAAACAAAAAAAGAACTTCAAAATTCTTAGTAATGTGTATTTATATCACATTTCATTATTTTAATACTTAAATCGCAAAGCACTATTTCGTAGTTTCTATAACAAGCATTTAACGGGATAAAATCATTACCAAAAAGTATTAAAAATTGATTTTTTTTACAAGAGCAAATACGTTCTTGATAAAATTTCAGTTGCTAGACCTTTATTTGGGTGGTATTATTATAAATTGGGTTTTTTTTTTTGCATTAAAAGTTTTTGACGCTCTTCAAAAACCCTAATTCACCAGTTAATGTTTGCTAAAAAAAACTGGTTCTTTTTCCCATTTTATGCAGAACAACCCTAATCAAACGATATTTTAAACAAAAGAAGAACTTCGAAATTCTTATTAATGTGTATTTATATCACATTTACTTATTTTAATCCCTAAATCGCAAAGCACTTTCTCGTAGAGTGTATACCAAACATTTAACATTTTAAAATCATTATCGAAAAGTGTTAAAAATTGGTTTTTTTACGAGAGCAAATACGATGCGTACTTGATAAAATTTCAGTTGCTAGACCTTTATTTGGGTTGTATTATTATAAATTGGGTTTTTTTTGGCATTAAAAGTTTTTGACGCTTTCTAAAACCTTGTTTAACCAATTAATGCGTGCAAAAAAAAAAAACAGTCTTTTTCCCATTTTACCCAAAACAACCCTAATCAAACAATATTTTAAACAAAAACGGAACTTCAAAAGTCTTAGTAATGTGTCTTTATATCACATCTACTTATTTTTATCTATAAATCGCAAAGCACTATCTCGTAGTTTCTATAACAAGCATTTAACGGGTTAAAATCATTACCGAAAATACGATGCGTTCTTGATGAAATTTCAGTTGCTAGACCTTTATTTCAGTGATATTATTATAAATTGGGTTATTTTTAGCATTAAAAGTTTTTTACGCTCTCTAAAAACCCTAATTCACCAATTAATGCTTGCTAAAAAAAAAACTTAGTCTTTCTCCCATTTTACGCAAAACAACCCTAATCAAACGATATTTTAAACAAAAAATGAACTTCAAAATTCTTATTAATGTGTATATATATCACATTTAGTTATTTTAATCCCTAAATCACAAAGCACTATCTCATAGAGTGTATACCAAGCATTTAACATGTTAAAATCATTACCGAAAAGTGTTAAAAATTGTTTTCTTACGAGAGCAAATACGATGCGTTCTTGATGAAATTTATGTTGCTAGACCTTTATATGGCTGGTATTATTATAAATTAGGTTATTTTTCGCATTAAAAGTTTTTGACGCTCTCTAAAAACGCGGTTTCACCAATTAATGCGTTGCCAAAAAATACAGAGGCTTTTTCCCATTTTACCCAAAACAACCTTAATCAAACAATATTTTAAACAAAAAATGAACTTCAAAATTTCACATTTACTTATTTAATCCCTAAATCGCAAAGCACTATCTCGTAGTTTCTATAACAAGCATTTAACGGGTTAAAATCATTACCGAAAAGTTTTAAAAATTTGTTTTTTTACGAGACCAAATACGATGCGTTCTTGATGAAATTTCAGTTGCTAGACCTTTATTTCGGAGGTATTATTATAAATTGGGTTTTTCGCACTAAAAGATTTTTACGCTTTTTAAAAATCCTAATTCACCAATTAATGGTTGCTAAAAAAAAACTGAGTGTTTTTCCCATTTTACGCAAAAAAACCCTAATCAAACGATATTTTAAACATAAAATGAACTTCAAAAATCTTATTATTGTGTATATATATCACATTTACTTATTTTAATCCCTAAATCGCAAAGCACTATCTCGTAGAGTGTATACCAATCATTTAACATGTTAAAATCATTACCGAAAAGTGTTAAAAATTGGTTTTCTTACGAGAGCAAATACGATGCGTTCTTGATGAAATTTATGTTGCTATACCTTTATATGGCTGGTATTATTATAAATTAGGATATTTTTTGCATTAAAAGTTTTTTACGCTCTCTAAAAACCCGGTTTCACCAATTAATGCATGGCCGAAAAATACAGAGTCTTTTTCCCATTTTACCTAAAATAACCTTAATCAAACGATATTTTAAACAAAAAAGGAACTTTAAAATTCTTAGTAATGTGTATTTATATCACATTTACTTTAATCCCTAAATCGCAAAGCACTATCTCGTAGTGTCTATAACAAGCATTTAACAGGTTAAAATCATCACGGAAAAGTGTTAAAAATTAGTTTTTTTACGAGAGCAAATACGATGCACTCTTGATGAAATTTCAGTTGCTAGACCTTTATTTCGGTTGTATTATTATAAATTGGGTTATTTTTGGCATTAATAGTTTTTGACGCTCTTTAAAAACCCTAATTCACTAGATAATGCTTGCTAAAAAAAACTGAGTCTTTTTCCCATTTTACGCAGAACAACCGTAATCAAACGATATTTTAAACATAAAATGAACTTCAAAACTCTTATTAATGTTTATTTATATCACATTTACTTATTTTAATCCCTAAATCGCAATGCACTATCTCGTAGAATGTATACCAAGCATTTAACATGTTAAAATCATTACCGAAATGTTTAAAAAATTGGTTTTTTACGAGAGCAAATACGATGCGTTCTTGATGAACTTTCAAATGCTAGACCTTTATCTAGCTGGTATTATCATAAATTAGGTTATTTTTGGCATTAAAAGTTTTTGACGCTCTCTAAAAACCGTTTTAACTAATTAATGCGTGCGCCAAAAAAAAAACAGTCTTTTTCCCATTTTACCCAAAACAACCCTAATCAAAAAATATTTTAAACAAAATTATAAATTTCAAAATTCTTAGTGATGTGTATTTATATCACATTTACTTATTTTAATCCCTAAATCGCAAAGCTAAATATCGTAGTTTCTATAACAAGCATTTAAATGGTTAAAATCATTACCGAAAGTTTTAAAAATTGGTTTTTTTACGAGAGCAAATACGATGCGTTCTTGATGAAATTTCAGTAGCTAGAACTTTGTTTCGGTGGTATTATTATAAATTGGGTTATTTTTTGCATTAAAAGTTTTTTACGCTCTTTAAAAACTTTAATTCACCAATTTATGCTTGCTAAAAAAAAACTGAGTCTTTCTCCCATTTTAAATTAACCAAAACAATCCTAATCAAACGATATTTTAAACTAAAAATGAACTTCAAAATTCTTATTAATGTGTATTGATATCACATTTACTTATTTTAATGCCTAAATCGCAAAGCACTATCTCGTAGAGTGTATACCAAACATTTAACATTAAAATTTGGTTTTCTTACGAGAGCAAATACGATGCGTTCTTGATGAAATTTCAGTTGCTAGACCGTTATCTGGCTGGTATTATTATAAATTAGGCTATTTTTGGAATTAAAAGTTTTTGACGCTCTCTAAAAACCCAATTTCACCAATTAATGCGTGCGCAAAAAAAAAAGAGTCTTTTTCCGATTTTACCCCAAACAACCTTAATCAAACGATATTTTAAACAAAAAATGAACTTCAAAATTCTTAGTAAAGTGTATTTATATCACATTTACTTATTTTAATCCCTAAATCGCAAAGCACGATCTCGTAGTTTCTATAACAAGCATTTGACGGATAAAAATAATTACCGAAATTGTTAAAAATTGGTTTTTTTATGAGAGCAAATACGATGCGTTCTTGATGAAATTTCAAGAGCTATACATTTATTTGGGTGGTATTATTATAAATTTGGTTTTTTTGGCATTAAAAGTTTTTGACGCTCTTTAAAAACCCTAAATCACCAATTAATGCTTGCTAAAAAAAACTGCGTCTTTTTCCCATTTTACGCAAAACAACCCTAATCAAACTATATTTTAAACAAAAAACGAACTTCAAAACTCTTATTAATGTGTATTTATATCACATTTACTTATTTTAATCCCTAAATCACAAAGCACTATCTCGTAGAATCTATACCAAGCATTTAACATGTTAAAATCATTACCGAAAAGTGTTAAAAGTTTGTTTTTTACGAGAGCAAATACGAAGCATTCTTGATGAAATTTCAGTTGCTAGACCTTTATCTGGGTGGTATTATTATAAATTGGGTTTTTTTACGCATTAAAAGTTTTTGACGCTCTTTAAAAACCCTATATCACCAATTAATGCTTGCTAAAAAAAAACTGAGTCTTTTTTCCATTTTACGCAAAACAACCATAATCAAACGATATTTTAAACAATAAATGAACTTTAAAACTCTTTTTAATGTGTATTTATATCACATTTACTTATTTTAATCCCTAAATTGCAACGCACTATCTCGTAGAGTGTATACCAAGCATTTAACATGTTAAAATCATTACCGAAAAGTGTTAAAAATTGTTTTTTACGAGAGCAAATACGATGCGTTCTTGATGAAGTTTCAGTTGCTTGACCTTTATCTGGCTTGTATTATTATAAATTAGGTTATTTTTGGCATTAAAAGTTTTTGACTCTCTCTAAAAACCGGGTTTAACCAATTAATGTGTGCGCCAAAAAAAAAAACAGAGTCTTTTTCCCATTTTACCCAAAACAAACCTAATCAAACAATATTTTAAACAAAAAATAAACTTCAAAATTCTTAGTAATGTGTATTTATATCACATTTACTTATTTTAATCCCTAAATCGCAAAGCACTATCTCGTAGTTTCTATAACAAGCATTTAACGGGTTAAAATCATTACAGAAAAGTGTTAAAAATTAGTTTTTTTACGAGAGCAAATACGATGCGTTCTTGATGAACTTTCAGTTGCTAGACCCTTATTTGAGTGGTATTATTATAAACTGGGTTTTTTTTTGGCATTAAAAGTTTTTGCCGCTCTTTAAAAACCCTAAATCACCAATTAATGCTTGCTAAAAAAAAACTGAGGCTTTTTCCCATTTTACGTAAAACAACCCTAATCAAACGATATTTTAAACAAAAAATGATCTTCAAAACTCGTATTAATGTGTATTTATATCACATTTACTTATTTTAATCCCTAAATCCCAAAGCACTATCTCGAAGAGTGTATACCAAGCATTTAACATGTTAAAATCATTACCGAAAAGTGTTAAAAATTGATTTTTTACGAGAGCAAATACGATGCGTTATTGATGAAGTTTCAGTTGCTAGACCTTTATCTGGCTTGTATTATTATAAATTAGGATATTTTTTGCATTAAAAGTTTTTGACGCTATCTAAAAACCGGGTTTCACCAATTAATGCGTGCGCAAAAAAAAAATAGAGCCTTTTTCCCATTTTACCCAAAACAACCCTAATCAAACGATATTTTAAATAAAAAATGAATTTCAAAATTCTTAGTAATGTGTATTTATATCACATTTACTTATTTTAATCCCTAAATCGCAAAGAATTATCTCGTAGTTTCTATAACAAGCATTTAACGGGTTAAAACCATTACCGAAAAGTTTTAAAAATTGGTTTTTTTACGAAAGCAAATACGATGTTTTCTTGATGAAATTTCAAATTCTAGATCTTTATTTTGGTGGTATTATTATTAATTGGGTTATTTTTGGCATTAAAAATTTGTTTACGCTCTTTAAAAACCCTATTTCGCGAATTAATGCTTGCTAAAAAAAACTAGGTCTTTTTCCCTTTTTACGCAAAACAACCGTAATCAAACCATATTTTAAACAAAAAAAGAACTTCAAAATTCTTATTAATGTGTATTTATATCAAATTTACTTATTTTAATTCCTAAATGGCAAAGCACTATTCTTATTATTAAATGTGTATTTAACATGTTAAAATCATTACCGAAAAGTGTTTAAAATTGGTTTTCTTACTAGAGGAAATACGATGCGTTCTTGATGAAATTTCAGTTGCTAGACCTTTATCTGGCTGGTATTATTATAAATTAGGTTATTTTTGGCATTAAAAGTTTTTGACACTCTCTAAAAACCCGGTTTTACCAATTAATGTGTGCACCAAGAAAAAACAGAGTCTTTTTCCCATTTTACCCAACAACTCTAATCAAACGATACTTTAAACTAAATATGAACTTCAAAATTCTTAGTCATGTGTATTTATATCACATTTACTTATTATATCGCTAAATCGCAAAGCACTATCTCGTACTTTCTATTACAAGCATTTAACGGGTTAAAGTCATTACCGAAATGTTTTAAAAATTGTTTTTTTTACGAGAGCAAATACGATGTGTTCTTGATGAAATTTAAGTTGCTAGACCTTTATTTCCGTGGTATTATTATAAATTGGGTTATTTTTGGCATTAAAAGTTTTTTACGCTCTTTAAAAACCCTAATTCACCACTTAAAGCTGGCTAAAAAAAAACTGAGTCTTTTTCCCATTTTACGCAAAACAACCCTAATCAAACGATATTTTAAACAAAAAATGAACTTAAAAATTCTTATTAATGTGTATTTATATCACATTTACTTATTTTAATCCCTAAAATCGCAAAGCACTATCTCGTAGAGTGTATACCAAGCATTTAAAATGTTAAAATCATTACCGAAAAGTGTTAAAAATTTGTTTTCTTACGAGAGCAAATACGATGCGTTCTTAATGAAATTTTAGTTGCTAGACCTTTATCTGGGTGGTATTATTATAAATTAGGTTATTTTTGGCATTAAAAGTTTTTTACGCTCTCTAAAAACCCGGTTTCATCAATTAATGCGTGTGCCAAAAAAATAGTGTCTTTTTCCCATTTTACCCAAAACAACCCTAATCAAACGTATTTTAAACAAAATATGAACTTCAAAATTCTTAGTAATGTGTATTTATATCACATTTACTTAGTTGAATCCCTAAATCACAAAGCACTATCTCGTAGTTTCTATCACAAGCATTTAACGGGTTAAAATCATTACCGAAAAGTGTTAAAAATTGGTTTTTTTACGAGAGCAAATACGATGCGTTCTAGATGAAATTTTAGTTGCTAGAACTTTATTTGGGTGTTATTATTATAAACTAAGTTTTTTTTGGCATTAAAATTTTTTGACGCTCTTTAAAAACCCTAAATCACCAATTAATGTTTGCTAAAAAAAAGTGCGTCTTTTTCCCATTTTACGCAAAACAACCCTAGTCAAACGATATTTTAAACAAAAAATAAACTTCAAAATTCTTATTAATGTGTATTTATATCACATTTACTTCTTTGAATCCCTAAATAGCAAAGCACTATCTCGTAGAGTGTATACCAAGCATTTAACATGTTAAAATCATTACCGAAAAGTGTTACAAAATTGGTTTTCTTACAAGAGCAAATACGATGCGTTCTTGATGAAATTTCAGTTGTTATACCTTTATCTAGCTTGTATTTTTATAAATTAGGTTATTTTTGGCATTAAAAGTTTTTGACGCTCTCTAAAAACCCAGTTTCACCAATTAATGCGTGCGCATAAAAAAAACAGAGTCTTTTTCCCATTTTACATAAAACAACCCTAATCAAACAATATTTTAAACAAAAAATGAACTTCAAAATTTTAAGTAATGTGTATTTATATCACATTTACTTATTTTAATTCCTAAATCGCAAAGCATTATACCGTAGTTTCTATAACAAGCATTTAACGGGTTAAAATCATTACCGAAAAGTTTTAAAAATTGGTTTTTTTACGATAGAAAATACGATGCATTCTTGATGAAAATACGCTCTTTAAAAACCCTAATTCACCAATTAATGCTTCCTAAAAAAACTGAGTCTTTTTCCCATTTTACCCAAAACAACCTTAGTCAAACGATATTTTAAACAAAAAATGAACTTCAAAATTCTTATTAATGTATAGTCGAACTCACGCCACGGCATATCAAAAACTCTGCCTCGGCATTTGAACAATTGCCGTGGCAGAATTGTAGTAACGCCGCGGCATTTAATGACTTACAGAGTTCATGCTCTCTGTATAATTTGAAACAACATATAGGCCTCGGCATGGTATCAGCAAGCCGTGGCTTCCTTGACCATGCCAAGGCATAGGTAACAGAATGCCGCGACTTACCTCGTCTGTTTACCAATGTACCCTCATAATATGCAACTCGCCCAGGCCTTTCGTGAAAGTGCCGGGCTAGTTGCATAATCAAGAGGGCAAATTTGTAAATTAAAATGAAGCCACAACGTGTTCATTCAAATGCCGCGGCATGATAAGTAAATTGACAATGTAATTATTAGTTATCATATTAATTGTAACATAATTTTAGTAAATTAAATTATCTCATAAATAAACTATGAAAATGTTGATAATATTATTATAAAAAAAAACAAAATAATGCAATTAATAATCATAACTAAATAATCGTTCAAACAAAAAACACAACATTGTACTATTAATTATATAATTTTTCAAACCAAAAACATAAAAATAAACATAATTACAGTTTAATTTTATGGGTTTAAAGTCTAAGGTAAAATTGTAAAAATTAATTAACCACGCCGCGGCTTATTTTGTAGAAGCCACGGCTCTATCTGAAACGTCGGATATATCAGTTGCATAAACTGAAAACGCCGCGGCATATGTTATCCTTGCCGCGGCTTTGTGTCGCTGACACAAAAATGGCTAGTTTTTTTTTTCACCTGAATTATTACCCCACAACGGTAATAAACGGCTATATTTGTCAAAATAATGTTAAAAACGTTTAAATTCACACAAATCTTCTATTTAAACCTATACTTTTTCACATTTTATTCTATGTTTCATCAAATTAATCCTTAGATTAAAAAATATATCATCATTTTTCTTTGTTATGGATGATCCGTCTCGTTTCGGTTTGTCATCGGAATATCATCAGGGCTTCTTTTTCGGGTTTACCTCTTCCTCTTCCTCCGATGATGATAGTTTTTCTATGGATACAAGTTCCAATAATACTATTGTCATATCCTCCGACGACACCGAGGAGTTTGAAATGCCTCCGAATCCAACTCTAAATCGGACCTCTCGTGCCGGTGGGCCGTGATCGACGAGGGGGCGTGGGCGTGGGCGTCGTAGGCCACCGTCTTTACTATGGGAAACAGATTTTCAAATGAGGTTCAAATGGAACAATGAGACTCAAACTCAAGATAGGTACGCGAAATGCAAATGGTGCCGTCAAGAGATTCTCGTAATCGTTGAACGAGGCACAACTCATTTACGCCGACATGCCAATCCTTGTCGTAGAGATTTAGGTATTGATGATGAATTATGATTTTAATTGTTGTAGTTTTATTAATATAATATTGAATTGTTGTGAGTTATTTTGTTATTTGAAAAAGTATTAAATGTAATGTTGAATTGTTGCGAGTGATTTTGTTGTTTTAAAACTATTAAATGTAATATTTAATTGTTGTAAGTGATTTTGTTGTTTTAAAATTAATAAATGTAATGAATTATGATACTCGCCGCGGCACAATGTTAACAATGCCGTGGCATGACCTATTGAACCATGACTAATAACCGTAGTCGAACTCACGCCACGGCATATCAAAAACTATGCCTCGGCATTTTAACAATCGCCGTGGAAGAATGGTAGTAACGCCGCGGCATTTAATGACTTACAGAGTCCATGCTCTCTGTCTAATTTGAAACAACATATAGGCCTCGGCATGGTATCATCAAGCCGTGGCTTCCTTGGCCATTCTAAGGCATGGGTAACAGAATGCCGCGACTTACCTCGTCTGTTTACCAATGTACCCTCATAATATGCAACTTGCCGAGGCCTTTCGTGAAAGTGCCGCGGCGAGTTGCATAATCAAGAGGGCAAATTTGTAAATTAAAATGAAGCCACAGCGTTTTCATTCAAATGTCGCGGCATGATAAGTAAATTTACAATGTAATTATTAGTTATTATATTAATTGTAACACAATTTTAGTAAATTAAATTATCTCATTAATAAACTATGAAAATGTTGATAATTTTATTATAAATAAAAACAAAATAATGCAATTAATAATCATAACTAAATAATCGTTCAAACAAAAAACACAACATTGTACTATTAATTATATAATTTTTCAATCCAAAAACATAAAAATAAACATAATTACAGTTTAATTTTATGGGTTTAAAGTCTAGGGTAAAATTGTAAAAATTAATTAACGACGCCGCGGCTTATTTTGTAGAAGCCACGGCTCTATCTCAAACGTCGGATATATCCGTTGCAGAAACTTAACACGCCGCGGCATATGTTATCCGTTCCGCGGCTTTCTGTCGCTGACACAAAAACGGCTAGTTTTTTTTTCACCCGAATTATTACCCCACAACGGTAATAAACGGGTAATAAACGGCTATATTTGTCAAAATAATGTAAAAAACATTTAAATTCACACAAATCTTCTATTTAAACATATACTTTATCACATTTTATTCTATTGTTCACCAAATTTATCCTTAGATTCAAAAATATCATCACTTTTCTTAGTTATGGATGATCCGTCTCGTTTCAGTTTGTCATCGGAATATCACCAATTCTTTGTCGTGTTTTCCTCTTTCTCTTCCTCCGATGATGATAGTTTTTCCATGGAAACAAGTTCCAATAATACTATTTTCATCTCCTCCGACGACACCGAGGAGTTTGAAATGCCTCTGAATCAAACTCTAAATCGGACCTCTCATGCCGGTGGGCCACGACCGAAGAGGGAGCGTGGACGTGGTAGGCCACCGTCTTTACTATGGGAAACAGATTTTCAAATGAGGCTCAAATGGAACAATGAGACTCAAACTCAAATAGGTACGCGAAATGCAAATGGTGCCGACAAGAGATTCTCGCAATCGTTGAACGACGCACAACTCATTTACGTCGACATGCCAATCGTTGTCGTACAGATTTAGGTATTGATGACGAATTATGATTTTAATTTATATAGTTATTAATATAATATTGAATTGTTGTGAGTTATTTTGTTATTTGAAAAAGTATTAAATGTAATGTTGAATTGTTGTGAGTGATTTTGTTGTTTTAAAATTATTAAATGTAATATTTATTGTTGTAAGTGATTTTGTTGTTTTAAAATTATTAAATGTATTGTTTAACTGTTGTAAGCGATTATGTTGTTTTAATATATTAAATGTAATGTTGAATTGTTCGTAGTGATTTTGTTGTTTTAAAATTAATAAATGTAATGGTGTACTCTATATATTTTTTAATTTTTCCCAATTGAATGAAGTATGATACTCGCCGCGGCACAATGTTAACAATGCCGTGGCATGACCTATTGAACCATGACTAATAACCGTAGTCGAACTCACGCCACGGCATATGAAAAACTATGCCTCGGCATTTGAACAATCGCCGCGGCAGAATGGTAGTAACGCCGCGGCATTTAATGACTTACAGAATCCATGCTCTCTGTATAATTTGAAACAACATATATGCCTCGGCATGGTATCAGCAAGCCGTGGCTTCCTTGGCCATGCCAAGGCATGGGTAACAGAATGCCGCGACTTATCTCATATGTTTACCAATGTACCCTCATAATTATGCAACTCGCCGAGGCCTTTCCTGACAGTGCCGTGGCGAGTTGCATAATCAAGAGGGCAAATTTGTAAATTAAAATGAAGCCACAGCGTGTTCATTCAAATGCCGCGGCATGATAAGTAAATTTACAATGTATAATATTAATTAGATAATTGTTCAAACCAAAAACATAAAAATAAACATAATAAGTAATTGTATTGTAAAAAATATGTGAAAATTTAGCTTTAAATTGTAATGGAGTTGTAATGTGGTAGTTTTCATATGTGGTACTTGTAATGTGGAATTGTTGATGATAATCATGTATTTATAATATAAACATATGTATTCATAATTCTATATATTTTATAATTAATCACATATGTATTCTTACATATTAATTACAGTTTTTTATGAGTTTAAAGTTTAGAGTCTAAGTTTAGGGTAAAATTGTAAAAATAAATAAACATGCCGCAGCGTACTTTAAAGAGGCCACGGCATGACCTATTTAATCATGGCAGATAACCGTAGTCGAACTCACGCCACGGCATATTAAACACTATGCCTCGGCTTTAAATTATCGCCGCGGCAGAATGGTTGTAACGCCGCGACATTTAATGACTTACAGAATCCATGCTCTCTGTATAATTTGAAACAACAAATATGCCTCGGCATGGTAGTTGCGAGCCGTGGCTTTCTTGGCCATGTCGAGGCATGGGTAACAGAATGCCGTGACTTATCTCTTCTGTTTAACAATATATTCTCATAATTATGTAACTCGGCGAGGCCTTTTGTGACAATGCCGCGGCGAGTTGCCTAATCAAGAGGGCAAATTTGTAAATTAATATTAAGCCACAGCGTGTTTATTTAGATGCCGCGGCAGGATAAGTAAGTTTACAATGTAATTATTAGTTATCATATTAATTGTAACATAGTTTTACTAAATTAAATTATCTTATTAATAAACTATGAAAATGTTGATAATTTTACTTAAAAAAATAAACAAAATAATGCAATTAATAATCTTAACTAAATAATTGTTCAAACAAAAAACACAACATTGTAATATTAATTAAATAATTGTTTAAACAAAACACAAAACATAGTAATATTAATTAAATAATTGTTCAAACAAAATCAACATAATAAGCAATTGTTCAAAAGTAATAAACATTATAAACAAAATAAATATATAAACAAAATCAATTGTTCTCGGTGTTGACCGGGTTCACGGTGTTGACGGGGTTCTCGGTGTTGACGGGGTTGACGGGGTTCTCGGTACTGACGGGGTTCTCGGTGTTGTTGGGGTTGACGGGGTTCTCGGTGTTGACGGGGTTGACGGGGTTCTCGGTGTTCTCAATGTTGGCCTGGTTCTCGGTGTTCTCAAGGTTGTTGGGGATCTCGGGGTTCTCCGGGTTGTCGGGGTTTGCGGGGATCTCGGCGTTCTCGTTATCGTTGTCCTCGCCCACATACTCGCCACCGTTCTGGCCCCCGTTGTTCTCGGGGCCTTCAGCAAATGCCGGCTCTGGATATTGATCAGGATATCCTGCTGGCCACGGCATTGGTGGAAATTGATTTGGTCCGTCCAATCCTGGGTAAATTTTACAGATTGCATTTATTAATTATAAAAAACATTTCAATACATATGTAATATTGATTAAGGATAAGATTCAAACCTGGATAGATACCCGGCCAGAAGGACCGACAATATGCGGTGAACTCCAGCAGACTACGAACACCGTGAGCCACGAAGGCTCTCATCGGCGGAGCATCGTAGTTAAGCTCAGGCGGTGGGGGGGGCGGCAACAGGCGGCATCTCAACGTCCTGATCCAGGCAGGGATTAATCGCTGGCTCCTCGTCTTCGGGTTCTTTCAAACTCCGAATCCAAGCCGCGTCCATTTTCTTTCCATACGGCACCGCAATGTCGAGTTCATTCTCCTTGATCTAAACGATAGTTTGAAAAACAGATTAAATCAATATTGATACAACTGAATTTCACAACTAAACTTATACACAAATGAAGCTATACTTACCCCGGCGTTTTTGCAGAGAGATGTGATAAGGAACGGGAAGCCCAATGATCACTTCGACTGCTCGTACACCATGCTACGCATGTTGGAGAATATGAAATGACCGACGTCGATTTTCAATCCCCTAACTCCGGCGTAGATCAACTTGAGAAAGTCGAACTGCAGCTCCGTGAAGTGCAAGTGCGGGTATAGGTTGCTTCCAAAGAAGTACATCCACACTTTGGCTTTCCGATTAAGCTGACTTTTTACCAGCCTCGTCTCTCCGCCCTTCTCGTGCCATTGAGCTCCGGGCGTAGCAATTGTCGCCACTATGTCGTCATAGAACGCTTGATTCAACTCTTGGCCGTCCAAGTAGGTGTGCTCGTTTTCCTCGTCCGTCAAATTGCGGGTACCGAGGAACACATTGATGATTTGAGGATTGATCTCAAATTGAGTACCCCGAACACTGACAAACCCGATTGCCGACTCATCGAGAAGAGCTGCAGAGAATTCATGCACCAGGACACTCTTCGCCTGAAGCTTTGGTTGGAGTATGAAATTCTCCCAACCGCACTCTATGATGCTCCTATTGAGATCTTCCCCGAGTTCTCCCATATTTTTCGCGTTCTAATTTGTAGAAATCTTTTCTTGGCTGCCTCGGTGTTGAAGTTCGGTGTTTCAATGGGAGGTGGTGGATTAACTGGAAGATCCTCCGAGGCCTCTTGGGTTCGGCTCCCGGATCCGCGAACCACTAAGTAACCACGTGCTCTTTTTTTTTTTGGGGTGCCATTTAAACCTATCAAAAAGATAACGTCACATATTAAATTATTAATTTCAAGCAAAAAAACTAATCAATATAACTAATTTCAATTCCCAACACCTAATTATTACAAAACTAATTTCAAAATCGAATTTCAATACACAATTTCAAAACTAATCAAAGTTTTTAAAACACAATTTCAATACGAAAACCTAATTTTAAAACGCAATTACAATACCTTAAACTAAATTTCAATTCACAAAACCTAAATTCAATACCCAATTAATTTCAAAACCTAAATACAAAATCTAATTTCAAATCCTAATTTCACTCACAAAACCAAAACCTAAATAAAAAAGCTAATTTCATATCACAAAACCAATACCTATTTCAAAACATAATTGAAACTCACAAAACCAATACCTAAATTCCAAACCTAATTGAAACTCACAAAACCAATACCATGACCTGATCAACACCAATATTCAAGTATTGATTAAAAAAAATGCTATAAAAACGAAGCTTGATACTAACGTTGAGAGAACTTACCGGCGACGGCTGATGACGGTACTCGCGGCGAAACGACGGAAAGAGAGCGGGGGTGATGGGCTAGGTAAAGAGGCGAGGGCGAGGGCGAGGGTGGGAGTGACGGCGAGGGCGAGGGCGGGAGCGAGGGCGAGGGCGAGAGGCACGGCTAAAGTTTTTGGGTGTCGAGGAGTCGAGAGGCACGCGGCGGAAATGAGAAAATGAGGAAGTTAGGGTTCGGATAAATACGATACACGCCGCGGCTTGTTGTTAGTCATGCCACGGCGTGGGTATGCCGTGGCGTTTTTGAAGACACGCCGCGGCATACAAAGGGTTTATTGTGGCTTTATGAACAACGGTTTCATGCTGTCGTTGTGTACCATCCATGCCGCGGCGTAGAAAAGATAATGCCACGGCTTATCTCTCTAAAATCACGTGCCGTGGCGTTTTCAATTAAACGCCGCGGCATACATTGCATGGTATGAACAACGGTTTATGAGATTTCATCGTGTACAAATAATGCCGCGGCGTTTCATGTATAATGCCGGGGCTTATCTGTATAAATTGACGTTCCACGGCATATAACGTATCACGCCGCGGCTTACAGTGTGTGGTATGAACAATGGTTTTTAAGAGTGTCGTCGTGTACCAACTATGACGCGGCTTAAAAACATCTCAATGACACATTTTCAACAATGGTAAATATATCCGTGGTGAATTTGAGAGCGTGCCGCATCACGTTGTGCTGCGGGGTTACTCGATTTTCAACCATGGAAAAAAAATTCCATGGTTGAAACTTGGATTTCGACCATGGATTAAAAAATCCATGGTTGAAACTCCGTGGTAGGATCAACAATTTTTACTAGTGAAAAATGAACTTAAAAATTCTTATTAATGCGTTCTTGATGAAATTTCAGTTGCTAGACCTTCATCTAGGAGGTATTATTATAAATTAGGTTATTTTTGGCATTAAAAGTTTTTCACGCTCTCGAAAAACCCTGTTTCACCAATTAATGCGTTCGAAAAAAAAATAGGGTCTTTTTCCCATTTTACCCAAAAAAACCCTAATCAAACGATATTTAAACAAAAAATAAACTTCAAAATTCTTAATAATGTGTATTTATAGCACATTTACTTATTTTAATCCCTAAATCACAAAGCACTATCTCGTAGTTTCTATAACAAGCATTTAACGGGTTAAAAGCATTACCGAAAAGTGTTAAAAAATGGTTATTTTACGAGAGCAAATACGATGCTTTCTGGATGAAATTTTAGTTGCTAGACCTTTATTTGGGTGGTATTATTATAAATTGGGCTATTTTTGGCATTAAAAGTTTTTGACGCTCTTTAAAACCCCTAATTCACCAATTAATGCTTGCTAAAAAAAAACTGAATCTTTTTCCCATTTTACACAAAACAACCCTAATCAAACGATATTTAAAAAAAATGAACTTAAAAATTCTTATTAATGTGTATTTATATCACATCTACTTATTTTAATCCCTAAATCGCAAAGCACTATCTCGTAGAGTCTATACCAAGCATTAAACATGTTAAAATCATTAGCGAAAAGTGTTAAAAATTGGTTTTCTTGCGAGAAAAATACGATGCGTTCTTGATGAAATTTCGGTTGCTAGACCTTTATCTGGCTGGTATTATTATAAATTAGTTTAATTTTAGCATTAAAATTTTCTGACGCTCTTTAAAAACCCGGTTTCACCAATTAATGCGTGCGTAAAATAAACAGAGTCTTTTTCCCATTTTACCCAAAAATACTCTAATCAAACGATATTTTAAACAAAAAATGAACTTCAAAATTCTTAGTAATGTGTATTTATATCACATTTACTTATTTTAATCCCTAAATCGCAAAGCACAATCTCGTAGTTTCTATATCATGCATTTAACGGGTTAAAATCATTACCGAAAAGTGTTCAAATTGGTTTTTTTACGAGAGCAAATACGATGCGTTCTTGATTAAATTTCATGTGCAAGACCTTTATTTGGGTGGTATTATTCTAAATTGGGTTATTTTTGGCATTAAAATTTTTTGACGCTCTTTAAAAACCCTAATTCAACAATTAATGCTTTCTAAAAAAAATGAGTCCTTTTCCCATTTTACCAAAAAATACTCTAATCAAACGATATTTTAAACAAAAAATGAACTTCAAAATTCTTAGTAATATGTATTTATATCACATTTACTTATTTTAATCCCTAAATCGTAAAGCACTATCTCGTAGTTTCTATAAAAAGCATTTAACGAGTTAAAATCATTACCGAAAATTGTTAAAAATTGGTTTTTTTACGAGAGCAAATACGATGCGTTCTTGATGAAATTTCAGTTGCTAGACCTTTATTTCCGTGGTATTATTATAAATTGGGTTATTTTTGGCATTAAAAGTTTTTGACACTCTTGAAAAACCCTAATTCACCTATTAATGCTTTCTAAAAAAAACTGAGTCTTTTTCCCATTTTACGCAAAACAACCCTAATCAAACGATATTTTAAACAAAAAATGAACTTAAAAATTCTTATTAATGTGTATTTATATTACATTATCTTATTTTAATCCCTAAATCGCAAAGCTTTATCCCGTAGAGTGTATACCAAGCATTTAACATTTTAAAATCGTTACCGAAAAGTGGTAAAAATTGTATTTCTTACGAGAGCAAATACAATGCGTTCTTGATGAAATTTCAGTTGCTAGACCTTTATCTGGTTGGTATTATTATAAATTAGGTTATTTTTGGCTTTAAAAGTTTTTGACGCTCTCGAAAAACCCTGTTTCACCAATTAATGTGTGCGCCAAAAAAAATTAGAGTCCTTTTCCCATTTTACCCAAAAGAACCCTAATCAAACGATATTTTAAACAAAAAATGAACTTCAAAATTCTTAGTAATGTGTATTTATATCACATTTACTTATTTTAATCCCTAAATCGCAAAGCACTATCTCGTAGTTTCTATAACAAGCATTTAACGGGTTAAAATCATTACCGAAAAGTGTTAAAAAATGGTTTTTTTACGAGAGCAAATACGATGCGTTCTTGATGAAATTTCAGTTGCTACACCTTTATTTGGGTGGTATTATTATAAATTGGGTTATTTTTTGCATTAAAAGTTTTTTACGCTCTTTAAAAACCCTAATTCACCAATTAATGCTTGCTAAAAAAAAACAGAGTCTTTTTCCCATTTTACGCAAAACAACCCTAATCAAACGATATTTTAAACAAAAAATGAACTTCAAAATTCTTATTAATGTGTATTTATCACTACTACAAAAAGTGACTTACACGAAAGAGTTTAAACGTCATGCATAATTTCATGTCGTGTAAACATAGTAAAAACGACAGGCATAATTATGTTGTTGTTTTAACTTAGTTTAAACGACAGGCAAAATATTGTTGTCGTTTAAAAAAGTATACACGACAGGAAAAACCTAGGTCGTTTAAATGCAGTAAAAAAAATTTAAATGCCGCAGCATTAAGTTGGAAAGCCGTGGCTTTGGCATTTGATCGTTAGGCATTTCCTCTGTCATATAAAACATGTTGTTTTTAGCCAAAATATTTCACCAAGATTTAATAACCCGCGCTTCCTTCTTCAATTTTCCCTTTAATTTGTTTCATTTTTCTCGGACTCCTCTAGTTTACACTTTCAGCCTCCTCGTCGTCACGCGCTCTCCCTCCTCGACATTGTCAAGCTTCAGTGCTTCAGGTAGGCAAATGTCATTCGATTTGTTTCCTGTTCTTAGTCACAGTTCTTTGATTTTTTCACAGTTTCTGCCACCTTGCTCTGCCGGTCGTTTGTCCATCGCCTCATCTCTTCTCAAGGTTAGGCTTTGAATCTCTCATCGATTCTTATTTTATTGTTTGAACCTCTGTGTTTTTGTTTGTATTTTGATGGTATTGTGATTTTTTGAAAGGAATGCTCTTTTTGTTGGTCATTTTGGGTTTTTTTTTTGGGGGTTTTGTTTTTAATTCAATTTGGGTTTCGTGGTTTGATGTTTGGGGGATATAAATCATGGTTTTCATTCGATTTGGGTATAGAAGCTTCGTTTGCCTTTGGGTTTCATGGTTCTTCCTGGGGGAATTCCCTCTCTCATTTCTGATCGAGATGCCCCAGAGAAATTTTTCTTTCCTCCAACAGGAACACCATCGTCACTGGGTATGTTCGTCTGCCTTCACGCTCTTCATTTGTAATTTTTTTTTAAATATAGTTCAGATAAATGGATTTATGCAATTTTATTTTCTATTTTAATTCCTGTTAGAGTCATCAGAGATTTTGGAAATGCCTTCCATGGCCGAAATCTCTGATGACTTGTTACTTTCGTATAGATGAAGCTACAAGTGATGCAATGCCAATATGACCTCTGGCTTGGTTCGTTGAAGGAGCATATAAATATAAAGCTAGGAGTTAGTGTTCAGGTAATAGGAGTCGCGAAGAAGCAAGTTCCAATTCCCATTTTTTGTATTGCATGTACTGCACGTTTTTTCTTTTCATTTCACCTTATAAACAGATTTAACAAATCAAACAGATAGGAAGTTTTGGATAAAGCAACAAAGAATTTAGTAGTTGTGGTGGATCAACATATCTCTCAGTTAATTAGGGAACTAGAAGGATCTGCTTTTGGAAGCTACGACAAGCTTACTCTAACTTTTGTACTGTATATGTCCGGGTAACTATCTAGCTAGTTTCACTCAATGTAATTAAGTAAGTTATTATTTTTGTAATGAATGTGTTACGGTATATGTCCAGTAATTATAATTTGATATATAGGTTTTATGATTGTATTTAATGGTGTATAAAAATTGTATTATAAGTTTCAATGACACCGAGAAAGCATAGTAGAGGCTCGTCTTCGAGCCTCTACTACGCTTTTTTTTATGCTCAGTTGAAGTTTACACGACAGGCAAAATGCATGTCGTGTCAACCTTTACACGACAGGAAAATATCTGTCGTGTAAACCTTTACACGACATGCATTTTTCCTGTCGTTTAATCTACTACGACAGTGGATTACACGACAAGCATTGCGTGTCGTGTAAACGTTAAAACGACTGGAATTTCATGTCGATTAAACCAAGATTTGTAGTAGTGTATATCACATTTAGTTATTTTAATCCCTAAATCGCAAAGTACTATTTCATAGACTGTATCATTTAACATGTTAAAATCATTACCGAAAAGTGTTAAAAATTGGTTTTCTTACGAGAGCAAATACGATGCGTTCTTGATGAAATTTCAGTTACTAGACCTTTATCTGGGTGGTTTTATAATAAATTAGGTTATTTTTGGCATTAAAAGTTTTTGACGATCACTAAAAACCCGGTTTCCCAAATTCATGCGTGCGCAAAAAATAAAACAGAGTCTTTTTCCCATTTTAGCCAATATAACCCTAATCAAATGATATTTTAAACAAAAAATGAAGTCTTTTTCCCATTTTACGAAAAACAACCCTAATCAAACGATATTTTAAACAAAAAACGAACTTCAAAATTCTTATTCATGTGTATTTATATCAAATTTACTTATTTTAATCCTTAAATCACAAAGCACTATCTGGTAGAGTGTATCATTTAACATGTTAAAATCATTACCGAAAGTTTTAAATATTGGTTTTTTTACGAGAGCAAATACGATGTGTTCGAGATGAACTTTCAGTTGCTAGACCTTTATTTGGGTGGTATTATTATAAATTAGGTTATTTTTCGCATTAAAAGTTTATGACGCTCTCTAAAACCCTGTGCACCAATAAATGCGTGCGCCAAAAAAAAAACAGTGTCTTTTTCCTATTTTACACAAAACAACCCTAATCAAACGATATTTTTAACAAAAAATATACTTCAAAATTCTTAGTAATGTATATTTATATCACATTTACTTATTTTAATCCCTAAATCGCAAAGCACTATCTCGTAGTTTCCATAACAAACATTTAACAGGTTAAACTCATTACCAAAAAGTGTTAAAAATTGGTTTTTTTACCAGAGCAAATACGATGCGTTCTTGTTGAAATTTCAAGTGCTAGACCTTTATTTGGGTGGTATTATTATAAATTGGGTTAGTTTTAGCATTAAACGTTTTTGACGCTCTTTAAAAACCCTAATTCACCAATTAATGCTTGCTAAAAAAAACGGAGTCTTATTCCGATTTTACGCAAAAGAACCCTAATCAAACGATATTTTAAACAAAAAATGAACTTCAAAATTCTTATTAATGTGTATATAAATCCTATTTAATTATTTTAATCCCTAAATCGCTTAGCACTATCTCGTAGAGTGTTTACCAAGCATTTAACATGTTAAAATCATTACCGAAAAGTATTAAAAATTGGTTTTCTTACGAGAGCAAATACGATGCACTCTTGATGAAATTTCAGTTGCTAGACCTTTATCTCGGTGGTATTATTTTAAATTAGGTTTTTTTTGGCATTAAAATTTTTTGCCGCTCTCTAAAATACCAATTTAACCAATTAATGTGTGCGCCAAAAAAACAGAGTCTTTTTCCCATTTTACCCAAAACAACCCTAATCAAACGATATTTTAAACAAAAAATGGACTTCAAAATTCTTAGTAATGTATATTTATATCAAATTTACTTATTTTAATGCGTAAATTGCAAAGTACTATCTCGTAGTTTTCATATCAAGCATTTAACGGATTAAAATTCTTACCGAAAAGTGTTAAAAATTGGTTTTTTTACGAGAGCAAATACGACGCGTTCTTGATGAAATTTCAGTTGCTAGACCTTTATTTGGGTGGTATTATTATAAATTGGGTTATTTTTTGCATTAAAAGTTTTTGACGCTCTCTAAAAACCCTAATTCACCAATCAATGCTTGCTAAAAAAAAAACGAGTCTTTTTCCCATTTTACCCAAAACAACCGTAATGAAACGATATTTTAAACAAAAAATGAACTTAAAAATTCTTAGTAATGTGTATTTATATCACATTTACTTATTTTAATCCCTAAATCATAAAGCACTATCTCGTAGTTTCTATAAAAAGCATTTAACGGGATAAAATCATTACCGAAAACGGTTAAAAATTGGTTTTTTTAACGAGAGCCAATAAGATGCGTTCTTGAGGAAATTTCAATTGCTAGACCTTTATTTGGGTATTATTATTATTATAAATTGGATTACTTTTGGAATTAGAAGTTTTTAACGCTCTTTAAAAACCCTAATTCACCAATTAATGCTTGCTAAAAAAAAACTGAGTCTTTTTTCCCATTGTACGCCAAACAACCCTAATCAAACGGTATTTTTAACAAAAAATAAATTTCAAAATTCTTATTAATGTGTATTTACATCACATTTACTAATTTTAATCCCTAAATCGCAAAGCACTATCTCGTAGAGTGTATACCAAGATTTAACATGTTAAAATCATTACCAACAAGTGTTAAAAATTGGTTTTCTTACGAGAGCAAATACGATGCGCTCTTGATGAAATTTCAGTTGGTAGACCTTTATCCGGGTGGTATTATTATAAAATAGGATATTTTTAGCATTAAAAGTTTTTGACACTCTCTAAAAACCCGGTTTCACCAATAAATGCGTCCGCCAAAAAAAAAAGAGTCTTTTTTCCTATTTTTACCCAAAACAACCCTAACCAAACGATATTTTAAACAAAAATGAACTTCAAAATTCTTAGTAATGTGTATTTATATCACATTTACTTATTTTAATCCCTAAATCGGAAAGCACTATCTCGTAGTTTCTATAACAAGCTTTTAACGGGATAAAATCATTATCCAAAAGTGTTAAAAGTTGGTTTTTTTACGAGAGCAAATATGATGCGTTCTTGAGGAATTTTCAGTTGCTAGACCTTTATTTGGGTATTATTATTATAAATTGGGTTATTATTGGCATTAAAAATTTTCGATGCTCTTTAAATACCCTAATTAACCAATTAATGCTTGCTAAAAAAAAAACTGAGTCTTGTCCCCATTTTACTCAAAACAACCATTATCAAATGATATTTTAAATAAAAAATGAACTTAAAAATCTTATTAATGTGTATTTATATCACATTTACTTATTTTAATCCCTATATCGCAAAGCACTATCTCGTAGAGTGTATACCAAGCATTTAACATGTTAAAATCATTACCGACAAGTTTTAAAAATTGGTTTTCTTACGAGAGCAAATACAATGCGCTCTTGATGAAATTTCAGGTTCTAGACCTTTATCTGGGTGGTATTATTATAAACTAGGTTATTTTTGGCATTAAAAGTTTTTGACACTCTCTAAAAACCCGGTTTCAACAATTAATGCGTGCGCAAAAACAAACAGTGTTTTTTTTCCCATTTTACCCAAAGCAACCCTAATCAAACGATATTTTAAACAAAAAAAAGAACTTCAAAATTCTTAATAATGTGTATTTATATCACATTTACTTATTTTAATCCCTAAATCGAAAAGCACTATCTCGTAGTTTCTATAACAAGAATTTAACGGGATAAAATCAATACCGAAAAGTGTTAAAAATTTGTTTTTTTATGAGAGTAAATACGATGCGTTCTTGAGGAAATGTCAGTTGCTAGACCTTTATTTGGGTATTATTATTATAAATTGGGTTACTTTTGGCATTAAAAGTTTTTAACGCTCTATAAAAACCCTAATTCACCAATTAATGCTTGCTAAAAAAAAACTGAATCTTTTTCCCATTGTACGCAAAACAACCCTAATCAAACAGTATTTTTAACAAAAAAAGAATTTCAAAATTCTTATTAATGTGTATTTACATAAAATTTACTTATTTTAATCCCTAAATCGCAAAGCTTTGTCTCGTAGAGTGTATACCAAGCATTTAACATGTTAAAATCATTACTGAAAAGTGTTAAAAATTGGTTTTCTTACGAGAGCAAATACGATGCGTTCTTGATGAAATTTTAGTTGCTAGACCTTTATCCGGGTGGTATTATTATAAACTAGGATATTTTTGGCATTAAAAATTTTTTACGCTCTCTAAAAACCCGGTTTCACCAATTAATGCGTCTGCCAAAAAAACAGAGTATTTTTCCCATTTTTACCCAAAACAACTCTAACCAAACGATATTTTAAACAAAAATGAACTTCAAAATTCTTAGTAATGTGTATTTATATCACATTTACTTATTTTAATCCCTAAATCGCATAGCATTATCTCGTAGTTTCTATAACAAGCATTTAACGAGATAAAATCATTATCGAAAAGTTTTAAAAATTTGTTTTTTTACGAGAGCAAATACGATGCGTTCTTGAGGAAATTTCAGTTGCTAGACCTTTATTTAGGTATTATTATTATAAATTGGGTTATTTTTGTTGGAAATCACGTCCCGGATTCCGTATAATTATCTCGATTTATACCTCAAAACCGTCCGGGTAACATTTAAAAATTATTTTAAAGCGGAAAAACTTGTTATCCGTATAACGATCCGAATATCGGATAATAACCATATCCCAAGATCTGATAAATATTATGCAATTTAATATTCACAACTCATTATTAATAAACTAGTCATAATAGGAAATAAATAGAAAGCAGTAAATGTTTGCATTTATTAACCCAATGCATAAGGCCGTACCTCGTTTGACGATTTCCGGCTGCGCGCTCTGAATCGGGCAGGGCTCCGCCTGTGCTGAGGGAATCTCCTGTGATCTTCCGGGATATTCTCCTGGAATCCTCGTACGGAAGCGTGGGCTTCGCCGGCAGGACTCCGTCGCAAAACTTTAACTGATGGTTCTTTTTAGGCTTCCGGAGAAATAGTCTCCTAAGCCGAACCAGAAGAAAGAGATCAGAGAGAAAATTCGCAGACCTTGAGGAAGAGGAAGAGTTCGAATTTTTTTCTGGGGAAAGGTGTGAAAAATGTGTAGAATGAGCCTCCTATTTATAGGCTCAAAACTGTAACCGAATTGGAGATATTCCCTCCCTAAATTTGAATTTCAATAATTAAATATAATTAATTATCTTAATCCAATGGTCCAGATTTAATCTCATCTAAATCCAATGGATATAATTAATTAGGGATTTAATTAAATAAGAAAAATTTAGATAAATCAAAAATCCAATCTTATCTTCTTATCAGCATAAAATTCGAATTATAATATATATATATATATATATATATATATATATAATTCGAATTATTATTATCTAGATCCAACGGTTGAGATGATTCTTAAAACCGATCTAATGGATCAAATAAGTTTAGGATAAAAAGATTTATTAAAAACATTTTTTCGAATTTATCCTTAAACATAATTCGAATATATATAGATATATATATATATATATATATATATAATTAATCAATTTTCAATCCGACGGTAAAGATTAAATCTTAGACCGATCTAACGGATATAATTAATTAATAAAATTCGAAAAATAGAACTTGGTCACCAAGTCATTAATTTCGAATTTATCAATATCCTAATCCAACGGTTGATACTAAATCATAACCCATCCAATGGATAATATTGATTTTAGGGATTTGCCAAAATACCAAAACATTTGGTACTTATGCCGCAAATATAGAAATACCAAATCATGCCATTCGAATTTAACTAGGGTTTCATATAAAAAACCCTAATTCGAATTTACACATATTAATATATATAAATATATAATTTTATTTATTAATATAAATCTATTAATTATTAATAAGATATTAATAATTAAATCCAAATAATTAAATTATATTAATAAATCATGATCTCAATATCACACATAAAAATGTCATGGTGTCATACCATCATTTAAATTCGTGACATATGATTTATTTTCAAAGTTTATCGAACCGATCACAAACTTAGAAAATCCATAAATCACTAACCGTAAGTCGAAATGACTTGGTTCAAAAAGCAAATCTGCTTAGAATTTAATTTCCAACAACATGGTGTTGATAGAAAATCTAAATTCTAACTTTATTTTTGTCCGTTAATTTCGTGTACCAAAATATGATACGTTTGCCACGCCAACGATAAAACTATCTGATGTGTAACACAGACCTTTCAGTTTTATAAGTCAAGCCAAATGATTAAACATTATCCAGAATGTATTTTAATCACGTACGTATCATCCGTTACGGAGCTATCCTGGGGACCATGGACCCGTATCACTTAAGCTCCAACGAACTGCTAGTTGTTTGTCAAACCTCAAAGTGATTCCACTGTAGACCCGAGGCTGCACTCTTTAGTGATACGGTATATGTTATTCCCTTTATAATAGCAGGGTGTCCATTGATACAATCAAATTCGGGTTATTGATCTTTCACTTGATGATTCATAAATGAGCAGGCGGTTTTTACCGTTATGCCCCTCATTGTATTTTCATCCTTGACTCAGTCAGTAATATCATGAGTAACCCACTATGGTTTCGATTCATTAGTTGCGCATGGGTATCTCTCACTTCTCACCACCGACAATCAAGGGAATCATCATCACTCTAAAGAGAGCTGTGTGATGCCCATGTCTATGACCAAGCTACCCTTAGTGCTGACTTTCATGTTCCCAAAATAATAGTGTTGGGAACAGCGGTAATATTTCGTATTCTTTAACGGTTAAATCAAAGAACAATCAAGTCAGCAGCTTGGACTCAACATCACTCAGGACTTAGATCGAATATCCATTTGATCATCTACTAGTGACTCAACTCCAAGTTATCAGTGACGGTCTTATATGATAACTTCCGGAGTTTAAGACAGGTCCAGTCCAGTATGAAGACACTTCATACTTAATGCACTTCTAGTGAGTGTGACACACACAAAATCAAGAATAGGATTATCACTTAGTCACATTAATGACCTTATACGATTAATGGGCTCCCACCCAGTTGATCAGGTCACGTACATTTTAAGTTCATTTATTATGATTATTAATTCTTCCTCACATTGACTCTGTTGTGATAATAATAACATAATTGCATCCTTCATGAACTAAGGAATCAAACATTCTATTTTACTCTACCAGAAACTATAATAAGATTATCATAATAAGCATCATCTTTATTCAACGACTTGTCAGAATCTTTTACAAAGGGATAAAATATCTTGTTTAAGGACACACATGTCCAACAATTTTTGGTATTAAAAGTTTTTTATGCTCTTTAAAAACCCTAATTGACCAATTAATGCGTGCTAAAAAAAACTGAGTCTTGTCCCCATTTTACGCAAAACAACCCTAACCAAACGATATTTTAAACAAAAAATGAATTTAAAAATCTTATTAATGTGTATTTATATCACATTTACTTTTTTTAATCCCTAAATCGCAAAGCACTATCTCGTAGAGTGTATACCAAGCATTTAAAATGTTAGAATCATTACCGACAAGTGTTAAAAATTGGTTTTCCTACGAGAGCAAATAAGATGCGTTCTTGATAAAATTTCAGTTGCTAGACCTTTATCTGGGTGGTATTATGATAAAATAAGTTTTTCTTGGCATTAAAAGTTTTTGACACTCTCTAAAAACCCAGTTTCACCAATTAATGCGTGCGCAAAAAAAAAACAGAGTCTTTTTCCCATTTTACATAAAACAACCCTAATCAAACGATATTTTAAACAAAAAATAAACTTCAAAATTCTTAGTAATGTGTATTTATATCACATTTACTTATTTTAATCCCTAAATCGCAATGCACTATCCCGTAGTTTCTATAACAAGCATTTAACGGGATAAAATCATTACCGAAAAGTGTTATAAATTGGTTTTTTACGAGAGCAAATACGATGCGTTCTTGAGGAAATTTCAGTTGCTAGACCTTTATTTGGGTATTATTATTATAAATTGGGGTACTTTTGGCATTAAAAGTTTTTAACGCTCTTTAAAAACCCTAATTCACTAATTAATGCTTGCTAAAAAAAATGAGTCTTTTTCCCATTGTACGCAAAACAACCCTAATCAAACGGTATTTTTAACAAAAAATGAATTTCTAAATTCTTATTAATGTGTATTTACATAAAATTTACTTATTTTAATCCATAAATCGCAAAGCACTATTTCGTAGAGTGTATACCAAACATTTAACATGTTAAAATCATTACCGACAAGAGTTAAAATTGGTTTTCTTACGAGAGCAAATACGATGCGTTCTTTATGAAATTTTAGTTGCTAGACCTTTATCCGGTTGGTATTATTATAAACTAGGATATTTTTGGCATTAAAAGTTTTTTACACTCTCTAAAAACCCGGTTTCACCAATACATGCGTCCGCCAAAAAAACAGAGTCTTTTTCCCATTTTTATCCAAAACAACCCTAACCAAACGATATTTTAAACAAAAAATGAACTTCAAAATTCTTAGTAATGTGTATTTATATCACATTTACTTATTTTAATCCCTAAATCGCAAAGCACTATCTTGTAGTTTCTATAACAAGCATTTAACGGAATAAAAACATTACCGAAAAGTGTTAAAAATTAGTTTTTTTACGAGAGCAAGAAATGGTGTCCCTCTTCTCGTACCCTTGAAGCCATTTCAATTGAAAAAGAAAATATGTTTTTAGTAAAAAATCAAATTCCGCATCTAGATTTATGTTCTTAGTGTATTGTTTTTTTTTTTTTTTTTTCTTTGGTGCAGCATAATTACGATGCGTTCTTGAGGAAATTTCAGTTGCTAGACCTTTATTTGGGTATTATTATTATAAATTGGGTTATTTTTGGCATTAAAAGTTTTTGGCGCTCTTTAAAAACCCTAATTCACCAATTAATGCTTACTATAAAAAAACTTAGTCTTTTCCCCGTTTTACGCAAAACAACCCTAATCAAACGATATTTTAAACAAAACATGAATTTAAAAATCTTATTAATGTGTATTTATATCACATTTACTTATTTAAATCCCTAAATCGCAATGCACTATCTCGTAGAGTGTATACCAAGCATTTAACATGTTAAAATCATTACCGAAAAGTGTTAAAAATTGGTTTTCTTACGAGAGCAAATACGATGCGTTCTTGATGAAAGTTTAGTTGCTAGACCTTTATCTGGGTGGTATTATTATAAACTAGGTTATTTTTGGCATTAAAAAATTATGACGCTCTCTAAAAACCCGGTTTCACCAATTAATGCGTGCGCCAAAAAAAAAAAACAGTCTTTTTCCCATTTTACCCAAAACAACCCTAATCAAACGATATTTTAAACAAAAAATGAACTTCAAAATTCTTAGTAATGTGTATTTATATCACATTTACTTATTTTAATCCCTAAATCGTAAATCACTATCCGTAGTTTCTACTACAAGCATTTAACGGGATAAAATCATTACCGAAAAGTGTTAAAAATTGGTTTTTTTACGAGAGAAAATAATAGACTTCTTGAGGAGATTTCAGTTGCTAGACCTTTATTTGGGTATTATTATTATAAATTGGGTTATTTTTGGTATTAAAAGTTTTTGACGCTCTTTAAAAACCCGAATTCACCAATTAATGCTTGCTAAAAAAATCAAAGTCTTTTTCCCATTTTACGCAAAACAACCCTAATCAAACGTTATTTTAAACAAAAAATTAATTTCAAAATTATTATTAATGTGTATTTATATAATATTTACTTATTTTAATCCCTAAATCGAAAAGCACTATCTCGTAGAGTGTATACCAAGAATTTAAAATGTTAAAATCATTACCGACAAGTGTTAAAATTGGTTTTCTTACGAGAAAAAATACGATGGGTTCTTGATGAAATTTCAGTTGCTAGACCTTTATCTGGGTGGTATTATTATAAATTAGGTTATTTTTGGAATTAAATTTTTTTACGCTCTCTAAAAACTCGGTTTCACCAATTAATGCGTGCGCCAAAAAAAAACAGAGTCTTTTTCCCATTTTACCCAAAAGAACCCTAATTAAACGATATTTTACACAAAAAATGAATTTCAAAATTCCTAGTAATGTGTATTTATATCACATTTACTTATTTTAATCCCTAAATCAAAAAGTTTTTGACGCTCTTTAAAAACCCTAAATCACCATTTAATGCTTGCTAAAAAAAACTTAGTCTTTTTCCCATTTTACGAAAAAAAAAAAAATTAACTTCAAAACTGTTATTTATGTGTATTTATATCACATTTACTTATTTTAATCCATAAATCGCAAAGCACTATCTCGGAGAGTGTATACCGAGCATTTAACATGTTAAAATCATTACTGAAAAGTGTTAAAATTTGGTTTTCTTACGAGAGCAAATACGATGCGTTCTTGATGAAATTTCAATTGCTAGACCTTTATCTGGGTGGTATTATTATAAAGTAGGTTATTTTTGCCATAAAAACTTTTTGACGCTCTCTAAAAACCCATATTCACCAAATAATGCATGCGCAAAAAAAAAAAACAGAGCTTTTTCCCATTTTACTCAAAACAACCCTAATCAAACGATATTTTAAAGATAAAATGAACTTCACAATTCTTAGTTATGTGTATTTGTATCGCATTTACTTATTATAATCCCTAAATCGCAAAGCATTATCTCGTAGTTTCTATAACAAGTATTTAACGGGCTAAAATCATTACCGACAACTGTTAAAAATTGGTTTTTTTACGAGAGCAAATACGATGCGTTCTTTAGGAAATTTCAGTTGCTAGACCTTTATTTGGGTGGTATTATTATAAATTGGGTTATTTTTGGCTTTAAAAGATTTTGATGCTCTTTAAAAACCCTAATTCACCAATTAATGCTTGCTAAATTAAAAACCGAGTCTTTTTCCCATTTTACGCAAAACAACCCTAATCAAACAATATTTTAAACAAAAATTGAACTTTAAAATTCTTTTAATGTCTATTTATATCACATTTACTTATTTTAATCCCTAAATCGCAAAGTAATATCTCGTAGAGTGTATACCAAGCATTTAACAAGTTAAAAACATCACCGAAAAGTGTTAAAAATTTGTTTTCGTACGAGAGAAAATACAATGCGTTCTTGAAGAAATTTCAGTTGCTAGACCTTTATCTTGGTGGTATTATTATAAATTAGGTTATTTTTGGCATTAAAAGTTTTTGACGCTCTATAAAAACCCGGTTTCACCAATTAATGCGTGCGGCAAAAAAAAAAATAGTCTTTTTACCATTTTACCCAAAACAACCCTAATTAAACTTTATTTTACACAAAAAATGAACTTCAAAATTCTTAGTAATGTGTATTTATATGAAATTACTTATTTTAATCCCTAAAACGCAAAGCACTATCTCGTAGTTTCTATAACAAGCATTTAATGGGTTAAAATCATTACCGAAAAGTTTTAAAAATTGGTTTTTGTACGAGTGAAAATACGATGTGTTCTTGATGAAATTTCAGTTGCTAGACCTTTATTTGGGTGGTATTATTATAAGTTACCTTTTTTTCATTAAAAGTTTTTGACGCTCTTTAAAAACCCTAATTCACCAATTAATGCTTGCTAAAAAAAACTGATTCTTTTTCCCATTTTACGCAAAACAACCCTAATCAAACGATATTTAAAAAAAATTAACTTCAAAACTCTTATTAATGTGTATTTATATCACATTTACATATTTTAATCCATAAATCGCAAAGCACTATCTCGGAGAGTGTATACCGAGCATTTAACATGTTAAAATCATTACCGAAAAGTGTTAAAATTTGGTTTTCTTACGAGAGCAAATACGATGCGTTCTTGATGAAATTTCAATTGCTATACCTTTATCTGGGTGGTAATATTATAACTAGGTTATATTTGCCATGAAAACTTTTTGACGCTTTCTAAAAACCCGTACTCACCAAATATTGCGTGCGCAAAAAAAAACAGAGTCTTTTTCCCTTTTTACGCAAAACAACCCTAATCAAACGATATTTTAAAGATAAAATGAACTTCAAAATTCTTACTAATGTGTATTTGTCTCGCATTTACTTATTATAATCCCTAAATCGCAAAGCATTATCTCGTAGTTTCTATAACAAGTATTTAACGGGCTAAAATCATTACCGACAAGTGTTGAAAAATGGTTTTTTTACGAGAGCAAATACGATGCGTTCTTGAGGAAATTTCAGTTGCTAGACCTTTATTTGGGAGGTATTCTTATAAATTGGGTTATTTTTGTCTTTAAAATATTTTGACGCTCTTTAAAAACCCTAATTCACCAATTAATGCTTGCTAAAAAAAAACTGAAACTTTTTCCCATTTTACGCAAAACAACCCTAATCAAACGATATTTTAAACAAAAATTGAACTTTAAAGTTCTTATTAATGTGTATTTATATCACATTTACTTATTTTAATCCCTAAATTGCAAAGTAATATCTCGAAGAGTGTATACCAAGCATTTAACATGTTAAAAACATTACCGAAAAGTGTTAAAAATTGGTTTTCGTACGAGAGCAAATACGATGCGTTCTTGATGAAATTTCAATTGCTAGAGCTTTATCTTGGTGGTATTATTATAAATTAGGTTATTTTTGGCATTAAAAGTTTTTGACGCTCTATAAAAACCCGGTTTCACCAATTAATGCGTGCGGCAAAAAAAAAATAGTCTTTTTACCATTTTTTACCCAAAACAACCCTAATTAAACGATATTTTACACAAAAAATGAACTTC
This sequence comes from Parietaria judaica, assembly GCA_954871525.1. NCBI lineage: Eukaryota > Viridiplantae > Streptophyta > Magnoliopsida > Rosales > Urticaceae > Parietaria > Parietaria judaica. The sequence goes on along the minus strand of OX940865.1, from coordinate 52,388 downwards.
AAAATTCTTAGTAATGTGTATTTATATGAAATTACTTATTTTAATCCCTAAATCGCAAAGCACTATCTCGTAGTTTCTATAACAAGCATTTAATGGGTTAAAATCATTACCGAAAAGTGTTAAAATTGGTTTTTGTACGAGTGAAAATACGATGTGTTCTTCATGAAATTTCAGTTGCTAGACCTTTATTTGGCTGGTATTATTATAAGTTACCCTTTTTTCATTAAAAGTTTTTGACGCTCTTTAAGAACCTTAAATCACCATTTAATGCTTGCTAAAAAAAACTGATTCTTTTTCCCATTTTACGCAAAACAACCCTAATCAAATGATATTTAAAAAAAAATTAACTTCAAAACTCTTATTAATGTGTATTTATATCACATTTACATATTTTAATCCATAAATCGCAAAGCACTATCTCGGAGAGTGTATACCGAGGATTTAACATGTTAAAATCATTACCGAAAAGTGTTAAAATTTGGTTTTCTTACGAGAGCAAATACGATGCGTTCTTGATGAAATTTCAATTGCTAGACCTTTATCTGGGTGGTATTATTATAAACTAGGTTATTTTTGCCATAAAAACTTTTTGACGCTCTCTAAAAACCTGTATTCACCAAATAATGCGTGCGCCAAAAAAAACAGAGTATTTTTCCCTTTTTACGCAAAAAATCAAACGATATTTAAAAGATAAAATGAACTTCAAAATTCTTAGTAATGTGTATTTGTATCGCATTTACTTATTATAATCCCTAAATCGCAAAGCATTATCTCGTAGTTTCTATAACAAGCATTTAACGGGCTAAAATCATTACCGACAAGTGTTAAAAAATGGTTTTTTTACGAGAGCAAATACGATGCGTTCTTGAGGAAATTTCAGTTGCTAGACCTTTATTTGGGAGGTATTATTATAAATTGGGTTATTTTTGGCTTTAAAAGATTTTGACGCTCTTTAAAAACCCTAATTCACCAATTAATGCTTGCTAAAAAAAAACTGAGTCTTTTTCCCATTTTACGCAAAACAACCCTAATCAAACGATATTTTAAACAAAATATGAACTTTAAAATTCTTATTAATGTGTATTTATATCACATTTACTTATTTTAATCCCTAAATCGCAAAGTAATATCTCGTAGAGTGTATACCAAGAATTTAACATGTTAAAAACATTACCGAAAAGTGTTAAAAATTGGTTTTCGTACGAGAGCAAATACGATGCGTTCTTGATGAAGTTTCAGTTCCTAGACCTTTATCTGGGTGGTATTATTATAAACTAGGTTATTTTTGGCATTAAATGTTTTTAACGCTCTAAAAAAAACCCGGTTTCACCAATTAATGCGTGCGCCAACAAACACAAAGTCTTTTTCCCATTTTACCCGAAACAACCCCAATGAAACGATATTTAAAAACAAAAATGAACTTCAAAATTCTTAGTAATGTGTATTTATATCACGTTTACTTATTTTAATCCCTAAATCGTAAAGCACCATCTCGTACTTTCTATAACAAGCATTTATTAGGATAAAATCATTACCGAAAAGTGTTAAAAATTGATTTTTTTACGAGAGCAAATACGATGCGTTCTTGAGGAAATTTCAGTTGCTAGAGTTTTATTTGGATGGTATTATTATAAATTGAGTTATTTTTGGCATTAAAAGTTTTTGACTCTCTTTAAGAACCTTAAATCACCAATTAATGCTTGCTAAAAAAAACTGAGTCTTTTTCCCATTTTACGCAAAACAACCCTAATCAAACGATATTTTAAACAAAAAATGAACTTCAAAATTCTTATTAATGTGTATTTATATCACATTTACTTATTTTAATCCCTAAATCGCAAAGCACTATCTCGTAGAGTGTATACCAAGCATTTAACATGTTAAAATCATTACCGACAAGTGTTAAAAATTGGTTTTCGTACGAGAGCAAATACGATGCGTTCTTGATGAAATTTTAGTTGCTAGACCTTTATCTGGGTGGTATTATTATAAACTAGGTTATTTTTGGCATTAAAAGTTTTTGACGCTATCTAAAAACCCGGTTTCACCTATGAATGCGTGCGCCAAAAAACACAGGTTCTTTTTCGCATTTTACCGAAAACAACCCCAATCAAACGATATTTTAAACAAAAAATGAACTTCAAAATTCTTAGTAATGTGTATTTATATCGCACTATCTCGTACTTTCTATAACAAGCATTTAACGGGATAAAATCATTACCGAAAAGTGTTAAAAATTGATTTTTTACGAGAGCAAATACGATGCGTTCTTGAGGAAATTTCAGTTGCTAGAGTTTTATTTTGATGGCGTTATTATAAATTGGGTTATTTTTGGCATTAAAAGTTTTTGACGCTCTTTAAAAACCCTAATTCACCAATTAATGCTTGCTAAAAAAAACTGAGTCTTTTTCCCATTTTAGGCAAAACTACCCTAATCAAACGATATTTTAAACAAAAAATGAATTTCAAAATTCTTATTAATGTGTATTTATATCACATTTACTTATTTTAATCCCTAGATCGCAAAGCACCATCTCGTAGCGTTTATACCAAGCATTTAACATGTTAAAATCATTACCGACAAGTGTTAAAAATTTGTTTTCTTAGAGCAAATACGATGCATTCTTGATGAAGTTTCAGTTGCTACACCTTTATCTGGGTGGTATTATTAAAAAATAATTTATTTTTGGCATTAAAAGTTTTTGACGCTCTAAAATAACCTGGTTTCACCAATTAATGCGTGCGCCAAAAAACACAGAGTCTTTTTCCCATTTTACCTGAAACAACCCCAATCAAACGATATTTTAAACAAAAAATGAATTTCAAAATTCTTATTAATGTGTATTTATATCACATTTACTTATTTTAATCCCTAGATCGCAAAGCACCATCTCGTAGAGTGTATACCAAGCATTTAACATGTTAAAATCATTACCGACAAGTGTTAAAAATTTGTTTTCTTACGAGAGCAAATACGATGCATTCTTGATGAAGTTTCAGTTGCTAAACCTTTATCTGGGTGGTATTATTATAAACTAGGATATTTTTGGCATTAAAAGTTTTTGACGCTCTAAAATAACCTTGTTTCACCAATTAATGCGTGCGCCAAAAAACACAGAGTCTTTTTCCCATTTTACCTGAAACAACCCCAATTAAACGATATTTTAAACAAAAAATGAACTTCAAAATTCTTAGTAATGTGTATTTATATCACATTTACTTATTTTAATCCCTAAATCGCAAAGCACTATCTCGTTGTTTCTATATCATGCATTTAACTGGTTAAAATCATTACCGAAAAGTGTTAAAATTGGTTTTTTACGAGAGCAAATACGATGCGTTCTTGATGAAATTTCAGTTGCTAGACCTTTATTTGGGTGGTATTATTATAAATTTGGTATTTTTGGCATTAAAAGTTTTTGACGCTCTTTAAAAACCCTAATTCACCAATTAATGCTTGCTAAAAAAAACTGAGTCTTTTTCCCATTTTACGCAAAAGAACCCTAAGCAAACGATATTTTTAAACAAGAAATGAACTTTAAAACTCTTATTAATGTGTATTTATATCACATTTACTTATTTTAATCCCTAAATCGCAAAGCACTATCTCCTAGAGTGTATACCAAGCATTTAACATGTTAAAATCATTTACGACAAGTGTTATAAATTGTTTTTCTTACGAGAGCAAATACGATGCGTTCTTGATGAAGTTTCACTTGCTAGACCTTTATCTGGGTGGTATTATTATAAACTAGGTTATTTTTGGCATTAAATGTTTTTGACGCTCTAAAAAAACCCGGTTTCACCAATTAATGCGTGCGCCAAAAAACACAGAGTCTTTTTCCCATTTACCCGAAACAACCCCAATCAAACGATATTTTTAACAAAAAATGAACTTCAATATTCTTAGTAATGTGTATTTTTATCACATTTACTTATTTTAATCCCTAAATCGCAAAGCACTATCTCGGACTTTCTATATAACAAGCATTTATTGGGATAAAATCATTACCGAAAAGTGTTAAAAATTGGTTTTTTTACGAGAGCAAATACGATGCGTTCTTGAGGAAATTTCAGTTGCTAGAGTTTTATTTGGATGGTATTATTATAAATTGGGTTATTTTTGGCATTAAAATTTTTTGACGCTCTTTAAAAACCCTAATTCACCAATTAATGCTTGCTGAAAAAAACTAAGTCTTTTTCCCATTTTACGCAAAACAACCCTAATTAAACGATATTTTAAACAAAAAATGATCTTTAAAACTCTTATTAATGTGTATTTATATCACATTTACTTATTTTAATCCCTAAATCGCAAAGCACTATCTCGTAGAGTGTATACCAAGCATTTAACATGTTAAAATCATTACCGGCAAGTGTTAAATTTTTTTTTTCTTACGAGAGCAAATACGATGCGTTCTTAATGAAGTTTCAGTTGCTAGACCTTTATCTGGGTGATATTATTATAAAATAGGTTATTTTTGGCATTAAAATTTTTTGACGCTCTAAAAAAACCCGGTTTCACCAATTAATGCGTGCGCCAAAAAACACAGAGTCTTTTTCCCATTTTACCCGAAACAACCCCAATCAAACGATATTTTAAACAAAAAAAGAACTTCAAAATTCTTAGTAATGTGTATTTATATCATATTTACTTATTTTAATCCCTAAATCGCAAAGCACTATCTCGTACTTTCTATAACAAGCATTTATTGGGATAAAATCATTACCGAAAAGTGTTAAAAATTGGTTTTTTTACGAGAGCAAATACGATGCGTTCTTGAGAAAATTTCAGTTGCTAGAGTTTTATTTGGATGGTATTATTATAAATGGGTTATTTTTGGCATTAAAAGTTTTTGACGCTCTTTAAAAACCCTAATTCACCAATTAATGCTTAATAAAAAAACTGAGTCTTTTTCCCATTTTACGCAAAACAACCCTAATCAAACGATAGTTTAAACAAAAAATGAACTTTAAAACTCTTATTCATGTGTATTTATATCACATTTACTTATTTTAATCCCTAAATCGCAAAGCGCTATCTCGTAGAGTGTATACAAGGCATTTAACATGTTAAAATCATTACCGACAAGTGTTAAATTTTTTTTTTCTTATTAGAGCAAATACGATGCGTTCTTGATGAAGTTTCAGTTGCTAGACATTTATCTGGGTGGTATTTTTAAAAACTAGGTTATTTTTGGCATTAAAAGTTTTTGACGCTCTCTAAAAACCCGGTTTCACCAATTAATGCGTGCGCCAAAAAACACAGAGTCTTTTTACCATTTTACCGAAAACAACCACAATCAAACGATATTTTAAACAAAAAATGAACTTTAAAATTCTTAGTAATGTGTATTTATATCACATTTACTTATTTTAATCCCTAAATCGCAAAGCACTATCTCGTACTTTCTATAACAAGCATTTAACGGGATAAAATCATTACCGAAAAGTTTAAAAGTTGATTTTTTTACGAGAGCAAATACGATGCGTTCTTGAGGAAATTTCAGTTGCTAGACTTTTATTTGGGTGGTATTATTATAAATTTGGTTATTTTTGGCATTAAAAGTTTTTGACGCTCTTTAAAAACCCTAATTCACCAATTAATGCTTGCTAAAAAAATACGGAGTCTTTTTCCCATTTTACGCAAAACAACCCTAATCAAACGATATTTTTAAACAAAAAATGAACTTTAAAACTCTTATTAATGTGTATTTATATCATATTTACTTATTTTAATCCCTAAATCGCAAAGCACTATCTCCTAGAGTGTATACCAAGCATATAACATGTTAAAATCATTACCGACAAGTGTTAAAAATTGGTTTTCATACGAGAGCAATTACGATGCATTCTTGATGAAGTTTCAGTTGCTATACCTTTATGTGGGTGGTATTATTATAAACTAGGTTATTTTTGGCATTAAAAGTTTTTGACGTTCTCTAAAAACCCGGTTTCACCAATTAATGCGTGCGCCAAAAAACACAGAGTCTTTTTCCCATTTTACTAAAAACAACCCCAATCAAATGATATTTTAAACAAAAAATGAACTTCAAAATTCTTATTAATGTGTATTTATATCACATTTACTTATTTTAATCCCTAAATCGCAAAGTACTATCTCGTACTTTCTATAACAAGCATTTATTGGGATAAAATTATTACCGAAAAGTGTTAAAAATTTGTTTTTCTCAAGAGCAAATACGATGCGTTTTTGTGGAAATTTCAGTTGCTAGAGTTTTATTTGGATTTTATTATTATAAATTGTGTTATTTTTGGCATTAAAAGTTTTTGACGCTCTTTAAAAACCCTAATTCACCAATTAATGCTTGCTAAAAAAAAACTGAGTCTTTTTCCCATTTTACGCAAAACAACCCTAATCAAACGATATTTTAAACAAAAAATGAACTTCAAAATTCTTATTAATGTGTATTTATATCACATTTACTTATTTTAATCCCTAAATCGCAAAGCACTATCTCGTTGTTTCTATAACAAGCATTTAACGGGATAAAATCATTACCGAAAAGTGTTAAAAATTGGTTTTTTTTACGAGAGCAAATACGATGCATTCTTGAGGAAATTTCAGTTGCTAGACTTTTATTTGGGTGGTATTATTATAAATTGGGTTATTTTTGGCATTAAAAGTTTTTGACGCTCTTTAAAATCCCTAATTCACCAATTAATGCTTGCTAAAAAAATACTGAGTCTTTTTCCCATTTTACGCAAAACAACCCTAATCAAACGATATTTTTAAACAAAAAATGAACTTTAAAACTCTTATTAATGTGTATTTATATCATATTTAAAAACAAAAATGAACTTCAAAATTCTTAGTAATGTGTATTTATATCACGTTTACTTATTTTAATCCCTCAATCGTAAAGCACCATCTCGTACTTTCTATAACAAGCATTTATTAGGATAAAATCATTACCGAAAAGTGTTAAAAATTGATTTTTTTACGAGAGCAAATACGATGCGTTCTTGAGGAAATTTCAGTTGCTAGAGTTTTATTTGGATGGTATTATTATAAATTGAGTTATTTTTGGCATTAAAAGTTTTTGACTCTCTTTAAGAACCTTAAATCACCAATTAATGCTTGCTAAAAAAAACTGAGTCTTTTTCCCATTTTACGCAAAACAACCCTAATCAAACGATATTTTAAACAAAAAATGAACTTAAAAATTCTTATTAATGTGTATTTATATCACATTTACTTATTTTAATCCCTAAATCGCAAAGCACTATCTCGTAGAGTGTATACCAAGCATTTAACATGTTAAAATCATTACCGACAAGTGTTAAAAATTGGTTTTCGTACGAGAGCAATTACGATGCGTTCTTGATGAAGTTTCAGTTGCTAGACCTTTATCTGGGTGGTATTATTATAAACTAGGTTATTTTTGGCATTAAAAGTTTTTGACGCTCTCTAAAAACCCGGTTTCACCTATGAATGCGTGCGCCAAAAAACACAGGTTCTTTTTCGCATTTTACCGAAAACAACCCCAATCAAACGATATTTTAAACAAAAAATGAACTTCAAAATTCTTAGTAATGTGTATTTATATCGCACTATCTCGTACTTTCTATAACAAGCATTTAACGGGATAAAATCATTACCGAAAAGTGTTAAAAATTGATTTTTTACGAGAGCAAATACGATGCGTTCTTGAGGAAATTTCAGTTGCTAGAGTTTTATTTTGATGGCGTTATTATAAATTGGGTTATTTTTGGCATTAAAAGTTTTTGACGCTCTTTAAAAACCCTAATTCACCAATTAATGCTTGCTAAAAAAAACTGAGTCTTTTTCCCATTTTAGGCAAAACTACCCTAATCAAACGATATTTTAAACAAAAAATGAATTTCAAAATTCTTATTAATGTGTATTTATATCACATTTACTTATTTTAATCCCTAGATCGCAAAGCACCATCTCGTAGCGTTTATACCAAGCATTTAACTTGTTAAAATCATTACCAACAAGTGTTAAAAATTTGTTTTCTTAGAGCAAATACGATGCATTCTTGATGAAGTTTCAGTTGCTACACCTTTATCTGGGTGGTATTATTAAAAAATAATTTATTTTTGGCATTAAAAGTTTTTGACGCTCTAAAATAACCTGGTTTCACCAATTAATGCGTGCGCCAAAAAACACAGAGTCTTTTTCCCATTTTACCTGAAACAACCCCAATCAAACGATATTTTAAACAAAAAATGAATTTCAAAATTCTTATTAATGTGTATTTATATCACATTTACTTATTTTAATCCCTAGATCGCAAAGCACCATCTCGTAGAGTGTATACCAAGCATTTAACATGTTAAAATCATTACCGACAAGTGTTAAAAATTTGTTTTCTTACGAGAGCAAATACGATGCATTCTTGATGAAGTTTCAGTTGCTAAACCTTTATCTGGGTGGTATTATTATAAACTAGGATATTTTTGGCATTAAAAGTTTTTGACGCTCTAAAATAACCTTGTTTCACCAATTAATGCGTGCGCCAAAAAACACAGAGTCTTTTTCCCATTTTACCTGAAACAACCCTAATCAAACGATATTTTAAACAAAAAATGAACTTCAAAATTCTTAGTAATGTGTATTTATATCACATTTACTTATTTTAATCCCTAAATCGCAAAGCACTATCTCGTTGTTTCTATATCATGCATTTAACTGGTTAAAATCATTACCGAAAAGTGTTAAAATTGGTTTTTTACGAGAGCAAATACGATGCGTTCTTGATGAAATTTCAGTTGCTAGACCTTTATTTGGGTGGTATTATTATAAATTGGGTTATTTTTGGCATTAAAAGTTTTTGACGCTCTTTAAAAACCCTAATTCACCAATTAATGCTTGCTAAAAAAAACTGAGTCTTTTTCCCATTTTACGCAAAAGAACCCTAAGCAAACGATATTTTTAAACAAGAAATGAACTTTAAAACTCTTATTAATGTGTATTTATATCACATTTACTTATTTTAATCCTTAAATCGCAAAGCACTATCTCCTAGAGTGTATACCAAGCATTTAACATGTTAAAATCATTTACGACAAGTGTTATAAATTGTTTTTCTTACGAGAGCAAATACGATGCGTTCTTGATGAAGTTTCACTTGCTAGACCTTTATCTGGGTGGTATTATTATAAACTAGGTTATTTTTGGCATTAAATGTTTTTGACGCTTTAAAAAAACCCGGTTTCACCAATTAATGCGTGCGCCAAAAAACACAGAGTCTTTTTCCCATTTTACCCGAAACAACCCCAATCAAACGATATTTTTAACAAAAAATGAACTTCAATATTCTTAGTAATGTGTATTTTTATCACATTTACTTATTTTAATCCCTAAATCGCAAAGCACTATCTCGGACTTTCTATATAACAAGCATTTATTGGGATAAAATCATTACCGAAAAGTGTTAAAAATTGGTTTTTTTACGAGAGCAAATACGATGCGTTCTTGAGGAAATTTCAGTTGCTAGAGTTTTATTTGGATGGTATTATTATAAATTGGGTTATTTTTGGCATTAAAATTTTTTGACGCTCTTTAAAAACCCTAATTCACCAATTAATGCTTGCTGAAAAAAACTAAGTCTTTTTCCCATTTTACGCAAAACAACCCTAATTAAACGATATTTTAAACAAAAAATGATCTTTAAAACTCTTATTAATGTGTATTTATATCACATTTACTTATTTTAATCCCTAAATCGCAAAGCACTATCTCGTAGAGTGTATACCAAGCATTTAACATGTTAAAATCATTACCGACAAGTGTTAAAAATTGGTTTTCATACGAGAGCAATTACGATGCATTCTTGATGAAGTTTCAGTTGCTATACCTTTATGTGGGTGGTATTATTATAAACTAGGTTATTTTTGGCATTAAAAGTTTTTGTCGCTCTCTAAAAACCCGGTTTCACCAATTAATGCGTGCGCCAAAAAACACAGAGTCTTTTTCCCATTTTACTAAAAACAACCCCAATCAAATGATATTTTAAACAAAAAATGAACTTCAAAATTCTTATTAATGTGTATTTATATCACATTTACTTATTTTAATCCCTAAATCGCAAAGTACTATCTCGTACTTTCTATAACAAGCATTTATTGGGATAAAATTATTACCGAAAAGTGTTAAAAATTTGTTTTTCTCAAGAGCAAATACGATGCGTTTTTGTGGAAATTTCAGTTGCTAGAGTTTTATTTGGATTTTATTATTATAAATTGTGTTATTTTTGGCATTAAAAGTTTTTGACGCTCTTTAAAAACCCTAATTCACCAATTAATGCTTGCTAAAAAAAAACTGAGTCTTTTTCCCATTTTACGCAAAACAACCCTAATCAAACGATATTTTAAACAAAAAATGAACTTCAAAATTCTTATTAATGTGTATTTATATCACATTTACTTATTTTAATCCCTAAATCGCAAAGCACTATCTCGTACTTTCTATAACAAGCATTTAACGGGATAAAATCATTACCGAAAAGTGTTAAAAATTGGTTTTTTTACGAGAGCAAATACGATGCGTTCTTGAGGAAATTTCAAATGCTAGACTTTTATTTGGGTGGTATTATTATAAATTGGGTTATTTTTGGCATTAAAAGTTTTTGACGCTCTTTAAAATCCCTAATTCACCAATTAATGCTTGCTAAAAAAATACTGAGTCTTTTTCCCATTTTACGCAAAACAACCCTAATCAAACGATATTTTTAAACAAAAAATGAACTTTAAAACTCTTATTAATGTGTATTTATATCATATTTACTTAATTTAATCCCTAAATCGCAAAGCACTATCTCCTAGAGTGTATACCAAGCATTTAACATGTTAAAATCATTACCAACAAGTGTTAAAAAAATTGTTTTCATACAAGAGAAATTACGATGCGTTCTTGATGAAGTTTCAGTTGCTATACCTTTTTGTGGGTGGTATTATTATAAACTAGGTTATTTTGGCATTAAAAGTTTTTGACGTTCTCTCAAAACCCGGTTTCACCAACTAATGCGTGCGCCAAAAAACACAGTCTTTTTCCCATTTTACTAAAAACAACCCCAATCAAACGATATTTTAAACAAAAAATGAACTTTAAAATTCTTATTAATGTGTATTTATATCACATTTACTTATTTTAATCCCTAAATCGCAAAGCACTATCTCGTACTTTCTATAACAAGCATTTATTGGGATAAAATTATTACCGAAAAGTGTTAAAAATTTGTTTTTTTCGAGAGGAAATACGATGCGTTCTTGAGGAAATTTCAGTTGCTAGAGTTTTATTTGGATGTTATTATTAGAAATTGGGTTATTTTATGCATTAAAAGTTTTTGACGCTTTTTAAAAACCCTAATTCACCAATTAATGCTTGCAAAAAAAAACTGAGTCTCTTTCCCATTTTACGCAAAACAACCCTAATCAAGCGATATTTTAAACAAAAAATGAACTTTAAAACTCTTATTAATGTGTATTTATATCACATTTACTTATTTTAATCCCTAAATCGCAAAGCACTATCTATAAAGAGTGTATACAAGGCATTTAACATGCTTAAATCATTACCGACAAGTGTTAAAAATTGGTTTTCGTACGAGAGCAATTACGATGAGTTCTTGATGAAGTTTCAGTTGCTAGACCTTTATCTGAGTGGTATTATTATAAACTAGTTTATTTTTGGCATTAAAAGTTTTTGACGCTCTCTAAAAACCCGGTTTCACCAATTAATGCGTGCGCCAAAAAACACAGTCTTTTTCCCGTTTTACCGTAAACAACCCCAATCAAACGATATTTTAAACAAAAAATGAACTTCAAAATTCTTAGTAATGTGTATTTATATCACATTTACTTACTTGAATCCTTAAATCGCAAAGCACTGTCTCTTACTTTCTATAACAAGCATTTAACGGGATAAAATCATTACCGAAAAGTGTTAAAAATTGGTTTTTTTACGAGAGCAAATACAATGCGTTCTTGAGGAAATTTCAGTTGCTAGACCTTTATTTGGGTGGTATTATTATAAATGGGTTATTTTTGGCATTAAAAGTTTTTGACGCTCTTTAAAAACCCTAATTCACCAATTAATGCTTGGTAAAAAAAAAACGAGTCTTTTGCCCATTTTACGCAAAACAACCATAATCAAACGATATTTTAAACAAAAAATGAATTTCAAAATTCTTATTAATGTGTATTTATATCACATTTACTTATTTTAATCCCTAAATCGCAAAGCACTATCTCGTAGAGTGTATACCAAGCATTTAACATGTTAAAATCATTACCGACAAGTGTTAAAAATTGGTTTTCTTACGAGAGTAAACACGATGCGTTCTTGATTAAATTTCAGTTGCTAGACCTTTATCTGGGTGGTATTGTTATAAACTAGGTTAATTTTGGCATTAAAAGTTTTTGACGCTCTCTAAAAACCCGGTTTCACCAATTAATGCGTGCGCAAAAAAAATAGAGTCTTTTTCCCGTTTTACCCAAAACAACCCTAATCAAACGATATTTTAAACAAAAAATGAACTTCAAAATTCTTAGTAATGTGCATTTATACCACATTTACTTATTTTAATCCCTAAATCGTAAAGCACTATCTCGTAGTTTCTATAAGAAGCATTTAACGGGATAAAATCATTACCGAAAAGTGTTAAAAATTGATTTTTTTACAAGAGCAAATACGATGCGTGCTTGACGAAATTTCAGTTGCTAGACCTTTATTTGGGTGGTATTATTATAAATTGGGTTATTTTTGGCATTAAAAGTTTTTGACGCTCTTTAAAAATGCTAATTCAACAATTAATGCTTGTTAAAAAAACTGAGTCTTTTTCCCATTTTACGCAAAACAACCCTAATCAAACGATAATTTAAACAAAAAATGAATTACAAACTTCTTATTAATGTGTATTTATATCACATTTACTTATTTTAATCCCTAAATCGCAAAGCACTATCTCTTAGAGTGTATACAAGGCATTTAACATGTTAAAATCATTACCGACAAGTGTTAAAAATTGGTTTTCGTACGAGAGCAAATACGATGCGTTCTTGATGAAATTTAAGTTACTAGACCTTTATCTGGTGGTATTATTATAAACTAGGTTATTTTTGGCATTAAAAGTTTTTTACGCTCTCTAAAAACCCGATTTCACCAATTAATGCGTGCGCCAAAAAAAACAGAGTCTTTTTCCCATTTTACCCAAAACAACCCTAATCAAACGATATTTTAAACAAAAAATGAACTTCAGATTCTTAGTAATGTGTATTTATACCACATTTACTTATTTTAATCCCTAAATCGCAAAGCACTATCTCGTAGTTTATATAAAAAGCATTTAACGGGATAAAATCATTACAGTAAAGTGTTAAAAATTGTTTTTTTTTACGAGAGCAAATACGATGCGTTCTTGAGGAAATTTCAGTTGCTAGACCTTTATATGGGTGGTATTATTATAAATTGGGTTATTTTTATCATTAAAATTTGTGACGCTCTTTAAAAACCCTAATTCACCAATTAATGCTTGGAAAAAAAAAATGAGTCTTTTGCCCATTTTACACAAAACAACCATAATCAAACGATATTTTAAACAACAAAATGAATTTCAAAATTCTTATTAATGTGTATTTATATCAAATTTACTTATTTTAATCCTTAAATCGCAAATCACTATCTCGTAGTTTCTATAAGAAGCATTTAACGGGATAAAATCATCACCGAAAAGTAATAAAAAATTTGTTTTTTTATGAGAGCAAATACGATGCGTTCTTGAGGAAATTTTAGTTGCTAGACTTTTATTTGGGTGGTATTATTATAAATTGGGTTATTTTTGGCATTAAAATTTTTGACGCTCTTTAAATACCCTAATTCACCAACTAATTCTTGCTAAAAAAAAATTGAGTCTTTTGCCCATTTTACACAAAACAACCATAACCAAACGAAATTTTAAACAAAAAATGAATTTCAAAATTCTTATTAATGTGTATTTATATCACATTTACTTATTTTCATCCCTAAATCGCAAAGCACTATCTCGTAGAGTGTACACCAAGCATTTAACATGTTAAAATCATTACCGACAAGTGTTAAAAATTGGTTTTCTTACGAGAGCAAGTACGATGCGTTCTTGATGAAATTTCAGTTGCTAGACCTTTAATTGGGTGGTATTGTTATAAAATAGGTTATTTTGGGATTAAAATTTATTGACGCTCTCTAAAAACCCGGTTTCACATATTAATGCGTGCGCCAAAAAAAACAGAGTCTTTTTCCCATTTTACCCAAAACAACCCTAATCAAACGATATTTTAAACAAAAAAAGAACTTCAAATTCTTAGTAATGTGTATTTATACCACATTTACTTATTTTAATCCCTAAATCGCAAAGCAGTATCTCGTAGTTTCTATAATAAGAATTTAACGGGATAAAATCATTTCCGAAAAGTGTTAAAACTCTGTTTTTTTACGAAAGCAAATACGATGCGTTCTTGATGAATTTTCAGTTGCTAGACCTTTATTTCCGTGGTATTATTATAAATTGGGTTATTTTTGGCATTAAAATTTTTTACGCTCTTTAAAAACCCTAATTCACCAATTAAAGCTGGCTAAAAAAAAACTGAGTCTTTTTCCCATTTTACGCACAACAGCCCTAATCAAACGATATTTTAAGCAAAAAATGAATTTCAAAATTATTATTAATGTGTATTTATATCACATTTACTTATTTTAATTCATAAATCGCAAAGCACTATCTCGTAGAGTGTATACCAAGCATTTAACATGTTAAAATCATTACCGACAAGTGTTAAAAATTGGTTTTCGTACGAGAGCAAATACGATGCGTTCTTGATGAAATTTCAGTTGTTAGACCTTTATCTGGGTGATATTATTATAAACTAGGTTATTTTTGGCATTAAAAGTTATTGACGCTCTCTAAAAACCCGGTTTCACCAATTAATGGGTGCGCCAAAAAAAACAGAGTCTTTTTCCCATTTTACCCAAAACAACCCTAATCAAACGATATTTTAAACAAAAAACGAACTTGAAAATTCTTAGTAATGTGTATTTATACCACATTTACTTATTTTAATCCCTAAATCGCAAAGCACTATCTCGTAGTTTCTATAACAAGCATTTAACGGGATAAAATCATTACCGAGAAGTGTTAAAAATTTGTTTTTTTACGAAAGCAAATACGATTCGTTCTTGAGGAAATTTCAGTTGCTAGACCTTTATTTGGGTGTTATTATTATAAATTGGGTTATTTTTGGCATTAAAAGTTTTTTACGCTCTTTAAAAACCCTAATTCACCAATTAAAGCTGGCTAAAAAAAACTGAGTCTTTTTCCCATTTTACGCAAAACAACCCTAATCAAACGATATTTTAAACAAAAAATGAACTTAAAAATTCTTATTAATGTGTATTTATATCACATTTACTTATTTTATTTCCTAAATCGCAAAGCACTATCTCGTAGAGTGTATACCAAGCATTTAACATGTTAAAATCATTACCGACAAGTGTTAAAAATTGGTTTTCGTACGAGAGCAATACGATGCGTTCTTGATGAAATTTCAGTTGCTAGACCTTTATATGGGTGGTATTATTATAAACTAGGTTATTTTTGGCATTAAATGTTTTTGACGCTCTCTAAAAACCCAGTTTCACCAATTAATGCGTGCGCCAAAAAAAACAGTCTTTTTCCCATTTTACCCAAAACAACCCTAATCAAACGATATTTTAAACAAAAAATGAACTTCAAAATTCTTAGTAATGTGTGTTTATACCACATTTACTTATTTTAATCCCTATATCACAAAGCACAATCTCGTAGTTTCTCTAACAAGCATTTAACGGGATAAAATCATTACCAAAAAGTGTTAGAACTCTGTTTTTTTACGAAAGCAAATACGATGCGTTCTTGAGGAAATTTCAGTTGCTAGACCTTTATTTGGGTGGTATTATTATAAATTGGGTTATTTTTGGCATTAAAAGTTTTTTACGCTCTTTAAAAACCCTAATTCACCAATTAATGCTTGCTAAAAAAAAATTGAGTCTTTTTCCCATTTTACGCAAAACAACCCTAATCAAACGATATTTTAAGCAAAAAATGAATTTCAAAAATATTATTAATGTGTATTTATATCACATTTACTTATTTTAATTCCTAAATCTCAAAGCACTATCTCGTAGAGTGTATACCAAGCATTTAACATGTTAAAATCATTACCGACAAGTGTTAAAAATTGGTTTTTGTATGAGAGCAAATACGATGCGTTCTTGATGAAATTTCAGTTGTTAGACCTTTTTCTGGGTGATATTATTATAAACTAGGTTATTTTTGGCATTAAAAGTTTTTGACGCTCTCTAAAAACCCGGTTTCACCAATTAATGCGTGCGCCAAAAAAAACAGAGTCTTTTTCCCATTTTACCTAAAACAACCCTAATCAAACGATATTTTAAACAAAAAATGAACTTAAAAATTCTTAGTAATGTGTATTTATACCACATTTACTTATTTTAATCCCTAAATCGCAAAGCACTATCTCGTAGTTTCTATAACAAGCATTTAACGGGATAAAATCATTACCGAGAAGTGTTAAAAATTTGTTTTTTTACGAAAGCAAATACGATGCGTTCTTGATGAAATTTAAGTTGCTAGACCTTTATTTCCGTGGTATTATTATAAATTGGGTTATTTTTGGCATTAAAATTTTTGACGCTCTTTAAAAACCCTAATTCACCAATTAAAGCTGGCTAAAAAAAACTGAGTCTTTTTCCCATTTTACGCAAAACAACCCTAATCAAACGATATTTTAAACAAAATATGAACTTAAAAATTATTATTAATGTGTATTTATATCACATTTACTTATTTTATTTCCTAAATCGCAAAGCACTATCTCGTAGAGTGTATACCAAGCATTTAACATGTTAAAATCATTACCGACAAGTGTTAAAAATTGGTTTTCGTACGAGAGCAATACGATGCGTTCTTGATGAAATTTCAGTTGCTAGACCTTTATCTGGATGGTATTATTATAAACTAGGTTATTTTTGGCATTAAAAGTTTTTGACGCTCTCTAAAAACCCAGTTTCATCAATTAATGCGTGCGCCAAAAAAAACAGAGTCTTTTTCCCATTTTACCCAAAACAACCCTAATCAAACGATATTTTAAACAAAAAATGAACTTCAAAATTCTTAGTAATGTGTGTTTATACCACATTTACTTATTTTAATCCCTATATTACAAAGCACAATCTCGTAGTTTCTCTAACAAGCATTTAACGGGATAAAATCATTACCAAAAAGTGTTAGAACTCTGTTTTTTTACGAAAGCAAATACGATGCGTTCTTGAGGAAATTTCAGTTGCTAGACCTTTATTTGGGTGGTATTATTATAAATTGGGTTATTTTTGGCATTAAAAGTTTTTTACGCTCTTTAAAAACCCTAATTCACCAATTAATGCGTGCTAAAAAAAAATTGAGTCTTTTTCCCATTTTACGCAAAACAACCCTAATCAAACGATATTTTAAACAAAAAATGAATTTCAAAAATCTTATTAATGTGTATTTATATCACATTTACTTATTTTAATTCCTAAATCTCAAAGCACTATCTCGTAGAGTGTATACCAAGCATTTAACATGTTAAAATCATTACGGACAAGTGTTAAAAATTGGTTTTCGTACGAGAGCAAATACGATGCGTTCTTGATGAAATTTCAGTTACTAGACCTTTTATCTGGGTGGTATTATTATAAACTAGGTTATTTTTTGCATTAAAAGTTTTTGACGCTCTCTAAAAACCCAGTTTCATCAATTAATGCGTGCGCATAAAAAAAACAGAGTCTTTTTCCCATTTTACATAAAACAACCCTAATCAAACGATATTTTAAACAAAAAAATAACTTAAAAATTCTTAGTAATGTGTATTTATACCACATTTACTTATTTTAATCCCCAAATCGCAAAGCACTATCTCGAAGTTTCTATAACAAGCATTTAACGGGATAAAATCATTACCGAAAAGTGTTAAAAATTTGTTTTTTTACGAAAGCAAATACGA
Organism: Parietaria judaica; assembly: GCA_954871525.1. NCBI lineage: Eukaryota > Viridiplantae > Streptophyta > Magnoliopsida > Rosales > Urticaceae > Parietaria > Parietaria judaica. The sequence continues at coordinate 34,322 of OX940865.1, read as the reverse complement.
TGCGTTCTTGATGAAATTTAAGTTGCTAGACCTTTATTTCCGTGGTATTATTATAAATTGGGTTATTTTTGGCATTAAAATTTTTGACGCTCTTTAAAAACCCTAATTCACCAATTAAAGCTGGCTAAAAAAAACTGAGTCTTTTTCCCATTTTACGCAAAACAACCCTAATCAAACGATATTTTAAACAAAAAATTAATTTCAAAATTATTATTAATGTGTATTTATATCACATTTACTTATTTTATTTCCTAAATCGCAAAGCACTATCTCGTAGAGTGTATACCAAGCATTTAACATGTTAAAATCATTACCGAAAAGTGTTAAAAATTGGTTTTCTAACGAGAGCAAATACGATGCGTTCTTAATGAAATTTCAGTTGCTAGACCTTTATCTGGATGGTATTATTATAAACTAGGTTATTTTTGGCATTAAAAGTTTTTGACGCTCTCTAAAAACCCAGTTTCACCAATTAATGCGTGCGCCAAAAAAAACAGAGTCTTTTTCCCATTTTACCCAAAACAACCCTAATCAAACGATATTTTAAACAAAAAATGAACTTCAAAATTCTTAGTAATGTGTATTTATATCACATTTACTTATTTTAATCCCTATATTACAAAGCACAATCTCGTAGTTTCTCTAACAAGCATTTAACGGGATAAAATCATTACCAAAAAGTGTTAGAACTCTGTTTTTTTACGAAAGCAAATACGATGCGTTCTTGAGGAAATTTCAGTTGCTAGACCTTTATTTGGGCGTTATTATTATAAATTGGGTTATTTTTGGCATTAAAAGTTTTTTACGCTCTTTAAAAACCCTAATTCACCAATTAATGCGTGCTAAAAAAAAATTGAGTCTTTTTCCCATTTTACGCAAAACAACCCTAATCAAACGATATTTTAAACAAAAAATGAACTTCAAAACTATTATTAATGTGTATTTATATCACATTTACTTATTTTAATCCCTAAATCGCAAAGCACTATCTCGTAGAGTGTATACCAAGCATTTAACATGTTAAAATCATTACGGACAAGTGTTAAAAATTGGTTTTCGTACGAGAGCAAATACGATGCGTTCTTGATGAAATTTCAGTTGTTAGACCTTTTTCTGGGTGGTATTATTATAAACTAGGTTATTTTTTGCATTAAAAGTTTTTGACGCTCTCTAAAAACCCGGTTTCACCAATTAATGCGTGCGCCAAAAAAAACAGAGTCTTTTTCCCATTTTACCCAAAACAACCCTAATCAAACGATATTTTAAACAAAAAACGAACTTAAAAATTCTTAGTAATGTGTATTTATACCACATTTACTTATTTTAATCCCTAAATCGCAAAGAACTATCTCGTAGTTTCTATAACAAGCATTTAACGGGATAAAATCATTACCGAAAAGTGTTAAAAATTTGTTTTTTTACGAGAGCAAATACGATGCGTTCTTGATGAAATTTAAGTTGCTAGACCTTTATTTCCGTGGTATTATTATAAATTGGGTTATTTTTGGCATTAAAATTTTTTACGCTCTTTAAAAACCCTAATTCACCAATTAAAGCTGGCTAAAAAAAACTGAGTCTTTTTCCCATTTTACGCAAAACAACCCTAATCAAACGATATTTTAAACAAAAAATTAATTTCAAAATTATTATTAATGTGTATTTATATCACATTTACTTATTTTATTTCCTAAATCGCAAAGCACTATCTCGTAGAGTGTATACCAAGCATTTAACATGTTAAAATCATTACCGACAAGTGTTAAAAATTGGTTTTCGTACGAGAGCAATACGATGCGTTCTTGATGAAATTTCAGTTGCTAGACCTTTATCTGGATGGTATTATTATAAACTAGGTTATTTTTGGCATTAAAAGTTATTTACGCTCTCTAAAAATCCGGTTTCACCAATTAATGCGTGCGCCAAAAAAAACAGAGTCTTTTTCCCATTTTACCCAAAACAACCCTAATCAAACGATATTTTAAACAAAAAATGAACTTCAAAATTCTTAGTAATGTGTGTTTATACCACATTTACTTATTTTAATCCCTATATCACAAAGCACAATCTCGTAGTTTCTCTAACAAGCATTTAACGGGATAAAATCATTACCAAAAAGTGTTAGAACTCTGTTTTTTTACGAAAGCAAATACGATGCGTTCTTGAGGAAATTTCAGTTGCTAGACCTTTATTTGGGCGTTATTATTATAAATTGGGTTATTTTCGGCATTAAAATTTTTTACGCTCTTTAAAAACCCTAATTCACCAATTAATGCTTGCTAAAAAAAAATTGAGTCTTTTTCCCATTTTACGCAAAACAACCCTAATCAAACGATATTTTAAGCAAAAAATGAATTTCAAAAATATTATTAATGTGTATTTATATCACATAGACTTATTTTAATTCCTAAATCTCAAAGCACTATCTCGTAGAGTGTATACCAAGCATTTAACATGTTAAAATCATTACCGACAAGTGTTAAAAATTGGTTTTCGTACGAGAGCAAATACGATGCGTTCTTGATGAAATTTCAGTTGTTAGACCTTTTTCTGGGTGATATTATTATAAGCTAGGTTATTTTTGGCATTAAAAGTTATTGACGCTCTCTAAAAACCCGGTTTCACCAATTAATGGGTGCGCCAAAAAAAACAGAGTCTTTTTCCCATTTTACCCAAAACAACCCTAATCAAACGATATTTTAAACAAAAAACGAACTTGAAAATTCTTAGTAATGTGTATTTATACCACATTTACTTATTTTAATCCCTAAATCGCAAAGAACTATCTCGTAGTTTCTATAACAAGCATTTAACGGGATAAAATCATTACCGAGAAGTGTTAAAAATTTGTTTTTTTACGAAAGCAAATACGATGCGTTCTTGAGGAAATTTCAGTTGCTAGACCTTTATTTGGGTGTTATTATTATAAATTGGGTTATTTTTGGCATTAAAATTTTTGACGCTCTTTAAAAACCCTAATTCACCAATTAAAGCTTGCTAAAAAAAACTGAGTCTTTTTCCCATTTTACGCAAAACAACCCAAATCAAACGATATTTTAAACAAAAATTAATTTCAAAATTATTATGAATGTGTATTTATATCACATTTACTTATTTTATTTCCTAAATCGCAAAGCACTATCTCGTAGAGTGTATACCAAGCATTTAACATGTTAAAATCATTACCGACAAGTGTTAAAAATTGGTTTTCGTACGAGAGCAATACGATGCGTTCTTGATGAAATTTCAGTTGCTAGACCTTTATCTGGATGGTATTATTATAAACTAGGTTATTTTTGGCATTAAAAGTTATTTACGCTCTCTAAAAATCCGGTTTCACCAATTAATGCGTGCGCCAAAAAAAACAGAGTCTTTTTCCCATTTTACCCAAAACAACCCTAATCAAACGATATTTTAAACAAAAAATGAACTTCAAAATTCTTAGCAATGTGTATTTATACCACATTTATTTATTTTAATCCCTAAATCGCAAAGTACTATCTCATAGTTTCTATAACAAGCATTTAACGGGATAAAATCATTACCGAAAAGTGTTAAAAATTTGTTTTTTTACGAGAGGAAATACGATGCGTTCTTGAGGAAATTTCAGTTTCTAGACCTTTATTTGGGTGTTATTATTATAAATTGGGTTATTTTTGGCATTAAAACTTTTGAAGCTCTTTAAAAACCCTAATTCACCAATTAATGCTTGCTAAAAAAAAACCAAGTCTTTTTCCCTTTTTATGCAAAACAACCTTTAAAAAACGATATTTGAAACAAAAAATGAATTGCAAAATTCTTATTAATGTGTATTTAAACCACATATACTTATTTTAGTCCCTAAATCGCAAAGCACCATCTCGTAGTTTCTATACCAAGCATTTAACGGGTTAAAATAATTACCGAAAAGTGTAAAAAATTGGTTTTCTTACGAGAGCAAATACGATGCGTTATTGATAAAATTTCAGTTGCTAGACCTTTATCTGGGTGGTATTGTTATAAACTAGGTTATTTTTGGCATTAAAAGTTTTTGACGCTCTCCAAAAACCCGGTTTCACCAATTAATGCGTGCGCCAAAAAAAACAGTCTTTTTCCTATTTTACACAAAACAACCTTAATCAAACGATATTTTAAACAAAAAATGAACTTCGAAATTCTTAGCAATGTGTATTTATACCACATTTACTTATTTTAATCCCTAAATCGCGAAGCACTATCTCGTAGTTTCTATAAAAGGCATTTAACGGGATAAAATCATTACCGAAAAGTGTTAAAAATTAGTTTTTTTACGAGAGCAAAGACGATGCGTTCTTGAGGAAATTTCAGTTGCTAGACCTTTATTTGGGTGTTATTATTATAAATTGGGTTATTTTTGGCATTAAAACTTTTGACGCTCTTTAAAAACCCTAATTCACCAATTAATGCTTGCTAAAAAAAACTGAGTCTTTTTCCCATTTTACAAAAAAACAACCCTAATCAAACGATATTTTAAACAAAAAATGAATTTCAAAATTCTTATTAATGTGTATTTATATCACATTTACTTATTTTAATCCCTAAATCGCAACGCAGTATCTCGTAGAGTATATACCAAGCATTTGACATGTTAAAATCATTACCGACAAGTGTTAAAAATTGGTTTTCGTACGAGAGCAAATAAGATGCGTTCTCGATGAAATTTCAGTTGCTAGACCTTTATCTGGGTGGTATTATTATAAACTAGGTTATTTTTGCCATTAAAAGTTATTGACGCTCTTTAAAAACCCGGTTTCACCAATTAATGCGTGCGCCAAAAAAAACAGAGTCTTTTTCCCATTTTACCCAAAACAACCGTAATCAAACGATATTTTAAACAAAAAATGAACTTCAAAATTCTTAGTAATGTGTATTTATACCACATTTACTTATTTTAATCCCTAAATCGCAAAGCACTATCTCGTAGTTTCTATAACAAGCATTTAACGGGATAAAATCATTACAGAAAAGTATTAAAAATTTGTTTTTTTACGAAAGCAAATACGATGCGTTCTTGAGGAAATTTCACTTGCTAGACCTATTTGGGTGTTATTATTATAAATTAGGTTATTTTTGGCATTATAATTTTTTGACGCTCTTTAAAAACCCTAATTCACCAATTAATGCTTGCTAAAAAAAAACTGAGCCTTTTTCCCATTTTACGCAAAACAACCCTAATCAAACGATATTTTAAACAAAAAATGAATTTCAAAAGTCTTATTAATGTGTATTTATATCACATTTACTTATTTTAATCCCTAAATCGCAAAGCACTATCTCGTAGACTTTATACCAAGTATTTAACATGTTAAAATGATTACCGACAAGTGTTAAAAATTTGTTTTCGTACGAAAGAAAATACGATGCGTTCTTGATGAAATTTCAGTTGCTAGACCTTTATCTGGGTGGTATTATTATAAACTAGGTTATTTTTTGCATTAAAAGTTTTTGACGCTCTCTAAAAACCCAGTTTCATCAATTAATGCGTGCGCATAAAAAAAACAGAGTGTTTTTCCCATTTTACCTAAACCAACCCTAATCAAACGATATTTTAAACAAAAAATGAACTTCAAAATTCTTAGTAATGTGTATTTATATCACATTTACTTATTTTAATCCCTAAATCGCAAAGCACTATCTCGTAGTTTCTATAACAAGCATTTAACAGGATAAAATCATTACCAAAAAGTGTTAAAACTCTGTTTTTTTACGAAAGCAAATACGATGCGTTCTTGAGGAAATTTCAGTTGCTAGACCTATTTGGGTGTTATTATTATAAATTGGGTTATTTTTGGCATTAAAATTTTTGACGCTCTTTAAAAACCCTAATTCACCAATTAATGCTTGCTAAAAAAAACTGAGTCTTTTTCCCATTTTACACAAAACAACCCTGATCAAACGATATTTTAAACAAGAAATGAATTTCAAAATTATTATTAATGTGTATTTATATCACATTTACTTATTTTATTTCCTAAATCGCAAAGCACTATCTCGTAGAGTGTATACCAAGCATTTAACATGTTAAAATCATTACCGACAAGTGTTAAAAATTGGTTTTCGTACGAGAGCAATACGATGCGTTCTTGATGAAATTTCAGTTGCTAAACCTTTATCTGGATGGTATTATTATAAACTAGGTTATTTTTGGCATTAAAAGTTATTGACGCTCTCTAAAAACCCGGTTTCACCAATTAATGCGTGCGCCAAAAAAAACAGAGTCTATTTCCCATTTTACCCAGAACAACCCTAATCAAACGATATTTTAAACAAAAAATGAACTTAAAAATTCTTAGTAATGTGTATTTATACCACATTTACTTATTTTAATCCCTAAATCGCAAAGCACTATCTCGTAGTTTCTATAACAAGCATTTAACGGGATAAAATCATTACCAAAAAGTGTTAAAACTCTGTTTTTTTACGAAAGCAAATACGATGCGTTCTTGAGGAAATTTCAGTTGCTAGACCTTTATTTGGGTGTTATTATTATAAATTTGGTTATTTTCGGCATTAAAATTTTTTACGCTCTTTAAAAACTCTAATTCACCAATTAATGCTTGCTAAAAAAAAACTGAGTCTTTTTCCCATTTTACGCACAACAGCCCTAATCAAACGATATTTTAAGCAAAAAATGAATTTCAAAATTATTATTAATGTGTATTTATATCACATTTACTTATTTTAATTCATAAATCGCAAAGCACTATCTCGTAGAGTGTATACCAAGCATTTAACAGGTTAAAATCATTACCGACAAGTGTTAAAAATTGGTTTTCGTACGAGAGCAAATACGATGCGTTCTTGATGAAATTTCAGTTGTTAGACCTTTATCTGGGTGATATTATTATAAACTAGGTTATTTTTGGCATTAAAAGTTATTGACGCTCTCTAAAAACCCGGTTTCACCAATTAATGGGTGCGCCAAAAAAAACAGAGTCTTTTTCCCATTTTACCCAAAACAACCCTAATCAAACGATATTTTAAACAAAAAACGAACTTCAAAATTCTTAGTAATGTGTATTTATACCACATTTACTTATTTTAATCCCTAAATCGCAAAGCACTATCTCGTAGTTTCTATAACAAGCATTTAACGGGATAAAATCATTACCGAGAAGTGTTAAAATTTGTTTTTTTACGAAAGCAAATACGATGCGTTCTTGAGGAAATTTCAGTTGCTAGACCTTTATTTCCGTGGTATTATTATAAATTGGGTTATTTTTGGCATTAAAATTTTTGACGCTCTTTAAAAACCCTAATTCACCAATTAAAGCTTGCTAAAAAAAACTGAGTCTTTTTCCCATTTTACACAAAACAACCCTAATCAAACGATATTTTAAACAAAAAATGAATTTCAAAATTATTATTAATGTGTATTTATATCACATTTACTTATTTTATTTCCTAAATCGCAAAGCACTATCTCGTAGAGTGTATACCAAGCATTTAACATGTTAAAATCATTACCGACAAGTGTTAAAAATTTGTTTTCGTACGAGAGCAATACGATGCGTTCTTGATGAAATTTCAGTTGCTAGACCTTTATCTGGATGGTATTATTATAAACTAGGTTATTTTTGGCATTAAAAGTTATTTACGCTCTCTAAAAACCCGGTTTCACCAATTAATGCGTGCGCCAAAAAAAACAGAGTCTTTTTCCCATTTAACCCAAAACAACCCTAATCAAACGATATTTTAAACAAAAAATGAACTTCAAAATTCTTAGTAATGTGTGTTTATACCACATTTACTTATTTTAATCCCTATATCACAAAGCACAATCTCGTAGTTTCTCTAACAAGCATTTAACGGGATAAAATCATTACCAAAAAGTGTTAGAACTCTGTTTTTTTACGAAAGCAAATACGATGCGTTCTTGAGGAAATTTCAGTTGCTAGACCTTTATTTGGGTGTTATTATTATAAATTGGGTTATTTTCGGCATTAAAATTTTTTACGCTCTTTAAAAACCCTAATTCACCAATTAATGCTCGCTAAAAAAAACAGAGTCTTTTTCCCATTTTACGCAAAACAACCCTAATCAAACGATATTTTAAACAAAAAATGAATTTCAAAATTCTTATTAATGTGTATTTATATCACATTTACTTATTTTAATCCCTAAATCGCAACGCAATATCTCGTAGAGTTTATACCAAGCATTTGACATGTTAAAATCATTACCGACAAGTGTTAAAAATTGGTTTTCGTACGAGAGGAAATACGATGCGTTATCGATGAAATTTCAGTTGCTAGACCTTTATCTGGGTGGTATTATTATAAACTAGGTTATTTTTGCCATTAAAAGTTATTGACGCTCTTTAAAAACCCGGTTTCACTAATTAATGCGTGCGCCAAAAAAAACAGAGTCTTTTTCCCATTTTACCCAAAACAACCCTAATCAAACGATATTTTAAACAAAAAATCAACTTCAAAATTCTTAGTAATGTGTATTTATACCACATTTACTTATTTTAATCCCTAAATCGCGAAGCACTATCTCGTAGTTTCTATAACAAGCATTTAACGGGATAAAATCATTACCGAAAAGTGTTAAAAATTTGTTTTTTTACGAGAGCAAATACGATGCGTTCTTGAGGAAATTTGAGTTGCTAGACCTTTATTTGGGTGGTATTATTATAAATTGGGTTATTTATGGCATTAAAATTTTTTATGCTCTTTAAACCCTGATTCACCAATTAATGCTTGCTAAAAAAAACTGAGTCTTTTTCCCATTTTACGCAAAACAACCATAATCAAACGATATTTTAAACAAAAAATGAATTTCAAAATTCTTATTAATGTGTATTTATATCACATTTACTTATTTAATCCCTAAATCGCAAAGCACTATCTCGTAGAGTGTATACCAAGAATTTAACATGTTAAAATCATTACCGACAAGTGTTAAAAATTTGTTTTCTTACGAGAGCAAATACGATGCGTTCTTGATAAAATTTCACTTGCTAGACCTTTATCTGGGTGGTATTGTTATAAACTAGGTTATTTTTGGCATTAAAAGTTTTTGACGCTCTCCAAAAACCCAGTTTCACCAAATAATGCGTGCGCCAAAAAAAACTGAGTCTTTTTCCCATTTTACCCAAAACAACCCTAATCAAACGATATTTTAAACAAAAAATGAACTTCAAAATTCTTAGCAATGTGTATTTATACCTCATTTATTTATTTTAATCCCTAAATCGCAAAGTACTATCTCGTAGTTTCTATAACAAGCATTTAACGGGATAAAATCATTACCGAAAAGTGTTAAAAATTTTTTTTTTTACGAGAGGAAATACGATGCGTTCTTGAGGAAATTTCAGTTGCTAGACCTTTATTTGGGTGTTATTATTATAAATTGGGTTATTTTTGGCATTAAAACTTTTGAAGCTCTTTAAAAACCCTAATTCACCAATTAATGCTTGCTAAAAAAAAACCAAGTCTTTTTCCCTTTTTATGCAAAACAACCTTTAAAAAACGATATTTTAAACAAAAAATGAATTGCAAAATTCTTATTAATGTGTATTTATACCACATTTACTTATTTTAGTCCCTAAATCGCAAAGCACCATCTCGTAGTTTCTATACCAAGCATTTAACGGGTTAAAATAATTAACGAAAAGTGTAAAAAATTGGTTTTCTTACGAGAGCAAATACGATGCGTTATTGATAAAATTTCAGTTGCTAGACCTTTATCTGGGTGGTATTGTTATAAACTAGGTTATTTTTGGCATTAAAAGTTTTTGACGCTCTCCAAAAACCCGGTTTCACCAATTAATTCGTGCGCCAAAAAAAAACAGAGTCTTTTTCCTATTTTACGCAAAACAACCTTAATCAAACGATATTTTAAACAAAAAATGAACTTCGAAATTCTTAGCAATGTGTATTTATACCACATTTACTTATTTTAATCCCTAAATCACAAAGCACTATCTCGTAGTTTCTATAAAAGGCATTTAACGGGATAAAATCATTACCGAAAAGTGTTAAAAATTAGTTTTTTTACGAGAGCAAATACGATGCGTTCTTGAGGAAATTTCAGTTGCTAGACCTTTATTTGGGTGTTATTATTATAAATTGGGTTATTTTTGGCATTAAAACTTTTGACGCTCTTTAAAGACCCTAATTCACCAATTAATGCTTGCTAAAAAAAACTAAGTCTTTTTCCCATTTTACGCAAAACAACCTTTAAAAAACAATATTTTAAACAAAAAATGAATTTCAAAATTCTTATTAATGTGTATTTATATCATATTTACCTATTTAATCCCTAAATCGCAAAGCACTATCTCGTAGAGTGTATACCAAGCATTTAACATGTTAAAATCATTACCGACAAGTGTTAAAAATGGGTTTTTTTACGAGAGCAAATACGATGCATTCTTGAGGAAATTTCAGTTGCTAGAACTTTATTTGGGTGTTATTATTATAAATTGGGTTGTTTTTGGCATTAAAATTTTTCACGCTCTTTAAAAACCCTAATTCATCAATTAAGGCTTGCTAAAAAAAACTGAGTCTTTTGCCCGTTTTACGCAAAACAACCCTAATCAAACGAAATTTTAAACAAAAAACGAATTTCAAAATTCTTATTAATGTGTATTTATATAACATTTACTTATTTTAATCCCTAAATATCAAAGCACTATCTCGTAGAGTGTATACCAAGAATTTAACATGTTAAAATCATTACCGACAAGTGTTAAAAATTGGTTTTCTTACGAGAACAAATATGATGCGTTCTTGATAAAATTTCAGTTGCTAGACCTGTATTTCGGTGGTATTGTTATAATCTAGGTTATTTTTGGCATTAAAAGTTTTTTACGCTCTCCAAAAACCCGGTTTCACCAATTAATGCGTGCGCCAAAAAAAAAAACAGAGTTTTTTTCCCATTTTACCCAAAACAACCCTAATCAAACGATATTTTTAAACAAAAAATGAACTTAAAAACTCTTAGTAATGTGTATTTATAACACATTTACTTATTTTAATCCCTAAATCGCAAAGCACTATCTCGTAGTTTCTATAACAAGCATTTAACGGGATAAAATCATTACCGAAAAGTGTTAAAAATTTGTTTTTTTACGAGAGGAAATACGATGCGTTCTTGAGGAAATTTTAGTTGCTAGACCTTTATTTGGGTGGTATTATTATAAATTGGATTATTTTTGGCATTAAATTTTATGCCGCTCTTTAAAAACACTAATTCACCAATTAATGCTGGCTAAAAAAAATTGAGTCTTTTGCCCATTTTACGCAAAACAACCATAATCAAACGCTACTTTAAACAAAAAATGAATTTCAAAATTCTTATTAATGTGTATTTATATCACATTTACTTATTTTAATCCCTAAATCGCAAAGCACTATCTCGTAGAGTGTATACCAAGCATTTAACATGTTAAAATCATTACCGACAAGTGTTAAAAATTGGTTTTCTTACGAGAGCAAATACGATGCGTTCTTGATGAAATTTCAGTTGCTAGACCTTTATCTGGGTGGTATTGTTATAAACTATGTTATTTTTGGCATTAAAAGTTTTTGACACTCTCCAAAAACCCGGTTTCATCATTTAATGCGTGCGCCAAAAAAAATAGTCTTTTTCCCATTTTACCCAAAACAACCCTAATCAAACGATATTTTAAACAAAAAATGAACTTCAAAATTCTTAGTAATGTGTATTTATACCACATTTACTTATTTTAATCCCTAAATCGCAAAGCACTATCTCGTAGTTTCTATAACAAGCATTTAACGGGATAAAATCATTACCGAAAAGTGTTAAAAATTTGTTTTTTTACGAGGGCAAATACGATGCGTTCTTGAGGAAATTTGAGTTGCTAGACCTTTATTTGGGTGGTATTATTATAAATTGGGTTATTTTTGGCATTAAAATTTTTTATGCTCTTTAAAAACCCTGATTCACCAATTAATGCTTGCTAAAAAAAAATTTGAGTCTTTTGCCCATTTTACGCAAAACAACCATAATCAAACGATATTTTAAACAAAAAATGAATTTCAAAATTCTTATTAATGTGTATTTATATCACATTTACTTATTTTAATCCCTAAATCGCAAAGAACTATCTCGTAGTTCTATAATAAGCATTTAACGGGATAAAATCATTACCGAAAAGTGTTAAAAATTTGTTTTTTTACGAGAGCAAATACGATGCGTTCTTGAGGAAATTTGAGTTGCTAGACCTTTATTTGGGTGGTATTATTTTAAATTGGGTTATTTTTGGCATTAAAATTTTTATGCTCTTTAAAAACCATAATTCACCAATTAATGCTTGCTAAAAAAAATTTGAGTCTTTTGCCCATTTTACGCAAAACAACCATAATCAAACGATATTTTAAACAAAAAATGAATTTCAAAATTCTTATTAATGTGTATTTATAACACATTTACTTATTTTAATCCCTAAATCGCAAAGCACTATCTCGTAGAGTGTATACCAAGCATTTAACATGTTAAAATCATTACTGACAAGTTTTAAAAAATAGTTTTCTTACGAGAGCAAATACGATGCGTTCTTGATGAAATTTCAGTTGCTAGACCTTTATCTAGGTGGTATTGTTATAAACTAGGTTATTTTTCGCATTAAAAGTTTTTGACGCTCTCCAAAAACCTGGTTTCACCAATTAATGCGTGCCAAAAAAAAAACAGAGTCTTTTTCCCATTTTACCCAAAACAACCCTAATCAAATGATATTTTAAACAAAAAATCAACATCAAAATTCATAGTAATTTGTATTTAGACCACATTTACTTATTTTAATCCCTAAATCGCAAAGCACTATCTCGTACTTTCTATAACAAGCATTTAACGGGATAAAATCATTACATAAAAGTTTTAAAATTTTGTTTTTTTTACGTGAGCAAATACGATGCGTTCTTGAGGAAATTTCAGTTGCTAGACCTTTATTTGGGTGGTATTATTATAAATTGGGTTATTTTTGGCATTAAAATTTTTGACGCTCTTTAAAAACCCTAATTCACCAATTAATGCTTGCTAAAAAAAAATTGAGTCTTTTGCCCATTTTACGCAAAACAACCATAATCAAACGATATTTTAAACAAAAAATGAATTTCAAAATTCTTATTAATGTGTATTTATATCACATTTACTTATTTTAATCTCGAAATCGCAAAGCACTATCTCGTAGAGTGTATACCAAGCATTTAAAATGTTAAAATAATTACCGACAAGTGTTAAAAAATGATTTTCTTACGAGAGCAAATACGATGCGTTCTTGATTAAATTTCAGTTGCTAGACCTTTATCTAGGTAGTATTTTTATAAACTAGGTTATTTTTGGCATTAAAAGTTTTTGACGCTCTCCAAAAACCTGGTTTCACCAATTAATGCGTGCAAAAAAAAAAAACAGAGTCTTTTTCCCATTTTACCCAAAACAACCCTAATCAAACGATATTTTAAACAAAAAATGAACTTCAAAATTCTTAGTAATGTGTATTTAGATCACATTTACTTATTTTAATCCCTAAATCGCAAAGCACTATCTCGTAAATTCTATAACAAGCATTTAACGGGATAAAATCATTACATAAGAGTGTTAAAAATTTGTTTTTTTACGAGAGCAAATACGATGCGTTCTTGAGGAACCTTCAAATGCTAGACCTTTATTTGGGTGGTATTATTATAAATTGGGTTATTTTTGGCATTAAAATTTTTGACGCTCTTTAAAAACCCTAATTCACCAATTAATGCTTGCTAAAAAAAAATTGAGTCTTTTGCCCATTTTACGCAAAACAACCATAATCAAACGATATTTTAAACAAAAAATGAATTTCAAAATTCTTATTAATGTGTATTTATACCACATTTACTTATTTTAATCCCTAAATCGCAAAGCACTATCTCGTAGTTTCTATAACAAGCATTTAACGGGATAAAATCATTACCGAAAAGTGTTAAAAATTTGTTTTTTTACGAGAGCAAATACGATGCGTTCTTGAGGAAATTTCAGTTGCTAGACCTTTATTTGGGCAGTATTATTATAAATTGGGTTATTTTTGGCATTAAAATTTTTTATGCTCTTTAAAAACCCTAATTCACCAATTAATGCTTGCTAAAAAAAAATTTGAGTCTTTTGCCCATTTTACGCAAAACAACCATAATCAAACTATATTTTAAACAAATAATGGATTTCAAATTTTTATTAATGTGTATTTATATCATATTTACTTATTTTAATACCTAAATCGCAAAGCACTATCTCGTCGAGTGTATACCAAGCATTTAACATGTTAAAATCATTACCGAAAAGTGTTAAAAATTGGTTTTCTTACGAGAGCAAATACGATGCGTTCTTGATGAAATTTCAGTTGCTAGACCTTTATCTGGGTGGTATTGTTATAAACTAGGTTATTTTTGGCATTAAAAGTTTTTGACGCTCTCCAAAAACCCGGTTTCACCAATTAATGCGTGCGCCAAAAAAAACAGAGTCTTTTTCCCATTTTACCCAAAACAACCCTAATCAAACGATATTTTAAACAAAAAATGAACTTCAAAATTCTTAGTAATGTGTATTTATACCACATTTACTTATTTTAATCCCTAAATCGCAAAGCACTATCTCGTAGTTTCTATAACAAGCATTTAACGGGATAAAATCATTACCGAAAAGTGTTAAAAAATTTTTTTTTTACGAGAGCAAATACGATGCGTTCTTGAGGAAATTTCAGTTGCTAGACCTTTATTTGGGCAGTATTATTATAAATTGGGTTATTTTTGGCATTAAAATTTTTTATGCTCTTTAAAAACCCTAATTCACCAATTAATGCTTGCTAAAAAAAAATTTGAGTCTTTTGCCCATTTTACGCAAAACAACCATAATCAAACGATATTTTAAACAAATAATGGATTTCAAATTTTTATTAATGTGTATTTATATCATATTTACTTATTTTAATACCTAAATCGCAAAGCACTATCTCGTCGAGTGTATACCAAGCATTTAACATGTTAAAATCATTACCGAAAAGTGTTAAAAATTGGTTTTCTTACGAGAGCAAATACGATGCGTTCTTGATGAAATTTCAGTTGCTAGACCTTTATCTGGGTGGTATTGTTATAAACTAGGTTATTTTTGGCATTAAAAGTTTTTGACGCTCTCCAAAAACCCGGTTTCACCAATTAATGCGTGCGCCAAAAAAAACAGAGTCTTTTTCCCATTTTACCCAAAACAACCCTAATCAAACGATATTTTAAACAAAAAATGAACTTCAAAATTCTTAGTAATATGTATTTATACCACATTTACTTATTTTAATCCCTAAATCGCAAAGCACTATCTCGTAGTTTCTATAACAAGCATTTAACGGGATAAAATCATTACCGAAAAGTGTTAAAAATTTGTTTTTTTACGAGAGCAAATACGATGCGTTCTTGAGGAAATTTCAGTTGCTAGACCTTTATTTGGGCAGTATTATTATATATTGGGTTATTTTTGGCATTAAAATTTTTTATGCTCTTTAAAAACCCTAATTCACCAATTAATGCTTGCTAAAAAAAAATTTGAGTCTTTTGCCCATTTTACGCAAAACAACCATAATCAAACGATATTTTAAACAAATAATGGATTTCAAATTTTTATTAATGTGTATTTATATCATATTTACTTATTTTAATACCTAAATCGCAAAGCACTATCTCGTCGAGTGTATACCAAGCATTTAACATGTTAAAATCATTACCGACAATTGTTAAAAATTGGTTTTCTTACGAGAGCAAATACGATGCGTTCTTGATGAAATTTCAGTTGCTAGACCTTTATCTGGGTGGTATTGTTATAAACTAGGTTATTTTTGGCATTAAAAGTTTTTACGCTCTCCAAAAACCCGGTTTCACCAATTAATGCGTGCGCCAAAAAAAACAGAGTCTTTTTCCCATTTTACCCAAAACAACCCTAATCAAACGATATTTTAAACAAAAAATGAACTTCAAAATTCTTAGTAATGTGTATTTATACCACATTTACATATTTTAATCCCTAAATCGCAAAGCACTATCTCGTAGTTTCTATAACAAGCATTTAACGGGATAAAATCATTACCGAAAAGTGTTAAAAATTTGTTTTTATACGAGAGCTAATACGATGCGTTCTTGAGGAAATTTCAGTTGCTACACCTTTATTTGGGTGGTATTATTATAAATTGGTTTATTTATGGCATTAAAAATTTTTATGCTCTTTAAAAACCCTAATTCACCAATTAATGCTTGCTAAAAAAAACTGAGTCTTTTTCCCATTTTACCCAAAACAACCATAATCAAACGATATTTTAAACAAAAAATTAATTTCAAAATTCTTATTAATGTGTATTTTTATCACATTTACTTATTTTAATCCCTAAATCGCAAAGCACTATCTCGTAGAGTGTATACCAAGCATTTAACATGTTAAAATCATTACCGATAAGTGTTAAAAAATTGTTTTCTTACGAGAGCAAATACGATGCGTTCTTGATGAAATTTCAGTTGCTAGACCTTTATCTGGGTGGTATTGTTATAAACTAGGTTATTTTTGGCATTAAAAGTTTTTGACGCTCTCCAAAAACCCGGTTTCACCAATTAATGCGTGCCAAAAAAAAAACAGAGTCTTTTTCCCATTTTACCCAAAAGAACCCTAATCAAACGATATTTTAAACAAAAAATGAACTTCAAAATTCTTAGTAATGTGTATTTATACCAAATTTACTTATTTTAATCCCTAAATCGCAAAGCACTATCTCGTAGTTTCTATAACAAGCATTTAACAGGATAAAATCATTACCGAAAAGTGATAAAAATTTGTTTTTTTACGAGAGCAAAGACGATGCGTTCTTGAGGAAATTTTAGTAGGTAGACCTTTATTTGGGTGGTATTATTATAAATTGTGTTATTTTTGGCATTAAGATTTTTGACGTTCTTTAAAAACCCTAATTCACCAATTAATGCTTGGTAAAAAAAAATGAGTCTTTTGCCCATTTTACGCAAAACAACCATAATCAAACAATATTTTAAACAAAAACTGAATTTCAAAATTCTTATTAATTTGTATTTATATCACATTTACTTATTTTAATCCCTAAATCGCAAATCACTATCTCGTAGAGTGTATACAAAGCATTTAACATGTTAAAATCATTACCGACAAGTGTTAAAAATTTGTTTTCTTACGAGAGAAAATACGATGCGTTCTTGATGAAATTTCAGTTGCTAGACCTTTATCCTTGTGGTATTGTTATAAAATAGGTTATTTTTGGCATTAAAAGTTTTTTATGCTC
Source organism: Parietaria judaica (assembly GCA_954871525.1). Lineage (NCBI taxonomy): Eukaryota > Viridiplantae > Streptophyta > Magnoliopsida > Rosales > Urticaceae > Parietaria > Parietaria judaica. The sequence continues at coordinate 17,023 of OX940865.1, read as the reverse complement.
TCCAAAAACCCGGTTTCACCAATTAATGCGTGCGCCAAAAAAACAGAGTCTTTTTCCCATTTTTCTTAAAACAACCCAATCAAGCGATATTTTAAAAAAAAAATGAACTTCAAAATTCTTAGTAATGTGTATTTATACCACATTTACTTATTTTAATCCCTAAATCGCAAAGCACTATCTCGTAGTTTCTATAACAAGCATTTAACGGGATAAAATCATTACTGAAAAGTGTTAAAAATTTGTTTTTTTACGAGAGCAAATACGATGCGTTCTTGAGGAAATTTCAGTTGCTAGACCTTTATTTGGGTTGTATTATTATAAATTGGGTTATTTTTGGCATTAAAATTTTTGACGCTCTTTAAAAACCCTAATTCACCAATTAATGCTTGCTAAAAAAAATTTGAGTCTTTTGCCCATTTTACACATAGCAACCATAATCAAACAATTTTTTAAACAAAAAATGAATTTATAAATTCTTATTATTGTGTATTTATATCACATTTACTTATTTTAATCCCTAAATCACAAAGCACTATCTCCTAGAGTTTATACCAAGCATTAAACATGTTAAAATCATTACCGACAAGTGGTAAAAATTGGTTTTCTTACGAGAGCAAATACGATGCGTTCTTGATGAAATTTCAGTTGCTAAACCTTTATCTGGGTGGTATTGTTATAAACTAGGTTATTTTTGGCATTAAAAGTTTTTAACACTCTCCAAAAACCCAGGTTCAAAAATTAATGCGTGCGCCAAAAAAAACAGAGTCTTTTTCCCATTTTACCCAAAATAACCCTAATCAAACGATATTTTAAGCAAAAAATGAACTTCAAAATTCTTAGTAATGTGTACTTATATCACATTTACTTATTTTAATCCCTAAATCGCAAAGAACTATCTCGTAGTTTCTATAACAAGCATTTAACGGGATAAAATCATTACCGAAAAGTGTTAAAAATTTGTTTTTTTACGAGAGCAAATACGATACGTTCTTGATGAATTTTCAGTTGCTAGACCTTTATTTGGGTGGTATTATTATAAATTGGGTTATTTTTGGCATTAAAATTTTTTACGCTCTTTAAAAACCCTAATTCACCAATTAATGCTTGCTAAAAAAAACAGAGTCTCTTTCCCATTTTACGCAAAACAACCATAATCAAACGATATTTTAAACAAAAAATGAACTTCAAAATTCTTATTAATGTGTATTTATATCAAATTAACTTATTATAATCCCTAAATTACAAAGCACTATCTCGTAAAGTGTATACCAAGCATTTAACATGTTAAAATCATTACCAACAAGTGTTAAAAATTGGTTTTCTTACGAGAGCAAATACGATGCGTTCTTGATGAAATTTCAATTGCTAGACCTTTATCTGGGTGGTACTGTTATAATCTAGGTTATTCTTGGCATTAAAAGTTTTTGACGCTCTCCAGAAACCCGGTTTCACCAATTAATGTGTGTGCCAAAAAAAACAGAGTCTTTTTCCCATTTTACCCAAAACAACCCTAATCAAACGATATTTTAAACAAAAAATGAACATCAAAATTCTAAGTAATGTGTATTTATACCACATTTACTTATTTTAATCCCTAAATCGCAAAGCACTATCTCGTAGTTTCTATAACAAGTATTTAACAGTATAAAATCATTACCGAAAAGTGTTAAAAATTGGTTTTTTTACGAGAGCAAATACAATGCGTTCTTAAGGAAATTTCAGTTGCTAGACCTTTATTTGGGTGGTATTATTATAAATTGGGTTATTTTTGGAATTAAATTTTTGACGCTCTTTAAAAACCCTAATTCACCAATTAATGCTTGCTAAAAAAAATTGAGTCTTTTGCCCATTTTACACAAAGCAACCATAACCAAACGATTTTTTAAACAAAAAATGAATTTATAAATTCTTATTAATGTGTATTTATATCAAATTTACTTATTTTAATCCCTAAATCGCAAAGCACTATCTCGTAGAGTGTATACCAAGCATTTAACATGTTAAAATCATTACCGACAAGTGTTAAAAATTGGTTTTCTTACGAGATCAAATACGATGCGTTCTTGATGAAATTTCAGTTGCTAGACCTTTATCTGGGTGGTATTGTTATAAACTAGGTTATTTTTGGCATTAAAAAGTTTTGACGCTCTCCAAAAACCCGGTTTCACGAATTAATGCGTGCGCAAAAAAAAAAACAGAGTCTTTTTCCCATTTTACATAAAACAACCCTAATCAAACGATATTTTAAACAAAAAATGAACTTCAAATTCTTAGTAATGTGTATTTATACCAAATTTACTTATTTTAATCCCTAAATCGCAAAGCATTATCTCGTAGTTTCTATATAAAGCATTTAACGGGATAAAATCATTACCGAAAAGTGTTAAAAAATTGTTTTTTTACGAGAGCAAATACGATGCGTTCTTGAGGAAATTTTAGTTGCTAGACCTTTATTTGGGTGGTATTATTATAAATTGTGTTATTTTTGGCATTAAAATTTTTGACGCTCTTTAAAAACCCTAATTCACTAATTAATGCTTGCTAAAAAAAAAATTGAGTCTTTTGCCCATTTTACGCATAACAACCATAATCAAACAATATTTTAAACAAAAAATGAATTTCAAAATTCTTATTAATTTGTATTTATATCACATTTACTTATTTTAATCCCTAAATCGCAAAAGCACTATCTCGTACAGTGTATACCAAGCATTTAACATGTTAAAATCATTACCGAAAAGTGTTATAAATTGGTTTTCTTACGAGAGCAAATACGACGCGTTCTTGATGAAATTTCAGTTGCTAGACCTTTATCTTGGTGGTATTGTTATAAACTAGGTTATTTTTGGCATTAAAAGTTTTTGACGCTCTCCAAAAACCAGGTTTCACCAATTAATGCGTGCGCCAAAAAAACAGAGTCTTTTTCCCATTTTTCCCAAAACAACCCTAATCAAACGATATTTTAAACAAAAATTGAACTTCAAAATTCTTAGTAATGTGTATTTATACCACATTTACTTATTTTAATCCCTAAATCGCAAAGCACTATCTCGTAGTTTCTATAACAAGCATTTAACGGGATAAAATCATTATTGAAAAGTGTTAAAAATTTGTTTTTTTACGAGAGCAAATACGATGCGTTCTTGATGAAATTTCAGTTGCTAGACCTTTATTTGGGTTGTATTATTATAAATTGGGTTATTTTTGGCATTAAAATTTTTGACGCTCTTTAAAAACCCTAATTCACCAATTAATGCTTGCTAAAAAAAACTGAGTCTTTTCCCCATTTTACGCAAAACAACCATAATCAAACGATATTTTAAACAAAAAATGAATTTCAAAATTCTTATTAATGTGTATTTTTATCACATTTACTTATTTGAATCCCTAAATCGCAAAGCACTATCTCGTAGTGTGTATACCAAGAATTTAACATGTTAAAATCATTACCGACAAGTGTTAAAAATTGGTTTTCTTACGAGGGCAAGTATGATGCGTTCTTGATGAAATTTCAGTTACTAGACCTTTATCTGGGTGGTATTATTATAAACTAGGTTATTTTTTGCATTAAAAGTTTTTGACGCTCTCTAAAAACCCAGTTTCATCAATTAATGCGTGCGCATAAAAAAAACAGAGTCTTTTTCCCATTTTACCTAAAACAACCCTAATCAAACGATATTTTAAACAAAAAATGAACTTCAAAATTCTTAGTAATGTGTATTTATACCACATTTACTTATTTTAATCCCTAAACCGCAAAGCACTATCTCGTAGTTTCTATAACAAGCATTTAACGGGATAAATCATTACCGAAAAGTGTTAAAAATTGGTTTTTTTACGAGAGAAATTACGATGCGTTCTTAAGGAAATTTCAAATGCTAGACCTTTATTTGGTTGGAATTATTAGAAATTGGGTTTTTTTTTTTGGCATTAAAATTTTTGACGCTCTTTAAAAACCCTAATTCACCAATTAATGCTTGCTAAAAAAAAATTAAGTCTTTTGTCCATTTTACACAAAGCAACCATAATCAAACGATTTTTTAAACAAAAAATGAATTTATAAATTCTTATTAATGTGTATTTATATCACATTTACTTATTTTAATCCCTAAATCGCAAAGCACTATCCCGTAGAGTGTTTACCAAGCATTTAACATGTTAAAATCATTACCGATAAGTGTTAAAAATTGGTTTTCTTACGAGAGCAAATACGATGCGTTCTTGATGAAATTTCAACTGCTAGACCTTTATCTGGGTGGTATTGTTATAAACTAGGTTATTTTTGGCATTAAAAGTATTTAACGCTCTCCAAAAACCCAGGTTCACCAATTAATGCGTGAGCAAAAAAAAAAAGTCTTTTTCCCATTTTACCAAAAACAACCCTAATCAAACGATATTTTAAGCAAAAAATGAACTTCAAAATTCTTGGTAATGTGTACTTATACCACATTTTACTTATTTTAACCCATAAATCGCAAAGCACTATCTCGTAGTTTCTATAACAAGCATTTAACGGGATAAAATCATTACCGAAAAGTGTTAAAAATTGATTTTTTTTACGAGAGCAAATACGATGCGTTCTTGAGGAAATTTCAGTTGCTAGACCTTTATTTGGGTGGTATTATTATAAATTGGGTTATTTTTGGCATTAAAATTTTTGACGCTCTTTAAAAACCCTAATTCACCAATTAATGCTTGCTAAAAAAAATTGAGTCTTTTGCCCATTTTACGCAAAATAACCATAATCAAACGATATTTTAAACAAAAAATGAATTTCAAAATTCTTATTAATGTGTATTTTTATCACATTTACTTATTTTAATCCCTAAATCGCAAAGCACTATCTCGTAGTGTGTATACCAAGCATTTAACATGTTAAAATCATTACCGACAAGTGTTAAAAATTGGTTTTCTTACGGCAGCAAGTAAGATACGTTCTTGATGAAATTTCAGTTACTAGACCTTTATCTGGGTGGTATTGTTATAAACTAGGTAATTTTTGGCATTAAAAGTTTAACGCTCTCCAAAAACCCGTCTTAACCAATTAATGCGTGTGCCAAAAAAAACAGAGTCTTTTTCCCATTTTACCCAAAACAACCCTAATCAAACGATATTTTAAACAAAAAATGAACTTCAAATTCTTAGTAATGTGTATTTATACCAAATTTACTTATTTTAATCCCTAAATCGCAAAGCATTATCTCGTAGTTTCTATATAAAGCATTTAACGGGATAAAATCATTACCGAAAAGTGTTAAAAAATTGTTTTTTTACGAGAGCAAATACGATGCGTTCTTGAGGAAATTTTAGTTGCTAGACCTTTATTTGGGTGGTATTATTATAAATTGTGTTATTTTTGGCATTAAAATTTTTGACGCTCTTTAAAAACCCTAATTCACTAATTAATGCTTGCTAAAAAAAAATTGAGTCTTTTGCCCATTTTACGCATAACAACCATAATCAAACAATATTTTAAACAAAAAATGAATTTCAAAATTCTTATTAATTTGTATTTATATCACATTTACTTATTTTAATCCCTAAATCGCAAAAGCACTATCTCGTACAGTGTATACCAAGCATTTAACATGTTAAAATCATTACCGAAAAGTGTTATAAATTGGTTTTCTTACGAGAGCAAATACGACGCGTTCTTGATGAAATTTCAGTTGCTAGACCTTTATCTTGGTGGTATTGTTATAAACTAGGTTATTTTTGGCATTAAAAGTTTTTGACGCTCTCCAAAAACCAGGTTTCACCAATTAATGCGTGCGCCAAAAAAACAGAGTCTTTTTCCCATTTTTCCCAAAACAACCCTAATCAAACGATATTTTAAACAAAAATTGAACTTCAAAATTCTTAGTAATGTGTATTTATACCACATTTACTTATTTTAATCCCTAAATCGCAAAGCACTATCTCGTAGTTTCTATAACAAGCATTTAACGGGTTAAAATCATTATTGAAAAGTGTTAAAAATTTGTTTTTTTACGAGAGCAAATACGATGCGTTCTTGAGGAAATTTCAGTTGCTAGACCTTTATTTGGGTTGTATTATTATAAATTGGGTTATTTTTGGCATTAAAATTTTTTACGCTCTTTAAAAACCCTAATTCACCAATTAATGCTTGCTAAAAAAAACTGAGTCTTTTTCCCATTTTACGCAAAACAACCATAATCAAACAATATTTTAAACAAAAAATGAATTTCAAAATTCTTATTAATGTGTATTTTTATCACATTTACTTATTTGAATCCCTAAATCGCAAAGCACTATCTCGTAGTGTGTATACCAAGAATTTAACATGTTAAAATCATTACCGAAAAGTGTTAAAAATTGGTTTTCTTACGAGCGCAAATACGATGCGTTCTTAATGAAATTTCAGTTACTAGACCTTTATCTGGGTGGTATTATTATAAACTAGGTTATTTTTTGCATTAAAAGTTTTTGACGCTCTCTAAAAACCCAGTTTCATCAATTAATGCGTGCGCATAAAAAAAACAGAGTCTTTTTCCCATTTTACCTAAAACAACCCTAATCAAACGATATTTTAAACAAAAAATGAACTTCAAAATTCTTAGTAATGTGTATTTATACCACATTTACTTATTTTAATCCCTAAATCGCAAAGCACTATCTCGTAGTTTCTATAACAAGCATTTAACGGGATAAATCATTACCGAAAAGTGTTAAAAATTGGTTTTTTTACGAGAGAAATTACGATGCGTTCTTAAGGAAATTTCAAATGCTAGACCTTTATTTGGTTGGAATTATTAGAAATTGGGTTTTTTTTTTTGGCATTAAAATTTTTGACGCTCTTTAAAAACCCTAATTCACCAATTAATGCTTGCTAAAAAAAAATTAAGTCTTTTGTCCATTTTACACAAAGCAACCATAATCAAACGATTTTTTAAACAAAAAATGAATTTATAAATTCTTATTAATGTGTATTTATATCACATTTACTTATTTTAATCCCTAAATCGCAAAGCACTATCCCGTAGAGTGTTTACCAAGCATTTAACATGTTAAAATCATTACCGATAAGTGTTAAAAATTGGTTTTCTTACGAGAGCAAATACGATGCGTTCTTGATGAAATTTCAACTGCTAGACCTTTATCTGGGTGGTATTGTTATAAACTAGGTTATTTTTGGCATTAAAAGTATTTAACGCTCTCCAAAAACCCAGGTTCACCAATTAATGCGTGAGCAAAAAAAAAAGAGTCTTTTTCCCATTTTACCAAAAACAACCCTAATCAAACGATATTTTAAGCAAAAAATGAACTTCAAAATTCTTGGTAATGTGTACTTATACCACATTTTACTTATTTTAACCCATAAATCGCAAAGCACTATCTCGTAGTTTCTATAACAAGCATTTAACGGGATAAAATCATTACCGAAAAGTGTTAAAAATTGATTTTTTTTACGAGAGCAAATACGATGCGTTCTTGAGGAAATTTCAGTTGCTAGACCTTTATTTGGGTGGTATTATTATAAATTGGGTTATTTTTGGCATTAAAATTTTTGACGCTCTTTAAAAACCCTAATTCACCAATTAATGCTTGCTAAAAAAAATTGAGTCTTTTGCCCATTTTACGCAAAACAACCATAATCAAACGATATTTTAAACAAAAAATGAATTTCAAAATTCTTATTAATGTGTATTTTTATCACATTTACTTATTTTAATCCCTAAATCGCAAAGCACTATCTCGTAGTGTGTATACCAAGCATTTAACATGTTAAAATCATTACCGACAAGTGTTAAAAATTGGTTTTCTTACGGCAGCAAGTAAGATACGTTCTTGATGAAATTTCAGTTACTAGACCTTTATCTGGGTGGTATTGTTATAAACTAGGTAATTTTTGGCATTAAAAGTTTAACGCTCTCCAAAAACCCGTCTTAACCAATTAATGCGTGTGCCAAAAAAAACAGAGTCTTTTTCCCATTTTACCCAAAACAACCCTAATCAAACGATATTTTAAACAAAAAATGACCTTCAAAATTCTTAGTAATGTGTATTTATACCACATTTACTTATTTTAATCCCTAAATCGCAAAGCACTATCTCGTAGTTTCTATAACAAGCATTTAACGGTATAAAATCATTACCGAAAAGTGTTAAAAATTGGTTTTTTTACGAGAGCAAATACGATGCGTTCTTGATGAAATTTCAGTTGCTAGACCTTTATTTGGGTGGTATTATTATAAATTGGGTTATTTTTGGCATTAAAATTTTTGACGCTCTTTAAAAACCCTAATTCACATATTAATGCTTGCTAAAAAAAAATTGAGTCTTTTGCCCATTTTACACAAAGCAACCATAATCAAACGATTTTTTAAACAAAAAATGAATTTATAAATTCTTATTAATGTGTATTTATATCACATTTACATATTTTAATCCCTAAATCGCAAAGCACTATCTCGTAGAGTGTATACCAAGCATTTATCATGTTAAAATCATTACCGACAAGTGTTTAAAATTGGTTTTCTTACGACAACAAATACGATGCGTTCTTGATGAAATTTCAGTTACTAGACCTTTATCTGGGTGGTATTGTTATAAACTAGGTTATTTTTGGCATTAAAAGTTTAACGCTCTCCAAAAACCCGGTTTAACCAATTAATGCGTGTGCCAAAAAAAAACAGAGTCTTTTTCCCATTTTACCCAAAACAACCCTAATCAAACGATATTTTAAACAAAAAATGAACTTCAAAATTCTTAGTAATGTGTATTTATACCACATTTACTTATTTTAATCCTTAAATCGCAAAGCACTATCTCGTAGTTTCTATAACAAGCATTTAACGGTATAAAATCATTACCGAAAAGTGTTAAAAATTGGTTTTTTTACGAGAGCAAATACGATGCGTCCTTGAGGAAATTTCTGTTGCTAGACCTTTATTTGGGTGGTATTATTATAAGTTGGGTTATTTTTGGCATTAAAATTTTTTACGATCTTTAAAAACCCTAATTCACCAATTAATGCTTGCTAAAAAAAATTGAGTCTTTTGCCCATTATACGCAAAATAACCATAATCAAACGATATTTTAAACAAAAAATGAATTTCAAAATTGTTATTAATGTGTATTTTTATCACATTTACTAATTTGAATCCCTAAATTGCAAAGCACTATCTCGTAGTGTGTATACCAAGCATTTAACATGTTAAAATCATTACCGACAAGTGTTAAAAATTGGTTTTCTTACGAGAGCAAGTACGATACGTTCTTGATGAAATTTCAGTTACTAGACCTTTATCTGGGTGGTATTGTTATAAACTAGGTTATTTTTGGCATTAAAAAGTTTTGACGCTCTCCAAAAACCTGATTTAACCAATTAATGCGTGTGCCAAAAAAAACAGAGTCTTTTTCCCATTTTACCCAAAACAACCCTAATCAAACGATATTTTAAACAAAAAATGAACTTCAAAATTATTAGTAATGTGTATTTATACCACATTTACTTATTTTAATCCCTAAATCGCAAAGCACTATCTCGTAGTTTCTATAAAAACCATTTAACGGGATAAAATCATTACCGAAAAGTGTTAAAAAATTGGTTTTTTTACAAGAGCAAATACGATGCGTTCTTAAAGAAATTTCAGTTCCTAGACCTTTATTTGGGTGGTATTATTATAAATTGGGTTATTTTCGGCATTAAAATTTTTGACGCTCTTTAAAAACCCTAATTCACATATTAATGCTTGCTAAAAAAAAATTGAGTCTTTTGCCCATTTTACACAAAGCAACCATAATCAAACGATTTTTTAAACAAAAAATGAATTTATAAATTCTTGTTAATGTGTATTTATATCACATTTACTTATTTTAATTCCTAAATCGCAAAGCACTATCTCGTAGAGTGTATACCAAGCATTTAACATGTTAAAATCATTACCGACAAGTGTTAAAAATTGGTTTTCTTGATGAAATTTCAGTTGCTAGACCTTTATCTAGGTGGTATTGTTATAAACTAGGTTATTACTGGCATTAAAAGTTTTTAACGCTCTCCAAAAACCCAGGTTCACCAATTAATGCGTGAGCAAAAAAAAAACAGAGTCTTTTTCCCATTTTACCCAAAACAACTCTAATCAAACGATATTTAAAGAAAAAAATGAATTTCAAAATTCTTAGTAATGTGTACTTATACCACATTTACTTATTTTAACCCCTAAATCGCAAAGCATTATCTCGTAGTTTCTATAACAAGCATTTAACGGGATAAAATCATTACCGAAAAGTGTTAAAAATTGGTTTTTTTACGAGAGCAAATACGATGCGTTCTTGAGGAAATTTCAGTTGCTAGACCTTTATTTGGGTGGTATTATAATAAATTGGTTTATTTTTGGCATTAAAATTTTTGACGCTCAAAACCCTAATTCATCAATTAATGCTTGCTAAAAAAAATTGAGTCTTTTGCCCATTTTAAGCAAAACAACCATAATCAAACGATATTTTAAACAAAAAATGAATTTCAAAATTCTTATTAATGTTTATTTATATCACATTTACTTATTTTAATCCCTATATCGCAAAGCACTATCTCGTAGAGTGTATACAAAGCATTTAACATGTTAAAATCATTACCGACAAGTGTTCAAAATTGGATTTCTTACGAGAGCAAATACGATGCATTCTTGATGAAATTTCAGTTGCTAGACCTTTATATGGGTGGCATTGTTATAAACTAGGTTATTTTAGGCATTAAAAGTTTTTGACGCTCTCCAAAAACCCGGTTTCACCAATTAATGCGTGCGCAAAAAAAAAAACAGAGTCTTTTTTCCATTTTACCCAAAACAACCCTAATCAAACGATATTTTAAACAAAAAATGAACTTCAAAATTCTTAGTAATGTGTATTTATACCACATTACTTATTTTAATCCCTAAATCGCAAAGCACTATCTCGTAGTTTCTATAACAAGCATTTAAAGGGATAAAATCATTACCAAAAAGTGTTAAAAATTGGTTATTTTACGAGAGCAAATACGATGCGTTCTTGAGGAAATTTCAGTTGCTAGACCTTTATTTGGGTGGTATTATAATAAATTGGGTTATTTTTGGCATTAAAATTTTTAACGCTGTTTAAAAACCCTAATTAACCAATTAATGCTTGCTAAAAAAAAATTGAGTCTTTTGCCCATTTTAAGCAGAACAACCATAATCAAACGATATTTTACACAAAAAAATGAATTTCAAAATTCTTATTAATGTGTATTTATGTCACATTTACTTATTTTAATCCCTAAATCAAAAAGCACTATCTCGTAGAGTGTACACCAAGCATTTAACATGTTAAAATCATTACCGACAAGTGTTAAAAATTGGTTTTCTTACGAGAGCAAGTAATATACGTTCTTGATGAAATTTCAGTTACTAGACCTTTATCTGAGTGGTATTTTTATAAACTAGGTTATTTTTGGCATTAAAAGTTTAACGCTCTCCAAAAACCCGGTTTAACCAATCAATGCGTGTGCCAAAAAAAAAAACAGATTCTTTTTCCCATTTTACCCAAAACAACCATAATCAAACGATATTTTAAGCAAAAAATGAACTTCAAAATTCTTAGTAATGTGTACTTATACCACATTTACTTATTTTAACCCCTAAATCGCAAAGCACTATCTCGTAGTTTCTATAACAAGCATTTAACGGGATAAAATCATTACCGAAAACTGTTAAAAATTAGTTTTTTTACGAGAGCAAATACAATGCGTTCTTGAGGAAATTTCTGTTGCTAGACCTTTATTTGGGTGGTATTATTATAAATTGGGTTATTTTTGGCATTAAAATTTTTACGCTCTTTAAAAACCCAAATTCACCAATTAATGCTTGCTAAAAAAAATTTAGTCTTTTGCCCATTTTACGCAAAATAACCATAATCAAACGATATTTTAAACAAAAAATGAATTTCAAAATTCTTATTAATGTGTATTTTTATCACATTTACTTATTTTACTCCCTAAATCGCAAAGCACTATCTCGTAGTGTGTATACCAAGCATTTAACATGTTAAAATCATTACCGACAAGTGTTAAAAATTGGTTTTCTTACGAGAGCAAGTAAGATACGTTCTTGATGAAATTTCAGTTACTAGACCTTTATCTGAGTGGTATTTTTATAAACTAGGTTATTTTTGGCATTAAAAGTTTAACGCTCTCCAAAAACCCGGTTTAACCAATCAATGCGTGTGCCAAAAAAAAACAGATTCTTTTTCCCATTTTACCCTAAACAACCCTAATCAAACGAGATTTTAAACAAAAAATGAACTTCAAAATTCTTAGTATTGTGTATTTATACCACATTTACTTATTTTAATCCTTAAATCGCAAAGCACTATCTCGTAGTTTCTATAACAAGCATTTAACGGTATAAAATCATTACCGAAAAGTGTTAAAAATTGGTTTTTTAACGAGAGCAAATACGATGCGTTCTTGAGGAAATTTCTGTTGCTAGACCTTTATTTGGGTGGTATTATTATAAATTGGGTTATTTTTGGCATTAAAATTTTTACGCTCTTTATAAACCCAAATTCACCAATTAATGCTTGCTAAAAAAAAATTGAGTCTTTTGCCCATTTTACGCAAAATAACCATAATCAAACGGTATTTTAAACAAAAAATGAATTTCAAAATTCTTATTAATGTGTATTTTTATCACACTTACTTATTTTAATCCCTAAATCGCAAAGCACTATCTCGTAGAGTGTACACGAAGCATTTAACATGTTAACATCATTACCGACATGTGTTAAAAATTGGTTTTCTTACGAGAGCAAATACGATGCGTTCTTGATGAAATTTCAGTTGCTAGACCTTTATCTAGGTGGTATTGTTATAAACTAGGTTATTTTTGGCATTAAAAGTTTTTGAGGCTCTCCAAAAACCCGGTTTCACAAATTAATGCCTGCGCAAAAAAAAAAACAGTCTTTTTCCCATTTTACCCAAAACAACCCTAATCAAACAATATTTTAAACAAAAAATGAACTTCAAAATTCTTAGTAATGTGTATTTATACTACATTTACCTATTTTAATTCTTAAATCGCAAAGCACTATCTCGTAGTTTCTATAACAAGCATTTAACGGGATAAAATCATTACCGAAAAGTGTTAAAAATTGGTTTTTTTACGAGAGCAAATACGATGCGTTCTTGATGAATTTTCAGTTGCTAGACCTTTATTTGGGTGGTATTATTATAAATTGGGTTATTTTTGGCATTAAAATTTTTTACGATCTTTAAAAACCCAAATTCACCAATTAATGCTTGCTAAAAAAAAATTGAGTCTTTTGCCCATTTTACGCAAAATAACCATAATCAAACGGTATTTTAAACAAAAAATGAATTTCAAAATTCTTATTAATGTGTATTTTTATCACACTTACTTATTTTAATCCCTAAATCGCAAAGCACTATCTCGTAGAGTGTACACGAAGCATTTAACATGTTAACATCATTACCGACATGTGTTAAAAATTGGTTTTCTTACGAGAGCAAATACGATGCGTTCTTGATGAAATTTCAGTTGCTAGACCTTTATCTAGGTGGTATTGTTATAAACTAGGTTATTTTTGGCATTAAAAGTTTTTGAGGCTCTCCAAAAACCCGGTTTCACAAATTAATGCCTGCGCAAAAAAAAAACAGTCTTTTTCCCATTTTACCCAAAACAACCCTAATCAAACAATATTTTAAACAAAAAATGAACTTCAAAATTCTTAGTAATGTGTATTTATACTACATTTACCTATTTTAATTCTTAAATCGCAAAGCACTATCTCGTAGTTTCTATAACAAGCATTTAACGGGATAAAATCATTACCGAAAAGTGTTAAAAATTGGTTTTTTTACGAGAGCAAATACGATGCGTTCTTGAGGAAATTTCAGTTGCTAGACCTTTATTTGGGTGGTATTATTATAAATTGGGTTATTTTTGGCATTAAAATTTTTAACGATCTTTAAAAACCCTAATTCACCAATTAATGCTTGCTAAAAAAAATTGAGTCTTTTGCCCATTTTACGCAAAACAACCATAATCAAACGATATTTTAAACAAAAAAGGAATTTCAAAATTCTTATTAATGTGTATTGATATGAAATTTACTTATTTTAATCCCTAAATCTCAAAGCACTGTCTCGTAGAGTGCACACGATGCATTTAACATGTTAAAATCATTACCGACAAGTGTTAAAAATTGGTTTTCTTACGAGAGCAAATACGATGCGTTCTTGATGAAATTTCTGTTGCTAGACATTTATTTGGGTGGTATTATTACAAATTGGGTTATTTTTTGCATTAAAATTTTTGACGCTCTTTAAAAACCCTAATTCACCAATTAATGCTTGCTAAAAAAAATTGAGTCTTTTGCCCATTTTACGCAAAACAACCATAATCAAACGATATTTACAAAAAAATGAATTTCAAAATTCTTATTAATGTGTTTTTTTATCACATTTACTTATTTTAATCCATAAATTGCAAAGCACTATCTCGTAGAGTATACACCAAGCATTTAACATGTTAAAATCATACCGACAAGTGTTGAAAATTTTGTTTTCTTACGAGAGCAAATACGATGCGTTCTTGATGAAATTTCAGCTGCTAGACCTTTATCAGGGTGGTATTGTTATAAACTAGGTTATTTTTGGCATTAAAAGTTTTTTACGCTGTCCAAAAACCCGGTTTCACCAATTAATGCGTGCGCCAAACAAAAAAGAGTCTTTTTCCCATTTTACCCAAAACAACCCTAATCAAACTATATTTTAAACAAAAAATGAACTTCAAAATTCTTAGTAATGTGTATTTATACCACATTTACTTATTTTAATTATTAAATCGCAAAGCACTATCTCGTAATTTCTATAACAAGCATTTAACTGGATAAAATCATTACCGAAACGTGTTAAAAATTGGTTTTTTTACGAGAGCAAATATGATGCGTTCTTGAGGAAATTTCAGTTGCTAGACGTTTATTTGGGTGGTATTATTATAAATTGGGTTATTTTGATCATTAAAATTTTTTACGCTCTTTAAAAACCCTAATTCACCAATTAATGCTTGCTAAAAAAAATTGAGTCTTTTGCCCATTTTACGCAAAACAACCATAATCAAACGATATTTTAAACAAAAAATGAATTTCAAAAATCTTATTAATGTGTATTTATATCACATTTACTTATTTTAATCCCTAAATCGCAAAGCACTATCTCGTAGAGTTTTTACCAAGCATTTAACATTTTAAAATCATTACCGACAAGTGTTAAAAATTGGTTTTCTTATGAGAGCAAATACGGTGCGTAATTGATGAAATTTCAGCTGCTAGATCTTTATCTGGGTGGTATTGTTATAAACTAGGTTTTTTTTGGCATTAAAAGTTTTTTACGCTCTCCAAAAACCCGGTTTCACCAATTAATGCGAGCGCCAAAAAAAAAACCAGAGTCTTTTTCCCTTTTTACCGAAAACAACCCTAATCAAACGATATTTTAAACAAAAAATGAACTTCAAAATTCTTAGTAATGTGTATCTATACCACATTTACTTATTTTAATCCCTAAATCGCAAAGCACTATCTCGTAGTTTCTATATCATGCATTTAACGGGATAAAATCATTACCGAAAAGTGTTCAAATTGGTTTTTTTACGAGAGCAAATACGATGTGTTCTTGATGAAATTTAAGTTGCTAGACCTTTATTTCCGTGGTATTATTATAAATTGGGTTATTTTTGGCATTAAAATTTTTGACGCTCTTTAAAAACCCTAATTCACCAATTAATGCTTGCTAAAAAAAAAATGAGTCTTTTGCCCATTTTACGCAAAACAACCATAATCAAACGATATTTAAAAAAAATGAATTTCAAAATTCTTATTAATGTGTATTTATATCACATTTACTTATTTTAATCCCTAAATGGCAAAGCACTATCTCGTAGAGTGTACACCAAGCATTTAACATGTTAAAATCATTACCGACAAGTGTTAAAAATTGGTTTTCTTACGAGAGCAAATACGATGCGTTCTTGATGAAATTTCAGTTGCTAGACCTTTATTTGGGTGGTATTATTATAAATTGGGTTATTTTTGGCATTAAAATTTTTGACGCTCTTTAAAAACCCTAATTCACCAATTAATACTTGCTAAAAAAAAATTAAGTCTTTTGCCCATTTTACGCAAAACAACCATAATCAAACGATATTTTAAACAAAAAATGAATTTCAAAATTCTTATTGATGTGTATTGATATGAAATTTACTTATTTTAATCCCTGAATCTCAAAGCACTGTCTCGTAGAGTGCACACGATGCATTTAACATGTTAAAATCATTACCGACAAGTGTTAAAAATTGGTTTTCTTACGAGAGCAAATACGATGCGTTCTTGATGAAATTTCAGTTGCTAGTCCTTTATTTAGGTTGTATTATTATAAATTAGGTTATTTTTGGCATTAAAATTTTTGACGCTTTTTAAAAACCCTAATTCACCAATTAATGCATGCTAAAAAAAATTGAGTCTTTTGCCCATTTTACGCAAAAGACCATAATCAAACGATATTTTAAACAAAAAATGAATTTCAAAATTCTTATTAATGTGTATTTATATCACACTTACTTATTTTAATCCCTAAATCGCAAAGCACTATCTCGTAGAGTGTACACGAAGCATTTAACATGTTAACATCATTACCGACATGTATTAAAAATTGGTTTTCTTACGAGAGCAAATACGATGCGTTCTTGATGAAATTTCAGTTGCTAGACCTTTATCTAGGTGGTATTGTTATAAACTAGGTTATTTTTGGCATTAAAAGTTTTTGACGCTCTCCAAAAACCCGGTTTCACCAATTAATGCATGCGCAAAAAAAAAAAGTCTTTTTCCCATTTTACTCAAAACAACCCTAATCAAACAATATTTCAAACAAAAAATGAACTTAAAAATTCTTAGTAATGTGTATTTATACTACATTTACCTATTTTAATTCTTAAATCGCAAAGCACTTTCTCGTAGTTTCTATAACAAG